>JARWIR010000031.1:6151492-7502985 GCA_029959085.1 Nemophila menziesii
CCCGTGGCTAAGAATGGTCTACCCAAAATGATGGGGACATTCTTATCCGCGTCGTACTCAAGGATAATAAAATCACAAGGAAAAATAAAAGAGCCCGCGTTAACTAAAACATCTTCAATTTTACCTATTGGTCGTGAGAGGGAGCGATCTGCCATTTGTAGTACCACAGATGTAGGTACTACTTTTCCGATATTAAGCTTCTCGAACAGGGATTTAGGCATGTGATTGATGCTTGCACCTAAATCACATAATGCTTTCCCGGTCCAATTTTCTCCAATGCCGATGGGAACTGTAAAACTTCCGGGATCTTCTAGTTTTGGTGGCAACTCATTTTGACATATAGCACTGCACTCCCTAGGTAATCCAATTGGTTCCCCAGTCTCTATACTTCGCTTGTTGGAGAGAATGTCTTTCATAAATTTCATGTAGCTTGGCATCCTCTTGAGAGCTTCAACAAGGGGTATATTGATTTCTAATTTCTTCAACATGTCAATGAACTTCTTGAATTCCAGGTCATTGTCCTTCTTCCTGACACGTGAAGGGTATGGTGGTGGAGGGCGTGTACTGAGTTCCACTGGTTGTCTTGTCTTATCAGGTGTCTCGGCTTGGACACTTTTTGGTTGAACTACCTCCTTGACTGTATCTTTGATTATTTCTTCCCCCCTTTGTTCTGGAATAGGGATAGGCTCTGGTTCTGGTCTTGGTGGAGGCAGTTGCTTCCCACTTCGCAATTCAACTGCATGGCAAGAATCGTCTCTAGGAGCAATAGTATCACTTGGGAGTTGCCCTTTTGGCCTAGCTTGTAATGTACTCGCCATCTGTGATATAGTATGCTCTAATTGCTTTATAACCTTCTCCTGAGTTCGAACTCTCTGTTGGCTATAATTTATTTTCTTCTCAACGTTTTGCATTAATTTAGTCATACTTGAAGTCAAACTCTGGAGTTGTTCTTGTTTTGCCAATTGCATTGATTGTTTAGGTGGATCTTTCTTCGGTTCTTGACAAGTTTTCTTAACAATGGGTGCCTTTTTCTGAATAGGTTGTGGAGGATTATAAGATTGAAGTTGGGGTTGCTGACTAGTTTCTTGTTTTCTGTCCCAACTCTTTTGTTGTGGAGGTTGTTGATAATTAGTGTAGCTTTCTTGATTGTAACTATTCGAGTAATAGTTATCTTGAGGATATTGAACGGAAGCTACTGCTGGATTATTCATACATCCTGCCCACACATGATTTCTTGATCCACAACCAAGACACGAAGGAATTGTGCGTACCATATTTACCTGAGCAATTGTTCGGGCTTGTTCTGTCAGCTCTTCGAGTTGTTTAGCCAATTCCTTAAGCTTTAGAGATTCTGAATTGTTCTCCTTTACTGATTTCTTTGGCCAACTTCTCTCGTTTTCAAGAATTCTTTCCATCCCCAACTCAGCTTCTACAGGATCTAGCAACACAAAACCTGAGTTTCCTACCGAATCTGCTTTCTCTCTTGATTTGTCATTAAGGCCTCCATAAAACAAGGTTAAATAATATTCTGGCGAGGATCTATGATATGGACACCTCGCTTTCTTCTCTGTAAATCGTAACCATGCTTCACCCAAACTCTCTTCCTCTTCTTGCATAAATTGTTCAAGCTCCAACATGTCTTTTAAACGTCTACTAACTGGATAAAAACGGTCTAGGAATCTTGTTTGAAGCTTGTCCCAATCTGGAATAATATGAGGGTATTGGGCATCATACCAATCGCTTGCACATCCGGTCAAGAAGAACTGGAACATCAAGTAATATACTTGCTCCCTAGTAACTCCTCTTACGATATAGGCATCACAGATCTGCATGAATTTCTGAGTATATCGGATCGGATCTTGATGTGCATCTCCGCTGAATAATCCATGAGACGCAAACTGAGTTAACATCCCAGGATCAGGTTTAAATTTAGCGGCTTGGATTTCTGGAGCGCGAATTCCTCGTGGCTCTACTCTAAATTCGATGGGTAGCTCAAGTCTCCTTGGGTTCTCCATCTGTAACTAAATCTGAAAAACAAGAACTAAAAACAAAAAGCGTAAAATAGAACTAACTAAAAGTAAAAGCACAAGATATATGCACAAGGACTAACGATGTAGTCCCCGGCAGCGGCGCCAAAAACTTAGTGGGGCCTAGGGTGTGATAAAATAAGATAGAAAATAAGTGCAAAAACACCCTAGAACTACACGGTTCTGCAAGTATACAGATCGTATGCAAGTTTTAGATAAAGATTCGTTCCGCAGAGACTACAGAGGTTAGGAGAATCTTATGCAAATACCAAGTGTAAATAATTAAAGCTAGAACAACTAAACGCAAATAAAAGTAAAGACAAATAGATTTTTGTTTGGTTTTCTAATAAACTAAAGCTAAGAATATAAAAGAAGGAAAATAAATATGAAAGAGAAGAATATGAGAAGATAGCTTAAGTTATTAGCATGTAATCCCCACTAGTTGTGCCGTTCTAAACATGTAAGGGTGAATTATGTAGTATTTCCCTAATCGGTCCCAATATGCTATCGGTAGTTTAAAATAGGATTTACCTGTATCAATAAGGCTTCCTAAGCAAACTTTTCCTGTAATTGGTAAAGAGTCACAAGACTCAACCATAGTGATTATCTAGCTAGGTTGGGTTGTCAGATCAAACCTAAAACTAAACGTTATGTGCTAAACATGCAATTGAACACCGTTGTCAATGGTATCCTAATTACTAGATGGTAATTCTAATGGCGGCCGTCCACAAGAACACAGAATATAAATTCAAACACATAAACAGAGAATACAAACTATAATTCTATTTAAAACATTAAATTCCCAAATTAGATAGATGTCAATCAAAACTAGGGTTCATACATATATGCTAAAACTCAAGCTAAAGAAATTTAGTTCATGAAAGAAAAGAAAGAAATTACAAATCTAAAGGTAGAAGAAGACATTGTTGATGACAGCTCCTTCCAGACTTCTCTCTTGTGTTCTAAGCTTCCTCTTGGTTTAAGGTTTCACCAAGGATGATTTAAGAGTGTTAAGAGGCTGTATTTATAGGTTAGAGGTTGACCTAATTCGTTTCTTGGAGATAACTTCAAGTAATGGGTTCCTAGCCCAACTCAAATTCGTATGGAAATAAAGATAAACACTGCTGCGTTGTTTTGGTCATAACTTCTTTATTATTGGTCCGATTTTGCTCCACAAGATACCAAAAGAATCGCAACAGAATTATCTAGGCCCTTTAGAAGGAATTAACCAAATTCGGCCTCTTTATTAGGTAAAAACGCCTATCTTTGCAGAATCCCAGATTTAGGCAGCTTTTCCTTTTCCATCTTTTTAGCAATTATTTCCTTATCTCCAATTTCCATGCATATCTCCTTCCATAAGTTGTTGTCTTTGACTTGGACTCTAATTAATCTCCATAATTATCTTTAAAGCTTCACACTAAATAAACAATTAAACCCAATATGCTCTAAAAATAATAATTCTACAAATCAAGACCCAAAATAGGAAAGTGCACTAAAATAAGCTAAAATCAACCTATAAACTAATAAATAAGCCTAAAATGATGTCTCATGAGTGTATTTAACTATCACAAATGAGGAGACATCAGTTGTGCTAGGGGAACAATTATTAATGTCATATATGGTATTGGCTTTGACAGATCCACATTTTGAATATGCTATTGTCCTATGCCGAGCCTCGATTTATCAAAACATAACTGATCTAGCTGACTGTACTAGGGATGCTGATAGTAGTGTCACACGTGTTATTGGCCTAGACCGAGCCACAACTGACAGTAAATGTAAGACACAGGGAATGGGCTGAGACCAAGCCTCATTGGACCATGAGCTATATAAGCCTTAGAATGTCCTCATCATCATGTTGGTCCGAGTCACACCTGCCAATCATATAGAGACGCCTATCTTGATTTGAGCACTCAAGCCATTTACAAGCTTTCTGAGACACTGTACGATGTCTTCCAAACTAAATCTTCTCACTAACCATGTGCAAACAATGTTTGGAACCTAAGTGTGATCCCCAAACACTGTGTTATTATTTGGATGATGCTCTTATGGATATGGACCCGACTGTGTACTTTATGGAGATGGTTTGAGTCAGCAAACAATTTATGCTTTGCATTTAGAGTCACATATGATATATATGTCGTGGTGTGAGATGGTGTTTAGAATTTTTAGAGGGATGAGTACCATATCTAGCTCCCTCAAATGACTCATAAAGATGAAGGCAGGAATGACTTGGAGGGGGAAAGTGTGGTGTATTGGATTTGCAGCTATGGTTCAATCCATCTGGATAAGACGAAATAAGTGACTTCACTAGGGAGTGGTCACTACCTATGACGTTATTCTTAAGGGAGATCAACTTTGTATCTATCACTCTCTTTTTGTCTTGTACCTTCATCTTCCCTTTTCAGAAGTTAGGGGGTTCATCTTAGATGTACATTAATATATACTCGTAGGATCTATGAGGGATTAAGACTGCACTTAACATACTACTAGAATACCAATTTTGTATTGGTTCCATCAAATGTATAGTTTTTAGTCTCTTTTGGTTGTCTTATTAATACCATGGTTCTCACCTAACAGAAAAAATTAGGAGAGAAATAGTTACTTGTATTGTGATACCTTATATAACTTTATATTAAATTTATTTGTTAACTTATAATTTAGGTTCGTAAATGAATTAAATAAGAATAATTTAATGGTTACTAAAAACAAAGAAATGGGAAAACAAAAATGGAGGAAAAGAAAATAAATGTAACTCCAATTTCACCTATCCCACATGTTTGTCACACCCAACCACCCTCTCCAATTCGGACCCCACTCCCCACCACCTGGCCTAAACCCCTTTCCCACATCCCTATATTTGATAAATCGAATTTTCAATTTTTAGATAAATAGCAAAAAAAATCTTAAAAAAGATCACATGACAAATCTATATTATACAGAGCATTGACATGACCAACCAGGTTATAAAGGCCCAACTCGAGTTTTTATTGGCCTGAGATTATCCCACTAGCTGAAACCCTATATAAAAGTCTAGCTTAAAAGAATGAGGCTCAAAGTTTTGGGCCTCAGATAAAAAAATTGTTGCTCGGGCCCATCTGATAGACACATACACTGTTCACACTGAAAGACCTTAATATATTATCCCCCCACCCAACCCTGTCGTCTCATTTTATCTTATCGTATATGTCTCACCATACTCTCTTCTCCCAGATACACTAAACCCTTACTCTACATTCAGTGAAATCATTAATAAGTAGTCCATAAGCCTAAATCAATAGTATTTTTTTTGATGATTTACATGCTAAATATACTCTCCTTTCAAAAGTATGGGTTGTCATTTAAATCTCTCAGATTTGGTAGGTCAAGATGTTGTTTTTCGTTAAATGATATAATTAAATTTTCCATTTTTGTCAATCCAAGTTGTGTAATTGTCGTTTGTGCAGGTTACTATTGTTGATTTGCTCAGATCTTTCAAATGCTTGAATATATATAACTCGTGGTTGATCAGACAATGGTTTAAATTACCATCTCCACCATGTGTTAAGTAATTTCTTCTACTTTTCTAATGTTTGTTTATTATTAATTTAATTTATATTTTATATATAATTTTTAGACTTGTAATTTATTTGTTAGATTCGTTATTTTTTACGTCTATTATACAAAGAATACAATCCAAATAATTGTGTATTCTTGAGCATTATTACAAACCCCTTATTTACTTTAATTACGCTATTTATTTTATTTTTCTGTTTTTCATTTATATGCAATATATTATACATATCTAAAATAAATCTAAGTGGTTTTTATAGATGTAATATAATATTGATAGTATTTTATTTGTGCGTTTAGACTAATAATTTATTTTATACGTGTTTATGTATATCTAATTTTATTGATTCTCGTTCTCTTTTTATGCTTTACATTGTTTATTTTTATTTTATATGAAATTATTTAAATTGATTTACTTATTGTTGAGTCATATAATATTATTTGTGCATAAAATCATTAATGTGTGCATATTTGTATATAATTTTTCATTGCATTAAGATTTTTATACTTATGCGATGAGTGTAAGTATGTATAAGATTTTGCATGATTTTGTATTCAAGTGTATATGAACATTAATTTTTAATGTAAATAGTGATTTCTATGTATGTTATATCCAAATCTGTCATTATCCATGTGTTATATGATATTTTATGTTTGATCATGTTAGTACATGTGTTGAAGTGAATAAAATAACTAGAGTAATAAAATTAATAGAGTGGTTTATAAACTGATATAGTATATTTTGTGTGATTAAATGGTGATTTTGGAAACTTGTGAAACTATTTTATGTTTATGTATATTTTCCAATGGATATAAATGTATAAAATGTAGAGTAAATTTCCCTTTTTCCACCCCGGTTGTCAACCTATCCCCAATTTCTTAAAAAATTCTACATACCCACTATACTTGAAAAACACAACTCGTTGCCCATTTTGGACAAAATACGTCCAAAAAATCCGTTAATTGACCCACGTGTGCGGAATATGTCTAATATAATTAATATTTTGCATTCCAAATCATTTAAAAAATCGAAAAACGAAAAACCTCTTTAGGGAAGGTAATTTTGCCATTTCAAGTATTGTTTATTGACTTATATAATAAGTGATACATGACTACTTAAATTCTTATTTGTTCAATGTTACAGAATCAATCATTATCGTATTTTGAACAAGATTGATGGTCATTTCATTTCAATTATATAAGGTAATCTATTCTTACTATTAACATATTTTACTAGAATTATATGAACCCTGGAACCTGAACTATAAATCATGTAACTTGAATCATAAACCATAAATTCTAAATTTAATTTTACAAATGTGCTATATATATAAAACCCATGCATGAAGGCATTGAAAAAAGATTGTTCTTTTATCTTGTAGAAGCTGAAATAGAATAAATTAAGTTTGTACAAAATTTAATTTAGAGTAAATATCCATTTTACCCTTGTATCACAACTTGATTGAAAACTTACCCCTTGAAATATAAAATGTGTATGCTCACCCTTGTATAAAGTTGTTGGATAGACCTACTCAGATTCATAATCAATAATTTCTATCTTGACTGAGTCAAACCCCTTTCATTAGGACTGTGATAATTTTTCATGACTTCGTGGATTATTTTGTTTGCACCCTACACATTTCCACAAACCTTTTATAATATTAACCATGGATACCTAAAAAGCTATCACAACACCAAAAAGAAACACCACAAAAACATCAACCAATCGACAAGACCCGTACCCAAAAACAAAGACAAAAAAATACAAATTTACAACAACACAAATTAATCATTAGAACAAGAGGAAATCAACCACAAATGACACTGTTTTACCAAAAAAAGGTTTTGCATAAACTTATGTAGAAGATTAATTAGTTCTCATGAAAACACGTTTCCACCGTAAGAAATTACTAAACTCCATTGTATTTGTTCGTGTGTTAGTTTTAAAGGAGAGAGAGAGTAGTGCGAGTAGCTCAAGCACTAACTCTAACTCTGGATCATCATCAAGTGGTATTTTTATTATCTCTTTTTTATTTTTATTTAATTCTTGATTAGGATTTAGGATTTAGGATTTTAACTAACATGTTCTATAATAAATTTGTGGTAATTTCAGATTCTGATGATGAAAATTCCCCTTGAAGATTTACTTACTTGTCCAGGTAGATAGTTTCTGTTGTAATAGCCCTAACATGAATTTATTCTTAGAATGTATTTGTCAAAACATGCATTTGTTGCCTTTATTTGTTTTTTTGCAAGATATTAATAAGTTTGAAAATAGATATTAACGATCCTACTTTATGTATTTGTTTATTTATCGGTTGAGTTTATAAAGAAATTAATATCTCTCGTTTATATTTCCATGTGTAATTAAACTAGGGTTTGACATTTGATCCCGGACAAACATATTTGTAACTAACTTTGATCTGTAACAACTATTGTTAGTACTGTTATATAGATGAGCTTTGATCCGTAAGTATTTAACTATTTAGTGATTATATGCAAGATATTGATTTTTAAGTCAAAGTTTTACTGTCTATTAGAACTCAATCTGTAGTCCATAATTGACTTTTTCTCAACATTTTCTATTTACTCAGTTTGTAACTTGAATTTTACTTTTTATTGTAGTCCCATGATTGACTTTTTCTTAACATTTTCGTTTACTTTTAGTAATTTAAATCATTGTTATTTTTTGGCAGATAAGCAAGGTGATGATAAAGAATGGTGGCTAAGGGTAGAGGTGTAATTTGGTGTATTTGTAGTAGATTTGTAAATGAATGGGGAAGTAAAAAAAGTCTTAAGTAATTAATTAAGTAGTAGTTGGATTTGGTTGTTGTACATCATCAAATGTTCTCTCTTTACTTTGTTGGTATTATTAATGTTCATCACATTAACTGTAATCAAAGTTTGCAAATGTTATAAATAATGGTTTTATGGATGTAAATTGTTTAGTAATTAACTTATTAAGCTTGTTTTTACTATATAAATTTATGCATTAAACTCAGAAATTATTGCAGGGGACTATTTATTGGAGCAGTTACAACTTAGTAACCTCTTTATGGCTTGTGATACATGAAAATTTTACCATACAGGATAGTCCTACCATTGTGGTGAATTGAATATGTATAATCTATACATAAAACCTCTTCAATCACTTATTTTGGGGAATGTATGGTTGAATTTTTGTCGATTAACCGACCAAAAAAATTATTTTCTGGGTATGGGGGTTTAAAATGGGGATCTCCAGAGGAAACTGAGGGGAAATATGGGTTGTATTTGTTTTTGCAATCACGTTTGTGATGTAGATCGAGAAGGTGTTTTTAAGCTTAAACATATGCATTTTGGGTGTAAAAGCCTTTAATATTCAATCCTACAAAGTTGGTCTAATAGGCTAAATTATACTGAGAATAAGATCCAACTTAAAACATAAACGAAGTAATAAACCTAACTAACAAACAAGTCTTGATAAACTTGAACAACTTTGTTGGCCGTAAACAAATATATGAAGGTTATGGATGAGTGTTTGTCGTTTATTCTTCGTTTTCGAACAAAAAACTACAAGTTTATTCTTCGTTCATTTCTTTCGTCTTAACTATTTTTGGGGAGATGGATGTAGGTTTTGTGTGAGGGGAGGACTTCATGTATGGCTGGCTAGGTTTCATGGTATGCTTTGCATCCTTTTTTCTTTTTTGTTGTTGTTGGTCTCAGGCTTTAGGCTTTGTTGTTACTGTTTGTTAATGGTATAATTATCAACTGTTGTTAGTCGTTCAGTCATTAGTTTTTATTATTCGATCTCGATAACTCTTTTATTGACGTTTTTTTTTGGTTGGTTAAAAGGTTATATTAATAAGGAGAAAAAAATTGTACACTATACAAGGAGTCACCTATAAGTTGCAACAAAAGAAAAACAACTATCTCATAGAATTACATGATAATCTTACATGATAATCTTCCACTATTATCCAAAAATGAATGATGAGGGAATAAGGAAAATAAAACAGAAAAAGTATGTCACTTCACTTCCTTGATAAGATCAATGAAATGAATAACATACTGGGTCAATAAGATGGGTGTTTTTTTACCAGATTGTAATAATCTTTAACTATTCTCTCACCAAAAAAATTAATATGTTTTATTAAGATTGCGCGTAAAGCTTTACTACATTAAAACATTAGCTTTTAGTAGAATAATTTCATTTAGTTGTACATTCTCAATCATTACTTATACCTTAAAAAATATTAAGTGTCCTTAGCATATTTAGAATATATTTTTTTTGTTAATGGTTAGCTAAAACTTTTTCAATAATCTTATACATTACATAACAACATATGATATTATCCTGTTAGCTAACACTTTTTCAATAAACTTTGAATTTGAATAGCGGAGGATTCTCACCTTTCACACCACTAGAGAAAAGATCTAAAGTAGACAATAATTACGAGGATGAGTGTCAACAACCTTGCAGCCTGGAACGAGTTAAATAGAAAAAATTGATTTCTAGAGTAGATGAGCGTCACCAACTTTGCAGGTTGAGGAATTTTTTTTAAGAAAGTGTCTTTGTTTGAGTTTCTTCTTTTTTAATAGATCGATTTTAAGAACAGAGAGAGAGAGAGAATGTATATTAATATTTTCTCTTTGATTAAAATGAAAGATATTATTGATTAATTCAAGGAAATTCAGGGCCAATCCTAGACATATGTCCAGGAAGCAACTGCCTTGGTCCCCAATAAATTGGGATATTTAAAGGACCCTTTTTAGAAAAATTATATATATAGTTATATATTTAACTTCAATAAAATAAATTGAGTTATAAGTTAGCTTAGTCGTAAAATGATATATTTTCTTATGAGAGGTTTAAGGTTCAAGTGTCATCTTAAAATAAGTTTCTTGATTTTTTTTATAATTATTTAATGTATAAAATCCAAATATATCATTGGTTTTTTATAATTATTTTTAATGTATATATATATATATATATATAGAAGTATTTATTATGAAAATTGATGGAGTGGTTCACACTTTATCCTCAAAATATTACCCTCAATTACATATTAACCCTTACAAAGTACAAAAGTAATTTCCATCCTCCAAGAATAACTACCTTGTATCTCTCCATTTCTCAAGTGATTTTATTTAATATATTTTTTTATCTTTATCATAAAATCAAAAAAAAAGAAAAAAATTAGTTTTTTAGATATTTCTGTTTAATCTTTGTAATTCATTAAAATGTAAATTTTTATAATTTTAATGTATCAATTGAGTAATATAATCTACTTTAATATTTTTTATATTAATTTGTCATTAAATTAGTTACTCTGTCTTTCTTTTAAACTCTTTTTGATCTTCTTCAATCTCCCTTTCAGATTATTAATAACGTAATTCTTAGCCGCTATTACACAAGTTAAAGAAACCTTGTTCGATAAAATTGTTAGTCAATTGGATTTTTCCAAGTGTGGACTAACGACGTTGACTCAATTGTTTGATATTCACTTGGTTAAAACCATTGAGAAGTGAATGAGAAATTGAGTATAAAATATTTTGGAGAACAAAAAAAAAAAAAAAAGATGCATAGAAATATATCTGCATATCATGAGTTTTCAACACAGGACGTGTTACAAGTAATTCAAAATAAGATCTGTTTTGGTCACGTGTGTGTAAATAAAACACTAAAGAAAACGTTACCAAAAATTCTATTTTTTGACCGTTATATGTGTAAACTCAAACCTGTTGTCACCGAAGCAACGTGTTGTTTCATGTCATGCTTCAATGGTTAAATGTCTCCTATTTGAACAGTCACGTACCCATTGAATGGTGTTGAATTGCCTCTTAGTCATTTCTATAAATAGGGAGGCCTCCCACCATTTTTTACAAGAAGAATTAGTGAAATAAAATCTGAAATATTTACTAGGGTTTTTTGCATATACATATTAAAAAGTTTTGAGAGAGAAAGACAATACATTTTTAGTTCGCCGTTGTCAATCTTTGTGTAGTGCTGCTATCGATTGACTTGAGTCCGTTGTATCCTGGGAGATCATCGCTATCAATTGTGAGCACCATAGCAGGGCGAATAGATCTTAAGGACATTGAACCAAGTTCAAGCCTCGGAATTTCTTTTTTGCATTCTATACTGTAAGTTTATCAATTATATTTCTTAATTCCTGCATTTATATTTAGTAAATCTATTTGTTTACATATTTAACACACCAGAAACAACAACTTAAGATCTATTCTGTTTTCTGTTGTGTTAATCATTGAAAAAAAAAATTGTTTCTCTTATGTGAAAATTTTGTGTTTTTGGCTTTTCAACCTTGTTACTTTTTGTTTTAATATACTATCATTTTATGTAATTTTGATAGTTGTGCATTTGTTTAGTTTATCTTTCTTCTGTAATATATATATATATATTTTATTTTGATTTGAATCCAGTAGCTTTATAGTCTGAAATCCTTTTTTAATCAATTTACTGTCTTTTTGTACAGTAACATTTATTTACTTTTATTTGTACAGTAACATTTATGTACTTTTGTTTGTGTTTACTATCTGTTTATCCATTTTCTTTTCTGCTTTATTTGATTTTTGCTTGTACCCCTTTAATTCCTTTTGTCCTCTACAACAAGAATCTAAATAAATCTTGGGGGACTAACAAGAACATAAAAACTTGGGGAATTATAGGATACTCTATCAATCATCCTAAACAAGAATTTATTCTTGGCGATAACATTTAGATTCCTTTTTGTTGTTTAATCATTTTTATAAGGATCGTGTTTGTCGTTATTTTATTTTATAAAAATAATTTGTTGAATAATTGTGGTTTCTATTTGTGATAGAAACGATGTCTACTGAGATAGGCAATGCATCCGGAAATGATGGAACCGGTAACAACATACCATCAGCAATCCCGATTGTGAGGAATGCATTTGGTCCTATTGGACCCGCTGAGAAGCCTGAGAAGTTCAATGGAAATGACTTCAAGAGGTGGCAACAGAAGATGGTGTTCTATTTGACCACCTTAAGTTTAACCAAGTACTTAACGGAAGATGCACCTGCATTGGGTGAAAATCCTGACGTACAGACAGTAGCAGCAGTTGATGCCTGGAAAAATGCTGATTTCTTGTGTAGGAATTATATCCTAAATGCATTGGATAATACACTTTACAATGTGTATAGTCCTTACAAGACTGCTCAGGAATTGTGGGAATCTCTTGATCGAAAGTACAAAACTGAAGATGCCGGCACAAAGAAATTTGTAGTCGGAAAATTTCTTGACTTCAAGATGGTAGATTCCAAGACAGTCATGTGTCAGGTACAAGAGTTCCAATTAATATTGCATGAGCTCGATGCTGAAGGCATGAAATTGGGAGAAACTTTCAAAGCGGCTACTATAGTCGAAAAACTGCCTCCTTCGTGGAAAGATTTCAAGAATTATCTGAAACACAAACGCAAGGAGATGTCAGTTGAAGACCTGATTGTGAGGCTAAGGATTGAGGAAGATAACAGGATGTCTGAAAGGAGGAGCAATAATCGTTTTGTGGAGTCAAAGGCAAATGTTGTGGAGCAAAACAGGCCCAATAACAAAAAACGAAAGAACTCAATCCAAGAGCAGTCAATCAAAAATAAGAAGCTCAAGTTCTCTGGTAACTGTTATGTGTGTGGTAAAGTAGGACACCGTGCCAAAGACTGTCGAACTCGCAAAGACAATGGAAAAGGAAATTTCAAGAAAGGAAAGCAAGGTCAAGCCAACATGACAGAGATTAACGATCTGGTTGAAGATGTTAATGAGATTGATCTCGCTGCAGTTATTTCTGAAGTGAATTTGGTTGGGAATCCCAAACAATGGTGGGTGGACACTGGGGCCACCCGACATGTATGCTTTGAAAAAAATATGTTCAAAACATACAAACCAGCGACAGCTGAAGAGATCTTATTTATGGGCAATTCCGCTACATCAAAAGTACTTGGAACTGGAACCGTTGTCTTGAAGATGACTTCCGGAAAAGAGTTGAGTCTCAATAATGTTTTACATGTACCTGATATTAGAAAGAATTTAGTGTCACGTTCCTTGTTGAGTAAAAATGGATTTAAATTAGTGTTTGAATCTGATAAGTTTGTACTCACTAAAAGTGGGATGTTTGTAGGAAAAAAGTACCTCTGTGACGGTTTATTTAAGATGAATGTAATGACCGTGGTACCCAAAACTACTTGTAAGAATGTAACTGACAATGCTATTAATAATATTACTAGTTCTGCTTACTTGCTTGAGTCTCCTACTTTATGGCATAACAGATTAGGACATGTGCATTTTAAGTCTTTGCATAAACTTGTGAATTTAGGTCTAATACCTAAATTGGATCTCGATTCTCATAAGAAATGCGAGATATGTGTTGAAGCCAAATTGGCTAAAGCTCCTTTTAAATCCGTGGAAAGGAGTACTGAACCATTAGGGTTAATACACAGTGATATATGTGATTTAAAATATGTGCAAACGAGAGGCGGTAAAAAGTATTTTATTACTTTTATCGATGACAGCACTAGGTATTGTTATGTGTATTTACTAAGAAGTAAAGATGAAGCATTTGAGGCCTTTAAGCAATACAAAAGTGAAGTTGAAAATCAACTAAGTAAGAAGATCAAAATACTAAGGAGTGATAGAGGTGGAGAATATGTATTCCCTTTCGAGAAATATTGTCAAGAGCAGGGTATTATTCATCAAATTACTGCTCCTTATTCTCCTCAACAAAACGGTATTGCAGAACGCAAAAATCGTACTCTAAAGGAAATGATGAATTCTTTGTTGATTAATTCTGGTTTACCCCAGAATTTGTGGGGGGAAGCTGTCTTAACAGCGAATCATATTCTCAATAAGTTACCCCATAAGAAACTTGAGAAAACTCCATATGATCTATGGAAAGGACGACCACCTAGCTTTCAATACTTAAAAGTGTGGGGGTGTCTAGCTAAAGTAAGAGTTCCTACTCCGAAAGAAATAAAGATTGGACCTAAAACAGTTGATGGAATCTTTATTGGATATGCGAACAATAGTTCCGCTTATCGATTTCTTGTTCATAAATCTGAAATTGATGACATTCATGTCAATACAATTTTAGAGTCAAGAAATGCATTCTTCTTTGAAGATATCTTTCCTTGTAAGATTAGACAAGGAGAAACGTCTCTTAAAAGAACTCATGAGCAGAGTCATGATAGAGAATTAGACCAAGAGTCTATAAGTGAATATGAACCGAGACGTGGTAAAAGGGATAGAACGGCCAAATCCTTTGGTCCAGATTTTATAACTTGTTTGTTAGAAAATGAGCCCAAAACTTTTCAGGAGGCAATGTCAACTCCCGAAGCTCCTAACTGGAGAGAAGCTGTAAATAGCGAAATTGAGTCCATCATGCAAAATCATACATGGCAACTGGTGGATCTTCCTCCTGGAAATAAACCCTTAGGGTGCAAATGGATTTTCAAAAGAAAGATGAAGGCCGATGGAACAATTGATAAGTACAAGGCTAGGCTTGTAGCCAAGGGTTATAGGCAAAAAGAAGGTCTTGATTATTTTGATACCTATTCACCAGTTAGTCGTATAACATCCATTCGTATGTTAATTGAGATTGCTGCGATTAACAATCTTGAGATACATCAAATGGATGTAAAGACAGCCTTCTTAAATGGAGATTTAGATGAAGAGATCTATATGGAACAACCTGAGGGGTTTGTGGTTCCCGGGCAAGAAAATAAGGTGTGTAAGCTTATCAAATCGTTATATGGTTTGAAACAAGCTCCTAAACAATGGCATGAGAAATTCGATCAAGTCATGTTGTCAAATGGCTTTAGAATTAATGAATGTGATAAATGTGTGTATGTAAAAGGCACGAATCATGAGTATGTCATTGTTTGCCTTTATGTGGATGATATGTTAATCATGGGAAGTAATTTAGATATCATCAAAGCGACAAAGAAGATGTTGAATACGAGGTTCGACATGAAAGATTTAGGACTGGCAGATGTCATTTTGGGAATGAAAATTATTAAAACATCTGATGGACTTATCCTATCTCAATCTCATTACATTGAAAAGATTCTTGATAAATTCAAGAAATATGACTCAAGTCCAGTGAAGACTCCTATAGATGTAAATTTACATCTAACTAAGAATACTGGCGAAGGAATAGCTCAGTTGGAGTATTCGCGCATTATTGGTAGTCTAATGTACTTAATGAATTGTACAAGACCCGATATTGCATATGCCGTCAGTAAGTTGAGTAGATATACAAGCAATCCAGGGCAAAACCATTGGATAGCTATTGTAAGAGTTCTTAGATATTTGAGATATACTAAGAACTATGAGTTGCATTATACAAAATATCCAGCTGTATTAGAGGGATACAGCGATGCGAATTGGATATCAGATTCAAGTGAAACAAAATCTACTAGTGGTTATGTATTCACTTTGGGAGGTGCAGCCGTATCTTGGAAATCTTCTAAGCAAACATGCATAGCTCGATCCACAATGGAATCTGAGTTCATTGCTTTGGATAAAGCTGGAGAAGAAGCAGAGTGGCTTCGAAATTTTTTAGAAGATATACCATGTTGGACTAAGCCTGTGCCATCTATTTGTATTCATTGCGATAGTCAATCAGCGATTGGAAGGGCACAAAGTAATATTTACAATGGTAAGTCTAGACATATTCGTCGTAGACATAATACCATAAAAGAACTACTCTCTAATGGAGTTATTTCGATTGACTATGTGAGGTCAAAAGATAATATCGCGGATCCGCTTACCAAAGGGCTATCTAGAGAGTTAGTTTATAATTCATCGAGGGGAATGGGTCTTAAACCTATATCTTGAAAGTTGCCATGCGGAAACTCTACCTAGTTGACTGGAGATCCCAAGATCTAGGTTCAAGGAGACAACTGGTATGTAAATTGCAACTAGTTATACACTGTAGAGGTTTTGTAAACCTCCTACCTATTCCTATGACGAGCAGACAGTGTCACCTGTAAAATGTTAAGGTTAAGCTATGCTTTTAATGGTTCTTTTAGCTTGATAAATTCAAGTTGTGTAGTACAAGATACTCTTAACAAGTCAACAACCTATCTGAGTAAGGAGTGGGCCGCTTCTACGAGAATTTTTTAGGTTGAATTCTCCGAGAGTACTCATGAAACCAGGAGTTGTTCAGGCCAAAATGAACACAACAATGAGAACTTCAAGAATGTACCGAGGGGTGCTGTGTGATTTCTATTGTCTTGGTATGCACAAAAAGCCGAACAGTTCAAGACATCGCGTTCACTGGTTGGCGAGTATATCCGGTAGATCTCACTAGGGCGAGGTTCAAGGTCTTTGGCTACCTTTCTCGATGCAGTATCTCTCTACTGTCTTCTCTATCGTGTTTTTGCATTTTATGTTTTTGGTTGGTTAGTCAATTTCCATTCATGTGGGGGATTGTTAGTCAATTGGATTTTTCCAAGTGTGGACTAACGACGTTGACTCAATTGTTTGATATTCACTTGGTTAAAACCATTGAGAAGTGAATGAGAAATTGAGTATAAAATATTTTGGAGAACAAAAAAAATAAATAAAGATGCATAGAAATATATCTGCATATCATGAGTTTTCAACACAGGACGTGTTACAAGTAATTCAAAATAAGATCTGTTTTGGTCACGTGTGTGTAAATAAAACACTAAAGAAAATGTTACCAAAAATTCTATTTTTTGACCGTTATATGTGTAAACTCAAACTTGTTGTCACCGAAGCAACGTGTTGTTTCATGTCATGCTTCAATGGTTAAATGTCTCCTATTTGAACAGTCACGTACCCATTGAATGGTGTTGAATTGCCTCTTAGTCATTTCTATAAATAGGGAGGCCTCCCACCATTTTTTACAAGAAGAATCAGAGAAATAAAATCTGAAATATTTACTAGGGTTTTTTGCATGTACATATTAAAAAGTTTTGAGAGAGAAAGACAATACATTTTTAGTTCGCCGTTGTCAATCATTGTGTAGTGCTGCTATCGATTGACTTGAGTCCGTTGTATCTTGGGAGATCATCGCTATCAATTGTGAGCACCATAGCAGGGCGAATAGATCTTAAGGACATTGAACCAAGTTCAAGCCTCGGAATTTCTTTTTGCATTCTATACTGTAAGTTTATCAATTATATTTCTTAATTCCTGCATTTATATTTAGTAAATCTATTTGTTTACATATTTAACACACCAGAAACAACAAAAATTATTTCTGTTTAGATGTAAAAAAATAATTAAGAATTTTTATTATATTTTAGATTAAGAGAAAGTCACACACGCTAACAGAAGTATGTATATATATATATATTTAATTAACATGGATCTGCAGATTGGTACCTTTCGCAAAATGTGTGAAAAGATATATGGAAATAGTTTTTATGAAAATTATATGTCGTGAGTGGGTACAACTACTTGTGTGTAATATATCTTGGATATTGTTTTCTTGGTAAACATTCTCTACTTGCATACTATCAACTATGTTGGATTTGTCACAGAAATTGATAGAATTGTGCCTAAAAAATAGTGTGCCAGTGGTGAAATTCTTGTAAGTACATGTATATATGCTTTTTTAAGTGTACTGCACGTAAGCACTAGATCATGTTAAATGCAGTTCGGAACTTGTAAAACTAATTAATAATGTAATAATAAGAATCAATCATATATGTACAACATCTGTTATGAATGTACACTCTATTACAGATGGAACTTTTATAGATCTGCATTATATATTATTTATGCTAATGTAGTTTTCTTGAGATTTTTGCGGACCTTATGGCCTTAGGCAAGTAGTTCAAACATTGATGAGTGGTTATTGAATTTCCTTGACTTGTTTCATTTACTCTTTAAGCACTTTTGTGTAAAAACATTTATGATATAGATGCAAACAATAAATGTAAAAGGTTAATTTGTTAAAAGGAAAAATATGAGATAGGCGTAGATTAACTTTTGGTCCTCACCTAATCAATCCAAACCATACATGTGTCGTGAAGCCGAGAGTGAGCGGAATTCACGAGCATTCCAAACCCTTGGATTATAAGAGAAGTGAGACCAGCTCGAAAAACCACTTTTGAAACCCTTATCTCATTTCTTCCATTGAAGTCTCCCTTTAAGTTAGTAGCAATAAAAAAATGGTGATTGTTGGTGATCATTTCCATCCATTCCAGGTTCAGATCCGAAGGTATAACTTAAACTAGATCTTTGGGATCACCTTAAACTAGATCTAGTCATTCTTGTGTATCATTTGAAACTATGAAATTAAATTAGTTTATCTACTAGAGTTTTAGAATTTCATTACTTATGTGGTCAAAATGGTTCAATGGGGTGGGATTGACCAAATGATTTTCTAGAAGATAAATAGACTCACTGTTATTCGACACAAAATTCAGTAATTTTGTATGCCTCAATGTCATAAATTTGTTGATATGTATAGTCCCTCATGGTATCAAACCTTCAACATACTAATTTTACTAGATACCATTGTGCTATTTTATTTTCTTAAAATTGGAGATAACCTACGTACTAGCTTCTGGAAAGGAAGAATACCTATTTGTTTGCATTCAAGAAGGTAATTGTTATTAATTTAGTTTATCTTAAATTAGTCCAGTAGAGTATAAACTGTTGTGGAATTATATTGCAATTGATTATCTTATGAAGCAGATACAACATGTAAGTAAAGTCTAATATTTTTTTCCTTGTAATCCTTCGTTAGTTGCTATAACTTTAATCTTTAGTTTCAATGCTTTAACATATAATTATTACAAGAACAATACTTTTATAGCCTTTTAGTGAATGACTCTGCAATTACTGTGTCTAATGGTGCAAGGTAATTATAGCTAATTATAACAACTATTGCTATATTGACTCGGCGGAACTACTAATTACTATTTCACAGCCTCCTCTTACTTACTAAGAAATCAAAGCAGAGTTTTTGATGAAAGCACGTGAAGATTTAATTGGCTGGGTATTTCTTCACTGTGTAATTTCTTTTAAATTTTCTTATGAACTTGATCATTTACTTGTTTTCTGATCTAACAGGCTGGTGGACTCTGTTTTTGATTGGGAGCAATGGTCCCTTTACATCCGGTCAAGGTATGATTTCACAACATCATGATGTTTACTTTTATGGCATTACTTGTTAGATACCTGATTCAATTTAATTTTTTATTTTAATTTTGGTTCACTCTATATGAAAGTAGTAACTGAGATCAAATAATGATGTTTGTGTGATGGAAACCCTAGATTTCTCTATTAATAAAAACACTCTATATAATTGGGCACATGTAATGAAAATCCTGACAGGTAATTTTCATATGTAATTTAAATATTAATTTATAATGTTGATTTCCTGACAGGTAATGGAAATCCTAAGTGAAAGAAATAAAAATAAATATTTTTATCCCATGTCACCATGATGGGAAAGACATGAGCGTATAGGAAGTTATCAAAGATAACGTCCCACTTTGATGGTGGAGGAAGTAGAGCTAGTGGAGAAAGTGGGAGAGTGGTTTATTTACAGACAATAAACCAACTCTCCAGCTCTATAAATAGAGCCTCTATTTCTCACAAAATCACAACAACACAGACAACACAATTCAAGCGTACAAATATTTTCTCTCAAAATCAATAACACACAATAGATAATTCTGAGACATTTAGGTGGTGAAAACAAAGAGTTTAGTTCTAGTAATTAAACTTACGATAAGAGAAGCAATTCCTTCATTCCAATTCAATCAATTACAAGAAGGCAGAATTCTGGACTCTTAATTTCAATCCGCTGCATATAAGGTTTGTCTAATAAACCTTCTTGTTTATATTCAACAGTAACAATTGGTATCCGAGCATGTTACCCATTTGTATATATGAATTGAAGTTTTTTTTTTGAGCTTTTATTTTTGTGTCGAACAGAAGAAAAAAAAAAGTTTGAGAATTTTTTTTGTTTTTGATTATGTCGAACAGTAGAAGGAGAAAAGAAAAAAAAGGATTTCATATGTTATTTTTTTTTCTTTCGATGTATATATAAGTTAGGTTTTAAATATTTTTCGGACCTAATTTTATTTAAGAAAATAGAAATGCATGTGAGGGGATTCGAACCCAAACCACCTAGTCAAGTGACTAGTAGCCTTACCTGTTTTTCTACCTTATATTATTGTTATGAATAGAGTTTCTAGAAAATACTATTATTATTTGTTTCTTGTTTCCTAATCAATTTTGGTGTATTATTTTTTACCGTTCTTAATATTTTCTATATGTAGAAAAATGGTGTTGACACGATTCAGGGGATCACGAGCAGCAAGGCTTGAGCAACTGACAGTGTACAGATGGGTAAACAGGAACGTAAGAAATCCTAATGGATCATCAGAGATCCATAGACCAAAAGTTGCAAGGACACCGAGAAAAAAAACAGTCTTTGAGAAATAGTATCAAAGCACTCCGTTATAAGAAGAAACCTCATCACACCCTAGTGCAACATGTGGCAATTGTCAATAGGTTGATTCAAGATGTCATAAATTGGGGTGATATCATATGTGAAGGACATAAGGTTGAAATTCTTTACAAAACTCTACCAAGAGAGATGAAGAGGGATATCGAAATCTTATGGGAGTATGATTTTCTGGAGAACTATGTTCATGGGAGACAAGCTACATATGAGTGGCTAGTCTATGCTTTGACTGAATCTCACTTGTGGAGGCACTATAATAGTTCTACTAGGTCGGATCAGTGCAACTGTGGAATACATTATCGAACTACTAGTGTTGATAATTATTTTCCAATTAGACTCTATGAGGAAGTGAACTTTGAGCAGTCAATTCCTAAATTAAGGTTTTGGATATGAAAGGCGTATGCTAGTTAGGACTTGCAATAGGTAGTTTGCTTAGTGGTTTGTTTTTCCAATTTTTTTTAATCCCTGTTTGTTAGGAATTGCATTAGTTGCTTTGATTCAATTATTTCTTTATTGAACATGTATTTCATTTATGTATGAATTCAACTAGTTTCTTTGTTTTTTATGTTATTAGTTGTTTATATTCATACATTTTCACTCTATTTATGTTAGAGTAAGTGGGAGTTCTTGGAGAACTTATTTTTTGCAGTTAATGAAATTGATTGAATCATTAAGACAAACAAAATATGGTGGTTCATGATTGGGAACATAGTGAACTTTCTTTATCACTTATTTTGTTATCTTTCTTATTCATTCTATTTGCATTAATAGCATTAGGTGGTTAAATAATTGTATGTATACTAATGAAAAATCTCTTACTTTATAAGAAAATGACAACCGTCATTGATGATCTCAATGGAGACATAATGAATGGTGAGAACTATACCCTGGTAAACTCAAAATTCATTAGGTTCTAGAGGAACAAGAATTTTTGAGGTTATTAACAATGTCATGGCTCAGCCTAAGGAAGGCATCACAACTCAAAACAAAAAGGACATGGAGGCTTATGAGAAGTGGAAAAAGAGATATTACACTGCAAGAGGCATCTTGATAAGCTCCATGTATGACGATCTTGTTCATGAATGTCAACAATACCCCAGTGCTCACGAGATGTGGGACGCTCTTAATGAAAAGTACAAGGATACAACTATGACTAAGTTGAGTCAATTGATCATTAAGTTTGACACTTACAAGAGAAGGCCTAATCAAATCAAGCATCTTTGGGAGATGTCTAATATGATTAGGGAACTTGGACTGCAGGTCATAGCCTTGCTGATGAACATCAGGTTCAAGCTGTGATCCAATCTCTTTCAAATAAGTGGGAGCATTTGAAGATAAACTTGACTTAAAATGACCATATCATAACTTTTGATGATGTTTCTCATCATGTGATGTTGGAAGATGAACGTCTTGATGCAGTTAAGTATCAAGATCAGACTTATATATTGCTGAGTCAAGTTCCCACAAAGGTTCTGGCATTAAGTGCATGAACAATGGGAAGAGAAACAAAAATGAGCATGCTTCCAAGAAGAACAAGAATGGTGGTAACAATGTTTTTTTAAGAAATACGAGAGTAAAGTAAAATGCTATAATTGTGACAAGATAGGTCACTTCGCTCGCAAGTGAGGATAAAGATAGCAATATCATTTACTTCATATAACTTTACATATGTTACCAATACTGTTTGCTAGTTGATTCTAATCCATTGTGGATTGTGGATTCAGAAGTGACAGACCATGTTGCCTAAGACCGAGAGGCATATGTAGAGTACCATCTAATTCCAGAGGAAATGTGATGAATATTAGTTAGGAGACAACAACAAGGTTGAAGTCAACAGATGTGACACTTGCAAGTTGAACTTGCGAGGTGATCAAACCTTATAACTGCATAATGCACTCTACACACTTGAAATTCGAAGGAATTTGGTCTTGGTCATTGTTCTTCTAGGATTAAGTTTTAATATGCATTTTTCATAACAATCAAGTAGACATCTATTATGACGCTAAGTGTTAAGTTTTTGGTTTTATTTCTCATGTTTTAGTAGTACTAGATGATGATAACTCATTTAATAGTTATTATGTAAGTAGTTGCTTTTCTACTAATACTTCTTTTAGTAATTTTAACGTAGAAGAAAAGTATGGAATGCTAGACTAGTTCATATTGGACAAGACCGTATGAATTTGTTGGCTAAGGCGAACTTTTTGGGTTCATTAAATAGAGTCAACTTGCCAACTTATGAAAATTGTCTAGCAGATAAAGCAAAGGGAAACCATTTTTTGAAAAGGCTAAACGAGTCGAGTACGCATTGCAAGTAATTCATGTAGATATCTGTGACCCAATGAATGTTTAAAATATACAGGGGGACTTTATTTTATCACTTTTATAGATAATTTCACTAGTTTTGGTTATGTTTACCTGATTTTTCTTAAATCTGTAGCATTTAAATTTTCTTATGATAAATTTCAATGAAGTAGAAAATCAGTTAGAGAGGAAAATAAAAACCTTAATCACGTGAATATCTATTGGATCAGTTGAAAGAACTGTGTGATTAAAAAGTGAGAACTCTTCTAGAAATGGTTAAGTCTATGATGGCACAAGCTAATCTGTGGAGATGCCTTGCCTACTGCTAGTTATATACTTAACCAAATACCCACAATAACTGTTCCATCAAACTCCTTATGAACTACTTGTGACCCTAGGGTCGGCAGACTATGTTCATGATCTATCTCATAAATATGGGAAGTTAGGTCTAAGAGGTAAGAAGTGTATCTTTATTAGATACCCAGCTCACTCTAAAGGATATGTGTTTATTGGTGAACATAACAATGGGGGTCTTACTGAAATTGAGTCACGAGATGTTACATTCTTAGAGAATGATTTTCCCAACAGATGCGAAGTTGACAGAATTTTCATTTTATGTGAATTAAATGAGATTCAGGAAGATGATATGCAAACAAATGTGACGCCTGATGAGGTAACACATACTAAAGAAATAGAGAAGGATACTCCTCTAAATCTTGAGACGGAAGAAACCATTGCATCATCTAGTAATCCTATTTCTCAAGATTCTCAACTTAAGAGAAGTGCTAGAGTTTTAGTTCCTCGTCGTCGATTTGAAATCGAAGGAGACGTCTTTATGATAACTCCACAAGACGAAGAAGAACCTCGATCAGTTAATGAAGCATTCTCATGTCCTGCTAAGAATGAATGGAAGAAAGCAATGGAAGAAGAAATGGAGTCGATGAAGAAAAACCAGGTATGGGAACTAGTTAATCTTCCGAAAAGACGTAAGGCGATTGGGAATAAATGGGTTCCCAAAATAAAGAGGAAAACCTGACAATTACATTGACATGTAAAAAGCTCGCTTGGTAGTGAAAGGCTCTACTCAATGGGAAGGAATAGTTTTTGAGGAAAATTTTTTTCCCGTTGTTAGATTTACCTCAATACGTCTTATTTTTAGCTATTGTGGGCATCTCGATCTGGAGTTGCACCAAATGGATGTTAAAACTACATTTCTAAATGGAGATTTAGAAAAGGTTATTTTCATGGAACAACCCTCGGGTTTCGTTGTAAAAGATCAAGAGAATAAAGTATGTAGATTGTTAAAATCAATATATGATCTTAATCAAGCCTCGAGACAGTGGAATTTGAGATTTCATGAAGTCATTTCATCAAATGGATTTGAGATGATAAGTGAAAATCACTGTGTTTATGTTAAATGTTCCAAGAAATTTTGTGATCTTATCTCTATATGTAGATGACATCCTATTAGCAGGGGATGATAAAGAGTTTATTCAAGCTAATAAGGAGTAGCTAGATTCTCAATGTTATATGAAATATATGGGAGAAGAAAATTATATTCTTGTTGTTAAGATTAGTAGAGATAGGTCTAGAGGACTATTATCTTTGTCTCAAGAACCTTAAATCATGAATATAATTGAGCGCTTTAGTATGAATAAGTGTAATTCCATTGACACTCCTGTAGCAATTGGAATAAACTTAACTCTCGACATGTGTCCTAATACTCTAGAAGAGAAACAGAAAATGTATACAATGTCATATTTTAGTTCATTGATAGTCTTATATATGTTATGGTGTGAATTAGGCCAGACATATGTTATGTGGTAGATTTAGTTAGTAATTTTAATTGAACCCAGGATAAGAAAATCCGAAAGTTGTGAAAAAGATATTGAGATATCTACAAGGCACTATGGATTATGCCTTTGCTTTCGAGGAAATAGATTACACCTAGAAGGATATATTACGCTATTTGGGATAGTTATATATATGGGGGTAAATCTACCTCATGTGATGTATTCATGTTGAATAATTGCGCAATTTCTTAAAGTAGCAAGAAACAAACCTGTATAATTTTTTTCCACAATGGAAGCTGAGTTTGTAGCATGCTTAGCTGTGGTTCCAGAGGCTGTTTGGTTAAAAAGGTTATTAAGAACATTTAGGATTCTCAGGCGATAGTGGGAGTCCCGTTATTATACATTGTGATAGTCAAGCTGAAAAGGCTTGTGTGAAAGCTCCTAAGTATCACAGTATGACCAAACACATTGATATAAAGTATAACGTTGTTAGAGATATTATTGCACAAAAGGATGTTGATTTGCAATACATACACACACGCAATATGCTTGCTGATCCATTCACAAAGGATATCCCAAGGGATATATTTATGGATATGTTAAATCTATATGATTAAGCAAGATATAATGTATGAATATTGCGAGTTTATGTGCATTCATGTATATATTTTCATTAGTATGTTTATTTAACTGTTTATTTTAATAATATCATGTTTGATATATATTATAATGCGTGTAATTTTTGAAGTATGTATGTCCTATAGACTGAGATTGGCCCTATCACACGGGTAATCGCCTTTGGCACAAGAAGTGCGCAAAGATGAGACTGGCTCATAGTAGTGAAGAACCCTTAAGATAACTTGAGTTAAGATAGTCGCCTTAACTAAGTGTTAAGATGAGATCATAAACATAAATAAACCATGTTAAGCTTATATTATGATCGAAGTAGAATCCCACTATCTACTTAGTCTATAAGAGCCAGATATGAGTTGCTTGATTGATTTCATAGAAGGGTTGATCAATCGAAGAATTCATCTTAGGCAACGAGACTTGTCTAATTATATATCTGTATGGTATTTATAAAATTGTGACATACAATTGGAGCTATATGAATAATACCATAACACGTGTGTCATAACACGTGTGCTTTCGACCAGAAGGAAGTGAAGAGTCGGTCTCTTCATTGTGTGATGCCTTCAAAATTGTGCCCTTATTACTTTTGACTATGTCTTGATATTTTGATTAGGTGTATGCTACTTTGAACATACTACTAATGATCATGAATGATTCGGTCTAATGGGGTATGTTTGGGAAAGCAACCTAATTAACGTAAAAGGATATAAGTGTAAAGGAAAGACTAAAATTCTGTATCAAAGTGTTTGCTTGCAGGTACCGATCATGTAAGTCAATTTGGACCATAACATGATAGTGATACACATGAAGTTATGTCAGTGAACTCTTTTGATCACATAAACGACGTGATATAAATTTAAAGGGGTCAGAGTTACTGAATATGATACAATAAATTATTAGTCTGGGGTACTACAAGATACGTAAGGAATGAGGTTTCATTTGAGAAACTATGTACCCTAACAGGTTATTAGTAACGTATGCTCGTATGCTTGTCGGTGGCACGACCTATTTTGTCAAGTATGATGAATTATTCTAGAAATGTGTATATGAGAAGATTTGAGAAATATTGATGTATGGTGCATTAAAATGCATGTACCTAAAGGAAATGATTGTAACTCCATCATGTGCGAGTGGGAGAATGAAAGAAATAAAAATAAATATTTTTATCCCATGTCACCCATGATGGGAAAGACATGAGCGTACAGGAAGTTATCAAAGATAACTTCCCACTTTGATGGTGGAGGAAGTGGAGCAAGTGGAGAAAGTGGGAGAGTGGTTTATTTACAGGCAATAAACCAACTCTCCAGCTCTAAAAATAGAGCCTCTCTTTCTCACAAAATCACAACAACACAGACAACACAATTCAAGCGTACAAATATTTTCTCTCAAAATCAATAACACACAATAGATAATTCTGAGACATTTAGGTGGTGAAAACAAAGAGTTTAGTTCGAGTAATTAAACTTACGACCAGAGAAACGATTCCTTCATTCCAATTCAATCAATTACAAGAAGGCAGAATTCTGGACTCTTAATTTCAATCCGCTGCGTATAAGGTTTGTCTAATAAACCTTCTTGTTTATATTCAAGAGTAACACTAAGGAAGCGTGTGTCTTGGTCTCAGGGTTCTCGATGTGCTAAGTTGATTGCAAAATATACAGCCAGTAACGGAGGCACAATAGAACTAGTCCACATGCAAGTGAGGAAAATAGCATACTTGTTCTTAAACATACAAATGGTTGACAATTCGTACTTAGAGGTTCGTTATACTCACGATTCTTTGGATTTCAATAACCTTTTGTTTAATCAAATTTTGGTATTAAAATTATTAGTTATGCAGGCTTCATCTGCGCTTCTTCCTCTTTGTGAGTTATCACAAGCTGTAGCACAGAAAATTGCAGTTGTGGTAAGTGTGTTGGTATATTTTGGGTTTCTATACTAATATTTGAAGGTTATTATATATGCATTTTTCTTCTATTGAAAGTTAGGAAATTAATTGAGTTTTTTTTAACAGGCACGTGGTCAATCTGAGCGCATTCCACATGGTGATGGAGTGACGCATGCCAATTTACAAGAATTTACTAAAAAATTGATGAGGTAACACTCATGACATGCATGATACATAATTGGAGAGCCTCATTCTTCTTGAAAATCTTTGTGTTTATGACGTGATTTTGTTGTTTTTGTGTATAGGTTCTTCAGTGATGTTGTTGGTACTTTTGCTAGAGATGGTCGAGTATTCATTCATTCCAAAGAAGATGCATCGTCATCGAAGCTCAGCGCGATTCTGTGAAGTTTCCCAAACTATGTTTGCAAAATGATTAACTGTAGGGCTGAAACGGTCTATTTACAAATAGTGATTTTATTACATACATTGATGTAAGTGTTACCCAAACTGATTTCATAAATAGGTAAATTACACAATTTGTCCCTTTATTTTTCAAACTACTCAATTATACCCATGTCTTTAAAAAGTTTTTAAATGTACTTCTTTATTATAGAACAATTTTAAATTTACCCCTCTTTTTATTTTCCATTGTCAATGTCATGCTTGCACATCTGTTGGTTTTGAGAATATTTTTTTATAATAAAACATATGTTTCAAATTCATGCCAAGTATATTACAAAAATACCATTTCGACCACCAACATTATACTCAGTATCTTCACCATTTCTTTAGTCTCAGAATCAAAAATATTTGTTTCTGGCATAGTCACCATCTCTAAGCTAAAAATAACTGCAAGAAAGATACCATTTTTCCATCACTATTTCCGCCCCACCACCAATTTCACCTTCACTTCCCTATCTCCATCACCATCATCTTCATTCTACATCTAGTTTATTGAGACTAACGAGGACAATGGGGCGTGTTTACTTATCCCACGCCTAAACGCAGAGAATTTGAAGGTGTAAAATGCACCCTCTTGTGTTATGCAAAATATGATGATACTTAAGGGTGAATCTTGGAATCTTCTTAAAAATTGAAAGATTATACACTTTATCTTAGATTTTTTTTTGGGTAATTCCATAATAGATCATTCATTTATGTGAGAAATAGTCGAATATCTATTTTTATTTTCCAAGTTCGCCCATCATGATACCACTAGATGTGCAATGAAATTTGGGTTATAGTGGCCGTGAAAAATACCTCTTTCCACTCTAGCCCTTTATATCATTGTTAAATTTTTTGTTTAATGAAAGTTTCATTCTAAAGACATACAAAAATTAACATTGCTATTAAGTTTAAAGAAGCAAGCAAAGAAAACACTTCATACAAGGTTTTGTTTTCACTACCTCGCTCATAAAGACTAATTCACATTTCAGTTACTTAACCTTGACTTTACATGCCGTACGTGTAACACATTTATCATATGAGCTAAACAAAAATAAACATATGTAATAATTGTAGTGATAAGAAAAATTAGACAAGTCTTCATAGCTTGAATCATGTGAGTAATAATGTAAAATCCTCTTCCAAGAATGATTATCACAAGAATAGAAGATATGGGGTACTTCAAAAACTTATATTATGACTGGAAAAACAACATATAAATCTCCAATACTCAGAACCCACAGTAAATGAATAAAATTCATATCTTCTCATATTTTCGCCAAACTCTTTAATTAATGGTTCTTTTTTCCCTAATGCCAATGCCTTGTGATCATGAAACCCATCAGAAACATCGCAACGCCTATAGATAAAGTTTGGAATAAAAGAACACTTGAATGATCGTAATTCTGTGAAAATTCTTGATTTTTTTTTTGTATGTTTCGATTAGTGCCTTTGATTTTTTTGAAAGAAAACCTCAATACTTTCCTACCCAATTCCTATACAACCATCTACATACCATTAACATACCATTAGATACCCTTCTACCTCATAAAAACTCAATGAAATATCAAAAAAGGAAAAAAAAAGTTCATAAAGTGAATCATTGAGTTGTGGGTTAGTTGAAATGAGAAGGTGAATGGAATGATTGAAATAACAGAAGAAGATCAAGAGATATTATTTGGGGAAGATGAGAGATTTACCTGGGCAAAGAGAGAACAATCAATCATCATTGGCGAACCGAATAAGCCGAAACCAAATTTCAAGGTACCTACTCCACCAGAAACAACTACGGTAAGCATCAAATTACTAGCTAAACTGGAAAAGAAGATACCACAAATACTATTAGCTAAGGTTCCTCCTCGAATCATCAAGATGTACCAAAAAAAAAGAATAATTATTTCGAAGTCCTAATTTAGGAGAGTTAGTGCATGTTCATTTGGTTGATATAGAGGCCAAGAAATCGAAGATCACTGATACACAAGTAACTGTGAAAACCAAGCTAAACCACATAATCTACTTGCTTGGGAAAGGACAAAAGTGACATGTTGATCGCGACTTGGATCGGTCATTTGAATGTCCAGTAATGTTTACTGAACTCTCTCATTAAATACTTTATTTGTTAGTGTATATTAGTTAAAGTGTATGGCTTTTTTCGAATCTTTTTCAGTCGTGGGGACACGACTCAGTTATGAGTTGGTGGTGGGGATTGATTCTCCTCATTTCCGTTTTTATTTTTATCTACTTTATGAAAAACCATAAGGAAAATTTTTTAAAAAACTTAATGTATAATATAGGGAATTGGCGTAGATTTAATAAATGTCCCCTGTAAAAATAGTTTTCGCAAGTTACCGATAGTAAGTACTGTATATTTGAACCAATTCAGAACGTGATTAATATATTTGCCATGAAACACAAATTAAAAGATAGAAAATATTAGTAAGAAATGCTTAGAATTAAGTTCGAGCGTAAGGAGAAGGAGCAGTTTGTAGAACTTGAGGTTCGAACTAGTTGAAAACCGGCTTAACCTATAAACTAAAAGTGGTAAAATAACGAGACCACGTAGTTCAGAAAATTATTAAGTCATTTATTCGATAAGCACTTGTGTCTTTTAGCTTGATAATCCTGTTCAATTGAATATATATTCATCTTAGCCCACTTCTAGCTTGTAGCCCTTTCTTTGTAGCCACATTATGAGCCATACTCCTTGGATTATAAAACGTATCCATATGACCTACACTCGAATCTTAAAGCCTTAAGACTGTCATTCTTTAAGATTGAGTTTAGGGTTTAGGGTGTTAATTATGAGATACACATTGGGTGGGTTATCTTATTATGCGCTATTGACGATACACTTATTGCAATCCTTTGCTAGATTTCTAAAAAAGTAAAAAAATATAAAATATAAAAGATATATGGAGAAAGGATAAATAAGAAGAATAAAAATATGAAAACATAAGTTGACATGAAAACCTATACTAAAAAGGGTTAAATGTTCAACTTACAATAAAGGAATGAAAAAAGAAAAGTGTTAATAAAAGATTTGACAAAGGAATTTTGAAAATTATCATGAAATAATACCTTTTGGGGATTTTATATATGGGACTGAGTGATCATATTTGTGAGTGTAAGCTCAAATTCTAAGGTGATTTATTAACGACTAGTGAGGAGAGAACCAAAATCTACTTCCCGTCATGGGTGTATGACCAATTCACTCAAGGTAAACAAATTGAAAGTAGGTATACCACCGAAGAAGAAAGGAAAATGGTAAAAAAGATGTTTTTAGTAGGTTTATGGTGCATATAGATGAATCCTATCGATCGCCCATCAATGAACAAAATAGTTGAGATGCTTGAAAGAGAGGATGAGTATCAGCAAACAAATTCAAAGTAGGTATACCACCGAAGAAGAAAGGAATATTGTAAAAAAGATGATTTTAGTAGGTTTATGGTGCATATAGATGAAGCCTATCGATCGCCCATCAATGAACAAAATAGCTGAGATGCTTGAAAGAGAGGATGAGTATCTGCAAATACCTCCAAAGCCCTTTCTATATCCTAAACAATCAGACTAATCTTTTTTAATGCATCAGAGAGATTTTTTATATTAGAAGTTATTTTGATTCCAATAAAATTTAAAACGACATCTCTTAATTATGTTTTATTTGTATCTCCGGCTAGCCTTGATAATAAAGAATAGTGTATGTTACGTTTTTCTTGGTCTATTAGTAGAAGGGAAAGTCAAGAAGTCATTAAATCTGAAATTGATAGAGTATTAGCTAGTACAAAATGGAATGAGAAGTTTCCAAACGCTATTGTTAATATTCCGTCACCGGCAGGATCAGATCACTTACCATTAATATTATCACCTTTCGGAAACGTTATTGGTGTCGCCTAGGGTGTGATAAAATTAATACAAAAATAAGCCAAGAAACTACGCACTCTCACCCTAGACAGGCACAGTACTGCAAGTATTACAGGACGTATGCAAGTTTTAATGATAAATAGAGTTCGTTCTCAGGGACTTAAGTGTGTTAATCGCGTGAGTAAGAATATCGAGTAACAGTAAATAATTAGAAGACAGTAAATTAAAGGGAACAGATTTCGAGATTAACAATTAAAACTAAGAAAATAAAGACAATAAAGTAAAATACGAAGAATATAAGATGAGAAATATAGCTTAGGTTTTGCTAGTATGCACTAATCCTTCTAATTCTATCTATAAATCTAGTTAATAAGGGAGACTATTAGCTCTTGGTATACTTAGTCAGGATTCTAAATTCCCCAATCTTAGACCTTGAGAGCGACTAAGGGGGCTACGGCACAACCAAGAGGAGGACTCAAATAGGGTTATCAAACGCCACTAAGGCCCTATCCAGCACACTACAATCAATTGGTGATATGGTGATTAAAACAAACCCTAATGACTATCTAGTTAGAAGTATGTTTTGTCAGAACTGCTATCGACACTAGAAATTATGTGGTGGTTCAATAGTTAAACACCCTGTCAAGGAGACCATCTAACTACTCTTAAAACAATCCTAAAGTGATCAGTTCTAGGAAAGACATTAAATCAAAACACATAAACAAATATAAAGTAAGTAGCTAATATCAGATTAAAACATGTAATTCCCAAAGAAACTTAGATAGAAGAATTAGAATTCATATATTATACATTATGCAAAACCCAAGCTATGGGGAGTTTAGTTCATACCTGAAGGTAATAAACTAAAAGAAATTACAAAAGACATCATCTTGCTCTCTACAATAAACTGGAAGAATAAAACCTTAAGAACTAATTACTATGAGGCAAGGATTAATTGGGTACAATTACAAGTGATATAAGGGTGTATTTATAGGTGTTTAGAAGACCTAATTCGTTTTCTTGAGGAAGAGTTAAGGTAATGGACTTCTAGCCCAACTCAAATTCGTATGGAAATAAAGATAAACACTGCTGCACCGTTTTGAGCATATCTTCTTCGTTATTGGTCGGATTTTGCTCCATAAGATACCAAAAGAATCGCAACAGAATTATCTTGACCATTTAGAAGGAAATTACCAAAATCGGCCTATTTCTTAGGTAAAAACGCATATCTTTGGACGTTTATGCAGAATCCTGGATTTAGGCAGCTTTTCCTTTTCCATCTTTTTAGCTTTTGTTTCCTTATCTCCAATTACCATGCAAATCTCTTTCCATAAGTTGTTGTGTTTGACTTGGACTCTAATTAAGCTCCATAATTATCTTTAAAGCTACACAATAAATAAACAATTAAACCCAATATGCTCTAAAAACAATAATTCTACAAATCAAGACTCAAAATAGGAAAGTGCACTAAATGTCAAGAAAATCGACATTATTGACTTCTAAATCACTTAAAATCATGTCTCATCTTAACATTAATCTATCACAAATGAGGAGACATCAGTTATACAAAATAAAAAATACTTTAAATTTGAGTCAAATTTGATAGAACATCAAGAATGTAATGGATAATTCAAAGAGTATGGAGTGAACTGAATGAAGAAGAAATTTTGTTTGACTTTTTGGGAAAAAGGGAGACAACACAAGAAGCATTAACTCGATGGAGTAAAATAACATTTCAAAATAATAAAAAAAAGATAAAATAATTAGAAATGGAACTAACAAGACTCAACAATGAACCTTTCTCACAAAGGGGAATAGATGAAGAACAAAGTATTTTCGAGCAATTAAAAGAGTATTTGAATAGAGAAGAAATATAATGGGCAAAAAGAGCTAGAGATAATTGAATCCTCTACGGTGACAAAAACACAAAGTATATTTTTGTGTTGACAACGAAATGGAGGAATTTTTGTCGGAGTCTTAGAATAAATGATGAAAATGATAACTGGATTGAATCTAAAGAGGATATTAAAAATAATTTCTTTTCCTATTATAGAACTCTTTTCAAACAGAATGGAGGGACCAATATGAATGAAGCGGTAAAATTTATTAAACCAGTAATTACATCAGAAATGAATGATATACTAATAAGAATACCGAATAAAGAAGAAATACGTAAGTTAGTTTTTTTATCTTGGACCTAGTAAAGCACCGGGACCAGAGGGTTTTAATGGTAAATTCAATAGAGAATATTAGAATCTCGTTAAAACTGACGTTTTTTCTATGGTTTTGGATTTTTTCATGAATAATATAACACTGGAAAAATTGAATGAAATGTTGAATACATTGATACCAAAAGGGGAAATTCAAATGGGTGTGGGTTATTATGAACCTATATCCTATGTTAATTTTGGATATAAAATTATATCAAAAATATTAGCTAACAGATTACAGGTTGATGCAAGAGATTACTTCACCAACACAAGCAGCTTTTATCAAGGGGGGATGATTCAAGATAATATAATAATAGCACGAGTAGTCTCTTTCTATATGAAAAGAAAATTAAAGAGAAATAACCATGTAGCAGCGGTTAAATTTGATATGGCTAAAGCTTGTAAACAGGTTATCATATATTCGGATTTCTGGAAACTCATGTATTTTGTGGATTTTATCTGCAATGTACGTGATAACCAAAGAGTGGATTCGTGACCTTATCTCAGATGTGCTCGAGAAGGCCTCGGAAAATATGGTAGAACAATGGTTAGTTTTTGGGGATTTTAATTAGATAGGTGACCGGGAAGATGCAACGTGAGGAGTTGAGGGAACAACAAATCATATGATTAAGTTTGAGAGATGGATCAGTGTGCTTTTAGGATTTGGGTTTTGATGGTCCTAGATTCACTTAGAGTGATTCATGGAATACAAGGATAAGAATCATGAAGTGTTTAAACAAAGACTATGGTAATCAATATTGGAATGAAACATTCAGGGCCACAAGAGTCAAACATCAATACTAGTACATTCCGATATGTTCCCATAGTTTTTTTTAGCCGAGTCGTGAGCAGCGTATATGATCAATAAGCGATTTAACTTTGAGGCGACGTGGAATCATCACGAGAGTCTATGAGGTCTTGTTGAAGATAAATGGTTGAAGGAAGGACAATCCCTAGGGGAGAACATATATTCAATTAGGAAGGAGTTAAAAGTGTGGAAGTTGATACATTTGGTGACATCTTTCAGAGGAAAAATAGATTGCTAACATGAATCACGTGTATTCAGAGAGATTTGCAGCAGACATACAATGTTTTGCTGGTTAGATTAGGAAAGATTTTGATTATTGAGTTTGAAAGTGTTCTAGAACAGGAGGAGATTCATTGGTTTCAACGTGTGCCTAAGGACCGGGTTAATTAAGTAGAGAGGAATACGAAGTGTTATCATCACGCAACACAAGTAAAGAAAAAGAAGAGTGGGGTGCAACACGTAAAGGATGACCAAACGAGTGGATTGAGACATTGAGGACGAGAAGACTTGGGTTAGAAGTTTCTTTGAAGATCACTTCTCGATAAAGGAGGACGTTTTGGGACATTTCAATTACCGCGTCTACGTGCTTTTACATCAGGAGAAATTGAGTCTCTTATAGAGGAAGTTCTGAATAAATAAGTTTGCATTGTCGTGATCCAATTATCGCCTCACAAGGTTCCAGGTTCGGAGAGGATGATATCACGTTTCTATCAGAAGTGTTGGGATATAGTAGGGCCCAAAATATATGATATGACTAGACACGCTCTAGCCAAGGGCCATTTTCCAAAAGAGGTTCAAGGTACGCTGGTTCATCTTATTCCTAAGTTTGGGACCTTGAAGTATATCACTCAATTTAGGCCTATTAGCTTGATTAACGTGAGCTATAATATTTAGATGAAGGTTTTAGTGAATAGGATGAATACTTTGTTGGAAGATTATATTGGTCTTTTTCAGAGCAGCTTTATACCACACCGCTTAGACATCACAAAGGGAAGTAGAGGTATATAGCGGTCAAGGTGGACCTTGCCAAATATTATGATAAGATTAGATGGGACTTCATCAAGGATTATTTTGAGTCGTTAGGAGTAACCACAATGTGGGTTTCTGTAGTTATCTTGGGAATGGAGGCTAATGATATAAGTTTTATTAGGAGTGGGTCCCAGTTACTTCGGATCATGACAGACAAGGAATTCTTCAAGGCGACCCCATGTCATCGCAAATGTTCGTCATATGCATGGAGCGATTGTCGTTTCTCATAAAGCGTCTCGTCGAGGAAAGGGGATGAAGACCTATACTAATCTGTTCATGGAGGGATCCGATCATTCATATTTTTTTTTAACTGATGATCTTGTATTATTTTCGGAAGCTACTATTCATGACTTTGATCTTTTGCAGGGTACGTTGGAGATTTTTTGTCGAGACGCAAGACAAACGAATTAGCAAGGAAAACATGATTATATATTTATCGAAGAATTTTGATGAAGAAGTAAGTTTGAGCATCACGGCAAGAAATTGTTATAGCCGAAGCGAGTGTCTGGGAAAATATTTTGGCATGCCCAATTTCTTGGGGAGAAGATCGAAAGGATTTTATGGATAATTTATTAACGGATTATATGGAAATCTTGTGAAATGGAACGGTACCTTGCTATCACTTACATTCCGTATAACATTAGCAAAAAACGTCCTTAGCGTCGCACCGATATATATCATGCAAGTGGAGAAGCTGATGGTTATGTTTGCCATGAGATTGATATAATTAGAAGGGAGTTATTGGGGTATTACGGAGGAACAAAATCATATAAATTGGATAGCGTGGAAGGACGTTGTAAACCAAAGAGTGTGGGATGTTTGGGATGTCGCAAAGCAGAAGACATGAATATGGTGATTTTGGGTAAGTTTTGTTTGAGGGTGGTTCACGATAAATCAATATTGTGGTCCACTATTATGAGACATATATATTTCAATTCGAATCTTCTTTAATATAAGTATAAATACAATGATATGTAAATGTGTAGGGCCATCATGAAAGGAATCGTCTTAGTGAGACAAGGATCCCGGTGGCTAGTACATAATGGTAAGTGTGTTTCATTTTGGTTGGATTTGTGGATAGATTATTCTCCATTGATATATCATGTTATTGGTCCAATTGAGAGAGAAGTAAGAGTCTAGAAAGTTAATGATTACATATTTATAGATGGGTCATTGGATTAGGATAGTTTTCAAAATCTCTCTCGCCCTCAAAAGTTCTTGAGTTCGTGGGAGTTAGAGTAAAAAGAGGTATTGAGGATAGGGGAAAACTATCTTGGCTCTATGAGGTTCATGGTGAATCTTCGATAAAATCGGCGGTATGGAATTAGGATACTAGCTAGGTGAATGTGGAATTTAATTAGGATAAAGTGTGGAAGTTGATTGGGATAAAGTATGGAAGTTGAAGTGCCCCCACAAAACGAGGGTTCTAGTTTGGCGTGTGGTCCAAGAGAGGTTATCGACAAGATAGAGTCTTAGTAGCCAAGGTATGGAAGTTTCTGAGCTTTTTCCTTGTTGTGCGTAAGTGGAGGAAAATATTGCACCTTGTTTAAGATTGTACAAATGTCAAAATGTTTTGGGAATCGATTAAAGCTGAAGCTTCTAGGAATCGTGGGAATGAATGGGGTAGTATGGATCAGGAGTTTTTCTGGAATTCGGGAGAGTCACTAGGTACATGGACTTCTACTGTAATTTTACAAGAGAAACATGGGGGGTGAATGGATTGTACCAATCCAGCACTGTCCAAGTGCATCGGCCATGGAACAGTTTGCTAAAGCAGTGCATTTCTTACCTGGCTGATCAAGGGCAACCGAATCAACACAACAGCTCGATAAGGAGTTTTTATTTCAGCACATATCATTCAGCAAGTTCGCTACATGCAAGGCCTGGCGTTTCTATTTTGAGGTTAGCTAGAAAAATTGTTGTCTCAATAAGTTCTGGTAGATCATGGTGGCTAAACATCTAGCTGGCATGATCATTTTTGCAAGGGCAATGTGGATTGTATTTTTTAGGGTGTTAATAGAGATTGTTTGGAAGGAGCAAAATAATATAGTGTTTAACGGCAGTGACTTTCCCAATGGTAAGCATTGATGAAAAAAGCACAATTACTAACGCAAAATTATGGTAGAGTTGGGGTCATAGCTCGGGAGGCTACTGCCTAGAAAGAGTTATGTGTTTCTCAATGGGTGGGGCAAATATAATCGCGGAGTGAAATTAAACACAGATCGAAGCTGCAATATATAGCGTCGAGTTGGTGGTGGAGTAGAGATAATTCGGGATGTAGAAGGCAATTGGATTCATGGTTTCTCGATGAAGCTCAACCAAGACATACCCATAGTGATTAAACTTATCACGCAACGTGAAGGGTTAAAGATGGCGGAAGAGTTAGACATGATCGAAGTGTAGGTGGAGGTGGATACTTGGGCAGCAATCAAAATTATTAGGAAAGTGGATGATGGTAGAGGTCCAGCGACGGGTTAGGCACAACAATTCGGGAAATCCTTGCAAGGAATAGTTCTTTCGCGCTAACGAGCATTTATAGAGAGGCGTAGTCGTGCGCTGATTGGTTGGACTATGCTAGCTTGACACAAGTAGACCCATATTGTTCATACACTTATCCTTTGAATAGAATATGGCGTTTTCTTACGCGTGATAGAATGAGATGGAAGACTTTAAGGATGATACATAGCGCGACATTGAGTGATGATGTTATAAGTTATATTGCACCGATCTATTGGATCTCCTTTGTAAAATAATGGGTAATACTAGACAACTTACATCCTTCAAGAGTTGTAAGAGTCTCCTATCTAACAATGACTAACTCCAGATTATTTTACGTTTTATATTATTTTAATGTTTTTTTTAGTTTCTTTTTTTTAAATTTATGAATGCTTGGTAATTGTGTTAATGGTGATGATGGTAGTGGTGGATATGTGTATATTTAGAAAATGTATTTAAATTAGATAGGGAAAAGGTTTCAAAATTTATTTAAAGTATGGGATTTTTTATAAGTTTTTAAAATTTATAGATTAACTAATATAGGTGGGGAAGTGTTTGAAAAAAATTTAAAAATCGAAGATTTAATTTTTACTTTTTCAAACTTATGAGCTGAAATAATAATTTTTTAAAAATTAAATCAATTAAAAATAATTAAAAAATAATTTAGTAATAAGTTAACCGATTTTTTTGGACAAAATCCATCGGTTGTAGATAATCATGCAATAAATATTTGTACATGAGTTAATGTATCATGATATTAATACAAAAGACATAAAAAATGTACTTTTAATGATCCTCCGAGAAAATCGGAATCCCTAAAAATCCAAGATTTTTCCCTTCCCCATCGTTGTGATGGAGTCTCTCCGCCAGAGCTGCCAGGTGCCTACTGTCACCGGATAAAAATGCACCTACAGTGATGTATGTCCGTGACATTAACATGGTGGAACATACAAGGCGATAATCTTCCTGACCTCCAAACATCCATTGAAGAGTAAACAATAACAAAAGGCCAAACTCAGTGGCCGATAAAGAATAAAAAATACCGGGAACTAATGTATTGCTGGAGGATGCCATGAGCACTATAACGACTCTGCCATAATATGCAGTGCAAGGCAAGGTAACAATAACGCAGCGGCCACAAATAATTTTTAATTCCAAGCCCTAAACTAGGTGGTGGAAGGGTTTCCTTACGAGAAATAATGTGGTTATCCCTGTGATTATTAACGATAAGGAGAAATGTATGAACAAGTACACATGGAAGGAGGAAATATCAGAGATGGGTGAATTGGTGGAGAATGATGTGATAGATGAAAATAAATTTATACCGACAATACTCTGAAGTAGAGAGGATATTATGGAAGGCATTATGCTATGGAGGAACACTGTGGTGGTGCGATTATCGGGAAGAGAGGTAGTTTTTATGTATCTCTCCATTAAATTGCGTCAAATATGGAACCTAGTGGGACAGTTGGAATTGGTGGATGTAGGACATATATATTATTTGTAGAGAGAGGACTATAAATTTGCAATATCGGATGGACCCTATACAATTCTTGATCACTACATTGTTGTGAAAGAATGGATACCTAAATTCATTGTGATAACTAATTCAATTAAAACTACAACAACTTGGGGTAGAATATTAAATGTGGGTATGCAAAATTATACTACAAAATTACTAAGAAAAGTAGGTGACAAAATTGGACGTATGGTAAGAAATCATTCATAGACTTTGGGGAAATTATGCATGGCTGGCAATAGAGATCGACTTGGATAGACTATTAAAATGGAGGTGCATATTGGGAGTGAGGTGTGTAAGGTAGAATATGAGGGGTTACATTTAATTTTCTTTCGGTGCAAATTCAAACATCAAACAGAGAATTTCCCTCCTAATACCATAAGGATACTAAATGCTAGTGATGAAGTGAGCCATGCCAGTTCCCCCCTCCCCCTCCTACCAGTTCCAAATGGGGGTGAGAAACCAACGCCGACGGAGAAATATGGAGCCTGTATAACTGGTTGGGGAGGTAATCTAGGAAACATGAGAAGAGATGAGGTTAATGGTCTAAATGTGCAAAGACCAAGTGCTTCCAAGTGGTTGGTTTCACGTTATTAAGCTTTAAGAGTCGAAGAGAAAGAACAGGGTTCAGGGGGACATGTGGAAAAAATGGGCTGAATAAAGGACCAAACTCAAGAGTTAGTGGGAAAGATAATAAAGGTAAGGGTGTAGCTATGAATGGTACAATCCAAGGTGCTACAAGGAGAGTTGGGGCTACCTAGTAGTAGTGACTCCTAACTTTTAGCAACAAGGTACACTTCCAATGAACCTGGAAATTAGGAAATTCATGACATTGCTGGTTTTAATAGAGAAGGTTGTTATGGGAAGGAAGAAAAACAAGGGTACAAGGGCAAACAAAAATAGATATGAAGCTAATAAGTGTGTTCAAGGGGTGAAGGAAGGGGTTCAAGGGAGCCTAGTAGTTATAGTAGTGGAACAAAGAGATGATATGAGGGTTCTGGCTGCAATTAATTCAAACGCTCTTGTAAAACAAATAAAAAACATGAGCGCAAAAGCTCCTGTGATTTCCAGTACATCTCATATACCTGCAACAACAATCTCAGACACAACGGCTTCTTCGTCGGCGCCTAGTGGTGATCCCCCGAACCACTACACAACTCCAGGGAAAAAAGTGGCATGTGATGGAGACCTTGATGAACGAATGTTGGAGAGCCAGGTAGCCTGTACACCGTTAGAGGATAAGTTAGTTGGTTGAAATGAGAAAAATAAAGAGGATGTGGAGATGCCAACATTAACTCTATGAAGTGTGCTCGGGTAGTTCCTATTCTGACACTTTTTAATTAAAGATTATTAATGTGTACAATAAATGACATAGATAACAAATGGGAGAGTTTGAGGTAGTCTCTAAACATCCTTGCATGGAATTGCTATGGAGCAGGCAACCTGATGTCTTTTTTTTTGATGGATTATTCCATTCATAAGACATTATTATGGGAGTTTATTGGGCCTAAGTGAGAGATTTTTCCTTGTTATTTTCTATATTGCATTTTTACTTATAATATTGAACATATTACTATTCATAGAGACTTTTTCCTTATTTGTGTGTTAAGTTTGTAGCTCTTAGGTACATTCTTGATACATGGTTCCAAGATGAGGAGAAGAAGTCAAGAAGTCAATATAAACCCCAAGTCAAAGCGTAAATTTGAGCTTAGAGCCACCTTGGGAAGTTGGAGTGGTTGTTAGAGAAATCTTTATGCCTTATTGTTTCAGTCACTATGACATATTAGAGAGATATGTGACCTTATTCCTTTGATTTAGAGATCTTGAAGTCAGGGTAATTTGAAAAGTGATAGAAGTCAATTCATTGTTAAGATGAAGACGTTATGCTATTTTCGTTCACCGTGGTTCGAACCATAATTCAGGTTAGTAAAATAGGATGGACACTTCTAAACCTTATTAAGCAAGCCTGATGTCTCCCTAATTTTTCTAAATATAAGCTCTTAGAGACATAATTTTAGGTTGAAAATGGTCTTTTTATATAGTCTATTGTGTTGAATTCGTAATATTCCTATTTCTTGTCTTGATTTGATGAATTATTATTTTTAGAGCATATTTGGTTTAATTTGTGTGTTAATGTAAAGTTTTAAAGATAATATGTAAATAAATTATATTCCAAGTCAATTCTAAGGAAATAAGGAAAGAAGATCTTGAAGAAATCTGGATATAGAAGGCAACAAGTTCAATTAGTAAAAGGAAAAACTGACAAATAAATCTAAATTTCTGCAGCTACGTCTAAAGAAGTGATGATAACTCCAAATCAGGGACGATTCTGGAAGATCCCTTTAATAGGTAGATAGATAATTCCGTGAGGATTCTTTTGATATCTTACAGGACAAAAACGATCCAGTAACGAAGAAGATATGGTAAAAACAAGTCAGAAGTAATTATCTTTATCTACTTACGAATTTGAGTTGCGCTTAGACTTTTTTACTTGAACCATACTCCAAGATTTCGACCTAGAACCTATATATATATATATCAATTCTAAACCTTAGAAAATCATCCCTTGGCTGCATCAGCTTAATATGCACAAGTAATTCATCATATAAGCAATCAAGAGGATCTAGAGGAGGAAGAAGCAAGAGCTAGAGCTTAATTACATCAATTCAACACTTCTCCATCTCTATTCTTTGGGTAAATTAGTATTAGATCTATTTTGTCTATGAGGTATTTATATGCTAATTATTCAAGAGGTTTATTATGCATAATTTCTCTTTAGGATTGGAATTATATGATCCATTGATTATTGTTTTTATGTTTCGATCTGAATCTGGGATTTTAGTATTTAATTGAATTGGTTCTTAATTTCCATTGAATATAGTCTTGTTCTTTTTTACTATCATTGAAGTCATGAATCAAGGGTAGGTTTTATTAATTGAGCTATTCACTTTAGTGGCGAAGTGATCATCCGACAGGGGGGGTTTAATTACAGAACTAGGATATAGACGCGTGGTGTCCGTTATTTGACTGACAGGCTTGACTAACCACGTAGCCGAAGAGGTACAGGAACTTATCATCCAAAGAGGCATATTCGCCCATATAGGGGTTTATAGTACTTTAGGATAGCTCCTAGGTCCACCCGACAGGGGGCTAGGAGATTATAGAGTCCCGATTATTGTGAGATTTCCCATTCACCCTTATTCTTAGGAATCATAAATTCAATAGGATAAATTCATACTTGCATCTCCTTATCTTATTTGCATGATTGTTTATTATTTATTATTTATTTTATTTAGTTAATTAGAGAACAAACTCCTTTGCTATTTATATTTTTAATTAAAACAATTAGAATTATCTATTCTGATATTGAACACAAATTTAGAATAACTACTTAAATCCTTGTGGAGACGATTTTCTCGTATTTAATTATTTATTACTTGGAACGGCCCGTACACTTGCGGTCTTAGGATCCTTTATTCTATTACTTTTATTGCTTTATTTTATAACACCCAAGGACCCACCAAGTTTTTTGGCGCCGCTGCCGGGGATTTAAAGCGGTTATTTTATTTTTTGTTTAAGTTAGGTTAGTAGTTTTAGTTGTTTTCAGTTTTACGTTTGTTTTGTTTTAATCTCTTTTCAGGTTTTTCTTTAGGTATGGAGATTTCCCCCTATCAAGAGCAAAATCCAACATAGACCTGGTATATGCCAGTACAAAAATACATGTATCTAACATGAGGAAGCTTTACGGATCATGAATTTAGGCTCAGAAAGTTGGAAGAATCCTGATGTCTCCCTAATTGTTCTTATTTTAGACCCTTAGGAGACATCATTTTTGGTGTTTATTTAATTAATTCGATAGACTTTTGAATGAAATATGCAATAATTCGAATTTCCCTTTTTATTTCTAGCATTTTTGAATTATTAAACTTTTGCGCGTAATATTGGTATTTTTAGTGTAACGTTTACAGGTTTTTAGATGTTAGCTAGGAAAGGAATCCGAAGATAAAGTCAAAGATCAAAAGATAGAGTCAAGACTTGAAGAGAAATCCCGAAGATATTATTTTTAGAGCTGAAAATCCATTTTCCAGGCCCTTGATTGCTGTTTTCGAGGGACTTAAGAGCTGATTGAGCCGCTGACCTTTGAAGGGAAAACATTCCTTATCGAAGTACGGAACTTTAGCAACTAGAATGAGGTCAATCGGAGTTGTAACGCATCGGGAAAAGCAGTTTTAGTGGAGGCCTGTCATCAGTTACGGGATTTTGGGCTTAAAGAGTGGGCTTGGACATTTAATTAGGCTTTTAATTTCTGGTCCAAGCCCTAATCCGTTTTTCTTATTATAAAAGGAGGTCTGGACTTCTATTTTACATATAATTCACTTTCCACAAGATTAAAAACACCAGAGAAGCTACAGCAGGAAGAAAGGAGAAGCTACAAGAGCTGGAGTGGGTCTATAGCTCCGTTCGTAGTCATTCTGATTCCGAAAATTAGGTTTTTCTTTTATTTTAATTTTGTAACGAATATGAATTCCATTTCTTTTTATTTTGTTTTTAATTTTAATATGAGCTAAATTTCCATTAGTGCTTGAGAACAAACAATGGGTGAATCTTGATTTTATTATTATAACGAATGTTGAATTTGGGTTTTATTGAATTAAATTAAATTAGGGCTTTTACTTTTTTCGACAATTTGTGAATGTTTACTGATTTTAGAGTCGCGAACTAAAATTAGGTATTAGTATCTAAGCTATTCCATATATGTGGCGTATGGATCATCCTGACGGGGGGTTTAGGTACAGAAATAATTGTTCAATCTAGGATAAAAACTATTGATTCTGACGAACTTAGTTAATCCTAGGGCCAATGTGGTAATCAATCTTAATCATCCAACGGTGGATCATATTTACCCTGACGGGACTAGTGACACTTTAGGATCGCCTTATAGTCCACCCTGACGGGGGTATAAGGATATTAGAATCCCGACCATTGTAATTGACTGATTTAACCCTTAAACAACATAAGTTAGAAAGTAAAATTAGGAGGATCCTTGCATTCTCAAGTACTACATCTCATATTGCGTTTCATACATTTTACTTGCGTCTTATCTTTTACTTGCATTATTATTTTATCTTCCATTTAGTTACAATAAACAAAACCAAAACAAACAATTTATTGTCTTTTATTTTCATAAGTGCATCAATCGCTATTTGCATAAACATTGTGATCAACCATCCGTCCTTGGAACGAATCTGATTATCAGAATTACTACTTGGGACAACCGTACACTTGCGGTTGTGGTTCGATTATTATTTGCATTTATTTAGAACACACAAAGGACCACCAAATCCCTCAATTGTTTAAATGCAAAAAGCGATGCTATCATATCATTAGTGGAAGTCATGCAACAAAATCATCAATTAATGGAGCAACGATCGACGCAACTCACAGAAACAATTGAGAAGCTACAACAAGTACCATTGATGCAAACTGGCCAAGGTACACATATTAATCATAAGGCCAGCCAAGATAGCGATATTCAGTTCAAATAAGTTGAAGAGTTTAGCCTTCAAGAAGAGAAGGAAGTGGAATCACCACAAGTAACACCTAGTGAACTAGAGATTCCAATAGTAGAAGAATCAACCACACTAAGCATAGATGAGTCAATTGTTGGTAATCGAGTCGAAATTGAAATTAAACCTTGTGAAGGGAAGATTACATCCATGAAAAACCCAGCCAAGTCGCGTTTAAAGGAATCAAATATTGAGGTCTTGTTAGAAAAGAGATAAAAGAAGATACTAGGATGGATTCACCACCTAGTACTCCATTTATGTCACCACTCAATCCAATAAAGACGAATCATTCAAACAGTGACATCGATAAAGCATTTGTAGAGGTGTGCAAAGAAGACAAAACCTACACCCAAATGCTTGAAGTTGATACAAAATAACTCACACCACAACAAGTACTCATAGAACCTATTTCAAAAACAATTGAGAATGTGAGTGTAGAGATCGAGATTGAAAACGTGGCCCTCATAACAAAAGAAAATTCTGAAACATCCCTTGTTTTAGACAAAACTCTAGAGGAGGTGCCACTTGAGTTCCCCATTGTTCCAGAAGTATCTAAAGAGGTTAAAGAGAAGGACCACCACCATGAACCCGTGAAGAAGATAGCTAAAAATGAGTTTGGGGTCGGAAACACGGTTGCTTGGAAGGTCTCCAAACATGAAAATAGGCCACAAGGTTTCAAGAATGCGTTGATGGGACCATTTGTTGTTACTCGAGTGGTGACATCAAAATTAATAGAGCTACGACCTTTGAGAGGTCAAAAGCTGCGAATTGTAGACATAACCTCACCCACTGCTGGGGAGGCTACATACTCAAGGGATAATGGAGGTAACACGTTAAACTTTAAATGACGTTAAATAAAACTGCTCTTGGGAGACACCCCAAGTTTTAATTGCTTTATTATTTTAGTTTTTTTTATTCTTTTTAGTTAGTTTATGTGTTTTTAAGTGCATATTGTAGTAATGAGGAAGGTATTAGTGTTTTTGATGTGTAGGTATGCAAGGGTTGGAGTTTGGGGTGAAAAACTGGAATTTTTCGGAGCTAAAAAGGCCTGGACAGAACTATTTCGCAGTACACCGTAGGTATTTGCGTTGCACTGCACCTATCAGCGCGAGAAATTTTACAAAAACATCGAACTAGCATAACTTTGCGCTCAGGTATCGAAATTCACTTTTTCTCGAGTCTAAATCGTATATTTTTTCGAGATCTATACAATGAAGTACATAAAAACTTTTTTGTAGGTAAAAAAGAAGAAATTTTTGTGCACATTCTGACCTACTCGACGGTATGCCGCCCCTACTGCCGGTAAGCCGGCGAGTCAAAACCAGTGCCCTCGGGTACACGCCTCGGGTTCTTTGCAGAGAGGTTCATGTTCGAGAAATTACACACCGGTATGCCGGCCCACACCGCCGGTATGACGGTCAGACAAAAAGGGGAGGCCTCGTGTACGCGATTCGGTTTTTTTTCCAAAGAAGAGTTTTCCAAGAGAAGCTCACCGGTATGCCGGCCCATACCGGCGGTATACCGGTTAATCCTTCCGCCTCTCTTTCTTCTCCAAACCTCTCCCAACTCCATTAAAGCTTCACCAAACCTTCACCTAACATCAAAACACTACCAAATAACCATGAATTCATATCTAAATCCTTCCCTACATCGTTACAAAGAAGATTCAATCATCCAAATCATATCAAAACACCTAGAATCCAAGAATCATAAGCCTAAATTTTCAAAATTCATTCAGCAATTTCTTAGATCCATACCAATCAAGGAAGAATTCATCCTACCCACATAGAGAATTATCATCCTAACACCTTTCCTAACCAAAATAAAGCTTGTTCCACCTATGATCAAGAGTTACAAATTTCAAGAGTGTTCAAAGCTTTGAGTTGGGGGTCAAAAGAGATGATGAAAAGAATAGAGATTTTATCAAGTGTTAAGGGAGATGAAGTATCAAGGCAAGGTATTGGGTAACATCAAGAATAACTCAATTGAGATGGGTACTAGTTTGGGAATAAACTACAAGGTAAATCGGATCAAGAGAATAGAGGGAAGCTAGTTGTGGTAAATTTAAAGAGCAAAAAGGTTTCAAATTTCATAAGGAAGAAACCACAACCTCTACAAATCGAGCATCCTTTGACCAAAGATAACAAAGCTTCTGGGACGCTAGTAGCTGTTGCCACAACAAAATATTCCTGGATGAACACCTTCACATGAGAGAGTATTTGAGAACAAATTTGTAAAAGATGAGAAACAAGAGATCTCTAGTGTGTGATTGATTGGGATGGAGCACTAGAGGATGTAAGCGAAAGTGAAATTGGTGATCCTAAAAAGTTACATACAAGGCAATCACTGCACCCTATCTTGGGTATTAATCAAGCGAGGCAATATCCTCGAAGAGTATGTTTCCTTTCTTCCTTACCATTTCTTTATATGCAATATTTCTATTTTTATTTTGTTGAGTCTTTTCGAGTCGTGGGGATACGACTTATTTTTGAGTTGGGGGTGTGGGGATTCGTTATCCCTCATCTCCATTTTATGTGATTTACTGTGTTTTTTAGAGAAAATTGAAATTTTGAAATTTTTAAGAGATGGATTAGATATAAGTGTGTTTAATAGCTTGAAAGCATAAACTTAGTAAATTGATGATAAAAAGTAGTATGTTTATGAATTGCTTTATTTTTTATGCTTTGAGTATTTGCAGGAAAACACACATTAATACTAAAGAAAAGATTAGATAGCAATGAGATAGAAAGTATGTTCGATCTCAGGGAGCCATGAGTAGTGTGTAGCCGTGAGATCCAAGCTAGTTGATAAACCCATTTAATGAACGTGCTAAATGTAAGAGAATGACGAAATTGCATAGTTTAGAAAGTGATTAAGGCGGTTCTTTCATAAGCCCCTTGTTGCCTTTTAGCTTGCTATCCATTTTATTATAATATATCCTTCTCAGCCCCTTCTAGCCTTTCTAAAGCCTTTATATTAACCACATTATAAGCCATATCCCTTTAGATTATAGGACTTTTCCATATGTCACGCACTCGAATCGCGATGCATAGACAATTGTTTTAGAGCTTGAGTTTGGGGTGGTGGGTCCACCATTATGAGAAATATTATTGGGTTGGAATTTTTTGAGCTTATTAAGTGTACTATGTTCTATATTTGATGATGATTCACAGGTTTATTAAATTGTAACCCTTTTTCGGGGTAAGAGTAAATGAAAAAAAAAAGCTGAAAAGCATGAAAAGAAAAGAAAAACAAATTAAGAAAAAAAATAGCATGATATCTCAACATCAAAAAAAGAGTCATAACTATACACAAAATTTGATATGAAAAGAATATATATTTGGACCGGCAAAGAGAAATTTTTATGTGAACATCTTTATGCTTTAATTGGGTTATTGGGAATGCTAATTTGTGCATCAAGGAATTCATTGGGTTGAGTGAGAACGTTCTACGAGAGTAACTCAAGCTCTAGGGAGATTCGTTGATGGCTAGTGAGGAGGGAGCCAAAAGATCACTCTAAATTATTTAAATATACTTATCATACCGTCCCTAAGCTAACATTACAACCCTAAAGACCTTGTGATTCTTTGTTATGTAATCTAGAAATGATTGAGCAGTTAGTGAGTAGTTAAGTGGATCTTTGGATACTAGCGAAGTTCGATGAACAATCTATAGCCTCCTTGGTAAACTGAGTAAAGATACTCTCCTTCTTACATTGCGAAACTAATCTAATCTTGAATTCAATCGGTGATGATTGTAGATATGACAAGTGTGCATGTATGTAGTTTGTAAATATTATTACATGAAATTTTCTGAGTAGTTGCTTGGATTTTATTTTATATATTCTGCTATATTCTTCTCCCCTGTGCTTAATTGACTTAGCTGATATTTTAGAGACTTCCCTATGTTCTTATTTTTTATTGTATCGAGACGATACAAGTATGAGTTGGGGGTCTTGATGTTTCCCTAATTTTTCTAAATATAAGCCCTTGGGAGACATCATTTTAGGTTGAAAATGGTCTTTTTATATAGTCTTTTGTGCTTAATTCGTAATATTCCTATTTCTTGTCTTGATTTGATGAAATACTATTTTTAGAACATATTTGGTTTAATTTGTGTGTTAATGTACAACTTTAAAGATAATATGGAAATAAATTATATTCCAAGTCAATTCTAAGGAAATAGGGAAAGAAGATCTTGAAGAAATCTGGAGATAGAAGGAAACAGAGTTCAATTAGGAAAAGGAAAATCTGCCAAATAAATCTGAATTTCTGCAGTTATGTCAAAAGAAGTGATAATAACTCCACATACGGGAAGATCCCTTTCATAGGTAGATAGATAATTCCGTGAAGATTCTTTTGATATCTTACGGGCCAAAAACGGTCCAGTAACGAAGAAGATATGGTAAAAACAAGAAAGCAGTAATTATCCTTATCTACTTACGAATTTGAGTTGGGCTTAGACTATTTTACTTGAACCCTACTCCAAGATTTCGATCTAGCACCTATATATATATCAGTTCTAAACCTTAGAAAATCATTCCTTGGCTGCATAATCTTAATATACACAAGTAATTCATCATAGAGGCAATCAAGAGGATCTAGAGGAGGAAGAAGCAAGAGCTAGAGCTTAATTACATCAATTCAACACTTCTCCATCTATATTCTTTGGGTGAATTAGTATTAGATCTATTTTTTCTATGAGGTATTTCTAAGCTATTTATTCATGAGTTTTATTATGCATAATTTCTCTTTAGGATTTTAATTATATGAACCATTGATTATTGTTTTTATGTTTTGATCTGAATTTGGGATTTTATTATTTAATTGAACTGGTTCTTAATTTCCATTAAATATATTCTTGTGCTTGTTTACTATCATTGAAGGCATGAATCATGCATGGGTTTTATTAATTGATCTATTCACTTTAGTGGCGAAGTGATCATCCGACAGGGGGGTTTAATTACAGAACTAGGATATAGACGCGTGGTGTCCGTTATTTGACCGACAAGCTCGACTAACCACGTAGCCAAATAGGTAAAAGAACTTATCATTCAAATAGGCATATTCGCCCATATATGGGTTTATAGTACTTTAGGATAGCTCCTAGGTCCACCCGACAGGGGGCTAGGAGATTATAGAGTCCCGACTATTGTGAGATTTCCGATTCACCCTTATTCATAGGAATCATAAATTCAATAGGATAAATTTATACTTGCATATCCTTATCTTATTTGCATAATTGTTTATTATTTTATTATTTATTTTATTTAGTTAATTAGAAAACAAACTCCTTTGCTATTTATATTTTTAATTAAAACAATTAGAACTATCTATTCAGATATTGAACACAAATTTAGAATAACTACTTAAATCCTTGTGAAGACGATTTTCCCGTATTTACTTATTTATTACTTGGAACGACCCGTACACTTGCGGTATGTGGATCCTTTATTCTATTACTTTTATTGCTTTATTTTATAACACCCAAGGAACCACCAAAGCCTAATAGGCCAAATGTTTTTAGATGATATATAAAAAAATTCTATCTCCCATATCATTATCAATAATTGCACAAACTTTTATCCATTAGCTGAGAAGGGGAAAAAGCGTAAGAAGAGAAGGAAGAGAAGAAGAGACGGCTTGTCTATGAACCCATCAATGTAACCTCAACCATTCTCTTATTCCCTTCGTCATTAAGAGTAACTTAGCTTTATTTTTACTTTTAAACAATATTATGATTTCAATTTTAAATAGTTTTATTTTAGTTAGTTTTTATTCTTTTAGTATGAACTAAACCCACATTGCTTGAGGATGTTATTGTGAGAATTTATGTTTAGCTTTTTAACGGAATTACTGCATTTGGGATATTGAGATATTTAGATGAGTTAGCTGATTTATTTTTCCATTTCTTTATATTTTTTATTAACACCACATGTACTCTAGCTAAGTAGTGGGTGGATGCAGTAATTGGCTGCACCTTAAGTATGGTGGTTTGGTTATCGAAATAGCATATAAACGCCTAGTGAGATGCATTGAACCTGACAGTCTTGTTCGCTAGGTAGTCAATAGGATAAGATTTAAATTCATTGGATAGCTGATATCTTCCCATTTGTAATGATTTAATTTTAGTTGTGGACATCATTTTAGGCATTTTAGGAAAGCTTTTAATCGATTTTTACAACTATTATTATATTTTCCTATTTCTTGTCTTGATTTGATTATTTATTATTTTTTAGAGCATATTGGGTTTAATTTATTTATTTAGTGTGAAGCTTTAAATATATATAGTAATTAATTAGATGACAAATCAATTCCAAGAGATAAAGAGAAGAAGATGAAGATGGAAATTGTAGATAAAGGAAGGAAAAGATAAGTATGGAAAGATAAAGTTGCAAAGTATATCTGAATTTCACCAGCTATGTCCATGAAAGTGATCATAACTCAAGATTCGCTGGGAATTTGGAAGAATGGTTTGAAGAAAAGTTATAGAGATTTCCGAGACGATCAATTTGGATAAAGAACACGTCAATCGGAGCTGTATTGAAGAAGTTACGACCAAAACAAAATATCAACAATTTATTACCTTTTCTATATTTTAGGGTTACGAATTAGAGTTGGACTAGAAGTCCAATTACTTGCCTCCTACTCCAAGAAATCGTTTTAAGGCTTCCTTAACACCTATAAATACATGCTTAAACCATTGTAAACCTGTCCTTGCTCAGTTCTAAACCATATATTAGTCTTTCCTTGAATATTAATCCTTAGTATCAAGTTCATCATCCAAGAAGCAAGCTGACCTGTAAAGGAAGACAAGAAGAAAGAAGTTGGAGAGTGACAAACTCCTCTTCTACATCTCTCCTTCTCTGTATTTAGGGTAATTAGCTATAGATTTGTGGCTTCACCATATTTCTATGCTTTTATTCTGTAAGTTTTACTCTTAATTGTTGGGTTATTATTTTGTCTTAAATTTCATAATACTATTTGTTATTTTAATTGAATTGAGCTTGGCATATATTGGTATTGTGTGTTTTGACTTATTGTTTCTAGCCCTAGATTTGGCCAATCTTAGGACTATCTTTAGTAATTTAGTTAACACCTGGAAAGGGAATTCAATTATTGACAACACCACATAATCGACTAGTGTACGATAGTGATCCTGACAGGCTTTCTTAACTAGATAGCCATAAAGGTTTGATTTAACCATCGATCATTACTCAGGGCCCCCTTACCCAAGTCCCCCTGTAGTGGAGAGGTTGCTCCTAAGTCTACCCTGACGGGGGTTAGGTAGAATTTTGAATCCCGGTTAATATATAATGCTCAATTAACCTTAAGGTTAGAATAACAACTTAGTAAGCTAGACTCATATTAGTAATCCTAATTTATCTGACTTACATTCATATTTATTGATCTGCATTCTTATTTATTATTTCACATCAGATAATTATTCATCTATCCTATTTTTATCTAAACATCTAAATTCATCTACGCTTATTTAATACAAGTAGATCTAACAAATTAAATCCCTGCGAACGAACTTTTCTTATAAACTAAACTTGCAAACGATCAGTAATACTTGCAATGAGTTTCTCGTGGTAGTCAAGAGTGTGTATTTTATTATTATCTTTATTTATTTGTTTATTTATCACACTTTCGCCCCCACCAAGTTTTTGGCGCCGCTGCCTGGGATTTATCTTTAAGTCTGTCTATTTTGTGTTTATTTAGTGTAGAAGTTTTTATTTGTTTTCAGTTTTACGCGTTTCTTTTTGTTTTTTTCTTTTTTGGATTTTTAGATGGCTAATCAACGGTTAGAGTTAGGTTTTCCAGGTCCATTCAGAGTGCAACCCATTGGGCTTCGTCCTCCAACTATTCAAGCCGTTAGATTCAAGCTCGATCCTGGCCTGATCAATCAATTCGTGAGCTATGTGAAATATAATGGTGCTACACATCAAGATCTGGTCCGACCTGTTCAGAAATTCATGCAATTCTGTGATGCTTACATAACCTGAAGGTGTTACGCCAGAACAGGTGTTTTATTTAATGTTTAAATTTTTCTTGACCGGGAAAGAAAGCGATTGGTTAGATGATCAACCTCCCGAGCTAATAACAAATTGGGACAAGCGTCAAGAAAGATTCATTTATCAGTTTTATTCTACAATTATGCGAGTGAAGGAACAGTTGGAGCTTATGAATTTCTTACAAGAAGCCGGAGAGAGTGTTGGCGAAGCATGGACAAGATTCCAAAAGAAGTTGGCAAGATGTCCAATACACAGATACACGCCAGAATTGCAGTTAGCCATTTTCTATCAAGGACTCAATCCAAAGTAAAGACTGAGAGCAGATGATATGGGTCATGGTAGTTTTGTCTCTATGGATCCGAAAGAAGAAAAAAGTGTTACGGAAAGAATCATCGAGACCGACATGAGTTGGCCACAATCACAAAATCCTGCCACTAATATTGATACAGAGGCAATTTTTTCAAGCTTGCAAGATCAAATACAACAACTCGCTATAACAGTTAAGAAAAGCATCCAAATTCCACCTCAATAGTTATACCTAAAAGAACAAGCCTATGAAAATCAAGCTAATCATCCATAGGGCTACAATGTGCATAATGGAAGTAAAGCTCTATCACATCCTCAAGAATATCGTTGATTTAAAAGATACTATTAGTCAATTCATAACCTTCTAGAAGGACAATATGAGCAAACTTGAGTAAAAAAATGATGTATCAGTAGTGCAAAGCCTGCAACAACAGAATCAAGATATGAAGCAACATAATCAACTTTTTGAGCAAAATGTGATGCGGTTGACTATAGTCATAGAACAAATGCAAAGTCATCTTTTGCAATTGACCCAAAAGTACAAATTCTAACATGAAGAAGATCCAGTAAGTTGAAGACAAGGTTAAGACTATTAGTCTTCAAGATGAAAAGATGAAAGAATCACTACTATCTCCATCGAGTAAATTGGAGGTTCTACCAACCAAGTCAAACGTAGATAGGATGAACTTAGATGAGATAATTGTTGAAGATTGGGTTGAAGATGTTGAAAACGGTGAGATTAAGAAGCCAAGCGTTGTTGATGCACCAAAAGAGGAAGAGAGAAGTAGAGAAAGATGACCACCCCTACATTTCTATTATCCCGTAGAACCCGTTTATCCAAAGGAGCAACAAGAGAGGTGTATAAAGACGTTAAAACAAGTGAAAATTAACGTCCCTTTACTCGAAGCTATGAAAGGAAGGCGAGATTATGACCAATTCTTTATGGAGGCACTCTCCAATAAAGAGAGATTCAGAAGATTCAATTCTGTGAAACTCAATCAAGGGATCTCAGCACAATTTCAGAGAAGATTACCACCGAAGCTTAAAGATCCTGGAAGTTTTAACCTCCTAATCAAAATAGGTGGTATATTTCATGGAAAATCCATGTTTGATTTAGGCGCAAGTGTGAATATCATGGCCAAAAGTATATTCAATAAGATTGGTATGAGCAATGCAAAACGGACATCCATAATCTTGCAACTTGCGATCAATCAACAACAAATCCGTGGGGAGTAATCAAGGACGTGCTCGTCCAAGTAGGTAACCTTGTTATTCCCACAAATTTTATTATTCTTGACTATAAAGTAGATAAGAACGTCTCATTCATACTTGGGCGTCCATTCCTAGCCACCAGCGACACCATAGTGAATGTCAATGAGGGAACCGTGACTCTTAATATTGAAGATGATTCTGAAACATTCTATGTTTTGGGAAAGAAGAAGAAAAAGAAGTCACAAGAACTATATCCGATCAGAGTTGCAAATAAGAAGCCAATACTTGTAAGCTCCCAAGAAACCATGGGAAAAGAAACCGAGTCGGGGTGGGAGACAAGGTAGCATGGAAATCTCCCATCCCCAAACATAACAGTTCGTGGAAAGGGCCATACTTCATCACACAAATTATCTCAGCAGGAGTGGTCGAAATAAAAGCTATCGAAGGTTGCAAGCTCATGTTGGTAAGTGTTAACCACCTCACTCACTGCTGGGGAGGCTATACAAAGAAATAATCGAGGTAACTCTTCTAACTTTGAAAGACGTTAAACAATAGTGCCCTTTGGGAGACATCTTATAGTATTTTATGTTGTTATATTTTAGTATATTTTATGTGTTTTTAAGTGCATATTACAGTAATAAGGAAGGTATGAGTGTTTTTTATGTGTAGGTAAGCTAGGGTTCGAGTTTGGGGTGAAAAACTGGAAAATTTCCAGAGTTAAAAAGGCCTGGACAGAACTATTTGCGATACACCGCAGGTAAGCGTGAATTATTTTGCCGAAACTTCGAACTGGCATAACTTTGCGCTCGGGTCGGAATTCACTTTTCTCAAGTCTAATATTATATATTCAAATTTATCCAATGGAGTAGAGAAAACCTGAGTTGGAGGTAAAATATTTTTTCGTGGCAAACCAGACCACTCTTGCGGTGTACCGTAGAAGCAGTCCAGTGCACCGCAGTAAAAAACCGTGGCTAAAATTTTCAAATACGGTATTGGTGGTCCTTTGTGTGTTCTAAAAATGAATGCAAATGCTAATCGAACCACAACCGCAAGTGTACGGTTGTCCCAAGTAGTAATCCTGATAAATCAGATTCGTTCCAAGGACGGATGGTTGATCACAATGTTTAGCAAGTAGTGATTGATGCACTTATGGAAATGAAAGATAATAAATTGTTTGTTTTGGTTTTGTTTATTATAACTAATAAATGAAAGACAAAATAATAATGCAAGTAAAAACTAAGACGCAAGTAAAATAAGTGAAAACGCAATATGAGATGTAGTACTTGAGAACGCAAGGATCTTCCTAATCTTACTTCCTAACTTATGTTGTTTAAGGGCTAAATCAGTCAATTACAATGGTCGGGATTCTAAATTCCTTATACCCCCGTCAGGGTGGACTATAAGGCAATCCTAAAGTGTCACTAGTCCCGTCAGGGTAAATATGATCCACCGTTGGATGACTAAGATTTATTACCACTTTGGCCCTAGGATTAACTAAGTTCGTCAGAATCAATAGTTTTTATCCTAGATTGAACAATTAATTCTGTACCTAAACCCCCCGTCAAGATGATCCACACGCCACGTATGTGGAATAGCTTAGATACTAATACCTAATTTTAGTTCGCGACTCTAAAACCAGTAAATAATCACAAATTGTCGAAAAGAGTAAAATACCTGATTTAATTTAATTTAACAGAAACTCAAATTCAACATTCGTTATAAAATAAAACTAGGATTCACCCATTGTTTGTTCTCAAGCACTAATGAAAGCTTAGCTCATATTAAAATTAAAAACTAAATTAAAAGAAATGGAATTCATATCGTTTACAAAATTAAAAGATAAAAAGAACCTAATTTTCGGAATCAGAATGACTACGAACGGAGCTATAGACCCACTCCAGCTCTTGTAGCTTCTTCTTTCTTCCTTCTATTGCTTCTCTGGTGTTTTTAATTCTGTGGAATGTGAATCGTATGAAAAATAGAAGTCCAGACCTCCTTTTATAAGTGCAAATTCGGACTAGGGCTTGGACCAGAAAATAAAAGCCTAATTAAATGTCCAAGCCCACTTTCTAAGCCCAAAATCCCGTAACTGATGATAGGCCTTCACTAAAATAGCTTTTCCCGATGCGTTACAACTCCGATTGACCTCATTCCAGTTGCTAAAGTTCCGTACTTCGATAAGGAATGTTTTCTCTTCAAAGGTCAGCGGCTCAATCAACTCTTAAGCACCTCGAAAAAACCAATCAATGGCCTGGAAAATGGATTTTCAGCTCTAAAAATAAAATCTTCGGGATTTCTCTTCAAGTCTTGACTCTATCTTTTGATCTTTGACTTTATCTTCGGATTCCTCTCCTAGCTAACATCTAAAACCTGTAAACTTTACACTAAAAATACCAATATTACGCGCAAAAGTTTAATAATTCAAAAATGCTAGAAATAAAAAGGGAATTCCGAAATATTGCATATTTAATCCAAAAGTCTATCAATTTAATTAAATAAACACCAAAAATGATGTCTCCTAAGGGTCGAAAATAAGAACAATTAGGGAGACATCAAGACCCCCAACTCAAACCTTTGTCGTCCCGACAAAGTAAAACAAAACAAAGGGGTAGAAGTAAGCGTATAAACAAGTAGAAGCTAGCAAATAAACCCTAAAGCAATTCTCAAAATAAATCTCATATAGCAAACTCTAGAAACTAATATACACATACACTAATCATGCAACATCAAACTTAAATAATCTCAATCACAAAATTAAAGTCGCAATGCTTGAAGGTTACACTTGTACTCATCTCTGTATGATGGCTATAGGGTGGTCATTAATCCTAAATCGCTTTGAACGTTCCACCTAGTGTATTCCCTATCAACAGAATAATAAATTCACTATGCACTTAGGAATCACGAGGTCTTTACGGTTATAATATTGGCTTAAGGACGGGTGTGGATGTATATTTGGTAAATTTGAAGTGAGCTTTTGGCTCTCTCCTCACTTACCATCAACAATGTCCTCGAGCTTGAGTTAACGCTCAAAAAGATGTTCTCACTCACCCATATACGCACTAATTTAGCGTCCCATGTCTACCCACTATAAATAAGATGATTTTCAGAAAATTCCACTTTGCCGGATGTTTTATTCATTCATATTTTTCTTTTTCTTTTCTTTTCTCTTTTTCTTTTTTTTTTGTACAGGAGCAAACCGGGTTCCCGGTTTTGACGAATCCGGGTTCCCGGTTCCTACTGTATGATTTTTCAAATTTTTTTTTTTTCGTTCCCGACAAAGGGTTACAAGTATAAATCATCTGCAATTGTGCTACAATACAAAGCACATCGATCCCAACCCATTAAATTCCCCATATGTGGTCCCACCACCCCAAACTCAAGCTCGAGACATGTCTCAGGATTGTGATTCAAGTGCGGCTCATATGGTCATGCCTAATAATCTAAGGGATAATGGCTTATATCGTGGCTACAAAGAAAAGGCTAAAGGCTCAAAGTGGGCTAAGACGGATAATAATTAATAAAGGGATAGAAGGCTAAAAAGGCACAAATGGCTAACAAAGAACTGCCCCTATCATTTTCCTAAGTACATAGCTTGTCTTTAGTTCATATTTAGGTGGGTTCTCTACTAATTAAGATTTCACGTTCTACACATCAAACATATTCCTTGAGTACAAGCTTACTTCATTTGCATTGTTCATTAATTTTTCCTATCAATTACCTATGTTCGCATGCAATTGTAAGTGCGTTTTATATCAATCCATAAAGTCCACTATTTACTATCATAGATTCATCAAAAGTATGCTTAAAGGGATATTTAAAAATTTCTACAGTCAAACGCAACTCCGAAAATTCTTTTATTGAAAGCAAATAAAGCAAATAACACATAAAAATTGGGACGAGGCAACGAACCCCACCCCAAACTCAAAAATGAGTCGTGTCCCCACGACTCGAAAAGACTCAATAAAGCATTTAAAATAATCTACACTAAGAGGAAAGTTTAGAAAACGTATCTTAACCAGCGCGAGGCTGGTTATCGGTGTTGCGTTCTGGACCTTTATCTCGCGTAAGAGCATCATAAATCGCGTTTTGAAGTGTATTTACGCCTAGGATTAAATTTCGAAGCAGGTCCAGTTCTTTTGTAACGTTTCCCAAAGTAGCAATCATCTTCTCCTGATTCTCTTCCAACACCTGAATCTTCGCTTCCAACTCAGGTACAGTTTTCACTTTCTTTGATTGAGGAGTTCTCGGACTTCTTGTAGTTCGCGTTGCTTCTTCATGGATGTTCTTGATTGTGCTCAAAGCTATACTCACACCAACTGAAACAGTATCAATATCTGCGTCCTTACGCGGAATCTTTGCGTCTAGGCACAACTGAGTAATAGTACAAGGAAACTTCAGATTTTGTTGTTTCATTGGTGATTTCGCGAACTCCATGATTGTATCATAAATGATCTTAGCAACATCAAATGGTTTCTCCTCCAAAATACACTTAATAACAAATATGTGCTCTTTCTTCAACTCGGAAGTGTGTTTAATACCAAAGAAAGTGGGTATTATGAAACGAGACCAAACCTTAGCACGAGGTGTCAAACTACCGCTGTAAAACTGTCCAGGATACCTTTCACCTTCCGGAATTGGGCTAGTCCCATTAACAAGCACGGTCCCCCAAAGGGATTCAAAATCAAAAGAAGGGTCATTAAGAGTTTCTTGGAAGGGGCATGTTCCAGAAAAGTTGGGTAGTTTCAATGATTTCCGAATACGTTCAATAGAGAAAGGAACTACCTTTTTGCGGATATCAATGGCATCATGGGAGGTAGCTAAACCTTCGTAAAATTCTCGCACAAAAGTAGGAATAAACTCAAGCTTCCTTTCTTGTAACTCTTTCCAACCAAACTTAGCACATGTCACAGCATATTCCTTGTAATCACTACTCATAATACCCTTAGGAAAATTCGTCTCCTCACCAAATTTCAAAAATTCAATTCTTTCACGAACCTGAGTATTCCAACAAGTGTAAACCCTCTTAGGCTTGTGGGCCCACATCTTCATACGCGGAGGTTTTTGAACGGGTGCTTCCGGAATCTCTTGTTCAGTTTCCTTCTCAATGTTCTTCGCAATTTCCTCTTCTGGTTCCTTCTCACTTTCAATCTCATCAATCAATCTTCTCTTTAGACCTGTGATATCTTTTCTGTTAGAAGCAAGCTTAACTTCGTCAATTTTTCGTTTAGGACGCGAATCAGGAATCTCAATAGCTTGTTCTTGAGAACCACCAATGGTGGTCTTTCTTCTAGGAGCAGTTCTTCGGAAATCACCGGTTCTGTTAGTCATCTCTTTTCACCCCAAACTCAAAACTTCAAATAATGAAAAACTTAGAGAAAAAGTTTAGAATTTTGATGTTTTGAGGTTTAAGAATTTAAGAACTAGGTGAAATATGAGATGGGTCTTGGATAATTTGTATGGGAGAAGAAAGAATTGGGTTTAATTTAAGGAATTGGGTGAAGAAGAATCTTGGGAAAAACTAAGGATTTGATGTTATTTTGGAGAGGAGGTGAGTTGATCTTATGTTTTTGTGGTGAAAGAGGGTAGGATTTGATGATATATAGTGTTTTGGTAGATGAATTTCGGAGGTGGGGAGGCTATTGGTGCGTTTTAGGTAAAGACTTGGAAAAGAGGCTAAGAAACTAGGTTAAAACACCTCAAAACCGCCTCTCACAGCTTTCAAACCGGGTTCCCGGTTTTGGCAAACCGGGTTCCCGGTTCCGCGTCGCTGTGACGGCGCGGAAAAATAATTGTGGACTCTTTTTTTTTTTTTTTTCAAAACGCACCAAAACGCTGGACCCCAAGACGCGGGGTCAGGGATTTTGCTTGTCGAAACCGGGTACCCGGTTCTGTGGAATGCGGGTTCCCGGATTTTCTCGATGGCGCGAGTCAAAACGCGCCAAAACGCAGCACCTCAAAACGCCGGGTCAGAACTTTTGGGTGTTTACAGCTCCGAAACCGGGTACCCGGTTTTGCCAAATGCGGGTACCCGGATTTGTGTCGATGGCGCGAGTCAAAACGCACGAAAACGCAAGCCACCAAGACGCTGGGTCAGGGATTTTCAGAAATCACAGCACCAAAACCGGGTACCCGGTTTTGCCAAATGCGGGTTCCCGGTTCCGACGCTGTGACCTTACCCCAAAACGCCAAGTGTTGCGTTAAAATGGTTGGTACCAGCTCCAAAACCGGGTTCCCGGTTTTGTGAAACCGGGTTCCCGGTTTCTCCTGGACATCCAACCAATTTTTCTTCTGTTTTCGCCAAATCGACCCCAAACTCAAGTCCTTTTTACCCCTTAAATCATCAAAAACAACTACCCTTCCTCATTTCTTAATAAAAACAATAAAAATACGAAAATCAAACTAATCTAAATTGCAAAAATGTAAAAACTCAACTAATATACAAGTAATTGGCTTTTGTTTAACGTTGTTAAGCTCGACGGGTTACCTCACGCTTCTAAGGAGTCTCGAGGAGATACATGACCTCCCCGGGATGTGGATCTTCCGAGCGATTGGTATCTTCACCTCCATGGTATATCTTTAGTCTGTGACCGTTAACCATAAAGGTACGGTTCTCTAACGGATGTTCTATTTCTATCGCCCCATGAGGTGTAACTTTGGTCACTATGTATGGACCTGACCACTTAGATCTTAACTTACCCGGAAAATTGCTGAACTTTGAATTATACTTTAATACTTTTTGCCCCACTTCAAAGTTCTTTGGACGAATCCGATTGTCATGCCATTTCTCTGTATTTTCTTTGTAAAGTTTAGCATTTTCATAAGCATGCAATCGGAATTCGTCAAGTTCATTAAGCTTCATCATACGATTCTTTCCGGCTAAGATAGGATCTAAGTTCAACTGCGCAATCGCCCAATAGGCACCCATTTCAAGCTCTAAAGGTAAGTGACAAGCCTTACCATACACCATACGATAGGGAGATGCACCAACTGGAGTCTTAAACGCAGTACGATAGGCCCACAACGCATCATCTAACTTCATTGACCAATCTTTTCTTGTAGGACCAACGGTTTTCTCTAGGATTGACTTGACTTCACGGTTCGAAACCTCAGCTTGACCATTGGATTGTGGATGGTATGAAGTAGATACACGGTGTCTAACTCCATATTTCTCTAGAACAGTCTTCAGATATTTATTAACAAAATGAGATCCTCCATCGCTAATAATCACTCTAGGTGTGCCATGTCTAGTGAAAATATGCGACTTCAAGAACTTAATCACCACTCGTGAATCATTCGTAGGTAAAGCCACCGCTTCTACCCACTTAGACACATAATCAACAGCCAATAAGATATAGAGGTTACCATTTGAAGGAACGAAGGGACCCATAAAGTCTATGCCTCACACATCGAATATCTCAACCTCTAACACATTATTACGCGGCATCTCATCCCTCATAGATATGTTTCCGGTAAACTGGCATCTCGTACATTTTTTAACATATTCATGACAATCTTTTATAAGAGAAGGCCAGTAAAAACCTGATTGAAATACCTTTGCAGCAGTTCTGTCTCCTTTGAAATGTCCTCCATATAATGAATCATGGCATCCAGCTATAATGGCTTGAGTCTCTTCCCTTGCCACACATCTTCGTATCATTTGGTCAGCACAAACTTTATAGAGGAATGGATCCTCCCAAAAGAACTGTCTAGCACGATGAGCTAACCTCTTTCTTTCTTGATAAGTAGAACCTTCAGGAAAAACACCACTCACCACTAAATTTGCAATATCTGCATACCACGGAGCCTCATAATCGCGAACAACGAATAAACTCTCATCAGGAAACTCTTCTCTAACTGCTTCAGTACCACTATTCATCTCTGAACCCTCTAAACGCGATAGATGATCTGCAACCTGATTCTCACAACCCTTTCTATCTTTGATCTCTAAATCGAACTCTTGAAGCAATAACACCCATCTGATTAACCTTGGTTTCGCATCTTTCTTCTCCATAAGAAATCTGATCGCGGAATGATCTGTATAAACAATAACTTTCGCCCCAAGAAGATAAGAGCGAAATTTATCAAACGAATACACAACTGCTAGCAACTCTTTTTCTGTAACTGTGTAATTAATCTGAGCACCACTAAAAGTTTTACTAGCATAGTAAATCGAATGAAAAACCTTCTCTTTCCTCTGTCCTAATACAGCTCCCATACACAAATCACTCGCATCACACATAACTTCAAACGGTAAATTCCAATCTGGAGGTAACACTATAGGAGCAGAAATAAGCTTTTCTTTGATTGCTTTGAAGGCCGCTAAACAAGCTTCATCAAAAAGGAATTTGCAATCCTTTTCGAGTAAGTTGCATAACGGTTTAGCAATCTTAGAAAAATCTTTAATAAAACGCCTATAAAAGCCAGCATGGCCAAGAAAACTCCTTACCCCTTTAACAGAAACAGGAGGGGGAAGAGTTTTAATTACCTCTATCTTTGCTCTATCAACTTCTAAACCAACACTCGAAACTTTATGACCTAGAACAATACCTTCGCGAACCATGAAGTGACACTTCTCCCAGTTGAGCACCAAATCTGTTTCCTTGCATCTCACTAACACTTTCTCCAAGTTATCCAAACATATATCAAAATCATCACCAAACACGGAGAAATCATCCATGAACACTTCAAGGAAATTATCTATCATGTCCCAGAAGATGGCCATCATACACCTTTGAAAAGTAGCGGGAGCGTTACACAACCCAAATGGCATTCTGCGATATGCAAAAGTACCAAATGGGCATGTAAAGGTAGTCTTATGTTGATCTTCTGGAGCCACGTAAATTTGATTGTACCCGGAGTAACCATCCAAGAAACAGTAATATTCCCTTCCGGCTAATTTGTCTAACATCTGATCAATGAAGGGCAAAGGGAAATGATCTTTTCTGGTGGCCTTGTTCAGCTTTCTGTAATCCATGCAAACTCTCCAACCTACTACCGTTCTCGAAGGAATCGCCTCATTTTTATCGTTAAGAATTGTTGTCATTCCTCCTTTCTTTGGTACACACTGAACCGGACTCACCCATTCACTACTCGAAATGGGATAAATAATCCCCGCATCTAAAAGCTTGATCACCTCTTTCTTTACCACATCTTTCATCACGGGCATCAATCTCCTTTGGCCTTCAACTGAGCGTGCGTTAACATCTTCAAGTATGATTTTGTGTTGACAATAGGATGGACTAATGCCTTTGATGTCAGCAATTGTCCAACCTATTGCTTCTTTGTTGGCTCTTAACACACGCAACAGTTTATCTTCTTGAGGACCTGTTAAATTAGCTGAAACAATATCAGGTAGAGTTTCATTAGTACCCAAATAAGCATACCTCAAGTGTGCTGGCAATGGTTTTTCTTCCAACTCCGGAGGAGATTCAATTGAAGGCTTCTTTTTAGGAGTAATCTCCCCCGGTTCTCTCACAGTTTCATAGGCAAGACGCCTATACTTCGGATTTTCAGAATTGAGAGCTGCCACTGTTTCTGTAAGCTCCTCCATCATCTCAGGTGAATCTAATGTCAAAGCAGCCTGCAAGATATCATCAAAATTTAAACAATTAAATACCTCTTGCGATGCTTGCTCTACTACATCCATTCTGAAGCAATCTTCCTGAGAATCTGGGAATTTCATGGCTCGAAATACATTGAATTTCACTTCCTCATCTTGTATCCTCATCGTTAATTCGCCATTCTCTACATCGATCAACGTCCTCCCTGTAGCTAGGAAGGGTCTACCCAAAATAATGGGGACATTTCTATCTGCATTGTATTCAAGAATTACGAAATCAACAGGATATATAAGTGTACCTGCCTTAACAAGGACATCCTCAATACGGCCTTCAGGATGAGCAAGAGACCTGTCCGCCATTTGCAAGAACATAGAGGTAGGTCTTGCGTTTCCAATTTTAAGCTTATCAAAGACTGATTTGGGCATCAAGTTGATGCTTGCCCCCAAATCGCATAGCGCCTTTCCTTTCCATTCTTCTCCAATTGAAATCAGAATCGTGAAACTCCCCGGATCAACTAACTTTGGAGGGAATTTACTCTGGCAAATCGCACTACACTCTTCCGGAAGGCCAATCATCTCATTATCACAGTAGGGCCTTTTATTAGTGAGGGCTCTCTTCAAAAACTTCGTATACTTAGGAATATCTCGAATTGCCTCAAGTAACGGAATATTAATACTCAAACCCCTCACTCTATTGAAGAATTTCTGAAAATCACCCATATCACCCTTTTTCTGAACTCGCGATGGAAACGGTGGTGGAGGGCGATTGCTTACAATTTCATCTCTCTTTTTCGGAATTTCTCTTGGTCTTTCTATCTCTTCAACCTCACTATCTTTCTCATTCTCTTTCTCTTTCTCACCCACTTCCTTTTCTTTTCTTGGAACTTCTTTCTCTTTCATAACGGGAAAAGGAGGTGGAGGAAGGTTCTTACCACTTCTTAATGTAACAGCCTTGCAATCTTCACGTTGTGTTGGATTTTCCGTATCGCTAGGAAGTTGCCCTTGTGGACGCTGATTCAGCTGTTTATTAATTTGACTTAGCTGATTCTGGAAAATCTTCATATTCGCTTCAGCTGCGTTCTGACGTTCCAAAGCTTGTGTTTGAAGAGCAATCAAATTTTCAACGGTTTTCTGAAGGGTAATTACTCCTTCTTGTGGATGGGCAGGTAGAGCTTTCTGGTTTAAATTCTCATCGTAGGTATTCTGAGGAACTTATCTTTGCACATAATTGTTTTGATTCTGTCCTCCTTGATGATTGTTGTGTGGTCTTGGATTATAGTTGTTGCCTTGAGGACGCGGCTGATACGCGTAAGTAGGATTGGCTGCCCCATTGGGATTTGAGTATTGAAACCCAGGATGGTTTCTGTTAGGCTGATATCCATTACCACTTGAATTGAAATTACCTCTATTGGACATAAAATTCACTGATTCTTGGTTATTCGGACAACTTTCCTCATCATGATCATCTACCTTACAAATCGAACACATATACACCTCTTGTGCAGCATGCACAGCTACCTTCTTACCCGAAAAACCTTCTTTTACAGCTAAAGTAAGCTGCTTCAACTGTTGCTCTATAGTATTCTGGATCTTATTCTCAAACGTAGCAAATTTCTCTTCCATGTCAACATTATTTACTCCCTTAACTGGTATTCTCACTGAGCTCCACCCAACTTCATTCTTAACTGTTCTCTCTAAGATGATCTTGGCATGAGCGGGCTGAACTTGAAGAAAACCTGCTCCACATAGCGTATCCAACTTCTCTCTTGAAATTCCATCAAGGCCTCTATAAAAGATCTTTAACTGTTGTTGTTCTGAAAAGCCATGATTGAGAACTTTACGCAAACACATCTGAAATCTTGTCCAACTCTTACCCACAGTTTCCTCATACTTTTGACGGAATTGTGTCAATCCTAGTTCAGCATCTAACCTCATGTTACTTGTGTAATACCTTTCAAATAAAGCAATTTCTAATTGGTCCCAATTAGTAATCCTCGTAGGATCTTGCGTATCGTGCCATTCACTTGCTCCATCAATGACAAAGAATTTGAAAGCAGCAAAATACATCTGTTCTCTTGAAACCCCTTGTGTGATATAAGAATCACATATCTGTTTGAATTTCTGTACCGCTCTAAGAGGATCTTCCGATGGTCTTCCGCGAAAGTTTCCAAAGTTTTGGAACTGAGCTAGCATACCCGAATCTGGACGGAATCTCGGAATATCAATATCTGGAGCACCTACTCCTATAGCTGGAGCGCGGAATGGAACTTCGGGAGGGCCATTAGTGAACCACGGATCATGATTCATCACTATCTGGACTGGAGGATTAGGATTTAGTGGTTGAACTTGAGGAATAACGCCTGGAGCTAAAGGTTGGCCATTTGCATCTAACTGGCCTTGTCCATTCTGTTGACCTTGAAGATTGATATTCTCCATTCTGTTACTTAATTCTTCTACTTCTAAAGCTTCTCGTTCTCTTCTTCTTCTGTTCGCAAGTCTGATCAACGATTCTGGATTACTAAGGATCGGAGGTGTTGGCTCTAGATCCTTGAATAGCCTTCTTCGCATACACCAAACCTAAAAACCTGAAAAAGCTAACAAACAAAAAGCGTAAAACTGATAAAATAAAATAAATGCACTTATCACTAAAGGATAAACACCGTGGTCACACGCTACCGTCCCCGGCAGCGGCGCCAAAAACTTGGTGGTCCTTTGTGTGTTCTAAAAATGAATGCAAATGCTAATCGAACCACAACCGCAAGTGTACGGTTGTCCCAAGTAGTAATCCTGATAAATCAGATTCGTTCCAAGGACAGATGGTTGATCACAATGTTTAGCAAGTAGTGATTGATGCACTTATGGAAATGAAAGATAATAAATTGTTTGTTTTGGTTTTGTTTATTATAACTAATAAATGAAAGACAAAATAATAATGCAAGTAAAAACTAAGACGCAAGTAAAATAAGTGAAAACGCAATATGAGATGTAGTACTTGAGAACGCAAGGATCTTCCTAATCTTACTTCCTAACTTATGTTGTTTAAGGGCTAAATCAGTCAATTACAATGGTCGGGATTCTAAATTCCTTATACCCCCGTCAGGGTGGACTATAAGGCAATCCTAAAGTGTCACTAGTCCCGTCAGGGTAAATATGATCCACCGTTGGATGACTAAGATTTATTACCACTTTGGCCCTGGGATTAACTAAGTTCGTCGGAAACAATAGTTTTTATCCTAGATTGAACAATTAATTCTGTACCTAAACCCCCCGTCAAGATGATCCACACGCCACGTATGTGGAATAGCTTAGATACTAATACCTAATTTTAGTTCGCGACTCTAAAACCAGTAAATAATCACAAATTGTCGAAAAGAGTAAAAGACCTGATTTAATTTAATTTAACAGAAACCCAAATTCAACATTCGTTATAAAATAAAACTAGGATTCACCCATTGTTTGTTCTCAAGCACTAATGAAAGCTTAGCTCATATTAAAATTAAAAACTAAATTAAAAGAAATGGAATTCATATCGTTTACAAAATTAAAAGATAAAAAGAACCTAATTTTCGGAATCAGAATGACTACGAACGGAGCTATAGACCCACTCCAGCTCTTGTAGCTTCTTCTTTCTTCCTTCTATTGCTTCTCTGGTGTTTTTAATTTTGTGGAATGTGAATTGTATGAAAAATAGAAGTCCAGACCTCCTTTTATAAGTGCAAATTCGGACTAGGGCTTGGACCAGAAAATAAAAGCCTAATTAAATGTCCAAGCCCACTTTCTAAGCCCAAAATCCCGTAACTGATGATAGGCCTTCACTAAAACAGTTTTTCCCGATGCGTTACAACTCCGATTGACCTCATTCCAGTTGCTAAAGTTCCGTACTTCGATAAGGAATGTTTTCTCTTCAAAGGTCAGCGGCTCAATCAACTCTTAAGCACCTCGAAAACAGCAATCAATGGCCTGGAAAATGGATTTTCAGCTCTAAAAATAAAATCTTCGGGATTTCTCTTCAAGTCTTGACTCTATCTTTTGATCTTTGACTTTATCTTCGGATTCCTCTCCTAGCTAACATCTAAAACCTGTAAACTTTACACTAAAAATACCAATATTACGCGCAAAAGTTTAATAATTCAAAAATGCTAGAAATAAAAAGGGAATTCCGAAATATTGCATATTTAATCCAAAAGTCTATCAATTTAATTAAATAAACACCAAAAATGATGTCTCCTAAGGATCGAAAATAAGAACAATTAGGGAGACATCAGGTATATTGGCGAGCCAAAGGAGACAAAACCGTATAGAGAAGCGTGAATACGGTTTGAACAGAACAGAGGTCCGGTGCACCGCTCCAAACCTTCGGTGTACCGCACGACCAAAAACCGTGGCGACGGTTTTCCAATAAGGTACAATTACGAGAGGTATAAGACCAACTATCCAAAACCGTATCGACAATTTACGAACACGGTTTTTAACCCTCGAGTCTGGTGTACCGCGCCAGTAGTTCGGTGCACAGCACGATGCCGCCAGATCGAGATTCGAAGGGTTACAAAGTGGGTATTAAAGAAGAGGTTAGATTTTATTCCAAACTTATCAATCCTTAAGCCTCTCTTTCTTCTCCAAACCTCTCCCAACTCCATTAGAACTTCACAAACCTTCCCTAAACATCAAAAAACTACCCAATCACCAAGAATTCATATCCAAATCCTTCCCTACATCATTACAAAGAAGATTCAACCACCCAAATCGTATCAAAACACCTAGAATCCAAGAATCAAAACCATGAATTTCAAAATCTTCTTCTATATAAACCCATATCATCAAAACTTGATTCCATCATACCCATATCGAGAATTATCATCCTTACACCTTTTCTAACCCAAATAACACCTTATCTATCTATAATGAAAAGGTAGTTCAAGAGTGTTTAAACCTTTGAGTTGGGGGTCAAAAGAGATGATGGAAAGAATAGAGATATTATCAAGTGTTAAGGGACACGAAGTATCAATGCAAGGTATGGGTATGATCTAGAAGAAATCAAGTGAGAGTGGTACTAGTTTGGGAACAAACAAGAAGGATAATTCGAGTCAAGCAATTAGAGAGGAACCGGTTTTTGGTGGATTGAAATCCTAAAAAGAAAGGAATTGTGATTAGGGAGCAGTAGATGCCAACACCTCTTCTAATCAAAGATTGCTATATTACGGATGGACAAAGCTTCTAGGACGCTAGTAGCTGTTGCCAAAACAAATATTTCTGGACAAAAGACCTTCACATAATAGAGTATTCAAAAAACAGTATTTGGAGAAGTCGAAAACAAGAGATTTCTAGAGTGTGATTGATTGGGATGGATCATAGGAAGTTGTAAGGGAAAGCGAAATCGGTGATACTAGAAGTTTACATACATAAAAAGCACTGCAACCTATTCCAGGTATTGATCAAACAAGGCAATAACCTCGAATTGTATGTTTTATTTCTTCCCTACCATAATTCTGTACTTGCAATATGTGCTAAAATATTAATTTTTATTGAGATTTTTCTAGTCGTGGGGACACGACTCATTTTTGAGTTTGGGGTGTGGGGATTCGTTGTCTCTCATCTCCATTTTTATGTGTTTTATTGTTTTTTAGGTAAAATTAATTTTTTGAAGGAGTAGATGTAGAGTGTGTTTAATAGCTTAAAAGAATAAGCTTAGAAAGTTAATGATAGAAAGTAGGTATGTTTATGAGCTGCTTTATTTTGTATGCTTGAGTATTTGGAGGAAACACACATTGATAGTAAAGAAAAGATTAGTTAGCAATGCGATAGAAAGTATGTTCGATCTCAGGGAGCCATGAGTGGTGTAGAGGACGTGAGATCCAAGCTAGTTGATAAATCCATTTGATGAACATGCTAAAGGTAAGAGAATGACTAAATTGCATAGTTTAGAAAGTGATTAAGGCGGTTATTTCATAAGACCCTTGTTTTCTTTTAGCTTGTTGTCCAAATTAATATCATATATCCTTCTCAGCCCCTTCTAGCCTTTCTAAAGTTTTTTTCGTTATCCACATTATAAGTCATATCCCTTTAGATTTTAGGACTTTTCCATATGACCCGCACTCGAATCGCGATGCATAGACAGTTGTTTTAGAGCTTGAGTTTGGGGTGGTGGGTCCACCATTATGGGAATTATTATTGGGTTGGGATTTTTGAGCTTATTAATTGTGCTCGGTTCTGTATTTTGATGATTCACATGTTTATTATAATCTAACCCTTTGCCGGGGTAAGAGTAAATGGAAAAAGTTATGAAAAGAAAATATGATAAAAAATAGCATGATATCTCATCATCAAAAAGAGAGTCATAGCTATATTACAAAATAAAAACTGATATAAAAAGATTGAATATATTTGGACTGGCAAAGTGAAATTTTTATGTGAATATTTTAATGGTTTTATACTTTGTGCATCAAGGAATTCATTGGGTTGAGTGAGAACATTTTATGAGAGTAACTCAAGCTCTAGGGCGATTCGTTGATGGCTAGTGAGGATAGAGGCAAAAGATCACTCTAAATTATCCAAATATACTTATCATACCAGACCTAAGTCAACATTACAACCTTTAAGATCTTTTGATTCTTTGCTATGTAATCTAGAAGTAATTGAGGTAATAGAGAGTAGTTAAGTGGATCTTTGAATACTAGCGAAGTTCGATGAAAAATCTATAGCCTCCTTGGTGAACTGAGTAAAGATCCACTCCTTCTTACATTGCTAAGCTAATCTAATATTGAATTCAAGCTGTATTGATGGTAGATATAACGAGTGTACAAGTAATTTAGTTTGTAAATATTATTACATGAAATTGTCTGAGTAGTTGCTTTGAGTCTATTCTATATATTCTGGTATCTTCTTTCCCAGTGGACTTAATTGACCTAGGTGTGTAATTAGAGACTTCCCTTTGTTCTTATCTTTATTGTATCGGGACGATACAACTTTGAGTTGGGGGTCTTGATGTCTCTGGAGACATCATTTTAGGTATTTTAGGAAAGCTTTTAATCGATATTTACATCTATTATTATATTTTCCTATTTCTTGTCTTGATTTGATGATTTATTATTTTTTAGAGCATATTGGGTTTAATTTATTTATTTAGTGTAAAGCTTTAAAGATATATAGTAATTAATTAGATTTCAAATCAATTCCAAGAGATAAAGGAATAAAGGAAGGAAAAGATAAGTATGGAAAGATAAAGTTGTCAAGTAGATATAAATTTCACTAGCTACGTTCATAAAAGTGATCATAACTCAAGATTGGCTAGGAATTTGGAATAATGGTATGAAGCAAAGTTATAGAGCTTTCCGAGACGATCAATTTCGATATAAAGAACACGTCAATCGTAGCAGTATTGAAGAAGTTACGGCCAAACAAAATAGCAACAATTTATTACATTTTCTATATGTTAGGGTTACAAATTAGAGTTGGACTAGAAGTCCAATTACTTGCCTCCTACTCCAAGAAAACGTTTTAGGGCTTCCTTAACACCTATAAATACATCCTTAAACCATTGTAAACATGTTCTTGCTGAGTTCTAAGCCATATATTAGTATTTGCTTGAATATTAATCCTTAGTATCAAGTTCATCCAAGAAGCAAGCTGACCTGTAGAGGAAGACAAGAAGCAAGAAGTTGGAGAGTGACAAACTCCTCTTCTACATCTCTACTTCTCTATATTTAGTGTAATTAGCTATAGATTTGTGGCTTCACCATATTTCCATGCTTCTATTCTATATATTTTGCTCTTAATTGTGGTGCTATTATTTTGTCTTAAATTTCATAATAGTATTTGTTATTTTAATTTATTTGAGCTTGGCGTATATTTGTATTTTGTGTTTAGACTTATTGTTTCCAGCCCTAGATTTGACCAATATTAGGACTATCCTTAGTAATTGAGTTAACACCTGGAAGGGGGATTCAATTATTGACAACACCACAAAATCGTCTAGTGTACAGTAGTGATCATGACGGGCTTGCCTAACTAGATAGCTATAAATGTTTGATTTAACCACCGATAATTACTCAAGGTCCCCTTATCTAAGTCCCCTGTTAGTGGAGAGGTTGCTCCTAAGTCCACCCTGACGGGGGTTAGGTAGAATTTACAATCCCGGTTAGTATATAATGCTCAATTCACTTTAAGGTTAGAATAACAACTTAGTAAGCTAGACTCATATTAGTAATCCTAATTTATTTGACTTACATTCATATTTATTTATCTGCATTCTTATTTATTATTTCACATCAGATATTTATTCATCTATCTTATCTAAATATCTAAATTCGTCTACGCTTATTTAATACAAGTAGTCTAATGGATTAAATCCCTGCGAACGAACTTTTCTTATCAACTAAACCTGCAAACGATCTGTAATACTTGCAGTGAGTTTCTCGTGGTAGTAAAGGGTGTGTGCTTTATTATTATCTTTATTTATCTGTTTATTTATCACACCTTTGCCCCCACCAATAGCTAGCTGGTGTGTAAGGTTTAGCTCTAAGTCTACCCTGACGGGAGTTAGAGTGCTATTAAATCTCGGCTAATGTCAACATCACCACTCACCCTTATCGATAATACTATTAATTAGTAGCATAAACAATCATTAGAAATTCCTCAAGCAACCATCTCTAATTAGTTCATAGCTTTATATTTATTTACTTGTTTACTTTCATTCTTAGTTTAATTATTCTTGTCATTACTTTCTTAGTTGTTAAAAATTGTAAACGAAACAAATAATTTCCTATTTGACATTTAGTATTTGGTTATATCCATTACAAGTTTCACGCATTTGTACTAGTTTTAACATCATTAGTCTCATAGATAATCTATGTGGAAAACCATAACCCTACTTATCAATTTTACTTGTCTTTGATCCGTACACTGCAGAGTGTCACCCTATTTTATTTTTGAATTATTATATCACATACTAGGGGACAACACAACCCAAATTTTTGCTAGTCGTCAAAGACATGATGGCAAGTCGTAAAATTTGGCTTACAATGATAGTTAAACTGCGTGTGAGCGGAATTCAGGCAGGTAAAGTTAGAATTCACTCTGTAAAGATTACTCAGTTCATGTTGATTCCAAATGTTACAAAGGTGGAATCTCGCTTATATGGGATAACTTGGATATAACTATTCGAGTACTCTCTAGTGGCCGACAAGTGATCAATATAGAAGTGGGACAATCGAGGTGTGATTCATAGGTATTCTCGACAATTTATGTGGGCACTAACTCCAAAGAGAGGAGTTATGTAATGCGCTTAATCAATCATTTTATGACTTAACTATGTTGTGATTAGTTGTAGTGAATTTCAATCAAATAGGTAAAGAAGAAGATAAATAGGGAGGGTTCGTGGATGTCTCGAGACAAATGGAAAAGTGTGAAGAGTGGAGACAAATTTGCGGATTGGTTGATTTGGGGTTGCATGGGACAGATTTAAATGGTGCGACTCTTGAAATACACGTCAACGTATTATGGAACGCCTGGACAGATCTTACATAAATACATAATGACAAACTCTTTTCCCAAATGCACGGGTTATTTATCTAGTGCATGTACACTCGGATCATATGTCAATCTTGATTCGAATATGTCCTTTTCAAAAAACTTAAAGTACATACCAGCCGGTTTTGTTTTAATGCTACTTGGTGTCTACATAAAGACTTCCATAATTTGGTAAGGTAAAATTGAATGGTTCTCAAGTCTGATTTGGATCACGAATCACATCCATTCATGAACATTTAACGAAATGGAAAGTTGATAATTTTGGGGATCTTAACCGAAAAAGTATAAACTTAGCAGGCAGATTAAGGGGCTTTCAGAAAGCTTTACATATATTATATAACTCATCATTTTGTCGCTTTGGGTATTCGGTTAATGAAAGAGTACCCAGAGTGTCTTGGAGCAGGAGGAAATAATGTGTTTTCAGAAATCGAAAGAGAAATGAATTATTTTAAGAGAGCATAACATAGGTTTCTATCATCTGTCAATGATTGTAAGGAAAAAGATATCAAATTGCATAAGATTGTCGAAGCTAATGAATAATGGGTTGAATATGAGAAAGTTTTAAGAAATTTGGTTTGTGAATATTTTGAGCAGTTATATGAGGCGTGAAATTTTCATAGTTGGGTCTTTTATCTTCCACAAATTAGGTGTATCGAGGAGGATGTTATTTCATATTTGAGTTCTCTGTAATCTGATAAGGAGATCTGAGATGCGGTGTTTCAGTCGAGGTCGATGAAAGCACCAGCTCAGATTGTATGTCTGTAGCATTTTTATCAGAAATATTTCATGGTTTGGGAAGCTATAGAGGCAGGTTCTCTTCCACCAGAGCTGAATGGAATGCTTATTCACCTTATTTCGAAGGTCCCTGATCCTAATGAGGTAAGTTTAATTCGACCTATAAGCCTCATAAATTGTTCTTGCAAATTTATTAAGAAGGTTATGTTAAACAGACTTAAGCCCTTTCCGCTGATATTATTGGTCCTTGTCAAAGCAGCTTTCTACCAGGACTGTTTACCACAAATAATATTGTGCTTTTTCGCGAAGTGGATCATTGAATGAGCCAACTCAAGGGAAAAAGGGAATCATGGTGATAAAGATCGACCTTTGCAAATAATTTTTTTAATCCATTCGGAGTTTATTGTAGATACAATTAGACACTTTGGATTTCCCGAGCGATGGGTGTCTTTTACCATGTCAAGCATGGAGGAAAATGAAACGCCGGTGTTTTGGAATGGCGAACCCTTGCAACCATTTAAAGCATGCCGAGGTATTCGTCAAGGGTACCCACTCTCGCCCTTTATATTCATCAATTTCATGGAGCGACTTTCTCTTCTTATATATGAGATGTGTGGTAAAGGAAGACAGAAGCCAATTTAGATGGGGATACAAGGTCCTAAACTGTCTCATATATTTCTCGCTAACGATTTCATTTTGTTTGGGTAAGCCTTTGTTTCGTAGGTGAATGCAATACACGAGACGTTGGGCATCTTTTTAAAAGAATCCAGTCGTACTATAAGTGTAGAGAAGTCACTCATATATTTGTTGAGAAATTTTTTCGAAGATGGTTTATCAAGAGAAGGTGGATATGAGTAGTTATTGCCTTAGTGAGTCTTTCAGAACCTACTTGTGAATGCCTATGCAGTCAAGGCATCTATCCAAAGGTTTCTATTAGAGAATCATGGAAATAATGATGGGTAAATTAGCGGCATGGAAGGTCAAAACATTGTTGCTAGCTGGACGAGTTACATTTGCACAATCGATCCCGTGTGCAACACCTACCTACCAAACGTAAGTAATGAAGCTTCTGGTGTATGTGTGTGAGAAGATTGACCAGATTGTCAGGGATTTCATATGGGGGTCAACGAGTGATAAGAAGAAATCACTAGGTCTCGTGGGAACAATGTGGCAAACCATAGTCGGTACAAGGGCTAGGAATACACAATGCTAAAAATTATAACGGTGCAATCCTAGCGGAACTTGGATGGAAACTTCTCCAAGATCATAAAGTGGCGTGGGTTGAGGTATTTAAGAATAAATATTTCAAAGATGTGTTGTTACAAACGGAACAAAAGTCAGTGACTTGAATGTGTGTAAGGCGATCCTCGGAGGAACGAGACTACTTAAGGAAGGTGTGGTTTAGATGGCTGGTGTGGACGAAACTAGATACTTGAAAACATGAGTCCTCAGGTCAATTCTCTGTCAAATCAGGGACTAAATATATTAATAATAGCCCGACAGATGCGAGTTTTATTGGGGAAAGCTTAGGCGAATAAAATGTTCACAGAAGGTTAGATTCATATTGTGGAGAATTGCGTGGAACAGGCTCCCCTCCGTGGAAAACCTGTTCTGGTGAGGTGCACTCGAGAAAAGGGTGTAATCAAGCTTTTCGGACCCCCCGAATTGATTGTTTAAGGAGAGACACGGTGAGATTGGCCACCAACTTTGTACTAGCACGAGGAAGGAGCGTGACGACGAGGTTATTGTTTCTGCGAAATGCTCATTGGTAAGATTGCTGCAACCTCAAGGCTGCAACAAACTAAATGTGGATGGTAGTTTTGATTTGGTGAGTAGAAAGGTTGGGATAGGTGGGTTATTAAGATACGGAGATGGATCGTTCATAGCTAGTTTTATCGGGCCTTGTGTGGTAGAGCCTTCTTTTCATTCTAAAACTTTAGTGTTTCATTATGAACTAAGATGGGCGGTCAAAAGAGGTATTAAGAATCTATTAATTGAAACCGATTCGATGGAGTTTCATGCCCTAATGAAAGACGGTGGTAGTTCTAATAATAAGGCTTGTCACATCGAGCGTGATTGCACTAAGATACTACAAGAAAACCCAAAGTTTGAGGTAAATTACATTTATCGTAAGGTGAATATGTGTGCGGATATGCTGGTAAGAAAAGAACCAGACGTATTAGAGACCCCATGCGAGTATGAAGACCCATGCAAGTATTTGTGGAGCAGTATAATAAGAGATAGGAACCGGCTTGCGACTCATAGGATTGTTTTAGACTCCCCTTGAGGTGTTAATTAATTTTACCTAACGTTTAAGCCGCCGATGTATGAAAAAATATTCCACGTTATATCTATATAATAAAGCAGAATGAAACCTAACTTTCCCTATTTATCCTCAAATTTCCATATTCATCTCATAATTCCCCTATTTGTCTCATAATTCCCCATTCATCTCATAATTTCCCTATTTTTTTATTCTTTTATTTATTATATACACATACGCATGGAAATATCAAATAATATATAATCCTTTTAACCTTCATATAAATAAAATTATAAAAATTCGAATTAACTTTAATATAAATAAAATTTATTCTTTTTTATAAAAATTTATAAAGTACTAAAAAATTTAAGATTTTTTTCAAAATTTATTATAAAAAAAGTTCAACTAGATATAATATAAAATTAAACAAAATCACTTTACATTTCAATATTTAAATTATTTTTTATTTCTTTTATTTCTTTATTTTTAATCTCATTTGAAACATGAACATTATGATAATGACAATGAGACCGTGATATCTTTTTTATCTCCTATAATAATAATAATAATTTTTCAATTAATTTTTTTTGTGACTTAAAAACTTAATTAGTAGAATATCTTAATCACCACAGATAAATAAAGCCTTATCACCTTTTGGTAAACTTTTTAACGTAAATGGTATATTTCCTTTACATGCATTAGTTTACATTATAATTAAAATACAAAGATAGTCCTTAAAAAAATTAAAATACAAAGATAGTTCTTAAAAAAATTAAAAAAATGAATAGAAAAGATTGAGCAATGTTTCCCTCGAGGGGTCTAATTTACAAAATGAGTCCCCTTTATGCAAAAATATTATAAATTGAAGACCCCTAAAAACATCAAAAAATTGGAGGCCCGAAGCGGTCGCCTCTTCAACCTGCCCTGGGCCTTCCCTGTATAATTTACTTACTATATTGATTCATGACTTGAATTGATAATATATTTTTTAGGATTAAAGGACCAAATGTTGAATAGGATTAAAATGAACCTTGAACCTCAACCAATTAACCATGACCTCAACTTCATAACTATTATTTCTTTAACCTTAACCCTATCCTTGACCTTAAATTTAACCTTAACCTTAATCTTAACCAAAACGTTAATCTTAACCTTAACTTTAACCTTACACCTTAAACCTTAAACCCTAATCTTCATCTTAATCTTAACCTTTAATTTAATCTTAACGCCTAAACATATAGCCTTAAACCTTACATCTTAAACATTAAACCTTAAACCTTAATCTTCACCTTAACCGTGACTTTAAACTTAACCCTCAACCCTTAAACCTTTAACCTTAACCCTTAAACCGTAAACCTTAAACCTTAAACCTAAAACCCTAACTTTTACCTTTACCTTCACCTTTATCTTAACTTTAAACTTAACCTTAAGCCTAACCTTAACCTTGATGTTGAAACTTAACCTTAACCTTTAACCTTGAACCTTAAATCTTAAACCTTAACCTTAACCTTAACTTTAACCTTAAATCTTACACCTTAAACCTTAAACCTTAAACCTTAAACCCTAATCTTCATCTTCATTGGAACCTTAAATTTAATCTTAACGCCTAATCATTTATCCTTAAACCTTACATTTTAAACATTAAACCTTAAACCTTAATCTTCATCTTCACCTTAACCTTAACTTTAAACTTAACCCTTAAACCTTTAACCTTAACCCTTAAACCCTGAAACTTAATCCTAAAACCTTAACTTTAACCTTTACCTTCACCTTTATCTTAACTTTAACCTTAACCTTAACCATAAACTTAACCTTGGCGTTAATACTTAACCTTAACCTTGAGCCTTAAACCTTAATCCTTAACCTTAACTTTAACCATGACCTTGAATCTTAAACCTTAAATCTTAAACCTTAACCTTAACTTTAACCTTAAGTCTTACACCTTAAACCTTAAACCTTAAACCCTAATCTTCATTTTCATTGTAACCTTAAATTTAATCTTAACGCGTAAACATTTATCCTTAAACCTTAAATCTTAAACATTAAACCTTAAACCTTAATCTTCATCTTCAACTGAATCTTAACTTTAAACTTAACCCTTACACCTTTAACCTTAACCCTTAAACCCTAAACCTTAAACCTAAAACCTTAACTTTTACCTTTACCTTCACCTTTATCTTAACTTTAACCTTAACCTTAAAAATAACCTTAACCTTGACGTTAAGACTTAACCTTAACCTTGAGCCTTAAACCTTAAACTTTAACCTTAACTTTAACCATGACCTTAACCTTAAACTTTACCTTAAAACTTTAACTTTAAACCTTAACCTTAACCTTAACCTTAACATTTAACCTTGAACTTTACCTTAAAACTTTAACTTTTAAACCGTAAACTAACATTAACCTTAACCGTAACCTTACCATTAAACTTAACCTTAAACTAAACCTTAACCCGAACCCTTAATCCATTATCATTTTGCCAGCAAAGCTCGGGCATGGAGAACTCTTATTTTCAGGAATATCTCAAGTTCCTCACTTCTACTAGCAAGTGAGTATTAGTACATTTATTATTTTTTTGCTTTCGTCTTTTTCCTCACTAATTAAACGTGAAATCAACATGGAAGAGTTGAAAGGATTTAAGGGTATTAAAGTGAAGAGAGCTACTTATATTCTTGAATTACGTGAAGATTCTCCTAATCCATTCAAGTCTGTAAGGTCTATATTTTTCTTTTGTATTGTGATGGATCATGCATGATAGTTTTTGTTGTTTGTTTTTAACAGCTTGACGAGATGGAAAAAATTGGTAAATCTGCGAAGTAGGTATTGTTTTAAACTTAGGTAGTTACTTTCTAACGTTGTATCAGAAATGTTTATTTTTTGAGTGATGTTAAAAAAAGAATCTCTTAATGGTTACAGGTGAAAATTATGATGAATAGGATAGTTGGAGATCTTTTCAGTTTTTTGTAATAATTTCATATGTTTTTTGTAACCAGGGATATATGAAGTAAGGACAGCCGGAGATCTTTTACTTTTTTGTAATCACTTCATATGTTTTTTGTAACCAAGGATATATGAAGTAGGGACAACTAGAAATCTTTTTAGATTTTGTATTAGCTTCATATGTTTTTTGTACACAAGGATATATGAAGTGTTATTGTGATTAATTCATAAAATCACTTCATATATCTACAGTTTATCCCACAAAGGCCAAAGTGTATGATATGAATGTCATGTAAATCTTTAATATTGCCTTTGGGAGGAAAATGCTTTTAATTAAAAAAAATTGTATTATATATGTCTCAAAAGTTTTGATTCAACTATACACGCGGAAGAATTGTTCATCTCAGCTGTAAAGAGCTAGATAAAAATTGGAATTTGCACTAAACTGTATCAGTTGAATGTTAATATTATGGTGATAATTTGCAGAAAGGAGGAGATGCAAATGCAGCGGATCATACAAGTCAAACAATACACTGGTGTGCAGTTTGAGGTGTAGTTCAAGTTGCTGAGCTTTTAGTACAAGAAGGTGGCATGTAAGATTTGGGTTTGATTGATCAGTGTTTATAATTTCTTTCTAATTTTGGGTGAAATGCTTCATTGGTACATGTATTATGGGAAATGACAAAATATATTGCATCGTTGGTCCCCGTATTCATATACTTATTGTTCAAATGTGATAAACCGTTTTAACTGTCTCCGTTTTCAAATTGGAAAATCTACAAGGATTAGTGGTCCAACATAAATTGAATAATCTGTTTCATGTAGCACTACTTGAAGAATCAGGTTTCATTATGATAATAACAGATGTTCAAGTGGAGCCAAAATGGGGTTGCGGTTTCATCGTATTCTATTAAGAATGAGGTCGAGGAGCAGTTAAGTGCCAGATGAGATGGAGAATTCATAATTGAAAATAATGCTAGGTTTTTCAGTTGGTTATAGTGAATAAGTGATATTTTTCAGTTGGTCATTCCACAATAAAAAAATCATAATGTTTCATTAAGTTAGGGATGGCTTATGTTTCACTTTTTTTTTAATTCATCGCAACTCTATGGGAAATTTTGTGGTTGTTATTTTTTTTTTTTTAAATGTGGAATTGGGTGGAAACTCATTAGAGAAAACACAAAAAAAGTCCTCTTTTGATTTGTTTAGTTTTTCTTCTTAATTTCTAATTTTACTGTACTTCTAGACATATTTCATGTTATTTAAAATAGCAAATTATATACATTTTGTAAAATGTCACATATATTCGTGGATTTTTTAAAAATATTCTTAAATAAAATCTGAAAAAAAATGTAGGATCAAAGGTAAAATCCGGTGGTTAAAGAGAATTTTTATGTTCTTCATATATCACCTAAGGATTTGAGAATCGTCAATATTTTTTGTTTTATATGTAATTTTTTTAGCTCAATTCAATCATCGACCTTTCTTATTATTGCGTAACTTTTTTTAATCATCGAAGTGCCTTAAGGCACAGGTAATACCTAGTAATTATACATAGACCAATAGTATATTTACTTTTTCTTTTCTATAAAAATTCTAAACTTAAAACTTCTTTCACTTTTTAAAAACTATTTCAAATAAACTACTATTCATAGTTAAATTTTCATTTGATGCAGGTGAATTTGTCATGGCAAATGGATTTGGTGGCATTCTTGGAATTTCATCTCCTTGTATCATTTGAATGACTGCTTTTAAGGAAGGACGGCTTGATGGATACCACTGGATGCACCAAAGTCCCACGACGACTAGATTCTTAAATATCTTATTATCGTCTTTATTCTCGATTTTGATTTCTATTGCTATTTCTTCTCCTTTCTCCAATTGATTGTACATCCATTCTGGAAAGTATACTTGGCTATTATCTTTATCTGAACCATGGAAACTCTTCCTCCCTTTAACTATGTCAAGCAACAACATGCCAAAGCTATGTTATCATTTGGGACTTTACCCAAGTGAAACTGCTCACTTTAGCTCAATTTTTAAGTGGGTCATGGACCTCTTTATAGGTCAGGACAAAGACAAATGTTGTTCGTCTTACTTTGGTAATGAATTTCATGTATTCACTTGTGTAAAACAAATGGAAGGTGAATGAGAAATTGAGTGTTAAATGTGAGGTATATGAAGAGTTTTGGAAAAGTAAGGAAATAATAGTCAATTAGCTTAGCACTTAAGGACTGGGCCTTTGGGGGCACCAGCTTTTGGGCCTGGGCTTGGGCTTGGCTGGACTATATTTTGTAAAATTAAAACGTTATGTCTTTAACGTTCTAGTTTTTTAAAATCTTCTGTCTTCTTACTCAAACGTCATCTCCTATGTCTGAAACGTTGCAGGTCAGTTTTAAACAGGTGCTTCTACACCTATAAATACTTGGCCAAAAATCATTTTCATAATTCAATATTTTTTTTCACAAACAAATATCATAAAAGAGAGAGATTAAACGCCATTTAAAGTTCGAAGTTCTGCAGATTTTCAAGTGTCTGATATTTGCAGTGTTGATCATTGTATCCTGGAGGTTGAAGCCATTACAAAACGAAAGACATCAGTGCGTGGCTAATAAACCTTAAAGACATAGGATCCAATCCTAGCCTCGATCAGTAACAGATTTTCTGTTAATTTTCATTTCTGTCATTTCTGCATTTTGTTTTTTTTTCCTCCATTTTTGCTTTCTGAATCAAAATAAATCACTGGAGATAACAATTTAAGGTCTATTACTTCACAAGTTGTTTTGATTCAGAAATTGTTTTTCCAACTGTTGAATCTGAATTCTAAGTTCTACAACAAGATCTAAAAACTTGGGACTTTAATCTGCCTAACAAGAGCTAAACTCTTGGGAAAGATAAGAATCTAGATATTCAGTTGTAAGACGATTTTATTTTATACTTCTACTGTATCAAATTTCATCTTCTGTTTTGTTTTCTTGAAAGTAACAGAATGTCTAACGAATCAGAAAATGCAAATGCTACTGCAACAATGCAAAAGCAAAACGAAATTAGTGGTAGTTCAAGGCATAACATGCATATGACAGCACCTATGGGTCCTGCTGAAAAACCAGAGAAGTTTGGTGGTGCAAACTTCAAAACATGGCAACAAAAAATGTTGTTCTATTTGACTACTTTGAGTCTTGCAAGGTTTCTCAAAGAAGATGCTCCAGAAATGGGAGATGATCCAGATGCTCAAACTGTTCATGCCGTAGAAGCATGGAACCATTCAGACTTTTTGTGCAAAAACTACATTCTCAATTGTCTAGACAATTCTCTGTATAATGTGTATTGCACTATGAATTCGGCTAAAAAACTCTGGGATTCCCTAGAGATAAAATACAAAACTGAAGACGCCGGTACTAAAAAGTTTGTGGTTGGTAAGTTTTTGGAGTTTAAAATGGTAGACTCGAAATCTCTGATGTCGCAGGTGCAGCAGTTTCAGTTAATACTACATGAGTTAGATGCTGAAGGAATGAGATTGGTGGAATCCTTCCAAGTTGATGCATTGGTTGAAAAATTACCACCAATGTACAAAGACTTCAAGAACTATCTGAAGCACAAGCGCAAGCAGATCAGTCTTGAAGATTTAATCGTTCGGTTGAGGATTGAAGAAGACAACCGACTAGCCGAGAAAGGAAGTAACTTTCGTTCGTTTGAAGCCAAGGTTAATGTTGTGGAACAACCGAGGTCTAACCACAACAACAAACGGAAAAGGCAAGGACAATCTAATGACAACAAGAAGAAGGCTAAGTTTGACGGAAATTGTCACAACTGTGGCAAACATGGTCATCGCGCAAAAGATTGTCGAAACAAGAAGGCACAAGGTAACCAAAAGAAAGGTAACAATAGTCAAGCAAATATGACAGAGCTTTCTGATGGTGTTGAAGAGATGAATCTCACTGCAATGATTTCTGAGGTGAATCTCGTTGGAAACCCAAAACAGTGGTTGGTTGACACCGGAGCAACAAGGCATGTGTGTTCGGAGAAAAACATGTTCAAGACCTACAAGACGTCTCCAAATGAAGAAATTCTTTATATGGGAAATTCATCAACCTCAAAAGTTCAAGGAGTGGGGCAAGTTGTGCTGAAGATGACCTCTGGAAAGGAGTTAACCTTGAACAATGTGCTACATGTACCTGATATTCATAAGAATCTGGTTTCTGGTTCCTTACTTAACAAGGCCGGATTTAAGCTTATATTTGTAGCTGATAAATTTGTACTTTCAAAAAATGAGATGTATGTAGGCAAGGGGTACCTATGTGACGGTCTGTTTAAGCTAAATGTAATGACCGTGGTACCTCCTAAAAATGTAACAAATGATGTGATGAATAAGAATATTTCTTCTGTTTACTTGTTGGATTCTCCTAATTTATGGCATGATAGATTAGGACATGTTAATTTTGATTCATTAACTAAACTTGTAAACGATGGTTTGTTACCAAATGTTAACTTTAAATCTCAAGAAAAATGTGAGATATGCGTAGAGTCCAAGTTGACAAGAAACTCGTTTAAAAATGTTGAAAGGTCATCAGAACCTTTAGAGTTAATTCACAGTGACATATGTGACTTAAAGTTCGTGCAAACTAGAAGTGGTAAGAAATACTTCATTACCTTTATAGACGATTGCACAAGATATTGCTATATCTACTTGCTTCATAGTTAGGATGAGGCCTTAGAAGCATTTAAGCAATATAAAACTGAGGTTGAGAATCAACTAAGTAAAAAGATCAAAAATCTCAGAATAGATAGGGGAGGAGAATATGTCTCTCCTTTTGAAGAATATTGTGCCGAACATGGAATAATCCATCAAACAACAGCCCCTTATTCGCCTCAACAAAACGGTGTTGCGGAACGCAAGAATCGTACATTAAAAGAAATGATGAATGCTCTTTTGATAAACTCGGGAGCACCGCAAAACTTGTGGGGAGAAGCTTTGCTTAGTGCAAATCATATCTTAAATAAAGTACCCCACAAGAAACTAGATAAGACCCCCTATGAACTTTGGAAAGGAAAACCGCCTTCATTCAAATACTTAAAAGTGTGGGGATGCTTAGCAAAGGTTGCTGTTCCAGCACCAAAAATGGTCAAGATAGGACCAAAAACGATAGACTGTGTATTCATTGGATATGCTCACAATAGTGCAGCCTATCGGTTTCTTGTGCATCGATCAAACAATGTTGACATCAGTGTTAACACGGTAATTGAATCAAGAAATGTATATTTCTTTGAAACAATTTTCCCTTGCAAAATTACACAAGAACAAAGTTCTTTAAAAAGGACTCATGTTGACATAGAAGATGGTCATCAAGAGAAGGACCAAGAAGCATTACAAGATAACGATGAACCGAGAAGAAGTAAGAGAATGAGAACCTCTACTTCTTTTGGTCCTGACTTCCTTACCTTTTTATTGGAAGATGAACCGCGAACTTTCAAAGAAGCTATGTCTACTCCAGAAGCTCCTTACTGGAAAGAAGCGGTTAAAAGTGAGATAGATTCTATCATGCAGAACCATACGTGGGAGTTAGTAGATCTTCCCCCTGGGAGTAAACCACTGCGAAGTAAATGGATTTTCAAAATAAAATTGAAAACTGATGGATCTATCGAGAAGTATAAGGCAAGATTGGTAGTAAAAGGTTATAGTCAAAGAGAAGGACTTGACTATTTTGATACCTTTTCACCAGTAACCAGAATTTCATCCATAAGAATGCTTATTGCAATAGCATCGATCTATAAGCTTGAAATTTATCAAATGGATGTTAAAACTGCTTTTCTCAATGGGGAACTTAAAGAGGAAATCTATATGGAATAACCCGAAGGATATAAAGTTCCAGGAAAAGAAAGGAAGGTGTGTAGGCTGATCAAATCCTTATATGGATTAAAGCAAGCACCCAAACAATGGCATGAAAAATTTGACAAAGTCATGATTGGTAATGGATTTAAAATAAATGAGTGTGACAAATGTGTATATGTAAAAGGCATTGATAAAGGATATGTCATTGTTTGTTTATATGTAGACGATATGTTAATTATTGGGAGTAACAATGACATAATCACTTATACAAAGAAGATGCTCTCAAGTAAGTTCGACATGAAAGACTTAGGCATTGCTGATGTTATCTTAGGGATTAAGATAATGAGAAAATCTGAGGGGTTAGTATTAAATCAATCCCATTACATTGAAAAAATACTAAATAAGTTTAGTAAAGGCGATACTAATATTGCAAAGACTCCAGTTGACGTAAATCTACACTTGGCAAAGAATACTAGCGATACAATCAATCAGTTAGAGTATTCTCGTATAATTGGAAGTCTAATGTACTTAATGAACTGCACAAGGCCTGATATTGCACATGCAGTTAGTAAGTTAAGTAGATTTACAATAAATCCAGGAAGAGATCACTGGATTGCAATAGTAAGAGTTCTACGGTACTTGAGATACACTCTAAACGAAGGATTGCACTACACTGGAGAACCAGCTGTATTAGAAGGATATAGCGATGCTAACTGGATATCTGATTCCTCCGACTCAAAATCCACGAGCGGATTTGTCTTTATGTTAGGAGGAGCAACAGTCTCGTGGAAATCTTCTAAACAAACATGTATAGCTCGATCCACCATGGAATCTGAATTTATAGCTTTGGATAAAGCTGCTGAGGAAGCCGAATGGCTTCGTAATTTCCTAGAAGATTTTCCTAATTGGCCAAAACCAGTTCCAGCTATCTGCATACACTGTGATAGTCAGGCTGCCATCGGTAGAGCCTCAAATGAAATGTATAATGGTAAGTCTAGACATATACGTCGTAGACACAATACCGTAAGACAACTGCTCTCAAACGGGGTTATCACAATTGACTATGTAAGGTCAAAGGATAATATTGCAGATCCCTTGACTAAAGGATTACCAAAAGAGCAAGTGCGTAACTTATCTAGGGGAATGGGTCTAAAGCCTATTGAAATGAGTTGCCATAATGGAAAACCTACTTAGTAGATTGGATATCCCATGATCTAAGTTCAAAGGGAAAACCGAATTATGCAAAAAGCAACTTGGTGCTAAGCATTGTGGGGATTTCTCCCGAAACCATTCCTAGAACCTAAATACAATGCTTCTTGTACAAAGATGAGGTTAAGCAAAGCTTTTAATGGTTCTTGTATCTTAAATTAAAAGATAGTGTATAACATGATACTCTTGACAAGAGACCACCTATATGAGTAAAGGAGTGAGGGCCGCTCCTAAGAAAATTTGAAAGGCTGATTTTCTGAAAAATTACTCATGAATCCAGGAGTTGTCCAGGGCCAAAAATGGACACAACCGTGAGAACCATATAATGGTCGGAAGGGTACTATGTAATTTCTATTGACTTGATTTACATCAAAGCTGAACAGTTCAAGACATCAAGTTCACTGGTTAGCAAGTAAATCCGATAGCCCTTACTAGAGATGGTTCAAGGCCAAAAGCTACCTTTCTCGACGTAGTATTCTTCCATGTTTTTACTCTCTCATTTTGTTTTTCATATGCATTATGACCAGTCAATTTCATTCATGTGGGGAATGTTATCATTTGGGACTTTACCCAAGTGAAACTGCTCACTTTAGCTCAATTTTTAAGTGGGTCATGGACCTCTTTATAGGTCAGGACAAAGACAAATATTGTTCGTCTTACTTTGGTAATGAATTTCATGTATTCACTTGTGTAAAAAAAATGGAAGGTGAATGAGAAATTGAGTGTTAAATGTGAGGTATATGAAGAGTTTTGGAAAAGTAAGGAAATAATAGTCACTTAGCTTAGCACTTAAGGACTGGGCCTTTGGGGGCACCATCTTTTGGGCTTGGGCTTGGGCTTGGCTGGACTATATTTTGTAAAATTAAAACGTTATGTCTTTAACGTTCTAGTTTTTTAAAATCTTCTGTCTTCTTCCTCAAACGTCATCTCCTATGTCTGAAACGTTGCAGGTCAGTTTTAAACAGGTGCTTCTACACCTATAAATACTTGGCCAAAAATCATTTTCATAATTCAATATTTTTATTCACAAACAAATATCATAAAAGAGAGAGAGATTAAACGCCATTTAAAGTTCGAAGTTCTGCAGATTTTCAAGTGTCTGATATTTGCAGTGTTGATCGTTGTATCCTGGAGGTTGAAGCCATTACAAAACGAAAGACACCAGTGCGTGGCTAATAAACCTTAAAGACATAGGATCCAATGCTAGCCTCGATCAGTAACAGGTTTTCTGTTAATTTTCATTTCTGTCATTTCTGCATTTTGTTTTTTTTCCTCCATTTTTGCTTTCTGAATCAAAATAAATCACTGGAGATAACAAGCTATAAATATCTGCTTTGTAAGTTACATTTCCATAGTTCCTGGAGAACACTTCTGGTGCAATGTAAACTATTGTCCCTCGAGCCGCACTCATCAAAACTATACTTTCTTCTTTCGAGCACAGCTTTGCTAGACCAAAATCAGCAACTTTTGGATTGAAATTTTGGTCTAATAAGATATTGTGAGGTTTAATATCAAAGTGGAGGATCCGTTGGTTACACCCCTGCTGAAGATAATCAAGCCCTTTGGCTATACTGATGGAAATTTTAGCAGTTTCTCCCAACCTAAAGAACTACTTTGATTTCCTGATGAAATAAATTTGTCGAGCAAGTCATTCGGTAGGAACTCATACACAAGACCTCGCCTATATCCATCTACATAATATCCGACTAAGCGAACCACATTAACATGGTGTATTCTTCCGATTGTACCAACTTCATTCACGAAATCTTCACCGTTTCCTTTGAAATTATCGAGTACCTTAACAGCAACAAAAACATCATTGGAAAGTTTCCCTTTGTATACTGTTCCATAACCTCCTTTTCTCGAAAATGATCAGTGATTTTCTATCTGCATAAGAATATCTACTAGGCCTTGAAGCTATAAGATCTTCCAGGAATTGCTCTATCCTTTTCTCCTCCCTTCTTATCCTCTTGGAGATGTACGAACGAATAAGTACAAGAATGAATATTCCCATTATAGCTAGACCTATTACTATTCCTGCAGTTTATAAACCATACTAGATCAGAAATGATTTGTTTTCAACTATAGACCTACGATGCAAGGGTGACAAATAATTTTACCATCGATAATCTTTTTTTTTGACACACCTAGAAAAGATAACAGAGGTTTATTTAGACCACTTGAGAATTAGCGCAATGACACGAAGAGTTAGAAGTACCTGGAATAAGTTCTTTGGGAAAGCATTCAGTAGCATATGTACTAATGCTTTTATTCGTCAATTTACAATATTATCCTTGTAATTCGCAGTGAGCACAACCTGGCTTGTCCCAAGAGGATAATTTTCAGGGTAGAATAGCTCTAGAGGAAGTATTGAATCGCTCAAGATCATTGTGCAATTAAACAGTGGTACGGCAGTCCAAGGAACATCTAAATCAATTGCATAAACATGGTAATCAGAACTGCTTAGGCAGGGGATAGGATGCATGTAAGAGCGTCCCCTTCTCGTCGAACAATTGTAAAAGGAAAAATGATTAAAATAAGGATAAGGATAAGGAAAATATAATTTGAAGAGAGATGGAGCAGATAAACTAGGTAAGTCTAAGGACTCGGCCAAGTTTAAGGATAAATTTAGGTAAGGAAGCAATCCTAGAAAGAAGCCATCCATATTGGATAAACTTACTACCTGAGACATATAATTATATTTTCCACAATAAACTTTTTGGGAAATGGAAGTTTGATCCCATTGAAGGATGCTTTTACCGGAAATGGTTGCTCAAAAACTGTCTCATTGCTCTGAGAACAATAAATGTCAAAACCAGGATACCCACAGTGATCTGCCTGCCGATCTTTGAGTAGAAATGGGAATCTGATTTCAGGGCCATATTTCCTGCACCGTTCTACTGGACAATCATACTCGCCTGAACCAAATTTTGTGGAGACTGAAACAAAGATGACACTGGTGATGAAGTTGATTAATTACATTTGTGTGTGATGTGAAAAAGTTACTAGCGAGTGTTATTCCAATCAATTAAATTCAGTTGAAGTTTTTTTAATTCATGATATTGGCTGAAAGTCAATCATCATGCTTGTAGACTGGGGTCAAGGCCTACCTAATTTCCTAAACTGATTTTCTACCATACTAAAAAGTTATATTATTCAACCGGAATTTTACAATCTTCACTTGTTCTCTCCAACTTCCTAATAATATTTATATACTTTGATTTATTTTATTTTTACTGTGATAAATTATAAGAAATATATATTATATTAACAAGAATAAAATAAGAGAAATGTAACAAGAGGAATAAGAGAGATCATACAGCATAATTTTAGCAAATAAATTTAGATAGTAGTGGAATATAAATCTCAGAGCTAGTCTAAGTATGTGACTAAAATATATATATATATATTGTCTTTGGTCAATCTTGGACGCTTAACTGTGATACTTGAAATATATTGTCCAAAGGAAGGTTTTTTCTTGTTGACGTTCTAAAGTCAGAGTCAATAATATGAACGTGTAGGAAGGCTCCTAGTGATGTGAAATCAATGGAAGACGAATGTATGAAAAATATGTGTATCTGTGTAGAGGCGTAAAATTATAAATATGAGTATACCTTTTCTTTCAAATGACTAGCGCTATATATAGACACGTTACATAATTTGAAAGGACATCTACCTTGAGTATAATCCTTCGTGGAGACGGACTCTTGCCTTAATATATCTCGACCGATAGTATAATTCCTATCTCCCAGTAGAGGGAAAATTCTAAAGGATTTAGCCTCTTTTCTCCTCTAGCAGTATATCTTCTAAATTTATCTTCTCGACCATGCATTCTACTATTTTCTATTGATCAATCTTTCCTGTGTTAGCCTGTCGGAAAACATACTGAATATGGTCGCTTGATTTTGAGTAGCAATGTAAGCAACATCACTAGTCATATACTAGCAGGAGGTAATTTTCCACTTATAAACTACCCCGTTGGATTTTGGTGAAATGGATGTGGCATGTTTTGATTATGTATATGGCTCTAAGGCATAATTCACACTTCGATTGTTGTCAAGGAGCATTGATTTGTTTACCTTTGGGTAGATGACAATCAAACACTTACAGATTTCCCACCTTTTCATTTTTACCTTGCATTTACGGGTACCAATAATGTTGAGGTTTCGTAGCAGAATAATAAACCAACTAGAGTAATGATTCCTTGAATACCTAGGTAATCATGTCTCTCCAATTTCCGACACACTAACTATAGATAAAATGTGTCCTTCTTCATTTATCATGTTTTATTTTCCCTATAACGTATCAGACTTAAATTTCCCTTGGTGTTTTCTTGTCCTCTAGCCTAATTATCTTTTTTTTAATTTTATACCTTTATTTTTTGCAAATTTCGTCTCTTTCATAGCCAAAAACTGACTATGAATCCGAGAACTTGAGAAAGTATTATCATGTGGAATTGATAGACCTCCTAACTAGTTCGTAATTAACTTCTTCTTAAATGATTTATGACATGCCCTTCACTAATTCTTAACTTAGCTTGATCTAGTTTTGGCCAAGTGCAAAGACGACCAACTACATAGAGTTTTCTTCCACTAGTATAATGGTTTGTTCGTCTTCTGGGATATGACTAGTGACAACTAGTAGGTTGATTCTTGACGTGTCTGTAGGTATATAATCATCCTTATCTTCTCGTCATACTACATAGTCTTACATTGTGGTTGAAGTATACGATCATGTTTTGAAAATATTTCATAACTGAGCTAAAGACTATGATGTGGTCATAGAGGGGGGATGTATATGACTATTACCATACTATAAATTATCTATGTTAATGTAATATAAACAGTCTATATTTTTGTGTTTTTATATTAACATGGAAGTTTAGATATTCAATAACTCGTATGGACAATAAGTCAAACACTAAGAAAGAGATATCAACTATTAAGATTAAGTAATTCTCAATATACTATAAAAAATAAATAACATGCATGGATGTAAAGAGTTATTGAAAGAATATAGACATAAGATATATAGTGGTTCATTTCCCCAACACTCACTACCCAAGACATGGACACCCTTAGTATTCTCAAACTCCTCCACTAGAACTCCTTGTATCTCTTGAAAGTGATTAAAAAACCTTTACACCCTTTTCAAACTAGCCCTTCAAAAGAACACTAATGACATCTTCAACAGTAGGAAAACTAAGTGGACAAACTCCACTCAATATCGGTCATTTCCTTTACCACTAGGATTCTCTAGAGACAATGGAGGAAGATAATCCATGGAGTTTGTAGATTACGACCTAACTTTCTAGATCTATATTCTAAATGAGTAGATATATGGAAGTTTAAGACATAATAAAAATTCAACCTTTGGAAGACAATGGATGTTGGTTTCTTAGTGAACTCTCTATCTCTCTCAATTTATTTTCTAAAAGGTTTTTTGAAAATTATGTTATGGAGGTTAATATTTGCAAGAGAAAGATAAATTTTATTTATATAATAAGATAGCATAGTGATATATCTCTTAGCTGGTCTTCATTTTTTATTCGGGATTGTGGACAAGATGTCCTGTAGAGTTAGGATCAGATCCCCAACGTTTCATACTAATCTCTCCAATCGGCGGATGTTGTCCATAAAATGACTGTATTAATATGTCCTCGAGGTCCGTTTTTATTCTGTCTATCGGATACCTCAGGTTCTAGAAATTTCCGTAATAAATATACAGTAGGTCTGGTACAGGTTTTTGTAAGGTGTCCATACCTATTCTCGTATATTCTCTTCACTGATCTTTGCAGCTTATTAATGGAGCCTTCTTGTTGATGAGAATGGAGTGAAATTTTTTAGCAAGAATTTTCGCATATGCATCATACATGGGATTTGGTGGAGCTTGATCACTGTAGCTTTGTCCTCCTTGATAATTATTTTGTGTCCTTCGTCTAAATTTTTTTCCATGAGGTCATGGTTGATAGGAGTTACGTTTGCTCACAACCCTATTCGGATTTGACCATTGGAGTTCCGGATGATTACGATTTCCATGTTGGTACCCTTGACTATCCCTATGGTAGTTGATAGAATTTGACACAAAATATACCGATTCCGTATTACATTGGCACTCTTTGCAACTGGGATTATGTACCCTATTAACGCGAACATTCATAAGATTCTTGAACTACATATACCTCAGTTTGTCTACCTTGAAGAACATTTTGACAACTAATGCAAGTTGCTTCAACTGATTTTCTAAAGAGGTTTATTTTGCATTCATATCCATGTCACTATATAAACGTAATGTACCTCTAGTGGCATTCAAAATTATAGCTCAGGAAGATTGCCAACTCCTCTGATTATTTACTGTCTTCTCCATACAAACCATTGCTTCATTCAGATACATCAACTGAAAACCACCAACCCAAAGATTATCGACCCTCATTCTTAAACTCTCATCGAGTCCTTTATTGAACATAGCTAAATCTAGCTCTGGTGCATACCCATGAAGTAGAAACTTTGCTAGTTTCTAAAGAAATTTGCAAGTTATGTTTAGTCCTTTATTCTTATTCTATGAAGGTAGAAACGATCAAGGAACCGGGCTTGAAGATTGTCTCATGATGTTAGCGACTCGGGGGGCTGACGAGCAAGCCACTCACTCACACCTCCGGTCATTTTCTCTCGTGTGACACCTTGAGTAATGTAGGCGTTACACATCTTCATAAAAATATAAATAGTTTATGTATTCTTTTTTGATAGATTAATATATTACGACACATCTTTTTTTGGTGTTTATTGAGCTAAGTGAGGGATTTTTTTCGTAGTATATTAAATATTGTACGTTTCTCTCTTGTTTTGGACATATCGCTATTTATAGAACTTTTGTGCCTTAATTGTGTGTTAAGTGTGTAGATTTTAGATACATGGTTAACACAAGATGCTAATATGATGAGGAGAAGTCAAAAAGTCAAGTCAAAGTCCAAGCCAAGGCTTGAAATGAGTGTAAAGTGACTTTGAAAAGTTAGAGCATTAACAGTAGAAATCTTAACGTCACATTGTGCTAGATGATAGCTAACGCGATCAAAGAAATCTATAATACCTCTATTGTTTTCTTACATGTGAAAATTTCTTTTCACCACCTTGATATGTGCATCATGACTGCCTTAAAATCAGTTGTATATGTTGCACTAAGTACGATAGTCTGTTGTTCTCCTTTAGGACCCCGTCAAGCCGCCTCTAAGGTATTTACCCTTTGGCTCCTGTTTTCTCCCTATCACAAAAATATTATTGGCAGTCTTTATTTGTAGAGTTTTAATGGTAAGAAACAATTTTTACCTTAAATTGGGTTCTTCGATTGTTGATGGCGTAAATAGCCGGTTGATGATGGTGGAGAATGGTCCCAGAGTGGCGGCAGTTTTCTTGTGCAGGAGAGCGGCATGGTGGAAAGGTGAGTGTGAATAAACTTTTTTTTCTTTTTCTTTTTCCACTGCGATGCGAGTGTGAAGATATGAATTTTAGGTTTTATTTCATTGTTTTTCAACGTTGTGTGAAGAGATTTCTTTTATATTTTTTGTGTCAATGAATGTGAATGTGAAGAGATGATTTTGTGCTTACGTAGGAATGTGTTTTTGAGAAATTTAAGGAAATAAATAAGGAATTATGAGCTTAATGGGGATGAGAAAAAATAGATAAGTTAGATAATTGATTATATGTAATATAGTTGTGATTAGTTTGACCTTCCAGTTGTAAAAACTCTTACTTATTTCTATGGTAAGAAAGATGGTTACAAGAAAAATAAGTGTCAGAAGCACAACAAGAGTGATACATTTAGAGTGTGAATTAGAGAGAACAAAAAGAGCGAAATCCGTAGAGAAGTATTGATGTCTCCCCATTTGTGATGATTTAATATTAAGTGGAGACATCATTTTTAGTGTTTCAGGAAGTCATTCAGTCGATTTTCACATGATATATTGCACTTTCCTATTTCTAGTCTTGATATAATGATTTATTATTTTTAGAGCATATTTGGTTTAATTATTTATTTAGTGTGAAGCTTTAAAGATATATAAGGTGATTAATTAGATGTCAAGTCAATTTTAAGAGATAAAGGAAAGAAGATATACATGGAAATTGAAGAAAAGAAAGGAAAAGCTAGGGTATGGAAAAATAAAGTTGTCAAATAAATCTGAATTTCAGCACCCACGACCACAAAATGGCTCATAACTCAATATTGGCTAGGAATTTGGAAGAATGGTCTGAAGAAAAGTTAAAGAGCTTTCCGAGACGATGCGTTTCGACTATTGGAACACAACAAACAGATAAGTATTGAAGCATTTATGGCCAAAACAAAACAGTGGTAGATTATTACCTCTTCTATATTTTAGGGTTACGAATTTGAGTTGGTCTTGGAGTCCAAGTTACTTGTCTTCCACTCCAAGAAAACGAATCCGGGCTTCTAAACACCTATAAATACACCCTTATAACTCTTGTAAATAATCCTTGCCTCACATAAATTAGTCTTTAGGGTTTATATCATTAGAGTTATTGTAGAGAGTAAGATGAAGTCCTTTATTCAATCTTTTAGTTTATTTACTTCAGGTATGAACTAATTTTCCCATAACTTGGGTTTTGCATTATGTATAATCTATTAATTCTATTTTCTTTCTATCTAAGTTTCTTTGGAAATTATATGTTTTAATTTGATATAAGCTGTTTACCCATATATTTGTTTATATGTTTTGAATTATTGCCTGTCCTAAACCTGATCAATTTAGGATTTCTTAATAGTAGTTAGATGGTCGCCCGGAAGGGGTGTCTAATTATTGAAACACCACATAACGTCAAGTGTCCGATGTTGGTCTTGACAACACCAATTCTAACTAGATAGTCATTAAGGTTTGTTTTAATCACCATATCACCAATTAAAGGAATTGTTTTGCTTAGGGCCTTGGTAGCACTTTATAACCATTTGTTTAGACTGCCTTGTGGTTGTGTTGTAGCCCCCTTAGTCCCTCTCAATGTCTAAGGAATGGGAATTTATAATCTTGACTAAGTATTTAAGAGCTATTATCTCCCTTATCAACTAGAATTTGATAGATAGAATTAGACGGATTAGTGCATACTAGCAAAACCTAAGATATATCTCTCATCTCATATTTCTTCCTATTTACTTTATTTTCTTTTAATTTACTTAGTTTCAAGCTTTTTTCCACACAAACACAACAACAATATCAAATCTTTTTTCCATCCTCTATAAACACGTCTTCTTCATCAAATTCATTACAATACACCATAAAACACCCCCAAAGATCATCAAGCTATCAAGAATTCTTCCAAGAACAATCAAGAAAACCTTCTTCAACCATTGATAATCATTCATCCAAGCAACAAAATCAAGCCGCACCAATCTTTCATAACTTTATTCTATCATTGGTATAACTCGATTTGTGGGTTAATCAATGATGACAAACATAACGGATGTTATGGATTATAAGATGAAGTGTTCAATATTAGGGAAGAACAAGAGATTGCCTACAACTACAATAGAAAAGGCCATTGATCTTGATGAGCTAATTGAAAAAAAACCAAAGATAGAGGCACCAACACAACTATTGCTTGTAATTGATGATGACTATTTTAGGTACACATGGATTTATTCTTTGTTTTGAAAAACCACGCTTCAATGAATTTGTAAGACTTTGTAGATGGATTTCAAATTAAAAAGGGTACTCTATCACTTGCATTTATAGTGATAATTGTACCGAGTTTGTAAACACTCCTCTTCATGAATTTTTAATGATTTGATAATTTAGCACAACTTCTCTTCTCTTAGAATTTGTTAACAAAATAAAATTGTATAAAGGAAATGATGCACCTTACAAGAACTAGCCAAGAAATTTTTGAAATAATATAGATTGCCTACATATGTTTTGGAAAAGTTGTCAATATGTCTTGTCATGTTTTAACCCGGGTTTTAATGAGACACATAATTTTTAAAACCCAATATGAACTTTGGAATGAAAAACTCCCTCGTAACTCCTTCTTTCAGGTTTTTTTGTGTATATGTTGTTTTCTCAATACTAGAGATCACTTGTCAAAGTTAAACTAATTCCGATGAAGGCATGTTTCTTGAGTACTCCATTAAAATCCAAAGAATATTGCATGTTTAACAAAACCTCAAGTGTCATATAATTATCCATGCATGTTGACTATGACGAGACATATCTTTTTGAGCGCAAGGATGAATAAATAGTAGACTATCCCATATTTCATCAAATAAAGAGACAAGTGCGATCTACCATTTTGCAAAAATAAGTTGACAAACAAATCAGGAATGTGGATAAAAAGAAAAAGAGAGAATTGAAGTGTGAAAATATCTTCCTCGATGTTGGAAAATGGTCAGAGGCCTCTCCAATAATTTTATACTTGGAGATCCAAGTAACAGGGTAACGATGTGTTCTACTCCTAAAGCTTTATGTGTTCACCATTCTTTCTTATCCTAAATAGAATTCATATTATCAAAGTTGTATTCCTTGAAAATCAATGGATAAATGATATGCATGAAGTGCTAAAACAATTTTAAAGGAGCCGAGTACAGAATCTTGTTGAAACCCCCATTGCACACTATCATTTGAACACGATGTATATTTTGAAACAAACTTGATGATTCTAGAATTGTTACAAGTAACAAAGCTCGTGTTGTTGCACAAGAGTATAATCAAGAGGAAGGTATTGATTTTGACAAAACTTTTTTTCCTTGCTAGAATAGAATCTATTCACATGCTTTGTGCATGATTTAAATTTTGTTCAAAAGATTCACATCTTAAAACTGTTAACCTCATCTTTTAATATCTCAAGGAAACCATTAACCTAGGACAACTTTATCATAAACACTCAACTTTTGAGCCTATAACTATACAAATCCTTATTATGGTTGGGTGTAAGCTATATAGGAGGAGTTATGGTGGTACTCGTTTATTCCTAGGTCAATCTCTTGTCTCATTGTGAAGTAGAAAAAAAATAGTGTTGGTTAATTCCCGGCTATAACCAAGTACGTCAACGCCAGAAATTGTGTGGCTCAAATTATGTGGATGAAACAAACCTTAGAGGATTTTGGTCTTAAATATAGTATTATTCCTATTGGGTATGATAGCACAAGTGTAGTAAACTTTACAAAGAATCATATCCAATACTCTAGAACCAAACGTAATGAAATTAAGAACAACTTTATTAGAGATAATACTCAAAAAGTTGAAATTATGTTAAATATTGTAGATTCCTCCATTCAACTAGTAGATATCTTATTATACTATCAACTCTCTCCGAGCATTTATTCTTTCCTATAAACACATAAATCTAAAATTACACCACTCTATCTCTAAATTCGGACTTAGTTACATTACATCAAGAGAATAGGGATTTTAGTCTCTTTGAAGAAGAAAATGATTCCAACTATGTAGGAAGTTACATAGGGGAAATTTAGGTTGTGATTTGGTCAAGAAAAATCTCATGGGTATTTGGTTTGTATATCACCTTTAATAGATACTAAATATTAGTGTAAATAAAGTTATATAATACTAACGGGAAGACCCTATGTAGAGGATTTAGGGTAGTCGAACCACTCTAACTGATTGCATAATTTCTAATCCTTCTATTTACTTTATGCTTCATATTAGTTTTGTATTTTAGATAACCTTTCATCTTCTTCACTACGTACTTCTCTCTTACTCAGTGTTTGCTAAATTGTGCCAACTATTTTCCAAATCTAATTTATCTTCCAAAATATTTTTAATTATTAGTAATATTGATTAGATCCCTATACACCCACCATCCTTCTAGGACTTATGTTATATAATTATAACAAATATAGTAAATTATGAAGTCTGTAGCAGTGTATGTATTTTACTGTGTTTATTAATTGTTATCCAAGTTAGTTACGATTTGAAAATTAATATGAAGATAATATGATGTTAATTAAAAAAAATTATGGGTTACACATGGTGTGTGGAGGTGTGGGAGTTGAAGGTATAAAACAAAATTATAATTTTTTATTCAAAATGTTATAAACACTTTTTAAATTAGCTTTATGTGCCACTTAAGTGACTTTTTCTATCCAAATACTAATAAAAAAATTTACTTGGCCCAACTTGATAAAAAAAAATGCCAAACATTAAGTATTAGCCCATTTTAGAATCATGAGTATTAAAAATGGGCTCATCAGCAAATACCTAGAAATATGTTTATCATAACAGTAAAGGTTACTCTATTATTTCATTTTTTTTCCGCCACTTATCTTTCATCCTGTGATTTATCTTATCTCTTGTTTCACGATTCAAATTTCTATTTACTCTCTCAGATTAAAAATTAACCTAGAGATCATATTACAATTTTATTATCGTCTCTTCACCCCCTCTCTCTGTTTTAATTTGTTATATACATCCCCTTTTGAAAATCTAAAATAATCTTTATCATATATTTTCCAGTTGCAAACAAAACACTCTATGTGTGTTTTGTGAAATTTATATAATTTCTAAGAGACAATTTGGAGGTTTATACTTCATAAAGTATCATGGTGCTTCAAGGTAACATTTTGTGTACGTAATAGACCTTTTTATATGGTTAATTATAATAAAATTAGATTCTTTAAGTACTAAAATCAAAATTAGGTGTTGTATGTAGTTTATGGTAATCCTCGCATATTATGTAAGGAACTCAAAATGTGTTCTTTGAGATTATCAATAAAACATTGACAAAAAAAGATTATTTCAAAAAACCAGCATATATTTTTTTTATAAGAATTTAAATAAAGTGTTTGTATTGTATAGTTAATTGAATTATATATTAAATTGTACAAGTCTACTTATATTTTTATCTTTTCAATACAGAATACTTGTTCTATGACGATTGAGCACTACTACAAATCGCACGTTTACCGACGACGGATCACCGGCGAATCACGGGTCGTCGGTAATTGTCTAAGATTACCGACGACTTGGTTGTCGCTAATAATTGCCGACAAAGGGTCGTCGTAAATAGTATCGACTTCGTCGGTAATTATTTGGTTTGAATTTTTATTTTTTTTAAACGTAAAAATGGCGTCGCTAAAGGCTGACGACGACGTTTTGGCCATAAATTAGCGACGACTTTTTTTAAATTACCAGCGAATTTACGTGTCGTCGGTAATTGTCTGTGTGTATTTTTGGAGACAGCAGGTTTTTTATCTCATAAAACACCCACACACTCTAAAACACCTCCGAATTTCTCCCAAAAAATCACAGAATTTTTTTTTCCCACTAATTGATTCTCCAATTTGTCTTGTACCATTCCCGGGTCCATAATCAAGGTGGGGCATTATCAATATCCATTTTCATCACATAATTTAAGGTAAATTCATGAAAATCCATGTTTTTAAAATATAATTTTTTTTTAATTGTGTTTAATTGTTGATATATGATGTGATTAGGTGAATTAGTACATTGTCTAGGTGAATTAGTACAAAGGTTTCCAGATGGTTTTGCCTCTAGCTTGAGGAATAATGTTCACATTGATACGGGAAAGATTATTGGAATGAAATCGCATGATTGCCACGTTATGATGCAGTATCTCTTTGTTTGTTGTCTACCTGGTCTTTTAGAGGATAAGTCGATTAGCGAAGCGGTAATTGGGTTAGCGAACGTGTTTAGAGTTGTTTGTAGCAAGAATTTGAGTAGGAAAAAGTTGTTAACCGGTAAGGCAAAAGTGGCTGAAGTAATGTGCAAACTTGAAACGATCCTGCCTCCTGCATTTTTTGACATAATGATCCACTTGGTGATACACTTGTACGATGAAGCATTGCTAGGGGGCCCGGTTCAAATGCGGTGGATGTACCCATTTGAAAGGTATTTGAAAAAGTTGAAAGAGTATATTCGAAACCCAGCTAGACCAGAGGGTTCAATAGCCGAGGGTTACGTGGCGGAAGAGACGTTGAATTTCATATCCAGGTACCTTTAGTGAAGAAAAAACAAGTTCAACGTTGTTATTTGTATTTATATATTTATATTTATATATTTATATTTATATATTTATATTTATATATTTATATTTATATATTTATATATTTATATATCATTTATATTTATATCCAGGTACCTTAGTGAAGAAAAAACAAAGTTCAACGATCCAGGCAGATACAACGAACCACCGCCAGTGCATAGAGAGTTGTCCGTTTTCAACTCCCAGTTTACTCCAGTTGGCAAGAAAGTATCTGGTGCTTTAGCGTATAAAGATAGGGAGCACGTTATTTTTTATATTTTGAATAACTGCGACGAAATCGAGACATTTAGGACGTAAGTAACGTTGCTATTTATATATTTATATATTTATATATTTATATATTTATATATTTATATATTTATATATTTATATATTTATATATTTATATATTTATATATTTATATATTTATATATTTATATATTTATATATTTATATATTTATATATTTATATATTTATATATTTATATATTTATATATTTATATATTTATATATTTAATGATATATTTATATATTTATACATTTAATGATATATTTATATTCCGTTTCAATTATAGTGAACACAGATCGACACTTTCGGGAACGATTGACGAAATAAATTATATGCACCGTCAAATGTTTAAGGATTGGTTTTTGGATAAGGTATGTGACCTTGCAGGTTTAATATATCTACTTATTTTCAATGTATCTCATGTTTTTTTATGACAGGTTCATGGAATGGAATCCCGTGGTGATGCATTAGCTACCCGTGAGGTGGTGTCATTGGCAAACATGCCTTTTGGTGCAGTGCATATGTACGATTCATGTGTTGTGAACGGTGTAAAGTGGATAACAAAGAGCAAAGGAGAAAAAAGAGTGACGCAAGATTACTGTGTATGTGTCATTTACGACGGGTCACCATGTTACGGCGAATTATTGAAAATATTGGAGTTAACGTACAGTGGAGGGTGCTCGGTTGTTTTATTTGTTTGCAAGTGGTACAAGGAGAGTGAATCAAGGACAGAACACGGGGTAACCTTTATCAACACAGCAAGCGTTGGTTGGCCAAACGAACCGTACATTCTAGCATCACAAGCGAAGAAAGTGTTTTATATTGACGAGATTCGTGCAAAGAAAACATCTAAAGAATGGAAGGCCGTTTGGGAAATAAACGATCGGCATGGATGGAGTCCCGAGTTATGGGGTTCGGAATCATTAGCTACCGATAGCGGGAGAATAACAATACCTTTGGTTAACCCTGGTACTGATTCCGGTCCGATGAACTTGGCAAGTACGGAGGAGTTCGAGATTGACCCATCTCATTTTCGTATTCAAATGCCTTTTGAAATGATTACTGATGAGAACGAGGAATTGGAGGATGACACGTGGGAAGAATACGGAGATGAAGAACCTACTGAGTTTGATAGTGATGGTGAGCCTATAGTTGACGGTGGAGATGAATCTGACTAGTTTATCTGTTTTTTTATTTATTACATATATGTGTGGTGTTTTGTTATTTGAATTTGAACTTCAAACGCATATCCTTATTCATAATCATTAAATCTCAGTCAACTTTAACATTTTCCAACTTTAACATCTTGTAGAACTTCAAACGCATGTAATCTTTCTAGTATACCAAACACTAACATTTGACTAGTATAGTTGACCAATCAGTCCAAACACTAACATTTGACTAGTATAGTTGACCAATCAAACCAAACACTAACATTTGACTCGTATAGTTGACCAATCAAACCAAACACTAACATTTGACTAGTATAGTTGACCAATCAAACCAAACACTAAGATTGAAGAAATATTGTATGGAAAAAATAGAAACAAATAAAATGGGAATCATAGAAAATTTATAAAAGAGAAAGAATAAAGTATAGGAAAAAAAAAAAAATTACCGACGACGCTCAAAGTTTTACCGACAACATTCATCCTTTGAACGTCGTCGGTAATTTTTTAACGACAATATTCAAACAACTCGTCGTCGCTAATTTTGCCCAAAATTTTTATTGGCCAACATGGGCGGCCAAGTTTCCCGCCCATGAAAATTAGCGACAAATTTGTTGGTTTAGCGACGACACTGTCGTCGGTAATCAGGGACACGCTAGCCTCGTGTGTACGGAGTGGGCCACGTGGCCTTGATTACCGACGAGTTACTAACAATTACCGACGACACGGACCGTCGTCGGTAATTTCTTTTTCTATATGACCTAACCGAGCTCATTTCTTCCTCACTCACCACAGAAAATTCTCTCAAAAAACGCCATTTCATCCCATTCCAAGCTATTCCGAGGCTGTACAACAACAAATCGAACAACAAGGTAAGCTTAATCCTTCCATAAACACCATTCAATTTCATTTTTTTAATTTTTAATTTCTATTTCTAATATCTTTTTTGTTTGTTTTGTTTTTTGTTTCCTTGTTTCTGGCATGGATTCATGGATGAAAACTACACATTATCCACGTAACAGGTAACAATTTTCGATTCTATTTTGCCTTTTTTTTCTTTTTGAATTGATTTTTTTTGTGATTGTAATGCTATGTTTAGTGTAATCCGAATTTTCATGATGTTATTTTAGGTTGTTTAGTATATTTTTGGAATTAAAAACACAACAAAATGATGAATTTATGATTTGTTTTAGAAAACTAGGGTTTTGATATGATTTTTGCATTTTTTGATATGTATGATATGTTTTAGTTATGATTTTTAGAGATTAAAGGTCTTGTAATGTGATATAGGGGCCTTTTTGCAATATAAGGACTAAGTTGCAATATATAAAAAATATAAGGACCAAAATGTAAAATTAAAAAAATTGAAATATAGGGACCTTTTTGCAATATATGAAATATTTTAGGAACAATTGGAAAATGGACAAAAATGAAAAATTAAAAAATATAGGGACTAAGTTGCAATATATTAAAAATATAAGGACCAAAATGTAAAATTAAAAAATTGAAATATAGGGGCCTTTTTGCAATATATGAAAATATAGGGACCTTTTTTGCAATATATGAAAATATAGGGACCTTTTTTGCAATATATGAAAATATAGGGACCTATATGTAATTAATTAAAATATAGGGACTAATATGTAATTAATTAAATTATAGGGACTAATAAGTAATTTCTAAAATTGTAGATGGCTGATGTGATTGCACGTTCACATGGTGGTGATGGATCCGGTAACGATCCACCGAGGGGTCCGAATCGGGGACTCCAAGACTGCGACCAACCTTCAGGTAAAAATACTTAATAAATTTCAATTTCATAAATTTGATTTTTTTTCAATTAAATAACTAATAAATTCTATTCAATGTAACAGAAAATCCGAAGAGAAGACTTCGGAAACCCCGAAGCATCACCTCTATCCGAACCGCCCAAGAGACGCTGAAAAGAGTTGGGTGGCCAATACCGATCGAATTCTCCGTCATCGACAAGACGTGGAATATAGTGGGCCCACACTATAAACACGTGGGTCAGGTGATCGGGCACGCGGTTCGAGAGTTTGTACCCCCCATATACAAACAATGGATAGAGGTGCCCGAAGGTCGGATAGGGGGTATTTACGGCCGTCTTCAAGAATTTTTTGACGTGGAGGGGTGGAGGAGAAGAGGTGACTGGGAGGATATTTGCGAAAAGTTGACCAGTATGCAATCGGCCTGCTATCGGAGATGGAAATCTGACTTGAAGACGGACTACTACAACAACGGTCTAGCTCCCCCGGATGTTAAACCCGAGTATTGGGCTATTGCTAAGAAGAATTGGGATGATGAGAATGCTAAGGTAACAAAAAAAATTATTTATTACATCTATTTTTCATTATATATTAGATTAATAACTATTTTGTTTATTATTTGTAGGCCCAGGCGGAGATTAATCGGAAAAACCAGGAGCAGCAGACTAGTTCGAGCAGGGCTGGGTCTCGGAACCTATCCCAGACTAGGGAGGTTATTATGGAGGTATAATTACATTTAATAAAAAATTAATTTAATGTTTTTAATAATTTATTTATTTTTAGTTATTTAATATTCGGTATTGAAAATTGTATAGGGGACGCTTAAGACCGTGATGAAGGAGCCGATGATTTTCACGGACGAAGAGACCCAAGAGGAGATGGAGCTTCCTCCATTGAGCGGCTACTTCGATCATCTTGCATACGATTCGGCTAGTGACAGCTATCGGGACGAGCGGTTGGAAAAAGCAAGTGTAAGTTTTTTTTTTCATTACTTAAATATTTTATTTTTAACTTTACTTTGATATTAATCTAATTTATTTTTAAATTAAATCTAATTATAGGCTGTTTTACGGGGGAAGATGCAGACGAAGGTAGTGGAGGCTGCAGCCAATGGCACCGAGGTTTCTACGGAGGAGCAGATGGATGCTATTTTAGAGACCATTATGGAGGTCATGGCCCCACCGAAGTCGAGACATTGGGTGCCTACCATTGGAGGGGTGCGGAAGAGATCACGGAAACAAGCAAAAGCCGATGCTGCGTCCGAGGATCTACTGAAGGCGATGTTCGCAGGCATGAACGAGCTTCGAGTCAAACAAGGTCTTGAACCTATACCAGATCCTACCTCCACATCGACCGGGAGTTCTTCGAGCCAGTCGAGTCAGCCGAGCTTAATGGACACGCTATTCGATACCTTAAATGGTATGAGGATAGCTCAAGGAATGGCCCCGGTCGCCCACCCCCAGCCCCCCCCCCCCCCGAGAAGGAGTCCCGAGGAACGAGGAGATGAAAGGAATGATGATGATGATGCTTAGTTGGAGTTGGTTTTTATTTGAGTTGGACTTGGTTTGTAATAGTTTGACTTTTTAATTGGTTTTTTTAGACTTATGTTGATTATGATTCGGTTTTTTTAGACTTTTTTTTGGTGTGTTTGACTTATGTTGACTTGTTTTGACTTTTTGTAAGACTTTTTTTATGGTTTTAATTATGATTCGGTTTTTTCTATTAATTATTGAAATTTTTTGTCATATGTATCAATTTTATTCGTATTACATTTATAATAAAAACAAAAATCAAATCAAAAAAAATTTAAAAAAAAATGAATTTAAAAATTAAAAAAAAAAAAAAAAAAAAGATTGCCGACGACATTCATACTGAATTTACGACGACATTCATCATTTGAATGTCGTCGCTAATTGCATAAAAAAACAATTATTTAATCCGGATTTATATTTAAAAAAAAAACATAAAACATAAAATAGCGACAACAGGTCGTCGGTAATTGTTGTCGGCAATTAGAATATAAAAAAAAGAATAAATAAATTCAATTATCGGCCACGAAAAAAAAGAAAAACAAATTACATTATAGCGGCGAGACTATTCGTCGGTAATCTTACCAATCAACGACGACGTCGTTTCGTCGGTAAGATTACCGACGAATAGTGCTTTATTCGCCGGTAAGTCTTGATTTACCGACCAATTTCTAGTAACGACGTCTTAACGACGAGGCGTCGTCGGTAATCCCTTTTAACGACGAATTATCGGTGTTTACCGACGACACGTGTCGTCTGTAAACAATCGAATTCCAGTAGTGGAGATTGTTGGTCATTACATTTCAATTATGTAAGGTAATCCATTCTTATTATATACAGATTTTAGTGCATTTTGTGAATCATGTAACTTGACCCATGAATCATAAATTCTAAATAATTTTATTTATATATATATATATATATAATTTTTTTGGTATTTATATTGAAAAAATTGAAATAAATAAATAACGTGTTTGTAAACTTTGATTTAGAGTAAATACTCGTTTTACCCTGTGTAGTATTGTCCGACTGTCAACTTACCCCTGAAACACAATATGTATGCTTACCCACTATATAAAGTTGTTTGATAGACCTTACGGTGACAATATTTCATGGGTTTCTTGGACCAAGATATATTATTATCTACAAACCTTTGACACTATCAACGTTCGATACCTAAGAAAGTTTTCACAAAACCACAGAAACAATAACTTATATACAAGACCTGAACCAATAACAACCATAAGAAAAATGACATAACAACAACATAAATCTTTAAAACAAAAGAAAAAGAACCACAAATGATCATATTGGAATGAATCAATATGTAAGACATGTTAGGTTCAAAATTTATTTTATTAAATACATTAGAAAGAGTCATTTTAGATTTTAAATCAAATTGATTTAATTTATAACTCTCATAAAAAAACATTTCTAATTATGTGGTAGAGTGTCATGTATATTTATATTTTCTATTTGATTATGATGAAAGAGATTATTGATTAAATTAAGAAAATTCAGGGCTAGTCCTAGGCATATGGCAAGGAAGCAACTGTCTTAGGTTCCCAATAATTTGGTACTTTTTAGGGTTTTTTTGGAAAATTATATATATATATATATATATATATATATATATATATATATATATATATATATATATATATATATATATATATATATATATATATATATATATATATATATATATATATATATTTAAATTCAATAAAATAGCTTGAGTTATAAGTTAGCTTAAATGATATATTTTCTTATGAAAGGTTCAAGATTCAAGTCTCATCTTAAAATAATTTTTTAAATTTTTTTTATAATTATCTAATGTGTATATATAGGGGCCTCTATTATAGAATTCTCTTAGAACTCTAAATATATCATTGATTTTTTTTTTATAATTATTTTTAATGTGTATATATATATATATATATATATATATATATATATATATAAGTCTCTATTATGAAATTCGACCCCAAATATACCAGGGCCTGTCTTAAGAAAATTGATGGTATGGTTCATACTTTATCTTCAAAATATTACCCTCAGTTACATATTAACCTTTACAAAGTACAAAAATCAATTTCCATCCTCCAGAAATAACTGCCTTGTATCTCTGCATTTCTCAAGTGATTTTATCTAATATTTTTTTTATCTTTTATCATAAAATCAAAAAAAGAAAAAAATTAGGTTTTTTTTGATATTTTTGTTTAATTTTCGTAATTCATTAAAATGTAAATTTTGATAATTTTAATGTATCAATTGAGTAATATCTCGTATAATCTACTTTCATATTTTTTATATTAATTTGTCATTAAATTAGTTACTCTGTCTTTCTTTTAAACTCTTTTTGATCCTCTTCAATCCCCCTTCAATCTCCCTTTCAGTTTATTAATAACGTAATTGTTAGCCGCTATTAGACAATTTTAAGAAACCTTGTTCGATAAAATTATTTCTGTTTAGATGTAAAAAAATAATTAATAATATTTATTATATTTCACACACGCTAACAGGAGCACATATGTGTATATATATATATAATTAACATGAATCTGCAGATTGGTACCTTTCGGGAAATGTGTAAAAATATTTATGGAAATAATTTTTATGAAAATTATATGTCTTGAGTGGGTACAACTACTTGTGTGTAATATATCTTGGATATCGTTTTCTTGGTAAACATTCTCTACTTGCCTACTATCATCTATGTTGGATTTTTCGAACCTGGAAACAAAAATTGTTAGAATTGTGCCTAAAAAATAGTGTGCCAGTGGTGAATTTCTTGTAAGTACATGAATATATTCTTTTTTAAGTGTACTGCACGAATTCGTAAGCAATAGATCATGTTAAATGCAGTTCGGAACTTGTAAAACTAATTAATAATGTAATAATAAGAATCAATCACCTATGTATAACATCTGTTATGTTATGAATGTACACTATATTACATATAGAACTTTTGTAGATGTGCATTAATAATTACTATTTTACAGCCTTCTCCTACTTTCTCAAGCGAACAAAGCAGAATTTTTTATGAAAGCACGTGAAAATTTAATTGGCTGGGTATTTCTTCACTGTGTAATTTCTTTTAAATTTTCTTATAAACTTGCTCATTTACGTGTTTTCTGATATATAACAGGCTGGTGGACTCTGTTTTGGATTGGGAGCACTGGTATGGGCCATGGTATAATTTTACAACATCATGATATGAAATTGGGCACATGTAATGAAAATCCTGACAGGTAATGGAAATTCTAAGGGAGCGTGTGTCTTGGTCTCAGGGTTCTCGATGTGCTGAGGTGATTGCAAAATATACAGCCAGTAATGGAGGCAGAATAGAACTAGTCCACATACAAGTGAGGAAACTAGCATACTTGTTCTTAAACATCTAATGGTATCAAGTTCTAAGTGTTATTCTATTATATTTCAGGCTTTTGCATCAAACTTTTGGACAATAAGATTCACTTCAGCTCAATCAGATGGAAGACATATGGTAACTTATTTCTTTTTCAACATTATATAAATGCTTACATTTATTGAGCATATCGATTAAATGTTACTTTATTTAATAACCCCAAGGTACACGAGATATCCTTACCCAGTTCTGCTTCTCCTGAATTGGTGGCATCCAATCTGCTGGTGCGTGGGTATATAATTCGTCTATGCGAGGGTGGAGGGTCAAACATACAAATGGTTGACCATTTGTACTTGGAGGTTCGTTATACTCACAAATTCTTTGGATTTCAATAACCTTTTGTTTAATCAAATTTCGGTATTAAAAATATTAGTTATGCAGGCTTCATCTGCGTTTCTTCCTCTTTGTGAGTTATCACAAGCTGTAGCGCAGAAACTTGTAGTTGTGGTAAGTGTGTTGGTATATTTTGGGTTTCTATACTAATATTTAAAGATTATTATATATGCATTTTTCTTCTATTGAAAGTTAGGAAATTAATTGAGTTTTTTTAAAGTCAATCTGAGCGCATTCCACATTGTGATGGAGTGACGCACGCCAATTTGCAAGCATTTACGAAAAAATTGATGAGGTAACACTCATGACATGCATGATACATAATTGGAGAGCCTCATTGTTCTTGAATCTTTATGTTTATGACGTGATTTTGTTGTTTTTGTGTATAGTTTCTTCAGTGATAGTGTTGGTACTTATGCTAGAGATGGTCCGGTATTCATTCATTCCAAAGATGATACATCGTCATCCAAGCTCAGCGCGATTCTGTGAAGTGTTCCAAACTATGTTTGCAAAATGATTAACTGTAGGGCTGCTACGGTCTATTTGCAAATAGTGATTTTATTAGATACATTGATGCAAGTGTTACCCAAACTGATTTCATAAATAGGTAAATGACACAATTTGTCCCTTTATTTTACAAACTACTCAATTATACCCACGTCTTTAAAAAGTTTTTAAATGTACTTCTTTATTACACAACAATTGTAAATTTACCTTTTTTTTATTAATTTTCCATGGTGAATGTCATGCTTGCACATCTGTTGGTTTTGAGAATAATTTTTTATAATAAAAGATATGTTTCAAATTCATGCCCAGTATATTACAAAAATACCATTTCGACCACCAACGCTATACTCAGTATCTTCACCATTTATTTAGTCTTACAATCAAAAATATTTGTTTCTGGCATAGTCACCCTCTCTAAGATAAAAATAACTGCAAGAAAGATACCATTTTTCCATCACCATTTCCGCCCCACCACCAATTTCACCTTCACTTCCCTATCACCGTCACCACCATCTTCATTCTACATCTATTTATTGAGACTAACGAGGATAATGGGGCGTGTTTACTTATTCCCACGCCTAAACACGGAGAATTTGAAGGAGTAAAATGCACCCTCCTGTGTTATGCAAAACATGATGATACTTAAGGGTGGATCTAGGAATCTTCTTAAAAATTTGGAAGATTTAAAATCTGAGATAGGTTAACCTCATACACTTATCTTAGATATTTTTGGGTAATTTCATATTCATTTATGTGAGAATTAGTCGTATATAGACTTTTATTTTCTAAGTTCGACCATCATGATACCAATAGATGTGCAATGAAATGTGGGTTATAGTCACTGTGAATAATACCTCTTTCCACTCTAGCCCTTTTATATCATTGTTAAATCTTTTGTTTAATGAAAGTTCAATTTCTAAAGACACACAAAAATCAACATTGCTATTAAGTGTAAAGCAACAAGCAATAAAAATACTTTTTAAAAGGTTCGGTTTTCACTACCTCGTTCGTAAAGACTAAGTCACATTTGAGTTACTTACCCTTGACTTTACATGCCGTGATAACACATTTATCATATGAGATAAAAAAAATAAACAAAAATAAACATATATAATAATTGTAGTGATAAGAAAAATTAGACAAGTCATTATAGCTTGAATCATGTGAGTAATAATGTAAAATCCTCCTCCGAAAATCATTATCACAAGAATACCAAATATGGGGTACTTAAAAAACATATATTATAGCTGAAAAACAACATATAAAACTCCAATACTTAGAACCTACAGTAAATGCATAAAATTTGTATCTTCTCATATTTTCCCTAAACTCTTCAATAAATGGTTCTTTTGGACCTACCTAACACCAATGTCTGTGTTTATGAAACTCGTCAGAAACATCGCAACGCCTACAGATACACTTTCGAATAAAAAACACTTAAAAGCTCGTAATTCTGTGAAAATCCTTGACTTTTTTCTTTTAGTTTGGAGGACTGACTTTGATTTTTTAAAAAGAATCCTCAATACTTTCCTACCCAATCCATATATAACAATCTCCATACCATTAGATATACTTCTACCACATAACAACTCAAATAAATATAAATAAACTAAAAAAGAAAAAGAAAAATTCATATGTAGTGAATCTTTGAGTTGTAAGTTAGTTTAGATGACTAGGTGAATGGATGCATTGAAATAAGATAAGAAGAGGAAGAGATATTATTTGGGGAAGATGAGAGATTTACCTAGAGTAAAGATAGAACAATAAATCATCATCGGTGAACCGAATGAGCCGAAACCAAAGTTCAAGGTACCTACTCCACCAAAAACAACTACGGTAAGAATCAAATTACCAGCCGCACTAGAAAGAAGATACCACAAATACTATTAGCTAAGGTTCCTCCTCGAATAATCAAGATGTACCAAACAAAAAGAAGAAAAATGATTTCGAAGTACTACTTGAGGATAGCTAGTGCATGTTCATTTGGTTGATATAGAGACAAGAAATACAAGATCATTGATAAACAAGTAATGATGGAAACCAAGCTAGACCACATCCTCTACTTGCTTGGGAAAGGACCAGAGCGACATGTTGATCGCAACTTGGATGGGACATTCAAATGTCGAGTAATATTTATGGAACTCTCTCCTAAAATACTTTATTTGTTAGTGTATATTAGTTAAATTTTATCTTTTTTTTCAAGTCTTTTTGAGTTATGGTGACACGACTCAATTTTGAGTCGGTGGTGGGGATTCATTCTTTTCTTTCCCGTTTTTTATCTCTACTTCATGAAAAAACCATAATTTTTTTAAACAACCTAATGTAAAATATAGGGAATTGGCTTAGAATTTAATAATTGTCCCCTTGTTAGAATATTTTTTGCAAGTTAATGATAATAAGTAGTGTATATTGAAATCGATTCATAACGCGATTATATATTTTCAATCAAACAAATTAAAAGATAGAAAATAATAGTAAGAAATGCTTAGAATTAAGTTCGAGCACATGGAGATTGAGCGGTTTGTAGAACTTGAGGTCCGAATAATTGAAAACTGGCTTAACCTATGAACTAAAAGTGGTAAAATAGCGAGACCAGTAGTTCGGAAAATTATTTAGTCATTTATTTGAGAAGCCACATGTGTTTTTTAGCTTTATAAACATGTTTAATTGAATATATTTTCATCTTAGCCCACTTCTAGCTTGTAACCCTTTCTTTGTAGGCACATTATAAGCCATGCCCCTTGGATTTATAAAACTTATCCATATGACCTACACTCCAATCGCAAAAAAGCCTTAAGAATGTTGTTTTTTAAGATTGAGTTTGGGGTAGTGGGTATCGATTATGAGATACACATTGGGTGGGTTAGCTTATTATGCTTTATTGACGATACACTTATTGTAATCCTTTGCCAGATTTCTAAAAAAAAAAAAATCAAAAAGAGAAGATATATTTAGAAAAATAAAATAAAAAGAAGAAAAATATAAAAACATAACTCGACATGGAAATTTATACTAAAAAGGGTTGCATGTTAAACTTACAAAAAAGGAATGAAATAGAAAAGTTAAAGTAAAAGAACCGACAAAGGAATTTTGAAAATTATCATGAAATAGGACTTTTTATGGATTCTATATATAGGATTGCGTGATCACATTTAAGAGTGTAATCTTAAACTATAAGGTGATTCGTTAACGACTAGTGAGGAGAGAGCAAAAATATCACTTCAAACTATCGAAATACGTATCATACCGATCCTAAGCCACGATAAAACCGAAAGACCTTAGGTTTTCTAACTATATGGTTAAGTAACAATTTATAATTTACTAAGTTGGCAAGTATACCATTGAATAATATGTTAGGATCGATGAACACCATATAATCGTCATATCAAATTAAGTAACAACTAATCCTTCTTGCATTGTTAAACTAATCTTATGACGTGTTGATTCTTTGTATATTAAGTGTATGCGAATTAGTTCTTAATCATTATTGTATGAGACTTTCTAGGATAGTGCTTTCTGATCATTCGTTATTTTCTCTTCTTCTTTTACGATTAGTTGGATTTAGGCCAAAAATTTAGTTCTTATTTTGTCGGGACGATAAAATTTTGAGATGGGTTTCTTGATGTCTCCTTTATTTTGATATATCATGAGACCTAATTTTGGGCGTATTTAGGACTTAGCTGAGGTTTTTTTTTTCATAATATTTTATGCATAATGATTTCTTCTCTTTTTTAGGTTTTTATGTTACTTTTAGAGTGTTTGTTTGTTAAATAGGTGTTAAGTGTAAATATCTTAGGTAATTGGATACTATAAGACCCCTATACAATGATAATAATCCATGAAATCAATATTAACCCCAAGTCACGACATTAGAGGATATTTCAACCATTTTTGCACAGTTGGAGCGTTTATAGGGAAAGCTTGGAAATTGACTTATGAGAGTCACCACGTACTATCAGTTAAGATTCTGGATGAGTCCTTTGATTTAATGGTAACACTTGAAGTAATGAGCGCTTGAGATATGATGGTTCATGATTTGGAGTTATGATGACGGAATTATTAAATTTGCATCTTCCTTGGTATGAACCAGTTCACATACCCTTAGAAACTTTTTGTGTCAATTTGGGCCATTTAAATGAATCCACAACTCCAAAAACGTTTTGTAGATAATATATCTATTATTGTGTCAAATTTAGGTTTAAGAACTTTGGGATGGATCCATACACTCATGGATAAGAAGAACAGAGAAGAAGAAGGGTTTCTACTCACCCGTTTAATTCCCACATATCTTTTATCATTTCGCAACAATTATTAGTGTAATTTCATTCTATTTTTCATTCTAAACTGGACTATTATACTTTTAATTAGTTAATTTCATTATTTCTGTATGAACTAAAATTCTCATAGCTTTAGAATTGTATGATGTATAAACCATAGGATTGAATTTATGTTTTTATTGCATTTGTGATTATTAATAATTGAAATTAGTGATTACTATACTGATTTGATAATGTATTTGACTCTAAATTTCAGCCCTTTCTCTGTCCAAGTATAGGACTAATCTTAGTAATTATGATTTTCACCCAGAAATGAGGTTTGGGTTACAAAAACGATATATAAGAAATTTGTGTGCGTTAGTGAGCCTGGTTGTCTTGACTTGCCTGATAGACAATAGGTTAGAGACTTTAGCACCGATAATTCACATAGATTTCACTCGGAAGAGGTCTCTAATGGTTTTAGGAATTTTCCTAAGCTACCCTTAAGTAAATTAGGAAGAATTAAGAATTCCGGGTATTGCATAATTCCTAGTTAGGCCTTAAAATGAATGTAAAGTCAATACTATTTGGATTACTTGCGAGTTTACAAGCTATACTCTTATAATCTTATTCTTAGTGTTTGTATTTTATTCACTTATTTAAGTTATAATTAGTTTAATTTAATTGCATATTTAGTCCTTAATCAAAATTCCAAAAAATATTTATTATCTTTTAAATTTTAGTTTCACAACTCAGTCTAAAACATCTTAGAAACACACAAGAAGAATTAACCTTCATACTCTTTGTGGAGACGATAACTCTATATAGTTACTCTTTATTACCTGTCAACGATCCTTAAACTTATATGGAGTGTCTCTCTTGGGTGTTGGTTATTATATCACACTCTTGGGGATGATAAAAACAAAGAGGCTTAAAGACTAAAAGGAGCTAATAATGGTATAATCGTCATTTGGAAATCAAGCAAAAAGGAACAAGTGGCTTATGAAAGAACCGTCTTGGTCATTTTTCTAGCTGTGTATTCTATTTAACTTATTTACATCCAAGTTGCAAGTAATGTAGCTTTTAGACTAGATCAGATCTCATGTTTTACACACCTACTCAGTTGTCTCTTAATTCATAGGCCCTTATATGCATTGTTTGTAAATATTCTTTCCATACTAATACGTTTTCATATGCACATTTCAAGTACAAATATGGAAAATTCAAAAGGAAAGAACTTTTTTTATTATTTTTGGCTTGTTTTATATATGCGTTCAAAGGACATTACTAGTTCAAGCCTACTTACTTATCTCTTATATTCTAATTTTTATTTAGATATTTAATATTTTGATCTCAAGAGCCTCATTCAAATAATAGAAGAGTGTTTGGGGATCACACTTAGGTTCCAAACAATGTTTGCACATGGTTAACGAGAAGATTGAGTATGAAAGACGTCGTACAGTGTCTCAGAATGCTCGTAAATGGCTTGAGCGCTCAAATTAAGATATGTGTTTCTATATGATTAGTATAAGTGACTCGTACCAACATGATAATGTGGAACTTTCTGAGGACTATATAGCCCATGGTCGCACGAGACTCGGTCCAAGCCTATACCTCTTATCGCACATCTATGGCCAATTGTGGCTCGGTTTAGGCCACTACCACATGTGACACTACTATCAGCTCCCCTAGTACAGTCAGCTTGATCATCTATATCTTGATCAACTGAGGCTTAGTCTAGGACAATACCATATTCAGCTGTGGATCGATACAGGCCAATACCACATATTACACTACCAATTGTTCCCCTAGCACAGTGAACTAGATCGTCTAATATTTGATCACCTAAGGCTCATTCCAGGACAATAACACGCATGACACTCAAGTTTGTAGAAAGTCATTGTTTGGGGATTGAACGCGCGTAAATGACTCTACATCTCAAAAATTGAATTGTTTGATTATTTTAATGGAGACGTTGACTCAGGTCGTTTTCGTGACGATTCATTTATGGAATGATGGTCGGTTCGGGTCTTACACGCTCACACACCCGCACGCGCTGGATGTTTGACCTGGTGGTGCTACTAACGTGACTCTGTTGATTATAAGAGTTGTTGTGCTCTCATTGAATATTCATGCACACGAGTTGTATTTTAGTTCTTGGATGTGCACACAAATTTATCAAGGGTTTGTATAGTAGATGCGATGTGACATATGTTGGTTGGTAGCACAAATTCAGTCATCAGTCAACGTTACTATTGTTCTTCAGTAATACTAGTCATGATGAAATTACATGGCTTGATCTTATTCGCTACCACAGTACAATCAACAATTGGAGCCTTTGAATAGTCAACTGCATATAGTGCCAGCTTCATGTGATATATTAGGCTACAAGAGGCTGGTCTGCTACACTCATAACAATTGCTAGTTCCTTCTTATCTCCATGTGTCATGCCCAGATTGACTGACTTTGTATGGTATGATTCACCACAATTATTGAAGACAAACCATTCTTTCTCATTACCTCTGCTAAGTGTCAGGGTGCTAATGCATAGCTAGATGGATATTGTCAGCATCCAAGCAGGGGTTGTCCAGCTGTGGAATTTTCAACACTATGTGCCAAACATTCAGTGGTTGGACTGGTACGATTACTATTTCATTCATTTGAATAGTCAACTACAGTCAATAAGTCATGTACACGACATGGCTCACACCCATTTTATATCACTTCATGACCAGTATTCACCATTTGAACGGGATGTGGCGGCCTTCTATTGGCTATGCCCATTGACTTATCAACACTTTTCTTATTCCTTTCCTCAATCATGTGATTCAACCAACCCTATTTACCAATAATTCTTCATCAACAATTTTGTTACTCGTTAATTCTTCATTTTGAATGTCGACATGACCCATTATCCTTGATGACATCACTACAATATCTGATGCATGCATTTCATCATCATTGTCATAAAGTTACATCATCCCATAATCATTGTTATAAAGTGACATCATCCCATAATATTCACCATAATTGTTAAGTCTTTTTTAGGGTTAATTCTTCATGGAATATTTTGATTCAACTTTAAATTGTCCAACAACATTTCACCCTACATTTTCCCACAAGCCAAGACAATTATTTCTTTAATCCACAAATATAATCCATCAAGGAAAAGTCCCAACTCGTCACAAACCAATCACAAAAGGTCTCAATCACCCAACAACTCAACTTTCAACTAATTAACCACAACCAATATTTCCCAACCACTATACGCCACACACTTTTCATTAACAAAGAATTATCCCATGCCTCAAGATTCTTCAAGCCCCAACCACCTTCAATCTTAGGAGTGAAAATTTTCTCCCTAGATGTAGACAGAGAGTTTTTATTCCAATAGAATTTACATCAAATACTAATAATATCACTACGCAGATTACCCATAATCGGAAAATTGTAAACCAAAAAATATGATACCTTGGAGGACTAGTAAAATAAGTCCGAGTCTTACGATATAAGTCAATCTCGAATCGTTCCATGATCTCACGCGCTCTCTCAGTTTAACCCTTAAAGGTTGATGATCATTTGTATGCTAAATAGATGACCTGTGAGAAACTCTTATATATTTAAACATTGTTATCCCAACAAACATTTTCGTCAAACCATTTATAACACCAAATTATTCTTATCCGTAATTCCCACAAAATATAAACTAGACTTCATAAAGTTCATACAAAGACCCGAACACTCACTAAAATAATCCTTTTATTTCATAAGGATTTAAACAGATCTTCAATAACCTCTAGCCATGATCACAAGATTGTTTGCAAATGCAAGGTGGGTGATCTAAGCTTCCCACATTTTAGGTGATAGAAAAATGCTTGAACTTCCTTTTCTTAAACAATCGAGACAAATGTTCTAAACATAAGACGAAAATATAAGGATATAAAGGATCACCTTGACACAACCCATTTAATCCATTGAAATATCTACAAGAGCCTTTACTAATGGATCATGAGTATGATGGGGATGTCATATATTCCATTATCCATCCAGTATACTATTCCAGAAACTTTAACCCCACTAGGACTTCATGAATAAATCTCCATGAAATTGTGAAAATAGCTTTCTGAAATCAAATCTTGATCGTGCATCTAGGGATCTCTAAAGGTTATTATAACCTCTCAAAAATTATTTTATCAAATTAATGGTATCAGACATGCACTTGACAAAATAACTTTGATCCTTATATAGGATTCTATCTAGGATTAGATTCATACGCTCAGAAATTTGCATTTTAAAAATCTTGTGAACCACTTTACAATATGATATAGGTCAGAAAGCATCGATCCAGGTGCTATCATCCGTTTTGGGTATGAGAAATAAAATTGTATGATTAAGTTGTTTAAGATAGATCCAGAAGTGAGAAATTTTATTACTACATCTATCACACTTTTTCCGACTATATTCAAAGACTTTTTGAAGAATTGAAATGAATATTCATCCGTCTGGGAGATTTATAAATATCAATTAAAAAAATACCTCTCTATTATCTTCTTGGGACACATAGATACACAGAGAAAGAATATAGGAGGATAAAAGTCGAAGAATCATGTGTAGGACAAGACAATAATAGTCAATTACCCTAAGCTCGATGTTGAAATGGTGTAGAAGTAATGCAATAGGGATCCAACTTCTTCTCCAAGCTTTTCTCTATTCTTCAATTGGGTCTCTTGACTTCTAATGATATAATTTTGAGAAATAATGATTAAGGACTAATAAAGGACTAATAAAGGACTGCCAAGGGAACCTCTCTAATGTTAATAACTTATACATATAGAGTAAAAACGTGTTTACGGGTTATGGGATTTCTTTAGTGACTGATCACTAAAGAAGATAAACAACTACCGCAAATGTACAGGTCGCCCAAGTAATAAGTAAGTAAAAACAGGATAATTCGTCTCCACAGGGATTGCGAGGTGAAACAGTAGTGTTTAAATGATAGATAGAACTAATTGTAATGCAAAGTAAATAAAAGATATATAACGATATTTTTGTTTGGTTTTTTTTGTGATTAAATGAAAGAAAGTAAATTGACTATATTTAATGAAAAGACAAGAAAGTAATGACTAAAGATTACGTAAATATGAGAGTTATACTTGAGTCTTGCTAAGATTTTACCTATGTTCATATATCTAATACTTATGTTTAAGGGTAAAGTTGGTAATTCTATATTATTCAGAACTCTAAATTCTCCTAACTCTTTCCCGGTAGACTTAAAAGCTATCCTACATTTTACAAACCCCGTCAGGGCGATTATAAGGTATGTCCAGATGATTAAGACAATTACCCAATTGGTTACGCGGTTAGTCAAGCACGTTAGGATCAATGACGAATACCACACGTCTATTATTTAGTTCAGTAATTAAACCCCCTCCTCCCGGATGATCACTGCCACTTGTGAATAGCTTAATTACAAATACCTATTTCTAATTGGTCAAACTAAAAACAGTAAACAGCCACGAAATAATAGTCAACATGAAAAACCTAACTCGAAACTGAACCACAATCCAAAATTCAAAATTATTAAATAAATTAAACTAGGGCTTAACCCATTACGCGATTATCAAGTATAAAAGTGTTTAGCTCATATTCATATAAAAAACAAAAAAGAATCTAATTATATACATGTTTCATAAAAACAAAATGAAAAGACAAAACCTAACTAAAAGAATAATCCTGAGCTGTTGGTTGGAGAAAGGAGTTATCCAGCTTCTTCCCTTGCCTTTGCCTTCAGAAATATGGATTAATATTAAGCGTATGTGAAAGAACTGGTTAATGAGGTCTTATATAGAGCTTAAAATGGATTGGGCCCTTATTTGACTTAATTAAATGATTATGGGCCCAAATCTATTTTACAATTTCCGCAACGGTTGAACACACTTTAGTAAAAAAATATAACTTTCACAACGTAGGTCCAAATCACCTAATTCTACTTCTCAAATGTCGCTAACTCGGAGGTGCACCTTTTTAATTTTAACCACCAGACCTGAATCTGTACCGTTTGGGCTCAGAAAGACCTAGAAGTGACGACTTTTTCTCTACTTCTACACCGTTTCACCAATGATCTTTGGGTATTTGAGTAGTAGTTTCTTGTCTTAGCATGATTCTTCGACTTTTATCCTCCTATCTTATTTCACTATGTGACGATGTGTCCCAAGAATATATTAAAGAGGTTATTTTTAATTGATAGCGATAAATCTCCCATACAGATCAATATTCATTTAATTTCTTCAAAAAGTAATATTGTCGGAAAAAGTGTGTTAGATGTAGTAAGTAAATTTTTCACCTCTTGATTCCATTTTACAAAAACTAATCATACTATTTTAGTTCTCATCCCCAAAACGGATGATACTTCTTCATGGATGCTTTCTGGCCTATATCTTATTGTAACGTGGTTCACAAGTCTATCACGATGCGAATTTCCAATTGTATGAATTTGATCCTAGATGGAATCCTAGATAAGGATAAAAATTCTTTCGTCCTAGAACATCTTAAGTCTGACACCATTCATTTGATGTAAGCATTGTTAAGAGGTTATAATAACCTTTATATCTTCCTATATGCACGATCAAACTTGACTTTTAGAAAGCTTTTAGCACAATTTCATTGAGATTTGTTAATGGAGTCCTAGTAGATCAATTTTTCAGGAAAAGTACATTGGATCGACATTACCATCATATTCATTATCCATTAATGGAGGCTCTCGCAGATTTTCAAAAGTTCAAAAGGGTTGTGTCAAGGTGATCCTTTATATCCTTATATTTTCACCTTACGTTTAGAACATTTTTCTCGACTGATTAAGAAAAGGACGATCGAGCGTTATGTCTATCACCTAAAATATGGAAAGCTTAAATCACTCTTCTGGGATTTGCGGACGATCTTATTATCATGGCTAGAGGTGATTGAAGATTTGTTGAAATCCATATAAAATGAATGGATTATTTCAACGAGTATGTGGGTCTTTGTATGAACTTTATTATGTCTAATTTATATTTTGTGGAAATTAAGAATGAAGAAAAGTTAGTATAATAAAGGTTTTGAAGAAAATGCAGTTCGGGATGATGATGTTTAAACATCTAGGAGTTCCTCTAGGGGCATCTAGTGTGATAACGAATGATTATCAACATCTGAGGGTTAAACTGAGAAAGTGTGTGAGCACGTGCAATGATTCGATTTTTGACTTATATTGTAAGGCTCAAACTCATTTGATTCGTCCTCCAAGGTATTAAATGTTTTTGGTTTACAATCTTTCTGATTCTGAGTAATATGCGTAGTGATGTTATTAGTATTTTCCATAAATTCTATTTGGATAAAGAGTCTTTGTGTATATCTTGGGAGAAAATTTGCACTCCCAGGATAGAAGATGGTTTGGGATTGAAGGATCTTCAGGCATGGAATAATTCTATGTTAATGAAAACCGTGTGGCGTATCATTTTTAGGAAAGATTGGTTGTGGGTTGATTAGGTGAAAGTTGGGTTGGGTTACTGTAAGTTGCATCAAAACAGTCCACAAATAATTAACCCTCAATAAAATAATAATAATAAACTATATAATTAAGTGAATAGTATGGGATAATGTCACTTTGTGACAATGGTGATGAAATGCATCAATTAGATATGGTAGTGATGTCAACAAGACTAGTGGGTGAAGTAAGCATTAAAAATGAAGAATTATTGGTTAACTAAATTGTTGATGAAGAATTGTTGGTATATTTGGTTGGATCATGTGATCGAGGAAATGAATTAGACAAGTGTTGAAAATTCAACGGGAAGAGCCAATACAAGGTGCCACGTCCCGTTCAAAGGGTTAATACTGGTCATGAAGTGATATGAAATGGGTACGAGCCACGTCGTGTAGGTTACTTATAGACTGTAATTGACTATTCAACACAATGGAATAGTGACGGTACAAGTCCAATCATCCAATGCTTCCACCTGGCATTGAAAATTCCATAACTGACCATGCCCCATACGTATATACTGACAATATCAATCCATCCATCCATTAGCACCCCTCCACTTCGTAGAGGTATTGCGCAAGAAAATTTTGTCTTCACTAATTGTGGTGAATCTGACCATGCAGGTCCAGTCAATCCGAGCGTGACACGTGGAGCGGAGAAGGAACTAGCAGTTGTTGACCAAGCAAAGAAGTTGAATGATGAGTGTAGCAGACCTGACTCTCGTAGCCTGACATATCACATGAAGCTGCCAATAGTTGTAGTTGACTATTCAAAGGTTCCAATTTCTGATTGTACTATTGTAGCGAATATGATCAAGCCACTCATGCCATCTTGACTAGTATTATTGAAGATCAGTAACAACTTTAAAAGATGACTGGATTTGTGCTACCAACCAACATATACCACATCGCATCAACCATACAATACCTTCGATAAATTTGTGTGCACATACTATGAACTAGAACGTAAAACGTTCCCATTAAAGTCAATGAGAGTGAACCAACTCTTTCAATCAACAGAGAAGTATGAGTAGCATCACTAGGTCACACATCCAACGTGTACGAGCGTGCGGGTGTGTCAAACCCTGGACCAACCATCATTCCGCGAATAAAAAGTCACCAAAATTATTTGAGTCAACGCTACTAATTTAATAGTCAAACAATTCAATTTTTGAGATGTAGAGGCATTTACGAGCATTCAAACCCCCGGACGATGAGTTTTGCGCCTGATTTTCTCCCTAACCATATGTGAGAGTTGTTGGGAACCGGAGTATCATACGTGTTATTATCCTGGAACGAGCCTTGGTGGTCAAATATTAGACGATCTAGTTAGTTGTGCTAGGGGAACAATTATTAATGTCATATATGGTATTGGCCTTGAAAGATCCACATTTTGAATTTGGTATTGTCCTATACCGAGCCTCGGTTGATCAAAACATAACTGATCTAGCTGACTGTACTAGGGATGCTGATAGTAGCGTCACACGTATTATTGGCCTAGACCGAGCCACAACTGACAGTAAATGTGAGACACGGGGTATAGGCTGAGACCAAGCCTCAGGGGACCATGGGCTATATAAGCCTTAGAATGTCCTCATCATCATGTTGGTCCGAGTCACACCTGCCAATCATATAGAGACGCCTATCTTTATTTGAGCACTCAAGCCATTTACAAGCTTTCTGAGACACTGTACGGCGTCTTTCAAACTCAATCCTATCACTAACCATGTGCAAACAATGTTTGGAACCTAAGTGTGATCCCCAAAAACTGTGTTATTATTATGATGATGCTCTTATAGATATGGACCCGACTGTGTACTTTTTGGAGATGGTTTGAGTCAACAAACAACTTATGATTTGAATTTAGAGTCACATATGATATATGTCGTGGTGTGAGATGGTGTTTGGATTTTTTAGAGGGATGAGTACCATATCTAGCTCCCTCAAATGACTCATAAAGATGAAGGCAGGAGTGACTTGGATGGGGAAAGTGTGGTGTATTGGATTTGCAGCTATGGTTTAATCCATCTAGATAAGACGGAATCAGTGAGTTCACTAGGGAGTGGTCACTACCAATGACGTTATTCTTAAGGGAGATCAACTTTGTACCTATCACTCACTTTTTGTCTTGTACCTTCATCTTCCCTTTTCAGAAGTTAGGGGGTTCATCATAGATGTACATTGATATATACTTGTAAGATCTAGGAGGGAGTAAGACTGCACTTAACATACTACTAGATTATCAATTTTGTATTGGTTCCATCAAATGTATAGTTTTTAGTCTCTTTTGGTTGTCTTATTAATACCATGGTTCTCACCTAACGGAAAAAATTAGGAGAAAAATAGTTACTTGTATTGTGATACCTTATTTAACTTTATATTAAATTTATTTGTTGAAATGTAATTTAGCTTCGTAAATGAATTAAATAAGAAAAATTTAATGGTTACTAAAAACAAAAAAATGAGGAAAAAAATGGAGGAAAAGAAAATAAATGTAACTCCAATTTCACCTATCCCACATGTTTGGCACGCCCAACCACCCTCCACAATTCGGACCCCACTCCCCACCACCTGGCCTAAACCCCTTTCCCGCATCCCTATATTTGATAAATCGAATTTTCACTTTTAAGATAAATAGAAAAAAAATCTTAAAAAAGATCACATGACAAATCTATATTATACCAGAGCATTGACATCACAAACCAGGTTATAAAGGCCAAACTCGAGTTTTTATTCGCCTGAGATTATCCACTAGCTGAAACCCTATATAAAAGTCTAGCTTAAAAAATGTGGCTCGAAGTTTTGGGCCTCGGATAAAAAAAATGTTGCTCGGGCCCATATGATACACACGTACACTGTTCACATTAAAATACCTTAATATATTATCCCCCCACCCATCCCTGTCGTCTCGGTTTATCTTATCGTATATCTCTCACCATACTCTCTTCTCCCAGATACACTAAACCCTAACTCTACATTTAGTGAAATCATCAATAAGTAGTCTATAAGCCTAAATCAAAAGTATTTTTTGATGATTTACACGGTAAATATACACATTAAATATACTCTCTTTTCAAAAGTATGGGTTGTCATTTAAATCTGTCAGATTTGGTAGGTCGAGATGTTTTTTATCCGTTAAACGATAGAATTAAATTTTCCATTTTTGTCAATCCAAGTTGTGTAATTGTCGTTTGTGCAGATTACTATTGTTGATTTGTATAGATCTTTCAAATGCTTGAATATATATAACTCGTGGTTGATCCGACAATGGTTTAAATTACCATCTCCCCCATGTTTTGAGTAATTTCTTCTACTTTTCTAATGTTTGTTTATTATTTATTTAATTTATATTTTATATATAATTTTTAGACTTGTAATTTATTTGTTGGACTCGTTATTTTTTATGTCTATTATACAAAGAATAAAATCCAAATAATTGTGTATTCTTGAGCATTATTACAAACCCCTTATTTACTTTAATTGCGCTATTTATTTTATTTTTCTATTTTTTCATTTATATGCAATATTTTATACATATTTTAAATAAATCTAAGAGGTTTTATAGATGTAATATGATATTGATAGTTTTTTATTTGTGCGTTTAGAGTAATAATTTATTTTATACGCGTTTATGTATATCAAATTTTATTGATTCTCGTTCTCTTTTTATGCTTTACATTGTTTGTTTTTATTTTATATGAAATTATTTAAATTGTTTTACTTATTGTTGAGTCGTATAATATTATTTGAGCATAAAAATCATTAAGGTGTGCATATTTGTATATAATTTTTCATTGCATTAAGATTTTTATACTTATGCGATGAGTGTAAGTATGTATAAGATTTTGCATAATTTTGTATTCAAGTGTATATGAACATTAATATTTAATGTAAATAGTGATTTCTATGTATGTTTTATTCAGATTTGTCATTATCCATGTGTTATATGATCTTTTATGTTTGATCATGTTAGTACATGTGTTGAAGTGAATAAAATAACTAGAGTAATAAAATTAATAGAGTGGTTTATAAACTAATATAGTATATTTTGTGTGATTAAATGGTGATTTTGGAAATTTGTGAGACTATTTTATGTTTATGTATATTTTCCAATGGATATAAATGTATAAACTATACTTAAAAAACACGACTCGTTGCCCATTTTGGACAAGATACGTCCAAAAAATCCGTTAATTGACCCACGTGTGCGGAATATGCCTAATATAATTCATTTTTTTCATTCCAAATCATTTTAAAAATTAAAAAACAAAAAACCTCTTTAGGGAAGGTAATTTTGCCATTTCAAGTATAGTTTATTGACTTATATAATAAGTGATACATGACTACTTATATTTTTATTTGTTCAATGTTACAGAATCAACCATTATCTTATTTTGAACAAGATTGATGGTCATATCATTTCAATTATATAAGGTAATCTATTCTTACTATTAACATATTTTACTTGAATTATATGAACCTTGGAACCTGAACTATGAATCATGTAACTTGAATCATAAACCATAAATTCTAAATTAAATTTTACAAATGTGTTATATATATATATATATTATGTATAACCCATGCATGAAGGCATTGAAAAAAGATTGTTCTTTTATCTTGTAGAAGCTGAAATATAATAAATTCAGTGTGTACAAAATTTAATTAAGAGTAAATATCCATTTTACCCTTGTATTACAACTTGATTGAAAACTTACCCCATGAAATATAAAATGTGTATGCTCACCCTTGTATAAAGTTGTTGGATAGACCTTCTCAGATCCATAATCAATAACTTCTATCTTTACTAAGTCAAACCCCTTTCATTAGGACTGTGATAATTTTTCATGATTTCGTTGATCATTTTGTTTGCACCCTACACATTTCCACAAACCTTTTATAATATTAACCATGGATACCTAAAAAGCTATCACAACACCAAAAAGAAACACCACAAAAAACATTTATTATAAATATTTTTAAAATCTAAAATGTTATGTTTAAGAACCACATAATGATATTTTCAAGTGTTTTTTAGGGTCTAAAAACACTTTTAAACATCTAGAATAACTTTCAAATGCTTTTAAAATAAACACTTTTTAACACTAGTTGAGGACTTGACGTTGAAAGTTTCCCAAATGGTCTTTAAACTTTGTTTTACTTCAAATAGGGTACATGAAAATTGGTTCTAATATTTTTTCATACTATGGCAGGGGTCTGATCAGTTTTGCTCATTCACAAATAGAGTAGGGCTTGAAATGCTGGGAGTAAATAAATCGGACATGCAAAGCATATCATTAGATATGCTATCGGATGACTTGGATGAACCAGGAATGTTCAGTAATGTCATTCAAGATGTGATGCACCAGGTAATTTGGAAGACTCTTCTCCCTTTTCTTTTGGGCGTATAACCGTCTTTTTCATTGTTTAATAATTTTAAAAATAATAAAAAGGATGAAGAAATACAAAAAGTTGAAAATATAGTAGTGGATTACAGAAGTGTTGAATATACCCTTTGTGTTATAAAAAAATGCCCATATATATACCCTTCAAAGACCAAAATGCCTTTAAAATTAATTTATTTGATTTTAAGTATCCTATTTACAATACAATATAAACATTAAAAAATTAGTCTCCACTTTTACTCGCACCAATAGATTTCTTTTTATTGACTTTTTATAAAATAATATATTTTTGAAAAAAATAAAACTAATTTTAAAAGGTATTTTAGACTTAAAAAGTATATATCATATCTTTTATTATATTACAAGTACATATCTTAGTTGGACTTTTTTCAGACTTTTCTCCATTTATTGTTGTTATGCAAAACATATAATTTTCTAGGGGTATAGCATTCTTATGCTTTGTTTCATAATTAAAAAAAATGAAATTTCAGAAATTACAAATCTTTTCTTATTTGTTTTATAAAATACAAAACAATCCTTCTAACATGGCTTTCACTTTTCAGGGCTCTACTTGTTTAACTTCAGGACACTTCTTGAATCCAAAAGAGCTTCTTATCTTATATAAGAAAGTCGTTGTCTGGAAAGTTCTGAATCAGGTGGGCGATCTCCACAGCATTGCCTTTTCATTTACCGGGTGGTCCATTGCTGATTGACGCACATGCTTCTATAACCCTTCACAATTAATTGATTGCTCTTTCCAGTTGATTTGGAATTTAAGATCCATACGAGAAATTAAAATTCTAGTCAAACACTAGTTGTAGAGATTTATTTTTTAAATGTGTGTTGTATGCATAAAACTATTAGAGTTTATGATTAGGTTGTGCAAGCTTATTCTGAGGTTATCCTTTTCCCTCTCATTGCTTTTTTTCTTATATTGCATATGGTCTCCTTAATGAAAAATGTTATGATTTTGGTTTTGGGGTATAAGTTTAGGGTCAATGACGTATAAATGACTAAGACCATATGAAAGTGATGTTTAAAGAAAAAAAATATTATGTTAATACACGTTAACAATATATTAAGATTTTCTTCCTTTGCTAAATTATAAATTAAACAAAATCACAACAAAATAATAAACAATTCTAACTAAGAACTAAATTAGGGGAAATAACATTGGATGGATCATACAAAGACTTCCTCTTTTAAAGTTTGAATAACGAAAAAGATCTCAAAACTCAAAAGTTGTGTCACAGAAAAAATTTCATAACTCATAAATAAGGACAGATCAAGAAGATAAAATAAGGTGGAGTTTGAAATATATTAGATTTGTGGGTCAACGTCTTTCAAATTTTTTAAGGTAAAAATAGTATACATAAATGAATAGTTACACATGTTAAATTCAATACCATTACATGTATCGTACCTTTAATAGGTTGAACTTACTAGTTAGAATTTACCCAAAAATATACAAACCTAACACCATTGAACCTAATTTATATAGTATCATTAAAAGTAGGGTAAATGACATATAGAGTATTGGAGACTAGATTATTGTCCTATGGGAAGTAGTGAGAATCTTATTTATTTAAAGATAACTCAAGGATGACCAAATACTAAAATACCCTTAATTACACTAAAAGACAAAAAAATTGTGAGTGTTGTCACTTTTCATCTATAATCACTACACACCTACCACCTACCTCCAACCACCGACCTCCAACCACCGACCACCGATCACCAACCACCGACCACCAAAAAAATAGAGTATCGGAAAAATATAGAGTATCGAAGAAAATATAGAGTATCGGAAAAATATAATATAGAGTATTGGGAAAAAAAATATAGAGTAACAAAAAAACAATTAGTATCGGAATCAAAACAGTGAGTATTGAAATAAAAAGAAATAGTAATATTAAAAAAAATAGAGTATTCATAACAAAATTTAGAATACTCTATAAAAAATATAGTGTATTCTATAAAAATAGAGAGTATTACATTTTTTTTCTAATAGCTAGCTTAACCGCTACCTAATAATAAGAAGAAGAAAAACTAATTCAAACTTCACAGCTAGCTAATTACCAAAAAAATAGCTAAACAAATCTGGTTTAACCAGATCTAGATCTGGTTTGACCAGATCTTACAACCCGAAAAAATAATGAATCAGCTTCTCGCAGGAAAAAGCGCTGCCGCCACTCGCTAACACTATTCTCTTAGCTGCGAGCTACTAAAATGGTGAGATGGACATGCAAAGGCTCCATGGTGGTGCAGAGGCGACGGCTTGGAAGTGCAGAGGTCGGACTCGAGGTGCTCGAAGGTCGTGTTTACTGGAGATTCCTAGCTAGACCTGGTTACGGATGTGCACGAGTGTGTTTCTTTCTCGATCGGGGCTCAGGCGACACTCTCCATCCCTTCACCAAATCAGAAACCGTTTGTAAGCTCCGAAAATGGAAGCTGGAAGCTCTGGCTTCACGTCATCTTCCAACCTGCTTTGCTTGAGTGCTCGAACGGACACCCTGCTTTGCCAGAGTGCTTGAACAAAGGAAAGCTCTCCAGCGGCAGAACCCTAGCTTTGTTTTTGCTGATTTTCATGCGCTTTTACCGGAGCTCCATCAACACTGCATCTCACACCAGAACCCAAATGAAAACTCACGAGCTTTGTAAACTGCACCATCTCAAGATCTCAAGAGCTCAATTTGGAAGCTGTCGTGAGAAGATGTGAGACTTCACCATGGGAGAGAGTGTTATAAGGAGATGAGATAGAATCTAAATCTGAAAAATAAAAATATTAGGGTTTATAATTTAGTATATATAGGAAAAAATAGGGGTATAATAGAAAAAGGGTTTTTGGATTGTAGTGTATAGTATTAGTTGAGGTCTTTAGTAAGAAGAGAAGGTAAGTGGGTCGGGAAAGGGCATACGGGGGTGTCTCCAAGTCCCCGTAGGTAATAATCTCTTAAAAGTATATTCTAAACCATATTATTATAAAGAATAATATGGTTTTTGGATGTTTTAAGGAGTCATGGGTTACAAACATTTCACCTTTTCTCTTTTATTAAACCATAATTGTATCATATGAAATGTCATATATTACCTATATATATGTGACCCTCCTATCATTGTTGACTAGAACTTGAATAAAATGAACTATATTATACTTAACTCTAGTCTACTCTCTTTCTCTGTCTTAACAACATGTTATCTGTACGAGCTTACGATTTTGATCTTGTGGAAGAGGTAAGTAATTAATAAGGTTAACACAATTCTTTTTTTTATTTTGGTTACATAGGTGTCTGGGCCAGCTTTCGTGCACCACGACTAATTTCATGAGAAATATACACACCTCCCCATGCATATTCCCACTTAATCATAACTAGGTTACCCATGTTCAGGGAGGGGATCTGGACCTTGTACCTCTTACTTTACCCACTTTAAGGGCTGAAGAAATATCCTAGGCTCTGGCCAATTGTGCTAACTCAACTGGTTAGGTTAACGTAATTCTTATTCTTGTGTTATGTTATCTTTGTGGATTTTATACTACAATTTTTCGGAGAGTATAATATAGAAATTTTGTTTATATAAAGTACTTGAAGTTGTTCATATGGTTTGCAGTACAACTGTAAGTACCTTCAAAATATATTTATAAGCCCGAAACTTAGTACAAATTCTATATTAGAGAAGCATAAAATAAAATTTATATAGCCAAAACTTACAACAACTTTTATATATCGGAAGCATATATATTTTTTTATAGGCACCGAACCTACCACACATTTTGTATGCATGAAGCATAAAACACATTTTATATGTTTAAAGCCTACAACAAATTTATATGCGTGAAACATTGGCCAAAGACCAAAAGTTCAAAACCTATACGAATTTTTAAAGGTTTGAAAACTAGATCAAATTTTAACATGATAAAACTTTTAAAGAATTACAAAGTCTCGAAACCTTAATCCAAATTTATAGGTTTGAAACAAAAGTAGTTATATGATGAAGAACTCATATGAATTTCATGGATATTTAAGAATTTTATTTTATTATATAAAAGGAATTATGTTTTCTTAAAGTATCGCACTAAAGTAACCAAAATGTCTGTGTAGATTAGAGCTTAAATGGAATAAGAAAATATTTTATGAATTTCACTCGGATAATTCACATTGATTTCACTCGGAAGAGGTCTCTAATGGTTTTAGGAATTTTCCTAAGCTACCCTTAAGTAAATTAGGAAGAATTTAGAATCCCGGGTATTGCATAATTCCCAATTAGGCCTTAAAATGAATGTAAAGTCAATACTAGTTGGATTACTTGCGAGTTTACAAGCTATACTCTTATAATCTTATTCTTAGTGTTTTTATTTTATTCACTTATTTAAGGTATAATTAGTTTAATTTAATTACATATTTAGTCCTTAATCAAAATTCCAACAAATATTTATTATCTTTTAAATTTTAGTTTCACAACTCAGTCTAAAACATCTTAGGAACACACAAGAAGAATTAACCTTCATACTCTTTGTGGAGACGATAACTCTATATAGTTACTCTTTATTACCTGTCAACGATCCTTAAACTTATATGGAGTGTCTCTCTTGGGTGTTGGTTATTAAATCACACTCTTGGGGATGACAAAAAAAAAGAGGCTTAAAGACTAAAAGGAGCTAATAATGGTATAATCGTTATTTGGAAATCAAGAAAAAAGGACCAAGTGGCTTATGAAAGAACCGTCTTGGTCATTTTTCTAGCTGTGTATTCTCTTTAACTTATTTACATCCAAGTTGCAAGTAATGTAGCTTTTAGACTAGATCAGATCTCATGTTTTACACACCTACTCAGTTGTCTCTTAATTCATAGGCCCTTATATGCATTGTTTGTAAATATTCTTTCCATACTAATACGTTTTCATATGAACATTTCAAGTACAAATATGGAAAATTCAAAAGGAAAGAACTTTTTTATTATTATTGGCTCGTTTTATATATGCTTTCAAAGGACATTACTAGTTCAACGCCTACTTACTTATCTCCTATATTCTAATTTTTATTTAGATATTTAATTTTTTGATCTCAAGAGCCTCATTCAAATAATAGAAGAGTGTTTGGGGATCACACTTAGGTTCCAAACAATGTTTGCACATGGTTAACGAGAAGGTTGAGTGTGAAAGACGTCGTACAGTGTCTCAGAATGCTCGTAAATGGCTTGAGCGCTCAAATTAAGATAGGTGTCTCTATATGATTAGTATAAGTGACTCGGACCAACATGATAATGTGGAACTTTCTGAGGACTATATAGCCCATGGTCGCACGAGGCTCGGTCCAAGCCTATACCTCTTATCGCACATCTATGGCCAGTTGTGGCTCGGTTTAGGCCACTACCACATGTGACACTACTATCAGCTCCCCCAGTACACTCAGCTTGATCATCTATATCTTGATCAACTGAGGCCTGGTCTAGGACAATACCATATTCAACTGTGGATCGATACAGGCCAATACCACACATTACACTACTAATTGTTCCCCTAGCACAGTGAACTAGATCGTCTAATATTTGATCACCTAAGGCTCATTCCAGTGACATAACACGCATGACACTCAAGTTTGTCGAAAGTCATTGTTTGGGGATTGAACGCGCTTAAATGACTCTACATCTCAAAAATTGAATTGTTTGACTATTTTAATGGCGACGTTCACTCGGGTCGTTTTCGTGACGATTCATTTATGGAATGATGGTCGGTTCTGGTCTTACACGCTCACACACCCGCACGCGCTGCTGTGTGACCTGGTGGTGCTACTCATGTGACTCTGTTAATTAAAAGAGTTGTTGCACTCTCATTGACTGTTCATGCACACGAGTTGTATTTTAGTTCATTGGATGTGCATACAAATTTATCAAGGGTTTGTATAGTAGATGCGATGTGACATATGTTGGTTGGTAGCACAAATTCAGTCATAAGTCAAAGTTTTTACTGTTCTTCAATAATACTAGTCATGATGGCATTACATGGCTTGATCTTATTCGCTACCACAGTACAATCAACAATTGGAGCCTTTGAATAGTCAACTGCATATAGTGCCAGCTTCATGTGATATATTAGGCTACAAGAGGCTGGTCTGCTACACTCATAACAATTTCTAGTTCCTTCTTATCTCCATGTGTCATTCCCGGATTGACTGGCTTTGTATGGTATGATTCACCACAAGTAGTGAAGACAAACCATTCTTTCTCATTACCTCTGCTAAGTGTCAAGGTGCTAATTTATAGCTAGATGGATATTGTCAGCATCCAAGCAGGGGTTGTCCAGTTGTGGAATTTTCAACACTATGTGCCAAACATTCAGTGGTTGGACTGGTACGATTACTATTCCATTTAGTTGAATAGTCAACTACAGTCAATAAGTCATGTACACGACATGGCTCACAGCCATTTCATATCACTTCATGACCAGTATTCACCATTTGAACGGGATGTGGCTGCCTTCTATTGGCTATGCCCATTGACTTTTAAACACTTTTCTTATTCCTTTCCTCGATCATGTGATTCAACCCTATTTACCAATAATTCTTCATCAACAATTTTGTTACACGTTAATTCTTTATTTTGAATACCGACATGACCCATTAGCCTTGATGACATCACTACAATATCTGATGCATGCATTTCATCATCATTTTCATAAAGTTACATCATCCCATAATCATTGTCATAGAGTGACATCATCCCATAATATTCACCATAATTGTTAAGTCTTTTTTAGGGTTAATTCTTCGTGGATTGTTTTGATGCAACTTTAAATTGTCCAACAACATTTCACCCTACATTTTCCCACAAGCCAATACAATTATTTCTTCAATCCACAAATATAATCCATCAAGGAAAAGTCCCAAACTCGTCACAAACCAATCATAAAAAGTCTCGATCACCCAACAACCACAACCAATATTTCCCAACCACTATAAGCCACACACATTTCATTAACAAAGAATTATCCCATGCCTTAAGATTCTTCAAGCCCCAACCACCTTCAATATTAGGAGTGAAAATTTTCTCCCTAGATGTAGACGGAGACTTTTTATTCCAATAGAATTTACATCAAATACTAATAATATCACTACGCACATTACCCATAATCGGAAAATTTGTAAACCAAAAAATATGATAACTTGGAGGACTAGTAAAATAAGTCAGAGTCTTACGATATAAGTCAATCTCGAATCGTTCCATGATCTCACGCACTCTCTTAGTTTAACCCTTAAAGGTTTCTAATCATTTGTATGATAAATAGATGACATGTGAGAAACTCTTATATATTTAAACATTGTCATCCCAACCAACATTTTTGTCAAACCATTTATAACACCAAATTATTCTTTATCCGTAATTCCCACAAAATATAAACTAGACTTCATAAAGTTCATACAAAGACCCGAACACTCACTAAAATAATCCTTTTATTTCATAAGGATTTAAACAGATCTTCAATCACCTCTAGCCATGATCGCAAGATCGTTTGCAAATGCAAGGTGGGTGATCTAAGCTTCCCACATTTTAGGTGATAGAAAAATGCTTGAACTTCCTTTTCTTAACCAATCGAGACAAATGTTGTAAACATAAGATGAAAATATAAGGATATAAAGGATCACCTTGACAAAACCCATTTAATCCATTGAAAGATCTACGAGAGCCTCCACTAATGGATCATGAGTATGATGGGGATGTCATATATTCCATTATCCATCTAATATACTATTCTAGAAACTTTAACCCCAATAGGACTTCATGAATAAATCTCCATGAAATTGTGAAAATAGCTTTCTGAAATCAAATCTTGATCGTGCATCTAGGGAGCTCTTGATGTCTCCTCATTTGTGATAGATTAATATTAGGACGAGACATCATTTTTAGTGATTTAGAAGTCATAAATGTCGATTTTCTTGAGAAATAGTGCACTTTTCTATTTTGAGTCTTGATTTAGTAAAATAATATTTTTAGAGCATATTGGGTTTAATTGTTTATTTAGTGTGTAGCTTTAAAGATAATTATGGAGCTTAATTAGAGTCCAAGTCAAAGACTACAACTTATGGAAAGAGATTTGCATGGTAATTGGAGATAAGGAAACAAAAGCTAAAAAGATGGAAAAGGAAAAGCTGCCTAAATCTGGGATTCTGCAGCACACGCCTAAAGAAGTGCTATTTACCCCAAGAAATAGGCCGATTCTGGTAATTTCCTTTCATAGGGACAAAGATAATTCTGTTACGATTCTTTTGGTATCTTATGGATCTCAAACCGACCAATAACGAAGAGATATGCTCAAAACGGTCCAGCAGTGTTTATCTTTATTTCCATACGAATTTGAGTTGGGCTAGGAGTCCAATACTTTATCTCTTCCTCAAGAAAACGAATTAGGTCTTCTAAACACCTATAAATACACCCTTATATCACTTGTAAAATCATCCTTGCCTCATAGTAATTAGTTCTTAAGGTTTTAGTCTTCCAAGTTATTGTAGAGAGCAAGATGATGTCTTTTGTAATTTCTTTTAGTTTATTTCCTTAAGGTATGAACTAAACTTCCCATAGCTTGGGTTTTGCATCATGTATAATCTATGAATTCTAATTCTTCTATCTAAGTTTCTTTGGGAATTATATGTTTTAATTTGATATTAGCTACTTATCTCATATTTGTTTATGTGTTTTGATTTATTGTCTTTCCTAGAACTGATCACTTTAGGATTGTTTTAATAGTAGTTAGATGGTCTACTTGATAGGGTGTTTAACTATTGAACCACCACATAATGTCTAGTGTCGATATTAGTTCTGACAAAACATGATTCTAACTAGATAGTCATTAGGGTTTGTTTTAATCACCATATCACCAATGATTGAAGTGTTTGCTTAGGGCCTTAGTAGCGCTTGATAACCCTATTTGAAACCACGTCTTGGTTGTGCCGTAGCCCCCTTAGTCGCTCTCAAGGTCTAAGGTATGGGAATTTAGAATCCTGACTAAGTATACAAAGAGCTAATATTCTCCCTTATTAACTAGATTTATAGATAGAATTAGAAAGATTAGTGCATACTAGCAAAACCTGAGCTAGATCTCTCATCTCATATTCTTAATCTTTTACTTTATTGTCTTCTATTTTCTTAGTTTTAATTCTTAATTTTGAAAATCTATTTTCTTTTATTTTCTGTCTTTAATTATTTACTTTTACTCGTTATTTCTACTCACGCGTATAACACACTTAAGTCCCTAAGAACGAACTTAACTTATCATTAAAACTTGCATACGTCCTGTAATACTTGCAGTACTGTGCCTGTCTAGGGTGAGAGTACGTAGTTTCTTGGCTAAATTTTATCTTATTTTTATCACACCCTAGGCGACACCAAGCTTTTGGCGCCGCTGCCGGGGACTTGTGTCTCTTTAGCGTGTGGGTTATCTATTTCGAGTAGTAGTTTTTAATTAGTTTTATTTTTCAAGTTTTTAGTTTTTATTTTTTCCGGATTTACGCTTGTGGTTTGCTTTAGTCTTTTTCAGGTTTCACAGTGTTTAGTTCTTGGCCTCCTTTATCGGAGCCTGAGAGGAGCTTCAGACCTTACAACAAACGAGTTCGTGAGGAAAGAGCCTTAAGAAGAGTAATGGCAGCCCAACAAGATCCACCACTTGGTGACCAACTTGGAGTAAATCCGAGAGGTCCACCACCACCACCACCTGGTGGACTACAGCAAATTCCACCATGAATCCAACAACAGAATCCACCTAGTGTGCAACTACCATTAGGAGAAGGTAATGGGCAGAATAACATTAATAATCAACATAACCGAGTTGAACAAGACCTTCCTGGCCTTCATGTACCATTCCATGTTCAACCAATCGGTTACCGCCCTCCAGAGATTCCGAATATTAAATTTAGACCCGATCCGGGTATGCTCAGTCAATTTCAAAGTTTTGGACTCTACACTGGTACAGCAATTCAAGATCCGGTAAGATCGATTCAGAAGTTTATGCAGATTTGTGATGACTACATTACTCCTGGCATTACACGCGAGCAACTGTATTGTCATATGTTTTCGTTCTTCTTGACCGGTAGAGCAAGCGATTGGGTAGAGAGACAACCACATGGAACCATTCATTCTTGGAGAGAACTTCAAGCCGCGTTCTTTAACCATTTTTATCCGAAGAGCATGAGACTCAAAGATCAAACCGAGCTTGCAAGATTTTGCCAAGAAGATGGAGAAACAGTGGGAGAAGCATGGACAAGGTTTCAAATTAAATTTGCTAGATGTCCGTTCCATGGTTATACACCTGCTCTACAACTTGCTATATTCTATGAAGGACTTAATGATAAAGGTAGAGAGAAGGTAGATAACATTGGAAAGGGTAATTTTGTGTCCATGAATCATAATGAAGCTTCCGAGGTGTTAGGAAATATTAAGGAACAAGAAAGAAGTTGGCCTTCAACGCGAGCTTCTGTGGCTAAGACCCGAGGAACGCTTCGTTTAGATGCTGAAACTGCGAACTCAGCTCAAATATCTGCGTTAGAAAAATCAAATCAAAGAGCTGAAAATAGAGATGCAAAAGAATTTAGCCGCTGCAAACGTAGTACAAGAAGCACAAGGTTGTCAACAATGTGGGGTTAACAATCATACATGGGAAGAGTGCGAATCAAATCCGCAATCTGTTTACTTTATATCCAATCGCGGAGGTTATCAATGGGGTAACCGAAACCATCCAGGTATGCAGTATTCAAATCCACAAGGGGCCGCTAATCCTGGTCATTATCAACCGCGCCCTCAGAACAACTCTTTCCAACAGAGAGGTCAGTACCAAAATCAATATCAGAATAGACCTGCTCCCCCTCAACAACCTGTTCAAGATGCCTATACCGATTCATTAGATCAGAAAGCTTTACCTCAGTATCCTCAAGAAGGATCTATGGACAATCAACAGATAGCACAAGCTCTGGACCGTTTGACCACGACTATGAACGCTCAGGAAGAGAAAGTCTGAGGACAAGATGCCATACTTCAGATGTTAGGTACTCAAGTAGAACAGTTAAACAAAGTTTTAATAAATTTAATAGAACAAAAGGAAGTAAAGGCAATCGAAAGAGGTGAAACAATGTTGGGTTCGAAGCTTGCAAGGCTATTTGCCTTGAAAATACAGAAAAAGAAGAGGAAGTACCACATGCTGTCGTTAGTGCCGTGGAAGTTCCGAGTACCGAAGAAGAACCAACCAAGTCTAGCCCCGTGGAATCTTACTGTTCTGAGTTTTATGTGGAGGATGATCAAGAGAAAGCCGAATTTATACAGCTACTGAGGAAGATGCAAGAGGAAATTCGATCGGTTATAGATTATGAAGCTGAGCTGGTGATGTCTCCCTATTTGTTCTAATTATTAGCCCCTTGGAGACATCCTTTTAGGTGAATAAATGAGTTATTTGATAGACTTTTAGGCTTATTTGATCATATTGCACTTTCTCTCCTTGGATATTAACTATTTGCATAATCTGAGCTTTTGTGCGTAAATTTGACTATTTTTAATGCAAAGTTAATAGGTTCTTGAATTTCATGAAAGACCAATCCAAGGGGGAGAAGTTAGAATTAAAGTCTTAGTGTATTTTAGAGTGTTAGGAAATGATTTTTACTCGAGTTTCTATTTATAGAGTGCACTTTCCTATTTCGTTTTCTTGATTTATTGATTTATTCTTTTTAAGCATATTTGGTTTAATTATTTATTTAATGTGAAGCTTTAAAAGATAAATGGTAATTACTTAGAGACCAAGTCAAGATAAATATGAAAGGAAAGAAGATTTACATGGAAATAAGAAGATTTAGGAAAGATTTATTCAAAGAAGGAAAAGATAAAGCTGCCTTTTGAATCTGAAATTCCAGCCACGTTTTAAAGATTAATTCATAATTAAAGATTTCCATGTATTCTGAACGAGTGGTCTGCACCAATAGAAAGCTCTTTCCAAGACAAGTGGTTTCATATATTAGAACTTCTCAAACGGATAAGTATTGAAAAAAATATGACCAAATCAAATCAGCAGCAAAATCTTACCTTTTCTAGAATTTAGGGCTACGAATTTAAGAGTCTTTAACTTGTCTTCCACTCCAAGTAATTCGACCTAGGGCTTGCTAACACCTATAAATACACCCCTTAGACCTCATAATTCAGTACCTCTCAATAATTCTTCAATATATACATCTTTAGAGAGAGAGTCAGAACCACCTCTCATACTTTACTCAATTCATACATCCTTAGAGAGAGAGTCAAATACTTCACGAGCAAGAAGGCAACGGAGAAGCTAGAGCTGGAGTAATTCTGTTCTTCCATCAACAGTCATCTAATCCTTAGGTTATATATTTCTTTTCTGTAATTAAATATGATGTCTTTCTATTTAGTTTCAGTCTTTAAATTTATCATGAGCTAAACTTTTATATACTTGAGAATCGCAATAATGGGATGAACCCTAATTAATTTAAATCTATGTTTTGAATTTGGGATTGTTATGATTTAAATTGAATTAGGTCTTAGATATTGGATATTACTTTGTTCTTAATCACTATTTCTTTTCGGTACAACTAGAAATAGATTTTAGTATTTGGGCTATTCACTTCAGTGGCGAAGTGATAATCCGAAAGGGGGGTTTGAATACAGATCTAGGTAATACCTGTGTAATGTCCGTTATTGACCGACAGGCTTAACTAGTTGCATAGCCAAAGAGGTAAAATCATATCATCCGAAGAGCCATATTCGACCATACAGGTGTTTATGATACTTTAGGATAGCTTCTAGGTCCACCCGACAGGGGGCTAGGAGATATTAGAGTCCCGACTAATATACTAATACCAATTCTACCCTTAAACATAGCATAGATTATATTAGTTAGGAGGATTCTCTGCGAGACTCAAGTATATCTCATCTCTGAAGTTAGTTCTTTTACTTTATTATTTCTTTTCTGTTAATTTATTTTATTGCATATTTAGTTATTAGAACACCAAACAAAAATCTCTTCTTTACTTTTCTGTTAAACAATTATTCTTGTTATCTGATTAATACTGGAGTTGAACCTAATCCGTCCCTGAGAACGAAACTCGATTTATCGGAGTATTACTTGGACAACCGTACACTTGCGGTCATTGTGGTTCCTTTACTTTCGTACTTAATTTAATAACACACCAGGACCCACCAAGTTTTTGGCGCCGCTGCCGGGGACGGTAGCGTGAGACCCCGGTGTTAAGCTTTAGTAGTTTTAATTGTTTATTTATTTTTTTCAATTTTACGCTTGGTTTTTGTTTTTGTTTTTGTTGTACAGATTTTTATTCAGGTAATGCTCAAGAGTTTTATTGAAGATGTATAGAGGACATTACCCGGATCCCGATCCATATGACTATTGGGAAGACTCTTCGGGACAACAACAATGGGGTAGTAACTTCTACCAACAACCTTATCAACACCCGCAAGAGCAAGGTTGGAACAACCAATGGATCGGGAATAATCAACAACAACCATCATATCACTATCAGCAAGAGCAAGCATGGAACAACCAATGGGTTGAAAACATTCAACACTATCCACCTCATCACTATCCACAAGAGACACTACAAGAGACATGTGCTAGAGTTCAGCGTATAGCAGAAGAACTTAAGGCAGAAGAAGAAGAAAGAAGAGCGATCCGTGCATCCACACAACATATTCTAGACAAAATGGAGGCCAGATATAATTCTCATGACTTTGATAATAGTAACATGTCTTATGAAGATTCCACTCCCCCGAGGGATGGAAGCGCTCAACCGAAAGAAGTAGTTGAGGAGGAGGTGTTGAAGGACGATATTAGTGATAGTGATATGACCATCATGCCGGTTATAAATGAAGACCACCATGTGGTTGACAATCCTATTAGCATGGTGGAAGAAGGGGTAGCAACGAAAATCCTAGAAATTGAAACTGAGGTTGCTATTCCTATGGTGCGTGCACATGATCAAGATACTGAACGCAAACAAGAAGAAGAGGTGATCGAGATTATTGAAATTACAAATCAAGAATATGATAAAGTAATAGTGGAAGATTGGGTTGAAAGCGAAGACGAATGTGAAGTGGTTGAGGAATCCATCGAAGAATTCAAAATTCACAATAAAAGAGAAATCGAATCCCCAACACAAAAAGTTCACCAAGCACTATCTCCACCACAAATCATCATTAGAGATAAAAAATCGGAATCACCTCTATTACTACACATGATCAATAGGTGCTACGCAAGAAAGGTGCTACACCGCGAGAGTAAATCGGCAAGGAGGAGCACCTACCCACCACACTTTAAAGAGGAACGCGAGATTAAAGAAAATAAAAATGAGCTTATACCGTTGAGGACGGTTATCTACTATCGTGTGGTGAAGAATAAGTTTCGTCGTGAAAGTAAGAAGGCGAAATGGAGATACTACCCTCCCCCTTTCAGAGATCGATTGAATAAAATTTTAAGGGGGAAGGTTTCGAAGCTTACATGCCAAGGACGGGGCGAATTCAAGCGGAGGAGAACCGCAAGGGCCTCATTACCATCTTCATGGAAGGTAACGCGTCGAACTTAAAGACGTAATAAACAAAAGTGCTTCTTGGGAGACAACCCATGTTTAATTTTTCTTTAAGTTTTTCAATTCCTAGTGTATAATTCTAAGTTAGTGTCAAGTTTTAGTGTCTACTTTTAAAAGAAATGAGAAAGTTAGTGTGTTAATGGTGCAGGGATTGAGTTTGGAGTGCTAGGAAAAGAGAAAGGAACACATGGGAAAATTCAGCGCGAAGTCCGGTATACCGCCCCAGAACCCCGGTATACCGCAGGAAGAAAACCCGTGCCACGGGTTACTAACGCGGGTTTTATACAGAGATGAGAAAAAGTGTCGATGCGCGGTCCGGTATACCGGGCCATACCTCCGGTATACCGCAGGTGAAAAAACCCGTACCACGGGTTGAATACCGCGGGTTTTTTCACGGAGACGAGAAATTGAACAGTGGCAAAAACCCGTGCCACGGGGTCTTTGCAGAGACGAAAAAAATGAAGCACTGATGGGTCCGGTATACCGGAGGTTATGCCCGGTATACCGCAGCTATGTCGGTTTGAAGAGTTTTTGCCTTATAAACTTCTTACTTCATCAAGAAGTAACCCTAGCCTCTTCAAAAACGAATTTTACAGAACTTAACCCTTATGTACCTGCACAAAGACCACTACAACACCCAAGAACATTAAATCCTTCCTCCTAATCCATTCCAAACACACATCCAACACCACAATCATTCAAGAACATAGAGAAATCTTCTCCTTCAACCTTAAATCTCTTCATCAAAGCTTCAATCCTATTCATTAAACCTTCCCCAAGCCATTACATATTATTACCCATCTCATATAACACCATAATCCTTCATTATAAATCCTCAAAACATCAAATTCCAAAACTCTTCTCTAGATTTTTATTATTTGAAGTTTTGAGTTTGGGGTTCATTGAGATGTCGAAGATTGGGAAGATCAAGAATACCGTGGAGAGGAAGAAGAAGTTGAAGAACCTTTTATTACTTGTGGAGTGTTGAAAGATGTAGTTGAAAGAATGGAACTTTTGGAGGATAATCATGAAGAGGTGTTGAAACCCATAGGAAAAAGTCACAAAAGAATTGGAGCTTATGCAAATCATATTACGTGGAGTGAGCAATGTTCCACATGCCACCTACGCAACACAAGAAGCTCAACCTACACGCAACCATGGAAACCAGCTTCGTGCTGGTTCAGATACGTTTTCCTATCCCTTTCTCATTTGTTTTATTAAGTTTTTATTTTCTTTCTTGAGTCTTTTCGAGTCGTGGGGACACGACTCATTTTTGAGTTTGGGGTGGGGTTCGTTGCCTCATCCCAATTTTTTGTGTTTTACATGCTTTCAATAAAATTAATCTTAGGGTCGCGTTAACTGTAGAGAATTTTAAATGCCCCCATCAAGCATGCTTTTTATGAATTAATGATAGAAAATAGTTGACTTTAGGAGTTAGTGTAAGCTGAACTTTGATTGCATGCAAATATGAGATAATTGATAGGAAAAATTAATGAACAATGCAAAAGAAGTAAACTTGGACTTAAGGATAATAGGTGGTTTGTAGAACGTGAGATCTAAATGAGTAGAGAACCCACTTAGGTATGAACTAGAGACAAATTGTGTTAATAGGAAGATGATAGAGGCAGTTCTTTGTTAGCCCTTTGAATCCTTTTTGGCCTTCTATCCCTGAATTAATTTTATCCTTCTTAGACAAATTTTTAGCCTTTAAGCCTTTCTTTTGTCGCCACATTATAAGCCAATTTCCCTTTAGATTATTAGGCATGACCATATGACCCGCACTTGAATCACGATCCTGAGACTTCATGTCTTGAGCTTGAGTTTGGGGTGGTGGGTCCACTATATGGGAATTTACATTGTGTTGGGATTTTTTTGAGCTTATCAATGATGCTTTGTGCTATATTTTGATGATGATTCACAGGTTATTTATATTGTAACCCTTTGCCGGGGTAATAGTGAATGCGAGCTCAAGTTATGAATAGGCCTAAATATGAAAAATAACATGATATCTCAACATTAAAAAGAGAGTCATAGCTGTACAAAAGAAAAGAAAAAAATGAATGATTTGAAAAGAAAATATATTCGGACCGGCAAAGTGGAAATTTTTAAGTGAATCATCCTTAGTGCTTATTAGGTTAATTTGGGGACGCTAATTAAGCGTCAAATGGGTTGAGTGAGAACGTTATTCGAGTGTAAACTCAAGCTCTTGGACAGTTTGTTGATGGTAAGTGAGGAGAGAGCCAAAAGCTCACTTCAAATTTACCAAATATACATACCATACCGTCCTTCAGCCTATGCTAAAACCTTAAAGACCTCGTGATTCCTAGATGCGCAATGAGTTAATAATGAATATTTTAAGTGGAGCATTCAAAGCAAGTAAAGATCGAGGAACACCCTATATCCACCATCTTGAGATAAGTAATAAGCGTAACCTTGTAACAGTGTGAAATTAATTTTGGATTAATATTGTTTTGTATTCGATTTTGCATGATAAGTGTAGGTGTATATTAATTCCTATATTATACTATATGAAATTTGTTTTAAGTTTTGCTTTTGGATTATTTTCTAGATTCTACCTTCCGCGTTCACCTAAAAGATCCTTTGTTTTTATTTTACTTTGTCGGGACGACAAAGGTTTGAGTTTGGGGTCTTGATGTCTCCCTATTTGTTCTAATAATTAGCCCCTTGGAGACATCCTTTTAGGTAAATAAATGAGTTATTTGATAGACTTTTAGGCTTATTTGATCATATTGCACTTTCTCCCCTTGGAAATTAACTATTTGCAGAATCTGAGCTTTTATGCGTAAATTTGACTATTTTTAATGCAAAGTTAATAGGTTCTTGAATTTCATGAAAGACCAATCCAAGGAGGAGAAGTTAAAATTAAAGTCTTAGTGTATTTTAGAGTGTTAGGAAATGATTTTTACTCGAGTTTCTATTTTTAGAGTGCACTTTCCTATTTTGTTTTCTTGATTTATTGATTTATTCTTTTTAAGCATATGCGGTTTAATTATTTATTTAATGTGAAGCTTTAAAAGATAAATGGTAATTACTTAGAGACCAAGTCAAGATAAAGATGAAAGGAAAGAAGATTTACATGGAAATAAGAAGATTTAGGAAAGATTTATTCAAAGAAGGAAAAGATAAAGTTGCCTTTTGAATCTGAAATTCCAGCCACGTTTTAAAGATTAATTCATAATTAAAGATTTCCATGTATTCTGAACGAGTGGTCTGCACCAATAGAAAGCTCTTTCCAAGACAAGTGGTTTCATATATTGGAACTTCTCAAACGGATAAGTATTGAAAAAAATATGACCAAATCAAATCAGCAGCAAAATCTTACCTTTTCTAGAATTTAGGGCTACGAATTTAAGAGTCTTTAACTTGTCTTCCACTCCAAGTAATTCGACCTAGGGCTTGCTAGCACCTATAAATACACCCCTTAGACCTCATAATTCAGTACCTCTCAATAATTCTTCAATATATACATCTTTAGAGAGAAAGTCAGAACCACCTCTCATATTTTACTCAATTCATACATCCTTAGAGAGAGAGTCAGATACTTCACGAGCAAGAAGGCAAAGGAGAAGTTAGAGCTGGAGGAATTCTGTTCTTCCATCAATAGTCATCTAATCCTTAGGTTATATATTTCTTTTCTGTAATTAAATATGATGTCTTTCTATTTAGTTTCAGTCTTTAAATTTATCATGAGCTAAACTTTTATATACTTGAGAATCGCAATAAAGGGATGAACCCTAATTAATTTATTTCTATGTTTTGAATTTGGGATTATTATGATTTAAATTGAATTAGGTCTTAGATATTGGATATTACTTTGTTCTTAATCACTATTTCTTTTCGGTACAACTAGAAATAGATTTTAGTATTTAGGCTATTCACTTTAGTGGCGAAGTGATCATCCGACAGGGGGGTTTGAATACAGATCTAGGTAATATCCGTGTAATGTCCGTTATTGACGACAGACTTAACTAGTTGCATAGCCAAAGAGGTAAAATCATATCATCCGAAGAGCCATATTCGACCATACAGGTGTTTATGATACTTTAGGATAGCTTCTAGGTCCACCCGACAGGGGGCTAGGAGATATTAGAGTCCCGACTAATATACTAATACCAATTCTACCCTTAAACATAGCATAGATTATATTAGTTAGGAGGATTCTTTGCGAGACTCAAGTATATCTCATCTCTGAAGTTAGTTCTTTTACTTTATTATTTCTTTTCTGTTAATTTATTTTATTGCATATTTAGTTATTAGAAAACCAAACAAAAATCTCTTCTTTACTTTTCTGTTAAACAATTATTCTTGCTATCTGATTAATACTGGAGTTGAACCTAATCCGTCCCTGAGAACGAAACTCGATTTATCGGAGTATTACTGGGACAAACTTACACTTGCGGTTATTTTGGTTCCTTTACTTTCGTACTTAATTTAATAACACACCAGGACCCACCAGCTGGCTAAAGAGAAAGAGAAAGAAGCCTCAAAGGAGGAATCAGAAGATGAAGTTGCACCTGCTGTGCATGAAGAGAAAGAGAGGGTGGAATCGCCACCTATTGTTCAACCAGTGTCGTAAACTATTCCTGATACAAATCCTAAGGATGACCCTGTACTCAAGACATTTGTAGAGGCGTATCAACCTGAAAATATCAACGCCCAAATGCTTGAGATTGAAAAGAGAGGACTTACACCGCAACAAGTTTTTACGAAAGTTATTCCTGAGAAAGAGGCGAGTGTAGAGATCCTAAGAGAGAACCTGAGGGTTTCGAGGAGAAGTGAACGAGAGCTACCAACAAAGCTTAAAGATCCGGGAAGTTTCAACCTTCCTATTCAATTACATGGTATGCTCAAGGTGAAAGCTCTGTACGATGTGGGTTCTGGTGTGAATCTTATGCCTAAGTCCGTGTTCGAGAGACTTGGACTTCAGAAATCAGACAAAACGCCAGTGAAGTTGCAGTTCCCTGAAAACTCAGTTAAAAGGACATGGGGAACAGTGGAGGACGTCTTAGTCCATGCAGGTAATATCGACATCCCTACTGACTTTGTTATTCTTGATTTTGATGCAGATAAGCAGGTTCCAATCATACTTGGACGGCCTTTCATGGCCACAAGTCAAAGTGTGATCAACTTCCAAGAAGGGACCATCACCCTTCATGCAAAGAACGTATCTGAGACCTTCTATGTCTTAGGTAAGAAACAAAGGAAGTTAGATCCCACCGTTCCTGTCATCCACAGCCTTTCACATCACAAAGTCCCTCCTGAGAAGATCCACGTAGAGCCTGTGGATACTGAGCCAAACAATGAGTTTGGGGTTGGCCATGAAGTTCATGGAAAGCTCACAAACGAGAGAATAGGCCACAACGTTCCAAGGACTCGTGGATGGGACCATTCATTGTCACTACGGTTGTTTCAGCCAAGGTGATAGAAATTCGCCCCAAAACTGGGGTCAAGCGCAGATTAGTTGACGTTGATAGCCGTACTCGTTGTTGGGGAGGCTATATTCGCAAATCTTGACAGAGGTAACACGTCTAACTTTGAAAGACGTTAAACAAAAGTGCTGTACCGGAGACAACCCGTAGTTTTTTTAGATTTTATGTCTTTTACGTTTTTTAGTTTATGTTTATTTTAGTTATTTTTAGTTGATATTCCATATTTGAGAAAGGTATTAGTGTTTTTGGTGTGTAGAAAATGGAGAAATCGAGTTAGGGACGCGAGCAAAAAAATTTCGGAGAGGAAGAAAGACCTGTGCGGACTACCCCCGCGATGTACCCCTATAACGCAGCTATGGTCCGCAGGGCAAAAACACGTGCCACGGGTTGGAGCCACGGGTCCTACCCAGAACCGAGAAAAAAAGACCCCGCGGACTACCCCCCTTCACCGTGGCATGCACCGCACGGTTAAAACCCGTGCCACGGGGTAGGTCCACGGGTATTTTGACGAAGAAGGCGCAGGGTACCCCTGTGGTGTACCCCCTAGTCCGCACCATGGTCCGCAGATCCAAAACGCGTGCCACGGGGTCCTACCACGTGTATCATCTAGAGGGTAAAAATTTTCGAGCATCAGATGCTGCGGTGTACCCCGCGGTACACCCCTGGTCCGCAGGTATGGTCCGCACGAAGCCGCTGGAGAGAGAAAGAAAGGATTCAAGTGTATAAATGAGGTATTAAGCCATTATTCCAAATTTTATAAACCTAAAGCCTCTTTCTCTTCTCTTAAACTCTCCCAACTCCATTGAAGCTCATCAAAACCTTCACCAATCATCAAAACACTACCCAATCATCAAGAAAAACACATCAAATCTTCTCTCCACCTCATTACAAGAGAGAATCAAACACCCAATCCTCACCAAATCCATCAAAAATTGAAGAATCAAAGAGCTCAAATTTTCACAATTCATCCTACAATTTCTTAAATCCAAGCCAACTCATTACAAATCCACCTCACCCACATAGAAAATCATCATCAATTCACCTATCCTAATCCAAATCAAGCTTGTTCAACCATTAATTCACAAGTTCAAATTTCAAGGGTTGCTAAAGCTTTGAGTTGGGGGTTAATTGAAGATGACTAATAGAACAACAGTTTTAGCTAACAAGAGGGAGGTAAAGAGTAACAAGGGATTGGATTTAATCAAGAAGAAATCAATTGACAAAGGTTCTAGTTCTAAATCAAAGGGTAAAGATAGAGTTGAAAAGAGTGCAATACCTTTGTTTGATCGTAATGGTAAAAAGCTGTACTATTATGCAAAGGAGAAAACACAACCTTCACAAGATCCTACACCTAGAGAGAAAGAGGAAACTTCTAGGGCCCTGAAAGGTTCTGCAGAGAAACAGTTGAAAGAACTACCTTTTGCTTATGAGAAAGTATTCAAGGAAGAAGCTGGTATAGGAGAATACGCGCGATTCTTAGAGCTTAGTGAGAAATTGGGTTGGTCTACGTTCATGGTAAGATGTTCTGAATTATGTCATGAGTTAGTTTTGGAATTCTATTTAGGCCTCTTTAGCCGAGATAGTAATTGTGTTCCGATTAGAGGAAAGCTAGTTCCTTTCACAGTTGAGGAGATTAGAAACCACTTCAAGTTTAAGAAATTGAAAGGTTATTGCAAATTTGAAGAAGCGGTTGCTAAACGAAAAATCTTTGATGAGGAATTACTTTTCTAGCATGTATTAGACAAGGAGAAAGTGCAATCACATAAGGGAGAATTGAAGGCACCTTGGCCTTACAAATATCTTCAATCGGATGCAAGAATTTGGCACAATTTCCTTGTTCCTAATGTCTTTGGGAACACACGAACTTTAGATGTGACTATGAAGTACGCTTTACTTTTGGACTGTATTTTGAGAGGAGAAGAAGTTGATGTGGCACAGTTGATCTTTGAGGAGGTGATACGATTTTCGGTCTCTCCTAAATCAGTTTATAATGTTAAATTCCCAACTATGATCACGTGTCTTGTGCGAGAAGCGAATATTGTATTGGGTGAAGAAGAGAAACTCGAGTTTAAGACGAGTTATATTGATAATGCTTGGATCAAATATATTTTTCGAAGAGCGGGTTCTACGCAAGTCTCGAAAGAAGAAAAGGAGCAAAGTTGGCAAGAGAAGATGGAGGAGCGTTTAACCAAATTCGAAGCAGCTCAAACTTCCTTAGTCAAAGATGTGGCACAAATCAACGCTAATCAAGTGCACATCATGAAACTCCTTGACAAATTAACGAAAGGTCCAGCAAATCCAACCTTGGATGTCAATGATGCGAGGCAATAAGCCTCGAGAGTATGTTCTCTCTCTTCCTTACCATTTCTGTAAATATGTTTATCTGCTAATTTTAATTTCTGTTTTTCGAGTCTTTTTCGAGTCGTGGGGACACGACTCATTTTTGAGTTGGGGGTGTGAGGATTCGTTGTCTCTCATCTCCATTTTTCTGTTTTTAGGTAGAAATTAAAATTTTTGATTCATGGGAATTAGATGTAGGGTGTGTTTAATAGCTTGAAAGCATAAGCTCAGTGAATTAATGATAGAAAGTAGTATGTTTATGAGCTATGTATTTGTATGCTTTTGAGTATTTGCAGGAAAACACACGTCGATAGTAAAGAAAAGATTAGTGAGCAATGCGATAGAAAGTATGTTCGATCTCAGGGAACCTTGAGAAGTGTGTAGGCCGTGAGATCCAAGCTAGTTGATAAACCATTTGATGAAAGTGCTAAAGGTAAGAAAATAACGAAATTACATAGTGTAGAAAGTGATTAAGGCGGTTCTTTCATACTTGAAGCCTTTGAAGCCTTTTTATACCTTCTCACCTTGTGATTTTTGTTTTTATATGCTATATCCTTCTTAGCCCCTTCTAGCCTTTCTAAAGATTTTTACTAAAACACGTTATAAGCCATATCCCTTTAGATTATAGGACTTTTCCATATGACCCGCACTCGAATCGCGATGCATAGACAGTTGTTTTAAAGCATGAGTTTGGGGTGGTGGGTCCACCATTATGGGAATTGTTATTGGGTTGGGATTTTTGAGCTTATTAATTGTGCTTTGTGCTTATATTGATGATGATTCACAGATTGTTATTGTAACCCTTTGCCGGGGTAATAGTGAATGAAAAAGAAGCGACGAGCTAAATTTTCCAACAAGGGCATTAAAAGAAAAAATATATATAAGAAAATAGCGTGATATCTCAACATTAAAAGAGAGTCATAGCTATAGAAAAATTTGATTTGAAAAGAAAAGAAAAATATATATATTTGGACCAACAAAGTGGATTTTTATGTGAAGATCTTAAGCTTTAAATTGGGTTATTGGGGATGCTAAATTGTGCATCAAGGAATTCATTGGGTTGAGTGAGAAACGTTTTATGAGAGTAACTCAAGCTCTAGGGCGATTCGTTGATGGCTAGTGAGGAGAGAGCCAAAAGCTCACTCCAAATTATCCAAATATACAATCATACCGTCCCTAAGCCTACATTACAACCTTAAAGACCTTTTGATTCTTTGCTATGTAATTGAGAAGTTATTGAGCCATTAGAGATTAGTTGAGTGGATCTTTGAATACTAGTGAAAATCTATGAACAATCTATAGCTCTCTTGGGGAACTGAGTAAAGTCCCAATCCTTCTTACATTGCGAAACTAATCTGATCTTGAAGTCAAGCCGTGTTGACTGTAGATATGAGAAGTGTACAGGTATGTAGTTTATGAATATTATTGCATGAAATGTTCTGAGTTATGTGCTTTAGGTTTATTCTATATATTCTGCTATGCTTTTCCCTTGTGTTTAGAATTTTATAAGTGTGTATTTATAGACTTCCCTTTGTTTTTATCTTTATTGTATTGGGACGATACAACTTTGAGTTGGGGGTCTTGATGTCTCCACATTTGTGATAGATTAATATTAGGATGAGACATCATTTTTAGTGATTTAGAAGTCATAAATGTCGATTTTCTTAAGAAATAGTGCACTTTCCTATTTTGAGTCTTGATTTAGTAAAATAATATTTTTAGAGCATATTGGGTTTAATTGTTTATTTAGTGTGTAGCTTTAAAGATAATTATGGAGTTTAATTAGAGTCCAAGTCAAAGACTACAACTTATGGAAAGAGATTTGCATGGTAATTGGAGATAAGGAAACAAAAGCTAAAAAGATGGAAAAGGAAAAGCTGCCTAAATCTGGGATTCTGCAGCACACGCCTAAAGAAGTGCTATTTACCCCAAGAAATAGGCCGATTTTGGTAATTTCCTTTCATAGGGACAAAGATAATTCTGTTACGATTCTTTTGGTATCTTATGGATCTCAAACCGACTAATAACGAAGAAGATATGCTCAAAACGGTCCAACAGTGTTTATCTTTATTTCCATACGAATTTGAGTTGGGCTAGGAGTCCAATACTTTATCTCTTCCTCAAGAAAACGAATTAGGTCTTCTAAACACCTATAAATACACCCTTAGATCACTTGTAAAATCATCCTTGCCTCATAGTAATTAGTTCTTAAGGTTTTAGTCTTCCAAGTTATAGTAGAGAGCAAGATGATGTCTTTTGTAATTTCTTTTAGTTTATTTCCTTAAGGTATGAACTAAACTTCCCATAGCTTGGGTTTTGCATCATGTATAATCTATGAATTCTAATTCTTCTATCTAGGTTTCTTTGGGAATTATATGTTTTAATTTGATATTAGCTACTTATCTCATATTTGTTTATGTGTTTTGATTTATTGTCTTTCATAGAACTGATCACTTTAGGATTGTTTTAATAGTAGTTAGATGGTCTCCTTGACAGGTTGTTTAACTACTGAACCACCACATAATGTCTAGTGTCGATATTAGTTCTGACAAAACATGATTCTAACTAGATTGTCATTAGGGTTTGTTTTAATCACCATATCACCAATGATTGAAGTGTTTGCTTAGGGCCTTGGTAGCGCTTGATAACCCTATTTGAAACCACGTCTTGGTTGTGCCGTAGCCCCCTTAGTCGCTCTCAAGGTCTAAGGTATGGGAATTTAGAATCCTGCCTAAGTATACCAAGAGCTAATATTCTCCCTTATTAACTAGATTTATAGATAATATTAGAAGGATTAGTGCATACTAGCAAAACCTGAGCTATATCTCTCATCTCATATTCTTAATCTTTTACTTTATTGTCTTCTATTTTCTTAGTTTTAATTCTTAATTCGAAAATCTATTTGCTTTTATTTTCTGTCTTTAATTATTTACTTTTACTCGTTATTTCTACTCACGCGTATAACACACTTAAGTCCCTGAGAACGAACTTAACTTATCATTAAAACTTGCATACGTCCTGTAATACTTGTAGTAGTGTGCTTGTCTAGGGTGAGAGTGCGTAGTTTCTTGGCTTAATTTTATCTTATTTTTATCACACCCTAGGCGACACCAGCTCTAAAGGTTATTATAACCTCTCAACAATTATTTTATCAAATTAATGGCATCAAACATATGACAGCACTTGACAAAATAACTTTGATCCTTATATAGGATTCTATGTAGGATTAGATTCATACGCTCAGAAATTTGCATTGTAAAAATCTTGTGAACCACGTTACAATAAGATATAGGTCAGAAAGCATCGATCTAGGTGCTATCATCCGTTTTGGGTATGAGAAATAAAATTGTATGATTAAGTTGTTTAAGATGGATCCAGAATTGAGGAATTTTATTAACATCTATCACACTTTTTCCAACTATATTCAAAGACTTTTTGAAGAATTGAAATAAATATTCATCTGTCTGGGAGAATTATAATTATCAATTAAAAAAATACCTCTCTATTATCTTCTTGGGGGACACATCGACACACAGAGAAAGAATATAGGAGGATAAAAGTCGAAGAATCATGTGTAGGACAAGACAATAATAGTCAATTACCCTAAGCTCGGTGGTGAAATGGTGTAGAAGTAATGCAATAGGGATCCAACTTCTTCTCCAAGCTTTTCTCTATTCTTCAATTGGGTCTCCTGACTTCTAATGATATAATTTTGAGAAATAATGATTAAGGACTAATAAAGGACTGCCAAGGGAACCTCTCTAATGTTAATAACTTATACATATAGAGTAAAAAAACGTGTTTATGGGTTGTGGGATTTTTTTAGTGACTGATCACTAAAGAAGAGAAACAACTACCGCAAATGTACAGGTCGCCCAAGTAATAAGTAAGTAAAAACGAGATAAATCATCTCTACAGGGATTGCGAGGTAAAACATTAGTGTTTAAATGATAGATAGAACTAATTGTGATGCAAAGTAAATAAAAGATAAATAACGATATTTTTGTTTTTTTTTTTGTGATTAAATGAAAGAAAGTAAATTGACTAGATTAAATGAAAAGACAAGAAAGTAATGACTAAAGATTACGTAAATATGAGAGGTATACTTGAGTCTCGCTAAGATTTCATCTATGTTCATATATCTAATACTTCTGTTTAAGGGTCAAATTGGTAATTCTATATTATTAAGAACTCTAAATTCTCCTAACTCTTTCCCGATAGACTTAAAAGCTATCCTACATTTTACAAACCCCGTCAGGGCGATTATAAGCTATGTCCAGATGATTAAGACAATTACCCAATTGGTTACGCGGTTTGTCAAGCACGTCAGGATCAATGACGAATACCACACGTCTATTATTTAGTTCGGTAATTAAACCCCCTCCTCCCGAATGATCACTGCCACTTGTGAATAGCTTAATTACTAATACCTATTTCTAATTGGTCAAACTAAAAACAGTAAACAAGCAGGAAATAATAGTCAACATGAAAAACCTAACTCGAAACTGAACCACAATCCAAAATTCAAAATTATGAAATAAATTAAACTAGGGCTTAACCCATTACGCGATTATCAAGTATAAAAGTGTTTAGCTCATATTCATATAAAAAACAAAAAAGAAATTAATTATATACATGTTTCATAAAAACAAAATGAAAAGATAAAACCTAACTAAAAGAATAATCTTGAGCTGTTGGTTGGAGAAAGGAGTTATCCAGCTTCTGCCCTTGCCTCTGCCTTTAGAAATATGGATTAATATTAAGCGTATGTGAAAGCTCTAGTTAATGAGGTCTTATATAGAGCTTAAAATGGATTGGACCTTTATTTGACTTAATTAAATGATTATGGGCCCAAGTCTATTTTACAATTCCCGCAAACTGCTGAACACACTTTAGTAAAAAAATATAACTTTCCAACGTAGGTCCAAAGCACCTTATTCTACTTCATAAATGTCTCTAACTCGGAGGTGCACCTTTTCAATTTTAACCACCAGACCTGAATCTACACCGTTTGGGCTCAGAAAGACCTAGAAGTGACGACGTTTGCTCTACTTCTACACCGTTTCACCAATGATCTTTGGGTATTTGAGTAGTAGTTTCTTGTCTTAACATGATTCTTCGACTTTTATTCTCCTATCTTATTTCACTATGTGACGATGTGTCCCACGAATATATTAAAGAGGTTATTTTTAATTGATAGCGATAAATCTCCCATACAGATCAATATTCCTTTAATTTCTTCAAAAAGTAATATTGTCGGAAAAAGTGTGTTAGATGTAGTAAGTAAAATTTTCACCTCTTGATTTCATTTTACAAAAATTAATCATACTATTTTAGTTCTTATCCCCAAAACGGATGATACTTCTCCATGGATGCTTTCTGGCCTATATCTTATTGTAACGTGGTTCACAAGTCTATCACGATGCGAATTTCCAATTGTATGAATTTGATCCTAGATGGAATCCTAGATAAGGATAAAAATTCTTTCGTCCTAGGACATCTTAAGTCTGACACCATTCATTTGATGTAAGAATTGTTAAGAGGTTATAATAACATTTATATCTTCCTATATGCACGATCAAAATTGACTTTTAGAAAGCTTTTAGCACAATTTCATTGAGATTTGTTAATGGAGTCCTAGTGTATTAATTTTTCTGGAAAAGTACATTGGATCGACATTACCATCATATTCATTATCCATTAATGGAGGCTCTCGCAGATTTTCAAAGGTTCAAAAGGGTTGTGTCAAAATGATCCTTTATATCCTTATATTTTTACCTTACGTTTAGAACATTTTTCTCGAATGATTAAGAAATGGACGATCGAGCGTTATGTCTATCACCTAAAATATTGAAAGCTTAAATCACTCACCTGGGATTTGCGGACGATCTTATGATTATGGCTAGAGGTGATTGAAGATTTGTTGAAATCCATATAAAATGAATGGATTATTTCAGCGAGTGTCTGGGTCTTCGTATGAACTTTATTAAGTCTAATTTATATTTTGTGGAAATTAAGAATGAAGAAAAGTTAGTTTTATAAAGGTTTTGACGAAAACGCAGTTGGGGATGATGATGTTTAAATATATAGGAGTTCCTCTAGGGGAATCTTGTGTGATAACGAATGATTATCAACATCTGAGGGTTAAACTGAGAAAGTGTGTGAGATTGTGCAATGATTCGATTTTTGACTTATATTGTAAGGCTCAAACTCATTTGATCTGTCCTCCAAGGTATTAAATGTTTTTGGTTTGCAATCTTTCTGATTCTGAGTAATATGCGTAGTGATATTATTAGTATTTTCCATAAATTCTATTTGAATAAAGAGTGTTTGTGTATATCTTGGGAGAAAATTTGCACTCCCAGGATAGAAGATGGTTTGGGATTGAAGGATCTTCAGGCATGGAATAATTCTATGTTAATGAAAACCGTGTGGCGTATCATTGTTGGGAAAGATTGGTTGTGGGTTGATTAGGTGAAAGTTGAGTTGGGTTACTGTAAGTTGCATCAAAATAGTCCACAAATAATTAACCCTCAAGAAAATAATCATAATACACTATATAATTAAGTGAATAGTATGGGATAATGTCACTTTGTGACAATGATGATGAAATGCATCAATTAGATATGGTAGTGATGTCAACAAGACTAGTGGGTGAAGTAAGCATAAAAAATGAAGAATTATTGGGTAACAAAATTGTTGATGAAGAATTGTTGGTAAATTTGGTTGGATCATGTGATCGAGGAAATGAATTAGACAAGTGTTGAAAATTCTACGGGAAGAGCCAATAGAAGGTGCCACGTCCCGTTCAAAGGGTTAATACTGGTCATGAAGTGATATAAAATGGGTACGAGCCACGTCGTGTAGGTTACTTACAGACTGTAGTTGACTATTCAACACAATGGAATAGTGACGGTACAAGTCCAATCATCCAATGCTTCCACTTGGCAATGAAAATTCCATAACTGACCATGCCCCATACGTAGATACTGACAATATCAATCCATCCATCCATTAGCACCCCTCCACTTCGTAGAGGTATTGCGAAAGAATATTTTGTCTTCACTAATTGTGGTGAATCTGACCATGCAGGTCCAGTCAATCCGAGCGTGACACGTGGAGCTGATAAGGAACTAGCAGTTGTTGACCAAGCAAAGAAGTTGAATGATGAGTGTAGCAGACCTGACTCTCGTAGCCTGACATATCACATGAAGCTGCCAATAGTCGTAGTTGACTATTCAAAGGTTCCAATTTCTGATTGTACTATTGTAGCGAATATGATCAAGCCAATCATGCCATCTTGACTAGTATTATTGAAGATCAGTAACAACTTTAAAAGATGACTGAATTTGTGCTACCAACCAACATATACCACATCGCATCAACCATACAATAACTTCGATAAATTTGTGTGCACATAGTATGAACCAGAATGTAACACGTGCCGATTAAAGTCAATGAGAGTGAACCAACTCTTTCAATCAACAGAGAAGTATGAGTAGCATCACTAGGTCACACATCCAGCGTGTACGAGCGTGCGGGCGTGTGGGTGTGTCAAACCTTAGACCGACCATCATTCCGCGAATGAATCGTCACCAAAATTATTTGAGTCAACGCTACTAATTTAATAGTCAAACAAGTCAATTTTTGAGAAGTAGAGGCATTTACGAGCATTCAAACCCCCGGACGATGACTTTTGTGCTCGATTTTCTCCCTAACCATATGTGAGAATTGTTGGGAACCGGAGTATCATACGTATTATTATCCTGGAACGAACCTTGTTGGTCAAATATTAGACGATCTAGTTGGTTGTGCGAGGGGAACAATTATTAATGTCATATATGGTATTAGCCTTGAAAAGATCCACATTTTGAATATGGTATTATCCTATACCGAGCCTCGGTTGATCAAAACATAACTGATCTAGCTGACTGTACTAGGGATGCTGATAGTAGCGTCACACATGTTAATGGCCTAGACCGAGCCACAACTGACAGTAAATGTGAGACACGGGGTATGGGCTGAGACCAAGCCTCATGGGACCATGGGCTATATAAGCCTTAGAATGTCCTCATCAACACGTTGGTCCGAGTCACACCTACCAATCATATAGAGACGCCTATCTTGATTTGAGCACTCAAGCCATTAACAAGCTTTCTGCGACGCTGTACGACGTCTTTCAAACTCAATCTTATCACTAACCATGTGCAAACAATGTTTGGAAACTAAGTGTGATCCCCAAAAACTGTGTTATTATTATGATGATGCTCTTATGGATATGGACCTGACTGTGTACTTTTTGGTGATGGTTTGAGTCAGCAAACAACTTATGCTTAGCGTTTACAGTCACATATGATATATGTCGTGGTGTGAGATGGTGTTTAGCATTTTTAGAGGGATGAGTACCATATCTAGCTCCCTCAAATGACTCATAAAGATGAAGGCAGGAGTGACTTGGAGGGGGAAAGTGTGGTGTATTGGATTTGCAGATATGGTTTAATCTATCTGGATAAGACGGAACAAGTGAGTTCACTAGGGAGTGGTCACTACCAATGACGTTATTCTTAAGGGAGATCAACTTTGCAGCTATCACTCACTTTTTGTCGTGTACCTTCATCTTCCCATTTCAGAAGTTAGGGGGTTCATCTTAGATGTACATTGATATATACATGTAGGATCTATGAGGGAGTAAGACTACACTTAACGTACCACTAGATTACCAATTTTGTATTGGTTCCATCAAATGTATAGTTTTTAGTCTCTTTTTGTTGTCTTATTAATACCATGGTTCTCACCTAACGGAAAAAATTAGGAAAAAAATAGTTAATTGTATTGTGATACCTTATTTAACTTTATATAAAATTTATTTGTTAAAATGTAATCTAGGTTCGTAATTGAATTAAATAAGAAATATTTATTGGTTACTAAAAACAAAAAAATGGGAATACAAAAATGGAGGAAAAGAAAATAAATGTAACTCCAATTTCACCTATCCCACATGTTTGGCACGCCCAACCACCCTCCCCAATTCGGACCCCACTCCCCACCACCTGGCCTAAACCCCTTTCCCACATCCCTATATTTGATAAATCGAATTTTCACTTTTTAGATAAATAGAAAAAAAATCTTAAAAAAGATTACATGACAAATCTATATTATACCAGAGCATTGACATGACCAACCAAGTTATAAAGGCCCAACTCGAGTTTTTATTAGCCAGAGATTATCCACTAGCTGAAACCCTATATAAAAGTCTAGCTTAAAAAATGAGGCTCGAAGTTTTGGGCCTCGGATAAAAAAATTGGTTCTCGAGCCCATCTGATACACACGTACACTTTTCACAACGAAAGACCTTAATATATTATCCCCCCACCCAACCATGTCGTCTCGGTTTATCTTATCGTATATGTGTCACCATACTCTCTTCTCCCAGATAAACTTAACCCTAACTCTACATTTAGTGAAATCATCAATAAGTAGTCTATAAGCCTAAATCAATAGTATTTTTTGATGATTTACACGGTAAATATACACATTAAATATACTCTCTTTTCAAAAGTATGGGTTGTCATTTAAATCTCTCAGATTTGGTAGGTCGAAATGTTTTTTTTCGTTAAATGATAGAATTAAATTTTCCATTTTTGTCAATCCAAGTTGTGTAATTGTCGTTTGTGCAGATTACTATTGTTGATTTGCTCAGATCTTTCAAATGCTTGAATATATATAACTCGTGGTTGATCCGGCAATGGTTTAAATTACCATCTCCACCATGTTTTGAGTAATTTCTTCTACTTTTCTAATGTTTGTTTATTATTTATTTAATTTATATTTTATATATAATTTTTAGACTTGTAATTTATTTGTTGGATTCGTTATTTTTTATGTCTATTATACAAAGAATAAAATCCAAATAATTGTGTATTCTTGAGCATTATTACAAACCCCTTATTTACTTTAATTACGCTATTTATTTTACTTTTATGTTTTTTCATATATATGCAATATTGTAAACATATTTTAAATAAATCTAAGTGGTTTTATAGATGTAATATGATATTGATAGTTTTTTATTTGTGCGTTTAGACTAATAATTTATTTTATACGTGTTTATGTATATCTAATTTTATTGATTCTCGTTCTCTTTTTATGCTTTACATTGTAGTTTTTTATTTTATATGAAATTATTAAAATTGATTTACTTATTGTTGAGTCGTATAATATTATTTGTGCATAAAAATCATTAAGGTGTGCATATTTATATATAATTTTTCATTGCATTAAGATTTTTATACTTATGCGATGAGTGTAAAGTATGTATAAGATTTTGCATGATTTTGTATTCAAGTGTATATGAACATTAATTTTTAATGTAAATAGTGATTTCTATGTATGTTATATTCAGATTTGTCATTATCCATGTGTTATATGATCTTTTATGTTTTATCATGTTAGTACATGTGTTGAAGTGAATAAAATAATAAAATTAATAGAGTGGTTTATAAACGGATATAGTATATTTTGTGTGATTAAATGGTGATTTTCCTGACAAAAAAAAAATGGTGATTTTGGAAATTTGTGAGACTATTTTATGTTGATGTATATTTTCCAATGGATATAAATGTATAAAATGTAGAGTAAATTTCCCTTTTTCTACCCCGGTTGTCAACCTATCCCCAATTTTAAAAAAAATTCTACATACACACTATACTTAAAAAACACGAAACGTCCAAAAAATCCGTTAATTGACCCACGTGTGCGGAATATGTCTAAAATAATTAATTTTTTGCAATCATTTTAAAAATTAAAAAAAAAAACCTCTTTAGGGAAGGTAATTTTGCCATTTCAAGTATAGTTTATTGACTTATATAATAAGTGATACATGACTACTTATATTTTTATTTGTTCAATGTTACAGAATCAATCATTATCTTATTTTAAACAAGATTGATGGTCATATCATTTCAATTATATAAGGTAATCTATTCTTACTATTAACATATTTTACTTGAATTATATGAACCTTGGAACCTGAACTATGAATCATGTAACATGAATCATAAACCATAAATTCTAAATTAAATTTTACAAATGTGTTATATATATATTATGTATAAGCCATGCATGAAGGCATTGAAAAAAGATTGTTCTTTTATCTTGTAGAAGATGAAATAAAATAAATTAAGTGTGTCTAAAATTTAATTAAGAGTAAATATCCATTTTACCCTTGTATTACAACTTGATTGAAAACTTACCCCTTGAAATATAAAATGTGTATGCTCACCCTTGTATAAAGTTGTTGGATAGACCTTCTCAGATCCATAATCAATAATTTCTATCTTTACTAAGTCAAACCCCTTTCATTAGGACTGTGATAATTTTTCATGATTTCGTGGATCATTTTGTTTGCACACTACACATTTCCACAAACATTTTATAATATTAACCATGTATACCTAAAAATTATCACAACACCAAAAAGAAACACCACAAAAAATTTGTTATAAATATTTTTAAAATTTAAAATGTTATGTTTAAAAAACACATAATGATACTTTTCAAGTGTTTTTTAGGGTCTAAAAACACTTTTAAAAATCTAGAATAACTTTCAAATGCTTTTAAAATAAACACTTTTTAGCAAGCACTTACTAGTTGAGGACCTGACGTTGAAAGTTTCCCAAATAGTCTTTAAACTTTGTTTTACTTCAAATAGGGTACATGAAAATTGGTTCTAATATTTTTTCATACTATGGCAGGGGTCTAATCTATTTTGCTCATTCACAAATAGAGCAGGGCTTGAAATGCTGGGCGTAAATAAATCGGATATGCTAAGAATATCATTAGATATGCTATTAGAGGACTTGGATGAACCAGGAACGTTCAGTAATGTCATTCAAGATGTGATGCACCAGGTAATTTGGAAGACTCTTCACCTTTTTCTTTTGGGCGTATAACCGTCTTTTTCATTGTTGAATAGTTTTCAAAATAATAAAAAGGATGAAGAAATACAAAAAGTTGAAAATATAGTAGTGGATTACAGAAGTGTTGAATATACCCTCTGTGTTATAATAAAAATGCCCATATATACCCTTCAAAGACCAAAATGCCTTTAAAATTAATTTATTTTATTTTACGTATCCTATTTACAATACAATATAAAAATTAAAAAATTAGTCTCCACTCTTACTCGCACCAATAGATTTCTTTTTATTAACTTTTTATAAAATAATATATTTTTGAAAAAAATAAAACTAATTTTAAAAGGTATTTTAGACTTAAAAAGTATATATTATATCTTTTATTATATTACAAGTACATATCTTAGTTGGATTTTTTTCGGGCTTTCTCCATTTATTGTTGTTATGCAAAACATATGATTTTCTAGGGGTATAGCATTGTTATGCTTTGTTTCATAATTAAAAAAAATCAAATTTCAGAAATTACAAATCTTTTCTTATTTGTTTTACAAAATACAAAACAATCCTTCTAACATGGCTTTCACTTTTCAGGCTCTACTTGTTTAACTTCAGGATACTTCTAGAATCCTAAAGAGCTTCTTATCTTATATGAGAAAGTCGTTGTCTGGAAAGTTCTGAATCAGGTGGGCGATCTCCACATCATTGCCTTTTTATTTACCGGCTGGTCCATTGCCGATTGACGCACATGCATCTATAAACCTTCACAATTAATTGATTGCTCTTTCCAGTTGATTTGGAAATTAAGATCCATACGAGAAATTAAAATTCTAGTCAAACACTAGTTGTAGAGATTTTATTTTTTAAATGTGTGCTGTATGCATAAAACTATTAGAGTTTATGATTACTATTAGAGTTTATGATTAGGTTGTGCAAGCTTATTCTGAGGTTATCCTTTTTTCCTCTCATTGCTATTTTTTTCTTATATTGCATATGGTCTCCTTAGAAAAATGTTATGAATTTGGTATTGGGGTATAAGTTTAGGGTCAAATGAATAAATGACAAAGTCCATGTGAAAGTGATGTTTAAAGAAAAAATATTATGTTAATACACGCTAACAATATATTAAGATTTTCTTCCTTTTCTAAATTATAAATTAAACAAAATCACAGCAAAATAATAAAAAATGCTAACTAGGAACTAAATTAGGGGAAATAACATTGGATGGATCATACAAAGACTTCCTTTTTTAAAGTTTGAATAACGAAAAAAATCTCAAAACTCAAAAGTTGTGTTACAGAAAAAATTTCATAACTCATAAATAAGGAAAGATCAAGAAGACAAAATAAGGTGGAGTTTGAAATATATTAGATTTGTGGGTCAACGTCTTTCAAATTTTTTAAGGTAAAAATAGTATACATAAATGAATAGTTACACATGTTAAATTCAATACCATTACGTGTATCGTTCCTTTAATAGGTTGAACTTACCAGTTAGAATTTACCCAAAAATATACAAACCTAACACCATTGAACCTAATTTATATAGTATCATTAAAATTAGGGTAAATGACATATAGAGTATTGGAGACTAGATTTTTGTCCTATGGGAAGTAGTGAGAATCTTATTTATTTAAAGAGAACTCAAGGATGACCAAATACTAAAATACCCTTAATTACACTAAAAGACCAAAAAATTGTGAGTGTTGTCACTTTTCATCTATAATCACTACACACCTACCACCTACCTCCAACCACTGACCTCCGACCACCGACCACCGATAACCAACCACCGACCACCCAAAAAATAGAGTATCAGAAAAATATAGAGTATCGAAGAAAATATAGAGTATCGGAAAAAAATAATATAGAGTATTGGGAAAAAATATAGAGTAACAAAAAAATCAATGAGTATCGGAATCAAAACAATGAGTATTGGAATAAAAAGAAATAGTAATATTCAAAAAAAAAAATAGAGTATTCATTACAAAATTTAGAATACTCTATAAAAAATATAGTGTACTCTATAAAACTAGAGAGTATTACATTTTTTTTCTAATAGCTAACTTAACCGCTACCTAATAATAAGAAGAAGAAAAAACTAATTCAAACTTAACAGCTACCTAATTACAACAAAAAAAATAGCTAAACAAATCTGGTTTAACCAGATCTTACAACCCAAAAAAATAATGCATCCGCTTCTCGCAGGAAGAAGCGCTGCCGCCACTCGCTGACACTATTCTCTTAGCTGCGAGCTGCTGAAATGGTGAGATGGACATGAGAAGGCGCTGTGGTGGTGCAGAGGCGACGGCTTGGAAGTGCAGAGGTCGGACCTGGGGTGCTCGAAGGTCGTGTTAGCTGGGGATTCATAGCTAGACCTGGTTACGGATGCGCACGAGTCTTTTTCTTTCTCGATCGGAGCTCAGGCGATGTTGGACATCTGTGATGACAAAAAAAACATTTGATAGTCAATATTGGTTTTTAACTCTTCCCACATCGGTGGGTTATAAAGAGTTATAGCTATTTTTATACTATGTGATTTCAACTTAGTCCAAATACCCAATAATCATGCACATGGCAAGGCATTGATCTAGCCCACACGCGCGCACCACCACCACCACCACCCACCCGCCCGGCCCGGCACCGGCGACGGCGACGGCGACAGCGTAAGGCGTGGGGCGTGGGTCGTGGGGAGTTTGGGGAGTTTGGGGAGTCAAAAAATGAAAAATGAAATGGATTTTGTATCAGCTCTTATAGTGGGGGGTTGACTACTCAAACTTAAACGTTGAGACAAATCTCCACCAATCTCGCACGCGTTAAGGTGAAAGAATATCCCAGCAGCTGTTACTTAGACAAGTCAAACACGTGGGAATATCAAAGGAGGTCAACTAAGCTGTTACAGAAAATCAAATCAAATCAAAAACGTGGGGGTTACAAGACAATCAAAAACGTCAACCCAATTAAGCCAATTTCGGGAGGAAATCGTGGGCCTTAATGGAGACGTTTATGAAGGCTTGGGTCCTCCTCTACACTCCCCTATATAAAGAGCACTCACTCCACTTTCCGAAGCTACGAAAATACACCAAGGAAAAACTCTCTGCCTCACCACCTTCTCTCTATAATTTCCTAAACGTAGTTTTAGTTCTGTTAGAGATACCGGTCACGCCGGAATATCTTTTTAACAACCATAGTTTGACGGTGACTTCGTTTTTCTTTATCGTGTAAGTGTATTTTCGTTTTACGTGTATTGTTATTCGAATTTCCGTGTATTGTTATTTCAATTTCCGTGTAAACGTTATTTCAATTTCCGTGTAATTGTTATTTCGTTTTTCCGTGTAATAGTTTGTTTACACTTAAACGCGTTTTTTATTCTCATAATTTTTCTTTTCGGGAAACCATTTCTTTTGTAAAACCGGTGATTACTTTTAATCACAATTTAAAAAGATATTCATTTTCTTTTTTTCACCGGTTATTTTTGAAAATGGCTCTTCCGATTTCGGCTGTTGGTTCCTCTTTGAACACAAAGCCTCTTCTCGACGCAAACAAGTTGGAACCCCTTAATGGTTCTAACTATAAGCGTTGGGCGCAAAAAATCATGGTTTGCCTTGAAAATATGAACTCGACTTTGCTATAGTCGAGGCTCCTCCTCTTTTGGAAATTGGAGCACATACTGAACAAGAGCTAGCTAGGCATGCTGCCCTCGAATCTAGGTTCAATAGAGCTAATACCATGGCTCGGGGCTGGATGTTGAACCACGTTACTAATCCCATTTTTGACCTCCTTGCCAAAGAGAAATCGGCAAAGGTCATATGAGAAACTCTCGAGAAGAAATATGGGGCTGATGATTCGGGTAAGAAAAAGTACGTGACTGGGAATTGGTATAACTTTAGACTTATGGATCAGAAACCCATGACTGAACAACTCCATGTGTACGAGAACCTATGCGCGGAGGTTATCGCCAAAGGCGTGAAGATGTGTGAAATTCTTCAAGCCAACACTTTGCTTGAGAAATTTCCCCCATCTTGGAGTGAATACCGCAACCACCTCAAGCACAAAAAGAAAGAAATGACCCTCCAAGAGCTCATCAGCCACATCCAAGTCGAAGAAGCGAATCGACTAAAGGATAAGTCAATCTCTTTCCCTTCTCATTCCTCCAAAGCTAATCTAGTCGAAGGTTCTGGCCAAGGTAACAAAGACAGGTTCAAAGGGAAGGGAAAGCAATAAGGGTCCAACAAATCTAAGTCTGGGGGAAACAAGAATCGCGGAAACTCCAACAAACAAGGTGGAGGATTCAAGATCTCTGGTAAGATTCAAAAAACTAAAGGGGCTTGTTACTGTTGTGGCAAAGAAGGGCACAAAGCTTTTGAATGTCCCCAGAGAGCTGGCCAGGGTCCCAAAGCAGCCGCGAATCTGACTGAGACCGAAGAAATCATCGCTGGTAATGGTTGAGGTAAACTTGTTAGAGAATAAGAGCGAGTGGATCCTTGACACTGGAGATTCTCGCCATTTCTGCGCAAACAAATCCTTGTTCAAGAAATTCGAACAACGTGGATGACTTTGAAAAATGTCAAATATGTGTAGAGTCCAAACTTGCGAAAAAACCTTTTAAACCCGTTACCACGAGACAAACTAAACTACTTGAATTAGTTCATTCGGACTTAGCTGATTTTAAAAACTCCGCTAGTAGAGGTGGAAAACTTTATTGCATATCCTTCGTAGATGACTACTCTAGGTTTACTAAAGTGTATCTCCTTAAAACTAAAGATGAGGCGGAAAATGCGTTTTTAAAATATAAAGCCGAAGTTGAAAACCAACTAGACTGTAAAATCAAACGACTTAGGTCCGATAGAGGAGGCGAGTATAGTTCTAATTCCCTTAAAGAGTTTTGTGAAACAAATGGGATTATCCATGAACATAGTGCCCCTTATACACCCCAACAAAACGGGATAGCAGAAAGAAAGAATAGGTCCCTTAAAGAGACTATGAATGCCATGTTAATAAGTTCAGGTTTACCAAACAACATGTGGGGGGAAGCTCTCTTGTCAGCCTGTTATGTACTTAATAGGGTACCACATAAATCCCTAGAAAAGACCCTGTATGAAATGTGGAAGGGTTTTCCACCAAACCTGAAATTTTTAAAAGTGTGGGGGTGTCTAGCCAAAGTCAAACTACCTGATTTTAAAACTGTCACCGTTGGTCCCAAAACCATTGACTCAATTTTCATAGGGTACGCTCAGAATAGTGCGGCTTACAGATTCTTGTCATTAGAAGATAACTCTATTTGTGAATCTAGAGACGCTGAGTTCTTTGAACATGTTTTCCCTTTGAAAGATTTAAATACTGTCTATGCTTCTTTACCTTTTGATAACTTATCTACTAATGATTTTGTACCTCTTTGTGATGTTTTTCCTAACCCCTCCACTTCCATGGAGCCTAGTAGTATTCCCGAGGAAGAACCTAGGAGAAGTAAGAGGCGCAGGATCGAGTCTAGCTTCGGCCCTGACTTTATAACAGCCTTTATCACAGAAGGTTCTCACATTGATCTATTAGACGAACAGGTAGTCAATTGCTTCCTCATGGAGGATGACCCAAAAACTTATGATGATGCTTTAAAATCTATAGATGCTAGTTTTTGGAAAGAGACTATTAATAGTGAACTTGAGTCAATCAAAAGTAACCATACATGGGAATTAACCGACTTACCTAGGGGTAGCAAAGCGATTAGTAGCAAATGGATCTTTAAAAAAAAGTTGAGACCCGATGGCTCAATAGAAAAATTTAAAGCCAGACTTGTTATTAAGGGCTTCACCCAAAAGAAAATTCCCCAGTGACCAAAATTGCCATGATAAGAACCCTTATTGCTTTAGCCGTCATTCACGAACTTGTAATACATCAAATGGATGTCAAAACAGCGTTCTTGAACGGAGATCTAGATGAAGAGATCTACATGGCTCAACCTGAAGGGTGTGTGGTCCCTGGTCAAGGGGACAAAGTGTGTAAGTTGAAAAAATCCTTGTATGGTTTGAAACAGGCACCGAAAAAATGGTATGAAAAACTAGATAGTACTCTCATTTCATATGGGTTTATAGCTAACACTTCTGATTCATGTGTTTACTCCAAGGTAACAAATTCAGAGTGTGTTATCATCTGCCTTTATGTAGATGACATGCTCATCTTTGGTACTACTATTCATATTATAAATGAGACTAAACGCTTCTTGTCTTCCAGATTCGACATGAAAGATATGGGAGAAGCTGATGTAATACTTGGGGTAAAAATCATTAGAAGCAGTAATGGTATTACCCTGAATCAGTCTCATTACGTAGAAAGGATGCTGAAGAAGTTCAATTCCTTTGAGGTAACGCCTGTAAATACTCCTTATGATTCTAGCATTAACTTATCCAAACATGTTGGGGATGCTGTATCCCAAAATGAATATGCTAAAATCATAGGAAGTGTAATGTTCTTAATGAACTATACTCGACCCGATATTGCCTATACCGTGAGTAGACTTAGCCGCTACACTCATAACCCGAGTAGTGACCACTGGGTTGCACTTCACCGTCTATTGAAATACTTGAGGGGTACCATCGATCTAGGCTTGTACTATAACAAATTCCCTGCAGTCCTTGAGGGTTTTTGTGATGCAAACTGGATCTTTGACAATGACGAAGTAAACTCCACCAGTGGTTATGTATTCTCCTTAGGGGGAGGTGCTATATCGTGGAAGTCTTCCAAACAGACTTGTATAGCACGCTCCACCATGGAGTCTGAGTTCATAGCACTAGAGTTAGCTGGGCAAGAAGCTGAGTGGTTGAGAAGTCTCTTATCGGATGTGCCACTTTGGGAAGGAAGTGCCACACCTGTATGTATCCACTGTGATTCACAAGCAGCTATTGGAGTCGCTCATTATAGCGCCTGCAATGGGAAGAAGAGACATATTCGCATCAGACATGGGTCAGTAAGACAATTACTGAAGAATGGTGTGATAGCCTTGGAATTTGTACGATCAGAGGAGAATCTAGCTGATCCGTTCACCAAAGGCTTGACCAGGAGACTAGTCCTGGAGACGTCGAGGGGGATGGGACTAAAACCCACTAAGTGGGAACATGTGACTAATGAGTCAATGTAATTTCCCCATCCCTAAGGCTCAAACCTAAATCGTCTTGTTCATAGCCACTTGTGGTGGTCCTTTTGAGAAGGACTTGATGAAAAAGACGTACCGAGTGTTGAACTCACATTGAATTCATAGCCTTTATGGTGGTTCTTTTGAGAAGGACTTGATGAATTCAAGGGTAACATTGAAACCCAAATATTCATGGTAGAGTGCTGAGGAGACGTCCTTACACCACTCTCAAATGAATAAATCCACCAAGTTCATAGCCCGTAAAGGGTGGTCCTTAGAGAAGGGCTTGATGAACCGAAAGGTGAGGTTAGAGGGAACCATAACCTTGAATCGGGTAGAGTATGTGCTGTGAGGGTCTCGATCGATAACCGTTAAAGTTCAAGAGTAAGTTCACTTAAACGGAATTCGGTGGTTGCCTCGCTTCACTACGTGTCAATTCAAATCGCAAGATATTGACACTTAAGTACAATTCACCCATTCTTCTTTTTGGAACCTTCTCACCAAACCTTTTGTTGACATTCAAATGTGTGGGGGATTGTTGGACATCTGTGATGACAAAAAGAACATTTGATAGTCAATATTGGTTTTTAACTCTTCCTACATCGGTGGGTTATAAAGAGTTATAGCTATTTTTATACTATGTGATTTCAACTTAGTCCAAATACCCAATAATCATGCACATGGCAAGGCATTGATCTAGCCCACACGCGCGCACCACCACCCACCCGCCCGACCCGGCACCGGCAACGGCGACGGCGACGGCGACGGCGTAAGGCGTGGGGCGTGGGTCGTGGGTCGTGGGTCGTGGGGAGTTTGGGGAGTCAAAAAATGAAAAATGAAATGGATTTTGTACCAGCTCTTATAGTGGGGGGTTGACTACTCAAACTTAAACGTTGAGATAAATCTCCACCAATCTCGCACGCGTTACGGTGAAAGAATATCCCAGCAGCTGTTACTTAGACAAGTCAAACACGTGGGAATATCAAAGGAGGTCAACTAAGCTGTTACAGAAAATCAAATCAAATAAAAAATGTGGGGGTTACAAGACAATCAAAAACGTCAACCCAATTAAGCCAATTTCGGGAGGAAATCGTAGGCCTTAATGGAGACGTTTCTGAAGGCTTGGGTCCTCCTCTACACTCCCCTATATAAAGAGTACTCACTCCACTTTCAGAAGCTACGAAAATACACCAAGGAAAAACTCTCTGCCTCACCACCTTCTCTCTATAATTTCCTGAACGTAGTTTTAGTTCTGTTAGAGATACCGGTCACGCCGGAATATCTTTTTAACAACCATAGTTTGACGGTGACTTCGTTTTTCTTTATCGTGTAAGTGTATTTCCGTTTTACGTGTATTGTTATTGGAATTTCCGTGTATTGTTATTTCAATTTCCGTGTAAACGTTATTTCAATTTCCGTGTAATTGTTATTTCGTTTTTTCCGTGTAATAGTTTGTTTACACTTAAACTCGTTTTTTATTCTCATAATTTTTCTTTTCGGGAAACCATTTCTTTTGTAAAACCGGTGATTACTTTTAATCACAGGTGACACTCTCCATCCCTTCACCAAATCAGAAACCGTCTGTAAGCTCCGAAAATGGAAGATGGAAGCTCCGGCTTCACGTCATCTTCCATCCTGCTTTGCTTGAGTGCTCGAACGGACACCCTGCTTTGCCTGAGTGCTTGAACAAACGGAAGCTCTCCAGCGGCGGCAGAACCCTAGCTTTGTTTTTGCTGATTTTCATGGGCTTTTACCGGAGCTCCATCAAAATAAAATTAACCGCTACCTAATAATAATAAGAAGAAAAAACTAATTCAAACTTAACAGTTACCTAATTACAACAAAAAAAAGCTAAACAAATCTGGGTTAACCAGATGTTACAACCCGAAAAAATAATGCATCAGCTTCTCGCAGGAAGAAGCGCTGCCGCCACTTGCTGACACTATTCTCTTAGCTGCGAGCTGCTAAAATGGCGAGATGGACATGCGAAGGCTCCGTAGTGGTGCAGAGGCGACGGCTTGGAAGTGCAGAGGTCGGACTTGAGGGGCTCGAAGGTCGTGTTTGCTAGAGATTCCTAGCTAGACCAGGTTACGGATGCGCACGAGTGTGTTTCTTTCTCGATCGAAGCTCAGGCGACACTCTCCCTCCCTTCACCAAATCGGAAACCGTCTGTAAGCTCCGAAAATGGAAGCTGGAAGCTCCGGCTTCACGTCATCTTCCAACTTGCTTTGCTTGAGTGCTCGAACGGACACCCTGCTTCGCCTGAGTGCACGAACAAAGGGAAGCTCTCCAGGGGCAGAACCCTAGCTTTGTTTTTGCTGATTTTCATGGGCTTTTACCGGAGCTCCATCAAAATAAAATTAACCGCTACCTAATAATAATAATAAGAAAAAACTAATTCAAACTTAACAGTTACCTAATTACAACAAAAAAAAGCTAAACAAATCTGGTTTAACTAGATCTTACAACCCGAAAAAATAATGCATCAGCTTCTCGCAGGAAGAAGCGCTGCCGCCACTCGCTGACACTATTCTCTTAACTGCGAGCTGCTAAAATGGCGAGATGGACATGCGAAGGCTCCGTGGTGGTGCAGAGGCGACGGCTTGGAAGTGCAGAGGTCGGACCTGAGGTGCTCGAAGCTCATGTTTGCTAGAGATTCCTAGCTAGACCTGGTTACGGATGCGCACGAGTGTGTTTCTTTCTCGATCGGAGCTCAGGCGACACTCTCCATCCCTTCACCATATCGGAAACCGTCTGTAAGCTCCGAAAATGGAAGCTGGAAGCTCTGGCTTCACGTCATCTTCCAACCTGCTTTGCTTGAGTGCTCGAAAGAAACACCCTGCTTCGCCTGAGTGCTCGAACAAAGGGAAGCTCTCCAGCGGCAAAACCCTAGCTTTGTTTTTGCTGATTTTCATGGGCTTTTACCGGAGCTCCATCAACACTGCATCTGACACCATAACTCGAATGAAAACTCACGAGCTTTGTAAACTGCACCATCTCAAGATCTCAAGAGCTCAATTTGGAAGCTGTCGTGAGAAGATGTGAGACTTCACCATGGGAAAGAGTTTGATAAGGAGATGAGATAGAATCTAAATCTGAAAAATAAAAATATTAGGGTTTATAATTTAGTATATATAGGAAAAAATAGGGGTATAATAGTAAAAGGGTTTTTGAATTTTAGTGTAAAATATTAGTTGAGGTCTTTAGTAAGAAGAGAAGGTAAGTGGGTTGGGAAAGGGCATACGGGGGAGACTTCAAGTCCCCGTAGGTAATAATCTCTTAAAATTATATTATAAACCATATCATTATAAAGAATAATATGGTTTGTGGATGTTTAAAGGAGTCATGGGTTACAAATCTTTCACCTTTTCTCTTTTATTAAACCATAATTGTATCATATGAAATGTCATATATTACCTATATATATGTGACCCTCCTATCATTGTTGACTAGAAGTTGAATAAAATCAAAGATATTATACTTCACTCTAATCTACTCTCTTTCTCTGTCTTATCAACATGTTATCTATATGAGCTTACTATTTTGATCTTGTGGAAGAGGTAAGTAATTAATAAGGTTAACATAATTCTTTTTTTTATTTTGGTTACATAGGTGTCTGGGCCAGCTTTCGCGCACCACGACTAATTTCATGCGAAATATACACACCTCCCCATGCATATTCCCACTTAATCTGAACTAGGTTACCCATGTTCAGGGAGGGGATCTGGACCTTGTACCTCTTACTTTACCCACTTTAAGGGCTGAAGAAATATCAAGGCTCTAGCCAATTGTGCTAACCCAACTGGTTAGGTTAACGTAATTCTTATTCTTGTGTTATGCTATCTTTGTAGATTTTATACTACAATTTTTCGGAGAGTACAATACAGAAATTTTGTTAATATGAAGTACTCGAATTTGTTCATATGGTTTGTAGTACAACTGTAAGTACCTTCAAAATATATTTATAAGCCCGAAACTTAGTACAAATTCTATATTAGAGAAGCATAAAAGAAAATTTATATAGCCGAAACTTACAACAAATTTTATATATCGGAAGCATATATAAAAGTTTATAGGCATGAAACCTACCACACATTTTGTATGCATGAAGCATAAAACACATTTTATATGTTTAAAGCCTACAACAAATTTATATGCGTGAAACATTGGCCAAAGTCCAAAAGTTCAAAACCTATACGAATTATTAAAGGTTTTAAAACTAGATTAAATTTTAACTAGATAAAACTTTTAAAGAATTACAAAGTCTCGAAACCTTAATTCAAATTTATAGGTTTGAAACAAAAGTAGTTATATGATGAAGAACTCATATGAATTTCATGGATATTTAAGAATTTAAAATTTTTATATAAAAGGAATTATGTTTTCTTAAAGTATCGCACTAAAGTAACCAAAATGTCTGTGTAAATTAGAGCTTAAATGGAATAAGAAAATATTTTATGTGTATTGCGGAGAAAATTAATATGTCACTAAAGGACTATATTAAAGTATTACTACAATTTCATCACTATCATTGCTAGATATTGACGATCTTAACACGTTTATGAATTTTCACAAATTCGAGGTTTTTAATGTACACATTAATGGAGATAATCTAATGAATTAAGAGTTTTTCCATTTACATAATTCTAGGAGCAATATTATGAATCAAACCTTTGTTAAGATATTTTTCATATCATTAAACAAATATTTCTTGAATGTTGGAAAATTTATTTTAGTAATAAAATGATTATATTCATAAAAATGACATAAAAGTAGGAGGAGATAAGTTAGAAAATTAAATGATTTTATGAAGTGTACCATCTTTTAGATAATTTGTGGAAAGCTTGCATGATAAAGGTTTTGAACCTTAAACTCCCTGTAAATGTTTATAGTCTTACCATTTGGACAATCTATCAATTGTTAGTAAATTAGGCAAATAAAGTGTTAGTACAAGTTCAGGTACTACTTAAATTAATCAAGGGTTTTGAATGAATAAATAACATTATCGGGTGAAACATATATTCGTCTCCTTGTATCATATCATAAATATACTCCTGAAATAGTTATATCGAGAATAAAAGTTTTAAGAAAATATGATGAGATTACTTATCTATCTCGTAAGCAAGTAAGATAAAGAATTGTTTACGTAAAAATCATAATTCATGTTCAATGACTCATTACTACTCTCTAAAATGATTAAAGCTGAAAGTGTAAGTTCAAAATACGGTTCATTTCCAAAATATTACAAATAATATACAAAATGCATTTGTAGACATATAGAATGTTGTGAAATCTCATCTGATGTAAACACTCAATTATTGTCCTAGATTAACATATAATAGATATTTCAACGAACACATCCAACCAACACATGAAGCATGTTAGACATATAATGAATCTAACCAGCGCATGAAGAATGGTAGATATGCAATTCATATAACCAACACATGAAGTGTGGAAAGTCAACATGTACCATGCCCCGAAGAAAGAAATCTCATGAGTAAATGAAAAAATGGTAAAAAATTTAGAATGTGCACGTTTATGTAGTATGACATGAATTATTAAGCCAGCTAATGTAGGTACGTGTATTACACTTAAAGGAAGTAATGGTCATTGAATAGATGAAGATACATGATTACGAGGAAAGCTATGTATATTATTTGGAAATATATAAATTGTGAGATAGTTTATGGGATTAATATATATTCTCATTTACTATAACTCTTGAAATAAATAATCAAGTTCCTAAACCACAAAGTGATGAAATATGTAGATATTGATAGAAATTATGATAGTGCATTTTGAAATCTAAAATTCTACTTGTATATCGGAGGTCCCTGTGAAAACCTAAGATTAATTATGAAAAGACATCTTCATTCTTATATTATTTATACAACGTAGTGATGTCTAGATGGATATCAAAGTTTTTGACGAGCACAACACCATAGATGCCTGAAGCATGATAGGTTCCCAAACACAAATAGTCTTTGAAGCGCAACAAGTGCCTGAAGAACAATATCTGCCAATTTTAATTAAAGCGTTAAATTTTAAGTTCTCGGTGATCGAGAAGTGTCTGGAACATAAAAAGTGCTGAAAATAATAATTTATTTAGAGTGTGAGAAACAAGATTTTGATTTATGAAAGGAAACTAGGAATAATTGTTGTCATAATTCATGCCATAATTAGGAGGATGTGATATTTGTGTGTTGTAATATTTTTACTTCACATAGACTTTTTTTCACTGAGTTTTTCCATTAATATTTTAACAAGGCATGCCATATATTCATTGTCAAAATAATTATATATACTTTTTCTTGATCAAGAAATAATGTTACTAATACTCAATACCCTCAAGTGTAAATTCAGAAGATTTTTTAATTAAAGTTTAATTAACAAAGACAATCAAGGTACAAGTGCACAAGTATCTAATGTGAATGTCGTAATGAGAAAAAAATATATTTAAATTCTGCACTTTTTTCCTTTATCATGGTTTTTCCCATTGGATTTTCTTGGTAAGGTTGTAACGAGACAAATTAAATATGTGACATACGCCCAAAGATTGATGTACTATTTATTCCTTCATCAAAAAAATTTCCAATAGGTTTTCTATATAAGGTTTTAATGAGACATATCATCTAGTGAGTATCTAAGAGGGAGTGGTATGAAATATTTGTTTAAGTGGATATTTCAAAATATCCAAAAGAAGTGTGGTTTATCTTATATAAGACATATACCAACAGTATTGTATGAGGATATTGATACTTGTATCACACAAATTTAAAATGACTACATCAAAAGAGACGAAACGACACATATATAGCCTAAATTTTCTATACGCACGAATTACAGAAAATAGAGATATTGGCATTCATCAAATACAATAATGTCACAATCTTGATGATTTTTCCATTGTCAACCAAAACATTCATGAGAAAAAATTCAAAATATTGGTCGCGTCAACTCAGAGATTGCTTACCAACATCAGGGAGCGTGAACAATACAATGTACTTTTTTTTTCTTCGTCCAAGTTTTATATCATTGGATTTTTCTTGAAAAGGTTTTAATGAGGTAGTTTTTTTTACGATAATTAGTTTCATGTATATGTACTCTTTTTCCTTTGACCAAGTTTTTATCCTAAGAGGTTTTTTTTAAATACATATGAGAGCCACTTTGGACTCGGAATCATTTTGACACCAATAAGATTCGATCCCAGGACCTCTTGGTATCTGCGGAGTAGTCTAACTACTATACCAACTATCGATCTTGCTAAAGGATTTTCATTGGCAAGGTTTAACGAGACATGATTCTTAATCGACGGTATCCAAATGGGAGTATTATAAATCATAGAATATTATTAGTGGATGTCATAAAGATTAATGGGTTACAAACCTTTGTCATTTTCTCCTTTATAGCACCATAATTGGATCATATGAAGGTTCATATAATGCCTATTGGTCGCTCCTATAGTGTGATATAAATTCAACACAAAAGAAGAGAAGCAACTAACTGCAAGTGTACGGGTCGTTCCAAGTAATTAAAGTAAATACTAGAAATTCGTCTCCACATGAATTTAAGTAGTTATTCTAAATCGTGTTCAATATTAGAATAGATGGTATTAATTATTTTGATTCAAAAGATAAGTGAAGTAAAGTGTTTTGTTTTCTAACAAAATAAATATATAATTATGCAAACAGGATAAGGAGATGCAAGTATGAACATATCTTATTGAATTTATGGTTCCTAAGAATAAGGGTGAATGAGAAATTTCACAATAGTCGGGATTCTATTATCTCCTAAAACCCGTCAATGCGATTATAAGCTACGTTCAGATGATTAAGAAATTACCCAATTGGCTATGCGGTTAGTCAAGCCCTTCAAGATCAATGAAGAATTCCGCGCGTCTATATTCTAGTTCAGTAATTATACCCACATCCCCGTCAAGATGATCACCGTCACTACTGAATAGCCTAATTAATATGACCTATCTCCGTAGCTAATTCATTGATAGTGAAATTAATACAAAAATATAGTCAATGGGAAGTAAGAACCAAAATAATTAAATAAAAAAATCTTAAATTCAAATTAAAACAAAAAACAATAATCAATTGTTCATATAATTACAATCATAAAGAGAAATTGTGCATAATAAAACTCTTGAATAAATAGTTTAGAAATACCTCATAGACAAAATAGCTCTAATACTAATTTACCCAAATAATAGAGATGGAGAAGTGTAGAATTGTTGTAGTTAAGCTCTAGCTCTTGCTTCTTCCTCCTCTAGATCCTCCTGATTGCTTCTATGATGATTTATGTATGTATATTAAGCTTAGGCAGCCAAGGGATGATTTTCCAAGGTTAGGAGCTTGTATATATAGGTTTTAGGTAGAAATAATGGATAGGAACCAAGTAAAGGAATCCAAATCCAAGTCAAATTCGTTTACTAAAACGTAGGAGAGGATAAAGACTATTCATTGTGTTGGTAATATCTTCTTTGTTACTGGGCCAAATTTTGCCCACTTTATATTAAAATGACCACAATGAAAATATCTATCTAATACTTTTAAGGATCGTCCAAAATCGCATCCGATTTAGAGTTATCTTCACTTTAGTGGACGTAGTTGCAGAATTGCCAGATTTATTTTGCAACTTTTCCTTTTAACTCTTGATTTCACCTTAAATCTTATTTCTTTAACTCCTTAACATTTATTTGGCCTCTTATATAATTTAATAACATAAGAGCTTCACATTTAACACACAAATTACACCAAAAATGCTCTAAAAGTAATAATTCTCCAAATCAAGGTAAGAAACTGAAATATATCGAATAATAGGGAAAAACCTTCTACTAAGCACATAATACACTTAAAATGATGTCTCGCTAGTATATTAATTTATCATTAAAAAGGATACATCACCTATAAATATGTATTCCTCCTATCATTGTTGACTAAAAAATGGATAAAATAAAACATATCATACTCCACTCTTCTTTACTCTTTCTTTTGTCTTATCTTACATATTAGTTTATAATATATATTTTTTGTTAATATTCTAATTTGTATATTTGAGTAATAAATCATCTGTGAAAATTTAACATTTAACTATTATTGGAGTAAGATAAATAATAAATAACTAATTAATATTAGCCCTGTCCTCAAAATAGAGACTTGTATAAAAGAGTTGCAAAAATTTAACAAGTTGATTCCTATTGATATCTGACAAGGATATAACTCAAATTTAGTATATTAAATAATAAGAATTTTTTCTGAAATTTTTTAATTATAAAAAATTCTTATTATAAGAATAAATCAAAGTCTTAAAAGTATTAAAATTTCTTTCAGATGAAATCGTGTTTTCAAAAATGATTTTTGATTATATTAATATTTTGGAATAAATAAAGCAATTTTTAAGAATCAAACTCAAAATATCCATTCTAAATTTTAATGTATAACGATACTAACCATTTAGCCACAATGCTTCGTGAGTTCTATAGAACATGCATGTTTTACATAAATGTTTAAAGGGGGCCAATTATTTTTCGGAACAAAATTATACTTATGTATTATAAAATATACGAAATCAAGTGGTGTTGCCAAGGGTGTATAAATTAATAGAATAAATAACGCAAATAAGAACAATAGACTAGCACGGTACTGCAAGTATTACATGGTATGCAAGTTAAGAAGATTAATTACTCAGGAACTTAAGTGTGTTAAACGAATAGGTAAACAAATCAGAGTAGCAATTAATAATTAAAATACAAAAAGTATATATGATTGATTGAGAATAATGATTAAACTAGGGAAGTTAAGACAAATAATTAAATATGAGAGAAATAAGATGAGAGAATATAACTCAAATTTTTCTATTATGCACTATTCCTTCTATTTCTTCTATCAGTTTATAAGAGATGATAATTGCTCTTAGATAAGTAGTCAAGGATTCTAAATTCCCCCTATCCCCGGAGCACGAACTATGGTGGCGACCTCACAATCACGAGGGGACTCAAATAGGGTGTTCCTGCGCTACTAGGTTCATAGAATAAACCCTAATGACTATCTAGTTAGACAATCTTGTCAGGATTAATTCTGTATACTAGACGTTTATGTGGTGTTTCAATAATTAGACACCCCTTCTGGGTGACCATCTAACTACTATTAGCAAAGCCCTAAATTGATCACGTTTAAGATAGACAGTAAATCAAAGCACATAAGTCAAATTTATGGTTAAGCAGCTAGAATCAATTTAAAACATATAATTTCCAAAGAAACATAGATAGAAAGAAAATAGTATACATAATGCGAAACCCAAGCTATGGGAAAATTAGTTCATACCTGAAGGAAATAAACTAAAATAAAGATATATGAATGTCATCTTGCTCTCTTGAATGACTAAGAATTAATATAAGGTTTAGAACTGAGCAAGGATGATTTTACAAAGGCTAAAGGGTGTATTTATAGGGGTTTAGGAAGCCCTAAAACTTTTTCTTGGAGTGGAAGACAAGTAATTGGACTTCTAGCCCAACTCTGATTCGTAACCCGAAAATATAGAAAAGGTAATAAACTGTTGTTTTTTAATTTTACCATAACGTCTTCGTTTGAACTCCGTTTGACGCGTTCTTTATATCGAAACTGATCGTCTCGAAAAACTCTATAACTTTGCTTCAGAACATTCTTCCAAATTCCTAGGCAATCTTGAGTTATGATTATTTTTGTGGACGTGTCTGGTGAAATTCAGATTTACTTGGCAACTTTATCTTTCCATATCTATCTTTTTTTTCCTTTATCTCCAATTTTGATCATTAGCTTCTTTCTTTTATCTCTTGGAATTCATTTGGCATCTAATTAATCACCATATATCTTTAAAGCTTCACAATTAACACACAATTAAACCAAATATGTTCTAAAAATAATAAATCATTAAATCAAGACAAGAAATAAGAAAATACAATAATTCATGAGAAAATCGAGTAAACACTTTCCTAAAACACTAAAAATATTCTAATAAGGGAAAACCAACTGTTGAGTTACAAAAATATTCTAATAAGGGAAAATCAACTGTTGAGTTACCAAAATATTCTAATAATTCAAAAATTGGTTATGAAAAAATTAAAATAACTCAAAATGTTCAATCAATGTAAAATGATCTTTCGTCGCAATTTTTTCAGATAGACAAACACCAATTTGTTAATTTTTATCCTTGCCTTTTCTTAAGTACAAGCAAATAATAAGTTTGTGAAGGGGGGATGTGTCCTTGTAGAAATGTATATTATTTAGGATACATTATGTTTATTTTAACTCCTATTTGATGTTATTGCAGGTTTTATTGATAAAAGACTATTTCCATCCCTGAAAAGCAAATGTGATTAAACAAAGATATTGTAGATATGTTAGGAAAGTACTATTTTTAACAGTTTCTAAAAGAAGAAGAAAAGTTGGACCTTCACCAGAAACATAAAGACATAGCTTAGACCAGCTAAACCAACCTGAAGAAGCCAAAATTCATCCCTTCTATATTGATGAAGTCGACATACCATCTAGGGAAGTAAGGAGAGTCCAAAAAAGAAAAGAGTTGTCCAGAAATAGAAAATTCCAAGGAATAGAAGAGACCAAGCAAAAATGGAATACTATTAGATAGTTACAAGATTAATAGATTAGATATATATTGTTCAAAGTTATATTTTAGTAACTGTAGTCTTTTTTTGTTACAAGGGAACCCACTTGTACCGTGAAAAAATAGATCAATCTTACACCTAAACCATCCTTAACACATATGATGTAAACCTTCGTTGGACACTTCCATCCATATTTGTCTCGTGTTAGGATACTCTGAATCCCGTTTGGGGGTTCAATGCAAGTGGAGTAGCTATGTTTGATGTATCCCCAGCTTAGCTAGCCAAATTATGCTTCTACAAAAATACTCTTGATAAATAAGGACCCCTTTATTCTAAAGATGGATCGGATCCCCTCTATCCAAAATGCCTATGACCCTCATCCATAATCAACATGTGTTAGTGCCTCTAGCATCTCTTTAAAATCCACCTCCACCTCATGATCCGTTATTCCCATTTCCCAAGCCATATACATACCCTCATAAATTGCTACTAACTCCACACCTATTGGTGAAGTATACTGGAGATTCATGGAGAAGCCTCGAATCTGGTTTCCCTCTGTATCTCGCATTAGTCCAATCGCCCCCCCTATTTGTTACCTTGGGTTATAGCTCCCATTTATATTTATCTTTAAGCCTTGATTCGTTTTAAACCCTCCTATGAGTCCTACATGGTCTATATGCTTCAAACTCTTCCTAAGATGACTATTCCATTCTCTAACATATTCAGATCCTACGTATTTGGCCTTCTTAATTAAAACCTCACCATTAGGGATTGCAATATTGCTGAGGACGACCTCGGTGTATTACGTGGATCATATTTTGAGTGGGACTTTATGGGACTTATTGTACATTGATTTAAGATCATTATATGCTTCTTCCTTGTAAAATCTTTTAAATCTTGAACCATAGTTTGTGCTTACTTTATTAGGACACAAAATTTTTGAGTTGGGGTATCAATGTCTCTCCTTTTGTGATAGATTTATAGACTCACGTCATTTAGGAAGGGTTTTGAGAGTTAAAGTGTGATTTATCCCTTTATTTGGCGTATCATCGTTGGGAAATATTGGTTGTCGATTGATTAGGTGAAAGTTGAGTTGGGTTATCGTAAGTTGCATCAAAATAGTCCACAAATAATTAATCCTCAAGAAAATAATAATAATACACTATATAATTAATTGAATAGTATGGGATAATGTCACTTTGTGACAATGATGATGAAATGCATCAACAAGATATGGTAGTGATGTCAACAAGACTATTGGTTGAAGTAACCATTAAAATGAAGAATTATTGGGTAACGAAATTGTTGATGAAGAATTGTTGGTAAATAGGGTTGGATCACGTGATCGAGGAAATGAATTAGACAAGTGCTGAAAATTCAACGGGAAGAGCCAATAGAAGGTGCCACGTCCCGTTCAAAGGGTTAACACTGGTCATGAAGTGATATAAAATGGGTATGAGTCACGTCGTTTAGGTGACTTATAGATTCTATTTGACTATTCAACACAATGGAATAGTGGCGGTACAATTCCAATCATCCAATGCTTCTACCTGGCGTTGAAAATTCCATAACTGACCAAGCCCCATGCGTAGATGCTAACAATATCAATCCATCCATCCATTAGCACCCCACCACTTCGTAGAGGTATTACGCAAGAATATTTTGTCTTAAGTATTTGTGGTGAATCTAACCATGCAGGTCCAGTCAATCCTAGCGTGACACGTGGAGCTGAGAAGAAACTAGCAGTTGTTGACCAAGCAAAGAAGTTGACTGATGAGTGTAGCAGACCTGACTCTCGTAGCCTGACATGTCACATGAAACTGCCATTAGTTGTAGTTGACTATTCAAAAGTTCCAATTCCTGATTGTACTGTTGTAGCGAATATGATAAAGCCACTCATGCCATCTTGACTAGTATTATTGAAGAACAGTAACAACTTTAAAAGATGACTGAATTTCTGCTACCAACCAACATATACCACATCGCATCAACCGTACTATACCTTTGATAAATTTGTGTCCACATCCTATGAACCAAAACGTAGTACGTGCCCATTACCGTCAATGAGAGTGAACCCACTCTTTCAATCAACAGAGAAGTATGAGTAGCACCACCAGGTCACACAGCCAGCGTGTGCGGGCGTGTGGGTGTGTCGGACCCTGGACCGACCATCATTCCGAGAATGAATCGTCACCAAAATTATTTGAGTCAACGCCACTAATTTAATAGTCAAACAAGTCAACTTTTTAGGTTGTAGAGCCATTTACGAGCATTCAAACCCTCGGACAAAGACTTTTGTGCCCGATTTTCTCCCTAACCATGTGTGGGAATTGTTGGGAACCGGAGTATCATACGTGTTATTATCCTGGAACGAGCCTTGGGTGATCAAATATTAGACAATCTAGTTGGCTGTGCCAGGGGAACAAATATTAATGTCATATATGGTATTGGCCTTGACGAATCCACATTTTGAATATGGTATTGTCCTATACCGAGCCTCGGTTGATCAAAACATAACTGATCTAGCTGACTATACTAGGGATGCTGATAGTAGTGTCACACGTGTTATTGGCCTAGACCGAGCCACAACTGACAGTAAATGTGAGACACAGGGTATGGGCTGAGACCAAGCGTCATGGGACCATGGGCTATATAGGCCTCAGAATGTCCTCATCATCATGTCGGTCTGAGTCACACCTACCATCATATAGAGACGCATATCTTGATTTGAGCACTCAAGCCATTTACAAGCTTTCTGAGACACTTTACGACGTCTTACAAACTCAATCTTCTCACTAACCATGTGCAAACAATGTTTGGGACCTAAGTGTGATCCCCAAACACTGTGTTATTATTTGGATGATGCTCTTATGGATATGGACCCGACTGTGTACTTTTTGGAGATAGTTTGAGTCCGCAAACAACTTATGCTTTGCATTTAGAGTCACATGTGATATATGTCGTTGTGTGAGATGGTGTTTAGAATTTTGAGAGGGATGAGTACCATATCTAGCTCCCTCAAATGACTCAAAAAGATGAAGACATGGGTGACTTGGAGGGGGAAAGTGTGGTGTATTGGATTTGCAGCTATGGTTTAATCCATCTTGATAAGACGGAATAAGTGAGTTCACTGGGGAGTGGTCACTACCCAAGACGTTATTCTCAAGGGAGGTCAACTTTGTATCTATCACTCTCTTTTTGTCTTGTACCTTCATCTTCCCTTTTCAGAAGTTAGGGGGTCCATCTTAGATGTACATTGATATATACTCGAAGGATCTTGGAGGGAGTAAGACTGTACTTAGCATACTACTAGATTACATTTTTTGTACTGGTTCCATCAGATGTATAGTTTTTAGTCTCTTTTGGTTATCTTTTTAATACCATGGGTTTCACCTAACAGAAAAAATTAGGAGAAAAATAGTTACTTGTATTATGATACCTTATTTAACTTTATATTAAATTTATTTGTTAAAATATAATTTAGGTTTGTAAATGAATTAAATTAGAATAATTTAATGATTACTAAAAACAAACAAATGGGAAAACAAAAATGGAGGAAGAAAACAATGTACCTTCAGTTCCACCTACCCCCACATGTTTGGCACGCCCAACCACCATCCCCAGTTCGGACCCCACTCCCCACTACCTGGCCTAAACCCCTTTCCCACATCCCTTTATTTGATAAATCGAATTTTCCTTTTTTAGATAAATAGCAAAAAAAATCTTCAAAAGGATCACATGAAAAATCTATATTATACCAGAGCATCGACATGACCAACCAGGTTATAAAGGCCCAACTAGAGTTTTTATTGGCCTGAGATTATCCCACTAGCTGAAACCCTATATAAAAGTCTAGCTTAAAAAAATGAGGCTCGAAGTTTTGGGCCTCGGATAAAAAAATTGTTGCTCGGGCCCATTTCATAGACCCGTACACTTTTCTCACTGAAAGACCTTAATATATTATCCCCCACCCAACCCTGTCGTCTCGGTTTATCTTATCGTATATGTCTCACCATACTCTCTTCTCTCAGACACACTAAACCCTAACTCAACATCCAGTGAAATCATCAATAAGTAGTCCATAAGCCTAAATCAATAGTATTTTTTCATGACTTACGTGCTAAATATACACATTAAATATATTCTCTTTTCAAAGGTATGGGTTGTCATTTAAATCTCACAGATTTTGTAGGTCAAGATGATGTTTTTCGTTAAATGATAGAATTAAATTTTCCATTTTCGTCAATCCAAGTTGTGTAATCGTTGTTTGTGCAGATTACTATGGTTGATTTGCTCAGATCTTTCACATGCTTGAATATATATACCTCGTGTTTGATCCGAAAATGGTTTAAATTACCATCTCCACCAAGTTTTAAGTAATTTCTTCTACTTTTCTAATGCTTGTAATTTGTATTATTTATTTAATATATATTTTATATATAATTTTCAGACTCGTAATTTATTTGTTAGATTTGTTATTTTTTATGTCTATTATATAAAGAATAAAATCAAAATAATTGTGTATTCTTGAGCATTATGACAAACCCCTTAGTTACTTTAATTATGCTATTTTTTTTATTTCTCCGTTTTTTCATTTATATGCAATATTTTATACATATTTAAAATAAATCTAAGTGGTTTTTATAGATGTAATATGCTATTAATAGTTTTTTATTTGTGTGTTTAGACTAATAATTTAATTTATATGTGTTTATGTATATCTAATTTTATTGATCCTCGTTTTCTTTTTATATTTTGCATTGTTTGTTTTTATTTTATATGAAATTATTTAAATTGATTTACTTATTGTTAAGTCTTATAATATTATTTGTGCATAAAAATCATTAAGGTATGCATATTTGTATATAATTTTTCATTACATTAAGATTTTTATACTTATGCGATGAGTGTAAGTATGTATAAGATTTTGCATGATTTTGTATTCATATGTATATAAACATTAATTTTGTATGTATATAGTGATTTCTATGTATGTTATATTCAGATTTGTCATTATCCAAGTGTTATATGATCTTTTATGTTTGATCGTGTTAGTACATGTGTTGAAGTGAATCAATTAACTAGAGTAATAAAATTAATAGAGTGGTTTATAAACTGATATAGTATATTTTGTGTGATTAAATGGTGATTTTGGAAACTTGTGAGACTATTTTATGTTTATGTATAATTTCCAATGGATATAAATGTATAAAATATACAGTAAATTTCCCTTTTTCCACCCTGATTGTCAACCTATCCCCAATTTCTTAAATAATTCTACATACCCACTATACTTAAAAAGCACGACTCGTTGCCCATTTTGGACAAAATACGTCCAAAAAATTCGTTAATTGACCCACGTGTGCGGCATATGTCTAATATAATTAATTTTTTTCATTCCAAATCATTTTAAAAATTAAAAAACAAAAAACCTCTTTAGGTAAGGTAATTTTTCCATTTCAAGTATAGTTTATTGACTTATATAATAAGTGATACATGTCTACTTATATTTTTATTTGTTCAATGTTACAGAATCAATCATTATCTTATTTTGCACAAGATTGATGGTCATTTCATTTCAATTATATAAGGTAATCAATTCTTACTATTAACATATTTTACTAGAATTATATGAACCTTGGAACCTGAACTATGAATCATGTAACTTGAATCATAAACCATAAATTCTAAATTAAATTTTACAAATGTGTTATATATATAACACATTTTTAAAATTTAATTATGTATATATATATATATATATATATATATATATATATATATATATATATATATATATATATATTATGTATAACCCATGCATGAAGGCATTGAAAAAAGATTATTCTTTTATCTTGTAGAAGGTGAAATAGAATAAATTAAGTGTGTACAAAATTTAATTTAGAGTAAATATCCATTTTACCCTTGTATTATAACTTGATTGAAAACTTACCCCTTGAAATATAAAACGTGTATGCTCACCCTTGTATAAAGTTCTTGGATAGACCTTCTCAGACCCACAATCAATAATTACTATCTTTACTGAGTCAAACCCCTTTCATTAGGACTGTGATAATTTTTTATGACCTCATGGATCATGTTGTTTGCACCCTACACATTTCTAAAAACCTTTTATAATATAAACCATGGATACCTAAAAAGGTATCAGAACACCAAAAATAAACACCACAAAAAACATCAACCAATCGACAAGACCCGTACCCAACAACAAACACAAAAAAATACAAATTTACAACAACACAAATCAATCATTAGAACAAGAGGAAATCAACCACAAATGACACTGTTTTACCAAAAAAAGGTTTTGCATAATTGAAACATATGTAGAAGATGGATTAGTTCTCATGTAAACACGTTTCCACAGTAAGAAATCACTAAACTCCATTGCCTTTGTTCGCATCGTTTTAAAGGAGAGAGAGAGAGGAAGAGAGAGAGAGATAATTTAATTCTCTGTTTGTTTGCACTTGATAAGATCAATGAAATCTATATTATACTGGGTCAATAGGATGGGTGTTTTTTACCAGATCGTAATAATCTTTAACTATTCTCTCACCAAAAAAATTAATCTATTTTTATTAAGATTACGCGTAAAGTCTCACTACATTAAAACATTATCTTTTAGTAGAATAATTTCATTTAGTTGTACATTCTCAATCATTACTTATAACTTTAAAAAATATTAAGTGTCTTTAGCGTATTTAGAATATACATTTTTTTTAATGGTTAGCTAACACTTTTTCAATAATCTTATACATTACATTACAACATATGATATTATCATGTTAGCTAACACTTTTTCAATAAACTTTGAATTTGAATAGCGGAGGATTCTCACCTTTCACACCACCAGAGAAAAGATCTAAGGTAGACAATAATTACGAGGATGAGCGTCAACAACTTTGCAGCCTGGAATGAGTTAAATAGAAAAAATTGATTTCCATAGTAGATGAGCGTCACCAACTTTACAGGCTGAGGAATTTTTTTTACGGGCAAGGACACCAGACGGCGAGTCCACCTGTACCGAGACATTGAGTTACTTGTTTTTACAACAAGTAGGGGAGGGAAATATAAGTGTCGTTTTGTACATTAATAGAAGAGAGTTATCTGTCTAGCTAGCCCAGTATTGGAGGTGCTCCGTCACAGTAGGAGCATACTTTATGTTACTTGTAAAATTGCATATGTTGTAAACTTTATAACTTATTATGTGTTTTTTTTGCTGGATTTTTTTAAATTTGGATGGTTTAAATGGGAACTAGGTTTATGGGATTTATGTTTGCTTGTTATATTTGTTACTTATCTTTTTTATCTTGATGGGAGATGAGAGTATTTGTGTCTTAGGGTATTTGCTAAAAGTAGCCTACTAAAAACATCATCTCTATCCTTTTATACCTTTTCTACCTATGTTATTAAATATATTATTTATTTTTTATTACAATAATTATTTTTTAATATTAAACAAATAATATGGCACTCCCATCACTATCTCTCTATCACCACCACCACCACCATCACCGCCACCTCCACCATTACCACTACCACAATCACCATGTATTTAACCACCACTATAGCCACCACAACCACCACCACCACCACTTACTACTAATTCCATCATACAGGCATGCATCCGTGAATTTATTTTAAATCGTCATAACTAGTTGTAAAAAAATTAGAAAAATAAAAAATTTATATTTCTGGATAAAGCAAAATAATATTTACATCTATTATTTTTTTTGTTTTTTTTTCTTAAATATTTTTTTGTAAACATGAAATTCTCTGTTCGAAATGGTGAATTTGTTTTTCGCAAACATGAAATTCACTATTGGAAACAATGAATTTTGCGTCTTCGGGAAAAAAATTAAAAAAAAAATTATAGACATAATATTAATTTGCTTAATCCAAAAATGATTTTTTTTTTTTTATAATTAGTTATGACAATTTGAAAAACAATTCACAGATATGCGCTTGTGTGATCTAATTAGTAATAGGTGGTAGTGGTGGTTGTTTTTGTGGTTGTGGAGGTGGTCTTGCGGTGGTGTCGTTGAGGTTGTAGTTGTGGTGGTTGTTGTGGTGGTGGTAGCGGTGGTAGTAATAGAGTGGTGGTGGTGGGGTGGTGGCTGGTGATGGTGGGGTAGGGGTGGTGAGAAGTTGTAATAGGGTGGTTAAAATTAAATAATAAATAATAGAGTAACTAAAAAGATTATATAAATGTATTTTGACAATGTGATGATTTTAATAAAGAATTTTAGTAGGGGATGTTTCTAGCAAATAAGTTTCTAATAAGCATTTATGAATTAATGACTTGTGACTTAGATGTGTTTTTCTTTAATTATGTTAATGGTAAGTGTTAGTGGTAATATTCAAAAGTGTTTGATATTTGTATGCCATGCTTTTGTTAATTTATCTGTCAGGTGTCAGATTTCATTTCATTATGACTTATAGTTTAGTTTTTTTTCCAATTTTAGGATTTGTTTTGTTTGGGAGTTATGTTTATGGGTTCTACGGGATAACCTGAATTTAGATTACTCACCCTGGATACAAATCCAAATCTTGTGGGAAGGATTTTATCAATGAAGTAGCCATAATTGGAACAATTCACCATTTAATATGGTACAACTCATTGGGTTCTGCGTTGAAGGTTCAAAACATGCTTTCTTATACGAGTTTATGTGTAATGATTCTCTTTAAAACTACATATTCTCGCTAGAGGAGAAGACTGTATCTTTGATCTATAACCTAATGTTTGAGATATCTCTCGGTGTGGCTCGAGGAATCCACTATCTACATTGAGGATGTGATATGAAAATATTACATATTGATATAAAACCTCATAATATCCTTCTCGATGAAAATTCTAATCCAAAGGTATCTGACTTTGGGCTTGCAAAATTGTATGAACCCGAAGATAGTATTGTATCTCTGACTCGAGCACGTGGAACAATGGGTGACATGGCTCCAGAGTTATCTTATAAAAATATCAGAGGAGTCTCATATAAAGCCGATGTTTGTAGTTATGGTATGTTTCTTATGCAAATGGAAGGACGGAGAAAAAGTTTGAATCCATTTGTGAAAAATCTGAGCCAAATTTTCTTCCTTTCATGGGTGTATGACCAGGTCACTCAAGGTAAACAAATTGAAAGTAAGGATACCACCAGAGAACAAAATAAAATGGTAGAGAAGATGAATTTCGTAGGTTTATGGTGTATACAGATGAAGCCTATCGGTTTCCCATCAGTTAATATAATAGTTGAGATGCTTGAAGGAGAGGATGAGCATCTGCAAATGCCTCCAAAGCCCTTTCTATATCCTGAACAATCTGTGATGAATCATTTTTAATACATCGGAGATAGGTAAATATATTAGAAGTTATTTTGATTTCAATAAAATTTAAACCGACGTATTTAAATTATGTTTTGTTTGTACCTCCGACTAGCCTAGATCATAAGAATAGTGTATATTACGTATTTCTTGGTCTATTAATTAATGTTTCTTTTTTTTAAAATCCTTAATTTCATTTTTCAAATAAAGAAAACCTTAACTCATATGGATTTAAAAAGTTACAAGAATGACATTTTTGTCATGGGTTTCTTATATATAACACTACTATGGATTGCACCTGAAAGAAATAAATAATTTATTTTATTTATTATATTAATCCGCCAAAATGTTAGTTAATATTTTGTTTTTAAATTTAGATATTGAAATTCAAAATTATGGGAAGTTATTTATTTTTATCCATCTATCCATTATCTGACAACTAATCTCATGTTATCCTATTAAAAGGATAAAGTCAGAATTCACAAGAACATCAATCTTAATTTTATAATACGTTCTTCTCTTTATTTTCTCTGTTAAAAAGTTCTATACACAGAATCAATTAATCAGAGGCTCTTAGGTTGTGAACAAAAGGCTCTTAGGTTGTGAACAAAAGGCTCTTCTTTACTGTGAGAAGATCTGTGATCGAAGCAATCAGATTATTATTCTTTTTCCGCTGCAATTCAAGAGGTAAACATATAGATCCTCTTTCTTTTATATCTAATTAATTGCTTTCATATGGTATCAGAGCAAGAAAGTTTTTTAATTAAGATTAATTTTTTTAAGAGAAATTTTTATTGAAAGGATTTTGTTTTGTCGACATATTTTTTGATAAGTTTAGTCGACAAAAGTTTTTTTTTTATAAGAAAAGAAGATGAATTGTTTTTTCTGTGTCCATTAACTTGATAAATAATAGTTTACTTTGCTACTGTATTAGCATAGATTAGAATCAATGTTGTTGTATTAGTATATGTATTACAATCCATCGTTATCACTACTGGAATCAATTTACATCTCTGCTTTGTTTAAAAAAAAATTGACATCTGAATCAATTTATTTTTTTATTTTTTTGTGAGCCCATAGTTGGTTATATAAGCTAATCAATTGATATATAATCCGTAGAATCATGTGCTGTGTTAATTTTTTTGGGTCTGTTTTTTTTAAGCAAAATGAAACTGTTCCTGGGGTGATCAAAACCTGGGCAGTTCATCCCAGTGACATGTTGCCTTACCAGATTCACTGCTTAACTTATTTAACTTATTGTTAATGAACATAGTTCCTGGAAACATGTTGTAAACTGTTTTTTTCTTGTATCCTAATCGATTTTGGTGAAACTTTTATCGTTCTTATTTTCTATATGTAGAAAATGATGGAGACACGAATTAGGGATCACGGGAATCGAGGCTCCAACTATAAAGAGATTACCGAATGCTTCATAGGAACGTGAGAAATCCTAATGGACCACTAAGAGTTCATACACCACGTCGAGCAAGAACACCAGAACAAAGACAAGTTTTGAGGAACAGTATCCAAGCACTCCGTTATAGGAAGAAACCTCATCACACTCTAATTCAACATATGGCAATTGTCAATAGGTTGATTCAGAATGTCATAGATTGGGGTGAGGATGGCTTATGTTGTAATGATTGCATGGTGGTAGTCTTTCGTACAACATTGCTGAGAGAGTTGCTTAGGGATTTAGATATCCTATGGAAGGATAAGTTTCAGAATTCACAAGAACATCTATGCTAATTTCATAATATGTTCTTCTCTATCTTTTCTCTGCTAAAAAGTTCTACACAGAAGCAATTAATTAGAGGCTCTTAGTTTGTGAACAAAAGGCTCTTCTTCACTGTGAGAAGATCCGTGATCTAAGCAATCAAATTATTGTTCTTTTTCTGCTGCTCTTCAAGAGGTAAACATATAAATACTCTTGCTTTTATATCTAATTAATTGCTTTCATATGTAATGAGATGTCGATTCTATGGATAAGATGTAACATCATTATGGCAAGTGGAAGAATGACGGACATACCAAAAAAAAAATTGAATCAAATCTAATACCAGTACATTGCATACATGTATATCCTAGTACATATCAGAAGAAAAAAATTCATCCATACTACTACACTACACGATTCTTTTGTTTACTTCACATTATGCAGATTCTCTATTACCCAATACATTAATAGAATTTACTCAATCCACACAAACCGTATACATTGATGGGTTATCCTCTTAAATTTAATAGACTATCCATCAAAGTGTTCACTAAGTGTTCAGTGATTGAAAAGAACACATTAAATTTAATGGTACATATGCAGTAATAATGAAGCAAAATATTGATGGAATATTATCTACATATTAGACCCCAAAAGAATTTGTCGACAAAAAAAATCCGACATAATCCTTTTTAAAAAGAAATAAAAAAATTAATACCAATTAATTCTATCATGCTCTGATACCATATGAAATTAATTAATCAGAGGCTCTTAGGTTGTGAACAAAATGCTCTTCTTCACTGTGAGAAGATCCGTGATCGAAGCAATTAGATTATTGTCCTTTTTCCGCTGCTCTTCAAGAGGTAAACACATAAATCCTCTTGCTTTTATATCTAATTATTTGCTTTCAGCACCTTTGGCAAACATTTGCCTTCACTAAAGACATACATTATCCTCGCAGATGACATTGATCGATTTTTTACAAGGACATGTCCTCGTTATTGATTCCTAGCAAAAGTTCTGTCATAGAAGATCCCCATCGGCGAGGATTCTGGTGTGTCAGTGCAGGTGGACGCGTGGCATTTTTTGGGATAAATACTATCCTCACAGATGAAAGTCTTATTCGTGAGGTAAAATGTCCTCACAAATGACAGTTTCATTCACGAGGCCATTTTTCTTTGCCGAATGGCTTATTTGCGAGGACCCACTTTGATTTATTTGCAAGGACATTGTCCTTGCAAGTATATTTTATTTAATTTTTTTTATTAATTTTTAATTTATGTATTAATTTTATAATTTCTGATTAATATTTTTTATTACTTTAAATAGACATAAATAAAAACCCGATAAAATACTAAAATAAAATAAAATTAATCGTAATATATTATTTACAAACCTCGTTTTTTAGTCTTAATTAGTGGGGTTGGCTGGCTGAAGGGACGATAGGAGGAGGATTGGAAGAAACATAAGAAAGAGTATCGGAAGGACTGGTAGCAAGAATAGAAAAAAGACTAGCGAGAGGGGTGTAAGTCGATAGCCCCTGTTCTACCTTATTTCGATTAACAAAGGAAAGAGATCTACTCAACCGATCTTTGAGGTTGTATGTGTGTTGGGTGGCAGCCATGGAGCTCATGGGTCGAGGTCTTTCCTCCTCTAGAATGTATGGATTCCTACCCACCGAGTTAGGATATTCGTTGGTGGCCCCTAACATCCTGGCAAAGTACTAAACTATCTTATCGGATGGATGAGCAGTAGCACACCTCGAATGTTTGGCTTTGGGTGCGCTCCATGTCCGGGGATCCAAATCTGGGTCCCTTCACCAATACCTTGGTGTGCCGCCTCCATTACCGACTCCACGTGATCCCTTTGCGTGAGCGACGGTGTAGATGATGACGAGCCAGATTGAGTCAGCGATTCCTTGAATTTGTTACGCTTGATGGCTCTCAGTGCGTCATGTTACATGAAATAAATAAACAATATTTAATTAAATTTAAAACTCGAAATAAATAATTGAAATCATATTTAAATACTTATATTTGAACTCTATTATGATTCCGTACTCCACTCATTCTTTTTCTTGTCAAAGACGATATCAAAGAAGAAGTCGACCATTTGGGTAAATGGAAACTCCTGTTCTTAACCATCCACTAGTGCTCGAATAACCATCGAGTTCTTCTCCCCGACCTATTTAAGCCAGGTATAAATGTGCTAGGATTATTCGATGTTAAAAAGAAATGAGTTGTGTTCCTTACCACAAACGTCTTCTCTCGTGTCCGGGAGTAAGTCCTTAATCCTGCCCACTTGGGAGTTTCTTTTTACCGGTTCTTCTGATTCTCTTTAACCAGTTCTAATTTTTTGTAACAAAACAAATTTATTACAATAATAAAGTATACAAATTTATAAGTTACAACTAAAACCAATAATATTACCTTACTCTTCTCCTAGTCCCACATCTTACAGGTGGCCTTCTAGTTCTCCGATGTTTGCGCATCCGAGATTTTACCTTTAACGTAAAAGTTTATCGAAGTAGCCCTTGGCAGAGGTGGCATCTATGCTGCTGGAGATCATGTCCAGTCCACCCTCTGCATCCATTCATCGATGCGGAAGAATTCCTGTTCACAAATATTTTCAATGATTACATTTCTAATTATACAGTGAGAATTAAAAAGATTACATATTAAGGTTGGAAAAATTACCTGTAATCGATTCCGAACCTGGTAGTGCAACTCAGACGGGACAGCTTCCCAGCTCTCGTAACACAAGGGCACCTTCTCTCGGACCATGAGTCCAAGAACCAGGCTCACGCGTTTCTCGAACACGCTCCCTGGATTCACGTCTTATCGAAGACGCAAAAATCTATAGGGAGTTGTCCCCCTCCTTGAGAATAGCCTTAACGGATGATGCTAGTGTGGACCGACCCCTGGGCTTTTGGGTCTTTTTCCATGTTAAAATACTGTATTAATAAAAAAGTTATATAATTAATAAAACAAAAATATATCATACCTGACGCATTGCAAGCCGATATCAACTGATTCGGTTACATGAAGGAAGTGTCAGTAAATTTGGTTTGTGAATTTTTTGAGCAGTTATATGAGGCGCTAGATTTTCATAGTTGGGTCTTTTATCTTCCACAAATTAGGTGTATCGCGAAGGAAGATATTTAATATTTGAGTGCTCCATTCTTAGATAAGGAGATTCGAGATGCAGTGTTTCAGTCAACCCCAATGAAAGCACTAGGCTCAGCTTATATGTCTCCAGAATTTTATCAGAAATATTTCATTGTTTGGGAAGCTATAGAGTCAAGTTGTCTTCCAACAGAGCTGAATGGAACCCTCATTTACTTTATTTTGAAGGTTCTGATCCTAATAGTGTAAGTTCATTACGACCTATAAGCCTAATACATTCTTCTTGCAAATTTATTAAGAAGGTTATGATAAATAGACTTAGACCCTTGCTTGCTGATATCATTGGTCCTTGTCAAAGCAACTTTTTATCAAAATGGTCTACCAAAAATAATATTGTGCTTGTTCGCGAAGTGGATCATAGAATGAGCCAACTCAAAGGAGAAAAGGGAGTAATGGTGATAAAGATCGACCTTACAAAATTTTATGATAAAATCCATTGAGAGCTTATTGTAGATACAATTAGACACTTTGGCTTTCCCGAGCGATTGGTGTCTCTTATCATGTCAAGGATTGCGGAAAATGAAATGCAGGCGTTATAGAATGGTGAACCCTTGCCACCATTTAAACAGTGTCCCGGTATTCTTCAAGGGGACCTACTCTTACCCTACATATTCAGCATGTGCAAGGAGCGACTTTCTCTTCTTATACATAAGATGTTTGGAAAAGGAAGATGGGAGCCAATTTAGATGGAGAGACAAGGTCCTAAACTGTCTCATATCTATTTGCTAATGATTTTGTTCTGTTAAGAGAAGCCTATGTTTCATAGGTGAATGTAATGCATGAGACGTTGGACTTCTTTTGTAAAGAAGCCGATCAAACTACAAGTGTAGAGAAGCCACTCATATATTTCTCGAGAAATGTTTACGAGATGGTTCAACAAGAGTTGGCTGATATGAGTAGTTTTTTCCTTAGTGAGTCATTCAGAACCTACTTAGGAGCGCCTATTCAGTCAAGGCGTCTACCCAAAGGTTTCAATAAACTAATCATGGAAAAAATGAAAGGTAAATTAGTAGCATGTAAGGTGAAAACGTTATCGCTAGCTAGACAAGTCACATTTGCACAATCGGTCCTGTGTGCAATACCAACCTACCAAACGTAAGTGATGAAGCTTCCAGTGTGTGAGAAGATTGACCGGATTGTCAGAGATTTCATATAGGAGTCCTCGAGTTATAAGAGAAAAATTCACTTGGTCTCCTGGGAGGGTTTTTTGCAAACCAAAATCAGAAGAGGGGTTAGGAATACGCAGTGCTAAAAAGTATAGTGTTGCTCTCCAAGCGGAACATGGATGAAAACTTCTGTAAGATCATGAAGTGGCGTGGGTTGAGGAATTTAAGAACAAATACTTCAAGGATGGGTTGTTACAAAGGGAAAAAAAGTTAGCGACTCGTATGTGTGTAAGGCGATCTTCAGAGGAACGAGTCTACTTAAGGAAGGTGTGGTTGAGATGGCGGGTGTGGACGACACTAGATACAAGTGGAAACATGAGGCCTCAGGTTAATTCTCTGTCAATCGGATTTTAAATATATTGAAAATAGCCCGGCAGATGCGAGTTTTAATTGGGGAAGCTCATGCGAATAAAATGTTCACAAAATGTTAGATTTATATTGTGAATAATTGCGTGAACTGGCTCCCTTCCCCGAAAAACAAGTCTACTCGGGAATAGGGAGTGTAGTATATGTGGTTGGATGAGTGAATATGTACGCCAGTTGTTTGTGAACTGTACAATGGCTAAATCCATGTGACAAGAGCTCGGACAGCAGCTGTCATCACCAAGCCGCAACAGCACCACTGTCTCGAGTGGAAATGAAGGTACTAGAGATGTACCAAGGGCTACTGAAAGGCAAAATAAACTGCCAAGGGGTCCTGCAAATTCACCAGAATTTGGCGTTGTGGACTGGACTGCAAAATTCTAGCATCCGCGAAAGTGTGAGTTTCAAGGATAGTAGCACAGCTGAGTCGAGAGGGAAAATCTGGCTGGAGGCGAATCTAGCTGTTAGGTTTGTTATGATAGCTTGGAATAAAAAATTGTTTTTTAGTTGCGCTTTGGGTAATATGAAACATGCAAAATTAATTCGTATTTAATCAAGCTCTTCGGACCCCCCGAATTGATGGTTTAAGAAGCGACACGGTGAGATTGGCCACCAACCGTGTACTAACATGGGAAAGGAGCATGACGACGGGGTTATTGTTTATGGGAAAAGCTCCTTTATTATATTGGTTAAATTTCAAGGTCGCAACAAACTTAATGTGGATGGTAGTTGTGATTTAATGAACAGAAAGGCTGGGATAGGTGGGTTATTAAGAGACGGAGATGGATCGTTCTTAGCTAGTTTTTTCGGGCCTTGTGTGGTAGAGTCTACTTTTCATTCGAAAACCTTAGCGCTTCATTATAGACTGAGATGGGCGGTCAAGTGAGGTATTAAGAATCTATGTATTGAAACTGATTCAAGTGAGTTATATGCGCTATTGAAAGGAGGTGGTAGTTTCAAGAATTGGTCTTGTCACATCGAGCGTGATTGCACTGAAATCCTAAAAGAAAACCCGAAATTTGAGGTAAATCACATTGTTCATGAGGTGAATGTGTGTGTGGATATGCTGGTAAGAAAAGGAGCAGACGTATTAGAGACCTCATGCAAATATGAAGACCCATGTGAGTATTTGTGGAGAAGTAAAACGAAAGATAGGAGCGGCTTGTGACTCCTAGGATTGTTTTGGACTCTCTTTTTGGGTGTTAGTTAATGTTACCTAACCGCTTTTTAAGCCGCAGATGTTTGAAAAATATAGAAAGTTCTATAATATTACATAGATAATAGTATTTACTTTCTTTTTCTTTTATAAAAATTCTAAACTTAAGTTCTAAAACATCTCTCACTTTTTAGAAACTATTTCAAATAAACTACTAGCCATAGTTAAATTTTCATTTAATGCGGGTCAATTTGTCATGGAAAATGGATTTGATGGCATTCTTGGAATTTTCATCTCCTTGTATCATTTGGATGACTGCTTTTAAGGAAGGCCGGCATGATGGATACCACTGGATGCACCAAAGTCCCACAACGACTAGTTTATTAAATATCTTGTTATCTTCTTATTTCTCGATTTTGATTTCTATTGCTATTTCTTATCCTTTCTCCAATTGATTGTACATCCATTCTGGATAGTATACTTGGCTATTATCTTTATCTGCACCATGATAAATCTTCCTCCCTCCAACTATGTTAAGCAACAACATGCCAAAGCTATAAATGTCTGCTTTGTAAGTTACATTTTCGTAGTTCCTGGAGAACACTTCTGGTGCAATGTAACCTATTGTCCCTCGAGCTGCACTCATCGAAACTATACTTTCTTCTTTGGAGCACAGCTTCGCTAGACCAAAATCAACAACTTTTCGATTGAAATTCCGGTCTAACAAGATATTGTGAGGTTTAATATCAAAGTGGAGGATCCGTTGGTTACACCCCTGATGAAGATAATCAATCCCTTCGGCTATACCGATGGAAATTTTTAGCAGTGTCTCCCAACCTAAAGAACGACTTTGATTTCCTGATGAAATAAATTTGTCGAGCGAATCATTCGGTAGGAACTCATACACAAGACCTCGCCTATATCCATCTGCATAATATCCGACTAGGCGAACCTCATTAACATGGTGTATTTTTTCAATTGTACCAACTTCATTCACGAAATCTTCACCATTTCCTTTAAAATTATCGAGTACCTTAACAGCAACAAAAACATCATTGGAAAGTTTTCCTTCGTATACTGTTCCATAACCTCCTTTACCTAATTTTTCTCTAAAATGATCAGTGATTTTTTTAATATATGCATAAGAATATCTACTAGGCCTTGAAGCTTTATGATCTTCCAGGATTGGCTCTACCCTTTTCTCCTCGCTTTTTATCTTCTTGGAGATGTATAAACGAATAAGTACAAGAATGAATATTCCCATTATAGCCAGACCTATTAATATTCCTGCAGTATTAAAACCATACAAGATAAGAAATGATATATTTTAAACTATAGATCTATGATGCAAGGGTGACAAATAACTTTACCCTCGATAATCTTTTTCTTTGACACACCTGGAAAAGATAAAAAAGGTTTATTAAGACCACATGAGAATTAGCACAATGACACGAAGAGTTAGAAGTACCTGAAAGAAATTGTTTTGGGCCTGGCCCATATTGTAAGTGCCCATAATGGGTTAACCCGACCCATTGTGGTAGTTATTACATTAATAACTAGTATATAAATAACTTCATGGAAGTTATTTCATTTGAATATATCAGACACATTTTCTATACGCTTCTTTCTTTCTCTTTGCCTTATGCTTGAGAGAAACAAAACCATTACAAATTCTCTCAAAAATCTATTCTACATATAATAGAAGATTCAGCGACATTTAGGTTGTGGAATAGCAATCTTCTTCGATATGTAAGTGGATACAATACCGGAGCGCCTAAAAGGTTTGTCTAGAACCCTTTAATTTCTTACAAATGGTATCTGAGCCACTGGTGCTCGTTTTTGTGAAATGCTTTTCATATTGTATATGTTTAATACATGTCTACATATGAGATCTGGTATGTTTTATTTATAAAATTGTATGATATTTTTCTTGATTTAGAAAAATAAATAAAATATAGTTTCATATTCACCATGAAATAAAGATAACATCAATATAAATTTTGTAAAATTCGGATTTAAAACAAAATAGTTGTGATTTTTTTTGTGAATATTTTAATGAATATTTTTGTTTTTTTTCTGTTGGAGAAGAAGATACAGTTTCTGATATTAAAAAAAAAAAATAACGGTACAGGTAGTTAAGTTATGTGAGTCAAACTACCAACCTAACACTATCTCAACAGTTGATGTAGAATGTAGTAACCGCTGAGCTACTAGCTTGTTTTATTTTTTTACATCGTCATTAGTGTAATAATGGCTGATCCATTTTTTGTTTTCAGTTTTAAGAAAAAAAAGGAAAAACAAGTAGTTGGCATTTTTTTACTCAATACCTGCAGATTATTTTGTGTTCCTTTTTTTTTGGGAGATGCATTTCAACTTTTAATTTTATTATTATTTTAAAATAAAAAGAGACACCAATTTGTGTGTGTTTTTTTATGAGAGATGCATTTTAATTTTAATTTTTATTATTATTTTTAAAAATAAAAAGGGGCACTAATTTGTGTGGTTTGAACATTGGTCAAACATAGTATCTGATTATGCAATAACGGTTAGGTTGTAATCAAAGTTATTTTATTACAGCTACCGCGAAGATATATATTTCATATCTGTTTTTTTTTTTGTATGTTATATTGTTATTTAAGTATGTGAAATAAAAAGAAATAATTTCACAGTCAACATGTGTTTAGCTAACGAGTTATTTATCATATAATTTGAATAGTAGTTATTTTCTCATGTTTGATGTATATGCCTATATGTTCAACTTATAAGCATATGTAGTCATGATCTTATTATGCTAAACATGAACTTGAATTTTGTTTATAGAATGAGTTAACCATGTTTTCAAGTTCTATAGAATGAGTTAACCATGTTTTCACATAACCCAATAAATGAGAAACTCTAAATATTTTGTATGAGTTAATTAGTGTATCTTAAATGCGTTTGATACATTACTTGTTAGTTAATATATTATATTTTGTCAATTGCATATGTATATATATTAAAACTTGGGTTATTTTATGGATAAGTTTGAATCCATAACCACTAGGTCATACAGGTCTAATGTATTCAATCTGGATTGATTGTATTGGAATAGTGGGAGTTCTATAGAGAACTTATCATTTTGTCTTGATGAAATTGAATTATAATTAGATTAACAAAAGTATGGTGATTCATGATTGGGAACATAGTGAACTTTCTGTTTCACTTTTTTTTTTTCTATTTACGAATTTAATTTGCATTTTGAGACAATGATATCATTGAATATATTTTGTATATATTAATGAAATTCTCTAGATATACTAGAAAATGGCTATGAGTAACATCTTTTATACCTTTAAAGAAGGACAAATATGAATGGTGATATAACTATACCCTAAGAGAACTCGAATTACATTGAGTACTAGAATTTGAGGTTGTTAATAATGTGATGCTTGAGCTTGAGGAAGACTTCAAATTCATCCCATGAGGATCATATTGACTTATCAAGTTTTAGAGGTATAAAAAATTTATTATTTGAGAAATATTGATAAGTTATATGGAAGAGGTAGTTTATGAGTATCACCAGTATCCTACCACTTATGATATGTGGGTATACTCTTAAGGAGATGATCAAGGATACATCTAGTCATAAAAGGACACCTAGTCATGTCATTTAATACATCTAAGGGCGATGTTTTAATGTGACTAGGACAGACTAGACATCTGGTGATATCCTAAATTATGAACAACAAATTCAAGTAATAATCAACCTCTTTCAAATAATTGAGAATATTAGAAAGTGAATGACTCGTAATAACATCAATTCGTTTGATGATACTACTTGTATTGTACTCAAGAATAAGTGTATTTGAGGTTTATTGGCCTCATAGTTGTACATATTACTGAGTCTAGCTCTCATACAAAACTACAGTATAGAGAAAGATGATTGAAAGAAAAAGGGTGATATATTTGGTTCTAAGAAGATCAAGATCAATAGTCACAAGAAAATAAAGTATGATCATAAGTAATAAAATAGAAAGATGAGATGCTACATTTATGATAAGTTGTGTCACTTATCTTGCATAACTAGTATAGTAGCACTATCTTCTTCTTATGATTTTTGCATCTATTGCTAGCACCATGTTACTAACGGGTCTTACCCTATGTGGATTATGAACTTAGGAGCAATAGATCTTGTGACAAGAGATTGAGAGACATATATAGTGTACCATGAATAAAAATATGAGTTGGTATAAGATGGATATATGTAGATGACAACAATAATGTTGAAGTCAATGGTTTGGCACAAGTAGTTGAGCTTGCGAAGTGGTCAAACCTTGTATCTACATGATATCTTAGGTGTACAAATTTTGGCACAATTTGGTCTCAATCATTGTTCTTCTGCGATTAAATCTAGTACATATGATCATGAAAAACCATAAGTGTTCTACATAGTATGGATCTGTCTTTAGAACAAATGGTTCTTTGGTATTTGACAAAGGTTGACTACAGCAACTATAATTTTAATAGTGGTTGATTTTCTATGATAGTCTTTTATAGTAATGAAGATATTGGAAAATTTTATGAAATATTAGGCTATGTCATAATAGTTATGACATGAACCACATTGTTGGTGAAGGATATTTCTTTTATTCACTTGATGAAATCTTTTGGCCAAATTGTGGATACTGCCTAGTAATGAAAGTAATATGACTTTTTTTTTGAAAGCTTAAACTAAATGTTTCAATATCCGTTGGAATTGATTCATTTGAACATTTGTAGACTCATTAAGTTAACAAGATGTGGGGTATACTATTTCATCACCTTATAGATGATTTCACACGGTTTAGTGATATCTATCAGATTTCTTGCAAATTAGAAGCACTGAGATGCTTCACAAATTTGTTAATTAGAAAATCGAGAATCAGATAGAGAGAAAGGGTAAAACCTTGAGAAAAAACCGTGATCACAAAAATCTATTTGAGGGCTTTTAAAGAAGGGTGTGTGGTGGGTCCTGGGGTGTTATAAAATTAAGTGCAAAAATAAAGGATCCACTTAACCGCAAGTGTACGGTTGTCCCAAGTAATATATGATAATCAAGTTCGTTCTCAGGGACGGATTAGGTTCAACCCAAATATTAATCAGATAGTAGAGATAATTGTTAAACAGAAAATAAAAGATAATAATTTTTGTTTGGTTTTTGTAAAATAAAAAATGCAAATAAAGGAAAGACTAAATTAACTAAACAGAAAAGAAATAAAGCAAATAAAAGACTAACTTCAGATAAGAGAGATACTTGATCCTCGCAAAGGAATCTACTTAATCAATGTAATCTATGCTATGTTTAAGGGTAGAATTGGAATTATAATATTAGTCGGGACTCTAATATCTCCTAGCCCCCTGTCGGGTGGACCTAGAAGCTATCCTAAAGTATCATAAACACCTGTATGGTCGAATATGGCTCTTCGGATGATATGATTTTACCTCTTTGGCTATGTAACTAGTTAAGCCTGTCGGTCAATAACGGACATTACACGGGTATTACCTAGATCTGTATTCAAACCCCCCTGTCGGATGATCCATACGCCACTATATGGAATAGCCCAAATACTAACAGCTAATTCTAGTTGTTCCTAAAAGAATTAGTAATGAAACAAAGTAATATCCAATACCTAAAACTCAATTCAATTTAAATCTAACAATCCCAAATTCAAAACATAGATTAATTAATTAAGGTTCATCCCTTTTATGCGATTCTCAAGTATATAAAAGTTTAGCTCATGGAAATATAAAATACTGAAACTAAATAGAAAGACATCATATTTAATTACAGAAAAAAATTATATAACCTAAGGATTAGATGACTGTTGATGGAAGAACAGAATTCCTCCAGCTCTAGCTTCTCCTTTGCCTTCTTGCTCTGAAATCTCTGACTCTCTCTCTAAGGATGTATATATTGAATGGTTATTGAGAGGTACTGAATAATGAGGTATAAGGGGTGTATTTATAGGTGTTGGAAGACCCTAGGTCGAATTTGCTTGGAGTGGAAGACAAGTCAAAGACTCTTAAATTCGTAGCTCTAAAAGATAAGATTCTGCTGATTTGATTTGGTCATATCTTTTTCAATAATTATCCGTTTGAGAAGTTCCAATATATGAAACTGCTTGTCTTGGAAAGCTCTTTCTATTGGTGCAGACCATTAGTCCAGAATCCATTCCAATCTTTTATTATGATTTAATTCCTAAAACGTGGCTGGATTTCAGATTTCAAAAGGCAGCTTTATATTTTCCTCCTTTGAATAAATCTTTACCAAATCTTCTTATTTCCATATAAATCTTCTTTCCTTTCATCTTTATCTTGACTTGGCCTCTAAGTAATTACCATTTATCTTTTAAAGCTTTCACAATAAATAAATAATTAAACCGCATATGCTTAAAAAGAATAAATCAATAAATCAAGAAATCAAAATAGGAAAGTGCACTCTAAAAATAGAAACTCGACTAGAAATCATTTCCTAACACTCTAAAATACACTAAGACTTTATTCTCACTTTTTCTCCTTGGATTGGTCTTTCATGAAATTCAAGAACCAATTAACTTTGCATTAAAAATAGTCAAATTTACGCACAAAAGCTCAAATTCTGCAAATAGTTAATTTCCAAGGGGAGAAAGTGTAATATGATCAAATAAGCTTAAAAGTCTATCAACAAGTCATTTATTCACCTAAAAGGATGTCTTTAATGGGCTAAGAGTTAGAACAAATAGGGAGACATCAAGACCCCAAACTCAAACCTTTGTCGTCCCGACAAAGTAAAATAAAAACAAAGGATCTTTTAGGTGAACGCAGAAGGTAGAATCTAGAAAATAATCCCAAAGCAAAGCTTAAAAAAAATTTCATATAGTCTAACCTAGGAATTAATATACATTTACACTTATCATGCAAAATCAAATACAAAACAATATCAATCCAAAATTAATTTCACATTGCTAGAAGGTTACGCTTATTACTTAGCTCAAGATGGTGGCTATAGGGTGTTCCTCGATCCTTACTTGTGTTGAATGTTCCACTTAGAATAATCCCTATTAACTCACTGTGTATCTAGGAATCACGAGGACTTTATGGTTTTAGCATAGGCTGAAGGACGGTATGGTATGTATATTTGGTAAATTTGAAGTGAGCTTTTGGCTCTCTCCTCACTTACCATCAACAAACTGTCCAAGAGCTTGAGTTTTCACTCAAATAACGTTCTCACTCAACCCAATTGACGCGCTTAATTAGCGTCCCCAAATTAACCCAATAAGCACTAAGGATGATTCACCTAAAAATTTCCACTTTGCCGGTCCGAATATATTTTCATTTCAAATCATTCATTTTTTTCTTTTCTTTTGTATAGCCATGACTCTCTTTTAATGTTGAGATAGCATACTATTTTTTTTATAGTTATGCCTATTCATAACTTGAGCTCGAAACTTCTTTTCCATTCACTATTACCCCGGCAAAGGGTTACAATACAATAAACCTGTGAATCATCAAAATATATAACCGAGCACAATTGATAAGCTCAAAAATCCCAACCCAATAAATTCCCATATGGTGGACCCACCACCCCAAACTCAAGCTCAAGACAGGAAGTCTCAGGATCGTGATTCAAGTGCGGGTCATATGGTCATACCTAATAATACTAAGGGATATTGGCTTATAATGTGGCGACAAAAGAAACGCTTAAAGGTTAAAAATTTGTCTAAGAAGGATAAAATTAATTCAGGGATAGACAGCCAAAAAGGATTCAAAGGACTAACAAAGAACTGCCTCTATCATCTTCCTATTTACACAACTTGTCTCTAGTTCATACCTAAGTGGGTTCTATACTCATTTAGATCTCACGTTCTACAAACCACCTATTATCCTTAAGCACAAGTTTACTTCTTTTGCATTGTTCATTAATTCTTCCTATCAATTATCTCATATTTGCATGCAATCAAAGTGTGTTTACTACTAAATCCTAAAGTCAACTATTTTCTATCATTAGTTCATGAAAAGCATGCTTGATGGGGGCATTTAAAATACTCTACAGTCATCGCAACCCTAAGATTAAAGCATGTAAAACACAAAAAATTGGGATGAGGCAACGAACCCCACCCCAAACTCAAAAGTGAGTCGTGTCCCCACGACTCGAAAAAGACTCAATAAAGCAAATAAACTAATAAAACAAATAAGAAAGGGATAGGAAAACGTATCTGAACCAGCACAAAGCTGGTTTCCATGGTTGCGTGTAGGTTGAGCTCCTTGTGTTGCGTAGGTGGCATGTTGAACATTGCTCACTCCACGTAATATGATTTCCATAAGCTCCAACTCTTTTGTGATTTTCCTATGGGTTTCAACACCTCTTCATGATTATCCTCCCAAAATTCTTTCAACTACATCTTTTAACACCCAAAAGTAATACAAGCTTCTCCAACTTCTCTTTTCTCTTCATGGTATTCTTGACCTCCCAATCTTTGACATCTCAATGGACCCCAAACTCAAAACTTCAAATAATCAAAAACTAGAGAGGAGTTTTGAGATTTGATGTTTTGAGGATTTGTAATGAAGTATTATGGAGTCATATGAGATGGGTAATGAATATGTAATGGCTTGGGGAAGGTTTAATAAATAGGATTGAAGCTTTGATGAAGAGGCTAAAGCTTGAAGGAGAAGATTTCTTGATTTTCTTGAAGGATTGTGATGTTGGATGTGTGTTTGGAATGGATTAGGAGGAAGGATTTGATGTTCTTTGGTGTTGTAGTGGTTTTTGTGCAGGCTTTAAGGTGTTTTTATAAGGTTGGGAGCTAGAAAATCTGTGTGGAAGAGGCTAGGGTTTATCTCTTTAAGGTTAGAAGTTGACTGGGTTTCGAACTCTTCACAAACCGCCAGTCCGCGGTGCAGGGGGTAGTCCGCGGGGTAGTCCGCGCGCAACAGCTATTGATTTTTTTCGCTTCTGTCTTGACCCCGTGCTAGCACCCCGTGGTACGGGTTTTTGACCTGCGGTGTATGGGTGCGGTGCATGGGGTAGTCCGCACCATCTCCGTCAAAAAACCCGCGGTACACACCCCGTGGTACGGGTTTTGCGCATGCGGTATAGGCCGCGGTGCACCGCGGCTATTTTTTCTCGCCTCTGGATAAGACCCGTGGTACAAACCCGTGGTACGGGTTTTTGGGGCGCAGTACATCCCTGCGGTATAGGGGGTACACCGCGGGGGTAGTCCGCGCCAGCCTCCAAAATTTTCTTTTTGCACTTCCTAGCACCCCAAACTCGATTCCTGCACCAATAACACACTACCTTTCTCATTTCTTTTAAAAGTAGACACTAAAACTTGACACTTAACTTAGAATTATACACTAGGAATTTAAAAACTTAAAGCAATTTAAACATGGGTTGTCTCCCAAGAAGCACTTTTGTTTATTACGTCTTTAAGTTTGACGTGTTACCTTCCATGAAGATGGTAATCAGGCCCTTGCGGTTCTCCTCCGCTTAAATTCGCCTCGTCCTTGGCATGTAAGTTTCTGAACCTTCCCCCTTAAAATTTTGTTCAATCGATCTCTGAAAGGGGGAGGGTAGTATCTCCGTTTCGCCTTCTTACTTTAAGGACGAAACGTGTTCTTCACCACACGATAATAGATGACCGTCCTCAATGGTATAAGCTCATTTTTATTCTCTTCAATCTCGCGTTCCTCTTTAAAGTGTGGTAGGTAAGTGCTTCTCCTTGCCGCTTTACTCTCGCGGTGTAGCACCTTTCTTGCGTAGCATCTATTGATCATTTGTAGTGATAGAGGTGATTTCGATATTCTATCTCTAATGATGATTTGTGGTGGAGATAGTGATTGGTGAACTTTTTTTGGTGGGGATTCGATTTTATTGTGAACTTTGAATTCTTCGATGGATTCCTCAACCACTTCACATTCGTCTTCGCTTTCAACCCAATCTTCCACTATTACTTCATCATATTCTTGATGTGGAATCTCAATAATCTTGATCACCTCTTTTTCTTGGTTGCGTTCTGTATCATGATCATGTGCACGCACCATAGGAATAGCAACCTCAGTTTCAATTTCTAGGATTTTCGTTGCTACTCCTTCTTCCACCATGCTCATAAGATTGTCAACCACATGGTGGTCTTCTTTTATAACCGGCATGATGGTCATATCACTATCACTAATAGCTTCCTTCAACACCTCCTCCTCAACTACTTCTTCCAGTTGATCTCTTCCATCCCTCGGGGGAGTGGAATCTTCATAAGACATACTACCCCATTCTTCATCCATCTGTTGCAAGCGTGCAACGGTGGCGTTTGTTTCTTCTACTATGCGCTGGAGTTTAGAACGTATCTCATTGTCAATTTCTTGCTGATAGTGATGAGGTGGAGGTTGTTGAATGTTTCCAACCCATTGGTTGTTCCATCCTTGCTCCCGGGGATAATGATATGATGATTGTTGTTGATTATTCCCGATCCATTGGTTGTTCCAATCCTGCTCTTGCGGGTATTGATAGGATTGTTGGTAGAAGTTACTACCCCATTGTTGTTGTCCCGAAGAGTCTTCCCAATAGTCATATGGATCGGGATCCGGGTAATGTCCTCTATACATCTTCAATAAAACTCTTGAGCATTACCTGAATAAAAATCTGTACAACAAAAACAAAAACCAAGCGTAAAACTGAAAAAATAAATAAACAATTACAACTACTAAAGATTAACACCGGGGTCACACGCTACCGTCCCCGGCAGCGGCGCCAAAAACTTGGTGGGTCCTGGGGTGTTATAAAATTAAGTGCAAAAATAAAGGATCCACTTAACCGCAAGTGTACGGTTGTCCCAAGTAATATATGATAATCAAGTTCGTTCTCAGGGACGATTAGGTTCAACCCAAATATTAATCAGATAGTAGAGATAATTGTTAAACAGAAAATAAAAGATAATAATTTTTGTTTGGTTTTTGTAAAATAAAAAATGAAAATAAAGGAAAGACTAAATTAACTAAACAGAAAAGAAATAAAGCAAATAAAAGACTAACTTCAGATAAGAGAGATACTTGATCCTCGCAAAGGAATCTACTTAATCAATGTAATCTATGCTATGTTTAAGGGTAGAATTGGAATTATAATATTAGTCGGGACTCTAATATCTCCTAGCCCCTGTCGGGTGGACCTAGAAGCTATCCTAAAGTATCATAAACACATGTATGGTCGAATATGGCTCTTCGGATGATATGATTTTACCTCTTTGGCTATGTAATTAGTTAAGCTTGTCGGTCAATAACGGACATTACACGGGTATTACCTAGATCTGTATTCAAACCCCCCTGTCGGATGATCCATACGCCACTATATGGAATAGCCCAAATACTAACAGCTAATTCTAGTTGTTCCTAAAAGAATTAGTAATGAAACAAAGTAATATCCCATACCTAAAACTCAATTCAATTTAAATCTAACAATCCCAAATTCAAAACATAGATTAATTAATTAAGGTTCATCCCTTTTATGCGATTCTCAAGTATATAAAAGTTTAGCTCATGGAAATATAAAATACTGAAACTAAATAGAAAGACATCATATTTAATTACAGAAAAGAATTATATAACCTAAGGATTAGATGACTGTTGATGGAAGAACAGAATTCCTCCAACTCTAGCTTCTCCTTTGCCTTCTTGCTCTGAAGTCTCTGACTCTCTCTCTAAGGATGTATATATTGAATGGTTATTGAGAGGTACTGAATAATGAGGTATAAGGGGTGTATTTATAGGTGTTGGAAGACCCTAGGTCGAATTTTCTTGGAGTGGAAGACAAGTCAAAGACTCTTAAATTCGTAGCTCTAAAAGATAAGATTCTGCTGATTTGATTTGGTCATATCTTTTTCAATAATTATCCGTTTGAGAAGTTCCAATATATGAAACTGCTTGTCTTGGAAAGCTCTTTCTATTGGTGCAGACCATTAGTCCAAAATCCATGCCAATCTTTTATTATGATTTAATTCCTAAAACGTGGCTGGATTTCAGATTTCAAAAGGCAGCTTTATCTTTTCCTCCTTTGAATAAATCTTTACCAAATCTTCTTATTTCCATATAAATCTTCTTTCCTTTCATCTTTATCTTGACTTGGCCTCTAAGTAATTACCATTTATCTTTTAAAGCTTTCACAATAAATAAATAATTAAACCGCATATGCTTAAAAAGAATAAATCAATAAATCAAGAAATCAAAGTAGGAAAGTGCACTCTAAAAATAGAAACTCGACTAGAAATCATTTCCTAACACTCTAAAATACACTAAGACTTTATTCTCACTTTTTCTCCTTGGATTGGTCTTTCATGAAATTCAAGAACCAATTAACTTTGCATTAAAAATAGTCAAATTTACGCAAAAAAGCTCAGATTCTGCAAATAGTTAATTTCCAAGGGGAGAAAGTGTAATATGATCAAATAAGCTTAAAAGTCTATCAAACAAGTCATTTATTCACCTAAAAGGATGTCTCCAATGGGCTAAGAATTAGAACAAATAGGGAGACATCAGTGTGATGAGAATGGGATCATAAATAAGTTTATGATTTTTTTCATATGCCATGACATGGAATAGTAGGTAAAAGAAGGAATGTAACTCTCCTGATTAAGGTGTATGATTGCGCAAATTAATCTCTCAATATATGTTTGGAAGATAAGTTTTTATTGCTACTCATATACTTATTCGTGTACCCACAAAGTTACTTCCATCAACTCCGTACGAACTATGCTTGATCTCCTGGGGGTTGGTATGTTTGTGACTTATCCAATGAGTATCGAAAGTTGGGTCACAAAAGGTAAGAATGATTTATTTGGAAGATTTTCAAAGACTTTAAAGGATATGTGTTTAAGGTTGAACATAATGATAGAATTTAATAAGATTGAGTTACATGATGTTTCATTTGGATAGTAATTTTTTTCCTAAGTAAAGGTGTGGTTATTGAAAATCTCATTTTACATGAATTAAATGAGGTTGATGAAGATGTATGCAATTTACCGTGTTACTAGATAAGGTACAACATGCACGAGGAAGGCAAGATTGCCTCCAATTTGACTCGAAAGAAATTATTGCATCACATAGTGAATCTGTTTCACAATAACTTCACCTAGAAGGAGTTATCAAGGGATATTTTGTTGTCGATTTAAGATCCATGGATAAATCTGTATGATTTGTCCATAAGACAAAGAAGAACCTCAGAGAGTACATGAACTCTTAATATCCTACTAGGAAAGATGGAGCAAATGAAGAGAAATCAATTCAGAAAGTTGGTTGGTCTTCCGAAGGACACAAAGTGATTGAGAATAAATAGATTCTTGAAATGAGAAGAAAACTAGACACTTCACTTGAGAGGTACGAATCTCGTCTAATGGCAAAAATGTTGTATTATATGGAATAAATTGTTTATTTGGAATAAACATTCTTTTATATAGTTAAGAGATTTACCTCATTTGGTTATATACTAGCTGTTGTGGTGTATCTTGATTATGATTTGCACTAGAGGATTTCAAAACTATTTTTCTCAGTGGAGAATAAAAGAATAGGATAAATTCATTGGAACAATATTTAGGATATGATGTTAAAGACCAAGAAAATACTATATGTAGATTGAAGAAGACAATCTATGGTCTCAAACAAGCCCAAAGACAGTGATTTTGAAATTTATGAGTCATTTCAATAAGTTCTTTTTGAAATGATATGTGAATATCACTTTGTCTACATATCAAAAGTTCTACAAAAAAGTGTATGAATTTATATCTCTATGTATTTGATATTCTGCAAGCTAGGAATGACACGTGATTTGTCAAAATTAAGGAGTTGTTATCTTTCAAATCTTTGTTGATGTGAAAGTTATGAGAAATGTGAGCTCTATTCTTGATGTTATGATTCATAAAGAATGTTTGAATTTCTGTAGTCCCTATCTAAAGAATTATTCATCAAGAAGAGATGTAAACGCTTTTACATGTCATACTTTAATGTCATTAACACTCCAAATAGATGAGAGAATAAGCTTTAATCTTCTTATGTGTCTTAGTACTCTATCAATGAAAATAGAAAAGGTAAACAATGTCATATTAGTAATTACATACCGATGATATTATTATGTATGTCATGATAAGTACTAGGCCATGCATTTTGTTATGCTTTGGGTTTAGTTATCCATTTATCAGTGATGTTTGCTAGACCAGACATTAGTTATATCGTGGGTTTAATAAGTCTATTAAAAATTGAATTATGGACATAAGTATTGAAAACCTGAAATATTAGCAATGAGATGCCTTAAAAGGATTAGGGCTCATGCTATATGTTTTCAAATATAATATTTACACCTAAAATATATCCATATGTTAATTGGATTCACAAAATGGATGAGTGTAAATGTCTTTAGGTTGTGTATTCTTGATGAAATATTGTCATATCCATGGAGTAGCAAGAAACAAAGCCATATATTGCTATGTCCATTGTGAATGTTGACTTTGGGCTTACTCAACTAAAATTCAAAAGGTTTGTTTGGTTTAAAAGTTTGTTTGTATTTTTTTATGATTCTCAAGTGATAGTGGGAGTCCAGCTTTAAAATACTATAATAGAGAAATGGCAATGACTTATGTGATGGACACATAGTATTATAGTATAACCAAATATATTGATATTAAGTATATCGTGATAAGAGACATTATTGCACATGGATTATGAAAATTTACAGTTAATACCCACACGTGATATTCTTGTAAAAATATATTTTGGAACTAATTGCAAGTTATGCAATTCAGATCATGTTGGATCTATATTGTTATGTATACAACAAAATAATGTGCAATGCTATATTTCCATTGTTGAGTGGTAATATATATACGTGTGGATAAGTATGTCAGATACACTATGATTGGCCTTCTCACACAGGAAATCGCCTTTGGCATTAGAGGATGCACAAGGATGAGACTAACTTATGTAAAAGAGTAACCCTTCATGTAAATAACGTGAGTTACGAAAGTCGACTTAACACATGTTAAGATGAGATCACAAACATGTAGCGCAACATGTTAATTTTAATTTGTGATCGAAGTAGATCCCCACTATCTACTTAGTTTATAAAAGCCAGATATGAAATTCTTAATTGATTTCACAGAGGGTTGATCAATTAAAGGATTCATTTTTGACAACGAGGAATGTCTAATTATATATCTGTACGATATTAATGGATACATGACATATGACATAAAAAAATTGAATAATAACGTAGCACGCGAGTCATACCGTGTGTGCTTGCGACCAAAAGAAAGTGAAGAATTGATCCCTGTTTCTTCATTGTGTGAGATCTTTGAGTAGTACCCTTATTACTTTTGACTGAATTTGATGTTTTGATCTAGTGTTTGCTACTTTAGCATATTATCGATGGTCATGAATGATTCGACCTAACGGGGTATGTCTGGGAAAGCAACCAGGTCATTATAGAAAATGTCAAGTGCAAAAAGAAGACTAAAATGGATATCAAAGTGTGTGCTTGCAGGTCGACCAATCATGTAAGTCATCAAGGACTATGACATGATAGTGAGACACACGATGTTATGCTAGTGAACTCTTCAAATCAAAAAGATGATGTGATATGGAATCTGAGGGGTCAGAGTTACTATGATATTGATATTATAATTTTTATTCCAGGGAACTGCAAGATACATGAAAGGATTATGAATCGTTTGAGCAGCTATCTACCCTAACAGGTTTATAGCAAAAGGAATGCTCGTATGCTTGCCGGTCGCACGACCTATTTGCCAAGTATGATAAAATTTATTGATATGTTTGAGATGAGAGAAAGAGTTGTCTGATGCATACAACATGAGTGTGAGAGTAAAGCAAGTGGGAGATCGAAAGAAATTGTTTTGGCCCTGACCCATATTGTAGGTGCCCATAATGGGTTAACCCGACCCATTGTGGTAGTTATTACATTAATAACTAGTATATAAATAACTTCATGGAAGTAATTTTATTTGAATATATCAGACACATTTCACATACGCTTCTTTCTTTCTATCTGCCTTATGCTTGAGAGAAACAAAACCATTACAAATTTTCTTAAAAATCTCTTTAACATATAATAGAAGATTCAGCGGCATTTAGGCTGTGGAATAGCAATCTTCTTCGATATGTAAGTGGATTCAATATCGGATTATTTCGATTCTTAATTCCGCCTAAAAGATTTTTCTAGAATCCTTTAATTTCTTACCGTACCTGGAATAAGTTCTTTGGGAAAGCATTCAGTAGCATATGTACTAGTACTTTTATTTGTCAATTTACAATATTCTCCTTGTAGTTCGCAGTGAGCACAACCTGGCTTGTCCCAAATCAGAGGATAACTTTCAGGGTAGAATACCTCTGGAGGAAGTATTGAATTGCTCAAGATCTTTGTGCAATTAAACATTAGTACGGCAGTCCAAGGAACATCTAAATCAATTGCATAAACATGGTAATCAGAACTGCTTAGGCAGGGGATAGGATGCATGTAAGAGCGTTTCCTTATCGTCGAACAATTGTAAAAGGAAAAGTGATAAAAATAAGGATAAGTAAAATATAATTTGAAGAGAGATAGAGCAGATAAACTAGGTAAGTCTAAGGTCTCGGCCAAGTTTAAGGATAAATTTAGGTAAGGAAGCAATCCTAGAAAGAAGCCATTCATATTGGATAAACTTACTACCTGAGACATATAATCAATCTTTTCCACAATAAACTTTTCTGGAAATGGAAGTTTGATCCCATTGAAAGATGCTTTTACCGGAAATGGTTGCTCAAAAACTGTCTCATTGCTCTGAGAACAATAAATGTCAAAACCAGGATACCCACAGTGATCTGCCTGCCGATCTTTGAGTAGAAATGGGAATCTGATTTCATTTCAGGGCCATATTTCCTGCACTGTCCTACTGGACAATCATACTCGCGTGAACCAAATTTTGTGGGGACTGAAATAAAGATGATGAGGTTGATTAATCTCATTTGTGTATGATGTGAAAAACTTACTACGAGTGTTGTTCCAATCAATTAAATTCAGTTGAAGTTTTTGTCATTCATGATATTGGCCTACATATTATCTATAAGGAGCATTTTTCTTCCATTAACAAAAGTATTTCTAAAATCAACGTAGACTTGAGAGTCAATCATCATGCTTGTAGACTGGGGTCAAGGCCTACCTAATTTCCTAAACTGATTTTCTACCCTACTAAAAAGTTATATTATTCAACCCGAATTTTACAATCTTCACTTGTTCTCTCCAACTTCCTAATAATATTTATATACTTTGATTTATTTTATTTTTACTGTGATAAATTATAAGAAATATATATTATATTAATAAGAATAAAATAAGAGAAATGTAACAAGAGGAATAAGAGAGATCATACAGCAAAATTTTAGTAAATAAATTTAGATAGTAGTGGAATTTAAATCTCAGAGCTAGTCTAAGTATGTGACTAAATATATTGTCTTTCGTCGATCTTGGATGCTTGACTGTGATACTTGAAATATACTCGGATATGGTCTAAAGGAAGGTTTTTTCTTGTTGATGTTCTAAAGTCAGAATCAATTATATGAACGTGTAGGAAGGCTCTCAGTGATGTGAAATCAATGAGAGACGAAGGTATGAAAAATATGTGTATATGTGTAGAGGCGTAAAATTATAAATTTGGATATACCTTTTCTTTCAAATGACTGGCGCTATATATAGATAAGTTACATAATTTGAAAGGACATCTAACTTGAGTATAATCCTTCGTGGAGACGGACTCTTGTCTTAATATATCTCGACCGATAGTATAATTCCTATCTCCCAGTAGAGGGAAAATTCTAAAGGATTTAGCCTCTTTTCTCCTCTAGCAATATATCTTCTAAATTTATCTTCTCGACCATGCATTCTACTATTTTCTATTGATCAATCTTTCATGTGTTAGCCTGTCGGATAACATACTGAATATGGTCGCTTGATTTTGAGTAGCAATGTAAGCAACATCACTAGTCATATACTAGCCAGAGGTAATTTTCCACTTATAAACTACCCCGTTGGATTTTGGTGAAATGGATGTGGCATTTTCTGATTATGCATATGGCTCTAAGGCATAATTCACACTTCGATTGTTGTCAAGGAGTATTGATTTGTTTACCTTTGGGTAGATGACAATCAAACACGTACAGATTTCCCACCTTTTCATTTTTACCTTGCATTTACGGGTACCAATAATGTTGAGGTTTCATAGCATAATAATAAACCAACTAGAGTAATGATTCCTTGAATACCTAGGTAATCATGTCTCTCCAATATCCGACACACTAACTATAAATAAAATGTGTCTTTCTTTATTTATCCTGTTTTCTTTTCCCTATAACGTATCAGACTTAAATTTCCCTTGGTGTTTTCTTGTCCTCTAGCCTAATTATCTTGTTTTTTTCTTTTATACCTTTATTTTTTGCAAATTTCGTCTCTTTCATAGCCAAAAACTGACTATGAATCCGAGAACATGAGAAAGTATTATCATGTGGAATTGATAGACCTCCTAACTAGTTCGTAATTAACTTCTTCTTAAATTATTTATGACATGCCCTTCACTAATTCTTAACTTAGCTTGATCTAGTTTTGGCCAAGTGCAAAGACGACCAACTACAAAGAGTTTTCTTCCACTAGTATAATGGTTTGTTCGTCTTCTGGGATATGACTAGTGACAACTAGTAGGTTGATTCTTGACGTGTCTGTAGGTATATAATCATCCTTATCTTCTCGTGATACTACATAGTCTTACATTGTGGTTGAAGTATACGATCATGTTTTGAAAATATTTCATAACTCAGCTAAAAACTATGATGTGGTCTTAGAGGGGGGATGTATATGACTATTACCATACTATAAATTATCTATCTTAATGTAATATAAAAAGTCTATATTTTTGTGTTTTTATATTAACATGGAAGTTTAGATATTCAATAACTCGTATGGACAATAATTCAAACACTAAGAAAGAGATATCAACTATTTAGATTAAGTAATTCTCCATATACTATAAAAAATAAATAGCATGCATGGATGTAAAGAGTTATTGAAAGAAGATAGACATAAGATATATAGTGGTTCATTTCCCCAACACTCACTACCCAAGACATGGACACCCTTAGTATTCTCAAACTCCTCCACTAGAACTCCTTGTATCTCTTGAAAGTGATTAAAAAACCTTTACACCCTTTTCAAACTAGCCCTTCAAAAGAACACTAATGACATCTTCAACAGTAGGAAAACTAAGTGGACAAACTCCACTCAATATCGGTCATTTCCTTTACCACTAGGATTCTCTAGAGACAATGGAGGAAGATAATCCATGGAGTTTGTAGATTACGACCTAACTTACTAGATATATATTCTAAATGAGTAGATATATGGAAGTTTAAGACATAATAAAAATTCAACCTTTGGAAGACAATGGATGTTGGTTTCTTAGTGAACTCTCTATCTCTCTCAATTTATTTTCTAAAAGGTTATTTGAAAATTATGTTATGGAGGTTAATATTTGCAAGAGAAAGATAAATTTAATTTATAGAATAAGATAGCATAGTGATATATCTCTTAGGTCTTCATTTTTTATTCGGGATAGTGGACAAGATGTCCTGTAGAGTTAGGATCCGATCCCCAACATTTCATACTATTCTCTCCAATCTGCGGATGTTGTCCATAAAATGACTGTATTAATATGTCCTTGAGGTCCGTTTTTATTCTGTCTATTGGATACCTCTGGTTCTAGAAATTTCCATAGTACTTATACAATAGGTCTGGTACAGGTTTTTGTAGGGGGTCCATACCTACTCTCGTATATTCTCTTCACTGATCTTTGCAGCTTATTAATGGATCCTTCTTGTTGATGAGAATGGAGTAAAATTTTAGCAAGAATTTTTGCATATGCATCATACATGGGATTTGGTGGAGTTTGATCCGTGTAGCTTTGTCCTCCTTGATAATTATTTTGTGTCCTTCGTCTAAATTTTTTTCCAAGAGGTCATGGTTGATAGGAGTTACGTTTGCTCACAACCCTATTCGGATTTGACGATTGGAGTTCCGGATGATTACGATTTCCATGTTGGTACCCTTGACTATCCCTATGGTAGTTGATAGAATTTGACACAAAATATACCGATTCCGTATTACATTGGCACTCTTTGCAACTGGGATTATGTACCCTATTAACGCGAACATTCATAAGATTCTTGAACTACATATACCTCAGTTTGTCTACCTTGAAGAACATTTTGACGAATAATGCAAGTTGCTTCAACTGATTTTCTAAAGAGGTCTATTTTGCATTCATATCCATGTCACTATATAAACGTAATGTACCTCTAGTGGAATTCAATATTATAGCTCAGGAAGATGGCCAACTCCTCTGGTTATTTACTGTCTTCTCCATACAAACCATTGATTCATTCAGATACATCAACTGAAAACCACCAACCCAAAGATTATCGACCCTCATTCTTAAACTCTCATCGAGTCCTTTATTGAACATAGCTAAATCTAGCTCTGGTGCATACCCATGAAGTAGAAACTTTGGTAGTTTCTATAGAAATTCGCAAGTTATGTTTAGTCCTTTATTCTTATTATATGAAGGTAGAAACGATCAAGGAACTGGGCTTGAAGATTGTCTCATGATGTTAGCGACTCGGGGGGCTGACGAGCAAGCCACTCACTCGCACCTCCGGTCATTTTCTCTCGTGTGACACCTTGAGTAATGTAGGCGTCACACATCTTCATAAAAATATAAATAGTTTACGTATCCTTTTTTAATAGATTAATATATTCACGACACATCTTTTTTTGGTGTTTATTGAGCTAAGTGAGGGATTTTTTCGTAGTATATTAAATATTGTACGTTTCTCTCTTGTTTTGGACATATCGCTATTTATAGAACTTTTGTGCCTTAATTGTGTGTTAAGTGTGTAGATTTTAGATACATGGTTAATACAAGATGCTAATATGATGAGGAGAAGTCAAAAAGTCAAGTCAAAGTCCAAGCCAAGGCTTGAAATGAGCGTAAAGTGACTTTGAAAAGTTAGAGCATTAACAGTAGAAATCTTAACGTCACATTGTGCTAGATGATAGCTAACGCGATCAAAGAAATCTATAATACCTCTATTGTTTTCTTACATGTGAAAATTTCTTTTCACCACCTTGATATGTGCATCACGACTGCCCTAAAATCTGTTGTATATGTTGCACTAAGTATGATAGTCTGTTGTTCTCCTTTAGGACCCCGTCAAGCCGCCTCTAAGGTATTTACCCTTTGGCTCCTATTTTCTCCCTATCACAAAAATATTATTGGCAGTCTTTATTTGTAGGGTTTCAATCGTAAGAAACAATTTTTTACCTTAAATTGGGTTCTTCGATTGTTGATGGCGTAAATAGCCGGTTGATGATGGTGGAGAATGGTCCCAGAGTGGCGGCAGTTTTCTTGTGCAGGAGAGCGGCTTGGTGGAAAGGTGAGTGTGAATAAACTTTTTTTTCTTTTTCTTTTTCCACTGCGATGCGAGTGTGAAGATATGAATTTTAGGTTTTATTTCATTGTTTTTCAACGTTGTGTGAAGAGATTTATTTTATATTTTTTGTTTCAATGAATGTGAATGTGAAGAGATGATTTTTAGGTTTTATGTTTACGTAGGAATGTGTTTTTGAGAAATTTAAGGAAATAAATAAGGAATTATGAGCTTAATGGGGATGAGAAAAAATAGATAAGTTAGCTAATTGATTATATGTAATATAGTTGTGATTAGTTTGACCTTCCAGTTGTAAAAACTCTTACTTATTTCTATGGTAAGAAAGATGGTTACAAGAAAAATAAGTGTCAGAAGCACAACAAGAGTGATACATTTAGAGTGTGAATTAGAGAGAACAAAAAGAGCGAAATCTGTAGAGAAGTATTGATGTCTCCCCATTTGTGATGATTTAATATTAAGTGGAGACATCATTTTTAGTGTTTCAGGAAGTCATTCAGTCGATTTTCACATGATATATTGTACTTTCCTATTTCTAGTCTTGATATAATGATTTATTATTTTTAGAGCATATTTGGTTTAATTATTTATTTAGTGTGAAGCTTTAAAGATATATAAGGTGATTAATTAGATGTCAAGTCAATTCTAAGAGATAAAGGAAAGAAGATATACATGGAAATTGAAGAAAAGAAAGGAAAAGCTAGGGTATGGAAAAATAAAGTTGTCAAATAAATCTGAATTTCAGCACCCACGACCACAAAAGGGCTCATAACTCAATATTGGCTAGGAATTTGGAAGAATGGTCTGAAGAAAAGTTAAAGAGCTTTCCGAAACGATGCGTTTCGACTATTGGAACACATCAAACAGATAAGTATTGAAGCATTTATGGCCAAAACAAAACAGTGGCAAATTATTACCTTTTCTATATTTTAGGGTTACGAATTTGAGTTGGTCTTGGAGTCCAAGTTACTTGTCTTCCACTCCAAGAAAACGAATCCGGGCTTCTAAACACCTATAAATACACCCTTATAACTCTTGTAAATAATCCTTGCCTCACTAAATTAGTCCTTAGGGTTTATATCATTAGAGTTATTGTAGAGAGCAAGATGAAGTCCTTTATTCAATCTTTTAGTTTATTTACTTCAGGTATGAACTAATTTTCCCATAGCTTGGGTTTTGCATTATGTATAATCTATGAATTCTATTTTCTTTCTTTCTAAGTTTCTTTGGAAATTATATGTTTTAATTTGATATTAGATGCTTACCCATATATTTGTTTATATGTTTTGAATTATTGCCTGTCCTAAACCTGATCAATTTAGGATTTCTTAATAGTAGTTAGATGGTCGCCCGGAAGGGGTGTCTAATTATTGAAACACCACATAACGTCAAGTGTCCGATGTTGGTCTTGACAACACCAATTCTAACTAGATAGTCATTAAGGTTTGTTTTAATCACCATATCACCAATTAAAGGAATTATTTTGCTTAGGGCCTTGGTAGCGCTTGATAACCATTTGTTTAGACTGCCTTGTGGTTGTGCTGTAGCCCCCTTAGTCCCTCTCAATGTCTAAGGAATGGGAATTTATAATCTTGACTAAGTATTTAAGAGCTATTATCTCCCTTATTAACTAGAAATTGATAGAAAGAATTAGAAGGATTAGTGCATACTAGCAAAACCTAAGCTATATCTCTCATCTCATATTTCTTCCTATTTACTTTATTTTCTTTTATTTTACTTAGTTTCAAGCTTTTTTCCACACAAACACAACAACAATATCAAATATTTTTTCCATCCTCCATAAACACATCTTCTTCATCAAATTCATTACAGTACACCATAAAACACCCCCAAAGATCATCAAGCTATCAAGAATTCTTCCAAGAACAATCAAGAAAACCTTCTTCAACCATTGATAATCATTCATCCAAGCAACAAAATCAAGCCGCACCAATCTTTCATAACTTTATTCTATCCTTGGTATAACTCGATTTGTGGGTTAATCAATGATGACAAACAGAACGGATGTTATGGATTATAAGAGGAAGTGTTCAATCTTAGGGAAGAACAAGAGATTGCCTGGAACTACAATAGAAAAGGCCATTGATCTTGATGAGCTAATTGAAAAGAAGCCAAAGATAGAGGCATCAACACAACCATTGCTTGTAATTGATGATGACTATTTTAGGTACACATGGATTTATTCTTAGTTTCGAAAAACCACGCTTCAATGAATTTGTAAGACTTTGTAGATGGATTTCAAATTAAAAAGGGTACTCTATCACTTGCATTTATAGTGATAATTGTACCGAGTTTGTAAACTCTCCTCTTCATGAATTTTTTAATGATTTGATAATTTAGCACAACTTTTCTTCTCTTAGAATTCGTTAACAAAATAAAATTGTATAGAGGAAATGATGCACCTTACAAGAACTGGCCAAGAAATTTTTGAAAGAATATAGATTGCCTACATATGTTTTGGAAAAGTTGTCAATATGTCTTGTCATGTTTTAACCCGGGTTTTAATGAGACACATAATTTTTAAAACCCAATATGAACTTTGGAATGAAAAACTCCCTCGTATCTCCTTCTTTCAAGTTTTTTTGTGTATATGTTTTTTTCTCAATACTAGAGATCACTTGTCAAAGTTATATGCTAATTCCGATGAAGGCATATTTCTTGAGTACTCCATTAAAATCCAAAGAATATTGCATGTTTAACAAAACCTCAAGTGTCATATAAGAATCCATGCATGTTGACTATGACGAGACATATCTATTTAGCGCAAGGATGAATAAATAGTAGACTATCCCATATTTCATCAAATAAAAAGACAAGTGCGATCTACCATTTTGCAAAAATAAGTTGACAAACAAATCAGGAATGTGGATAAAAAGAAAAAGAGAGAATTGAAGTGTGAAAATATCTTCCTCGATGTTGGAAAATTGTCAGAGGCCTCTCCAATAATTTTATACTTGGAGATCCAAGTAACAGGGTAACGATGTGTTCTACTCCTAAAGCTTTATGTGTTCACCATTCTTTCTTATCCTAAATAGAATTCATATTATCAAAGTTGTATTCCTTGAAAAGCAATGGATAAATGATATGCATGAAGTGCTAAAACAATTTTAAAGGAGCCGAGTACAGAATCTTGTTGAAACCCTCATTGATCACACTATCATTTGAACACGATGTATATTTTGAAACAAACTTGATGATTCTAGAATTGTTACAAGTAACAAAGCTCGTGTTGTTGCACAAGAGTATAATCAAGAGGAAGGTATTGATTTTGACAAAACTTTTTTTCCTGTTGCTAGAATAGAATCTATTCACATGCTTTGTGCAGGATTTAAATTTTGTTCTAAAGATTCACATCTTAAAACTGTTAACCTCATCTTTTAATATCTCAAGGAAACCATTAACCTAGGACAACTTTATCATAAACACTCAACTTTCGAGGCTATAACTATACAAATCCTTATTATGGTTGGGTGTAAGCTATATAGGAGGAGTTATGGTGGTACTCGCTTATTCCTAGGTAAATATCTTGTCTCATTGTGAAGTAGAAAAAAAATAGTGTTGGTTAATTCCCGCCTATAACCAAGTACGTCGACGCCAGAAATTGTGTGGCTCAAATTATGTGGATGAAACAAACCTTAGAGGATTTTGGTCTTAAATATAGTATTATTCCTATTGGGTATGATAGCACAAGTGTAGTAAACTTTACAAAGAATCATATCCAATACTCTAGAACCAAACGTAATGAAATTAAGAACAACTTTATTAGAGATAATACTCAAAAAGTTGAAATCATGTTAAATATTGTAGATTCCTCCATTCAACTAGTAGATATCTTATATACTATCAACTCTCTCCGAGCATTTATTCTTTCCTATAAACACATAAATCTAAAATTACACCACTCTATCTCTAAATTCGGACTTAGTTACATTACATCAAGAGAATAGGGATTTTAGTCTCTTTGAAGAAGAAAATGATTTGGTCAGGAAAAATCTCATGGGTATTTGGTTTGTATATCACCTTTAATAGATACTAAAGATTAGTGTAAATAAAGTTATATAATACTAAGGGGAAGACCCTATGTAGAGGATTTAGGGTAGTCGAACCACTCTAACTGATTGCATAATTTCTAATCCTTCTATTTACTTTATGCTTCATATTAGTTTTGTATTTTAGATAACCTTTCATCTTCTTCACTACCTACTTCTCTCTTACTCAGTGTTTGCTAAATTGTGCCAACTATTTTCCAAACATAATTTATCTTCCAAAATATTTTTAATTATTAGTAATATTTATTAGATCCCTATACACCCACCATCCTTCTAGGACTTATGTTATATAATTATATCAAATATAGTAAATTATGAAATTTGTAGCAGTGTATGTATTTTACTGTGTTTATTAATTGTTATCCAAGTTAGTTACGATTTGAAAATTAATATAAAGATAATATGATGTTAATTAAAAAAAATTATGGGGTACGCATGGTGTGTGGAGGTGTGGGAGTTGTAGGTATAAAACAAAATTATAATTTTTTATTCAAAATGTTATAAACACTTTTTAAATTAGCTTTATGTGCCACTTAAGTGACTTTTTCTATCCAAATACTAATAAAAAAAATTTACTTGGCCCAACTTGATAAAAAAAAATGCGAAACATTAAGTATTAGCCCATTTTAGAATCATGAGTATTAAAAATGGGCTCATTAGCAAATACCTAAAAATATGTTTATCATAACCGTAAAGGTTACTCTATTGTTTCATTTTTTTCCGCCACTTATCTTTTATCCAGTGATTTATCTTATCTCCTGTTTCACGATTCAAATTTCTATTTACTCTCTCAAATTAAAAATTAACCTAGAGATCATATTACAATTTTATTATCGTCTCTTCACCCCCTCTCTCTGTTTTAATTTGTTATATACATCGCCTTTTGAAAATCTAAAATAATATTTATCATATATTTTCCAGTTGCAAACAAAACACTCTATGTGTTTTTTGTGAAATTTATATAATTTATGAGAGACAATTTGGAGGTTTATACTTCATAAAGTATCATGGTGCTTCAGGGTAACATTTTGTGTACGTAATAGTCCTTTTTATTTGGTTAATTATAATAAAATTAGATTATTTAAGTACTAAAATCAAAATTAGGTGTTGTATGTAGTTTATGGTAATCCTCATATATTATGTAAGGAACTTAAAATGTGTTCTTTGAGATTATCAATAAAACATTGACAAAAAAAGATTATTTCAAGAAACCAGCATATATTTTTTATAAGAATTTAAATAAAGTGTTTGTATTGTATAGTTAATTGAATTATATATTAAATTGTACAAGTCTACTTATATTTTTATCTTTTCAATACAGAATACTTGTTCTATGACGATTGAGATTGTTGGTCATTACATTTCAATTATGTAAGGTAATCCATTCTTATTATATACAGATTTTGTGAATCATGTAACTTGACCCATGAATCATAAATTCTAAATAATTTTATTTATATATATATATAATTTTTTTAGTATTTATATTGAAAAAATTGAAATAAATAAATAACGTGTTTGTAAAATTTGATTTAGAGTAAATACTCGTTTTACCCTGTGTAGTATTGTCCGACTGTCAACTTACCCCTGAAACACAATATGTATGCTTACCCCCTATATAAAGTTGTTTGATAGACCTTACGGTGACAATATTTCATGGGTTTCTTGGACCAAGATATATTATTATCTACAAACCTTTGACACTATCAACGTTCGATACCTAAGAAAGTTTTCACAAAACCACAGAAACAATAACTTATATACAAGACCTGGACCAATAACAACCATAAGAAAAATGACGTAACAACAACATAAATCTTTAAAACAAAAGAAAAAGAACCACAAATGATCATATTGGAATGAATCAATATGTAAGACATGTTAGGTTCAAAATTTATTTTATTAAATACATTAGAAAGAGTCATTTTAGATTTCAAATCACTTTGATTTAATTTATAATTCTCATAAAAAAAAAATTTTAATTATGTGGTAGAGTGTCATGTATATTTATATTTTCTATTTGATTATGATGAAAGAGATTATTGATTAAATTAAGAAAATTCAGGGCTAGTCCTAGGCATATGCCAAGGAAGCAACTGTCTTAGGTTCCCAATAATTTGGTATTTTAAAGGGTTTTTTTTAGAAAATTATATATATACATATATATATATATATATATATATATATATATTTAAATTCAATAAAATAGCTTGAGTTATAAGTTAGCTTAAATGATAAATTTCCTTATGAGAGGTTCAAGGTTCAAGTCTCATTTTAAAATAATTTTCTTAATTTTTTTTATAATTATCTAATGTGTATATATATATATATATATAAGAATTCACTTAGAACTCTAAATATATCATTGATTTTTTTTATAATTATTTTTAATGTATATATATATATATATATATATATATATATATATATATATATATATATATATATAAGTCTCTATTATGAAATTCGCTTTGACCCCAAATATACCAGGGTCTGTCTTAAGAAAATTGATGGTGTGGTTCATACTTTATCTTCAAAATATTACCCTCAGTTACATATTAACCCTTACAAAGTACAAAAATCAATTTCCATCCTCCAGAAATAACTGCCTTGTATCTCTGCATTTCTCAAGTGATTTTATCTAATTTTTTTTTTTATCTTTATCATAAATTCAAAAAAAAAAAAAAAGTTAGGTTTTTTTGATATTTTTGTTTAATCTTTGTAATTCATTAAAATGTAAATTTTGATAATTTTAATGTATCAATTGAGTAATATCTCGTATAATCTACTTTCACATTTTTTATATTAATTTGTCATTAAATTAGTTACTCTGTCTTTCTTTTAAACTCTTTTTGATCCTCTTCAATCCCCCTTCAATCTCCCTTTCAATTTATTAATAACGTAATTGTTAGCCGCTATTAGACAATTTAAAGAAACCTTGTTCGATAAAATTATTTCTGTTTAGATGTAGAAAATAATTAATAATATTTATTATATTTTAGATTAAGAGAAAGTCACACACGCTAACAGAAGCACATATGTGTATATATATAATTAACATGATTCTGCAGATTGGTACCTTTCGGGAAATGTGTGAAAATATTTATGGAAATAATTTTTATGAAAATTATATGTCTTGAGTGGGTACAACTACTTGTGTGTAATATATCTTGGATATCATTTTCTTGGTAAACATTCTCTACTTGCATGCTATCATCTATGTTGGATTTTTCGAACCTGGAAACAAAAATTGTTAGAATTGTGCCTAAAAAATAGTGTGCCAGTGGTGAATTTCTTGTAAGTACATGAATATATTCTTTTTTAAGTGTACTGCAAGAATTCGTAAGCAATAGATCATGTTAAATGCAGTTCGGAACTTGTAAAACTGATTAATAATGTAATAATAAGAATCAATCACCTTTGTATAACATCTGTTATGTTATGAATGTACATTATATTACAGATAGAACTTTTGTAGATGTGCATTAATAATTACTATTTTACAGCCTTCTCCTACTTTCTCAAGCAAACAAAGCAAAAATTTTCATGAAAGCACGTGAAAATTTAATTGGCTGGGTATTTCTTCACTGTGTAATCATTTACTTGTTTTCTGATCTAACAGGCTGGTGGACTCTGTTTTTGATTGGGAGCACAGGTATGGGCCATGGTCCCTTTACATGGGAGCACAGGTATAATTTCACAACATGATGATGTTACTTTTATGGCATTACTTATTAGATACCTGATTCAATTTAATTTTTTATTTTAATTTTTTTTCACTCTATATGTAAGTAGTAACTGAGATCAAATAATGATGTTTGTGTGATGCAAAGATTTCTCTATTAATAAAAACACTCTATGAAATTGGGCACATGTAATGAAAATCTTAACAGGTAATTTTCATATGTAATGTAAATATTAATTTGTAATTTTGATTTCTTGACAGGTAATGGAAATCCTTAGGGAGCACGTGTCTTGGTCTCAGGACTCTCGATGTGCTGAGGTGATTGCGAAATATCCAGCTCGTAACGGGGGCACAATAAAACTAGTCCACATGCAAGTGAGAAAACTAGCATACTTGTTCATAAACATCTAATCATATCAAGTCTTGATCATTGCTCTAAGTGTTATTATATTATATTTCAGGCTTTTGCATCAAACTTTTGGACAATAAGACTCACTTCAGCTCAATCAGATGGAAGACATATGGTATCTTATTTCATTTCCAACATTATATAAACGCTTACATTTATTGAGCATATCTGATTAAATGTTACTTTATTTAATGACCCCCAAGGTATACGAGATATCCTTACCAGGTTCTGCTTCTCCTGAATTGGTGGCACCCAATCTGCTAGCGCTTGGGTATATAATTCGTCCATGCGAGGGTGGAGGGTCAAACATACAGATGGTTGACCATTTGTACTTGGAGGTTCGTTATACTCACAAATTCTTTGGATTTCAATAACCTTTTGTTTAATCAAATTTCGGTATTAAAAATATTAGTTATGCAGGCTTCATCTGCGTTTCTTCCTCTTTGTGAGTTATCACAAGCTGTAGCGCAGAAACTTGTAGTTGTGGTAAGTGTGTTGGTATATTTTGGGTTTCTATACTAATATTTAAAGATTATTATATATGCATTTTTCTTCTATTGAAAGTTAGGAAATTAATTGAGTTTTTTTAAAGTCAATCTGAGCGCATTCCACATTGTGATGGAGTGACGCACGCCAATTTGCAAGCATTTACGAAAAAATTGATGAGGTAACACTCATGACATGCATGATACATAATTGGAGAGCCTCATTGTTCTTGAATCTTTATGTTTATGACGTGATTTTGTTGTTTTTGTGTATAGTTTCTTCAGTGATACTGTTGGTACTTATGCTAGAGATGGTCCGGTATTCATTCATTCCAAAGATGATACATCGTCATCCAAGCTCAGCGCGATTCTGTGAAGTGTTCCAAACTATGTTTGCAAAATGATTAACTGTACTACTACATGCGGGTCTTTAGCGAGGACCCTTTAGCGAGGACACGCATGTCCTCGCTAAAGACCCCCCCATTTAGCGAGGACACCATTTTGCGACGACAAAGTCGTCGTTATTAAGTCGCGGAATAGTTACGCAATCAAAAATAATAAAAAAAGAATGTATCCGTTGTAAGTCGTCGCAAAAGAGGGGTTCTTTAGCGAGGACTTAAATGTCCTCGCTAAAGACTACTATTCGCGAGGACATTTATGGGCTTTTGCGAGGACATTTTGTCCTCGCTAAAGGGTCCGCCGTGTTATATACAGCCACTCGGCAGTTGCCCATTATTGCGAACAAAAGCTTTAAAAAATTCAAAAAAAACCCCAAAATTCTCCCAATTTTTTTCCCTACTCCTCACAAAAATTCCGGATCAAACAATAAAGAAGCTTTTACGATTCATCTAGCTATTTTTGGTCCCTTTTTCAAGCAATATTTTTTCATCAATTACTCCAAAAAAAAGGTATTTTCTCTTATTTTTTTCTTTTATTTGTTTATATTGTAAAATTATTGATATACATTGTATTATATAAGTGAAAGTATTTGTGTTTATTGATTTATGTGTGATATATTGTTCATGAGTTTTTATTATTTTATAATTTTGTGTTTCAATTTTAATTTGGTTATTGATTTAAAATAATTTTGGGTGAATAATTTTAGTTGAAAATTAATCTAAGGGTGTTTAGGAACTACTTAGATTTTTTAGGGGTATCTTTATAATTGTATATGATTATTGTTATTTTAATGATAGTTTAATAAACTTTATTAGCCTTTTTATAATTTTTAATAACCTTAGGGATAAAATTGTAATTTTATTAATCTTTAGGTGCTCTAGTATATTTTTCATTAAATATGGGGGTTATATTGTAATTTTTATAAAATTTAGTTGTATAAAATGTAATTTTATTAAACTTTAGGTGCCTTATAGAAATTTAATATAGTTTAGTTGTTAAAGTGTATTACTATTAAACTTTAGTGGTAAAATTGTATATTTATTGAGCTTTAGGTGCCATAGTGAAAATTAATAAACTTTAGAGGTAAAATTGGATATTTGTTGAACTTTAGGTGCCTTAATGAAATTATTTAAAGTTTAGGTGCATTAGTGACATATAAAGAACTTCGTAATCGTATGATTTTAGTAGTATTTAAATTAAACCATTTGAAATAATAATTAGTGTTTTAATTTACTTTAGAGAATGGACAAGAGTTGGATTAAATCAAAGAATAAGGTTACGAGAGAATATATAAATGGTATAATACAGTTTATTGAGTTTGCCTCCAATAGTTTGGATCACGCTGGTAAAATACATTGTCCGTGTAGTCATTGCTACAATAATCGAAAGTTTACACTAGCAGATGTTCAAGGGCATCTATATAAGTGGGGTATTTGGTCAGAGTATGAGGTTTGGACGAAACATGGGGAAGTAGCAATTCCCGTGGATCAACCGAACGAAGATAATGTAATGGGTAATGTAATTCATGATTTGGGACCCACGTTCGAAACTGGTGGGAATTCCGGTGACACCGAGATGCTTGATGAGAATGCCAATGAAAGTGATCGTGGGTCTTTCGACGCGTTGTTTAAGGAAATGGAGACAGATTTGTACCCCGGTTGTACTAAAATGAGTTCTTTGGATTTCATAGCAAAACTAATGCACGTGAAAGTGAGGAACAAGTGGACGAACACCTCGTTTACCGAACTTCTTCAGTTGTTGGGTCGTGTTTTGCCTGAACCTCATAACTTACCTGCTTCTTATGCGGAGTGTAACAAAAAGTTGAAAAGTTTGGGCATGGGATACACCACGATCGAGGTGTGTGTGAATGATTGTGCATTGTTTTACAAAGAGAATGAGGATCTTGAGAAATGTCCAGTTTGTGGAGAATCAAGGTGGGACCCGAAGAAGGGGAAGAAGGTGGCACATAAGAAGTTGCGATATTTTCCGATTGCGCCTAGGTTACAGAGAATGTATTCTTCGAGGCACACCGCGAAAGATATGATTTGGCACCATACAGGAAAGAGTACTGACGAAGATGTGTTGAGTCATCCTGTTGATGGTCATAGTTGGAAAACATTTGACAGGAAGAATCCCGAGTTTGCTAGTGAACCACGTAACGTACGTCTTGGTTTGGGTATCGATGGGTTTTGTCCTTTCTCCATGCAAAACAACTCATACAGCATGTGGCCGGTTATATTGACGATATACAACTTGCCGCCTTGGTTATGCATGAAAGAGTCCACGTTTATGCTTACTCTCTTGATTCCGGGTCCTCGATCACCTGGAAAAGATATGGATGTATTTCTCCGTCCGGTTATAGATGAGTTGGAAACGTTATGGGGTACGGGGATAGTTACATGGGATGCACATAAGAAGGAGGTATTTGTGATGAAGGTTGGTTTGTTGTTCACGACAAATGATTTTCCGGCTAGATCGTATACTTCAGGATGGTCGGGTCAAGGATACTTAGCTTGTCCTGAATGCATGGAATATACCCCCTCCGTGTCGGTTAATAAAGGAGTTGTTTATTTTGATCACAGACGGTGGTTGCATCTAGACCATCCGTTTCGGACAAACGTGTCCGTGTACGGTACAGCTGAGGAAAGGCCCCCCCCCTCGGAAAATTACTCCTGCAGATATTCAGACGCAGTTAGATGGGTTGCCGATTGTGTTTCCTGGAAAACACAAGGACTTTGGTGGCAAAGTGGTAAAGAGAACAGGGCCGCGAGAGTCGAACTGGAAGAAAAAGAGTATATTCTACCGTTTACCGTATTGGTCGGAAAACTTGTTGAAACATAACATCGATGTGATGCATTGTGAGAAAAATGTTTGTGATGCTCTTCTAGGAACAGTTGTGGGTTTAGATGGGAAAACTAACAAAGATAATGTGAAGTCGAGGAGAGATCTGGAAGACATGAACATCAGATCTGATTTGTGGTTATCTGTCAATTCACGTGGTAAGACGATTATGCCACAAGCAAAGTATGCGATGACAGTTGATAAGCGACGCGAGTTTCTAGAGTGGTTGAAGGTGCAAAAGTTTCCAGATGGTTTCGCGTCTAGCTTGCGGAACAACATTCAGATTGACACAGGGAAGATTATCGGTATGAAATCCCATGACTGTCATATTCTTATGCAGTTTCTATTCGTGGCTAGTATTCCAGGGTTAATAGACAACAAATCCATTAGCGATCCGATTATTGGGTTGTGCAACGTGTTTAGAAATGTTTGTAAGAAGAACCTGAGTAAAAAGGAATTGCAGTCCGGAAAGTCTAAAGTGGTTGAGCTTATGTGTAAGTTGGAGATGATTTTTCCTCCAGCTTTTTTTGATATTATGATCCACCTTGTTTTGCACTTGTATGAGGAAGCTCGGTTAGGAGGTCCGGTTCAGATGCGTTGGATGTACCCGTTTGAAAGATACTTGAAGAAACTAAAAGAATATATTCGGAATCCGGCCAGGCCAGAGGGTTCAATCGCCGAGGGGTACGTTGTTCAAAAATGAACGAGTTCTTCTTCAAGATCGGGTGGAGCAGAAAGAATAACGGGTGGAGGAGTCTCGAGTACGAGAGAGCGGACGTAAGTTTTTATTTTAATTTCATATATCATACAATTTATTATATTTTAATATATTTATTTTTTTGTACAGAGAGCGTTGAAGGAGATTCTCGAGAATAGAGTTCGGGAATCTCAAAGCCAAAGCGGAGACTTATCTTGTACACCTCCCTTGACAGAGCAGGAGCAGGTAGACGCAGTGATGGAAGCAGCTCGACAGGTGTTAGGAGACGGGACCCGCTACTGGATCCCGGGAGTGGGCCACCCGCTTCCGGAGAAGAGGAGTTCTTCTAATGCTTGGGATTCGGTAAGCGAGACCATGCTTCGGGACTACGAGTGGCTGATGAAGTCCTTGAACGAGTTCCTTGTCTCCATAGGCAAGGACCCGGTGCCAGACGATATTTCACGATCCTCGGCTTCCACTGCTAGTACGAGACCGACTAAGGAGGCGATGGACGCACGGATGAGTACAGCCATCACCTTGCTCAACAGGTGCCGAGAGGAACAGGGTCACGAGGAAAGTCTAGTCCCTCCATCCGGTAATCGATCCGCTGCTGGCCCCTCCCGAGCCCGAGCCCGAGCCCGACCCACTTCATCAGGTCCTTCAAGCTCGCGACTCAATGATGAAGAAGAAGAAGAAGATGGTGAGGAAGATATATTTATTCCTTAGTTGGTGTGTTGTTTAATTTGTTAAGAGTTTGTGTTTATTTTGAAGTTATGTTGACTTCTTATGACTTTTATTATTTCGGTTTATCTTTTGTACTGTTTGACTTTTATGACTTTGACTTTGACTTTGACTATCGGATAATTTAGTTTTCGTATAATATTATTTTGTCTCTTTTCATATAGAATTAAAAAAATTAAATTCAAATAAAATAAAAGGAAACACAAATTCAAAACAAAAATAAATAAATTATATAATTTTTAAAAAATAAAATATAATTGAAAATAAAAAATAAAAAATTAATAAAAAAAATATATAATTGAAATTAAAAAAAATTAAAAAAAAGATCTTTAACGAGAGTTGACTAGTCCTCGCTAAAGAGTTGACTAGCAATCGCGACGACATGTTGTCCTTGCAAAAGACCATCCCTTTTGCGAGGACTTGGTTCTCGCTAAAGGGGGGGTCTTTTGCGAGGACATTTAGTCGTCGCTAAAGACTGTGGTTCACGCGACGACACCTGACACCGTCGCAAATGGGGGTCTTTCTCGACGAATTTTTAGCGAGGAACCTTTAGCGAGGACCTGTCGTCGCAAAAGACCAAACAGGGTTTTTAGCGAGGACCTGCTGTGTCTTTAGCGAGGACCGCTGTCCTCGCTAAAGATGCCGCATCCTGTAGTGGTAGGGCTGCTACGGTCTATTTGCAAATAGTGATTTTATTAGATACATTGATGTACCCAAACTGATTTCATAAATAGGTAAATGACACAATTTGTCCCTTTATTTTACAAACTACTCAATTATACCCATGTCTTTAAAAAGTTTTTAAATGTACTTCTTTATTATACAACAATTGTAAATTTACCTTTATTTTTTATTTTCCATGGTGAATGTCATGCTTGAACATTTGTTGGTTTTGAGAATAATTTTTTATAATAAAAGATATGTTTCAAATTCATGCCCAGTATATTACAAAAATACCATTTCGACCACCAACACTATACTCAGTATCTTCACCATTTTTTTAGTCTCACAATTAAAAATATTTGTTTCTGGCATAGTCACCATCTCTAAGCTAAAAATAACTGCAAGAAAGATACTATTTTTCCATCACCATTTCCGCCCCACCACCAATTTCACCTTCACCTCCCTATCACTGTCACCACCATCTTCAGTCTACATCTATTTATTGAGACTAACGAGGACAATGGGGCGTGTTTACTTATCCCCACGCCTAAACGCGGAGAATTTGAAGGAGTAAAATGCACCCTCTTGTCTTATGCAAAATATGATGATACTTAAGGGTGGATCTAGGAATCTTCATAAAATTTGAAAGATTAAAAATTTGAGTTAGGTTAACCTCATACACTTATATTAGATATTTTTTCGGTAATTTCATAATAGATCTTTCATTTATGTGAGAAATAGTCGTATATAGACTTATATTTTCCAGGTTCGCCCATCATGATACCAATAGATGTGCAATGACATGTGGGTTATAGTCACTTTGAAAAATACCTCTTTCCACTCTAGCCCTTTTATATCATTGTTAAATCTTTTGTTTAATGAAAGTTCAATTTCTAAAGACACACAAAAATCAACATTGCTTAAGTGTAAAGCAACAAGCAATAAAAACACTTCTTAAAAGGTTCGGTTTTCACTACCTCGTTCGTAAAGACTAATTCACAGTTGAGTTACTTAACCTTGACTTTACATGCCGTGATAACACATTTATCATATGAGATAAAAAAATATAACAAAAATAAACATATATAATAACTGTAGTGATAAGAAGAATTAGACAAGTCATTATAGCTTGAATAATGTGAGTAATAATGTAAAATCCTCCTCCGAAAATGATTATCACAAGAATACCAGATATGGGGTACTTTAAAAACATATATTATAGCTGAAAAACAACATATAAAACTCCAATACCTAGAACCTACAGTAAATTCATAAAATTCATATCTTCTCATATTTTCCCCAAACTCTTCAATCAATGGTTCTTTTGGACCTAACACCAATGCCTTGTGTTTACGAAACTCGTCAGAATCATCGCAACGCCTACATATACATTTTCGAATAAAAAAACACATAAAAGCTCGTAATTCTGTGAAAATTGTTGACTTTTTTTCTTTTAGTTTGGAGGACTGACTTTGATTTTTTTAAAAGAATCCTCAATACTTTCCTACCCAATCCATATATAACCATATCCATAGCATTAGATACCCTTCTACCACATAACAACTCAATGAACTATAAACAAACTAAAAAGAGAAAGGAAAAATTCATATGTAGTGAATCTTTGAGTGGTAGGTTAGTTTAGATGACGAGGTGAATGGATGCATTAAAATAAGATAAGAAGAGGAAGAGATATTATTTGGGGAAGATGAGAGATTTACCTAGAGTAAAGAGAGAACAATCAATCATCATGGGTGAACCGAATGAGCCGAAACCAAAGTTCAAGGTACCTACTCCACCAAAAACAACTATGGTAAGAATCAAATTACCAGCCGCACTGGAAAGAAGATACCACAAATACTATTAGCTAAGGTTCGTCCTCGAATTATCAAGATGTACCAAACAAAAAGAAGAAAAATGATTTCGAAGTACTACTTGAGGAGAGCTAGTGCATGTTCATTTGGTTGATAAAGAGGCCAAGAAATACAAGATATTTGATACACAAGTAATGATGGAAACCAAGCTAGACCACATCCTCTACTTGCTTGGGAAAGGACCAGAGTGACATGTTGATCGCAACTTGGATGGGACATTCGAATGTCGAGTAATATTTACTGAACTCTCTCCTATAATACATTATTTGTTAGTGTATATTAGTTAAATTTTATCTTTTATTCAAGTCTTTTTGAGTTATGAGGACACGACTCAATTTTGAGTCGGTGGTGGGGATTCATACTTTTCATTCCCGTTTTTTATCTCCACTTTATGAAAAAACCATAATTTTTTTTAAACAACCTAATGTATAATATAGGGCATTGGCGCAGAATTTAATAATTGTCCCCCTGTTAGAATAGTTTTTGCAAGTTAATGATAGTAAGTAGTGTATATTGAAACCGATTCATAACGCAATTATATATTTTCAATCAAACACAAATTAAAAGATAGAAAATAATAGTAAGAAATGCTTAGAATTAAGTTCGAGCACATGTAGAATGAGCGGTTCGTAGAACTCGAGGTCCGAACTAGTTGAAAACCAGCTTAACCTATGAACTAAAAGTGGTAAAATAGAGAGACCAGTAGTTTGGAAAATTATTTAGTCATTAATTTGATAAGCCACATGTGTTTTTTAGCTTGATAATCCTGATTAATTGAATATATTTTCATCTTAGCCCACTTCTAGCTTGTACCCATTTCTTAGCCACATTATAAGCCATACCCCTTGGATTTATAAAACTTATTCATATGACCTACACTCCAATCGCAAAAAAGCATTAAGAACGTCGTTCTTTGAGATTGAGTTTGGGGTAGTGGGTATCGATTATGAGATACACATTGGGTGGGTTAGCTTATTATGCACTATTGACGACACACTTATTGTAATCCTTTGCCAGATTTCTAAAACATAAAAAAATTAAAAAGAGAAGATATATTTAGAAAAAGAAAATAAAAAGAAGAAAAATATAAAAACATAACTCGACATGGAAATTTATACTAAAAAGGGTTGCATGCTCAACTTACAAAAAAGGAATGAAAAAGAAAAGTTAAAATAAAAGAACCGACAAAGGAATTTTGAAAATTATCGTGAAATAGGACTTTTAAGGGATTATATCTATGGGATTGAGTGATCACATTTAAGAGTGTAAGCTTAAACGCTAAGGTGAATCGTCAATGACTAGTGAGGAGAGAACAAAAATATCACTTCAAACTATCGAAATACGTATCATACCGATCCTAAGCCACGATAAAACGGAAAGACCTTAGGTTTTCTAACTATATGGTTAAGTAAAAATTTATAATTTACTAAGTTGGCAAGTATACCATTGAATAATATGTTAGGATCGATGAACACCATATAGTCGTCATATCAAATTAAGTAACAACTGATCCTTCTTGCATTGTTAAATTAATCTAATCTTGAACTCATGACGTGTTGATTCTTTGTATTTAAGTGTATGTGAATTAGTTCTTAATTATTATTGTATGAGACTTGCTAGGATAGTGCTCTCGGAGAATTGGTTATTTTCTCTTCTACTTCTACGATTAGTTGGACTTAGGCCAAAAATTTAGTTCTTATTTTGTCAAAACGATAAAATTTTGAGATGGGAGTCTTGATTTCTCCTTTATTGTGATATATCATGAGACCTAATTTTGGGCGTATTTAGGACTTAGATGAGGTTATTTTTCCTAATATTTGATGTTCACTGATTTCTTCTCTTGTTTAGGTTTTTATGTTACTTTTAGAGTGTTTGTTTGTTAAATAGGTGTTAAGTGTAAATCTCTTAGGTAATTGGATACTATAAGACCCCTATACAATGATAAGAAACCATGAAATCAATATTATCCCCAAGTCACGACATTAAAGAATAATTCAATCGTTTTTGGACAGCTGGAGCATTAACAAGGAAAACTTGGAAATTGACTTATGAGAGTCACCACGTACTATCAGTTAAGATTCTGGATGAGTCCTTTGGTTTAATGGTAACATTTGAAGTAAGGAGCGCTTGAGATATTATGGTTCATGATTTGGAGTTATGATGACGGAATTATTAAATTTGCATCTTCCTTGATACGAACCATTTCACATACCCTTAAAAACTTTTTTGTGTCAATTTGGACCATTTAAATGGGATCCACAACTCTAGAAACGCTTTGTAGATAACATATCATATTATTGTGTCAAATTTAGGCTTAAGCACTTTGGGATGGATCCATACACTCATGGATAAGAAGAACAAAGAAGAAGGATTTCTACTCATCCGTTTAATTCCCACCTATCTTTTTTCATTTCGCAACAATTATTAGTGTAATTTTATTCTATTTGTCATTCTAAACCTGAATATTATACTTTTAATTATTTAATTTCATTATTTCTGTGTGAACTAAAATTCTCATAACTTTAGAATTGTATGATGTATAAACCATAGGATTGAATTTATGTTTTTATTTCATCTGCGATTATTAATAATTGAAATTAATGATTACTCTATTGATTTAATTATGTATTTGACTATAAATTTCATCCCTTTCTCTGTCCAAGTATAGGACTACTCTTGGTAATTATGATTTTCACCCGGAAAGGAGGTTTGGGTTACAAAAGCGATATATAAGCAATTGGTGTGCGTTAGTGAACCTGGTAGTCTTGACTTGCCCGATAGACAATAGGGTTAGAGACCTTAGCACCGATATTCACTTCGATTTCACTCGGAAGAGGTCTCTAATGGTTTTAGGAATTTTCCTAAGCTACCCTTAATTAAATTAGGAAGAATTTAGAATCCCGGGTATTGCATAATTCCCAATTAGGCCTTCAAAATGAATGTAAAGTCAATACTAGTTGGATTACTTGCGAGTTTACAAGCTATACTCTTATAATCTTATTCTTAGTGTTTGTATTTTATTCACTTATTTAAGTTATAATTAGTTTTATTTAATTGCATATTTAGTCCTTAATCAAAATTCCAACAATTATTTACTATCTTTTAAATTTTAGTTTCACAACTCAGTCTATAACATCTTAGAAACACACAAGAATAATTAACCTTCATACTCTTTGTGGAGACGGTAACTCTATATAGTTACTCTTTATTACCTGTCAACGATCCTTAAACTTGTGTGGAGTGTTTCTCTCGGGTGTTGGTTATTATATCACACTCTTGGGGATGACAAAAAGAAAGAGGCTTAAAGACTAAAAGGAGCTAATAATGGTATAAACGTTATTTGGAAGTCAAGCTAAAAGGAACAAGTGGCTTATGAAAGAACCGTCTTGGTCATTTTTCGTGCTGTGTATTCTCTTTAAGTTATTTACATCCAAGTCACAAGTAAAGTAGATTTTAGACTAGATTGGATCTCATGTTTTACACACCTACTCAGTTGTCTCTTAATTCATAGGCCCTTATATGCATTGTTTGTAAATATTCTTTCCATACTAATACGTTTTCATATGCACATTTCAAGTACAAATATGGAAAATTCAAAAGGCAAGAAATTTTTATTATTATTGGCTCGTTTTATATATGCTTTCAAATGACATTACTAGTTCAATGCCTACTTACTTATCTCCTATATTCTAATTTTTATTTAAATATTTAATTTTTGATCTCAAAAGCCTCATCCAAATAATAGAAGAGTGTTTGGGGATCACACTTAGGTTCCAAAAATGTTTGCACATGGTTAACGAGAAGATTGAGTGTGAAAGACATCGTATAGTGTCTCAGAATGCTCGTAAATGGCTTGAGCGCTCAAATGAAGATAGATGTCTCTATATGATTAGTATAAGTGACTCGAACCAACATGATGATGTGGAACTTTCTGAGGACTATATAGCCCATGGTCGCATGAGGCTCGGTCCAAGCCTATACCTCTTATCGCACATCTACGGACAGTTGTGGCTCGGTTTAGGCCAATACCACATGTGACACTACTATCAGCCCCCCTAGTACAGTCAGCTTGATCATCTATATCTTGATCAACTGAGGCTTAGTCCAGGACAATACCATATTCAACTGTGGGTCGATACAGGCCAATACCACATATTACACTACTAATTGTTCTCCTAGTACAGTCAACTAGATCGTCTAATATTTGATCGCCTAAGGCTCATTCCAGGACAATAACACGCATGACACTCAAGTTTGTCGAAGGTCATTGTTTGGGGACTGAACGCGCGTAAATGACTCTACATCTCAAAAATTGAATTGTTTGACTATTTTATTGGCGATGTTGACTCAGATCGTTTTCGTGACGATTCATTTATGGAATGATGGTCGGTTCGGGTCTTACACGCTCACACCCCCGCACGCGCTGGCTGTGTTACCTAGTGGTGCTACTCACGTGACTTTGTTGATTAAAAGAGTTGTTACACTCTCATTGACTGTTCATGCACACGAGATGTATTCTAGTTCATTGGATATGCACACAAATTTATCAAAGGGTTGTATGGTAGATGCGATGTGACATATGTTGGTTGGTAGCACAAATTCAGTCATCAATTAAAGTTTTTACTGTTCTTCAATAATACTAGTCATGATGGCATTACATGGCTTGATCTTATTCGCTACAACAATACAATCAACAATTTGAGCCTTTGAATAGTAAACTGCACATAGTGCCAGCTTCTTGTGATATATTAGGCTACAAGAGGCTGGTCTGCTACACTCATAACAATTGCTAGTTCCTTCTTATATCCATGTGTCATGCCCGGATTGACTGGATTTGTATGGTATGATTCACCACAATTAGTGAAGACAACCCATTCTTTCTCATTACCTCTGCTAAGTGTCAGGGTGCTAATGGATAGCTAGATGGATATTGTCAGCATCCAAGCAGGGGTTGGCCAGTTGTGGAATTTTCAACACTATGTGCCAAACATTTGGTGGTTGGACTGGTACGATTAGTATTCCATTCAGTTGAACAGTCAACTATAGTCAATAAGTCATGTACACGACATGGCTCACACCCATTTTATATCACTTCATGACCAGTATTCACCCTTTGAACGGGATGTGGCGGCCTTCTATTGGTTATGCCCATTGACATTTCAACACTTTTCTTATTCATTTCCTCGATCATGTGATTCAATCCTATTTACCAATAATTCTTCATCAACAATTTTGTTACTCGTTGATTCTTCATTTTGAATGCCGACATCACCCATTAGTCTTAATGACATCACTACAATATCTGATGCATGCATTTCATCGTCATTGTCATAAAGTGACATCATCCCATAATCATTGTCACAAAGTTACATCATCCTATAATATTCATCATAATTGTTAAGTCTTTTTTAGGGGTAATTATTTGTGGATTGTTTTGATTCAACTTTAAATTGTCCAACAACATTTCTCCCTATATTTTCCCACAAGCCAATACAATTATTTCTTCAATCCACAAATATAATCCATCCAGGAAAAGTCACAACTCTTCACAAACCAATCACAAAAAGTCTCGATCACCCAACAACTCAACTTTCAACTAATAAACCACAACCAATATTTCCCAACCATTATACGCCACACACTTTTCATTAACAAAGAATTATCCCATGCCTCAAGATTCTTCAAGCCTTAACCACCTTCAATCTTGGGAGTGAAAATTTTCTCCCTCGATGTAGACGAAGACTTTTTATTCCAATACATCAAATACTAATAATATCACTACGGACATTACCCATAATCAAAAAATTTGTAAACCAAAAAATATGATACCTTGGAGGACTAGTAAAATAAGTTCGAGTTTACGATATAAGTCAAACTCGAATCGTTCCATGATCTCATGCGCTCCCCCAGTTTAACCCTTGAAGGTTGATAATCATTTTTATGCTAAATAGATGACCCGTGAGAAACTCCTATATATTTAAACATTATCATCTCAACCAACATTTTCGTCAAACCATTTATAACAACAAATTATTCTTTACCCGTAATTCCCACAAAATATAAACTAGACTTCATAAAGTTCATACAGAGACCCGAACACTCACTAAAATAATCCATTTATTTCATAAAGATTTAAACAGATCTTCAATCACATCTAGCCATGATCACAAGATCGTTTGCAAATGCAAGGTGGGTGACCTAAACTTCCTACATTTTAGGTGATAGAAAAATGCTTGAACTTCCTTTCCTCAACCAATCGAGACAAATGTTCTAAACATAAGATAAAAATATAAGGATATAAAGGATCACCTTGACACAACCTATTTAATCCATTGAAGGATCTATGAGAGCCTCTACTAATGGATCATGAGTATGATATGGATGTCATATATTCCATTATCCATCCTATATACTATTCTAGAAACTTTAACCCCACTAGGACTTCTTGAACAAATCTCCATGAAATTGTGAAAATAGATTTCTGAAATCAAATCTTGATCGTGCATCTAGGGAGCTCTAAAGGTTATTATAACCTCTCAACAATTATTTTATCAAATTAATTGTATCAGACATATGACGACACTTGGCGAAAGAACTTTGATCCTTATCTAGGATTCTATCTAGGATTAGATTCATACGCTCGGAAATTTGCATTGTCTTGTGAACCACGTTACAATAAGATATAGGTCAGAATGCATCGATCTAGGTGCTATCATCTGTTTTGGGTATGAGAACTAGAATTGTATGATTAAGTTGTTTAAGATGGATCCAAAAGTTAGGAATTTTCTTACTACATCTATCACACTTTTTCCAACTATATTCAAAGACTTTTTGAAGAATTGAAATGAATATTCATCCGTCTGGGAGATTTATAAATATCAATTAAAAAATGCCTCTCTATTATCTTCTTGGGACACATCGACACATAGAGAAATAATATAGGAGGATAAAAGTCAAAGAATCATGTGTAGGACAAGACAATAATAGTTAATTACCCTAAGCTCGATGGTGAAATGGTATAGAAGTAATGCAACAAGGATCCAACTTCTTCTCCAAGCTTTTCTCTATTCTTCAATTGGGTCTCCTGACTTCTAATGGTATAATTTTGAGAAATAATGATTAAGGACTAATAAAGGACTGCCAAGGGAACCTCTCTAATGTTAATAACTTATACATATAGAGTAAAAAACGTGTTTATGGGCTGTGGGATTTTTTTAGTAACTAAACACTAAAGAAGAGAAACAACTACCGCAAGTATACAAGTCGCCCAAGTAATAAGTAAGTAAAAACGGGATAAATCGTCTCCACAAGGATTGCGAGGTGAAATATTAGTGTTTAATTGATCGATAGAACTAATTGTGATGCAAAGTAAATAAACAATAAATAACGATATTTTTGTTTGGTTTTTGTTTGTAATTAAATGAAAGAAAGTAAATTGACTAGATTAAATGAAAAGACAAGAAAGTAATGACTAAAGATTACGCAAATATGAGAGGTATACTTGAGTCTCGCTAATATTTCACCTATGTTCATATATCTAATACTTCTGTTTAATGGTCAAGTTGGTAATTCTATATTATTCAGAACTCTAAATTCTCCTAACTCTTTCCCGGTAGACATAAAAGCTATCCTACATTATTAAAAACCCCGTTAGGGCGATTATAAGCTATGTCCAGATGATTAAGACAATTACCCAATTGGTTACGCGGTTAGTCAAGAACGTCAAGATCAATGACGAATACCACACGTCTATTATTTAGTTAGTAATTAAACCCCCTCCTCCCGGATGATCACTTCCACTTGTGAATAGCTTAATTACTAATACCTACTTCTAATTGGTCAAATTAAAAATAGTAAAAAAGCACGAAGTAATAGTCAACATGAAATACCTAACTCGAATTAAACAGAACCACAATCCAAAATTCAAAATTATTAAATAAATTAAACTAGGGCTTAACCCATTACGCGATTATCAAGTATAAAAGTGTTTAGCTCATATTCATATTAAAAACAAAAAAAATTAATTATATACATGTTTCCTAAAAACAAAATGAAAAGATAAAACCTAACTAAAAGAATAATCCTAAGCTGTTGGTTGGAGAAAGGAGTTATCCAGCTTCTGCCCTTGCCTCTGCCTTCAGAAATATGGATTAATACTAAGCGTATATGAAAGCACTGGTTAATGAGGTCTTCTATAGAGCATAAAATGGATTGGGCCCTTATTTGAGTTAATTAAATGATTATGGGCCCAAGTCTATTTTACAATCCCCGCAACTGCTGAACACACTTTAGTAAAAAAAGTGTAACTTTCACAACGTAGATCCAAAGCACCTGATTCTACTTCTCAAATGTCGCTAACTCGGAGGTGCACCTTTTTAATTTTAAACACCAGACCTGAATCTGCACCGTTTGGGCTCAGAAAGACCTAGAAGTGACGACTTTTGCTCTACTTCTACACCGTTTCACCAATGCTCTTTGGGTATTTGAGTTGTAGTTTCTTGTCTTAACATGATTCTTCTACTTTTATCCTCCTATCTTATTTCACTATGTGACGATCTGTCCCACGAAGATATTAAAGAGGTTATTTTTAATTGATAGCGATAAACCTCCCATACAGAACAATATTCATTTAATTTCTTCAAAAAGTAATATTGTCGGAAAGTGTGTCAGATGTAGTAAGTAAATTTATCACCTCTTGATTCCATTTTACAAAAATTAATCATACTATTTTAGTTCTCATCCCCAAAACGGATGATACTTCTCCATGGATGCTTTCTGGCATATATCTTATTGTAACGTGGTTCACAAGTCTATCACGATGCAAATTTCCAATTGTATGAATTTGATCCTAGATGGAATCCTAGATAAGGATAAAAATTCTTTCGTCCTGGGACGTCTTAAGTCTGACACCATTTATTTGATGTAAGAATTGTTAAGAGGTTATAATAACCTTTAGATCTTCCTATATGCACGATCAAAATTGACTTTTAGAAAGCTTTTAGCACAATTTCATTGAGATTTGTTAATGGAGTCCTAGTGGATTAATTTTTCAGGAAAAGTACATTAGATCGACATTACCATCATATTCATTATCCATTAATGGAGGCTCTCGCAGATTTTCAAAGGTTCAAAAGGCGTTTGTTAAGGTGATCCTTTATATCCTTATATTTTCACCTTACGTTTAGAACATTTTTCTCGACTGTTTAAGAAAAGGACGATCAAGCGTTATGTCTATCACCTAAAATGTGGAAATCTTAAATCACTCACCTTGGATTTGCGGACGATCTTATTATCATGGCTAGAGGTGATTGAAGATTTGTTGAAATCCATATAAAATGAATGGATTATTTTAGCGAGTGTCTGGGTCGTTGTATGAACTTTATTAAGTCTAATTTATATTTTTGGAAATTAAGAATGAAGAAAAGTTAGTTTTATAATGGTTTTGACAAAAATGCAGTTGGGGATGATGATGTTAAATATCTAGGAGTTCTTCTAGGGGCATCTAGTGTGATTACGAATGATTATCAACATCTAAGGGTTAAACTGAGAAAGTGTGTGAGATCGTGCAATGATTTGATTTTTGAATTATATTGTAAGGCTCAAACTCATTTGATCCGTCCTCCAAGGTATTAAATGTTTTTGGTTTCAATCTTTCTGATTCTGAGTAATATGCGTAGTGATGTTATTAGTATTTTCCATAAATTCTATTTAAATAAAGAGTCTTTGTGTATATCTTGGGAGAAAATTTGCACTCCCAGATAGAAGGTGGTTTGGGATTGAAGGATCTTCAGGCATGGAATAATTCTATGTTAATGAAAACCGTGTGACGTATCATCGTTGGGAAAGATTGGTTGTGGGTTGATTAGGTGAAAGTTGAGTTGGGTTATTGTAAGTTGCTTTAAAATAGTCCACAAATAATTAACCCTCAAGAAAATAATAATAATACACTATATAATTAAGTGAATTGTATGGGATAATGTCACTTTGTGACAATGATGATGAAATGCATCAATTAGATATGGTAGTGATGTCAACAAGACTAGTGGGTGAAGTAAGCATAAAAAATGAAGAATTATTGGGTAACGAGATTGTTGATGAAGAATTGTTGGTAAATTGGGTTGGATCACGTGATCGAGGAAATGAATTAGACAAGTGTTGAAAATTCAATGGGAAGAGCCAATAGAAGGTGACACGTCCCGTTCAAAGGGTTAATACTGGTCATGAAGTGATATAAATTGGGTACGAACCACGTCGTGTAGGTGACTTATAGACTGTAGTTTACTATTCAACACAATGGAATAGTGACGGTACAAGTCCAATCATCCAATGCTTCCACCTAGCATTGAATATTCCATAACTGACCAGTCCCCATACGTAGATGCTGACAATATCAATCCATCCATCCCTAGCACCCTGCCACTTCGTAGAGGTATTGTGCAAAAATATTTTGTCTTCACTAATTGTGGTGAATCTGACCATGCAGGTCCAGTCAATCCGAGCATGACACGTGGAGCTGAAAAGGAACTAGCATTATTTGACCAAGCAAAGAAGTTGAGTGATGAGTGTAGCAGACCTACTCTCGTAGTCTGACATATCACATGAAGCTGCCAATAGTTATAGATGACTATTCAAAGGTTCCAATTCCTGATTTTACCGTTGTAGCGAATATGATCAAGCCACTCATGCCATCTTGACTAGTAATATTGAAGATCAGTAACAACTTTAAAAGATGACTGGATTTGTGCTACCAACCACCATATAGAACATCGCATTAACCATACAATATCTTTGATAAATTTGTGTGCACGTCCTATGAACCAGAACATAACATGTGCCCATTAAAGTCAAAGAGAGTGAACCAACTCTTTCAATCAATAGATAAGTATGAGTAGCACCACTAGGTCACACATCCAGCGTGTGCGGGCGTGCGGGCGTGTGGGTGTGTCGGACCCTAGACCGACCATCATTCCGTGAATGAATCGTCAACGCCACTAATTCAATAGGCAAACAAGTCAATTTTTTGAGATGTAGATACATTTACGAGCATTCAAACCCCCAGAGGATGACTTTTGTACCCGATTTTCTCCCTAACCATGTGTGAGAATTGTTAGGAACCAGATTATCATACGTGTTATTATCCTGGAGCAAGCCTTGGGTGATAAAATATTAGACGATCTAGTTGGTTGTGCTAGGGGAACAATTATTAATGTCATATATGGTATTGGCCTTGACAGATCCATATTTTGAATATGCTATTGTCCTATGCCGAGCCTCGATTTATCAAAACATAACTGATCTAGCTGACTGTACTAGGGATGCTGATAGTAGTGTCACACGTGTTATTGGCCTAGACCGAGCCACAACTGACAGTAAATGTAAGACACAGGGAATGGGCTGAGACCAAGCCTCATTGGACCATGGGCTATATAAGCCTTAGAATGTCCTCATCATCATGTTGGTCCGAGTCACACCTGCCAATCATATAGAGACGCCTATCTTGATTTGAGCACTCAAGCCATTTACAAGCTTTCTGAGACACTGTACGATGTCTTCCAAACTAAATCTTCTCACTAACCATGTGCAAACAATGTTTGGAACCTAAGTGTGATCCCCAAACACTGTGTTATTATTTGGATGATGCTCTTATGGATATGGACCCGACTGTGTACTTTATGGAGATGGTTTGAGTCAGCAAACAATTTATGCTTTTCATTTAGAGTCACATATGATATATATATGTCGTGGTGTGAGATGGTGTTTAGAATTTTTAGAGGGATGAGTACCATATCTAGCTCCCTCAAATGACTCATAAAGATGAAGGCAGGAATGACTTGGAGGGGGAAAGTGTGGTGTATTGGATTTGCAGCTATGGTTCAATCCATCTGGATAAGACGAAATAAGTGACTTCACTAGGGAGTGGTCACTACCTATGACGTTATTCTTAAGGGAGATCAACTTTGTATCTATCACTCTCTTTTTGTCTTGTACCTTCATCTTCCCTTTTCAGAAGTTAGGGGGTTCATCTTAGATGTACATTAATATATACTCGTAGGATCTATGAGGGATTAAGACTGCACTTAACATACTACTAGAATACCAATTTTGTATTGGTTCCATCAAATGTATAGTTTTTAGTCTCTTTTGGTTGTCTTATTAATACCATGGTTCTCACCTAACAGAAAAAATTAGGAGAGAAATAGTTACTTGTATTGTGATACCTTATATAACTTTATATTAAATTTATTTGTTAAATTATAATTTAGGTTCGTAAATGAATTAAATAAGAATAATTTAATGGTTACTAAAAACAAAGAAATGGGAAAACAAAAATGGAGGAAAAGAAAATAAACGTAACTCCAATTTCACCTATCCCACATGTTTGTCACACCCAACCACCCTCCCCAATTCGGACCCCACTCCCCACCACCTGGCCTAAACCCCTTTCCCACATCCCTATATTTGATAAATCGAAATTTCAATTTTTAGATAAATAGCAAAAAAAATCTTAAAAAAGATCACATGACAAATCTATATTATACAGAGCATTGACATGACCAACCAGGTTATAAAGGCCCAACTCGAGTTTTTATTGGCCTGAGATTATCCCACTAGCTGAAACCCTATATAAAAGTCTAGCTTAAAAGAATGAGGCTCAAAGTTTTGGGCCTCAGATAAAAAATTGTTGCTCGGGCCCATCTGATAGACACGTACACTGGTCACACTGAAAGACCTTAATATATTATCCCCCCACCCAACCCTGTCGTCTCAGTTTATCTTATCGTATATGTCTCACCATACTCTCTTCTCCCAGATACACTAAACCCTTACTCTACATTCAGTGAAATCATCAATAAGTAGTCCATAAGCCTAAATCAATAGTATTTTTTTGATGATTTACATGCTAAATATACTCTCCTTTCAAAAGTATGGGTTGTCATTTAAATCTCTCAGATTTGGTAGGTCAAGATGTTGTTTTTCGTTAAATGATAGAATTAAATTTTCCATTTTTGTCAATCCAAGTTGTGTAATTGTCGTTTGTGCAGGTTACTATTGTTGATTTGCTCAGATATTTCAAATGCTTGAATATATATAACCCGTGGTTGATCCGACAATGGTTTAAATTACCATCTCCACCATGTTTTAAGTAATTTCTTCTACTTTTCTAATGTTTGTTTATTATTAATTTAATTTATATTTTATATATAATTTTTAGACTTGTAATTTATTTGTTAGATTCGTTATTTTTTATGTCTATTATACAAAGAATACAATCCAAATAATTGTGTATTCTTGAGCATTATTACAAACCCCTTATTTACTTTAATTACGCTATTTATTTTATTTTTCTGTTTTTCATTTATATGCAATATATTATACATATCTAAAATAAATCTAAGTGGTTTTTATAGATGTAATATGATATTGATAGTATTTTATTTGTGCGTTTAGACTAATAATTTATTTTATACGTGTTTATGTATATCTAATTTTATTGATTCTCGTTCTCTTTTTATGCTTTACATTGTTTGTTTTTATTTTATATGAAATTATTTAAATTGATTTACTTATTGTTGAGTCATATAATATTATTTGTGCATAAAATCATTAATGTGTGCATATTTGTATATAATTTTTCATTGCATTAAGATTTTTATACTTATGCGATGAGTGTAAGTATGTATAAGATTTTGCATGATTTTGTATTCAAGTGTATATGAACATTAATTTTTAATGTAAATAGTGATTTCTATGTATGTTATATCTAAATCTGTCATTATCCATGTGTTATATGATCTTTTATGTTTGATCATGTTAGTACATGTGTTGAAGTGAATAAAATAACTAGAGTAATAAAATTAATAGAGTGGTTTATAAACTGATATAGTATATTTTGTGTGATTAAATGGTGATTTTGGAAACTTGTGAAACTATTTTATGTTTATGTATATTTTCCAATGGATATAAATGTATAAAATGTAGAGTAAATTTCCCTTTTTCCACCCCGGTTGTCAACCTATCCCCAATTTCTTAAAAAATTCTACATACCCACTATACTTGAAAAACACAACTCGTTGCCCATTTTGGACAAAATACGTCCAAAAAATCCGTTAATTGACCCACGTGTGCGGAATATGTCTAATATAATTAATATTTTGCATTCCAAATCATTTAAAAAATCGAAAAACGAAAAACCTCTTTAGGGAAGGTAATTTTGCCATTTCAAGTATTGTTTATTGACTTATATAATAAGTGATACATGACTACTTAAATTCTTATTTGTTCAATGTTACAGAATCAATCATTATCGTATTTTGAACAAGATTGATGGTCATTTCATTTCAATTATATAAGGTAATCTATTCTTACTATTAACATATTTTACTAGAATTATATGAACCCTGGAACCTGAACTATAAATCATGTAACTTGAATCATAAACCATAAATTCTAAATTTAATTTTACAAATGTGCTATATATATAAAACCCATGCATGAAGGCATTGAAAAAATATTGTTCTTTTATCTTGTAGAAGCTGAAATAGAATAAATTAAGTTTGTACAAAATTTAATTTAGAGTAAATATCCATTTTACCCTTGTATCACAACTTGATTGAAAACTTACCCCTTGAAATATAAAATGTGTATGCTCACCCTTGTATAAAGTTGTTGGATAGACCTACTCAGATTCATAATCAATAATTTCTATCTTTACTGAGTCAAACCCCTTTCATTAGGACTGTGATAATTTTTCATGACTTCGTGGATTATTTTGTTTGCACCCTACACATTTCCACAAACCTTTTATAATATTAACCATGGATACCTAAAAAGCTATCACAACACCAAAAAGAAACACCACAAAAACATTAACCAATCGACAAGACCCGTACCCAAAAACAAAGACAAAAAAATACAAATTTACAACAACACAAATTAATCATTAGAACAAGAGGAAATCAACCACAAATGACACTGTTTTACCAAAAAAAGGTTTTGCATAAACTTATGTAGAAGATTAATTAGTTCTCATGAAAACACGTTTCCACCGTAAGAAATTACTAAACTCCACTGTATTTGTTCGTGTGTTAGTTTTAAAGGAGAGAGAGAGTAGTGCGAGTAGCTCAAGCACTAACTCTAACTCTGGATCATCATCAAGTGGTATATTTATTATCTCTTTTTTATTTTTATTTAATTCTTGATTAGGATTTAGGATTTAGGATTTTAACTAACATGTTCTATAATAAATTTGTGGTAATTTCAGATTCTGATGATGAAAATTCCCCTTGAAGATTTACTTACTTGTCCAGGTAGATAGTTTCTGTTGTAATAGCCCTAACATGAATTTATTCATAGAATGTCTTTGTCAAAACATGCATTTGTTGCCTTTATTTGTTTTTTTGCAAGATATTAATAAGTTTGAAAATAGATATTAACTATCCTACTTTATGTATTTGTTTATTTATCGGTTGAGTTTATAAAGAAATTAATACCTCTCGTTTATATTTCCATGTGTAATTAAACTAGGGTTTGACATTCGATCCCGGACAAACATATTTGTAACTAACTTTGATCTGTAACAACTATTGTTAGTACTGTTATATAGATGAGCTTTGATCCGTAAGTATTTAACTATTTAGTGATTATATGCAAGATATTGATTTTTAAGTCAAAGTTTTACTGTCTATTAGAACTCAATCTGTAGTCCATAATTGACTTTTTCTCAACATTTTCTATTTACTCAGTTTGTAACTTGAATTTTACTTTTTATTGTAGTCCCATGATTGACTTTTTCTTAACATTTTCGTTTACTTTTGGTAATTTAAATCATTGTTATTTTTTGGCAGATAAGCAAGGTGATGATAAAGAATGGTGGCTAAGGGTAGAGGTGTAATTTGGTGTATTTGTAGTAGATTTGTAAATGAATGGGGAAGTAAAAAAAGTCTTAAGTAATTAATTAAGTAGTAGTTGGATTTGGTTGTTGTACATCATCAAATGTTCTCTCTTTACTTTGTTGGTATTATTAATGTTCATCAAATTAACTGTAATCAAAGTTTGCAAATGTTATAAATAATGGTTTTATGGATGTAAATTGTTTAGTAATTAACTTATTAAGCTTGTTTTTACTATATAAATTTATGCATTAAACTCAGAAATTATTGCAGTGGACTATTTATTGGAGCAGTTACAACTTAGTAACCTCTTTATGGCTTGTGATACATGAAAATTTTACCATACATGCTAGTCCTACCATTGTGGTGAATTGAATATGTATAATCTATACATAAAACCTCTTCAATCACTTATTTTGGGGAATGTATGGTTGAATTTTTTTCGATTAACCGAAAAAAAAAAATTATTTTCTGGGTATGGGGGTTTAAAATGGGGATCTCCAGAGGAAACTGAGGGGAAATATGGGTTGTATTTGTTTTTGCAATCACGTTTGTGATGTAGATCGAGAAGGTGTTTTTAAGCTTAAACATATGCATTTTGGGTGTAAAAGCCTTTAATATTCAATCCTACAAAGTTGGTCTAATAGGCTAAATTATACTGAGAATAAGATCCAACTTAAAACATAAACGAAGTAATAAACCTAACTAACAAACAAGTCTTGATAAACTTGAAGAACTTTGTTGGCCGTAAACAAATATATGAAGGTTATGGATGAGTGTTTGTCGTTTATTCTTCGTTTTCGAACAAAAAACTACAAGTTTATTCTTCGTTCATTTCTTTCGTCTTAACTATTTTTGGGGAGATGGATGTAGGTTTTGTGTGAGGGGAGGACTTCATGTATGGCTGGGTAGGTTTCATGGTATGCTTTGCATCCTTTTTTCTTTTTTGTTGTTGTTGGTCTCAGGCTTTAGGCTTTGTTGTTACTGTTTGTTAATGGTATAATTATCAACTGTTGTTAGTCGTTCAGTCATTAGTTTTTATTATTCGATCTCGATAACTCTTTTATTGACGGTTTTTTTTGGTTGGTTAAAAGGTTATATTAATAAGGAGAAAAAAATTGTACACTATACAAGGAGTCACCTACCTTGGCTCGAAAGCTATAAGTTGCAACAAAAGAAAAACAACTATCTCATAGAATTACATGATAATCTTACATGATAATCTTCCACTATTATCCAAAAATGAATGATGAGGGAATAAGGAAAATAAAACAGAAAAAGTATGTCACTTCACTTCCTTGATAAGATCAATGAAATGAATAACATACTGGGTCAATAAGATGGGTGTTTTTTTACCAGATTGTAATAATCTTTAACTATTCTCTCACCAAAAAAATTAATATGTTTTATTAAGATTGCGCGTAAAGCTTTACTACATTAAAACATTAGCTTTTAGTAGAATAATTTCATTTAGTTGTACATTCTCAATCATTACTTATACCTTAAAAAATATTAAGTGTCCTTAGCATATTTAGAATATATTTTTTTGTTAATGGTTAGCTAAAACTTTTTCAATAATCTTATACATTACATAACAACATATGATATTATCCTGTTAGCTAACACTTTTTCAATAAACTTTGAATTTGAATAGAGGAGGATTCTCACCTTTCACACCACTAGAGAAAAGATCTAAAGTAGACAATAATTACGAGGATGAGTGTCAACAACCTTGCAGCCTGGAACGAGTTAAATAGAAAAAATTGATTTCTAGAGTAGATGAGCGTCACCAACTTTGCAGGTTGAGGAATTTTTTTTAAGAAAGTGTCTTTGTTTGAGTTTCTTCTTTTTTAATAGATCGATTTTAAGAACAGAGAGAGTGAGAGAGAGAGAGAGAGAGAGAGAGAGAGAGAGAGAGAGAGAGAGAGAGAGAGAGAGAGAGAGAGAGAGAGAGAGAGAGAGTGAGTGTATATTAATATTTTCTCTTTGATTAAAATGAAAGATATTATTGATTAATTCAAGGAAATTCAGGGCCAATCCTAGACATATGTCCAGGAAGCAACTGCCTTGGTCCCCAATAAATTGGGATTTTTAAAGGACCCTTTTTAGAAAAATTATATATATATAGTTATATATTTAACTTCAATAAAATAAATTGAGTTATAAGTTAGCTTAGTCGTAAAATGATATATTTTCTTATGAGAAGTTTAAGGTTCAAGTGTCATCTTAAAATAAGTTTCTTGATTTTTTTTATAATTATTTAATGTATAAATTCCAAATATATCATTGGTTTTTTATAATTATTTTTAATGTATATATATATATATATATATATATAGAAGTATTTATTATGAAAATTGATGGAGTGGTTCACACTTTATCCTCAAAATATTACCCTCAATTACATATTAACCCTTACAAAGTACAAAAGTAATTTCCATCCTCCAAGAATAACTACCTTGTATCTCTCCATTTCTCAAGTGATTTTATTTAATATATTTTTTTATCTATATCATAAAATCAAAAAAAAAAGAAAAAAATTAGTTTTTTAGATATTTCTGTTTAATCTTTGTAATTCATTAAAATGTAAATTTTTATAATTTTAATGTATCAATTGAGTAATATAATCTACTTTAATATTTTTTATATTAATTTGTCATTAAATTAGTTACTTTGTCTTTCTTTTAAACTCTTTTTGATCTTCTTCAATCTCCCTTTCAGATTATTAATAACGTAATTCTTAGCCGCTATTACACAAGTTAAAGAAACCTTGTTCGATAAAATTATTTCTGTTTAGATGTAAAAAAATAATTAAGAATTTTTATTATATTTTAGATTAAGAGAAAGTCACACACGCTAACAGAAGTATGTATATATATATATATTTAATTAACATGGATCTGCAGATTGGTACCTTTCGCAAAATGTGTGAAAAGATATATGGAAATAGTTTTTATGAAAATTATATGTCGTGAGTGGGTACAACTACTTGTGTGTAATATATCTTGGATATTGTTTTCTTGGTAAACATTCTCTACTTCCATACTATCAACTATGTTGGATTTGTCACAGAAATTGATAGAATTGTGCCTAAAAAATAGTGTGCCAGTGGTGAATTTCTTGTAAGTACATGAATATATGCTTTTTTAAGTGTACTGCACGTAAGCACTAGATCATGTTAAATGCAGTTCGGAACTTGTAAAACTAATTAATAATGTAATAATAAGAATCAATCATATATGTACAACATCTGTTATGAATGTACACTCTATTACAGATGGAACTTTTATAGATCTGCATTATATATTATTTATGCTAATGTAGTTTTCTTGAGATTTTTGCGGACCTTATGGCCTTAGGCAAGTAGTTCAAACATTGATGAGTGGTTATTGAATTTCCTTGACTTGTTTCATTTACTCTTTAAGCACTTTTGTGTAAAAACATTTATGATATAGATGCAAACAATAAATGTAAAAGGTTAATTTGTTAAAAGGAAAAATATGAGATAGGCGTAGATTAACTTTTGGTCCTCACCTAATCAATCCAAACCATACATGTGTCGTGAAACCGAGAGTGAGCGGGATTCACGAGCATTCCAAACCCTTGGATTATAAGAGAAGTGAGACCAGCTCGAAAAACCACTTTTGAAACCCTTATCTCATTTCTTCCATTGAAGTCTCCCTTTAAGTTAGTAGCAATAAAAAAATGGTGATTGTTGGTGATCATTTCCATCCATTCCAGGTTCAGATCCGAAGGTATAACTTAAACTAGATCTTTGGGATCACCTTAAACTAGATCTAGTCATTCTTGTGTATCATTTGAAACTATGAAATTAAATTAGTTTATCTACTAGAGTTTTAGAATTTCATTACTTATGTGGTCAAAATGGTTCAATGGGGTGGGATTGACCAAATGATTTTCTAGAAGATAAATAGACTCACTGTTATTCGACACAAAATTCAGTAATTTTGTATGCCTCAATGTCATAAATTTGTTGATATGTATAGTCCCTCATGGTATCAAACCTTCAACATACTAATTTTACGAGATACCATTGTGCTATTTTATTTTCTTAAAATTGGAGATAACCTACGTACTAGCTTCTGGAAAGGAAGAATACCTATTTGTTTGCATTCAAGAAGGTAATTGTTATTAATTTAGTTTATCTTAAATTAGTCCAGTAGAGTATAAACTGTTGTGGAATTATATTGCAATTGATTATCTTATGAAGCAGATACAACATGTAAGTAAAGTCTAATATTTTTTTCCTAGTAGTCCTTTGTTAGTTGCTATAACTTTAATCTTTAGTTTCAATGCTTTAACATATAATTATTACAAGAACAATACTTTTATAGCCTTTTAGTGAATGACTCTGCAATTACTGTGTCTAATGGTGCAAGGTAATTATAGCTAATTATAACAACTATTGCTATATTGACTCGGCGGAACTACTAATTACTATTTCACAGCCTCCTCTTACTTACTAAGAAATCAAAGCAGAGTTTTTGATGAAAGCACGTGAAGATTTAATTGGCTGGGTATTTCTTCACTGTGTAATTTCTTTTAAATTTTCTTATGAACTTCATCATTTACTTGTTTTCTGATCTAACAGGCTGGTGGACTCTGTTTTTGATTGGGAGCACAGGTACGGGCAATGGTCCCTTTACATCCGGTCAAGGTATGATTTCACAACATCATGATGTTTACTTTTATGGCATTACTTGTTAGATACCTGATTCAATTTAATTTTTTATTTTAATTTTGGTTCACTCTATATGAAAGTAGTAACTGAGATCAAATAATGATGTTTGTGTGATGGAAACCCTAGATTTCTCTATTAATAAAAACACTCTATATAATTGGGCACATGTAATGAAAATCCTGACAGGTAATTTTCATATGTAATTTAAATATTAATTTATAATGTTGATTTCCTGACAGGTAATGGAAATCCTAAGTGAAAGAAATAAAAATAAATATTTTTATCCCATGTCACCATGATGGGAAAGACATGAGCGTACAGGAAGTTATCAAAGATAACTTCCCACTTTGATGGTGGAGGAAGTAGAGCTAGTGGAGAAAGTGGAAGAGTGGTTTATTTACAGACAATAAACCAACTCTCCAGCTCTATAAATAGAGCCTCTATTTCTCACAAAATCACAACAACACAGACAACACAATTCAAGCGTACAAATATTTTCTCTCAAAATCAATAACACACAATAGATAATTCTGAGACATTTAGGTGGTGAAAATAAAGAGTTTAGTTCTAGTAATTAAACTTACGATAAGAGAAGCAATTCCTTCATTCCAATTCAATCAATTGCAAGAAGGCAGAATTCTGGACTCTTAATTTCAGTCCGCTGCATATAAGGTTTGTCTAATAAACCTTCTTGTTTATATTCAACAGTAACAATTGGTATTTGAGCATGTTACCCATTTGTATATATGAATTGAAGTTTTTTTTTTGAGCTTTTATTTTTGTGTCGAACAGAAGAAAAAAAAAAGTTTGAGAATTTTTTTGTTTTTGATTATGTCGAACAGTAGAAGGAGAAAAGAAAAAAAAGGATTTCATATGTTATTTTTTTTTCTTTCGATGTATATATAAGTTAGGTTTTAAATATTTTGCGGACCTAATTTTATTTAAGAAAATAGAAATGCATGTGAGGGGATTCGAACCTAAACCACCTAGTCAAGTGACTAGTAGCCTTACCTGTTTTTCTACCTTATATTATTGTTATGAATAGAGTTTCTAGAAAATACTATTATTATTTGTTTCTTGTTTCCTAATCAATTTTGGTGTATTATTTTTTACCGTTCTTAATATTTTCTATATGTAGAAAAATGGTGTTGACACGATTCAGGGGATCACGAGCAGTAAGGCTTGAGCAACTTATAGTGTACAGATGGCTAAACAGGAACGTAAGAAATCCTAATGGATCATCAGAGATCCATAGACCAAAAGTTGCAAGGACACCGAAAAAAAAAAACAGTCTTTGAGAAATAGTATCAAAGCACTCCGTTATAAGAAGAAACCTCATCACACCCTAGTGCAACATGTGGCAATTGTCAATAGGTTGATTCAAGATGTCATAAATTGGGGTGATATCATATGTGAAGGAGATAAGGTTGAAATTCTTTACAAAACTCTACCAAGAGAGATGAAGAGGGATATCGAAATCTTATGGGAGTATGATTTTCTGGAGAACTATGTTCATGGGAGACAAGCTACATATGAGTGGCTAGTCTATGCTTTGACTGAATCTCACTTGTGGAGGCACTATAATAGTTCTACTAGGTCGGATCAGTGCAACTGTGGAATACATTATCGAACTACTAGTGTTGATAATTATTTTTATGAGGAAGTGAACTTTGAGCAGTCAATTCCTAAATTAAGGTTTTGGATATGAAAGGCGTATGCTAGTTAGGACTTGCAATAGGTAGTTTGCTTAGTGGTTTGTTTTTCCAATTTTTTTTAATCCCTGTTTGTTAGGAATTGCATTAGTTGCTTTGATTCAATTATTTCTTTATTGAACATGTATTTCATTTATGTATGAATTCAACTAGTTTCTTTGTTTTTTATGTTATTAGTTGTTTATATTCATACATTTTCACTCTAGTTATGTTAGAGTAAGTGGGAGTTCTTGGAGAACTAATTTTTTGCAGTTAATGAAATTGATTGAATCATTAAGACAAACAAAATATGGTGGTTCATGATTGGGAACATAGTGAACTTTCTTTATCACTTATTTTGTTATCTTTCTTATTCATTCTATTTGCATTAATAGCATTGGGTGGTTAAATAATTGTATGTATACTAATGAAAAATCTCTTACTTTATAAGAAAATGACAACCGTCATTGATGATCTCAATGGAGACATAATGAATGGTGAGAATTATACCCTGGTAAACTCAAAATTCATTATGTTCTAGAGGAACAAGAATTTTTGAGGTTATTAACAATGTCATGGCTCAGCCTAAGGAAGGCATCACAGCTCAAAACAAAAAGGACATGGAGGCTTATGAGAAGTGGAAAAAGAGATATTCCACTGCAAGAGGCATCTTGATAAGCTCCATGTATGACGATCTTGTTCATGAATGTCAACAATACCCCAGTGCTCACGAGATGTGGGACGCTCTTAATAAAAAGTACAAGGATACAACTACTACTAAGTTGAGTCAATTGATCATTAAGTTTGACACTTACAAGAGAAGGCCTAATCAAATCAAGCATCTTTGGGAGATGTCTAATATGATTAGGGAACTTGGACTGCAGGTCATAGCCTTGCTGATGAACATCAGGTTCAAGCTGTGATCCAATCTCTTTCAAATAAGTGGGAGCATTTGAAGATAAACTTGACTTAAAATGACCATATCATAACTTTTGATGATGTTTCTCATCATGTGATGTTGGAAGATGAACGTCTTGATGCAGTTAAGTATCAAGATCAGACTTATATATTGATGAGTCAAGTTCCCACAAAGGTTCTGGCATTAAGTGCATGAACAATGGGAAGAGAAACAAAAATGAGCATGCTTCCAAGAAGAACAAGAATGGTGGTAACAACGTTTTTTTAAGAAATACGAGAGTAAAGTAAAATGCTATAATTGTGACAAGATAGGTCACTTCGCTCGCAAGTGAGGATAAAGATAGCAATATCATTTACTTCATATAACTTTACATATGTTACCAATACTGTTTGCTAGTTGATTCTAATCCATTGTGGATTGTGGATTCAGAAGTGACAGACCATGTAGCCTAAGACCGAGAGGCATATGTAGAGTACCATCTAATTCCAGAGGAAATGTGATGAATATTAGTTAGGAGACAACAACAAGGTTGAAGTCAACAGATGTGACACTTGCAAGTTGAACTTGCGAGGTGATCAAACCTTATAACTGCATAATGCACTCTACACACTTGAAATTCGAAGGAATTTGGTCTTGTTCATTGTTCTTCTAGGATTAAGTTTTAATATGCATTTTTCATAACAATCAAGTAGACATATATTATGACGCTAAGTGTTAAGTTTTTGGTTTTATTTCTCATGTTTTAGTAGTACTAGATGATGATAACTCATTTAATAGTTATTATGTAAGTAGTTGCTTTTCTACTAATACTTCTTTTAGTAATTTTAACGTAGAAGAAAAGTATGGAATGCTAGACTAGTTCATATTGGACAAGACCGTATGAATTTGTTGGCTAAGGCGAACTTTTTGGGTTCATTATATAGAGTCAACTTGCCAACTTATGAAAATTGTCTAGCAGATAAAGCAAAGGGAAACCATTTTTTGAAAAGGCTAAACGAGTCGAGTACGCATTGCAAGTAATTCATGTAGATATCTGTGACCCAATGAATGTTCAAAATATACAGGGGGACTTTATTTTATCACTTTTATAGATAATTTCACTAGTTTTGGTTATGTTTACCTGATTTTTCTTAAATCTGTAGCATTGAAATTTTCTTATGATAAATTTCAATGAAGTAGAAAATCAGTTAGAGAGGAAAATAAAAACCTTAATCACGTGAATATCTATTGGATCAGTTGAAAGAACTGTGTGATTAAAAAGTGAGAACTCTCCTAGAAATGGTTAAGTCTATGATGGCACAAGCTAATCTGTGGAGATGCCTTGCCTACTGCTAGTTATATACTTAACCAAATACCCACAATAACTGTTCCATCAAACTCCTTATGAACTACTTGTGACCCTAGGGTCGGCAGACTATGTTCATGATCTATCTCATAAATATGGGAAGTTAGGTCTAAGAGGTAAGAAGTGTTTCTTTATTAGATACCCAGCTCACTCTAAAGGATATGTGTTTATTGGTGAACATAACAATGGGGGTCTTACTGAAATTGAGTCACGAGATGTTACATTCTTAGAGAATGATTTTCCCAACAGATGCGAAGTTGACAGAATTTTCATTTTATGTGAATTAAATGAGATTCAGGAAGATGATATGCAAAAAAATGTGACGCCTGATGAGGTAACACATACTAAAGAAATAGAGAAGGATACTCCTCTAAATCTTGAGACGGAAGAAACCATTGCATCATCTAGTAATCCTATTTCTCAAGATTCTCAACTTAAGAGAAGTGCTAGAGTTTAGGTCCTCGTCGTCGATTTGAAATCGAAGGAGAAGTCTTTATGATAACTCCACAAGACGAAGAAGAACCTCGATCAGTTAATGAAGCATTCTCATGTCCTGCTAAGAATGAATGGAAGAAAGCAATGGAAGAAGAAATGGAGTCGATGAAGAAAAACCAGGTATGGGAACTAGTTAATCTCCCGAAAAGACGTAAGGCGATTGGGAATAAATGGGTTCCCAAAATAAAGAGGAAAACCTGACAATTACATTGACATGTAAAAAGCTCGCTTGGTAGCGAAAGGCTCTACTCAATGGGAAGGAATAGTTTTTGAGGAAATTTTTTTTCCCGTTGTTAGATTTACCTCAATACGTCTTATTTTTAGCTATTGTGGGCATCTCGATCTGGAGTTGCACCAAATGGATGTTAAAACTACATTTCTAAATGGAGATTTAGAAAAGGTTATTTTCATGGAACAACCCTCGGGTTTCGTTGTAAAAGATCAAGAGAATAAAGTATGTAGATTGTTAAAATCAATATATGATCTTAATCAAGCCTCGAGACAGTGGAATTTGAGATTTCATGAAGTCATTTCGTCAAATGGATTTGAGATGATAAGTGAAAATCACTGTGTTTATGTTAAATGTTCGAAGAAATTTTGTGATCTTATCTCTATATGTAGATGACATCCTATTAGCAGGGGATGATAAAGAGTTTATTCAAGCTAATAAGGTGTAGCTAGATTCTCAATGTTATATGAAATATATGGGAGAAGAAAATTATATTCTTGTTGTTAAGATTAGTAGAGATAGGTCTAGAGGACTATTATCTTTGTCTCAAGAACCTTAAATCATGAATATAATTGAGCGCTTTAGTATGAATAAGTGCAATTCCATTGACACTCCTGTAGCAATTGGAATAAACTTAACTCTCGACATGTGTCCTAATACTCTAGAAGAGAAACAGAAAATGTATACAATGTCATATTTTAGTTCATAGATAGTCTTATATATGTTATGGTGTGAATTAGGCCAGACATATGTTATGTGGTAGATTTAGTTAGTCATTTTAATTGAACCCAGGATAAGAAAATCCGAAAGTTGTGAAAAAGATATTGAGATATCTACAAGGCACTATGGATTATGCCTTTGCTTTCGAGGAAATAGATTACACCTAGAAGGATATATTACGCTATTTGGGATAGTTATATATATGGGGGTAAATCTACCTCATGTGATGTATTCATGTTGAATAATTGCGCAATTTCTTAAAGTAGCAAGAAACAAACCTGTATAATTTTTGTCCACAATGGAAGCTGAGTTTGTAGCATGCTTAGCTGTGGTTCCAGAGGCTGTTTGGTTAAAAAGGTTATTATGAACATTTAGGATTCTCAGGCGATAGTGGGAGTCCCGTTATTATACATTGTGATAGTCAAGCTGAAAAGGCTTGTGTGAAAGCTCCTAAGTATCACAGTATGACCAAACACATTGATATAAAGTATAACGTTGTTAGAGATATTATTGCACAAAAGGATGTTGATTTGCAATACATACACACACGCAATATGCTTGCTGATCCATTCAAAAAGGATATCCCAAGGGATATATTTATGGATATGTTAAATCTATATGATTAAGCAAGATATAATGTATGAATATTGCGAGTTTATGTGCATTCATGTATATATTTTCATTAGTATGTTTATTTAACTGTTTATTTTAATAATATCATGTTTGATATATATTATAATGCGTGTAATTTTTGAAGTGTGTATGTCCTATAGACTGAGATTGGCCCTATCACACGGGTAATCGATTGCCTTTGGCACAAGAAGTGCGCAAAGATGAGACTGGCTCATAGTAGTGAAGAACCCTTAAGATAACTTGAGTTAAGATAGTCGCCTTAACTAAGTTTTAAGATGAGATCATAAACATAAATAAACCATGTTAAGCTTATATTATGATCGAAGTAGAATCCCACTATCTACTTAGTCTATAAGAGCCAGATATGAGTTGCTTGATTGATTTCATAGAAGGGTTGATCAATCGAAGAATTCATCTTAGGCAACGAGACTTGTCTAATTATATATCTGTATGGTATTTATAAAATTGTGACATACAATTGGAGCTATATGAATAATACCATAACACGTGTGTCATAACACGTGTGCTTTCGACCAGAAGGAAGTGAAGAGTCGGTCTCTTCATTGTGTGATGCCTTCAAAATTGTGCCCTTATTACTTTTGACTATGTCTTGATATTTTGATTAGGTGTATGCTACTTTGAACATACTACTAATGATCATGAATGATTCGGTCTAATGGGGTATGTTTGGGAAAGCAACCTAATTAACGTAAAAGGATATAAGTGTAAAGGAAAGACTAAAATTCTGTATCAAAGTGTGTGCTTGCAGGTACCGATCATGTAAGTCAATTTGGACCATAACATGATAGTGATACACATGAAGTTATGTCAGTGAACTCTTTTGATCACATAAACGACGTGATATAAATTTAAAGGGGTCAGAGTTACTGAATATGATACAATAAATTATTAGTCTGGGGTACTACAAGATACATAAGGAATGAGGTTTCATTTGAGAAACTATGTACCCTAACAGGTTATTAGTAACGTATGCTCGTATGCTTGTCGGTGGCACGACCTATTTTGTCAAGTATGATGAATTATTCTAGAAATGTGTATATGAGAAGATTTGAGAAATATTGATGTATGGTGCATTAAAATGCATGTACCTAAAGGAAATGATTGTAACTCCATCATGTGCGAGTGGGAGAATGAAAGAAATAAAAATAAATATTTTTATCCCATGTCACCCATGATGGGAAAGACATGAGCGTACAGGAAGTTATCAAAGATAACTTCCCACTTTGATGGTGGAGGAAGTGGAGCAAGTGGAGAAAGTGGGAGAGTGGTTTATTTACAGGCAATAAACCAACTCTCCAGCTCTATAAATAGAGCCTCTCTTTCTCACAAAATCACAACAACACAGACAACACAATTCAAGCGTACAAATATTTTCTCTCAAAATCAATAACACACAATAGATAATTCTGAGACATTTAGGTGGTGAAAACAAAGAGTTTAGTTCGAGTAATTAAACTTACGACCAGAGAAACGATTCCTTCATTCCAATTCAATCAATTACAAGAAGGCAGAATTCTGGACTCTTAATTTCAATCCGCTGCGTATAAGGTTTGTCTAATAAACCTTCTTGTTTATATTCAAGAGTAACACTAAGGGAGCGTGTGTCTTGGTCTCAGGGTTCTCGATGTGTTGAGTTGATTGCAAAATATACAGCCAGTAACGGAGGCACAATAGAACTAGTCCACATGCAAGTGAGGAAAATAGCATACTTGTTCTTAAACATACAAATGGTTGACAATTCGTACTTAGAGGTTCGTTATACTCACAATTCTTTGGATTTCAATAACCTTTTGTTTAATCAAATTTTGGTATTAAAATTATTAGTTATGCAGGCTTCATCTGCGCTTCTTCCTCTTTGTGAGTTATCACAAGCTGTAGCACAGAAACTTGCAGTTGTGGTAAGTGTGTTGGTATATTTTGGGTTTCTATACTAATATTTGAAGGTTATTATATATGCATTTTTCTTCTATTGAAAGTTAGGAAATTAATTGAGTTTTTTTTAAACAGGCACGTGGTCAATCTGAGCGCATTCCACATGGTGATGGAGTGACGCATGCCAATTTACAAGAATTTACTAAAAAATTGATGAGGTAACACTCATGACATGCATGATACATAATTGGAGAGCCTCATTCTTCTTGAAAATCTTTGTGTTTATGACGTGATTTTGTTGTTTTTGTGTATAGGTTCTTCAGTGATGTTGTTGGTACTTTTGCTAGAGATGGTCGAGTATTCATTCATTCCAAAGATGATGCATCGTCATCGAAGCTCAGCGCGATTCTGTGAAGTTTCCCAAACTATGTTTGCAAAATGATTAACTGTAGGGCTGAAACGGTCTATTTACAAATAGTGATTTTATTACATACATTGATGTAAGTGTTACCCAAACTGATTTCATAAATAGGTAAATTACACAATTTGTCCCTTTATTTTTCAAACTACTCAATTATACCCATGTCTTTAAAAAGTTTTTAAATGTACTTCTTTATTATAGAACAATTGTAAATTTACCCCTCTTTTTATTTTCCATTGTCAATGTCATGCTTGCACATCTGTTGGTTTTGAGAATATTTTTTTTATAATAAAACATATGTTTCAAATTCATGCCAAGTATATTACAAAAATACCATTTCGACCACCAACATTATACTCAGTATCTTCACCATTTCTTTAGTCTCAGAATCAAAAATATTTGTTTCTGACATAGTCACCATCTCTAAGCTAAAAATAACTGCAAGAAAGATACCATTTTTCCATCACTATTTCCGCCCCACCACCAATTTCACCTTCACTTCCCTATCTCCATCACCATCATCTTCATTCTACATCTAGTTTATTGAGACTAACGAGGACAATGGGGCGTGTTTACTTATCCCACGCCTAAACGCAGAGAATTTGAAGGTGTAAAATGCACCCTCTTGTGTTATGCAAAATATGATGATACTTAAGGGTGAATCTTGGAATCTTCTTAAAAATTGAAAGATTATACACTTTATCTTAGATTTTTTTTTTGGGTAATTCCATAATAGATCATTCATTTATGTGAGAAATAGTCGAATATAGATTTTTATTTTCCAAGTTCGCCCATCATGATACCACTAGATGTGCAATGAAATTTGGGTTATAGTGGCCGTGAAAAATACCTCTTTCCACTCTAGCCCTTTATATCATTGTTAAATTTTTTGTTTAATGAAAGTTTCATTCTAAAGACATACAAAAATTAACATTGCTATTAAGTTTAAAGAAGCAAGCAAAGAAAACACTTCATACAAGGTTTTGTTTTCACTACCTCGCTCATAAAGACTAATTCACATTTCAGTTACTTAACCTTGACTTTACATGCCGTACGTGTAACACATTTATCATATGAGCTAAACAAAAATAAACATATGTAATAATTGTAGTGATAAGAAAAATTAGACAAGTCTTCATAGCTTGAATCATGTGAGTAATAATGTAAAATCCTCTTCCAAGAATGATTATCACAAGAATAGAAGATATGGGGTACTTCAAAAACTTATATTATGACTGGAAAAACAACATATAAATCTCCAATACTCAGAACCCAATACTCAGAACCCATAGTAAATGAATAAAATTCATATCTTCTCATATTTTCGCCAAATTCTTTAATTAATGGTTCTTTTTTACCTAATGCCAATGCCTTGTGATCATGAAACCCATCAGAAACATCGCAACGCCTATAGATAAAGTTTGGAATAAAAGAACACTTGAATGATCGTAATTCTGTGAAAATTCTTGATTTTTTTTGTATGTTTCGATTAGTGCCTTTGATTTTTTTGAAAGAAAACCTCAATACTTTCCTACCCAATTCCTATACAACCATCTACATACCATTAACATACCATTAGATACCCTTCTACCTCATAAAAACTCAAAGAAATATCAAAAAAGGAAAAAAAAATTCATATAGTGAATCATTGAGTTGTGGGTTAGTTGAAATGAGAAGGTGAATGGAATGATTGAAATAACAGAAGAAGATCAAGAGATATTATTTGGGGAAGATGAGAGATTTACCTGGGCAAAGAGAGAACAATCAATCATCATTGTCGAACCGAATAAGCCGAAACCAAATTTCAAGGTACCTACTCCACCAGAAACAACTACGGTAAGCATCAAATTACTAGCTAAACTGGAAAAGAAGATACCACAAATACTATTAGCTAAGGTTCCTCCTCGAATCATCAAGATGTACCAAATAAAAAAGAATAATTATTTCGAAGTACTAATTTAGGAGAGTTAGTGCACGTTCATTTGGTTGATATAGAGGCCAAGAAATCGAAGATCACTGATACACAAGTAACTGTGAAAACCAAGCTAAACCACATAATCTACTTGCTTGGGAAAGGACCAAAGTGACATGTTGATCGCGACTTGGATCGGTCATTTGAATGTCCAGTAATGTTTACTGAACTCTCTCATTAAATACTTTATTTGTTAGTGTATATTAGTTAAAGTGTATGGCTTTTTTCGAATCTTTTTCAGTCGTGGGGACACGACTCAGTTATGAGTTGGTGGTGGGGATTGATTCTCCTCATTTCCGTTTTTATTTTTATCTACTTTATGAAAAACCATAAGGAAATTTTTTTTAAAAACTTAATGTATAATATAGGGAATTGGCGTAGATTTAATAAATGTCCCCTGTAAAAATAGTTTTCGCAAGTTACCGATAGTAAGTATTGTATATTGGAACCAATTCAGAACGTGATTAATATATTTGCAATGAAACACAAATTAAAAGATAGAAAATACTAGTAAGAAATGCTTAGAATTAAGTTCGAGCGTAAGGAGAAGGAGCAGTTTGTAGAACTTGAGGTTCGAACTAGTTGAAAACCGGCTTAACCTATAAACTAAAAGTGGTAAAATAACGAGACCACGTAGTTCAGAAAATTATTAAGTCATTTATTCGATAAGCACTTGTGTCTTTTAGCTTGATAATCCTGTTCAATTGAATATATATTCATCTTAGCCCACTTCTAGCTTGTAGCCCTTTCTTTGTAGCCACATTATGAGCCGTACTCCTTGGATTATAAAACGTATCCATATGACCTACACTCGAATCTTAAAGCCTTAAGACCGTCATTCTTTAAGATTGAGTTTAGGGTTTAGGGTGTTAATTATGAGATACACATTGGGTGGGTTATCTTATTATGCGCTATTGACGATACACTTATTGCAATCCTTTGCTAGATTTCTAAAAAACTAAAAAAATATAAAATATAAAAGATATATGGAGAAAGGATAAATAAGAAGAATAAAAATATGAAAACATAAGTTGACATGAAAACCTATACTAAAAAGGGTTAAATGTTCAACTTACAATAAAGGAATGAAAAAAGAAAAGTGTTAATAAAAGATTTGACAAAGGAATTTTGAAAATTATCATGAAATAATACCTTTTGGGGATTTTATATATGGGACTGAGTGATCATATTTGTGAGTGTAAGCTCAAATTCTAAGGTGATTTATTAACGACTAGTGAGGAGAGAACCAAAATCTACTTCCCGTCATGGGTGTATGACCAATTCACTCAAGGTAAACATATTGAAAGTAGGTATACCACCGAAGAAGAAAGGAAAATGGTAAAAAAGATGTTTTTAGTAGGTTTATGGTGCATATAGATGAATCCTATCGATCGCCCATCAATGAACAAAATAGTTGAGATGCTTGAAAGAGAGGATGAGTATCAGCAAACAAATTCAAAGTAGGTATACCACCGAAGAAGAAAGGAATATTGTAAAAAAGATGATTTTAGTAGGTTTATGGTGCATATAGATGAAGCCTATCGATCTCCCATCAATGAACAAAATAGCTGAGATGCTTGAAAGAGAGGATGAGTATCTGCAAATGCCTCCAAAGCCCTTTCTAAATCCTAAACAATCGGACTAATCTTTTTTAATGCATCAGAGAGATTTTTTATATTAGAAGTTATTTTGATTCCAATAAAATTTAAAACGACATCTCTTAATTATGTTTTATTTGTATCTCCGGCTAGCCTTGATAATAAAGAATAGTGTATGTTACGTTTTTCTTGGTCTATTAGTAGAAGGGAAAGTCAAGAAGTCATTAAATCTGAAATTGATAGAGTATTAGCTAGTACAAAATGGAATGAGAAGTTTCCAAACGCTATTGTTAATATTCCGTCACCGGCAGGATCAGATCACTTACCATTAATATTATCACCTTTCGGAAACGTTATTGGTGTCGCCTAGGGTGTGATAAAATTAATACAAAAATAAGCCAAGAAACTACGCACTCTCACCCTAGACAGGCACAGTACTGCAAGTATTACAGGACGTATGCAAGTTTTAATGATAAATAGAGTTCGTTCTCAGGGACTTAAGTGTGTTAATCGCGTGAGTAAGAATATCGAGTAACAGTAAATAATTAGAAGACAGTAAATTAAAGGGAACAGATTTCGAGATTAACAATTAAAACTAAGAAAATAAAGACAATAAAGTAAAATACGAAGAATATAAGATGAGAAATATAGCTTAGGTTTTGCTAGTATGCACTAATCCTTCTAATTCTATCTATAAATCTAGTTAATAAGGGAGAATATTAGCTCTTGGTATACTTAGTCAGGATTCTAAATTCCCCAATCTTAGACCTTGAGAGCGACTAAGGGGGCTACGGCACAACCAAGAGGAGGACTCAAATAGGGTTATCAAACGCCACTAAGGCCCTATCCAGCACACTACAATCAATTGGTGATATGGTGATTAAAACAAACCCTAATGACTATCTAGTTAGAAGTATGTTTTGTCAGAACTGCTATCGACACTAGAAATTATGTGGTGGTTCAATAGTTAAACACCCTGTCAAGGAGACCATCTAACTACTCTTAAAACAATCCTAAAGTGATCAGTTCTAGGAAAGACATTAAATCAAAACACATAAACAAATATAAAGTAAGTAGCTAATATCAGATTAAAACATGTAATTCCCAAAGAAACTTAGATAGAAGAATTAGAATTCATATATTATACATTATGCAAAACCCAAGCTATGGGGAGTTTAGTTCATACCTGAAGGTAATAAACTAAAAGAAATTACAAAAGACATCATCTTGCTCTCTACAATAAACTGGAAGAATAAAACCTTAAGAACTAATTACTATGAGGCAAGGATTAATTGGGTACAATTACAAGTGATATAAGGGTGTATTTATAGGTGTTTAGAAGACCTAATTCGTTTTCTTGAGGAAGAGTTAAGGTAATGGACTTCTAGCCCAACTCAAATTCGTATGGAAATAAAGATAAACACTGCTGCACCGTTTTGAGCATATCTTCTTCGTTATTGGTCGGATTTTGCTCCATAAGATACCAAAAGAATCGCAACAGAATTATCTTGACCCTTTAGAAGGAAATTACCAAAATCGGCCTATTTCATAGGTAAAAACGCATATCTTTGGACGTGTATGCAGAATCCTGGATTTAGGCAGCTTTTCCTTTTCCATCTTTTTAGCTTTTGTTTCCTTATCTCCAATTACCATGCAAATCTCTTTCCATAAGTTGTTGTGTTTGACTTGGACTCTAATTAAGCTCCATAATTATCTTTAAAGCTACACAATAAATAAACAATTAAACCCAATATGCTCTAAAAACAATAATTCTACAAATCAAGACTCAAAATAGGAAAGTGCACTAAATGTCAAGAAAATCGACATTATTGACTTCTAAATCACTTAAAATGATGTCTCATCTTAACATTAATCTATCACAAATGAGGAGACATCAGTTATACAAAATAAAAAATACTTTAAATTTGAGTCAAATTTGATAGAACATCAAGAATGTAATGGATAATTCAAAGAGTATGGAGTGAACTGAATGAAGAAGAAATTTTGTTTGACTTTTTAGGAAAAAGGGAGACAACACAAGAAGCATTAACTGGATGGAGTAAAATAACATTTCAAAATAATAAAAAAAAGATAAAATAATTAGAAATGGAACTAACAAGACTCAACAATGAACCTTTCTCACAAAGGGGAATAGATGAAGAACAAAGTATTTTCGAGCAATTAAAAGAGTATTTGAATAGAGAAGAAATATAATGGGCAAAAAGAGCTAGAGATAATTGAATCCTCTACGGTGACAAAAACACAAAGTATATTTTTGTGTTGACAACGAAATGGAGGAATTTTTGTCGGAGTCTTAGAATAAATGATGAAAATGATAACTGGATTGAATCTAAAGAGGATATTAAAAATAATTTCTTTTCCTATTATAGAACTCTTTTCAAACAGAATGGAGGGACCAATATGAATGAAGCGGTAAAATTTATTAAACCAGTAATTACATCAGAAATGAATGATATACTAATAAGAATACCGAATAAAGAAGAAATACGTAAGTTAGTTTTTTTATCTTGGACCTAGTAAAGCACCGGGACCAGAGGGTTTTAATGGTAAATTCAATAGAGAATATTAGAATCTCGTTAAAACTGACGTTTTTTCTATGGTTTTGGATTTTTTCATGAATAATATAACACTGGAAAAATTGAATGAAATGTTGAATACATTGATACCAAAAGGGGAAATTCAAATGGGTGTGGGTTATTATGAACCTATATCCTATGTTAATTTTGGATATAAAATTATATCAAAAATATTAGCTAACAGATTACAGGTTGATGCAAGAGATTACTTCACCAACACAAGCAGCTTTTATCAAGGGGGGATGATTCAAGATAATATAATAATAGCACGAGTAGTCTCTTTGTATATGAAAAGAAAATTAAAGAGAAATAACCATGTAGCAGCGGTTAAATTTGATATGGCTAAAGCTTGTAAACAGGTTATCATATATTCGGATTTCTGGAAACTCATGTATTTTGTGGATTTTATCTGCAATGTACGTGATAACCAAAGAGTGGATTCGTGACCTTATCTCAGATGTGCTCGAGAAGGCCTCGGAAAATATGGTAGAACAATGGTTAGTTTTTGGGGATTTTAATTAGATAGGTGACCCGGAAGATGCAACGTGAGGAGTTGAGGGAACAACAAATCATATGGTTAAGTTTGAGAGATGGATCAGTGTGCTTTTAGGATTTGGGTTTTGATGGTCCTAGATTCACTTAGAGTGATTCATGGAATACAAGGATAAGAATCATGAAGTGTTTAAACAAAGACTATGGTAATCAATATTGGAATGAAACATTCAGGGCCACAAGAGTCAAACATCAATACTAGTACATTCCGATATGTTCCCATAGTTTTTTTTAGCCGAGTCGTGAGCAGCGTATATGATCAATAAGCGATTCAACTTTGAGGCGACGTGGAATCATCACGAGAGTCTATGAGGTCTTGTTGAAGATAAATGGTTGAAGGAAGGACAATCCCTAGGGGAGAACATATATTCAATTAGGAAGGAGTTAAAAGTGTGGAAGTTGATACATTTGGTGACATCTTTCAGAGGAAAAATAGATTGCTAACATGAATCACGTGTATTCAGAGAGATTTGTAGCAGACATACAATGTTTTGCTGGTTAGATTAGGAAAGATTTTGATTATTGAGTTTGAAAGTGTTCTAGAACAGGAGGAGATTCATTGGTTTCAACGTGTGCCTAAGGACCGGGTTAATTAAGTAGAGAGGAATACGAAGTGTTATCATCACGCAACACAAGTAAAGAAAAAGAAGAGTGGGGTGCAACACGTAAAGGATGACCAAACGAGTGGATTGAGACATTGAGGACGAGAAGACTTGGGTTAGAAGTTTCTTTGAAGATCACTTCTCGATAAAGGAGGACGTTTTGGGACATTTCAATTACCGCGTCTACGTGCTTTTACATCAGGAGAAATTGAGTCTCTTATAGAGGAAGTTCTGAATAAATAAGTTTGCATTGTCGTGATCCAATTATCGCCTCACAAGGTTCCAGGTTCGGAGAGGATGATATCACGTTTCTATCAGAAGTGTTGGGATATAGTAGGGCCCAAAATATATGATATGACTAGACACGCTCTAGCCAAGGGCCATTTTCCAAAAGAGGTTCAAGGTACGCTGGTTCATCTTATTCCTAAGTTTGGGACCTTGAAGTATATCACTCAATTTAGGCGTATTAGCTTGATTAACGTGAGCTATAATATTTAGATGAAGGTTTTAGTGAATAGGATGAATACTTTGTTGGAAGATTATATTGGTCTTTTTCAGAGCAGCTTCATACCACCCCGCTTAGACATCACAAAGGGAAGTAGAGGTATATAGCGGTCAAGGTGGACCTTGCCAAATATTATGATAAGATTAGATGGGACTTCATCAAGGATTATTTTGAGTCGTTAGGAGTAACCACAATGTGGGTTTCTGTAGTTATCTTGGGAATGGAGGCTAATGATATAAGTTTTATTAGGAGTGGGTCCCAGTTACTTCGGATCATGACAGACAAGGAATTCTTCAAGGCGACCCCATGTCATCGCAAATGTTCGTCATATGCATGGAGCGATTGTCGTTTCTCATAAAGCGTCTCGTCGAGGAAAGGGGATGAAGACCTATACTAATCTGTTCATGGAGGGTTCCGATCATTCATATTTTTTTTAATTGATGATCTTGTATTATTTTCGGAAGCTACTATTCATGACTTTGATCTTTTGCAGGGTACGTTGGAGATTTTTTGTCGAGACGCAAGACAAACGAATTAGCAAGGAAAACTTGATTATATATTTATCGAAGAATTTTGATGAAGAAGTAAGTTTGAGCATCACGGCAAGAAATTGTTATAGCCGAAGCGAGTGTCTGGGAAAATATTTTGGCATGCCCAATTTCTTGGGGAGAAGATCGAGAGGATTTTATGGATAATTTATTAACGGATTATATGGAAATCTTGTGAAATGGAACGGTACCTTGCTATCACTTACATTCCGTATAACATTAGCAAAAAACGTCCTTAGCGTCGCACCGATATATATCATGCAAGTGGAGAAGCTGATGGTTATGTTTGCCATGAGATTGATATAATTAGAAGGGAGTTATTGGGGTATTACGGAGGAACAAAATCATATAAATTGGATAGTGTGGAAGGACGTTGTAAACCAAAGAGTGTGGGATGTTTGGGATGTCGCAAAGCAGAAGACATGAATATGGTGATTTTGGGTAAGTTTTGATTGAGGGTGGTTCACGATAAATCAATATTGTGGTCCACTATTATGAGACATATATATTTCAATTCGAATCTTCTTTAATATAAGTATAAATACAATGATATGTAAATGTGTAGGGCCATCATGAAAGGAATCGTCTTAGTGAGACAAGGATCCCGGTGGCTAGTACATAATGGTAAGTGTGTTTCATTTTGGTTGGATTTGTGGATAGATTATTCTCCATTGATATATCATGTTATTGGTCCAATTGAGAGAGAAGTAAGAGTCTAGAAAGTTAATGATTACATATTTATAGATGGGTCATTGGATTAGGATAGTTTTCAAAATCTCTCTCGCCCTCAAAAGTTCTTGAGTTCGTGGGAGTTAGAGTAAAAAGAGGTATTGAGGATAGGGGAAAACTATCTTGGCTCTATGAGGTTCATGGTGAATCTTCGATAAAATCGGCGGTATGGAATTAGGATACTAGCTAGGTGAATGTGGAATTTAATTAGGATAAAGTGTGGAAGTTGATTGGGATAAAGTATGGAAGTTGAAGTGCCCCCACAAAACGAGGGTTCTAGTTTGGCGTGTGGTCCAAGAGAGGTTATCGACAAGATAGAGTCTTAGTAGCCAAGGTATGGAAGTTTCTGAGCTTTTTCCTTGTTGTGCGTAAGTGGAGGAAAATATTGCACCTTGTTTAAGATTGTACAAATGTCAAAATTTTTTGGGAATCGATTAAAGCTGAAGCTTCTAGGAATCGTGGGAATGAATGGGGTAGTGTGGATCAGGAGTTTTTCTGGAATTCGGGAGAGTCACTAGGTACATGGACTTCTACTGTAATTTTACAAGAGAAACATGGGGGGTGAATGGATTGTACCAATCCAGCACTGTCCAAGTGCATCGGCCATGGAACAGTTTGCTAAAGCAGTGCATTTCTTACCTGGCTGATCAAGGGCAACCGAATCAACACAACAGCTCGATAAGGAGTTTTTATTTCAGCACATATCATTCAGCAAGTTCGCTACATGCAAGGCCTGGCGTTTCTATTTTGAGGTTAGCTAGAAAAATTGTTGTCTCAATAAGTTCTGGTAGATCATGGTGGCTAAACATCTAGCTGGCATGATCATTTTTGCAAGGGCAATGTGGATTGTATTTTTTAGGGTGTTAATAGAGAATGTTTGGAAGGAGCAAAATAATATAGTGTTTAATGGTAGTGACTTTCCCAATGGTAAGCATTGATGAAAAAAGCACAATTACTAACGCAAAATTATGGTAGAGTTGGGGTCATAGCTCGGGAGGCTACTGCCTAGAAAGAGTTATGTGTTTCTCAATGGGTGGGGCAAATATAATCGCGGAGTGAAATTAAACACAGATCGAAGCTGCAATAGATAGCGTCGAGTTGGTGGTGGAGTAGAGATAATTCGGGATGTAGAAGGCAATTGGATTCATGGTTTCTCGATGAAGCTCAACCAAGACATACCCATAGTGATTAAACTTATCACGCAACGTGAAGGGTTAAAGATGGCGGAAGAGTTAGACATGATCGAAGTGTAGGTGGAGGTGGATACTTGGGCAGCAATCAAAATTTTTAGGAAAGTGGATGATGGTAGAGGTCCAGCGACGGGTTAGGCACAACAATTCGGGAAATCCTTGCAAGGAATAGTTCTTTCGCGCTAACGAGCATTTATAGAGAGGCGTAGTCGTGCGCTGATTGGTTGGACTATGCTAGCTTGACACAAGTAGACCCATATTGTTCATACACTTATCCTTTGAATAGAATATGGCGTTTTCTTACGCGTGATAGAATGAGATGGAAGACTTTAAGGATGATACATAGCGCGACATTGAGTGGTGATGTTATAAGTTATATTGCACCGATCTATTGGATCTCCTTTGTAAAATAATGGGTAATACTAGACAACTTACATCCTTCAAGAGTTGTAAGAGTCTCCTATCTAACAATGACTAACTCCAGATTATTTTACGTTTTATATTATTTTAATGTTTTTTTTAGTTTCTTTTTTTAAAATTTATGAATGCTTGGTAATTGTGTTAATGGTGATGATGGTAGTGGTGGATATGTGTATATTTAGAAAATGTATTTAAATTAGATAGGGAAAAGGTTTCAAAATTTATTTAAAGTATGGGATTTTTTATAAGTTTTTAAAATTTATAGATTAACTAATATAGGTGGGGAAGTGTTTGAAAAAAATTTAAAAATCGAAGATTTAATTTTTACTTTTTCAAACTTATGAGCTGAAATAATAATTTTTTAAAAATTAAATCAATTAAAAATAATTAAAAAATAATTTAGTAATAAGTTAACCAATTTTTTTGGACAAAATCCATCGGTTGTAGATAATCATGCAATAAATATTTGTACATGAGTTAATGTATCACGTTATTAATACAAAAGACATAAAAAATGTACTTTTAATGATCCTCCGAGAAAATCGGAATCCCTAAAAATCCAAGATTTTTCCCTTCCCCATCGTTGTGATGGAGTCTCTCCGCCAGAGCTGCCAGGTGCCTACTGTCACCGGATAAAAATGCACCTACAGTGATGTATGTCCGTGACATTAACATGGTGGAACATACAAGGCGATAATCTTCCTGACCTCCAAACATCCATTGAAGAGTAAACAATAACAAAAGGCCAAACTCAGTGGCCGATAAAGAATAAAAAATACCGGGAACTAATGTATTGCTGGAGGATGCCATGAGCACTATAACGACTCTGCCATAATATGCAGTGCAAGGCAAGGTAACAATAACGCAGCGGCCACAAATAATTTTTAATTCCAAGCCCTAAACTAGGTGGTGGAAGGGTTTCCTTACGAGAAATAATGTGGTTATCCCTGTGATTATTAACGATAAGGAGAAATGTATGAACAAGTACACATGGAAGGAGGAAATATCAGAGATGGGTGAATTGGTGGAGAATGATGTGATAGATGAAAATAAATTTATACCGACAATACTCTGAAGTAGAGAGGATATTATGGAAGGCATTATGCTATGGAGGAACACTGTGGTGGTGCGATTATCGGGAAGAGAGGTAGTTTTTATGTATCTCTCCATTAAATTGCGTCAAATATGGAACCTAGTGGGACAGTTGGAATTGGTGGATGTAGGACATATATATTATTTGTAGAGAGAGGACTATAAATTTGCAATATCGGATGGACCCTATACAATTCTTGATCACTACATTGTTGTGAAAGAATGGATACCTAAATTCATTGTGATAACTAATTCAATTAAAACTACAACAACTTGGGGTAGAATATTAAATGTGGGTATGCAAAATTATACTACAAAATTACTAAGAAAAGTAGGTGACAAAATTGGACGTATGGTAAGAAATCATTCATAGACTTTGGGGAAATTATGCATGGCTGGCAATAGAGATCGACTTGGATAGACTATTAAAATGGAGGTGCATATTGGGAGTGAGGTGTGTAAGGTAGAATATGAGGGGTTACATTTAATTTTCTTTCGGTGCAAATTCAAACATCAAACAGAGAATTTCCCTCCTAATACCATAAGGATACTAAATGCTAGTGATGAAGTGAGCCATGCCAGTTCCCCCCTCCCCCTCCTACCAGTTCCAAATGGGGGTGAGAAACCAACGCCGACGGAGAAATATGGAGCCTGTATAACTGGTTGGGGAGGTAATCTAGGAAACATGAGAAGAGATGAGGTTAATGGTCTAAATGTGCAAAGACCAAGTGCTTCCAAGTGGTTGGTTTCACGTTATTAAGCTTTAAGAGTCGAAGAGAAAGAACAGGGTTCAGGGGGACATGTGGAAAAAATGGGCTGAATAAAGGACCAAACTCAAGAGTTAGTGGGAAAGATAATAAAGGTAAGGGTGTAGCTATGAATGGTACAATCCAAGGTGCTACAAGGAGAGTTGGGGCTACCTAGTAGTAGTGACTCCTAACTTTTAGCAACAAGGTACACTTCCAATGAACCTGGAAATTAGGAAATTCACGACATTGCTGGTTTTAATAGAGAAGGTTGTTATGGGAAGGAAGAAAAACAAGGGTACAAGGGCAAACAAAAATAGATATGAAGCTAATAAGTGTGTTCAAGGGGTGAATGAAGGGGTTCAAGGGAGCCTAGTAGTTATAGTAGTGGAACAAAGAGATGATATGAGGGTTCTGGCTGCAATTAATTCAAACGCTCTTGTAAAACAAATAAAAAACATGAGCGCAAAAGCTCCTGTGATTTCCAGTACATCTCATATACCTGCAACAACAATCTCAGACACAACGGCTTCTTCGTCGGCGCCTAGTGGTGATCCCCCGAACCACTACACAACTCCAGGGAAAAAAGTGGCATGTGATGGAGACCTTGATGAACGAATGTTGGAGAGCCAGGTAGCCTGTACACCGTTAGAGGATAAGTTAGTTGGTTGAAATGAGAAAAATAAAGAGGATGTGGAGATGCCAACATTAACTCTATGAAGTGTGCTCGGGTAGTTCCTATTCTGACACTTTTTAATTAAAGATTATTAATGTGTACAATAAATGACATAGATAACAAATGGGAGAGTTTGAGGTAGTCTCTAAACATCCTTGCATGGAATTGCTATGGAGAAGGCAACCTGATGTCTCTTTTTTTTGATGGATTATTCCATTCATAAGACATTATTATGGGAGTTTATTGGGCCTAAGTGAGAGATTTTTCCTTGTTATTTTCTATATTGCATTTTTACTTATAATATTGAACATATTACTATTCATAGAGACTTTTTCCTTATTTGTGTGTTAAGTTTGTAGCTCTTAGGTACATTCTTGATACATGGTTCCAAGATGAGGAGAAGAAGTCAAGAAGTCAATATAAACCCCAAGTCAAAGCGTAAATTTGAGCTTAGAGCCACCTTGGGAAGTTGGAGTGGTTGTTAGAGAAATCTTTATGCCTTATTGTTTCAGTCACTATGACATATTAGAGAGATATGTGACCTTATTCCTTTGATTTAGAGATCTTGAAGTCAGGGTAATTTGAAAAGTGATAGAAGTCAATTCATTGTTAAGATGAAGACGTTATGCTATTTTCGTTCACCGTGGTTCGAACCATAATTCAGGTTAGTAAAATAGGATGGACACTTCTAAACCTTATTAAGCAAGCCTGATGTCTCCCTAATTTTTCTAAATATAAGCTCTTAGAGACATAATTTTAGGTTGAAAATGGTCTTTTTATATAGTCTATTGTGCTGAATTCGTAATATTCCTATTTCTTGTCTTGATTTGATGAATTATTATTTTTAGAGCATATTTGGTTTAATTTGTGTGTTAATGTAAAGTTTTAAAGATAATATGGAAATAAATTATATTCCAAGTCAATTCTAAGGAAATAAGGAAAGAAGATCTTGAAGAAATCTGGATATAGAAGGCAACAAGTTCAATTAGTAAAAGGAAAAACTGACAAATAAATCTAAATTTCTGCAGCTACGTCTAAAGAAGTGATAATAACTCCAAATAGGTAGATAGATAATTCCGTGAGGATTCTTTTGATATCTTACAGGACAAAAACGATCCAGTAACGAAGAAGATATGGTAAAAACAAGTCAAAAGTAATTATCTTTATCTACTTACGAATTTGAGTTGCGCTTAGACCTTTTTACTTGAACCATACTCCAAGATTTCGACCTAGAACCTATATATATATATATCAATTCTAAACCTTAGAAAATCATCCCTTGGCTGCATCAGCTTAATATGCACAAGTAATTCATCATATAAGCAATCAAGAGGATCTAGAGGAGGAAGAAGCAAGAGCTAGAGCTTAATTACATCAATTCAACACTTCTCCATCTCTATTCTTTGGTTAAATTAGTATTAGATCTATTTTGTCTATGAGGTATTTATATGCTAATTATTCAAGAGTTTTATTATGCATAATTTCTCTTTAGGATTGGAATTATATGATCCATTGATTATTGTTTTTATGTTTCGATCTGAATCTGGGATTTTAGTATTTAATTGAATTGGTTCTTAATTTCCATTGAATATAGTCTTGTTCTTTTTTAATATCATTGAAGTCATGAATCAAGGGTAGGTTTTATTAATTGAGCTATTCACTTTAGTGGCGAAGTGATCATCCGACAGGGGGGGTTTAATTACAGAACTAGGATATAGACGCGTGGTGTCCGTTATTTGACTGACAGGCTTGACTAACCACGTAGCCAAAGAGGTACAGGAACTTATCATCCAAAGAGGCATATTCGCCCATATAGGGGTTTATAGTACTTTAGGATAGCTCCTAGGTCCACCCGACAGGGGGCTAGGAGATTATAGAGTCCCGATTATTGTGAGATTTCCCATTCACCCTTATTCTTAGGAATCATAAATTCAATAGGATAAATTCATACTTGCATCTCCTTATCTTATTTGCATGATTGTTTATTATTTATTATTTATTTTATTTAGTTAATTAGAGAACAAACTCCTTTGCTATTTATATTTTTAATTAAAACAATTAGAATTATCTATTCTGATATTGAACACAAATTTAGAATAACTACTTAAATCCTTGTGGAGACGATTTTCTCGTATTTAATTATTTATTACTTGGAACGGCCCGTACACTTGCGGTCTTAGGATCCTTTATTCTATTACTTTTATTGCTTTATTTTATAACACCCAAGGACCCACCAAGTTTTTTTGGCGCCGCTGCCGGGGATTTAAAGCGGTTATTTTATTTTTTGTTTAAGTTAGGTTAGTAGTTTTAGTTGTTTTCAGTTTTACGTTTGTTTTGTTTTAATCTCTTTTCAGGTTTTTCTTTAGGTATGGAGATTTCCCCCTATCAAGAGCAAAATCCAACATAGACCTGGTATATGCCAGTACAAAAATACATGTATCTAACATGAGGAAGCTTTACGGATCATGAATTTAGGCTCAGAAAGTGGAAGAATCCCTCAATTGTTTAAATGCAAAAAGCGATGCTATCATATCATTAGTGCAAGTCATGCAACAAAATCATCAATTAATGGAGCAACGATCGACGCAGCTCACATAAACAATTGAGAAGCTACAACAAGTACCATTGATGCAAACTGGCCAAGGTACACATATTAATCATAAGGCCAGCCAAGATAGCGATATTCAGTTCAAATAAGTTGAAGAGTTTAGCCTTCAAGAAGAGAAGGAAGTGGAATCACCACAAGTAACACCTAGTGAACTAGAGATTCCAATAGTAGAAGAATCAACCACACTAAGCATAGATGAGTCAATTGTTGGTAATCGAGTCGAAATTGAAATTAAACCTTGTGAAGGGAAGATTACATCCATGAAAAACCCAGCCAAGTCGCGTTTAAAGGAATCAAATATTGAGGTCTTGTTAGAAAAGAGATAAAAGAAGATACTAGGATGGATTCACCACCTAGTACTCCATTTATGTCACCACTCAATCCAATAAAGACGAATCATTCAAACAGTGACATCGATAAAGCATTCGTAGAGGTGTGAAAAGAAGACAAAACCTACACCCAAATGCTTGAAGTTGATACAAAATAACTCACACCACAACAAGTACTCATAGAACCTATTTCAAAAACAATTGAGAATGTGAGTGTAGAGATCGAGATTGAAAACGTGGCCCTCATAACAAAAGAAAATTCTGAAACATCCTTGTTTTAGACAAAACTCTAGAGGAGGTGCCACTTGAGTTCCCCATTGTTCCAGAAGTATCTAAAGAGGTTAAAGAGAAGGACCACCACCATGAACCCGTGAAGAAGATAGCTAAAAATGAGTTTGGGGTCGGAAACACGGTTGCTTGGAAGGTCTCCAAACATGAAAATAGGCCACAAGGTTTCAAGAATGCGTTGATGGGACCATTTGTTGTTACTCGAGTGGTGACATCAAAATTAATAGAGCTACGACCTTTGAGAGGTCAAAAGCTGCGAATTGTAGACATAACCTCACCCACTGCTGGGGAGGCTACATACTCAAGGGATAATGGAGGTAACACGTTAAACTTTAAATGACGTTAAATAAAACTGCTCTTGGGAGACACCCCAAGTTTTAATTGCTTTATTATTTTAGTTTTTTTTATTCTTTTTAGTTAGTTTATGTGTTTTTAAGTGCATATTGTAGTAATGAGGAAGGTATTAGTGTTTTTGATGTGTAGGTATGCAAGGGTTGGAGTTTGGGGTGAAAAACTGGAATTTTTCGGAGCTAAAAAGGCCTGGACAGAACTATTTCGCAGTACACCGTAGGTATTTGCGGCGCACTGCACCTATCAGCGCGAGAAATTTTACAAAAACATCGAACTAGCATAACTTTGCGCTCAGGTATCGAAATTCACTTTTTCTCGAGTCTAAATCGTATATTTTTTCGAGATCTATACAATGAAGTACATAAAAACTTTTTTGGAGGTAAAAAAGAAGAAATGTTTGTGCACATTCTGACCTACTCGACGGTATGCCGCCCCTACTGCCGGTAAGCCGGCGAGTCAAAACCAGTGCCCTCGGGTACACGCCTCGAGTTCTTTGCAGAGAGGTTCATGTTCGAGAAATTACACACCGGTATGCCGGCCCACACCGCCGGTATGACGGTAAGACAAAAAGGGGAGGCCTCGTGTACGCGATTCGGTTTTTTTGCCAAAGAAGAGTTTTCCAAGAGAAACTCACCGGTATGCCGGCCCATACCGGCGGTATACCGGCCCGCGCCGCTGAAGAGAGAAAAAAATTCGAGTTTTAGGTTATAGAGAAGAGGAAGGCTAGTCTAATCCGAATATTCCAATCCTTCCGCCTCTCTTTCTTCTCCAAACCTCTCCCAACTCCATTAAAGCTTCACCAAACCTTCACCTAACATCAAAACACTACCAAATAACCATGAATTCATATCTAAATCCTTCCCTACATCGTTACAAAGAAGATTCAATCATCCAAATCATATCAAAACACCTAGAATCCAAGAATCATAAGCCTAAATTTTCAAAATTCATTCAGCAATTTCTTAGATCCATACCAATCAAGGAAGAATTCATCCTACCCACATAGAGAATTATCATCCTAACACCTTTCCTAACCAAAATAAAGCTTGTTCCACCTATGATCAAGAGTTACAAATTTCAAGAGCGTTCAAAGCTTTGAGTTGGGGGTCAAATGAGATGATGAAAAGAATAGAGATTTTATCAAGTGTTAAGGGAGATGAAGTATCAAGGCAAGGTATTGGGTAACATCAAGAATAACTCAATTGAGATGGGTACTAGTTTGGGAATAAACTACAAGGTAAATCGGATCAAGAGAATAGAGGGAAGCTAGTTGTGGTAAAATTAAAGAGCAAAAAGGTTTCAAATTTCATAAGGAAGACACCACAACCTCTACAAATCGAGCATCCTTTGACCAAAGATGAGCAAAGCTTCTGGGACGCTAGTAGCTGTTGCCACAACAAAATATTCCTGGATGAACACCTTCACATGAGAGAGTATTTGAGAACAAATTTGTAGAAGATGAGAAACAAGAGATCTCTAGTGTGTGATTGATTGGGATGGAGCACTAGAGGATGTAAGCGAAAGTGAAATTGGTGATCCTAAAAAGTTACATACAAGGCAGTCACTGCACCCTATCTTGGGTATTAATCAAGCGACGCAATATCCTCGAAGAGTATGTTTCCTTTCTTCCTTAACATTTCTTTATATGCAATATTTCTATTTTTATTTTGTTGAGTCTTTTCGAGTCGTGGGGATACGACTTATTTTTGAGTTGGGGGTGTGGGGATTCGTTATCCCTAATCTCCATTTTATGTGATTAACAGTGTTTTTTAGAGAAAATTGAAATTTTGAAATTTTTAAGAGATGGATTAGATATAAGTGTGTTTAATAGCTTGAAAGCATAAACTTAGTAAATTGATGATAGAAAGTAGTATGTTTATGAATTGCTTTATTTTTTATGCTTTGAGTATTTGCAGGAAAACACACATTAATAGTAAAGAAAAGATTAGATAGCAATGAGATAGAAAGTATGTTCGATCTCAGGGAGCCATGAGTAGTGTGTAGCCGTGAGATCCAAGCTAGTTGATAAACCCATTTAATGAACGTGCTAAATGTAAGAGAATGACGAAATTGCATAGTTTAGAAAGTGATTAAGGCGGTTCTTTCATAAGCCCCTTGTTGCCTTTTAGCTTGCTATCCATTTTATTATAATATATCCTTCTCAGCCCCTTCTAGCCTTTCTAAAGCCTTTATATTAACCACATTATAAGCCATATCCCTTTAGATTATAGGACTTTTCCATATGTCCCGCACTCGAATCGCGATGCATAGACAATTGTTTTAGAGCTTGAGTTTGGGGTGGTGGGTCCACCATTATGAGAAATATTATTGGGTTGGAATTTTTTGAGCTTATTAAGTGTACTATGTTATATATTTTGATGATGATTCACAGATTTATTAAATTGTAACCCTTTTTCGGGGTAAGAGTAAATGAAAAAAAAAAAGCTGAAAAGCATGAAAAGAAAAGAAAAACAAATTAAGAAAAAAAATAGCATGATATCTCAACATCAAAAAAAGAGTCATAACTATACACAAAATTTGATATGAAAAGAATATATATTTGGACCGGCAAAGAGGAATTTTTATGTGAACATATTTATGCTTTAATTGGGTTATTGGGAATGCTAATTTGTGCATCAAGGAATTCATTGGGTTGAGTGAGAACGTTCTACGAGAGTAACTCAAGCTCTAGGGAGATTCGTTGATGGCTAGTGAGGAGGGAGCCAAAAGATCACTCTAAATTATTTAAATATACTTATCATACCGTCCCTAAGCTAACATTACAACCCTAAAGACCTTGTGATTCTTTGTTATGTAATCTAGAAATGATTGAGCAGTTAGTGAGTAGTTAAGTGGATCTTTGGATACTAGCGAAGTTCGATGAACAATCTATAGCCTCCTTGGTAAACTGAGTAAAGATACTCTCCTTCTTACATTGCGAAACTAATCTAATCTTGAATTCAAGCGGTGATGATTGTAGATATGACAAGTGTGCATGTATGTAGTTTGTAAATATTATTACATGAAATTTTCTGAGTAGTTGCTTGGAGTTTATTTTATATATTCTGCTATATTCTTCTCCCCTGTGCTTAATTGACTTAGCTGATATTTTAGAGACTTCCCTATGTTCTTATTTTTTATTGTATCGAGACGATACAAGTATGAGTTGGGGGTCTTGATGTTTCCCTAATTTTTCTAAATATAAGCCCTTGGGAGAAATCATTTTAGGTTGAAAATGGTCTTTTTATATAGTCTTTTGTGCTTAATTCGTAATATTCCTATTTCTTGTCTTGATTTGATGAAATACTATTTTTAGAACATATTTGGTTTAATTTGTGTGTTAATGTACAACTTTAAAGATAATATGGAAATAAATTATATTCCAAGTCAATTCTAAGGAAATAGGGAAAGAAGATCTTGAAGAAATCTGGAGATAGAAGGAAACAGAGTTCAATTAGGAAAAGGAAAATCTGCCAAATAAATCTGAATTTCTGCAGTTATGTCAAAAGAAGTGATAATAACTCCACATACGGGAAGATCCCTTTCATAGGTAGATAGATAATTCCGTGAAGATTCTTTTGATATCTTACGGGCCAAAAACGGTCCAGTAACGAAGAAGATATGGTAAAAACAAGAAAGCAGTATTTATCCTTATCTACTTACGAATTTGAGTTGGGCTTAGACTATTTTACTTGAACCCTACTCCAAGATTTCGATCTAGCACCTATATATATCAGTTCTAAACCTTAGAAAATCATTCCTTGGCTGCATAATCTTAATATACACAAGTAATTCATCATAGAGGCAATCAAGAGGATCTAGAGGAGGAAGAAGCAAGAGCTAGAGCTTAATTACATCAATTCAACACTTCTCCATCTATATTCTTTGGGTGAATTAGTATTAGATCTATTTTTTCTATGAGGTATTTCTAAGCTATTTATTCATGAGTTTTATTATGCATAATTTCTCTTTAGGATTTTAATTATATGAACCATTGATTATTGTTTTTATGTTTTGATCTGAATTTGGGATTTTAGTATTTAATTGAACTGGTTCTTAATTTCCATTAAATATATTCTTGTGCTTGTTTACTATCATTGAAGTCATGAATCATGCATGGGTTTTATTAATTGATCTATTCACTTTAGTGGCGAAGTGATCATCCGACAGGGGGGGTTTAATTACAGAACTAGGATATAGACGCGTGGTGTCCGTTATTTGACCGACAAGCTCGACTAACCACGTAGCCAAATAGGTAAAAGAACTTATCATTCAAATAGGCATATTCGCCCATATATGGGTTTATAGTACTTTAGGATAGCTCCTAGGTCCACCCGACAGGGGGCTAGGAGATTATAGAGTCCCGACTATTGTGAGATTTCCGATTCACCCTTATTCATAGGAATCATAAATTCAATAGGATAAATTCATACTTGCATATCCTTATCTTATTTGCATAATTGTTTATTATTTTATTATTTATTTTATTTAGTTAATTAGAAAACAAACTCCTTTGCTATTTATATTTTTAATTAAAACAATTAGAACTATCTATTCAGATATTGAACACAAATTTAGAATAACTACTTAAATCCTTGTGAAGACGATTTTCCCGTATTTACTTATTTATTACTTGGAACGACCCGTACACTTGCGGTATGTGGATCCTTTATTCTATTACTTTTATTGCTTTATTTTATAACACCCAAGGAACCACCAAAGCCTAATAGGCCAAATGTTTTTAGATGATATATAAAAAAATTCTATCTCCCATATCATTATCAATAATTGCACAAACTTTTATCCATTAGCTGAGAAGGGGAAAAAGCGTAAGAAGAGAAGGAAGAGAAGAAGAGACGGCTTGTCTATGAACCCATCAATGTAACCTTAACCATTCTCTTATTCCCTTCGTCATTAAGAGTAACTTAGCTTTATTTTTACTTTTAAACAATATTATGATTTCAATTTTAAATAGTTTTATTTTAGTTAGTTTTTATTCTTTTAGTATGAACTAAACCCACATTGCTTGAGGATGTTATTGTGAGAATTTATGTTTAGCTTTTTAACGGAATTACTGCATTTGGGATATTGAGATATTTAGATGAGTTAGCTGATTTATTTTTCCATTTCTTTATATTTTTTATTAACACCACATGTACTCTAGCTAAGTAGTGGGTGGATGCAGTAATTGGCTGCACCTTAAGTCTGGTGGTTTGGTTATCGAAATAGCATATAAACGCCTAGTGAGATGCATTGAACCTGACAGTCTTGTTCCCTAGGTAGTCAATAGGATAAGATTTAAATTCATTGGATAGCTGATATCTTCCCATTTGTAATGATTTAATTTTAGTTGTGGACATCATTTTAGGCATTTTAGGAAAGCTTTTAATCGATTTTAACAACTATTATTATATTTTCCAATTTCTTGTCTTGATTTGATTATTTATTATTTTTTAGAGCATATTGGGTTTAATTTATTTATTTAGTGTGAAGCTTTAAATATATATAGTAATTAATTAGATGACAAATCAATTCCAAGAGATAAAGAGAAGAAGATAAATATGGAAATTGTATAAGTATGGAAAGATAAAGTTGCAAAGTATATCTGAATTTCACCAGCTATGTCCATGAAAGTGATCATAACTCAAGATTCGCTGGGAATTTGGAAGAATGGTTTGAAGAAAAGTTATAGAGATTTCCGAGACGATCAATTTGGATAAAGAACACGTCAATCGGAGCTGTATTGAAGATTCTCCACATACGGGAAGATCCCTTTCATAGGTAGATAGATAATTCCGTGAAGATTCTTTTGATATCTTACGGGCCAAAAACGGTCCAGTAACGAAGAAGATATGGTAAAAACAAGAAAGCAGTATTTATCCTTATCTACTTACGAATTTGAGTTGGGCTTAGACTATTTTACTTGAACCCTACTCCAAGATTTCGATCTAGCACCTATATATATCAGTTCTAAACCTTAGAAAATCATTCCTTGGCTGCATAATCTTAATATACACAAGTAATTCATCATAGAGGCAATCAAGAGGATCTAGAGGAGGAAGAAGCAAGAGCTAGAGCTTAATTACATCAATTCAACACTTCTCCATCTATATTCTTTGGGTGAATTAGTATTAGATCTATTTTTTCTATGAGGTATTTCTAAGCTATTTATTCATGAGTTTTATTATGCATAATTTCTCTTTAGGATTTTAATTATATGAACCATTGATTATTGTTTTTATGTTTTGATCTGAATTTGGGATTTTAGTATTTAATTGAACTGGTTCTTAATTTCCATTAAATATATTCTTGTGCTTGTTTACTATCATTGAAGTCATGAATCATGCATGGGTTTTATTAATTGATCTATTCACTTTAGTGGCGAAGTGATCATCCGACAGGGGGGGTTTAATTACAGAACTAGGATATAGACGCGTGGTGTCCGTTATTTGACCGACAAGCTCGACTAACCACGTAGCCAAATAGGTAAAAGAACTTATCATTCAAATAGGCATATTCGCCCATATATGGGTTTATAGTACTTTAGGATAGCTCCTAGGTCCACCCGACAGGGGGCTAGGAGATTATAGAGTCCCGACTATTGTGAGATTTCCGATTCACCCTTATTCATAGGAATCATAAATTCAATAGGATAAATTCATACTTGCATATCCTTATCTTATTTGCATAATTGTTTATTATTTTATTATTTATTTTATTTAGTTAATTAGAAAACAAACTCCTTTGCTATTTATATTTTTAATTAAAACAATTAGAACTATCTATTCAGATATTGAACACAAATTTAGAATAACTACTTAAATCCTTGTGAAGACGATTTTCCCGTATTTACTTATTTATTACTTGGAACGACCCGTACACTTGCGGTATGTGGATCCTTTATTCTATTACTTTTATTGCTTTATTTTATAACACCCAAGGAACCACCAAAGCCTAATAGGCCAAATGTTTTTAGATGATATATAAAAAAATTCTATCTCCCATATCATTATCAATAATTGCACAAACTTTTATCCATTAGCTGAGAAGGGGAAAAAGCGTAAGAAGAGAAGGAAGAGAAGAAGAGACGGCTTGTCTATGAACCCATCAATGTAACCTTAACCATTCTCTTATTCCCTTCGTCATTAAGAGTAACTTAGCTTTATTTTTACTTTTAAACAATATTATGATTTCAATTTTAAATAGTTTTATTTTAGTTAGTTTTTATTCTTTTAGTATGAACTAAACCCACATTGCTTGAGGATGTTATTGTGAGAATTTATGTTTAGCTTTTTAACGGAATTACTGCATTTGGGATATTGAGATATTTAGATGAGTTAGCTGATTTATTTTTCCATTTCTTTATATTTTTTATTAACACCACATGTACTCTAGCTAAGTAGTGGGTGGATGCAGTAATTGGCTGCACCTTAAGTCTGGTGGTTTGGTTATCGAAATAGCATATAAACGCCTAGTGAGATGCATTGAACCTGACAGTCTTGTTCCCTAGGTAGTCAATAGGATAAGATTTAAATTCATTGGATAGCTGATATCTTCCCATTTGTAATGATTTAATTTTAGTTGTGGACATCATTTTAGGCATTTTAGGAAAGCTTTTAATCGATTTTTACAACTATTATTATATTTTCCAATTTCTTGTCTTGATTTGATTATTTATTATTTTTTAGAGCATATTGGGTTTAATTTATGTATTTAGTGTGAAGCTTTAAATATATATAGTAATTAATTAGATGACAAATCAATTCCAAGAGATAAAGAGAAGAAGATAAATATGGAAATTGTAGATAAAGGAAGGAAAAGATAAGTATGGAAAGATAAAGTTGCAAAGTATATCTGAATTTCACCAGCTATGTCCATGAAAGTGATCATAACTCAAGATTCGCTGGGAATTTGGAAGAATGGTTTGAAGAAAAGTTATAGAGATTTCCGAGACGATCAATTTGGATAAAGAACACGTCAATCGGAGCTGTATTGAAGAAGTTACGACCAAAACAAAATATCAACAATTTATTACCTTTTCTATATTTTAGGGTTACGAATTAGAGTTGGACTAGAAGTCCAATTACTTGCCTCCTACTCCAAGAAATCGTTTTAAGGCTTCCTTAACACCTATAAATACATGCTTAAACCATTGTAAACCTGTCCTTGCTCAGTTCTAAACCATATATTAGTCTTTGCTTGAATATTAATCCTTAGTATCAAGTTCATCATCCAAGAAGCAAGCTGACCTGTAAAGGAAGACAAGAAGAAAGAAGTTGGAGAGTGACAAACTCCTCTTCTACATCTCTCCTTCTCTGTATTTAGGGTAATTATTTTGTCTATGCTTCACCATATTTCTATGCTTTTATTCTGTAAGTTTTACTCTTAATTGTTGGGTTATTATTTTGTCTTAAATTTCATAATACTATTTGTTATTTTAATTGAATTGAGCTTGGCATATATTGGTATTGTGTGTTTTGACTTATTGTTTCTAGCCCTAGATTTGGCCAATCTTAGGACTATCTTTAGTAATTTAGTTAACACCTGGAAAGGGAATTCAATTATTGACAACACCACATAATCGACTAGTGTACGATAGTGATCCTGACAGGCTTTCTTAACTAGATAGCCATAAAGGTTTGATTTAACCATCGATCATTACTCAGGGCCCCCTTACCCAAGTCCCCCTGTAGTGGAGAGATTGCTCCTAAGTCTACCCTGACGGGGGTTAGGTAGAATTTTGAATCCCGGTTAATATATAATGCTCAATTAACCTTAAGGTTAGAATAACAACTTAGTAAGCTAGACTCATATTAGTAATCCTAATTTATCTGACTTACATTCATATTTATTGATCTGCATTCTTATTTATTATTTCACATCAGATAATTATTCATCTATCCTATTTTTATCTAAACATCTAAATTCATCTACGCTTATTTAATACAAGTAGATCTAACAAATTAAATCCCTGCGAACGAACTTTTCTTATAAACTAAACTTGCAAACGATCAGTAATACTTGCAATGAGTTTCTCGTGGTAGTCAAGAGTGTGTATTTTATTATTATCTTTATTTATTTGTTTATTTATCACACTTTCGCCCCCACCAAGTTTTTGGCGCCGCTGCCTGGGATTTATCTTTAAGTCTGTCTATTTTGTGTTTATTTAGTGTAGAAGTTTTTATTTGTTTTCAGTTTTACGTGTTTCTTTTTGTTTTTTTCTTTTTTGGATTTTTAGAGGGCTAATCAACGGTTAGAGTTAGGTTTTCCAGGTCCATTCAGAGTGCAACCCATTGGGCTTCGTCCTCCAACTATTCAAGCCGTTAGATTCAAGCTCGATCCTGGCCTGATCAATCAATTCGTGAGCTATGTGAAATATAATGGTGCTACACATCAAGATCTGGTCCGACCTGTTCAGAAATTCATGCAATTCTGTGATGCTTACATAACCTGAAGGTGTTACGCCAGAACAGGTGTATTATTTAATGTTTAAATTTTTCTTGACCGGGAAAGAAAGCGATTGGTTAGATGATCAACCTCCCGAGCTAATAACAAATTGGGACAAGCGTCAAGAAAGATTCATTTATCAGTTTTATACTACAATTATGCGAGTGAAGGAACAGTTGGAGCTTATGAATTTCTTACAAGAAGTCGGAGAGAGTGTTGGCGAAGCATGGACGAGATTCCAAAAGAAGTTGGCAAGATGTCCAATACACAGATACATGCAAGAATTGCAGTTAGCCATTTTCTATCGAGGACTCAATCCAAAGTAAAGACTGAGAGCAGATGATATGGGTCATGGTAGTTTTGTCTCTATGGATCCGAAAGAAGAAAAAAGTGTTACGGAAAGAATCATCGAGACCGACATGAGTTGGCCACAATCACAAAATCCTGCCACTAATATTGATACAGAGGCAATTTTTTCAAGCTTGCAAGATCAAATACAACAACTCGCTATAACAGTTAAGAAAAGCATCCAAATGCCACCTCAATAGTTATACCTAAAAGAACAAGCCTATGAAAATCAAGCTAATCATCCATAGGGCTACAATGTGCATAATGGAAGTCAAGCTCTATCACATCCTCAAGAATATCGTTGATTTAAAAGATACTATTAGTCAATTCATCAACTTCTAGAAGGACAATATGAGCAAACTTGAGTAAAAAAATGATGTATCAGTAGTGCAAAGCCTGCAACAACAGAATCAAGATATGAAGCAACATAATCAACTTTTTGAGCACAATGTGATGCGGTTGACTACAGTCATAGAACAAATGCAAAGTCATCTTTTGCAATTGACCCAAAAGTACAAATTCTAACATGAAGAAGATCCAGTAAGTTGAAGACAAGGTTAAGACTATTAGTCTTCAAGATGAAAAGATGAAAGAATCACTACCATCTCCATCGAGTAAATTGGAGGTTCTACCAACCAAGTCAAACGTAGATAGGATGAACTTAGATGAGATAATTGTTGAAGATTGGGTTGAAGAGGTTGAAAACGGTGAGATTAAGAAGCCAAGCGTGGTTGATGCACCAAAAGAGGAAGAGAGAAGTAGAGAAAGATGACCACCCCTACATTTCTATTATCCCGTAGAACCCGTTTATCCAAAGGAGCAACAAGAGAGGTGTATAAAGACGTTAAAAGAAGTGAAAATTAACGTCCCTTTACTCGAAGCTATGAAAGGAAGGCGAGATTATGACCAATTCTTTATGGAGGCACTCTCCAATAAAGAGAGATTCAGAAGATCCAATTCTGTGAAACTCAATCAAGGGATCTCAGCACAATTTCAGAGAAGATTACCACCGAAGCTTAAAGATCCTGGAAGTTTTAACCTCCTAATCAAAATAGGTGGTATATTTCATGGAAAATCCATGTTTGATTTAGGCGCAAGTGTGAATATCATGCCCAAAAGTATATTCAATAAGATTGGTATGAGCAATGCAAAACGGACATCCATAATCTTGCAACTTGCGATCAATCAACAACAAATCCGTGGGGAGTAATCGAGGACGTGCTCGTCCAAGTAGGTAACCTTGTTATTCCCACAAATTTTATTATTCTTGACTATAAAGTAGATAAGAACGTCTCATTCATACTTGGGCGTCCATTCCTAGCCACCAGTGACACCATAGTGAATGTCAATGAGGGAACCGTGACTCTTAATATTGAAGATGATTCTGAAACATTCTATGTTTTGGGAAAGAAGAAGAAAAAGAAGTCACAAGAACTATATCCGATCAGAGTTGCAAACAAGAAGCCAATACATGTAAGCCCCCAAGAAACCATGGGAAAAGAAACCGAGTCGGGGTGGGAGACAAGGTAGCATGGAAATCTCCCATCCCCAAACATAACAGTTCGTGGAAAGGGCCATACTTCATCGCACAAATTATCTCAGCAGGAGTGGTCGAAATAAAATCTATCGAAGGTTGCAAGCTCATGTTGGTAAGTGTTAACCACCTCACTCACTGCTGGGGAGGCTATACAAAGAAATAATCGAGGTAACTCTTCTAACTTTGAAAGACGTTAAACAACAGTGCCCTTTGGGAGACATCTTATAGTATTTTATGTTGTTATATTTTAGTATATTTTATGTGTTTTTAAGTGCATATTACAGTAATAAGGAAGGTATGAGTGTTTTTTATGTGTAGGTAAGCTAGGGTTCGAGTTTGGGGTGAAAAACTGGAAAATTTCCAGAGTTAAAAAGGCCTGGACAGAACTATTTTGCGATACACCGCAGGTATTTGCGGTGCACCGCACCTATCAGCGTGAATTATTTTGCCGAAACTTCGAACTGGCATAACTTTGCGCTCGGGTATCGGAATTCACTTTTCTCAAGTCTAATATTACATATTCAAATTTATCCAATGGAGTAGAGAAAACCTGAGTTGGAGGTAAAATATTTTTTCGTGGCAAACCAGACCACTCTTGCGGTGTACCGTAGAAGCAGTCCAGTGCACCGCAGTAAAAAACCGTGGGTAAAATTTTCAAATACGGTATATTGGCGAGCCAAAGGAGACAAAACCGTATAGAGAAGCGTGAATACGGTTTGAACAGAACAGAGGTCCGGTGCACCGCTCCAAACCTTCGGTGTACCGCACGACCAAAAACCGTGGCGACGGTTTTCCAATAAGGTACAATTACGAGAGGTATAAGACCAACTATCCAAAACCGTATCGACAATTTACGAACACGGTTTTTAACCCTCGAGTCTGGTGTACCGCGCCAGTAGTTCGGTGCACAGCACGATGCCGCCAGATCGAGATTCGAAGGGTTACAAAGTGGGTATTAAAGAAGAGGTTAGATTTTATTCCAAACTTATCAATCCTTAAGCCTCTCTTTCTTCTCCAAACCTCTCCCAACTCCATTAGAACTTCACAAACCTTCCCTAAACATCAAAAAACTACCCAATCACCAAGAATTCATATCCAAATCCTTCCCTACATCATTACAAAGAAGATTCAACCACCCAAATCATATCAAAACACCTAGAATCCAAGAATCAAAACCATGAATTTCAAAATCTTCTTCTATATAAACCCATATCATCAAAACTTGATTCCATCATACCCATATCGAGAATTATCATCCTTACACCTTTTCTAACCCAAATAACACCTTATCTATCTATAATGAAAAGGTAGTTCAAGAGTGTTTAAACCTTTGAGTTGGGGTCAAAAGAGATGATGGAAAGAATAGAGATATTATCAAGTGTTAAGGGACACGAAGTATCAATGCAAGGTATGGGTATGATCTAGAAGAAATCAAGTGAGAGTGGTACTAGTTTGGGAACAAACAAGAAGGATAATTCGAGTCAAGCAATTAGAGAGGAACCGGTTTTTGGTGGATTGAAATCCTAAAAAGAAAGGAATTGTGATTAGGGAGCAGTAGATGCCAACACCTCTTCTAATCAAAGATTGCTATATTACGGATGGACAAAGCTTCTAGGACGCTAGTAGCTGTTGCCAAAACAAATATTTCTGGACAAAAGACCTTCACATAAGAGAGTATTCAAGAAACAGTATTTGGAGAAGTTGAAAACAAGAGATTTCTAGAGTGTGATTGTTGGGATGGATCATAGGAAGTTGTAAGGGAAAGCGAAATCGGTGATACTAGAAGTTTACATACATAAAAAGCAGTGCAACCTATTCCAGGTATTGATCAAACAAGGCAATAACCTCGAATTGTATGTTTTATTTCTTCCCTACCATAATTCTGTACTTGCAATATGTGCTAAAATATTAATTTTTATTGAGTTTTTTCTAGTCGTGGGGACACGACTCATTTTTGAGTTTGGGGTGTGGGGATTCGTTGTCTCTCATCTCCATTTTTATGTGTTTTATTGTTTTTTAGGTAAAATTAATTTTTTGAAGGAGTAGATGTAGAGTGTGTTTAATAGCTTAAAAGAATAAGCTTAGAAAGTTAATGATAGATAGTAGGTATGTTTATGAGCTGCTTTATTTTGTATGCTTGAGTATTTGGAGGAAACACACATTGATAGTAAAGAAAAGATTAGTTAGCAATGCGATAGAAAGTATGTTCGATCTCAGGGAGCCATGAGTGGTGTAGAGGACGTGAGATCCAAGCTAGTTGATAAATCCATTTGATGAACATGCTAAAGGTAAGAGAATGACTAAATTGCATAGTTTAGAAAGTGATTAAGGCGGTTATTTCATAAGACCCTTGTTTTCTTTTAGCTTGTTGTCCAAATTAATATCATATATCCTTCTCAGCCCCTTCTAGCCTTTCTAAAGTTTTTTTCGTTATCCACATTATAAGTCATATCCCTTTAGATTTTAGGACTTTTCCATATGACCCGCACTCGAATCGCGATGCATAGACAGTTGTTTTAGAGCTTGAGTTTGGGGTGGTGGGTCCACCATTATGGGAATTATTATTGGGTTGGGATTTTTGAGCTTATTAATTGTGCTCGGTTCTGTATTTTGATGATTCACATGTTTATTATAATCTAACCCTTTGCCGGGGTAAGAGTAAATGGAAAAAGTTATGAAAAGAAAATATGAGAAAAAATAGCATGATATCTCATCATCAAAAAGAGAGTCATAGCTATATTACAAAATAAAAACTGATATAAAAAGATTGAATATATTTGGACTGGCAATGTGAAATTTTTATGTGAATATTTTTATGGTTTTATACTTTGTGCATCAAGGAATTCATTGGGTTGAGTGAGAACATTTTATGAGAGTAACTCAAGCTCTAGGGCGATTCGTTGATGGCTAGTGAGGAGAGAGGCAAAAGATCACTCTAAATTATCCAAATATACTTATCATACCAGACCTAAGTCAACATTACAACCTTTAAGATCTTTTGATTCTTTGCTATGTAATCTAGAAGTAATTGAGGTAATAGAGAGTAGTTAAGTGGATCTTTGAATACTAGCGAAGTTCGATGAAAAATCTATAGCCTCCTTGGTGAACTGAGTAAATATCCACTCCTTCTTACATTGCTAAGCTAATCTAATATTGAATTCAAGCTGTATTGATGGTAGATATAACGAGTGTACAAGTAATTTAGTTTGTAAATATTATTACATGAAATTGTCTGAGTAGTTGCTTTGAGTCTATTCTATATATTCTGGTATCTTCTTTCCCAGTGGACTTAATTGACCTAGGTGTGTAATTAGAGACTTCCCTTTGTTCTTATCTTTATTGTATCGGGACGATACAACTTTGAGTTGGGGGTCTTGATGTCTCTGGAGACATCATTTTAGGTATTTTAGGAAAGCTTTTAATCGATATTTACATCTATTATTATATTTTCCTATTTCTTGTCTTGATTTGATGATTTATTATTTTTTAGAGCATATTGGGTTTAATTTATTTATTTAGTGTAAAGCTTTAAATATATATAGTAATTAATTAGATTTCAAATCAATTCCAAGAGATAAAGGAAAGAAGATAAAGATGGAATATTGGAGATAAAGGAAGGAAAAGATAAGTATGGAAAGACAAAGTTGTCAAGTAGATATAAATTTCACTAGCTACGTTCATAAAAGTGATCATAACTCAAGATTGGCTAGGAATTTGGAATAATGGTATGAAGCAAAGTTATAGAGCTTTCCGAGACGATCAATTTCGATATAAAGAACACGTCAATCGTAGCAGTATTGAAGAAGTTACGGCCAAACAAAATAGCAACAATTTATTACATTTTCTATATGTTAGGGTTACAAATTAGAGTTGGACTAGAAGTCCAATTACTTGCCTCCTACTCCAAGAAAACATTTTAGGGCTTCCTTAACACCTATAAATACATCCTTAAACCATTGTAAACATGTTCTTGCTGAGTTCTAAGCCATATATTAGTATTTGCTTGAATATTAATCCTTAGTATCAAGTTCATCCAAGAAGCAAGCTGACCTGTAGAGGAAGACAAGAAGCAAGAAGTTGGAGAGTGACAAACTCCTCTTCTACATCTCTACTTCTCTATATTTAGTGTAATTAGCTATAGATTTGTGGCTTCACCATATTTCCATGCTTCTATTCTATATGTTTTGCTCTTAATTGTGGTGCTATTATTTTGTCTTAAATTTCATAATAGTATTTGTTATTTTAATTTATTTGAGCTTGGCGTATATTTGTATTTTGTGTTTAGACTTATTGTTTCCAGCCCTAGATTTGACCAATATTAGGACTATCCTTAGTAATTGAGTTAACACCTAGAAGGGGGATTCAATTATTGACAACACCACAAAATCGTCTAGTGTACAGTAGTGATCATGACGGGCTTGCCTAACTAGATAGCTATAAATGTTTGATTTGACCACCGATAATTACTCAAGGTCCCCTTATCTAAGTCCCCTGTTAGTGGAGAGGTTGCTCCGAAGTCCACCCTGACGGGGGTTAGGTAGAATTTACAATCCCGGTTAGTATATAATGCTCAATTCACTTTAAGGTTAGAATAACAACTTAGTAAGCTAGACTCATATTAGTAATCCTAATTTATTTGACTTACATTCATATTTATTTATCTGCATTCTTATTTATCATTTCACATCAGATATTTATTCATCTATCTTATCTAAATATCTAAATTCGTCTACGCTTATTTAATACAAGTAGTCTAATGGATTAAATCCCTGCGAACGAACTTTTCTTATCAACTAAACCTGCAAACGATCTGTAATACTTGCAGTGAGTTTCTCGTGGTAGTAATGGGTGTGTGCTTTATTATTACCTTTATTTATCTGTTTATTTATCACACCTTTGCCCCCACCAATAGCTAGCTGGTGTGTAAGGTTTAGCTCTAAGTCTACCCTGACGGGAGTTAGAGTGCTATTAAATCTCGGCTAATGTCAACATCACCACTCACCCTTATCGATAATACTATTAACTAGTAGCATAAACAATCATTAGAAATTCCTCAAGCAACCATCTCTAATTAGTTCATAGCTTTATATTTATTTACTTGTTTACTTTCATTCTTAGTTTAATTATTCTTGTCATTACTTTCTTAGTTGTTAAAAATTGTAAACGAAACAAATAATTTCCTATTTGACATTTAGTATCTGGTTATATCCATTACAAATTTCACGCATTTGTACTAGTTTTAACATCATTAGTCTCATAGATAATCTATGTGGAAAACCATAACCCTACTTATCAATTTTACTTGTCTTTGATCCGTACACTGCAGAGTGTCACCCTATTTTATTTTTGAATTATTAAATCACATACTAGGGGACAACACAACCCAAATTTTTGCTAGTCGTCAAAGACATGATGGCAAGTCGTAAAATTTGGCTTACAATGATAGTTAAACTGCGTGTGAGCGGAATTCAGGCAGGTAAAGTTAGAATTCACTCTGTAAAGATTACTCAGTTCATGTTGATTCCAAATGTTACAAAGGTGGAATCTGGCTTATATGGGATAACTTGGATATAACTATTCGAGTACTCTCTAGTGGCCGACAAGTGATCAATATAGAAGTGGGACAATCGAGGTGTGATTCATAGGTATTCTCGACAATTTATGTGGGCACTCACTCCAAAGAGAGGAGTTATGTAATGCGCTTAATCAATCATTTTATGACTTAACTATGTTGTGATTAGTTGTAGTGAATTTCAATCAAATAGGTAAAGAAGAAGATAAATAGGGAGGGTTCGTGGATGTCTCGAGACAAATGGAAAAGTGTGAAGAGTGGAGACAAATTTGCGGATTGGTTGATTTGGGGTTGCATGGGACAGATTTAAATGGTGCGACTCTTGAAATACACGTCAACGTATTATGGAACGCCTGGACAGATCTTACATAAATACATAATGACAAACTCTTTTCCCAAATGCACGGGTTATTTATCTAGTGCATGTACACTCGGATCATATGTCAATCTTGATTCGAATATGTCCTTTTCAAAAAACTTAAAGTACATACCAGCCGGTTTTGTTTTAATGCTACTTGGTGTCTACATAAAGACTTCCATAATTTGGTAAGGTAAAATTGAATGGTTATCAAGTCTGATTTGGATCACGAATCACATCCATTCATGAACATTTAACGAAATGGAAAGTTGATAATTTTGGGGATCTTAACCGAAAAAGTATAAACTTAGCAGGCAGATTAAGGGGCTTTCAGAAAGCTTTACATATATTATATAACTCATCATTTTGTCGCTTTGGGTATTCGGTTAATGAAAGAGTACCCAGAGTGTCTTGGAGCAGGAGGAAATAATGTGTTTTCAGAAATCGAAAGAGAAATGAATTATTTTAAGAGAGCATAACATAGGTTTCTATCATCTGTCAATGATTGTAAGGAAAAAGATATCAAATTGCATAAGATTGTCGAAGCTAATGAATAATGGGTTGAATATGAGAAAGTTTTAAGAAATTTGGTTTGTGAATATTTTGAGCAGTTATATGAGGCGTGCAATTTTCATAGTTGGGTCTTTTATCTTCCACAAATTAGGTGTATCGAGGAGGATGTTATTTCATATTTGAGTTCTCTGTAATCTGATAAGGAGATCTGAGATGCGGTGTTTCAGTCGAGGTCGATGAAAGCACCAGCTCAGATTGTATGTCTGTAGCATTTTTATCAGAAATATTTCATGGTTCGGGAAGCTATTGAGGCAGGTTCTCTTCCACCAGAGCTGAATGGAATGCTTATTCACCTTATTTCGAAGGTCCCTGATCCTAATGAGGTAAGTTTAATTCGACCTATAAGCCTCATAAATTGTTCTTGCAAATTTATTAAGAAGGTTATGTTAAACAGACTTATGCCCTTTCCGCTGATATTATTGGTCCTTGTAAAAGCAGCTTTCTACCAGGACTGTTTACCACAAATAATATTGTGCTTTTTCGCGAAGTGGATCATTGAATGAGCCAACTCAAGGGAAAAAGGGAATCATGGTGATAAAGATCGACCTTTGCAAATAATTTTTTTAATCCATTCGGAGTTTATTGTAGATACAATTAGACACTTTGGATTTCCCGAGCGATGGGTGTCTTTTACCATGTCAAGCATGGAGGAAAATGAAACGCCGGTGTTTTGGAATGGCGAACCCTTGCAACCATTTAAAGCATGCCGAGGTATTCGTCAAGGGTACCCACTCTCGCCCTTTATATTCATCAATTTCATGGAGCGACTTTCTCTTCTTATATATGAGATGTGTGGTAAAGGAAGACAGAAGCCAATTTAGATGGGGATACAAGGTCCTAAACTGTCTCATATATTTCTCGCTAACGATTTCATTTTGTTTGGGTAAGCCTTTGTTTCGTAGGTGAATGCAATACACGAGACGTTGGGCATCTTTTTAAAAGAATCCAGTCGTACTGATAAGTGTAGAGAAGTCACTCATATATTTGTTGAGAAATTTTTTCGAAGATGGTTTATCAAGAGAAGGTGGATATGAGTAGTTATTGCCTTAGTGAGTCTTTCAGAACCTACTTGTGAACGCCTATGCAGTCAAGGCATCTATCCAAAGGTTTCTATAAGAGAATCATGGAAATAATGATGGGTGAATTAGCGGCATGGAAGGTCAAAACATTGTTGCTAGCTGGACGAGTTACATTTTCACAATCGATCCCGTGTGCAACACCTACCTACCAAACGTAAGTAATGAAGCTTCTGGTGTATGTGTGTGAGAAGATTGACCGGATTGTCAGGGATTTCATATGGGGGTCAACGAGTGATAAGAAGAAATCACTAGGTCTCGTGGGAACAATGTGGCAAACCATAGTCGGTAGAAGGGCTAGGAATACACAATGCTAAAAATTATAACGTTGCAATCCTAGAGGAACTTGGATGGAAACTTCTCCAAGATCATAAAGTGGCGTGGGTTGAGGTATTTAAGAATAAATATTTCAAAGATGTTTTGTTACAAACAGAACAAAAGTCAGTGACTTGAATGTGTGTAAGGCGATCCTCGGAGGAACGAGACTACTTAAGGAAGGTGTGGTTTAGATGGCTGGTGTGGACGACACTAGATACTTGAAAACATGAGTCCTCAGGTCAATTCTCTGTCAAATCAGGGACTAAATATATTAATAATAGCCCGACAGATGCGAGTTTTATTGGGGAAAGCTTAGGCGAATAAAATGTTCACAGAAGGTTAGATTCATATTGTGGAGAATTGCGTGGAACAGGCTCCCCTCCGTGGAAAACCTGTTCTGGTGAGGTGCACTCGAGAAAAGGGTGTAATCAAGCTTTTCGGACCCCCCGAATTGATTGTTTAAGGAGAGACACGGTGAGATTGGCCACCAACTTTGTACTAGCACGAGGAAGGAGCGTGACGACGAGGTTATTGTTTCTGCGAAATGCTCATTGGTAAGATTGCTGCAACCTCAAGGCTGCAACAAACTAAATGTGGATGGTAGTTTTGATTTGGTGAGTAGAAAGGTTGGGATAGGTGGGTTATTAAGATACGGAGATGGATCGTTCATAGCTAGTTTTTTCGGGCCTTGTATGGTAGAGCCTTCTTTTCATTCTAAAACTTTAGTGTTTCATTATGGACTAAGATGGGCGGTCAAAAGAGGTATTAAGAATCTATTAATTGAAACCGATTCGATGGAGTTTCATGCCCTAATGAAAGACGGTGGTAGTTCTAATAATAAGGCTTGTCACATCGAGCGTGATTGCACTAAGATACTACAAGAAAACCCAAAGTTTGAGGTAAATTACATTTATCGTAAGGTGAATATGTGTGCGGATATGCTGGTAAGAAAAGAACCAGACGTATTAGAGACCCCATGCGAGTATGAAGACCCATGCAAGTATTTGTGGAGCAGTATAATAAGAGATAGGAACCGGCTTGCGACTCATAGGATTGTTTTAGACTCCCCTTGAGGTGTTAATTAATTTTACCTAACGTTTAAGCCGCCGATGTATGAAAAAATATACCACGTTATATCTATATATAAAGCAGAATGAAACCTAACTTTCCCTATTTATCCTCAAATTTCCATATTCATCTCATAATTCCCCTATTTGTCTCATAATTCCCCATTCATCTCATAATTTCCCTATTTTTTTTATTCTTTTATTTATTATACACACATACGCATGGAAATATCAAATAATATATAATCCTTTTAACCTTCATATAAATAAAATTATAAAAATTCGAATTAACTTTAATATAAATAAAATTTATTCTTTTTTATAAAAATTTATAAAGTACTAAAAAATTTAAGATTTTTTTTCAAAATTTATTATAAAAAAAGTTCAACTAGATATAATATAAAATTAAAAAAAATCACTTTACATTTCAATATTTAAATTATTTTTTATTTCTTTTATTTCTTTATTTTTAATCTCATTTGAAACATGAACATTATGATAATGACAATGAGACCGTGATATCTTTTTTATCTCCTATAATAATAATAATAATTTTTCAATTAATTTTTTTTGTGACTTAAAAACTTAATTAGTAGAATATCTTAATCACCACAGATAAATAAAGCCTTATCACCTTTTGGTAAACTTTTTAACGTAAATGGTATATTTCCTTTACATGCATTAGTTTAAATTATAATTAAAATACAAAGATAGTCCTTAAAAAAATTAAAATACAAAGATAGTCCTTAAAAAAATTAAAAAAATGAATAGAAAAGATTGAGCAATGTTTCCCTCGAGGGGTCTAATTTACAAAATGAGGCTCCTTTATGCAAAAATATTATAAATTGAAGACCCCTAAAAACATCAAAAAATTGGAGGCCCGAAGCGGTCGCCTCTTCAACCTGCCCTGGGCCTTCCCTGTATAATTTACTTACTATATTGATTCATGACTTGAATTGATAATATATTTTTTAGGATTAAAGGACCAAATGTTGAATAGGATTAAAATGAACCTTGAACCTCAACCAATTAACCATGACCTCAACTTCATAACTATTATTTCTTTAACCTTAACCCTATCCTTGACCTTAAATTTAACCTTAACCTTAATCTTAACCTAAACGTTAATCTTAACCTTAACTTTAACCTTACACCTTAAACCTTAAACCCTAATCTTCATCTTAATCTTAACCTTTAATTTAATCTTAACGCCTAAACATATATCCTTAAACCTTACATCTTAAACATTAAACCTTAAACCTTAATCTTCACCTTAACCGTGACTTTAAACTTAACCCTCAACCCTTAAACCTTTAACCTTAACCCTTAAACCGTAAACCTTAAACCTTAAACCTAAAACCTTAACTTTTACCTTTACCTTCACCTTTATCTTAACTTTAAACTTAACCTTAAGCCTAACCTTAACCTTGATGTTGAAACTTAACCTTAACCTTTAACCTTGAACCTTAAATCTTAAACCTTAACCTTAACCTTAACTTTAACCTTAAATCTTACACCTTAAACCTTAAACCTTAAACCTTAAACCCTAATCTTCATCTTCATTGGAACCTTAAATTTAATCTTAACGCCTAATCATTTATCCTTAAACCTTACATTTTAAACATTAAACCTTAAACCTTAATCTTCATCTTCACCTTAACCTTAACTTTAAACTTAACCCTTAAACCTTTAACCTTAACCCTTAAACCCTGAAACTTAATCCTAAAACCTTAACTTTAACCTTTACCTTCACCTTTATCTTAACTTTAACCTTAACCTTAACCATAAACTTAACCTTGGCGTTAATACTTAACCTTAACCTTGAGCCTTAAACCTTAATCCTTAACCTTAACTTTAACCATGACCTTGAATCTTAAACCTTAAATCCTAAACCTTAACCTTAACTTTAACCTTAAGTCTTACACCTTAAACCTTAAACCTTAAACCCTAATCTTCATTTTCATTGTAACCTTAAATTTAATCTAAACGCCTAAACATTTATCCTTAAACCTTAAATCTTAAACATTAAACCTTAAACCTTAATCTTCATCTTCAACTGAATCTTAACTTTAAACTTAACCCTTAAACCTTTAACCTTAACCCTTAAACCCTAAACCTTAAACCTAAAACCTTAACTTTTACCTTTACCTTCACCTTTATCTTAACTTTAACCTTAACCTTAAAAATAACCTTAACCTTGACGTTAAGACTTAACCTTAACCTTGAGCCTTAAACCTTAAACCTTAACCTTAACTTTAACCATGACCTTAACCTTAAACTTTACCTTAAAACTTTAACTTTAAACCTTAACCTTAACCTTAACCTTAACATTTAACCTTGAACTTTACCTTAAAACTTTAACTTTTAAACCGTAAACTAACATTAACCTTAACTTTAACCTTAACCGTAACCTTACCATTAAACTTAACCTTAAACTAAACCTTAACCCGAACCCTTAATCCATTATCATTTTGCCAGCAAAGCTCGGGCATGGAGAACTCTTATTTTCAGGAATATCTCAAGTTCCTCACTTCTACTAGCAAGTGAGTATTAGTACATTTATTATTTTTTTGCTTTCGTCTTTTTCCTCACTAATTAAACGTGAAATCAACATGGAAGAGTTGAAAGGATTTAAGGGTATTAAAGTGAAGAGAGCTACTTATATTCTTGAATTACGTGAAGATTCTCCTAATCCATTCAAGTCTGTAAGGTCTATATTTTTCTTTTGTATTGTGATGGATCATGCATGATAGTTTTTGTTGTTTGTTTTTAACAGCTTGACGAGATGGAAAAATTTTGTAAATCTGCGAAGTAGGTATTGTTTTAAACTTAGGTAGTTACTTTCTAACGTTGTATCAGAAATGTTTATTTTTTGAGTGATGTTAAAAAAAGAATCTCTTAATGGTTACAGGTGAAAATTATGATGAATAGGATAGTTGGAGATCTTTTCAGTTTTTTGTAATAATTTCATATGTTTTTTGTAACCAGGGATATATGAAGTAAGGACAGCCGGAGATCTTTTACTTTTTTGTAATCACTTCATATGTTTTTTGTAACCAAGGATATATGAAGTAGGGACAACTAGAAATCTTTTTAGATTTTGTATTAGCTTCATATGTTTTTTGTACACAAGGATATATGAAGTGTTATTGTGATTAATTCATAAAATCACTTCATATATCTACAGTTTATCCCACAAAGGCCAAAGTGTATGATATGAATGTCATGTAAATCTTTAATATTGCCTTTGGGAGGAAAATGCTTTTAATTAAAAAAAATTGTATTATATATGTCTCAAAAGTTTTGATTCAACTATACACGCGGAAGAATTGTTCATCTCAGCTGTAAAGAGCTAGATAAAAATTGGAATTTGCACTAAACTGTATCAGTTGAATGTTAATATTATGGTGATAATTTGCAGAAAGGAGGAGATGCAAATGCAGCGGATCATACAAGTCAAACAATACACTGGTGTGCAGTTTGAGGTGTAGTTCAAGTTGCTGAGCTTTTAGTACAAGAAGGTGGCATGTAAGATTTGGGTTTGATTGATCAGTGTTTATAATTTCTTTCTAATTTTGGGTGAAATGCTTCATTGGTACATGTATTATGGGAAATGACCAAATATATTGCATCGTTGGTCCCCGTATTCATATACTTATTGTTCAAATGTGATAAACCGTTTTAACTGTCTCCGTTTTCAAATTGGAAAATCTACAAGGATTAGTGGTCCAACATAAATTGAATAATCTGTTTCATGTAGCACTACTTGAAGAATCAGGTTTCATTATGATAATAACAGATGTTCAAGTGGAGCCAAAATGGGGTTGCGGTTTCATCGCATTGTATTAAGAATGAGGTCGAGGAGCAGTTAAGTGCCAGATGAGATGGAGAATTCATAATTGAAAATAATGCTAGGTTTTTCAGTTGGTTATAGTGAATAAGTGATATTTTTCAGTTGGTCATTCCACAATAAAAAAATCATAATGTTTCATTAAGTTAGGGATGGCTTATGTTTCACTTTTTTTTAATTCATCGCAACTCTATGGGAAATTTTGTGGTTGTTATTCTTTTTTTTTAAATGTGGAATTGGGTGGAAACTCATTAGAGAAAACACAAAAAAAGTCCTCTTTTGATTTGTTTAGTTTTTCTTCTTAATTTCTAATTTTACTGTACTTCTAGACATATTTCATGTTATTTAAAATAGCAAATTATATACATTTTGTAAAATGTCACATATATTCGTGGATTTTTTAAAAATATTCTTAAATAAAATCTGAAAAAAAAATGTAGGATAAAAGGTAAAATCCGGTGGTTAAAGAGAATTTTTATGTTCTTCATATATCACTTAAGGATTTGAGAATCGTCAATATTTTTTGTTTTATATGTAATTTTTTTAGCTCAATTCAATCATCGACCTTTCTTATTATTGCGTAACTTTTTTTAATCATCGAAGTGCCTTAAGGCACGGGTAATACCTAGTAATTATACATAGACCAATAGTATATTTACTTTTTCTTTTCTATAAAAATTCTAAACTTAAAACTTCTTTCACTTTTTAAAAACTATTTCAAATAAACTACTATCATAGTTAAATTTTGATTTGATGCAGGTGAATTTGTCATGGCAAATGGATTTGGTGGCATTCTTGGAATTTCATCTCCTTGTATCATTTGAATGACTGCTTTTAAGGAAGGACGGCTTGATGGATACCACTGGATGCACCAAAGTCCCACGACGACTAGTTTCTTAAATATCTTATTATCGTCTTTATTCTCGATTTTGATTTCTATTGCTATTTCTTCTCCTTTCTCCAATTGATTGTACATCCATTCTGGAAAGTATACTTGGCTATTATCTTTATCTGCACCATGGAAACTCTTCCTCCCTTTAACTATGTCAAGCAACAACATGCCAAAGCTATGTTATCATTTGGGACTTTACCCAAGTGAAACTGCTCACTTTAGCTCAATTTTTAAGTGGGTCATGGACCTCTTTATAGGTCAGGACAAAGACAAATGTTGTTCGTCTTACTTTGGTAATGAATTTCATGTATTCACTTGTGTAAAACAAATGGAAGGTGAATGAGAAATTGAGTGTTAAATGTGAGGTATATGAAGAGTTTTGGAAAAGTAAGGAAATAATAGTCACTTAGCTTAGCACTTAAGGACTGGGCCTTTGGGGGCACCAGCTTTTGGGCCTGGGCTTGGGCTTGGCTGGACTATATTTTGTAAAATTAAAACGTTATGTCTTTAACATTCTAGTTTTTTAAAATCTTCTGTCTTCTTACTCAAACGTCATCTCCTATGTCTGAAACGTTGCAGGTCAGTTTTAAACAGGTGCTTCTACACCTATAAATACTTGGCCAAAAATCATTTTCATAATTCAATATTTTTTTTCACAAACAAATATCATAAAAGAGAGAGATTAAACGCCATTTAAAGTTCGAAGTTCTGCAGATTTTCAAGTGTCTGATATTTGCAGTGTTGATCGTTGTATCCTGGAGGTTGAAGCCATTACAAAACGAAAGACATCAGTGCGTGGCTAATAAACCTTAAAGACATAGGATCCAATCCTAGCCTCGATCAGTAACAGATTTTCTGTTAATTTTCATTTCTGTCATTTCTGCATTTTGTTTTTTTTCCTCCATTTTTGCTTTCTGAATCAAAATAAATCACTGGAGATAACAATTTAAGGTTTATTACTTCACAAGTTGTTTTGATTCAGAAATTGTTTTTCCAACTGTTGAATCTGAATTCTAAGTTCTACAACAAGATCTAAAAACTTGGGACTTTAATCTGCCTAACAAGAGCTAAACTCTTGGGAAAGATAAGAATCTAGATATTCAGTTGTAAGACGATTTTATTTTATACTTCTACTGTATCAAATTTCATCTTCTGTTTTGTTTTCTTGAAAGTAACAGAATGTCTAACGAATCAGAAAATGCAAATGCTACTGCAACAATGCAAAAGCAAAACGAAATTGGTGGTAGTTCAAGGCATAACATGCATATGACAGCACCTATGGGTCCTGCTGAAAAACCAGAGAAGTTTGGTGGTGCAAACTTCAAAACATGGCAACAAAAAATGTTGTTCTATTTGACTACTTTGAGTCTTGCAAGGTTTCTCAAAGAAGATGCTCCAGAAATGGGAGATGATCCAGATGCTCAATCTGTTCATGCCGTAGAAGCATGGAACCATTCAGACTTTTTGTGCAAAAACTACATTCTCAATTGTCTAGACAATTCTCTGTATAATGTGTATTGCACTATGAATTCGGCTAAAAAACTCTGGGATTCCCTAGAGATAAAATACAAAACTGAAGACGCCGGTACTAAAAAGTTTGTGGTTGGTAAGTATTTGGAGTTTAAAATGGTAGACTCGAAATCTCTGATGTCGCAGGTGCAGCAGTTTCAGTTAATACTACATGAGTTAGATGCTGAAGGAATGAGATTGGTGGAATCCTTCCAAGTTGATGCATTGGTTGAAAAATTACCACCAATGTACAAAGACTTCAAGAACTATCTGAAGCACAAGCGCAAGCAGATCAGTCTTGAAGATTTAATCGTTCGGTTGAGGATTGAAGAAGACAACCGACTAGCCGAGAAAGGAAGTAACTTTCGTTCGTTTGAAGCCAAGGTTAATGTTGTGGAACAACCGAGGTCTAACCACAACAACAAACAGAAAAGGCAAGGACAATCTAATGACAACAAGAAGAAGGCTAAGTTTGACGGAAATTGTCACAACTATGGCAAACATGGTCATCGCGCAAAAGATTGTCGAAACAAGAAGGCACAAGGTAACCAAAAGAAAGGTAACAATAGTCAAGCAAATATGACAGAGCTTTCTGATGGTGTTGAAGAGATGAATCTCGCTGCAATGATTTCTGAGGTGAATCTCGTTGGAAACCCAAAACAGTGGTTGGTTGACACCGGAGCAACAAGGCATGTGTGTTCGGAGAAAAACATGTTCAAGACCTACAAGACGTCTCCAAATGAAGAAATTCTTTATATGGGAAATTCATCAACCTCAAAAGTTCAAGGAGTGGGGCAAGTTGTGCTGAAGATGACCTCTGGAAAGGAGTTAACCTTGAACAATGTGCTACATGTACCTGATATTCGTAAGAATCTGGTTTCTGGTTCCTTACTTAACAAGGCCGGATTTAAGCTTGTATTTGTAGCAGATAAATTTGTACTTTCAAAAAATGAGATGTATGTAGGCAAGGGGTACCTATGTGACGGTCTGTTTAAGCTAAATGTAATGACCGTGGTACCTCCTAAAAATGTAACAAATGATGTGATGAATAAGAATATTTCTTCTGTTTACTTGTTGGATTCTCCTAATTTATGGCATGATAGATTAGGACATGTTAATTTTGGTTCATTAACTAAACTTGTAAACGATGGTTTGTTACCAAATGTTAACTTTAAATCTCAAGAAAAATGTGAGATATGCGTAGAGTCCAAGTTGACAAGAAACTCGTTTAAAAATGTTGAAAGGTCATCAGAACCTTTAGAGTTAATTCACAGTGACATATGTGACTTAAAGTTCGTGCAAACTAGAAGTGGTAAGAAATACTTCATTACCTTTATAGACGATTGCACAAGATATTGCTATATCTACTTGCTTCATAGTAAGGATGAGGCCTTAGAAGCATTTAAGCAATATAAAACTGAGGTTGAGAATCAACTAAGTAAAAAGATCAAAAATCTCAGAATAGATAGGGGAGGAGAATATGTCTCTCCTTTTGAAGAATATTGTGCCGAACATGGAATAATCCATCAAACAACAGCCTCTTATTCGCCTCAACAAAACGGTGTTGCGGAACGCAAGAATCGTACATTAAAAGAAATGATGAATGCTCTTTTGATAAACTCGGGAGCACCGCAAAACTTGTGGGGAGAAGCTTTGCTTAGTGCAAATCATATCTTAAATAAAGTACCCCACAAGAAACTAGATAAGACCCCCTATGAACTTTGGAAAGGAAAACCGCCTTCATTCAAATACTTAAAAGTGTGGGGATGCTTAGCAAAGGTTGCTGTTCCAGCACCAAAAATGGTCAAGATAGGACCAAAAACGATAGACTGTGTATTCATTGGATATGCTCACAATAGTGCAGCCTATCGGTTTCTTGTGCATCGATCAAACAATGTTGACATCAGTGTTAACACGGTAATTGAATCAAGAAATGTATATTTATTTGAAACAATTTTCCCTTGCAAAATTACACAAGAACAAAGTTCTTTAAAAAGGACTCATGTTGACATAGAAGATGGTCATCAAGAGAAGGACCAAGAAGCATTACAAGATAACGATGAACCGAGAAAAAGTAAGAGAATGAGAACCTCTACTTCTTTTGGTCCTGACTTCCTTACCTTTTTATTGGAAGATGAACCGCGAACTTTCAAAGAAGCTATGTCTACTCCAGAAGCTCCTTACTGGAAAGAAGCGGTTAAAAGTGAGATAGATTCTATCATGCAGAACCATACGTGGGAGTTAGTAGATCTTCCCCCTGGGAGTAAACCACTGGGAAGTAAATGGATTTTCAAAATAAAATTGAAAACTGATGGATCTATCGAGAAGTATAAGGCAAGATTGGTAGTAAAAGGTTATAGTCAAAGAGAAGGACTTGACTATTTTGATACCTTTTCACCAGTAACCAGAATTTCATCCATAAGAATGCTTATTGCAATAGCATCGATCTATAAGCTTGAAATTCATCAAATGGATGTTAAAACTGCTTTTCTCAATGGGGAACTTAAAGAGGAAATCTATATGGAACAACCCGAAGGATATAAAGTTCCGGGAAAAGAAAGGAAGGTGTGTAGGCTACTAGGCTGATCAAATCCTTATATGGATTAAAGCAAGCACCCAAACAATGACATGAAAAATTTGACAAAGTCATGATTGGTAATGGATTTAAAATAAATGAGTGTGACAAATGTGTATATGTAAAAGGCATTGATAAAGGATATGTCATTGTTTGTTTATATGTAGACGATATGTTAATTATTGGGAGTAACAATGACATAATCACTTATACAAAGAAGATGCTCTCAAGTAAGTTCGACATGAAAGACTTAGGCATTGCTGATGTTATCTTAGGGATTAAGATAATGAGAAAATCTGAGGGGTTAGTATTAAATCAATCCCATTACATTGAAAAAATACTAAATAAGTTTAGTAAAGGCGATACTAATATTGCAAAGACTCCAGTTGACGTAAATCTACACTTGGCAAAGAATACTAGCGATACAATCAATCAGTTAGAGTATTCTCGTATAATTGGAAGTCTAATGTACTTAATGAACTGCACAAGGCCTGATATTGCACATGCAGTTAGTAAGTTGAGTAGATTTACAATAAATCCAGGAAGAGATCACTGGATTGCAATAGTAAGAGTTCTACGGTACTTGAGATACACTCTAAACGAAGGATTGCACTACACTGGAGAACCAGCTGTATTAGAAGGATATAGCGATGCTAACTGGATATCTGATTCCTCCGACTCAAAATCCACGAGCGGATTTGTCTTTATGTTAGGAGGAGCAACAGTCTCGTGGAAATCTTCTAAACAAACATGTATAGCTCGATCCACCATGGAATCTGAATTTATAGCTTTGGATAAAGCTGCTGAGGAAGCCGAATGGCTTCGTAATTTCCTAGAAGATTTTCCTAATTGGCCAAAACCAGTTCCAACTATCTGCATACACTGTGATAGTCAGGCTGCCATCGGTAGAGCCTCAAATGAAATGTATAATGGTAAGTCTTGACATATACGTCGTAGACACAATACCGTAAGACAACTGCTCTCAAACGGGGTTATCACAATTGACTATGTAAGGTCAAAGGATAATATTGCAGATCCCTTGACTAAAGGATTACCAAAAGAGCAAGTGCGTAACTTATCTAGGGGAATGGGTCTAAAGCCTATTGAAATGAGTTGCCATAATGGAAAACCTACTTAGTAGATTGGATATCCCATGATCTAAGTTCAAAGGGAAAACCGAATTATGCAAAAAGCAACTTGGTGCTAAGCATTGTGGGGATTTCTCCCGAAACCATTCCTAGAACCTAAATACAATGCTTCTTGTACAAAGATGAGGTCAAGCAAAGCTTTTAATGGTTCTTGTATCTTAAATTAAAAGATAGTGTATAACATGATACTCTTGACAAGAGACCACCTATATGAGTAAAGGAGTGAGGGTCGCTCCTAAGAAAATTTGAAAGGCTGATTTTCTGAAAAATTACTCATGAATCCAGGAGTTGTCCAGGGCCAAAAATGGACACAACCGTGAGAACCATATAATGGTCGGAAGGCTACTATGTAATTTCTATTGACTTGATTTACATCAAAGCTGAACAGTTCAAGACATCAAGTTCACTGGTTAGCAAGTAAATCCGATAGCCCTTACTAGAGAAGGTTCAAGGCCAAAAGCTACCTTTCTCGACGTAGTATTCTTCCATGTTTTTACTCTCTCATTTTGTTTTTCATATGCATTATGACCAGTCAATTTCATTCATGTGGGGAATGTTATCATTTGGGACTTTACCCAAGTGAAACTGCTCACTTTAGCTCAATTTTTAAGTGGGTCATGGACCTCTTTATAGGTCAGGACAAAGACAAATGTTGTTCGTCTTACTTTGGTAATGAATTTCATGTATTCACTTGTGTAAAAAAAATGGAAGGTGAATGAGAAATTGAGTGTTAAATGTGAGGTATATGAAGAGTTTCGGAAAAGTAAGGAAATAATAGTCACTTAGCTTAGCACTTAAGGACTGGGCCTTTGGGGGCACCATCTTTTGGGCTTGGGCTTGGGCTTGGCTGGACTATATTTTGTAAAATTAAAACGTTATGTCTTTAACGTTCTAGTTTTTTAAAATCTTCTGTCTTCTTCCTCAAACGTCATCTCCTATGTCTGAAACGTTGCAGGTCAGTTTTAAACAGGTGCTTCTACACCTATAAATACTTGGCCAAAAATCATTTTCATAATTCAATATTTTTATTCACAAACAAATATCATAAAAGAGAGAGATTAAACGCCATTTAAAGTTCGAAGTTCTGCAGATTTTCAAGTGTCTGATATTTGCAGTGTTGATCGTTGTATCCTGGAGGTTGAAGCCATTACAAAACGAAAGACACCAGTGCGTGGCTAATAAACCTTAAAGACATAGGATCCAATCCTAGCCTCGATCAGTAACAGGTTTTCTGTTAATTTTCATTTCTGTCATTTCTGCATTTTGTTTTTTTTCCTCCATTTTTGCTTTCTGAATCAAAATAAATCACTGGAGATAACAAGCTATAAATATCTGCTTTGTAAGTTACATTTCCATAGTTCCTGGAGAACACTTCTGGTGCAATGTAAACTATTGTCCCTCGAGCCGCACTCATCAAAACTATACTTTCTTCTTTCGAGCACAGCTTTGCTAGACCAAAATCAGCAACTTTTGGATTGAAATTTTGGTCTAATAAGATATTGTGAGGTTTAATATCAAAGTGGAGGATCCGTTGGTTACACCCCTGATGAAGATAATCAAGCCCTTTGGCTATACTGATGGAAATTTTAGCAGTTTCTCCCAACCTAAAGAACTACTTTGATTTCCTGATGAAATAAATTTGTCGAGCAAGTCATTCGGTAGGAACTCATACACAAGACCTCGCCTATATCCATCTACATAATATCCGACTAAGCGAACCACATTAACATGGTGTATTCTTCCGATTGTACCAACTTCATTCACGAAATCTTCACCGTTTCCTTTGAAATCATCGAGTACCTTAACAGCAACAAAAACATCATTGGAAAGTTTCCCTTTGTATACTGTTCCATAACCTCCTTTTCTCGAAAATGATCAGTGATTTTCTATCTGCATAAGAATATCTACTAGGCCTTGAAGCTATAAGATCTTCCAGGAATTGCTCTATCCTTTTCTCCTCCCTTCTTATCCTCTTGGAGATGTACGAACGAATAAGTACAAGAATGAATATTCCCATTATAGCTAGACCTATTACTATTCCTGCAGTTTATAAACCATACTAGATCAGAAATGATTTGTTTTCAACTATAGACCTACGATGCAAGGGTGACAAATAATTTTACCATCGATAATCTTTTTTTTTTGACACACCTAGAAAAGATAACAGAGGTTTATTTAGACCACTTGAGAATTAGCGCAATGACACGAAGAGTTAGAAGTACCTGGAATAAGTTCTTTGGGAAAGCATTCAGTAGCATATGTACTAATGCTTTTATTCGTCAATTTACAATATTGTCCTTGTAATTCGCAGTGAGCACAACCTGGCTTGTCCCAAGAGGATAATTTTCAGGGTAGAATAGCTCTAGAGGAAGTATTGAATCGCTCAAGATCATTGTGCAATTAAACAGTGGTACGGCAGTCCAAGGAACATCTAAATCAATTGCATAAACATGGTAATCAGAACTGCTTAGGCAGGGGATAGGATGCATGTAAGAGCATCCCCTTCTTGTCGAACAATTGTAAAAGGAAAAATGATTAAAATAAGGATAAGGATAAGGAAAATATAATTTGAAGAGAGATGGAGCAGATAAACTAGGTAAGTCTAAGGACTCGGCCAAGTTTAATAAATTTAGGTAAGGAAGCAATCCTAGAAAGAAGCCATCCATATTGGATAAACTTACTACCTGAGACATATAATTATATTTTCCACAATAAAGTTTTTGGGAAATGAAAGTTTGATCCCATTGAACGATGCTTTTACCGGAAATGGTTGCTCAAAAACTGTCTCATTGCTCTGAGAACAATAAATGTCAAAACCAGGATACCCATAGTGATCTGCCTGCCGATCTTTGAGTAGAAATGGGAATCTGATTTCAGGGCCATATTTCCTGCACCGTTCTACTGGACAATCATACTCGCCTGAACCAAATTTTGTGGAGACTGAAACAAAGATGACACTGGTGATGAAGTTGATTAATCTCATTTGTGTGTGATGTGAAAAAGTTACTAGCGAGTGTTGTTCCAATCAATTAAATTCAGTTGAAGTTTTTTTAATTCATGATATTGGCTGAGAGTCAATCATCATGCTTGTAGACTGGGGTCAAGGCCTACCTAATTTCCTAAACTGATTTTCTACCCTACTAAAAAGTTATATTATTTAACCCGAATTTTACAATCTTCACTTGTTCTCTCCAACTTCCTAATAATATTTATATACTTTGATTTATTTTATTTTTAATGTGATAAATTATAAGAAATATATATTATATTAATAAGAATAAAATAAGAGAAATGTAACAAGAGGAATAAGAGAGGTCATACAGAAAAATTTTAGCAAATAAATTTAGATAGTAGTGGAATATAAATCTCAGAGCTAGTCTAAGTATGTGACTAAAATATATATATTGTCTTTGGTCGATCTTGGACGCTTAACTGTGATACTCGAAATATACTCGGATATGGTCCAAAGGGAGGTTTTTTCTTGTTGACGTTCTAAAGTCAGAGTCAATAATATGAACGTGTAGGAAGGCTCTCAGTGATGTGAAATCAATGAGAGACGAATGTATGAAAAATATGTGTATCTGTGTAGAGGCGTAAAATTATAAATATGAGTATACCTTTTCTTTCAAATGACTAGCGCTATATATAGACACGTTACATAATTTGAAAGGACATCTACCTTGAGTATAATCCTTCGTGGAGACAGACTCTTGCCTTAATATATCTCGACCGATAGTATAATTCCTATCTCCCAGTAGAGGGAAAATTCTAAAGGATTTAGCCTCTTTTCTCCTCTAGCAATATATCTTCTAAATTTATCTTCTCGACCATGCATTCTACTATTTTCTATTGATCAATCTTTCCTGTGTTAGCCTGTCGGAAAACATACTTAATATGGTCGCTTGATTTTGAGTAGCAATGTAAGCAACATCACTAGTCATATACTAGCCAGAGGTAATTTTCCACTTATAAACTACCCCGTTGGATTTTGGTGAAATGGATGTGGCATGTTCTGATTATGCATATGTCTCTAAGGCATAATTCACACTTCGATTGTTGTCAAGGAGCATTGATTTGTTTACCTTTGGGTAGATGACAATCAAACACGTACAGATTTCCCACCTTTTCATTTTTACCTTTCATTTACGGGTACCAATAATGTTGAGGTTTCATAGCATAATAATAAACCAACTAGAGTAATGATTCCTTGAATACCTAGGTAATCATGTCTCTCCAATTTGTCGACACACTAACTATAAATAAAATGTGTCTTTCTTCATTTATCCTGTTTTCTTTTCCCTATAATGTATCAGACTTAAATTTCCCTTGGTGTTTTCTTGTCCTCTAGCCTAATTATCTTTTTTTTCTTTTATACCTTTATTTTTTGCAAATTTCGTCTCTTTCATAGCCAAAAACTGACTATGAATCCGAGAACTTGAGAAAGTATTATCATGTGGAATTGATAGACCTCCTAACTAGTTCGTAATTAACTTCTTCTTAAATGATTTATGACATGCCCTTCACTAATTCTTAACTTAGCTTGATCTAGTTTTGGCCAAGTGCAAAGACGACCAACTACATAGAGTTTTCTTCCACTAGTATAATGGTTTGTTCGTCTTCTGGGATATGACTAGTGACAACTAGTAGGTTGATTCTTGACGAGTCTGTAGGTATATAATCATCCTTATCTTCTCGTCATACTACATAGTCTTACATTGTGGTTGAAGTATACGATCATGTTTTGAAAATATTTCATAACTCAGCTAAAAACTATGATGTGGTCTTAGAGGGGGGATGTATATGACTATTACCATACTATAAATTATCTATGTTAATGTAATATAAAAAGTCTATATTTTTGTGTTTTTGTATTAACATGGAAGTTTAGATATTCAATAACTCGTATGGACAATAAGTCACACTAAGAAAGAGATATCAACTATTTAGATTAAGTAATTCTCAATATACTATAAAAAATAAATAGCATGCATGGATGTAAAGAGTTATTGAAAGAAGATAGACATAAGATATATAGTGGTTCATTTCCCGAACACTCACTACCCAAGTGATGTCTCCCTATTTGTTCTAATTATTAGCCCCTTGGAGACATCCTTTTAGGTGAATAAATGACTTATTTAATAGACTTTTAGGCTTAATTGATCATATTGCACTTTCTCCCCTTGGAAATTAACTATTTGCAGAATCTGAGCGGTTGTGCCTAAATTTGACTATTTTTAATGCAAAGTTAATTGGTTCTTGAATTTCATGAAAGACAAATCCAAGGAGAAAAAGTGAGAATAAAGTCTTAGTGTATTTTAGAGTGTTAGGAAGTGATTTCTAGTCGAGTTTCTATTTTTAGAGTGCACTTTCCTATTTCGTTGTCTTGATTTATTGATTTATTCTTTTTAAGCATATGCGGTTTAATTATTTATTTAATATGAAACTTTAAAAGATAAATGGTAATTACTTAGAGACCAAGTCAAGATGAGGATGAAAGGAAAGAAGATTTACATGGAAATAAGAAGATTTAGAAAAGATTTATTCAAAGGAGGAAACGATAAAGCTGCGTTGTGAATCTGAAAATCCAGCCACGTTTTAGAGATTAAATCATAATTAAAGATTGGCATAGATTCTGGACGAATGGTCTGGATCAATAGAAAGAACATTCCAAGACAAGCAGTTTCTTATATTGGAACTTCTCAAACGGATAAGTATTGAAAAAGATATGACCAAATCAAATCAGCAGCAAATCTTACCTTTTCTAGAATTTAGGGCTACGAATTTAAGAGTCTTTGACTTGTCTTCCACTCCAAGCAAATTCGACCTAGGGTCTTCCAACACCTATAAATACACCCCTTAGACCTCATAATTCAGTACCTCTCACAATTCATTCAATTCTTAACATCCTTAGATAGAGCGTCAAGAGGCAGAAGCAAGAGCAGAAACTGGAGACTGTCTATATCTCCAACAACAGTTCAAGCCAATTCCTCTATCTAGGTTCTTATTTTATTTCTGTTAATAGGAACATGTATATTATTAATTTCTTTCTTGTTTTTACTTTCAATATGAGCTAAACCTTAATTACTTGAGAATCGTAATGGGATGAACCCTAATTTGTTTAATTCATGTATTTCAATTTGGGATTAGTTTCTAGTTTAATTTGAATTAGGTATTTCATATTGTTTCTTATTTTATATTAATTTCACTATCAATGAATTAGCTAATCGGAGATAGGTCATAGTAATTAAGCTATTCACTTTGGTGGGGAAGTGATCGCCTTGACGGGGGGTTTAATTACTGAACTAGATAATAAACGTAAGGTAGAAATTATTGATCCTGACGGACTTAGTTAACCTTATAGCCAATTGGGTAAAATAGTATTCATTCAAAGGTGGATTATAATCGCCCTGACGGGGTTTGTAACATCTAAGAATAGCTCCTAGGTCAACCCTGACGGGGGCTAGGAGATTTTAGAGTCCCGACTAATATAGAAATATCAGTTCTGCCCTTAAAGAAAGCATTAATTAGATAAGTTTAGGTGATTCCCTAGCGAGACTCAAGTATAGATCATATCTTAGTATTTACTTTTAGTTATTTTGTTTCTTTGCGTCTAGTAGTTTAATAACTAGAAACCAAATAAATATTTCTTATCTTTTATTTTCTGTATTTGCAATTACTACTACTTGTTTATTGAACACTTGGGTTATACCAGTCCAATCCCTGAGAACGAATCCGACTTATCGGAGTATTACTTGGACAACCGTACACTTGCGGTATTGTGGTTCCTTTTATTTATCGCATTAATTTTATAACACACAAGGACCCACCATGTTTTTGGCGCCGCTGCCGGGGATTGCAGCGTGTGACCCCGGTGTTTAATCTATAAGTAGTTTTAATTGTTTATTTATTTTTTGCAGTTTTACGCTTGTCTTTGTTTTGTTTTGTCTTTACAGGTTCTTTATTTAGGTAATGATCAAGATATTTTATTGAAAGATGTATAGAGGACATTACCTAGATCCCGATCCATATGATTATTGGGAAGACTCTTCGGGACAACAACAACGGGGTAGTAACTTCTACCAAACACTTTATCAACACCCGCAAGAGCAAAATTGGAACAACCAATGGATCGGGAATAATCAACAACAATTTCCGTATCACTATCATCAAGAACAACCATCTTATCACTATCAACCAGATCAAAGATGGAATATTCAACAATCTCCACATATAACTCTGGCTGATTTGAATGAAACACTTGCTAAATACATTCGCAACAGCGAGGAAAGCAGTGCAAAAATAGAACGGTTGCTAGAAAGGGGTTCCAGATATAATTCTCATGACTTTGCTGAGAGCAAAAGCAAATATTATGAACCGGAAGAAGTAGTGGAGGATGTGTTGGAAAAAAATGATAGTGATAGTGATACGACCACCGTGCCGATTATAAATGGAGACCACCATGTGGTTGAAAATCTTGTTAGCATGGTAGAAGAAGGAGTAGCAACGCAATTCCTAGAAGTTAACACAGAAATTGCTATTCCTATGATGTATGCACATGATCAAAATACAGAACACAACCGAGAAGAGGTGGTGATCGAGGTTATAGAGATTCCACAACAAAAATATGACGAGGTAATAGTGGAAGATTGGGTTGACAGCGAAGACGAATCTGAAGTGGTTGGAGAATCAATTGAAGAATTCAAGGTTCATGCTAAAACAGAAGTTGAATCTCCATCACTAAAAGTTCACCAATTACCATCTCTACCCCGAATCATGAAAGAGAATAGAGCTGAGAAATTCGAATCACCTCCACCACCACAAAGTTCAGACATGTGCTATACAAGCAAGGTGCCACACCGCGAGAGTAAAGCGGCAAGGAGGAGCACCTACCCACCACATTTTAAAGAGGAATGTGATATTGAAACGAGGAATAAACGTGAGCTTATACCGTGGAAAACGGTCATCTACTATTGTGTGGGGGAAAATGAGTTTCGTCGTGAAAATAAAAAGGCGAAACAAAGTACTTACCCACCCCCTTTCAAAGATCGATTAAATAACATTCGAGGTGGGAGAGTTCTTAAGCTTACATGCCAAGGAAGAGGCGGATTTAAGCGGAGGAGAACCGCAAGGGCCTCAATACCATCTTCATGGAAGGTAACGCGTCGAACTTAAAGACGTAATAAACAAAAGTGCTTCTTGGGAGACAACCCTTGTTTTAAATTGCTTTATGTTTTTCAATTCCTAGTGTATAATTCTAAGTTAGTGTCAAGTTTTCGTGTCTACTTTTAAAAGAAATGAGAAAGGTAGTGTGTTAATGGTGCAGGAATCGAGTTTGGGGTGCTAGGAAATTCAAGGGAAATTCAGCGCGAGGTCCGGTATACCGCCCAGAACCCCGGTATACCGCAGGAAGAAAACCCGTGTCACGTGTTACTCACGCGGGTTTTATACAGAAAGGAGAAAAAATTTCGATGCGCGGTCTGGTATACCGCGTGAGATGTCCGGTATACCGCAGGAGGGAAAATCCCGTACCACGGGTTAGGTACCGCGGGTTTTTGGACGTAAAAGAGATATTGAACAGTAGCAAAAACCCGTGCCACGGGGTATATATCACGGGTTCTTGGCAGAGACGGAAGTTTGGAGCAGCAGAAGCTGCGGTATACCGCGGGTCATGCCCGGTATACCGCGCTATGTCGGTTTTGAAGAGTCTTCACCTTATAAGCTTCCTACCTTGTCAAGACTAAACCCTAGCCTTCCCCAATACGAATTTTCCAGATCCTAACCCTTATGTACCTGCACAAAGACCACTACAACACCAAAGAACATCAAATCCTTCCTCCTATTTCATTCCAAACACACATCCAACACCACAATCCTTCAAGAAAATCAAGAAATCTTCTCCTACAACCTTAAACCTCTTCATCAAAGCTTCAATCCTATTCATTAAACCTTCCCCAAGCTGTTATATATTCATTACCCCATCTCATATGACTCCATAATACTTCATTACAAATCCTCAAAACATCAAATTTCAAAACTCCTCTCTAGTTTTTGATTATTTGAAGTTTTGAGTTTGGGGTCCATTGAGATGTCAAAGATTGGGAGGTCAAGAATACCATGAAGAGAAAAGAGAAGTTGGAGAAGCTTGTATTACTTTTGGGTGTTGAAAGATGTAGTTGGAAGAATGGAAACTTTGGAGGAAAATCATGAAGAGGTGATTGAAACCCATAGGAAAAATCACAAAAGAGTTGGAGCTTATGCAAATCATATTACGTGGAGTGAGCAATGTTCAACATGCCACCTACGCAACAAGAGGAGCTCAACCTACACGCAACCATGGACACCAGCTTCGTGCTGGTTCAGATACGTTTTCCTATCCCTTTCTTATTTGTTTTAATTGTTTAATTTCTTTAATGAGTCTTTTTCGAGTCGTGGGGACACGACTCATTTTTGAGTTTGGGGTGGGGTTCGTTGCCTCATCCCAATTTTATGTGTTTTACAGTTTTTTTTTAAATTTAGGTCGAGGAATGTTTTGACTGTAGAGTTGTAGAGTATTTTAAATGCCCCCATCAAGCATGCTTTTTATGAATTTATGATAGAAAATAGTTGACTTTAGGAGCTAGTATAAAACTCACTTTGATTGCATGCAAACATGAGATAAGTGATGGGAAGAATTAATGAACAATGCAAAAGAAGTAAACTTGTGCTTAAGGATAATGAGTGGTTTGTAGAACGTGAGATCTAAATGAGTAGAGAACCCACTTAGGTATGAACTAGAGGCAAGTTGTGTAGATAGGAAAATGATAGAGGCAGTTCTTTGTTAGCCCTTTGAATCCTTTTTGGCCTTCTATCCCTGAATTAATTTTATCCTTCTTAGACAAATTTTTAGCCTTTAAGCCTTTCTTTTGTCGCCACATTATAAGCCAATTTCCCTTTAGATTATTAGGCATGACCATATGACTCGTACTTGAATCACGATCCTGAGACTTCCTATCTTGAGCTTGAGTTTGGGGTGGTGGGTCCACTATATGGGAATTTACATTGGTATTGGGAGTTTTGAGCTTATCAATGATGCTTTGTTCTATATTTTGATGACGATTCACAAGTTATTTGTATTGTAACTCTTTGTCGGGGTAATAGTGAATGGAAAAGAAGCTTCGAGCTCAAGTTATGAATAGGCATAACTATGAAAAAATAGCATGATATCTCAACATTAAGAGAGTCATGGCTATACAAAAGAAATGAATGATTTGAAATGAAAATATATTCGGACCGGCAAAGTGGAAATTTTTAATTGAATCATCCTTAGTGCTTATTGGGTTAATTTGGGGATGCTAATTAAGCGCGTCAATTGGGTTGAGTGAGAACGTTATTCGAGTGTAAACTCAAGCTCTTGGACAGTTTGTTGATGGTAAGTGAGGAGAGAGCCAAAAGCTCACTTCAAATTTACCAAATATACATACCATACCGTCCTTCAGCCTATGCTAAAACCGTAAAGTCCTCGTGATTCCTAGATGCACAGTGAGTTAATAGGGATTATTCTAAGTGGAGCATTCAATGCAAGTAAAGATCGAGGAACACCCTATAGCCACCATCTTGAGATAAGTAATTAGCGTAACCTTCTAGCATTGTGAAAGTAATTTTGGTTTGATATTGTTTTGTATTTGATTTTGCATGATAAGTGTAGGTGTATATTAATTCCTAGGTTAGACTATATGAATTTTTTTTAAGCTTTGCTTTGGGATTATTTACTAGATTCTACCTTCTGCATTCACCTAAAAGGCCTTTGTTTTTATTTTACTTTGTCGGGACGACAGAGGTTTGAGTTTGGGGTCTTGATGTCTCCCTATTTGTTCTAATTATTAGCCCCTTGGAGACATCCTTTTAGGTGAATAAATGACTTGTTTAATAGACTTTTAGGCTTAATTGATCATATTGCACTTTCTCCCCTTGGAAATTAACTATTTGCAGAATCTGAGCTGTTGTGCCTAAATTTGACTATTTTTAATGCAAAGTTAATTGGTTCTTGAATTTCATGAAAGACCAATCCAAGGAGAAAAAGTGAGAATAAAGTCTTAGTGTATTTTAGAGTGTTAGGAAGTGATTTCTAGTCGAGTTTCTATTTTTAGAGTGCACTTTCCTATTTCGTTGTCTTGATTTATTGATTTATTCTTTTTAAGCATATGCGGTTTAATTATTTTTTTCAATGTGAAGCTTTAAACGATAAATGGTAATTACTTAGAGACCAAGTCAAGATGAGGATGAAAGGAAAGAAGATTTACATGGAAATAAGAAGATTTAGAAAAGTTTTATTCAAAGGAGGAAAAGATAAAGCTGCCTTGTGAATCTGAAAATCCAGCCACGTTTTAGAGATTAAATCATAATTAAAGATTGGCATGGATTCTGGACGAATGGTCTGCACCAATAGAAAGAGCTTTCCAAGACAAGCAGTTTCATATATTGGAACTTCTCAAACGGATAAGTATTGAAAAAGATATGACCAAATCAAATCAGCAGCAAATCTTACCTTTTCTAGAATTTAGGGCTACGAATTTAAGAGTCTTTGACTTGTCTTCCACTCCAAGCAAATTCGACCTAGGGTCTTCCAAAACCTATAAATACACCCCTTAGACCTCATAATTCAGTACCTCTCACAATTCATTCAATTCTTAACATCCTTAGAGAGAGCGTCAAGAGGCAGAAGCAAGAGCAGAAACTGGAGACTGTCTATATCTCCAACAACAGTTCAAGCCAATTCCTCTATCTAGGTTCTTATTTTATTTTTGTTAATAGGAACATGTATATTATTAATTTCTTTCTTGTTTTTACTTTCAATATGAGCTAAACCTTAATTACTTGAGAATCGTAATGGGATGAACCCTAATTTGTTTAATTCATGTATTTCAATTTGAGATTAGTTTCTAGTTTAATTTGAATTAGGTATTTCATATTGTTTCTTATTTTATATTAATTTCACTATCAATGAATTAGCTAATCGGAGATAGGTCATAGTAATTAAGCTATTCACTTTGGTGGGGAAGTGATCGCCTTGACGGGGGGTTTAATTACTGAACTAGATAATAAACGTAAGGTAGAAATTATTGATCCTGACGGACTTAGTTAACCCCTTATAGCCAATTGGGTAAAATAGTATTCATTCAAAGGTGGATTATAATCGCCTTGATGGGGTTTGTAACATCTAAGAATAGCTCCTAGGTCCACCCTGACGGAGGCTAGGAGATTATAGAGTCCCGACTAATATAGAAATATCAGTTCTGTCCTTAAAGAAAGCATTAATTAGATAAGTTTAGGTGATTCCCTAGCGAGACTCAAGTATAGATCATATCTTAGTATTTACTTTTAGTTATTTTGTTTCTTTGCGTCTAGTAGTTTAATAACTCGAAACCAAATAAATATTTCTTATCTTTTATTTTCTGTATTTGCAATTACTACTACTTGTTTATTGAACACTTGGGTTATACCAGTCCAATCCCTGAGAACGAATCTGACTTATCGGAGTATTACTTGGACAACCGTACACTTGCGGTATTGTGGTTCCTTTTATTTATCGCATTAATTTTATAACACACAAGGACCCACCACCAAGACATGGACACCCTTAGTATTCTCAAACTCCTCCACTAGAACTCCTTGTATCTCTTGAAAGTGATTAAAAAACCTTTACACCCTTTTCAAACTAGAGCTTCAAAAGAACACTAATGACATCTTCAACAGTAGGAAAACTATGTTGACAAACTCGACTCAATATCGGTCATTTCCTTTACCACTAGGATTCTCTAGAGACAATGGAGAAAGATAATCCATGGAGTTTGTAGATTACGACCTAACTTACTAGATCTATATTCTAAATGAGTAGATATATGGAAGTTTAAGACATAATAAAAATTCAACCTTTGGAAGACAATGGATGTTGGTTTCTTAATGAACTCTATATCTCTCTCAATTTATTTTCTAAAATATTTTTTGAAAATTATGTTATGGAGGTTAATATTTGCAAGAGACAGATAAATTTTATTTATAGAATAAGATAGCATAGTGATATATCTCTTAGGTCTTCATTTTTATTCGGGATTGTGGACAAGATGTCCTGTAGAGTTAGGATCAGATCCCTAACGTTTCATACTATTCTCTCCAATCGGCGGATGTTGTCCATAAAATGAATGTATTAATATGTCCTTGAGGTCCGTTTTTATTCTGTCTATCGGATACCTCAGGTTCTAGAAATTTCTGTAATACTTATACAGTAGGTTTGGTACAGGTTTTTGTAGGGGGTCCATACCTACTCTCGTATATTCTCTTCACTGATCTTTGCAGCTTATTAATGAACCTTCTTGTGGATGAGAATGGAGTGAATTTTTAGCAAGAATTTACGCATATGCATCATACATGGGATTTGGTGGAGTTTGATCAGTGTAGCTTTATCCTCCTTGATAATTATTTTGTGTCCTTCGTCTAAATTTTTTTCCATGAGGTCATTGTTGATAGGAGTTACGTTTGCTCACAACCCTATTCGGATTTGACCATTGGAGTTCCGGATGATTACGATTTCCATGTTGGTACCCTTGACTATCCCTATGGTAGTTGATAGAATTTGACACAAAATATACTGATTCCGTATTACATTGGCACTCTTTGCAACTGGGATTATGTACCATATTAACGCGAACATTCATAAGATTCTTGAACTACATATACCTCAGTTTGTCTACCTTGAAGAACATTTTGACGAATAATGCAAGTTGCTTCAACTGATTTTCTAAAGAGGTCTATTTTGCATTCATATCCATGTCACTATATAAACGTAATGTACCTCTAGTGGAATTCAATATTATAGCTCAGGAAGATGGCCAACTCCTCTGGTTATTTACTGTCTTCTCCATACAAACCATTGATTCATTCAGATACATCAACTGAAAACCACCAACCCAAAGATTATCGACCCTCATTCTTAAACTCTCATCGAGTCCTTTATTGAACATAGCTAAATCTAGCTCTGGTGCATACCCATGAAGTAGAAACTTTGGTAGTTTCTATAGAAATTCGCAAGTTATGTTTAGTCCTTTATTCTTATTATATGAAGGTAGAAACGATCAAGGAACTGGGCTTGAAGATTGTCTCATGATGTTAGCGACTCGGGGGGCTGACGAGCAAGCCACTCACTCGCACCTCCGGTCATTTTCTCTCGTGTGACACCTTGAGTAATGTAGGCGTCACACATCTTCATAAAAATATAAATAGTTTACGTATCCTTTTTTGATAGATTAATATATTCACGACACATCTTTTTTTGGTGTTTATTGAGCTAAGTGAGGGATTTTTTCGTAGTATATTAAATATTGTACGTTTCTCTCTTGTTTTGGACATATCGCTATTTATAGAACTTTTGTGCCTTAATTGTGTGTTAAGTGTGTAGATTTTAGATACATGGTTAACACAAGATGATAATATGATGAGGAGAAGTCAAAAAGTCAAGTCAAAGTCCAAGCCAAGGCTTGAAATGAGCGTAAAGTGACTTTGAAAAGTTAGAGCATTAACAGTAGAAATCTTAACGTCACATTGTGCTAGATGATAGCTAACGCGATCAAAGAAATCTATAATACCTCTATTGTTTTCTTTCATGTGAAAATTTCTTTTCACCACCTTGATATGTGCATCACGACTGCCTTAAAATCTGTTGTATATGTTGCACTAAGTATGATAGTCTGTTGTTCTCCTTTAGGACCCCGTCAAGCCGCCTCTAAGGTATTTACCCTTTGGCTCCTGTTTTCTCCCTATCACAAAAATATTATTGGCAGTATTTATTTGTAGAGTTTCAATGGTAAGAAACAATTTCTTACCTTAAATTGGGTTCTTCGATTGTTGATGGCGTAAATAGCCGGTTGATGATGGTGGAGAATGGTCCCAGAGTGGCGGCAGTTTTCGTGTGCAGGAGAGTGGCTTGGTGGAAAGGTGAGTGTGAACAAACTTTTTTTTCTTTTTCTTTTTCCACTGCGATGCGAGTGTGAAGATATGAATTTTAGGTTTTATTTCATTGTTCTTCAATGTTGTGTGAAGAGATTTCTTTTATATTTTTTGTTTCAATGAATGTGAATGTGAAGAGATGATTTTTAGGTTTTATGTTTACGTAGGAATGTGTTTTTGTGAAATTTAAGGAAATAAATAAGGAATTATGAGCTTAATGGGGATGAGAAAAAATAGATAAGTTAGCTAATTGATTATTGTAATATAGTTGTGATTAGTTTGACCTTCCAGTTGTAAAAACTCTTACTTATTTCTATGGTAAGAAAGATGGTTACAAGAAAAATAAGTGTCAGAAGCACAACAAGAGTGATACATTTAGAGTGTGAATTAGAGAGAACAAAAAGAGCGAAATCCGTAGAGAAGTATTGATGTCTCCCCATTTGTGATTATTTAATATTAAGTGGAGACATCATTTTTAGTGTTTCAGGAAGTCATTCAGTCGATTTTCACATGATATATTGCACTTTCCTATTTCTAGTCTTGATATAATGATTTATTATTTTTAGAGCATATTTGATTTAATTATTTATTTAGTGTGAAGCTTTAAAGATATATAAGATGATTAATTAGATGTCAAGTCAATTCTAAGAGATAAAGGAAAGAAGATATACATGAAAATTGAAGAAAATAAAGGAAAAGCTAGGGTATGGAAAAATAAAGTTGTCAAATAAATCTGAATTTCAGCACGCACGACCACAAAAGGGCTCATAACTCAATATTGGCTAGGAATTTGGAAGAATGGTCTGAAGAAAAGTTAAAAAGTTTTCTGAGACGATGCGTTTAGACTATTGGAACACATCAAACAGATAAGTATTGAAGCATTTATGGCCAAAACAAAACAGTGGCAGGTTATTACCTTTTCTATATTTTAGGGTTACGAATTTGAGTTGGTCTTGGAGTCCAAGTTACTTGTCTTCCACTCCAAGAAACCGAATCCGGGCTTCTAAACACCTATAAATACACCCTTATAACTCTTGTAAATAATCCTTGCCTCACATAAATTAGTCCTTAGGGTTTATATCATTAGAGTTATTGTAGAGAGCAAGATGAAGTCATTTATTCAATCTTTTAGTTTATTTACTTCAGGTATGAACTAATTTTCCCATAGCTTGGGTTTTACATTATGTATAATCTATGAATTCTATTTTCTTTCTATCTAAGTTTCTTTGGAAATTATATGTTTTAATTTGATATAAGCTGCTTACCCATATATTTGTTTATTTGTTTTGAATTATTGCCTACCCTAAGCCTGATCAATTTAGGATTTCTTAATAGTAGTTAGATGGTCGCCCGGAAGGGGTGTCTAATTATTGAAACACCACATAACATCAAGTGTCCGATGTTGGTCTTGACATCACCAATTCTAACAAGATAGTCATTAAGGTTTGTTTTAATCACCATATCACCAATTAAAGGAATTGTTTTGCTTAGGGCCTTGGTAGCGCTTGATAACCATTTGTTTAGACTGCCTTGTGGTTGTGCTGTAGCCCCCTTAGTCCCTCTCAATGTCTAAGGAATGGGAATTTATAATGTTGACTAAGTATTTAAGTGCTATTATCTCCCTTATTAACTAGAATTTGATAGAAAGAATTAGAAGGATTAGTGCATACTAGCAAAACCTAAGCTATATCTCTCATCTCATATTTCTTCCTATTTACTTTATTTTCTCTTATTTTACTTTGTTTCAAGCTTTTTTCCACACAAACACAACAACAATATCAAATCTTTTTTCCATCCTCCATAAACACATCTTCTTCATCAAATTCATTACAGTACACCATAAAACACCCCCAAAGATCATCAAGCTATCAAGAATTCTTCCAAGAACAATCAAGAAAACCTTCTTCAACCATTAATAATCATTCATCCAAGCAACAAAATCAAGCCGCACCAATCTTTCATAACTTTATTCTATCCTTGGTATAACTCGATTTGTGGGTTAATCAATGATGACAAACAGAACGGATGTTATGGATTATAAGAGGAAGTGTTCAATCTTAGGGAAGAACAAGAGATTGCCTGGAACTACAATAGAAAAGGCCATTGATCTTGATGAGCTAATTGAAAAGAAGCCAAAGATAGAGGCACCAACACAACCATTGCTTGTAATTGATGATGACTATTTTAGGTACACATGGATTTATTCTTAGTTTTGAAAAACCACGCTTCAATGAATTTGTAAGACTTTGTAGATGGATTTCAAATTAAAAAGGGTACTCTATCACTTGCATTTATAGTGATAATTGTACCAAGTTTGTAAACTCTCCTCTTCATGAATTTTTTAATGATTTGATAATTTAGCACAACTTCTCTTCTCTTAGAATTCGTTAACAAAATAAAATTGTATAAAGGAAATGATGCACCTTACAAGAACTGGCCAAGAAATTTTTGAAAGAATATAGATTGCCTACATATGTTTTGGAAAAGTTGTCAAAATGTCTTGTCATGATTTAACCCGGGTTTTAATGAGACACATAATTTGTAAAACCCAATATGAACTTTGGAATGAAAAACTCCCTCGTATCTCCTTCTTTCAAGTTTTTTTGTGTATATGTTTTTTTCTCAATACTAGAGACCACTTGTCAAAGTTATATGCTAATTCCGATGAAGGCATATTTCTTGAGTACTCCATTAAAATCCAAAGAATATTGCATGTTTAACAAAACCTCAAGTGTCATATAAGAATCCATGCATGTTGACTATGACGAGACATATCTTTTTGAGCGCAAGGATGAATAAATAGTAGACTATCCCATATTTCATCAAATAAAGAGACAAGTGCGATCTACCATTTTGCAAAACTAAGTTGACAAACAAATCAAGAATGTGGATAAAAAGAAAAAGAGAGAATTGAAGTGTGAAAATATCTTCCTCGATGTTGGAAAAGGGTCAGAGGCCTCTCCAATAATTTTATGTGTAACGATGTGTAACGATGTGTTCTACTATGGGGATCCAAGTAACAGGGTAACGATGTGTTCTACTCCTAAAGCTTTATGTGTTCACCATTCTTTCTTATCCTAAATATAATTCATATTATCAAAGTTGTATTCCTTGAAAATCAATGGATAAATGATATGCATGAAGTGCTAAAACAATTTTAAAGGAGCCGAGTACGGAATCTTGTTGAAACCCCCATTGATCACACTATCATTTGAACACGATGTATATTTTGAAACAAACTTGATGATTCTAGAATTGTTACAAGTAACAAAGCCCGTGTTGTTGCACAAGAGTATAATCAAGAGGAAGGTATTGATTTTGACAAAACTTTTTTTCATGTTGCTAGAATAGAATCTATTCACATGCTTTGTGCATGATTTAAATTTTGTTCTAAAGATTCACATCTTAAAACTGTTAACCTCATCTTTTAATATCTCAAGGAAACCATTAACCTAGGACAACTTTATCATAAACACTCAACTTTCAAGCCTATAACTATACAAATCCTTATTATGGTTGGGTGTAAGCTATATAGGAGGAGTTATGGTGGTACTCGTTTATTCCTATGTCAATCTCTTGTCTCATTGTGAAGTAGAAATAAATAGTGTTGGTTAATTCCCGGCTATAACCAAGTACGTCGACGCCAGAAATTGTGTGGCTCAAATTATGTGGATGAAACAAACCTTAGAGGATTTTGGTCTTAAATATAGTATTATTCCTATTGGGTATGATAGCACAAGTGTAGTAAACTTTACAAAGAATCATATCCAATACTCTAGAACCAAACGTAATGAAATTAAGAACAACTATATTAGAGATAATCTCAAAAAGTTGAAATTATGTTAAATATTGTAGATTCCTCCATTCAACTAGTAGATATCTTATTATACTATCAACTCTCTCCGAGCATTTATTCTTTCCTATAAACACATAAATCTAAAATTACACCACTTTATCTCTAAATTCGGACTTAGTTACATTACATCAAGAGAATAGGGATTTTAGTCTCTTTGAAGAAGAAAATGATTCCAACTGTGTAGGAAGTTACACAGGGGAAATTTAGGTTGTGATTTGGTCAGGAAAAATCTCATGGGTATTTGGTTTGTATATCACCTTTAATAGATACTAAAGATTAGTGTAAATAAAGTTATATAATACTAAGGGGAAGACCTTATGTAGAGGATTTAGGGTAGTCGAACCACTCTAACTGATTGCATAATTTCTAATCCTTCTATTTACTTTATACTTCATATTAGTTTTGTATTTTAGATAACATTTCATCTTCTTCACTACCTACTTCTCTCTTACTCAGTGTTTGCTAAATTGTGCCAACTATTTTCCAAATCTAATTTATCTTCCAAAATATTTTTAATTATTAGTAATATTGATTAGGTCCCTATACACCCACCATCCTTCTAGGACTTATGTTATATAATTATATCAAATGTAGTAAATTATGAAATTTGTAGCAGTGTATGTATTTTACTATGTTTATTAATTGTTATCCAAGTTAGTTATGATTTGAAAATTAATATAAAGATAATATAATGTTAATTAAAAAAATTATGGGGTACGCATGGTGTGTGGAGGTGTGGGAGTTGAAGGTATAAAACAAAATTATAATTTTTTATTCAAAATGTTATAAACACTTTTTAAATTAGCTTTATGTGCCACTTAAGTGACTTTTTCTATCCAAATACTAATAAAAAAGTTTACTTGGCCCAACTTGATAAAAAAAATGCCAAACATTAAGTATTAGCCCATTTTAGTATCATGAGTATTAAAAATGGGCTCATTAGCAAATACCTAAAAATATGTTTATCATAACCGTAAAGGTTACTCTATTGTTTCATTTTTTTCCGCCACTTATCTTTTATCCTGTGATTCATCTTATCTCTTGTTTCACGATTCAAATTTCTATTTACTCTCTCAGATTAAAAATTAACCTAGAGATCATATTACAATTTTATTATCGTCTCTTCACCCCCCCTCTCTCTGTTTTAATTTGTTATATACATCGCCTTTTGAAAATCTAAAATAATCTTTATCATATATTTTCTAGTTGCAAACAAAACACTCTATGTGTTTTTTGTGAAATTTATATAATTTTTGAGAGACAATTTGGAGGTTTATACTTCAGAAAGTATCATGGTGCTTCAAGGTAACATTTTGTGTACGTAATAGACCTTTTTATTTGGTTAATTATAATAAAATTAGATTCTTTAAGTACTAAAATCAAAATTAGGTTTTGTATGTAGTTTATGGTAATCCTCACATATTATGTAAGGAACTCAAAATGTGTTTTTTGAGATTATCAATAAAACATTGACAAAAAAAGATTATTTCAAGAAACCAGCATATATTTTTTTTATAAGAATTTAAATAAAGTGTTTGTATTGTATAGTTAACTGAATTATATATTAAATTGTACAAGTCTACTTATATTTTTATCTTTTCAATACAGAATACTTGTTCTATGACGATTGAGATTGTTGGTCATTACATTTCAATTATGTAAGGTAATCCATTCTTATTATATACAGATTTTAGTGCATTTTGTGAATCATGTAACTTGACCCATGAATCATAAATTCTAAATAATTTTATTTATATATATATATATAATTTTTTTAGTATTTATATTGAAAAAATTGAAATAAATAAATAACGTGTTTGTAAAATTTGATTTAGAGTAAATACTCGTTTTACCCTGTGTAGTATTGTCCGACTGTCAACTTACCCCTGAAACACAATATGTATGCTTATACACTATATAAAGTTGTTTGATAGACCTTACGGTGACAATATTTCATGGGTTTCTTGGACCAAGATATATTATTATCTAAAACCTTTGACACTATCAACGTTCGATACCTAAGAAAGTTTTCACAAAACCACAGAAAGAATAACTTATATACAAAACCTGAACCAATAACAACCATAAGAAAAATGACGTAACAACAACATAAATCTTTAAAACAAAAGAAAAAGAACCACAAATGATCATATTGGAATGAATCAATATGTAAGACATGTTAAGTTCAAAATTTATTTTATTAAATACATTAGAAAGAGTCATTTTAGATTTTAAATCACTTTGATTTAATTTATAACTCTCATAAAAAAACCATTTCTAATTATGTGGTAGAGTGTCATGTATATTTATATATTCTATTTGATTATGATGAAAGAGATTATTGATTAAATTAAGAAAATTCAGGGCTAGTCCTAGGCATATGCTAAGGAAGCAACTGTCTTAGGTTCCCAATAATTTTGTATTTTTTAGGGTTTTTTTTGGAAAATTATATATATATATATATATATATATATATATATATATATTTAAATTCAGTAAAATAGCTTGAGTTATAAGTTAACTTAAATGATATATTTTCTTATGAGAGGTTCAAGGTTCAAGTCTCATCTTAAAATAATTTTCTTAATTTTTTTTATAATTATCTAATGTGTATATATAGGGGCCTCTATTATAGAATTCACTTAGAACTCTAAATATATCATTGATTTTTTTTATAATTATTTTTAATGTATATATATATATATAAGTCTCTGAAATTCGCTTTGACCCCAAATATACCAGGGTCTGTCTTAAGAAAATTGATGGTGTGGTTCATACTTTATCTTCAAAATATTACCCTCAGTTACATATTAACCCTTACAAAGTACAAAAATCAATTTCCATCCTCCAGAAATAACTGCCTTGTATCTCTGCATTTCTCAAGTGATTTTATCTAATATTTTTTTTATCTTTATCATAAAATCAAAAAAAGAAAATTAGGTTTTTTTGATATTTTTGTTTAATCTTTGTAATTCATTAAAATGTAAATTTTGATAATTTTAATGTATCAATTGAGTAATATCTCGTATAATCTACTTTCACATTTTTTATATTAATTTATCATTAAATTAGTTACTCTGTCTTTCTTTTAAACTCTTTTTGATCCTCTTCAATCCCCCTTCAATCTCCCTTTCAGTTTATTAATAACGTAATTGTTAGCCGCTATTAGACAATTTTAAGAAACCTTGTTCGATAAAATTATTTCTGTTTAGATGTAAAAAAATAATTAATAATATTTATTATATTTTAGATTAAGAGAAAGTCACACACGCTAACAGGAGCATATATGTGTGTATATATATATATATATATATAATTAACATGAATCTGCAGATTGGTACCTTTCGGGAAATGTGTAAAAATATTTATGGAAATAATATTTATGAAAATTATATGTCTTGAGTGGGTACAACTACTTGTGTGTAATATATCTTGGATATCGTTTTCTTGGTAAACATTCTCTACTTGCCTACTATCATCTATGTTGGATTTTTCGAACCTGGAAACAAAAATTGTTAGAATTGTGCCTAAAAAATAGTGTGCCAGTGGTGAATTTCTTGTAAGTACATGAATATATTCTTTTTTAAGTGTACTGCACGAATTCGTAAGCAATAGATTATGTTAAATGCAGTTCGGAACTTGTAAAACTAATTAATAATGTAATGATAAGAATCAATCACCTATGTATAACATCTGTTATGTTATGAATGTACACTATATTACATATAGAACTTTTGTAGATGTGCATTAATAATTACTATTTTACAGCCTTCTCCTACTTTCTCAAGCGAACAAAGCAGAATTTTTTATGAAAGCACGTGAAAATTTAATTGGCTGGGTATTTCTTCACTGGGTAATTTCTTTTAAATTTTCTTATAAACTTGCTCATTTACGTGTTTTCTGATATATAACAGGCTGGTGGACTCTGTTTTGGATTGGGAGCACTGGTATGGGCCATGGTCCCTTTACATGGGAGCACAGGTATAATTTTACAACATCATGATATGAAATTGGGCACATAATGAAAATCCTGACAGGTAATGGAAATTCTAAGGGAGCGTGTGTCAAGTGATTGCAAAATATACAGCCAGTAATGGAGGCAGAATAGAACATTACTTGTTTACTTTTATGTCATTACTTGTTTGATACCTGATTCATTTCAATTTTTAATTTTAATTTTGGATCACTCTATATGGTAGTAACTGAGATCAAATAATGATGTTTGTGTGACGGAAACCCTAGATTTCTCTATTAATAAAAACACTCTATGAAATTGGGCACATGTAATGAAAATCTTAACATGTAATTTTCATATGTAATGTAAATATTAATTTGTAATTTTGATTTCTTGACAGGTAATGGAAATCCTGAGGGAGCGCGTGTCTTGGTCTCAGGACTCTCGATGTGCTGAGGTGATTGCGAAATATCCAGCTCATAACGGGGGCACAATAAAACTAGTGCACATGCAAGTGAGAAAACTAGCATACTTGTTCTTAAACATCTAATCATATCAAGTTTTGATAATTGCTCTAAGTGTTATTCTATTATATTTCAGGCTTTTGCATCAAACTTTTGGACAATAAGATTCACTTCAGCTCAATCAGATGGAAGACATATGGTATCTTATTTCATTTCCAACATTATATAAACGCTTACATTTATTGAGCATATCTGATTAAATGATACTTTATTTAATAACCCCCAAGGTATACGAGATATCCTTACCAGGTTCTGCTTCTCCTGAATTGGTGGCACCCAATCTGCTGGCGCGTGGGTATATAATTCGTCCATGCGAGGGTGGAGGGTCAAACATACAGATGGTTGACCATTTGTACTTGGAGGTTCGTTATACTCACAAATTCTTTGGATTTCAATAACCTTTTGTTTAATCAAATTTCGGTATTAAAAATATTAGTTATGCAGGCTTCATCTGCATTTCTTCCTCTTTGTGAGTTATCACAAGCTGTAGCGCAGAAACTTGTAGTTGTGGTAAGTGTGTTGGTATATTTTGGGTTTCTATACTAATATTTAAAGATTATTATATATGCATTTTTCTTCTATTGAAAGTTAGGAAATTAATTGAGTTTTTTTTTAACAGGCACATGGTCAATCTGAGCGCATTCCACATTGTGATGGAGTGACGCACGCCAATTTGCAAGCATTTACGAAAAAATTGATGAGGTAACACTCATGACATGCATGATACATAATTGGAGAGCCTCATTGTTCTTGAATCTTTATGTTTATGACGTGATTTTGTTGTTTTTGTGTATAGTTTCTTCAGTGATACTGTTGGTACTTATGCTAGAGATGGTCCGGTATTCATTCATTCCAAAGATGATACATCGTCATCCAAGCTCAGCGCGATTCTGTGAAGTGTTCCAAACTATGTTTGCAAAATGATTAACTGTAGGGCTGCTACGGTCTATTTGCAAATAGTGATTTTATTAGATACATTGATGCAAGTGTTACCCAAACTGATTTCATAAATAGGTAAATGACACAATTTGTCCCTTTATTTTACAAACTACTCAATTATACCCACGTCTTTAAAAAGTTTTTAAATGTACTTCTTTATTACACAACAATTGTAAATTTACCTTTTTTTTATTAATTTTCCATGGTGAATGTTATGCTTGCACATCTGTTGGTTTTGAGAATAATTTTTTATAATAAAAGATATGTTTCAAATTCATGCCCAGTATATTACAAAAATACCATTTCGACCACCAACGCTATACTCAGTATCTTCACCATTTATTTAGTCTTACAATCAAAAATATTTGTTTCTGGCATAGTCACCCTCTCTAAGATAAAAATAACTGCAAGAAAGATACCATTTTTCCATCACCATTTCCGCCCCACCACCGATTTCACCTTCACTTCCCTATCACTGTCACCACCATCTTCATTCTACATCTATTTATTGAGATAACGAGGATAATGGGGCGTGTTTACTTATTCCCACGCCTAAACACGGAGAATTTGAAGGAGTAAAATGCACCCTCCTGTGTTATGCAAAACATGATGATACTTAAGGGTGGATCTAGGAATCTTCTTAAAATTTGGAAGATTTAAAATCTGAGATAGGTTAACCTCATACACTTATCTTAGATATTTTTGGGTAATTTCATATTCATTTATGTGAGAATTAGTCGTATATAGACTTTTATTTTCTAAGTTCGACCATCATGATACCAATAGATGTGCAATGAAATGTGGGTTATAGTCACTGTGAATAATACCTCTTTCCACTCTAGCCCTTTTATATCATTGTTAAATCTTTTGTTTAATGAAAGTTCAATTTCTAAAGACACACAAAAATCAACATTGCTATTAAGTGTAAAGCAACAAGCAATAAAAATACTTTTTAAAAGGTTCGGTTTTCACTACCTCGTTCGTAAAGACTAAGTCACATTTGAGTTACTTACCCTTGACTTTACATGCCGTGATAACACATTTATCATATGAGATAAAAAAAAATAAACAAAAATAAACATATATAATAATTGTAGTGATAAGAAAAATTAGACAAGTCATTATAGCTTGAATCATGTGAGTAATAATGTAAAATCCTCCTCCGAAAATCATTATCACAAGAATACCAAATATGGGGTACTTAAAAAACATATATTATAGCTGAAAAACAACATATAAAACTCCAATACTTAGAACCTACAGTAAATGCATAAAATTTGTATCTTCTCATATTTTCCCTAAACTCTTCAATCAATGGTTCTTTTGGACCTACCTAACACCAATGTCTGTGTTTATGAAACTCGTCAGAAACATCGCAACGCCTACAGATACATTTTCGAATAAAAAACACTTAAAAGCTCGTAATTCTGTGAAAATCCTGGACTATTTTCTTTTAGTTTGGAGGACTGACTTTGATTTTTTAAAAAGAATCCTCAATACTTTCCTACCCAATCCATATATAACAATCTCCATACCATTAGATACACTTCTACCACATAACAACTCAAATAAATATAAATAAACTAAAAAAGAAACTGAAAAATTCATATGTAGTGAATCTTTGAGTTGTAGGTTAGTTTAGATGACTAGGTGAATGGATGCATTGTAATAAGATAAGAAGAGGAAGAGATATTATTTGGGGAAGATGAGAGATTTACCTAGAGTAAAGATAGAACAATAAATCATCATCGGTGAACCGAATGAGCCGAAACCAAAGTTCAAGGTACCTACTCCACCAAAAATAACTACGGTAAGAATCAAATTACCAGCCGCACTAGAAAGAAGATACCACAAATACTATTAGCTAAGGTTCCTCCTCGAATAATCAAGATGTACCAAACAAAAAGAAGAAAAATGATTTCGAAGTACTACTTGAGGAGAGCTAGTGCATGTTCATTTGGTTGATATAGAGACAAGAAATACAAGATCATTGATAAACAAGTAATGATGGAAACCAAGCTAGACCACATCCTCTACTTGCTTGGGAAAGGACCAGAGCGACATGTTGATCGCAACTTGGATGGGACATTCGAATGTCGAGTAATATTTATTGAACTCTCTCCTAAAATACTTTATTTGTTAGTGTATATTAGTTAAATTTTATCTTTTTTTTCAAGTCTTTTTGAGTTATGGTGACACGACTCAATTTTGAGTCGGTGGTGGGGATTCATTCTTTTCTTTCCCGTTTTTTATCTCTACTTCATGAAAAAACCATAATTTTTTTAAACAACCTAATGTATAATATAGGGAATTGGCTTAGAATTTAATAATTGTCCCCTTGTTAGAATAGTTTTTGCAAGTTAATGATAATAAGTAGTGTATATTGAAATCGATTCATAACGCGATTATATATTTTCAATCAAACAAATTAAAAGATAGAAAATAATAGTAAGAAATGCTTAGAATTAAGTTCGAGCACATGGAGATTGAGCGGTTCGTAGAACTTGAGGTCCGAATAATTGAAAACTGGCTTAACCTATGAACTAAAAGTGGTAAAATAGCGAGACCAGTAGTTTGGAAAATTATTTAGTCATTTATTTGAGAAGCCACATGTGTTTTTTAGCTTTATAAACATGTTTAATTGAATATATTTTCATCTTAGCCCACTTCTAGCTTGTAACCCTTTCTTTGTAGGCACATTATAAGCCATGCCCCTTGGATTTATAAAACTTATCCATATGACCTACACTCCAATCGCAAAAAAGCCTTAAGAATGTTGTTTTTTAAGATTGAGTTTGGGGTAGTGGGTATCGATTATGAGATACACATTGGGTGGGTTAGCTTATTATGCTTTATTGACGATACACTTATTGTAATCCTTTGCCAGATTTCTAAAAAAAAAAATCAAAAAGAGAAGATATATTTAGAAAAATAAAATAAAAAGAAGAAAAATATAAAAACATAACTCGACATGGAAATTTATACTAAAAAGGGTTGCATGTTAAACTTACAAAAAAGGAATGAAATAGAAAAGTTAAAGTAAAAGAACCGACAAAGGAATTTTGAAAATTATCATGAAATAGGACTTTTTATGGATTCTATATATAGGATTGCGTGATCACAGTTAAGAGTGTAATCTTAAACTATAAGGTGATTCGTTAACGACTAGTGAGGAGAGAGCAAAAATATCACTTCAAACTATCGAAATACGTATCATACCGATCCTAAGCCACGATAAAACCGAAAGACCTTAGGTTTTCTAACTATATGGTTAAGTAACAATTTATAATTTACTAAGTTGGCAAGTATACCATTGAATAATATGTTAGGATCGATGAACACCATATAATCGTCATATCAAATTAAGTAACAACTAATCCTTCTTGCATTGTTAAACTAATCTTATGACGTGTTGATTCTTTGTATATTAAGTGTATGCGAATTAGTTCTTAATCATTATTGTATGAGACTTTCTAGGATAGTGCTTTCTGATCATTCGTTATTTTCTCTTCTTCTTTTACGATTAGTTGGATTTAGGCCAAAAATTTAGTTCTTATTTTGTCGGGACGATAAAATTTTGAGATGGGTGTCTTGATGTCTCCTTTATTTTGATATATCATGAGACCTAATTTTGGGCGTATTTAGGACTTAGCTGAGGTTTTTTTTTCATAATATTTTATGCATAATGATTTCTTCTCTTTTTTAGGTTTTTATGTTACTTTTAGAGTGTTTGTTTGTTAAATAGGTGTTAAGTGTAAATCTCTTAGGTAATTGGATACTATAAGACCCCTATACAATGATAATAATCCATGAAATCAATATTAACCCCAAGTCACGACATTAGAGGATATTTCAACCATTTTTGCACAGTTGGAGCGTTTATAGGGAAAGCTTGGAAATTGACTTATGAGAGTCACCACGTACTATCAGTTAAGATTCTGGATGAGTCCTTTGATTTAATGGTAACACTTGAAGTAATGAGCGCTTGAGATATGATGGTTCATGATTTGGAGTTATGATGACGGAATTATTAAATTTGCATCTTCCTTGGTATGAACCAGTTCACATACCCTTAGAAACTTTTTGTGTCAATTTGGGCCATTTAAATGAATCCACAACTCCAAAAACGCTTTGTAGATAATATATCTATTATTATGTCAAATTTAGGTTTAAGAAATTTGGGATGGATCCATACACTCATGGATAAGAAGAACAGAGAAGAAGAAGGGTTTCTACTCACCCGTTTAATTCCCACATATCTTTTATCATTTCGCAACAATTATTAGTGTAATTTTATTCTATTTGTCATTCTAAACTGGACAATTATACTTTTAATTAGTTAATTTCATTATTTCTGTATGAAATAAAATTCTCATAGCTTTAGAATTGTATGATGTATAAACCATAGGATTGAATTTATGTTTTTATTGCATTTGTGATTATTAATAATTGAAATTAGTGATTACTATACTGATTTGATAATGTATTTGACTCTAAATTTCAGCCCTTTCTCTGCCCAAGTATAGGACGAATCTTAGTAATTATGATTTTCACCCAGAAATGAGGTTTGGGTTACAAAAACGATATATAAGAAATTTGTGTGCGTTAGTGAGCCTGGTTGTCTTGACTTGCCTGATAGACAATAGGTTAGAGACTTTAGCACCGATAATTCACATAGATTTCACTCGGAAGAGGTCTCTAATGGTTTTAGGAATTTTCCTAAGCTACCCTTAAGTAAATTAGGAAGAATTAAGAATTCCAGGTATTGCATAATTCCTAGTTAGGCCTTAAAATGAATGTAAAGTCAATACTATTTGGATTACTTGCGAGTTTACAAGCTATACTCTTATAATCTTATTCTTAGTGTTTGTATTTTATTCACTTATTTAAGTTATAATTAGTTTAATTTAATTGCATATTTAGTCCTTAATCAAAATTCCAAAAAATATTTATTATCTTTTAAATTTTAGTTTCACACCTCAGTCTAAAACATCTTAAAAACACACAAGAAGAATTAACCTTCATACTCTTTGTGGAGACGATAACTCTATATAGTTACTCTTTATTACCTGTCAACGATCCTTAAACTTATATGGAGTGTCTCTCTTGGGTGTTGGTTATTATATCACACTCTTGGGGATGACAAAAACAAAGAGGCTTAAAGACTAAAAGGAGCTAATAATGGTATAATCGTCATTTGGAAATCAAGCAAAAAGGAACAAGTGGCTTATGAAAGAACCGTCTTGGTCATTTTTCTAGCTGTGTATTCTCTTTAACTTATTTACATCCAAGTTGCAAGTAATGTAGCTTTTAGACTAGATCAGATCTCATGTTTTACACACCTATTCAGTTGTCTCTTAATTCATAGGCCCTTATATGCATTGTTTGTAAATATTCTTTCCATACTAATACGTTTTCATATGCACATTTCAAGTACAAATATGGAAAATTCAAAAGGAAAGAACTTTTTTATTATTATTGGCTTGTTTTATATATGCGTTCAAAGGATATTACTAGTTCAACGCCTACTTACTTATCTCTTATATTCTAATTTTTATTTAGATATTTAATATTTTGATCTCAAGAGCCTCATTCAAATAATAGAAGAGTGTTTGGGGATCACACTTAGGTTCCAAACAATGTTTGCACATGGTTAACGAGAAGATTGAGTGTGAAAGACGTCGTACAGTGTCTCAGAATGCTCGTAAATGGCTTGAGCGCTCAAATTAAGATAGGTGTTTCTATATGATTAGTATAAGTGACTCGGACCAACATGATAATGTGGAACTTTCTGAGGACTATATAGCCCATGGTCGCACGAGGCTCGGTCCAAGCCTATACCTCTTATCGCACATCTATGGCCAATTGTGGCTCGGTTTAGGCCACTACCACATGTGACACTACTATCAGCTCCCCTAGTACAGTCAGCTTGATCATCTATATCTTGATCAACTGAGGCTTAGTCTAGGACAATACCATATTCAACTGTGGATCGATACAGGCCAATACCACATATTACACTACCAATTGTTCCCCTAGCACAGTGAACTAGATCGTCTAATATTTGATCACCTAAGGCTCATTCCAGGACAATAACACGCATGACACTCAAGTTTGTAGAAAGTCATTGTTTGGGGATTGAACGCGCGTAAATGACTCTACATCTCAAAAATTGAATTGTTGGACTATTTTAATGGAGACGTTGACTCAGGTCGTTTTCGTGACGATTCATTTATGGAATGATGGTCGGTTCGGGTCTTACACGCTCACACACCCGCACGCGCTGGATGTGTGACCTGGTGGTGCTACTAACGTGACTCTGTTGATTAAAAGAGTTGTTGTGCTCTCATTGAATATTCATGCACACGAGTTGTATTTTAGTTCTTGGATGTGCACACAAATTTATCAAGGGTTTGTATAGTAGATGCGATGTGACATATGTTGGTTGGTAGCACAAATTCAGTCATCAGTCAACGTTACTATTGTTCTTCAATAATACTAGTCATGATGAAATTACATGGCTTGATCTTATTCGCTACCACAGTACAATCAACAATTGGAGCCTTTGAATAGTCAACTGCATATAGTGCCAGCTTCATGTGATATATTAGGCTACAAGAGGCTGGTCTGCTACACTCATAACAATTGCTAGTTCCTTCTTATCTCCATGTGTCATGCCCAGATTGACTGACTTTGTATGGTATGATTCACCACAATTATTGAAGACAAACCATTCTTTCTCATTACCTCTGCTAAGTGTCAGGGTGCTAATGCATAGCTAGATGGATATTGTCAGCATCCAAGCAGGGGTTGTCCAGCTGTGGAATTTTCAACACTATGTGCCAAACATTCAGTGGTTGGACTGGTACGATTACTATTTCATTCATTTGAATAGTCAACTACAGTCAATAAGTCATGTACACGACATGGCTCACACCCATTTTATATCACTTCATGACCAGTATTCACCATTTGAACGGGATGTGGCGGCCTTCTATTGGCTATGCCCATTGACTTATCAACACTTTTCTTATTCCTTTCCTCAATCATGTGATTCAACCAACCCTATTTACCAATAATTCTTCATCAACAATTTTGTTACTCGTTAATTCTTCATTTTGAATGTCGACATGACCCATTATCCTTGATGACATCACTACAATATCTGATGCATGCATTTCATCATCATTGTCATAAAGTTACATCATCCCATAATCATTGTTATAAAGTGACATCATCCCATAATATTCACCATAATTGTTAAGTCTTTTTTAGGGTTAATTCTTCATGGATTATTTTGATTCAACTTTAAATTGTCCAACAACATTTCACCCTACATTTTCCCACAAGCCAATACAATTATTTCTTTAATCCACAAATATAATCCATCAAGGAAAAGTCCCAACTCGTCACAAACCAATCACAAAAAGTCTCGATCACCCAACAACTCAACTTTCAACTAATTAACCACAACCAATATTTCCCAACCACTATACGCCACACATTTTTCATTAACAAAGAATTATCCCATGCCTCAAGATTCTTCAAGCCCCAACCACCTTTAATCTTAGGAGTGAAAATTTTCTCCCTAGATGTAGACAGAGAGTTTTTATTCCAATAGAATTTACATCAAATACTAATAATATCACTACGCAGATTACCCATAATCGGAAAATTGTAAACCAAAACATATGATACCTTGGAGGACTAGTAAAATAAGTCAGAGTCTTACGATATAAGTCAATCTCGAATCGTTCCATGATCTCACGCGCTCTCTCAGTTTAACCCTTAAAGGTTGATGATCATTTGTATGCTAAATAGATGACCTGTGAGAAACTCTTATATATTTAAACATTGTTATCCCAACAAACATTTTCGTCAAACCATTTATAACACCAAATTATTATTATCCGTAATTCCCACAAAATATAAACTAGACTTCATAAAGTTCATACAAAGACCCGAACACTCACTAAAATAATCCTTTTATTTCATAAGGATTTAAACAGATCTTCAATCACCTCTAACCATGATCACAAGATTGTTTGCAAATGCAAGGTGGGTGATCTAAGCTTCCCACATTTTAGGTGATAGAAAAATGCTTGAACTTCCTTTTCTTAAACAATCGAGACAAATGTTCTAAACATAAGATGAAAATATAAGGATATAAAGGATCACCTTGACACAACCCATTTAATCCATTGAAAGATCTACTAGAGCCTTTACTAATGGATCATGAGTATGATGGGGATGTCATATATTCCATTATCCATCCAGTATACTATTCCAGAAACTTTAACCCCACTAGGACTTCATGAATAAATCTCCATGAAATTGTGAAAATAGCTTTCTGAAATCAAATCTTGATCGTGCATCTAGGGAGCTCTAAAGGTTATTATAACCTCTCAAAAATTATTTTATCAAATTAATGGTATCAGACATGCACTTGACAAAATAACTTTGATCCTTATATAGGATTCTATCTAGGATTAGATTCATACGCTCAGAAATTTGCATTTTAAAAATCTTGTGAACCACTTTACAATAAGATATAGGTCAGAAAGCATCGATCCAGGTGCTATCATCCGTTTTGGGTATGAGAAATAAAATTGTATGATTAAGTTGTTTAAGATGGATCCAGAAGTGAGAAATTTTATTACTACATCTATCACACTTTTTCCAACTATATTCAAAGACTTTTTGAAGAATTGAAATGAATATTCATCCGTCTGGGAGATTTATAAATATCAATTAAAAAAATACCTCTCTATTATCTTCTTGGGACACATCGATACACAGAGAAAGAATATAGGAGGATAAAAGTCGAAGAATCATGTGTAGGACAAGACAATAATAGTCAATTACCCTAAGCTCGATGTTGAAATGGTGTAGAAGTAATGCAATAGGGATCCAACTTCTTCTCCAAGCTTTTCTCTATTCTTCAATTGGGTCTCCTGACTTCTAATGATATAATTTTGAGAAATAATGATTAAGGACTAATAAAGGACTGCCAAGGGAACCTCTCTAATGTTAATAACTTATACATATAGAGTAAAAACGTGTTTACGGGTTGTGGGATTTCTTTAGTGACTGATCACTAAAGAAGATAAACAACTACCGCAAATGTACAGGTCGCCCAAGTAATAAGTAAGTAAAAACAGGATAATTCGTCTCCACAGGGATTGCAAGGTGAAACAGTAGTGTTTAAATGATAGATAGAACTAATTGTGATGCAAAGTAAATAAAAGATATATAACGATATTTTTGTTTGGTTTTTTTTGTGATTAAATGAAAGAAAGTAAATTGACTATATTTAATGAAAAGACAAGAAAGTAATGACTAAAGATTACGTAAATATGAGAGTTATACTTGAGTCTTGCTAAGATTTTACCTATGTTCATATATCTAATACTTATGTTTAAGGGTAAAGTTGGTAATTCTATATTATTCAGAACTCTAAATTCTCCTAACTCTTTCCCGGTAGACTTAAAAGCTATCCTACATTTTACGAACCCCGTCAGGACGATTATAAGGTATGTCCAGATGATTAAGACAATTACCCAATTGGTTACGCGGTTAGTCAAGCACGTTAGGATCAATGACGAATACCACACGTCTATTATTTAGTTCAGTAATTAAACCCCCTCCTCCCGGATGATCACTGCCACTTGTGAATAGCTTAATTACAAATACCTATTTCTAATTGGTCAAACTAAAAACAGTAAACAGCCACGAAATAATAGTCAACATGAAAAACCTAACTCGAAACTGAACCACAATCCAAAATTCAAAATTATTAAATAAATTAAACTAGGGCTTAACCCATTACGCGATTATCAAGTATAAAAGTGTTTAGCTCATATTCATATAAAAAACAAAAAATAAATTAATTATATACATGTTTCATAAAAACAAAAAAAAAAGACAAAACCTAACTAAAAGAATAATCCTGAGCTGTTTGTTGGAGAAAGGAGTTATCCAGCTTCTTCCCTTGCCTTTGCCTTCAGAAATATGGATTAATATTAAGCGTATGTGAAATAACTGGTTAATGAGGTCTTATATAGAGCTTATAATGGATTGGGCCCTTATTTGACTTAATTAAATGATTATGGGCCCAAATCTATTTTACAATTTCCGCAACGGTTGAACACACTTTAGTAAAAAAATATAACTTTCACAACGTAGGTCCAAATCACCTAATTCTACTTCTCAAATGTCGCTAACTCGGAGGTGCACCTTTTTAATTTTAACCACCAGACCTGAATCTGTACTGTTTGGGCTCAGAAAGACCTAGAAGTGACGACTTTTTCTCTACTTCTACACCGTTTCACCAATGATCTTTGGGTATTTGAGTAGTAGTTTCTTGTCTTAACATGATTCTTCGACTTTTATCCTCCTATCTTATTTCACTATGTGACGATGTGTCCCACGAATATATTAAAGAGGTTATTTTTAATTGATAGCGATAAATCTCCCATACAGATCAATATTCATTTAATTTCTTCAAAAAGTAATATTGTCGGAAAAAGTGTGTTAGATGTAGTAAGTAAATTTTTCACCTCTTGATTCCATTTTACAAAAACTAATCATACTATTTTAGTTCTCATCCCCAAAACGGATGATACTTCTTCATGGATGCTTTCTGGCCTATATCTTATTGTAACGTGGTTCACAAGTCAATCACAATGCGAATTTCCAATTGTATGAATTTGATCCTAGATGGAATCCTAGATAAGGATAAAAATTCTTTCGTCCTAGAACATCTTAAGTCTGACACCATTCATTTGATGTAAGCATTGTTAAGAGGTTATAATAACCTTTATATCTTCCTATATGCACGATCAAAATTGACTTTTAGAAAGCTTTTAGCATAATTTCATTGAGATTTGTTAATGGAGTCCTAGTAGATTAATTTTTCAAGAAAAGTACATTGGATCGACATTACCATCATATTCATTATCCATTAATGGAGGCTCTCGCAGATTTTCAAAAGTTCAAAAGGGTTGTGTCAAGGTGATCCTTTATATCCTTATATTTTCACCTTACGTTTAGAACATTTTTCTCGACTGATTAAGAAAAGGACGATCGAGCGTTATGTCTATCACCTAAAATATGGAAAGCTTAAATCACTCACCTGGGATTTGCGGACGATCTTATTATCATGGCTAGAGGTGATTGAAGATTTGTTGAAATCCATATAAAATGAATGGATTATTTCAACGAGTATGTGGGTCTTTGTATGAACTTTATTATGTCTAATTTATATTTTGTGGAAATTAAGAATGAATAAAAGTTAGTATAATAAAGGTTTTGAAGAAAATGCAGTTCGGGATGATGATGTTTAAATATCTAGGAGTTCCTCTAGGGGCATCTAGTGTGATAACGAATGATTATCAACATCTGAGGGTTAAACTGAGAAAGTGTGTGAGCTCGTGCAATGATTCGATTTTTGACTTATATTGTAAGGCTCAAACTCATTTGATTCGTCCTCCAAGGTATTAAATGTTTTTGGTTTGCAATCTTTCTGATTCTGAGTAATATGCGTAGTGATGTTATTAGTATTTTCCATAAATTCTATTTGGATAAAAAGTCTTTGTGTATATCTTGGGAGAAAATTTGCACTCCCAGGATAGAAGATGGTTTGGGATTGAAGGATCTTCAGGCATGGAATAATTCTATGTTAATGAAAACCGTGTGGCGTATCATTTTTGGGAAAGATTGGTTGTGGGTTGATTAGGTGAAAGTTGAGTTGGGTTACTGTAAGTTGCATCAAAACAGTCCACAAATAATTAACCCTCAATAATATAATAATAATACACTATATAATTAAGTGAATAGTATGGGATAATGTCACTTTGTGACAATGATGATGAAATGCATAAATTAGATATGGTAGTGATGTCAACAAGACTAGTGGGTGAAGTAAGCATTAAAAATGAAGAATTATTGGGTAACTAAATTGTTGATGAAGAATTGTTGGTATATTTGGTTGGATCATGTGATCGAGGAAATGAATTAGACAAGTGTTGAAAATTCAACGGGAAGAGCCAATACAAGGTGCCACGTCCCGTTCAAAGGGTTAATACTGGTCATGAAGTGATATGAAATGGGTACGAGCCACGTCGTGTAGGTTACTTATACACTGTAATTGACTATTCAACACAATGGAATAGTGACGGTACAAGTCCAATCATCCAATGCTTCCACCTGGCATTGAAAATTCCATAACTGACCATGCCCCATACGTATATACTGACAATATCAATCCATCCATCCATTAGCACCCCTCCACTTCGTAGAGGTATTGCGCAAGAAAATTTTGTCTTCACTAATTGTGGTGAATCTGACCATGCAGGTCCAGTCAATCTGAGCGTGACACGTGGAGCGGAGAAGGAACTAGCAGTTGTTGACCAAGCAAAGAAGTTGAATGATGAGTGTAGCAGACCTGACTCTCGTAGCCTGACATATCACATGAAGCTGCCAATAGTTGTAGTTGACTATTCAAAGGTTCCAATTTCTGATTGTACTATTGTAGCGAATATGATCAAGCCACTCATGCCATCTTGACTAGTATTATTGAAGATCAGTAACAACTTTAAAAGATGACTGGATTTGTGCTACCAACCAACATATACCACATCGCATCAACCATACAATACCTTCGATAAATTTGTGTGCACATACTATGAACTAGAACGTAACACGTTCCCATTAAAGTCAATGAGAGTGAACCAACTCTTTCAATCAACAGAGAAGTATGAGTAGCATCACTAGGTCACACATCCAGCGTGTACGAGCGTGCGGGTGTGTCAAACCCTGGACCAACCATCATTCCGCGAATAAAAAGTCACCAAAATTATTTGAGTCAACGCTACTAATTTAATAGTCAAACAAGTCAATTTTTGAGATGTAGAGGCATTTACGAGCATTCAAACCCCCGGACGATGAGTTTTGCGCCTGATTTTCTCCCTAACCATATGTGAGAGTTGTTGGGAACCGGAGTATCATACGTGTTATTATCCTGCAACGAGCCTTGGTGGTCAAATATTAGACGATCTAGTTGGTTGTGCTAGGGGAACAATTATTAATGTCATATATGGTATTGGCCTTGAAAAGATCCACATTTTGAATATGGTATTGTCCTATACCGAGCCTCGATTGATCAAAACATAACTGATCTAGCTGACTGTACTAGGGATGCTGATAGTAGCGTCACACGTATTATTGGCCTAGACCGAGCCACAACTGACAGTAAATGTGAGACACGGGGTATGGGCTGAGACCAAGCCTCAGGGGACCATGGGCTATATAAGCCTTAGAATGTCCTCATCATAATGTTGGTCCGAGTCACACCTGCCAATCATATAGAGACGCCTATCTTTATTTGAGCACTCAAGCCATTTACAAGCTTTCTGAGACACTGTACGACGTCTTTCAAACTCAATCTTATCACTAACCATGTGCAAACAATGTTTGGAACCTAAGTGTGATCCCCAAAAACTGTGTTATTGTTATGATGATGCTCTTATGGATATGGACCCGACTGTGTACTTTTTGGAGATGGTTTGAGTCAACAAACAACTTATGCTTTGAATTTAGAGTCACATATGATATATGTCGTGGTGTGAGATGGTGTTTAGATTTTTTAGAGGGATGAGTACCATATCTAGCTCCCTCAAATGACTCATAAAGATGAAGGCAGGAGTGACTTGGATGGGGAAAGTGTGGTGTATTGGATTTGCAGCTATGGTGTAATCCATCTAGATAAGACGGAATCAGTGAGTTCACTAGGGAGTGGTCACTACAAATGACGTTATTCTTAAGGGAGATCAACTTTGTACCTATCACTCACTTTTTGTCTTGTACCTTCATCTTCCCTTTTCAGAAGTTAGGGGGTTCATCATAGATGTACATTGATATATACTTGTAAGATCTAGGAGGGAGTAAGACTGCACTTAACATACTACTAGATTATCAATTTTGTATTGGTTCCATCAAATGTATAGTTTTTAGTCTCTTTTGGTTGTCTTATTAATACCATGGTTCTCACCTAACGGAAAAAATTAAGAGAAAAATAGTTACTTGTATTGTGATACCTTATTTAACTTTATATTAAATTTATTTGTTAAAATGTAATTTAGCTTCGTAAATGAATTAAATAAGAAAAATTTAATGGTTACTAAAAACAAAAAAATGAGAAAAAAAATGGAGGAAAAGAAAATAAATGTAACTCCAATTTCACCTATCCCACATGTTTGGCACGCCCAACCACCCTCCACAATTCGGACCCCACTCCCCACCACCTGGCCTAAACCCCTTTCCCGCATCCCTATATTTGATAAATCGAATTTTCACTTTTTAGATAAATAGAAAAAAAAATCTTAAAAAAGATCACATGACAAATCTATATTATACCAGAGCATTGACATGACAAACGAGGTTATAAAGGCCAAACTCGAGTTTTTATTCGCCTGAGATTATCCACTAGCTGAAACCCTATATAAAAGTCTAGCTTAAAAAATGTGGCTCGAAGTTTTGGGCCTTGGATAAAAAAAATGTTGCTCGGGCCCATATGAAACACACGTACACTGTTCACATTAAAATACCTTAATATATTATCCCCCCACCCATCCCTGTCGTCTCGGTTTATCTTATCGTATATCTCTCACCATACTCTCTTCTCCCAGATACACTAAACCCTAACTCTACATTTAGTGAAATCATCAATAAGTAGTCTATAAGCCTAAATCAAAAGTATTTTTTGATGATTTACACGGTAAATATACACATTAAATATACTCTCTTTTCAAAAGTATGGGTTGTCATTTAAATCTCTCAGATTTGGTAGGTCGAGATGTTTTTTATCCATTAAACGATAGAATAAAATTTTCCATTTTTGTCAATCCAAGTTGTGTAATTGTCGTTTGTGCAGATTACTTTTGTTGATTTGTATAGATCTTTCAAATGCTTGAATATATATAACTCGTGGTTGATCCGACAATGGTTTAAATTACCATCTCCACCATGTTTTGAGTAATTTCTTCTACTTTTCTAATGTTTGTTTATTATTTATTTAATTTATATTTTATATAAAATTTTTAGACTTGTAATTTATTTGTTGGACTCGTTATTTTTTATGTCTATTATACACAGAATAAAATCCAAATAATTGTGTATTCTTGAGCATTATTACAAACCCCTTATTTACTTTAATTGCGCTATATATTTTATTTTTCTATTTTTTCATGTATATGCAATATTTTATACATATTTTAAATAAATCTAAGAGGTTTTATAGATGTAATATGATATTGATAGTTTTTTATTTGTGCGTTTAGAGTAATAATTTATTTTATACGTGTTTATGTATATCAAATTTTATTGATTCTCGTTCTCTTTTTATGCTTTACATTGTTTGTTTTTATTTTATATGAAATTATTTAAATTGTTTTACTTATTGTTGAGTCGTATAATATTATTTGTGCATAAAAATCATTAAGGTGTGCATATTTGTATATAATTTTTCATTGCATTAAGATTTTTATACTTATGCGATGAGTGTAAGTATGTATAAGATTTTGCATAATTTTGTATTCAAGTGTATATGAACATTAATATTTAATGTAAATAGTGATTTCTATGTATGTTATATTCAGATTTGTCATTATCCATGTGTTATATGATCTTTTATGTTTGATCATGTTAGTACATGTGTTGAAGTGAATAAAATAACTAGAGTAATAAAATTAATAGAGTGGTTTATAAACTAATATAGTATATTTTGTGTGATTAAATGGTGATTTTGGAAATTTGTGAGACTATTTTATGTTTATGTATATTTTCCAATGGATATAAATGTATAAAATGTAGAGTAAATTTCCCTTTTTCTACCCCGGTTGTCAACCTATCCCCAATTTTTAAGAAAATTCTACATACGCACTATACTTAAAAAACACGACTCGTTGCCCATTTTGGACAAGATACGTCCAAAAAATCCGTTAATTGACCCACGTGTGCGGAATATGCCTAATATAATTAATTTTTTTCATTCCAAATCATTTTAAAAATTAAAAAACAAAAAACCTCTTTAGGGAAGGTAATTTTGCCATTTCAAGTATAGTTTATTGACTTATATAATAAGTGATACATGACTACTTATATTTTTATTTGTTCAATGTTAGAGAATCAGTCATTATCTTATTTTGAACAAGATTGATGGTCATATCATTTCAATTATATAAGGTAATCTATTCTTACTATTAACATATTTTACTTGAATTATATGAACCTTGGAACCTGAACTATGAATCATGTAACTTGAATCATAAACCATAAATTCTAAATTAAATTTTACAAATGTGTTATATTTATATATATATATTATGTATAACCCATGCATGAAGGCATTGAAAAAAGATTGTTCTTTTATCTTGTAGAAGCTGAAATATAATAAATTCAGTGTGTACAAAATTTAATTAAGAGTAAATATCCATTTTACCCTTGTATTACAACTTGATTGAAAACTTACCCCTTGAAATATAAAATGTGTATGCTCACCCTTGTATAAAGTTGTTGGATAGACCTTCTCAGATCCATAATCAACAACTTCTATCTTTACTAAGTCAAACCCCTTTCATTAGGACTGTGATAATTTTTCATGATTTCGTTGATCATTTTGTTTGCACCCTACACATTTCCACAAACCTTTTATAATATTAACCATGGATACCTAAAAAGCTATCACAACACCAAAAAGAAACACCACAAAAAACATTTATTATAAATATTTTTAAAATCTAAAATGTTATGTTTAAGAAACACATAATGATATTTTCAAGTGTTTTTTAGGGTCTAAAAACACTTTTAAACATCTAGAATAACTTTCAAATGCTTTTAAAATAAACACTTTTTAACACTAGTTGAGGACTTGACGTTGAAAGTTTCCCAAATGGTCTTTAAACTTTGTTTTACTTCAAATAGGGTACAGGAAAATTGGTTCTAATATTTTTTCATACTATGGCAGGGGTCTGATCAGTTTTGCTCATTCACAAATAGAGTAGGGCTTGAAATGCTGGGAGTAAATAAATCGGACATGCAAAGCATATCATTAGATATGCTATCGGATGACTTGGATGAACCAGGAATGTTCAGTAATGTCATTCAAGATGTGATGCACCAGGTAATTTGGAAGACTCTTCTCCCTTTTCTTTTGGGCGTATAACCGTCTTTTTAATTGTTTAATAATTTTAAAAATAATAAAAAGGATGAAGAAATACAAAAAGTTGAAAATATAGTAGTGGATTACAGAAGTGTTGAATATACCCTTTGTGTTATAAAAAAATGCCCATATATATACCCTTCAAAGACCAAAATGCCTTTAAAATTAATTTATTTGATTTTAAGTATCCTATTTACAATACAATATAAACATTAAAAAATTAGTCTCCACTTTTACTCGCACCAATAGATTTCTTTTTATTGACTTTTTATAAAATAATATATTTTTGAAAAAAATAAAACTAATTTTAAAAGGTATTTTAGACTTAAAAAGTATATATTATATCTTTTATTATATTACAAGTACATATCTTAGTTGGACTTTTTTCAGACTTTTCTCCATTTATTGTTGTTATGCAAAACATATAATTTTCTAGGGGTATAGCATTCTTATGCTTTGTTTCATAATTAAAAAAAATGAAATTTCAGAAATTACAAATCTTTTCTTATTTGTTTTATAAAATACAAAACAATTCTTCTAACATGGCTTTCACTTATCAGGGCTCTACTTGTTTAACTTCAGGACACTTCTTGAATCCAAAAGAGCTTCTTATCTTATATAAGAAAGTCGTTGTCTGGAAAGTTCTGAATCAGGTGGGCGATCTCCACAGCATTGCCTTTTCATTTACCGGGTGGTCCATTGCTGATTGACGCACATGCTTCTATAACCCTTCACAATTAATTGATTGCTCTTTCCAGTTGATTTGGAATTTAAGATCCATACGAGAAATTAAAATTCTAGTCAAACACTAGTTGTAGAGATTTATTTTTTAAATGTGTGTTGTATGCATAAAACTATTAGAGTTTATGATTAGGTTGTGCAAGCTTATTCTGAGGTTATCCTTTTCCCTCTCATTGCTTTTTTTTCTTATATTGCATATGGTCTCCTTAATGAAAAATGTTATGATTTTGGTATTGGGGTATAAGTTTAGGGTCAATGACGTATAAATGACTAAGACCATATGAAAGTGATGTTTAAAGAAAAAAAATATTATGTTAATACACGTTAACAATATATTAAGATTTTCTTCCTTTGCTAAATTATAAATTAAACAAAATCACAACAAAATAATAAAAAATTCTAACTAAGAACTAAATTAGGGGAAATAACATTGGATGGATCATACAAAGACTTCCTCTTTTAAAGTTTGAATAACGAAAAAAATCTCAAAACTCAAAAGTTGTGTCACAGAAAAAATTTCATAACTCATAAATAAGGACAGATCAAGAAGATAAAATAAGGTGGAGTTTGAAATATATTAGATTTGTGGGTCAACGTCTTTCAAATTTTTTAAGGTAAAAATAGTATACATAAATGAATAGTTACACATGTTAAATTCAATACCATTACATGTATCGTACCTTTAATAGGTTGAACTTACTAGTTAGAATTTACCCAAAAATATACAAACCTAACACCATTGAACCTAATTTATATAGTATCATTAAAAGTAGGGTAAATGACATATAGAGTATTGGAGACTAGATTATTGTCCTATGGGAAGTAGTGAGAATCTTATTTATTTAAAGATAACTCAAGGATGACCAAATACTAAAATACCCTTAATTACACTAAAAGACAAAAAAATTGTGAGTGTTGTCACTTTTCATCTATAATCACTACACACCTACCACCTACCTCCAACCACCGACCTCCAACCACCGACCACCGATCACCAACCACCGACCACCAAAAAAATAGAGTATCGGAAAAATATAGAGTATCGAAGAAAATATAGAGTATCGGAAAAATATAATATAGAGTATTGGGAAAAAAAATATAGAGTAACAAAAAAAACAATTAGTATCGGAATCAAAACAGTGAGTATTGAAATAAAAAGAAATAGTAATATTAAAAAAAATAGAGTATTCATAACAAAATTTAGAATACTCTATAAAAAATATAGTGTATTTTATAAAAATAGAGAGTATTACATTTTTTTTCTAATAGCTAGCTTAACCGCTACCTAATAATAAGAAGAAGAAAAACTAATTCAAACTTCACAGCTAGCTAATTACAAAAAAAATAGCTAAACAAATCTGGTTTAACCAGATCTAGATCTGGTTTGACCAGATCTTACAACCCGAAAAAAATAATGAATCACCTTCTCGCAGGAAGAAGCGCTGCCGCCACTCGCTAACAATATTCTCTTAGCTGCGAGCTACTAAAATGGTGAGATGGACATGCAAAGGCTCCGTGGTGGTGCAGAGGCGACGGCTTGGAAGTGCAGAGGTCGGACTCGAGGTGCTCGAAGGTCGTTTTTACTGGAGATTCCTAGCTAGACCTGGTTACGGATGTGCACGAGTGTGTTTCTTTCTCGATCGGAGCTCAGGCGACACTCTCCATCCCTTCACCAAATCAGAAACCGTTTGTAAGCTCCGAAAATGGAAGCTGGAAGCTCCGGCTTCACGTCATCTTCCAACCTGCTTTGCTTGAGTGCTCGAACGGACACCCTGCTTTGCCAGAGTGCTTGAATAAAGGAAAGCTCTCCAGCGGCAGAACCCTAGCTTTGTTTTTGCTGATTTTCATGCGCTTTTACCGGAGCTCCATCAACACTGCATCTCACACCAGAACTCAAATGAAAACTCACGAGCTTTGTAAACTGCACCATCTCAAGATCTCAAGAGCTCAATTTGGAAGCTGTCGTGAGAAGATGTGAGACTTCACCATGGGAGAGAGTGTTATAAGGAGATGAGATAGAATCTAAATCTGAAAAATAAAAATATTAGGGTTTATAATTTAGTATATATATGAAAAAATAGGGGTATAATAGCAAAAGGGTTTTTGGATTGTAGTGTACAGTATTAGTTGAGGTCTTTAGTAAGAAGAGAAGGTAAGTGGGTCGGGAAAGGGCATACGTGGGTGTCTCCAAGTCCCCGTAGGTAATAATCTCTTAAAAGTATATTCTAAACCATATTATTATAAAGAATAATATGGTTTTTGGATGTTCTAAGGAGTCATGGATTACAAACATTTCACCTTTTCTCTTTTATTAAACCATAATTGTATCATATGAAATGTCATATATTGCCTATATATATGTGACCCTCCTATCATTGTTGACTAGAAGTTGAATAAAATGAACTATATTATACTTCACTCTAGTCTACTCTCTTTCTCTGTCTTAACAACATGTTATCTGTACGAGCTTACTATTTTGATCTTGTGGAAGAGGTAAGTAATTAATAAGGTTAACACAATTCTTTTTTTATTTTGGTTACATAGGTGTCCGGGCCAACTTTCGCGCACCATGACTAATTTCATGAGAAATATACACACCTCCCCATGCATATTCCCACTTAATCATAACTAGGTTAACCATGTTCAGGGAGGGGATCTGGACCTTGTACCTCTTACTTTACCCACTTTAAGGGCTGAAGAAATATCCTATGCTCTGGCCAATTGTGCTAACTCAACTGGTTAGGTTAACGTAATTCTTATTCTTGTGTTATGTTATCTTTGTGGATTTTATACTACAATTTTTCGGAGAGTATAATATAGAAATTTTGTTTATATGAAGTACTTGAAGTTGTTCACATGGTTTGCAGTACAAGTGTAAGTACCTTCAAAATATATTTATAAGCCCGAAACTTAGTACAAATTCTATATTAGAGAAGCATAAAATAAAATTTATATAGCCGAAACTTACAACAACTTTTATATATCGGAAGCATATAAATTTTTTTATAGGCACCGAACCTACCACACATTTTGTATGCATGAAGCATAAAACACATTTTATATGTTTAAAGCCTACAACAAATTTATATGCGTGAAACATTGGCCAAAGACCAAAAGTTCAAAACCTATACGAATATTTAAAGGTTTGAAAACTAGATCAAATTTTAACATGATAAAACTTTTAAAGAATTACAAAGTCTCGAAACCTTAATCCAAATTTATAGGTTTGAAACAAAAGTAGTTATATGATGAAGAACTCATATGAATTTCATGGATATTTAAGAATTTTATTTTATTATATAAAAGGAATTATGTTTTCTTAAAGTATCGCACTAAAGTAACCAAAATGTCAGTGTAGATTAGAGCTTAAATGGAATAAGAAAATATTTTATGAATTTCACTCGGATAATTCACATTGATTTCACTCGGAAGAGGTCTCTAATGGTTTTAGGAATTTTCCTAAGCTACCCTTAAGTAAATTAGGAAGAATTTAGAATCCCGGGTATTGCATAATTCCCAATTAGGCCTTAAAATGAATGTAAAGTCAATACTAGTTGGATTACTTGCGAGTTTACAAGCTATACTCTTATAATCTTATTCTTAGTGTTTTTATTTTATTCACTTATTTAAGGTATAATTAGTTTAATTTAATTACATATTTAGTCCTTAATCAAAATTCCAACAAATATTTATTATCTTTTAAATTTTAGTTTCACAACTCAGTCTAAAACATCTTAGGAACACACAAGAAGAATTAACCTTCATACTCTTTGTGGAGACGATAACTCTATATAGTTACTCTTTATTACCTGTCAACGATCCTTTAACTTATATGGAGTGTCTCTCTTGGGTGTTGGTTATTATATCACACTCTTGGGGATGACAAAAACAAAGAGGCTTAAAGACTAAAAGGAGCTAATAATGGTATAATCGTTATTTGGAAATCAAGAAAAAAGGACCAAGTGGCTTATGAAAGAACCGTCTTGGACATTACTAGTTCTTTCCATACTAATATGTTTTCATATGAACATTTCAAGTACAAATATGGAAAATTCAAAAGGAAAGAACTTTTTTATTATTATTGGCTCGTTTTATATATGCTTTCAAAGGACATTACTAGTTCAACGCCTACTTACTTATCTCCTATATTCTAATTTTTATTTAGATATTTATTTTTTTGATCTCAAGAGCCTCATTCAAATAATAGAAGAGTGTTTGGGCATCACACTTAGGTTCCAAACAATGTTTGCACATGGTTAACGAGAAGGTTGAGTGTGAAAGACGTCGTACAGTGTCTCAGAATGCTCGTAAATGGCTTGAGCGCTCAAAATAAGATAGGTGTCTCTATATGATTAGTATAAGTGACTCGGACCAACATGATAATGTGGAACTTTCTGAGGACTATATAGCCCATGGTCGCACGAGGCTCGGTCCAAGCCTATACCTCTTATCGCACATCTATGGCCAGTTGTGGCTCGGTTTAGGCCACTACCACATGTGACACTACTATCAGCTCCCCCAGTACACTCAGCTTGATCATCTATATCTTGATCAACTGAGGCTTGGTCTAGGACAATACCATATTCAACTGTGGATCGATACAGGCCAATACCACACATTACACTACTAATTGTTCCCGTAGCACAGTGAACTAGATCGTCTAATATTTGATCACATAAGGCTCATTCCAGTGAAATAACACGCATGACACTCAAGTTTGTCGAAAGTCATTGTTTGGGGATTGAACGCGCTTAAATGAATCTACATCTCAAAAATTGAATTGTTTGACTATTTTAATGGCGACGTTGACTCGGGTCGTTTTCGTGACGATTCATTTATGGAATGATGGTCGGTTCTGGTCTTACACGCTCACACACCCGCACGCGCTGCTGTGTGACCTGGTGGTGCTACTCATGTGACTCTGTTAATTAAAAGAGTTGTTGCACTCTCATTGACTGTTCATGCACACGAGTTGTATTTTAGTTCATTGGATGTGCATACAAATTTATCAAGGGTTTGTATAGTAGATGCGATGTGACATATGTTGGTTGGTAGCACAAATTCAGTCATAAGTCAAAGTTTTTACTGTTCTTCAATAATACTAGTCATGATGGCATTACATGGCTTGATCTTATTCGCTACCACAGTACAATCAACAATTGGAGCCTTTGAATAGTCAACTGCATATAGTGCCAGCTTCATGTGATATATTAGGCTACAAGAGGCTGGTCTGCTACACTCATAACAATTGCTAGTTCCTTCTTATCTCCATTTGTCATTCCCGGATTGACTGGCTTTGTATGGTATGATTCACCACAATTAGTGAAGACAAACCATTCTTTCTCATTACCTCTGCTAAGTGTCAAGGTGCTAATTTATAGCTAGATGGATATTGTCAGCATCCAAGCAGGGGTTGTCCAGTTGTGGAATTTTCAACACTATGTGCCAAACATTCAGTGGTTGGACTGGTACGATTACTATTCCATTTAGTTGAATAGTCAACTACAGTCAATAAGTCATGTACACGACATGGCTCACACCCATTTCATATCACTTCATGACCAGTATTCACCATTTGAACGGGATGTGGCTGACTTCTATTGGCTATGCCCATTGACTTTTAAACACTTTTCTTATTCCTTTCCTCGATCATGTGATTCAACCCTATTTACCAATAATTCTTCATCAACAATTTTGTTACACGTTAATTCTTCATTTTGAATACCGACATGACCCATTAGCCTTGATGACATCACTACAATATCTGATGCATGCATTTCATCATCATTTTCATAAAGTTATATCATCCCATAATCATTGTCATAAAGTGACATCATCCCATAATATTCACCATAATTGTTAAGTCTTTTTTAGGGTTAATTCTTCGTGGATTGTTTTGATGCAACTTTAAATTGTCCAACAACATTTCACCCTACATTTTCCCACAAGCCAATACAATTATTTCTTCAATCCACAAATATAATCCATCAAGGAAAAGTCCCAAACTCGTCACAAACCAATCATAAAAAGTCTCGATCACCCAACAACCACAACCAATATTTCCCAACCACTATAAGCCACACACATTTCATTAACAAAGAATTATCCCATGCCTTAAGATTCTTCAAGCCCTAACCACCTTCAATATTAGGAGTGAAAATTTTCTCCCTAGATGTAGACGGAGACTTTTTATTCCAATAGAATTTACATCAAATACTAATAATATCACTACGCACATTACCCATAATCCGAAAATTTGTAAACCAAAAAATATGATACCTTGGAGGACTAGTAAAATAAGTCAGAGTCTTACGATATAAGTCAATCTCGAATCGTTCCATGATCTCACGCGCTCTCTTAGTTTAAGCCTTAAAGGTTTCTAATCATTTGCATGCTAAATAGATGACATGTGAGAAACTCTTATATATTTAAACATTGTCATCCCAACCAACATTTTCGTCAAACCATTTATAACACCAAATTATTCTTTATCCGTAATTCCCGAAAAATATAAACTAGACTTCATAAAGTTCATACAAAGACCCGAACACTCACTAAAATAATCCTTTTATTTCATAAGGATTTAAACAGATCTTCAATCACCTCTAGCCATGATCGCAAGATCGTTTGCAAATGCAAGGTGGGTGATCTAAGCTTCCCACATTTTAGGTGATAGAAAAATGCTTGAACTTCCTTTTCTTAACCAATCGAGACAAATGTTCTAAACATAAGATGAAAAGATAAGGATATAAAGGATCACCTTGACACAACCCATTTAATCCATTGAAAGATCTACGAGAGCCTCCACTAATGGATCATGAGTATGATGGGGATGTCATATATTCCATTATCCATCTAATATACTATTCTAGAAACTTTAACCCCAATAGGACTTCATGAATAAATCTCCATGAAATTGTGAAAATAGCTTTCTGAAATCAAATCTTGATCGTGCATCTAGGGAGCTCTTGATGTCTCCTCATTTGTGATAGATTAATATTAGGACGAGACATCATTTTTAGTGATTTAGAAGTCATAAATGTCGATTTTCTTGAGAAATAGTGCACTTTTCTATTTTGAGTCTTGATTTAGTAAAATAATATTTTTAGAGCATATTGGGTTTAATTGTTTATTTAGTGTGTAGCTTTAAAGATAATTATGGAGCTTAATTAGAGTCCAAGTCAAAGACTACAACTTATGGAAAGAGATTTTCATGGTAATTGGAGATAAGGAAACAAAAGCTTAAAAGATGGAAAAGGAAAAGCTGCCTAAATCTGGGATTCTGCAGCACACGCCTAAAGAAGTGCTATTTACCCCAAGAAATAGGCCGATTCTGGTAATTTCCTTTCATAGGGACAAAGATAATTCTGTTACGATTCTTTTGGTATCTTATGGATCTCAAACCGACCAATAACGAAGAAGATATGCTCAAAACGGTCCAGCAGTGTTTATCTTTATTTTCATACGAATTTGAGTTGGGCTAGGAGTCCAATACTTTATCTCTTCCTCAAGAAAACGAATTAGGTCTTCTAAACACCTATAAATACACCCTTATATCACTTGTAAAATCATCCTTGCCTAATAGTAATTAGTTCTTAAGGTTTTAGTCTTCCAAGTTATTGTAGAGAGCAAGATGATGTCTTTTGCAATTTCTTTTAGTTTATTTCCTTAAGGTATGAACTAAACTTCCCATAGCTTGGGTTTTGCATCATGTATAATCTATGAATTCTAATTCTTCTATCTAAGTTTCTTTGGGAATTATATGTTTTAATTTGATATTAGCTACTTATCTCATATTTGTTTATGTGTTTTGATTTATTGTCTTTCCTAGAACTGATCACTTTAGGATTGTTTTAATAGTAGTTAGATGGTCTCCTTGACAGGGTGTTTAACTATTGAACCACCACATAATGTCTAGTGTCGATATTAGTTCTGACAAAACATGATTCTAACTAGATAGTCATTAGGGTTTGTTTTAATCACCATATCACCAATGATTGAAGTGTTTGCTTAGGGCCTTAGTAGCGCTTGATAACCCTATTTGAAACCACGTCTTGGTTGTGCCGTAGCCCCCTTAGTCGCTCTCAAGGTCTAAGGTATGGAAATTTAGAATCCTGACTAAGTATACCAAGAGCTAATATTCTCCCTTATTAACTAGATTTATAGATAGAATTAGAAAGATTAGTGCATACTAGCAAAACCTGAGCTAGATCTCTCATCTCATATTCTTAATCTTTTACTTTATTGTCTTCTATTTTCTTAGTTTTAATTCTTAATTTCGAAAATCTATTTTCTTTTATTTTCTGTCTTTAATTATTTACTTTTACTCGTTATTTCTACTCACGCGTATAACACACTTAAGTCCCTGAGAACGAACTTAACTTATCATTAAAACTTGCATACGTCCTGTAATACTTGCAGTACTGTGCCTGTCTAGGGTGAGAGTGCGTAGTTTCTTGGCTAAATTTTATCTTATTTTTATCAAACCCTAGGCGACACCAAGCTTTTGGCGCCGCTGCCGGGGACTTGTGTCTCTTTAGCGTGTGGGTTATCTATTTCGAGTAGTAGTTTTTAATTAGTTTTATTTTTCAAGTTTTTAGTTTTTATTTTTCCGGATTTACGCTTGTGGTTTGCTTTAGTCTTTTTCAGGTTTCACAGTGTTTAATTCTTGGCCTCCTTTATCGGAGCCTGAGAGGAGCTTCAGACCTTACAACAAACGAGTTCGTGAGGAAAGAGCCTTAAGAAGAGTAATGGCAGCCCAACAAGATCCACCACTTGGTGACCAACTTGGAGTAAATCCGAGAGGTCCACCACCACCACCACCTGGTGGACTACAGCAAAATCCACCAGGAATCCAACAACAGAATCCACCTAGTGTGCAACTACCATTAGGAGAAGGTAATGGGCAGAATAACATTAGTAATCAACATAACCGAGTTGAACAAGACCTTCCTGGCCTTCATGTACCATTCCATGTTCAACCAATCGGTTACCGCCCTCCAGAGATTCCGAATATTAAATTTAGACCCGATCCGGGTATGCTCAGTCAATTTCAAAGTTTTGGACTCTACACTGGTACAGCAATTCAAGATCCGGTAAGATCGATTCAGAAGTTTATGCAGATTTGTGATGCCTACATTACTCCTGGCATTACACGCAAGCAACTGTATTGTCATATGTTTTCGTTCTTCTTGACCGGTAGAGCTAGCGATTGGGTAGAGAGACAACCACATGGAACCATTCATTCTTGGAGAGAACTTCAAGCCGCGTTCTTTAACCATTTTTATCCGAAGAGCACGAGACTCAAAGATCAAACCGAGCTTGCAAGATTTTTCCAAGAAGATGGAGAAACCGTGGGAGAAGCATGGACAAGGTTTCAAATTAAATTTGCTAGATGTCCGCTCCATGGTTATACACCTGCTCTACAACTTGCTATATTCTATGAAGGACTTAATGATAAAGGTAGAGAGAAGGTAGATAACATTGGAAAGGGTAATTTTGTGTCCATGAATCACAATGAAGCTTCCGAGGTGTTAGGAAATATTAAGGAACAAGAAAGAAGTTGGCCTTCAACGCGAGCTTCTGTGGCTAAGACCCGAGGAACGCTTCGTTTAGATGCTGAAACTGCGAACTCAGCTCAAATATCCGCGTTAGAAAAATCAAATCAAATAGCTGAATATAGAGATGCAAAAGAATTTAGTCGCTGCAAACGTAGTACAAGAAGCACAAGGTTGTCAACAATGTGGGGTTAACAATCATACATGGGAAGAGTGCGAATCAAATCCACAATCTGTTTACTTTATATCCAATCACGGAGGTTATCAATGGGGTAACCGAAACCATCCAGGTATGCAGTATTCAAATCCACAAGGGGCCGCTAATCCTGGTCATTATCAACCGCGCCCCCAGAACAACTCTTTCCAACAGAGAGGTCAGTACCAAAATCAATATCAGAATAGACCTGCTCCCCCTCAACAACCTGTTCAAGATGCCTATACCGATTCATTAGATCAGAAAGCTTTACCTCAGTATCCTCAAGAAGGATCTATGGACAATCAACAGATAGCACAAGCTCTGGACCGTTTGACCACGACTATGAACGCTCAGGAAGAGAAAGTCTGAGGACAAGATGCCATACTTCAGATGTTAGGTACTCAAGTAGAACAGTTAAACAAAGTTTTAATAAATTTAATAGAACAAAAGGAAGTAAAGGCAATCGAAGGAGGTGAAACAATGTTGGGTTCGAAGCTTGCAAGGCTATTTGCCTTGAAAATACAGAAAAAGAAGAGGAAGTACCACATGCTGTCGTTAGTGCCGTGGAAGTTCCGAGTACCGAAGAAGAACCAACCAAGTCTAGCCCCGTCGAATCTTACTGTTCTGAGTTTTATGTGGAGGACGATCAAGAGAAAGCCGAATTTATACAGCTACTGAGGAAGATGCAAGAGGAAATTCGATCGGTTATAGATTATGAAGCTGAGCTGGTGATGTCTCCCTATTTGTTCTAATTATTAGCCCCTTGGAGACATCCTTTTAGGTGAATAAATGAGTTATTTGATAGACTTTTAGGCTTATTTGATCATATTGCACTTTCTCTCCTTGGAAATTAACTATTTGCATAATCTGAGCTTTTGTGCGTAAATTTGACTATTTTTAATGCAAAGTTAATAGGTTTTTGAATTTCATGAAAGACCAATCCAAGGGGGAGAAGTTAGAATTAAAGTCCTAGTGTATTTTAGAGTGTTAGGAAATGATTTTTACTCGAGTTTCTATTTTTAGAGTGCACTTTCCTATTTCGTTTTCTTGATTTATTGATTTATTCTTTTTAAGCATATTTGGTTTATATATTTATTTAATGTGAAGCTTTAAAAGATAAATGGTAATTACTTAGAGACCAAGTCAAGATAAATATGAAAGGAAAGAAGATTTACATGGAAATAAGAAGATTTAGGAAAGATTTATTCAAAGAAGGAAAAGATAAAGCTGCCTTTTGAATCTGAAATTCCAGCCACGTTTTAAAGATTAATTCATAATTAAAGATTGGCGTGGATTCTGAATGAGTGGTCTGCACCAATAGAAAGCTCTTTCCAAGACAAGTGGTTTCATATATTGGAACTTCTCAAACGGATAAGTATTGAAAAAGATATGACCAAATCAAATCAGCAGCAAAATCTTACCTTTTCTAGAATTTAGGGCTACGAATTTAAGAGTCTTTAACTTGTCTTCCACTCCAAGTAATTCGACCTAGGGCTTGCTAACACCTATAAATACACCCCTTAGACCTCATAATTCAGTACCTCTCAATAATTCTTCAATATATACATCTTTAGAGAGAGAGTCAGAACCACCTCTCATACTTTACTCAATTCATACATCCTTAGAGAGAGAGAGAGTCAGATACTTCACGAGCAAGAAGGCAACGGAGAAGCTAGAGCTGGAGGAATTCTGTTCTTCCATCAACAGTCATCTAATCCTTAGGTTATATATTTCTTTTCTATAATTAAATATGATGTCTTTCTATTTAGTTTCAGTCTTTAAATTTATCATGAGCTAAACTTTTATATACTTGAGAATCGCAATAATGGGATGAACCCTAATTAATTTAAATCTATGTTTTGAATTTGGGATTGTTATGATTTAAATTGAATTAGGTCTTAGATATTGGATATTACTTTGTTCTTAATCACTATTTCTTTTCTGTACAACTAGAAATAGATTTTAGTATTTGGGCTATTCACTTCAGTGGCGAAGTGATAATCCGACAGGGGGGTTTGAATACAGATCTAGGTAATACCTGTGTAATGTCCGTTATTGACCGACAGGCTTAACTAGTTGCATAGCCAAAGAGGTAAAATCATATCATCCGAAGAGCCATATTCGACAATACAGGTGTTTATGATACTTTAGGATAGCTTCTAGGTCCACCCGACAGGGGGCCAGGAGATATTAGAGTCCCGACTAATATACTAATACCAATTCTACCCTTAAACATAGCATAGATTATATTAGTTAGGAGGATTCTCTGCGAGACTCAAGTATATCTCATCTCTGAAGTTAGTTCTTTTACTTTATTATTTCTTTCTGTTAATTTATTTTATTGCATATTTAGTTATTAGAACACCAAACAAAAATCTCTTCTTTACTTTTCTGTTAAACAATTATTCTTGTTATCTGATTAATACTGGAGTTGAACCTAATCCGTCCCTGAGAACGAAACTCGATTTATCGGAGTATTACTTGGACAACCGTACACTTGCGGTCATTGTGGTTCCTTTACTTTCGTACTTAATTTAATAACACACCAGGACCCACCAAGTTTTTGGCGCCGCTGCCGGGGACGGTAGCGTGAGACCCCGGTGCTAAGCTTTAGTAGTTTTAATTGTTTATTTATTTTTTTCAATTTTACGCTTGGTTTTTGTTTTTTTTTTTGTTGTACAGATTTTTATTCAGGTAATGCTCAAGAGTTTTATTGAAGATGTATAGAGGACATTACCCGAATCCCGATCCATATGACTATTGGGAAGACTCTTCGGGACAACAACAATGGGGTAGTAACTTCTACCAACAACCTTATCAACACCCGCAAGAGCAAGGTTGGAACAACCAATGGATCGGGAATAATCAACAACAACCATCATATCACTATCAACAAGAGCAAGCATGGAACAACCAATGGGTTGAAAACATTCAACACTATCCACCTCATCACTATCCACAAGAGACACTACAAGAGACATGTGCTAGAGTTCAGCGTATAGCAGAAGAAGAAGAAAGAAGAGCGATCCGTGCATCCACACAACAGATTCTAGACGAAATGGAGGCCAGATATAAATCTCATGACTTTGCTAATAGTAACATGTCTTATGAAGATTCCACTCCCCCGAGGGATGGAAGCGCTCAACCGAAAGAAGTAGTTGAGGAAAAGGTGTTGAAGGACGATATTAGTGATAGTGATATGACCATCATGCCGGTTATAAATGAAGACCACCATGTGGTTGACAATCCTATTAGCATGGTGGTAGAAGGGGTAGCAACGAAAATCCTAGAAATTGAAACTGAGGTTGCTATTCCTATGGTGCGTGCACATGATCAAGATACTGAACGCAAACAAGAAGAAGAGGTGATCGAGATTATTGAAATTACAAATAAAGAATATGATGAAGTAATAGTGGAAGATTGGGTTGAAAGCGAAGACGAATGTGAAGTGGTTGAGGAATCCATCGAAGAATTCAAAGTTCACAATAAAAGAGAAATCGAATCCCCACCACAAAAAGTTCACCAAGCACTATCTCCACCACAAATCATCATTAGAGATAAAAAATCGGAATCACCTCTATTACTACACATGATCAATAGGTTCTACGCAAGAAAGGTGCTACACCGCGAGAGTAAAGCGGCAAGGAGGAGCACCTACCCACCACACTTTAAAGAGGAACGCGAGATTAAAGAAAATAAAAATGAGCTTATACCGTTGAGGACGGTTATCTACTATCGTGTGGTGAAGAATAAGTCTCGTCATGAAAGTAAGAAGGCGAAACGGAGATACTACCCTCCCCCTTTCAGAGATCGATTGAATAAAATTTTAAGGGGGAAGGTTTCAAAGCTTACATGCCAAGGACGGGGCAAATTCAAGCGGAGGAGAACCGCAAGGGCCTCATTACCATCTTCATGGAAGGTAACGCGTCGAACTTAAAGACGTAATAAACAAAAGTGCTTCTTGGGAGACAACCCATGTTTAATTTTTCTTTAAGTTTTTCAATTCCTAGTGTATAATTCTAAGTTAGTGTCAAGTTTTAGTGTCTACTTTTAAAAGAAATGAGAAAGGTAGTGTGTTAAAGGTGAAAGGATTGAGTTTGGGGTGCTAGGAAAAGAGAAAGGAACACATGGGAAAATTCAGCGCGAAGTCCGGTATACCGCCCCAGAACCCCGGTATACCGCAGGAAGAAAACCCGTGCCACGGGTTACTAACGCGGGTTTTATACAGAGATGAGAAAAAGTGTCGATGCGCGGTCCGGTATACCGGGCCATACCTCCGGTATACCGCAGGTGAAAAAACCCGTACCACGGGTTGAATACCGCGGGTTTTTTCACGGAGACGAGAAATTGAACAGTGGCAAAAACCCGTGCCACGGGGTATATACCACGGGGTCTTTGCAGAGACGAAAAAAATGAAGCACTGATGGGTCCGGTATACCGGAGGTTATGCCCGGTATACCGCAGCTATGTCGGTTTGAAGAGTTTTTGCCTTATAAACTTCTTACTTCATCAAGAAGTAACCCTAGCCTCTTCAAAAACGAATTTTCCAGACCTTAACCCTTATGTACCTGCACAAAGACCACTACAACACCCAAGAACATTAAATCCTTCCTCCTAATCCATTCCAAACACACATCCAACACCACAATCATTCAAGAACATAGAGAAATCTTCTCCTTCAACCTTAAATCTCTTCATCAAAGCTTCAATCCTATTCATTAAACCTTCCCCAAGCCATTACATATTATTACCCATCTCATATAACACCATAATCCTTCATTATAAATCCTCAAAACATCAAATTCCAAAACTCTTCTCTAGATTTTTATTATTTGAAGTTTTGAGTTTGGGGTTCATTGAGATGTCGAAGATTGGGAAGATCAAGAATACCGTGGAGAGGAAGAAGAAGTTGAAGAACCTTTTATTACTTGTGGAGTGTTGAAAGATGTAGTTGAAAGAATGGAACTTTTGGAGGATAATCATGAAGAGGTGTTGAAACCCATATTAAAAAGTCACAAAAGAGTTGGAGCTTATGCAAATCATATTACGTGGAGTGAGCAATGTTCCACATGCCACCTACGCAACACAAGAAGCTCAACCTACACGCAACCATGGAAACCAGCTTCGTGCTGGTTCAGATACGTTTTCCTATCCCTTTCTCATTTGTTTTATTAAGTTTTTATTTGCTTTCTTGAGTCTTTTCGAGTTGTGGGGACACGACTCATTTTTGAGTTTGGGGTGGGGTTCGTTGCCTCATCCCAATTTTTTGTGTTTTACATGCTTTCAATAAAATTAATCTTAGGGTCGCGTTGACTGTAGAGAATTTTAAATGCCCCCATCAAGCATGCTTTTTATGAATTAATGATAGAAAATAGTTGACTTTAGGAGTTAGTGTAAGCTGAACTTTGATTGCATGCAAATACGAGATAATTGATAGGAAAAATTAATGAACAATGCAAAAGAAGTAAACTTGGACTTAAGGATAATAGGTGGTTTGTAGAACGTGAGATCTAAATGAGTAGAGAACCCACTTAGGTATGAACTAGAGACAAATTGTGTTAATAGGAAGATGATAGAGGCATTTCTTTGTTAGCCCTTTGAATCCTTTTTGGCCTTCTATCCCTGAATTAATTTTATCCTTCTTAGACAAATTTTTAGCCTTTAAGCCTTTCTTTTGTCGCCACATTATAAGCCAATTTCCCTTTAGATTATTAGGCATGACCATATGACCCGCACTTGAATCACGATCCTGAGACTTCCTGTCTTGAGCTTGAGTTTGGGGTGGTGGGTCCACTATATGGGAATTTACATTGTGTTGGGATTTTTTTGAGCTTATCAATGATGCTTTGTGCTATATTTTGATGATGATTCACAGGTTATTTATATTGTAACCCTTTGCCGGGGTAATAGTGAATGGAAAAGAAGCTACGAGCTCAAGTTATGAATAGGCATAAATATGAAAAATAACATGATATCTCAACATTAAAAAGAGAGTCATAGCTATACAAAAGAAAAGAAAAAAATGAATGATTTGAAAAGAAAATATATTCGGACCGGCAAAGTGGAAATTTTTAAGTGAATCATCCTTAGTGCTTATTAGGTTAATTTGGGGACTCTAATTAAGCGTCAAATGGGTTGAGTGAGAACTTATTCGAGTGTAAACTCAAGCTCTTGGACAGTTTGTTGATGGTAAGTGAGGAGAGAGCCAAAAGCTCACTTCAAATTTACCAAATATACATACCATACCGTCCTTCAGCCTATGCTAAAACCGTAAAGACCTCGTGATTCCTAGATGCGCAATGAGTTAATAATGAATATTCTAAGTGGAGCATTCAAAGCAAGTAAAGATCGAGGAACACCCTATAGCCACCATCTTGAGATAAGTAATAAGCGTAACCTTGTAACAGTGTGAAATTAATTTTGGATTAATATTGTTTTGTATTCGATTTTGCATGATAAGTGTAGGTGTATATTAATTCCTATATTATACTATATGAAATTTGTTTTAAGTTTTGCTTTTGGATTATTTTCTAGATTCTACCTTCCGCGTTCACCTAAAAGATCCTTTGTTTTTATTTTACTTTGTCGGGACGACAAAGGTTTGAGTTTGGGGTCTTGATGTCTTCCTATTTGTTCTAATTATTAGCCCCTTGGAGACATCCTTTTAGGTGAATAAATGAGTTATTTGATAGACTTTTAGGCTTATTTGATCATATTACACTTTCTCCCCTTGGAAATTAACTATTTCCAGAATCTGAGCGTTTATGCGTAAATTTGACTATTTTTAATGCAAAGTTAATAGGTTCTTGAATTTCATGAAAGACCAATCCAAGGAGGAGAAGTTAAAATTAAAGTCTTAGTGTATTTTAGAGTGTTAGGAAATGATTTTTACTCGAGTTTCTATTTTTAGAGTGCACTTTCCTATTTTGTTTTCTTGATTTATTGATTTATTCTTTTTAAGCATATGCGGTTTAATTATTTATTTAATGTGAAGCTTTAAAAGATAAATGGTATTTACTTAGAGACCAAGTCAAGAAAAAGATGAAAGGAAAGAAGATTTACATGGAAATAAGAAGATTTAGGAAAGATTTATTCAAAGAAGGAAAAGATAAAGCTGCCTTTTGAATCTGAAATTCCAGCCACGTTTTAAAAATTAATTCATAATTAAAGATTGCCATGTATTCTGAACGAGTGGTCTGCACCAATAGAAAGCGCTTTCCAAGACAAGTGGTTTCATATATTGGAACTTCTCAAACGGATAAGTATTGAAAAAAATATGACCAAATCAAATCAGCAGCAAAATCTTACCTTTTCTAGAATTTAGGGCTACGAATTTAAGAGTCTTTAACTTGTCTTCCACTCCAAGTAATTCGACCTAGGGCTTGCTAACACCTATAAATACACCCCTTAGACCTTATAATTCAGTACCTCTCAATAATTCTTCAATATATACATCTTTAGAGAGAGAGTTAGAACCACCTCTCATATTTTACTCAATTCATACATCCTTAGAGAGAGAGTCAGATACTTCACGAGCAAGAAGGCAAAGGAGAAGTTAGAGCTGGAGGAATTCTGTTCTTCCATCAATAGTCATCTAATCCTTAGGTTATATATTTCTTTTCTGTAATTAAATATGATGTCTTTCTATTTAGTTTCAGTCTTTAAATTTATCATGAGCTAAACTTTTATATACTTGAGAATCGCAATAAAGGGATGAACCCTAATTAATTTATTTCTATGTTTTGAATTTGGGATTATTATGATTTAAATTGAATTAGGTCTTAGATATTGGATATTACTTTGTTCTTAATCACTATTTCTTTTCGGTACAACTAGAAATAGATTTTAGTATTTGGGCTATTCACTTTAGTGGCGAAGTGATCATCCGACAGGGGGGTTTGAATACAGATCTAGGTAATACCCGTGTAATGTCCGTTATTGACGACAGATTTAACTAGTTGCATAGCCAAAGAGGTAAAATCATATCATCCGAAGAGCCATATTCGACCATACAGGTGTTTATGATACTTTAGGATAGCTTCTAGGTCCACCCGACAGGGGGCTAGGAGATATTAGAGTCCCGACTAATATACTAATACCAATTCTACCCTTAAACATAGCATAGATTATATTAGTTAGGAGGATTCTTTGCGAGACTCAAGTATATCTCATCTCTGAAGTTAGTTCTTTTACTTTATTATTTCTTTTCTGTTAATTTATTTTATTGCATATTTAGTTATTAGAAAACCAAACAAAAATCTCTTCTTTACTTTTCTGTTAAACAATTATTCTTGCTATCTGATTAATACTGGAGTTGAACCTAATCCGTCCCTGAGAACGAAACTCGATTTATCGGAGTATTACTGGGACAACCGTACACTTGCGGTCATTTTGGTTCCTTTACTTTCGTACTTAATTTAATAAAACACCAGGACCCACCAGCTGGCTAAAGAGAAAGAGAAAGAAGCCTCAAAGGAGGAATCAGAAGATGAAGTTGCACCTGCTGTGCATGAAGAGAAAGAGAGGGTGGAATCGCCACCTATTGTTCAACCAGTGTCGTAAACTATTCCTGATACAAATCCTAAGGATGAAACTGTACTCAAGACATTTGTAGAGGCGTATCAACCTGAAAATATCAACGCCAAATGCTTGAGATTGCAAAGAGAGGACTTACACCGCAACAAGTTTTTACGAAAGTTATTCCTGAGAAAGAGGCGAGTGTAGAGATCCCAAGAGAGAACCTGAGGGTTTCGAGGAGAAGTGAACGAGAGCTACCAACAAAGCTTAAAGATCCGGGAAGTTTCAACCTTCCTATTCAATTACATGGTATGCTCAAGGTGAAAGCTCTGTACGATGTGGGTTCTGGTGTGAATCTTATGCCTAAGTCCGTGTTCGAGAGACTTGGACTTCAGAAATCAGACAAAACGCCAGTGAAGTTGCAGTTCCCTGACAACTCAGTTAAAAGGACATGGGGAACAGTGGAGGACGTCTTAGTCCATGCAGGTAATATCGACATCCCTACTGACTTTGTTATTCTTGATTTTGATGCAGATAAGCAGGTTCCAATCATACTTGGACGGTCTTTCATGGCCACAAGTCAAAGTGTGATCAACTTCCAAGAAGGGACCATCACCCTTCATGCAAAGAACGTATCCGAGACCTTCTATGTCTTAGGTAAGAAACAAAGGAAGTTAGATCCCACCGTTCCTGTCATCCACAGCCTTTCACATCACAAAGTCCCTCCTGAGAAGATCCACTTAGAGCCTGTGGATACTGAGCCAAACATTGAGTTTGGGGTTGGCCATGAAGTTCATGGAAAGCTCACAAACGAGAGAATAGGCCACGACGTTCCAAGGACTCGTGGATGGGACCATTCATTGTCACTACGGTTGTTTCAGCCAAGGTGATAGAAATTCGCCCCAAAACTGGGGTCAAGCGCAGATTAGTTGACGTTCATAGCCGTACTCGTTGTTGGGGAGGCTATATTCGCAAATCTTGACAGAGGTAACACGTCTAACTTTGAAAGACGTTAAACAAAAGTGCTGTACCGGAGACAACCCGTAGTTTTTTTAGTTTTTATGTCTTTTACGTTTTTTAGTTTATGTTTATTTTAGTTATTTTTAGTTGATAGTGCATATTTGAGAAAGGTATTAGTGTTTTTGGTGTGTAGGAATTGGAGAAATCGAGTTAGGGACGCGAGCAAAAAAAATTTCGGAGCGGAAGAAAGACCTGTGCGGACTACCCCCGCGGTGTACCCCTATAACGCAGCTATGGTCCGCAGGGCAAAAACACGTGCCACGGGTTGGAGCCACGGGTCCTACCCAGAACCGAGAAAAAAAGACCCCGCGGACTACCCCCTTCACCGTGCCATGCACCGCACGGTTAAAACCCGTGCCACGGGGTAGGTCCACGGGTATTTTGATGAAGAAGGCGCAGGGTACCCCTGTGGTGTACCCCCTAGTCCGCACCATGGTCCGCAGATCCAAAACGCGTGCCACGGGGTCCTACCACGTGTATCATCTAGAGGGTAAAAAATTTCGAGCATCAGATGCTGCGGTGTACCCCGCGGTACACCCCTGGTCCACAGGTATAGTCCGCACGAAGCCGCTGGAGAGAGAAAGAAAGGATTCAAGTGTATAAATGAGGTATTAAGCCATTATTCCAAATTTTATAAACCTAAAGCCTCTTTCTCTTCTCCTAAACTCTCCCAACTTCATTGAAGCTCATCAAAACCTTCACCAATCATCAAAACACTACCCAATCATCAAGAAAAACACATCAAATCTTCTCTCCACCTCATTAAAAGAGAGAATCAAACACCCAATCCTCACCAAATCCATCAAAAATTGAAGAATCAAAGAGCTCAAATTTTCACAATTCATCCTACAATTTCTTAAATCCAAGCCAACTCATTACAAATCCACCTCACCCACATAGAAAATCATAATCAATTCACCTATCCTAAGCCAAATCAAGCTTGTTCAACCATTAATTCACAAGTTCAAATTTCAAGGGTTGCTAAAGCTTTGAGTTGGGGGTTAATTGAAGATGACTAATAGAACAACAGTTTTAGCTAACAAGAGGGAGGTAAAGAGTAACAAGGGATTGGATTTAATCAAGAAGAAATCAATTGACAAAGGTTCTAGTTCTAAATCAAAGGGTAAAGATAGAGTTGAAAAGAGTGCAATACCTTTGTTTGATCGTAATGGTAAAAAGCTGTACTATTATGCAAAGGAGAAAACACAACCTTCACAAGATCCTACACCTAGAGAGAAAGAGGAAACTTCAAGGGCCCTGAAAGGTTCTGCAGAGAAACAGTTGAAAGAACTACCTTTTGCTTATGAGAAAGTATTCAAGGAAGAAGTTGGTATAGGAGAATACGCGCGATTCTTAGAGCTTGGTGAGAAATTGGGTTGGTCTACGTTCATGGTAAGATGTTCTGAATTATGTCATGAGTTAGTTTTGGAATTCTATTTAGGCCTCTTTAGCCGAGATAGTAAGTGTGTTCCGATTAGAGGAAAGCTAGTTCCTTTCACAGTTGAGGAGATTAGAAACCACTTCAAGTTTAAGAAATTGAAAGGTTATTGCAAATTTGAAGAAGCGGTTGCTAAACGAAAAATCTTTTATGAGGAATTACTTTTCTAGCATGTATTAGACAAGGAGAAAGTGCAATCACATAAGGGAGAATTGAAGGCACCTTGGCCTTACAAATATCTTCAATCGGATGCAAGAATTTGGCACAATTTCCTTGTTCCTAATGTCTTTGGGAACACACGAACTTTGGATGTGACTATGAAGTACGCTTTACTTTTGGACTGTATTTTGAGAGGAGAAGAAGTTGATGTGGCACAGTTGATCTTTGAGGAGGTGATACGATTTTCGGTCTCTCCTAAATCAGTTTATAATGTTAAATTCCCAACTATGATCACGTGTCTTGTGCGAGAAGCGAATATTGTATTGGGTGAAGAAGAGAAACTCGAGTTTAAGACGAGTTATATTGATAATGCTTGGATCAAATATATTTTTCGAAGAGCGGGTTCTACGCAAGTCTCGAAAGAAGAAAATGAGCAAAGTTGGCAAGAGAAGATGGAGGAGCGTTTAACCAAATTCGAAGCAGCTCAAACTTCCTTAGTCAAAGATGTGGCACAAATCAACGCTAATCAAGTGCACATCATGAAACTCCTTGAGAAATTAACGAAAGGTCCAACAAATCCAACCTTGGATGTCAATGATGCGAGGCAATAAGCCTCGAGAGTATGTTCTCTCTCTTCCTTACCATTTCTGTAAATATGTTTATCTGCTAATTTTAATTTGTGTTTTTCGAGTCTTTTTCGAGTCGTGGGGACACGACTCATTTTTGAGTTGGGGGTGTGAGGATTCGTTGTCTCTCATCTCCATTTTTCTGTTTTTAGGTAGAAATTAAAATTTTTGATACATGGGAATTAGATGTAGGGTGTGTTTAATAGCTTGAAAGCATAAGCTCAGTGAATTAATGATAGAAAGTAGTATGTTTATGAGCTATGTATTTGTATGCTTTTGAGTATTTGCAGGAAAACACACGTCGATAGTAAAGAAAAGATTAGTGAGCAATGCGATAGAAAGTATGTTCGATCTCAGGGAACCTTGAGAAGTGTGTAGGCCGTGAGATCCAAGCTTGTTGATAAACCATTTGATGAAAGTGCTAAAGGTAAGAAAATAACGAAATTACATAGTGTAGAAAGTGATTAAGGCGGTTCTTTCATACTTGAAGCCTTTGAAGCCTTTTTATACCTTCTCACCTTGTGATTTTTGTTTTTATATGCTATATCCTTCTCAGCCCCTTCTAGCCTTTCTAAAGATTTTTACTGAAACACGTTATAAGCCATATCCCTTTAGATTATAGGACTTTTCCATATGACCCGCACTCGAATCGCGATGCATAGACAGTTGTTTTAGAGCATGAGTTTGGGGTGGTGGGTCCACCATTATGGGAATTGTTATTGGGTTGGGATTTTTGAGCTTATTAATTGTGCTTTGTGCTTATATTGATGATGATTCACAGATTGTTATTGTAACCCTTTGCCGGGGTAATAGTGAATGAAAAAGAAGCGACGAGCTAAATTTTCCAACAAGGGCATTAAAAGAAAAAATATATATAAGAAAATAGCGTGATATCTCAACATTCAAAGAGAGTCATAGCTATAGAAAAAATTGATTTGAAAAGAAAAGAAAAATATATATATTCGGACCAACAAAGTGGATTTTTATGTGAACATCTTAAGGTTTAAATTGGGTTATTGGGGATGCTAAATTGTGCATCAAGGAATTCATTGGGTTGAGTGAGAAACGTTTTATGAGAGTAACTCAAGCTCTAGGGAGATTCGTTGATGGCTAGTGAGGAGAGAGCCAAAAGCTCACTCCAAATTATCCAAATATACTATCATACCGCCCCTAAGCCTACATTACAACCTTGAAGACCTTTTGATTCTTTGCTATGTAATTGAGAAGTGATTGAGCCATTAGAGATTAGTTGAGTGGATCTTTGAATACTAGTGAAAATCTATGAACAATCTATAGCTCTCTTGGGGAACTGAGTAAAGTCCCAATCCTTCTTACATTGCGAAACTAATCTGATCTTGAAGTCAAGCCGTGTTGACTGTAGATATGAGAAGTGTACAGGTATGTAGTTTATGAATATTATTCCATGAAATGTTCTGAGTTATGTGCTTTAGGTTTATTCTATATATTCTGCTATGCTTTTCCCTTGTGTTTAGAATTTTATAAGTGTGTATTTATAGACTTCCCTTTGTTTTTATCTTTATTGTATTGGGACGATACAACTTTGAGTTGGGGGTCTTGATGTCTCCTCATTTGTGATAGATTAATATTAGGATGAGACATCATTTTTAGTGATTTAGAAGTCATAAATGTCGATTTTCTTAAGAAATAGTGCACTTTCCTATTTTGAGTCTTGATTTAGTAAAATAATATTTTTAGAGCATATTGGGTTTAATTGTTTATTTAGTGTGTAGCTTTAAAGATAATTATGGAGCTTAATTAGAGTCCAAGTCAAAGAATACAACTTATGGAAAGAGATTTGCATGGTAATTGGAGATAAGGAAACAAAAGCTAAAAAGATGGAAAAGGAAAAGCTGCCTAAATCTGGGATTCTGTAGCACACGCCTAAAGAAGTGCTATTTACCCCAAGAAATAGGCCGATTTTGGTAATTTCCTTTCATAGGGACAAAGATAATTCTGTTACGATTCTTTTGGTATCTTATGGATCTCAAACCGACCAATAACGAAGAAGATATGCTCAAAACGGTCCAGCAGTGTTTATCTTTATTTCCATACGAATTTGATTTGGGCTAGGAGTCCAATACTTTATCTCTTCCTCAAGAAAACGAATTAGGTCTTCTAAACACCTATAAATACACCCTTATATCACTTGTAAAATCATCCTTGCCTCATAGTAATTAGTTCTTAAGGTTTTAGTCTTCCAAGTTATTGTAGAGAGCAAGATGATGTCTTTTGTAATTTCTTTTAGTTTATTTCCTTAAGGTATGAACTAAACTTCCCATAGCTTGGGTTTTGCATCATGTATAATCTATGAATTCTAATTCTTCTATCTAAGTTTCTTTGGGAATTATATGTTTTAATTTGATATTAGCTACTTATCTCATATTTGTTTATGTGTTTTGATTTATTGTCTTTCATAGAACTGATCACTTTAGGATTGTTTTAATAGTAGTTAGATGGTCTCCTTGACAGGTTGTTTAACTACTGAACCACCACATAATGTCTAGTGTCGATATTAGTTCTGACAAAACATGATTCTAACTAGATAGTCATTAGGGTTTGTTTTAATCACCATATCACCAATGATTGAAGTGTTTGCTTAGGGCCTTGGTAGCGCTTGATAACCCTATTTGAAACCACGTCTTGGTTGTGCCGTAGCCCCCTTAGTCGCTCTCAAGGTCTAAGGTATGGGAATTTAGAATCCTGCCTAAGTATACCAAGAGCTAATATTCTCCCTTATTAACTAGATTTATAGATAATATTAGAAGGATTAGTGCATACTAGCAAAACCTGAGCTATATCTCTCATCTCATATTCTTAATCTTTTACTTTATTGTCTTCTATTTTCTTAGTTTTAATTCTTAATTTCGAAAATCTATTTGCTTTTATTTTCTGTCTTTAATTATTTACTTTTACTCGTTATTTCTACTCACGCGTATAACACACTTAAGTCCCTGAGAACGAACTTAACTTATCATTAAAACTTGCATACGTCTTGTAATACTTGTAGTAGTGTGCTTGTCTAGGGTGAGAGTGCGTAGTTTCTTGGCTTAATTTTATCTTATTTTTATCACACCCTAGGCTACACCAGCTCTAAAGGTTATTATAACCTCTCAACAATTATTTTATCAAATTAATGGCATCAACCATATGACAGCACTTGACAAAATAACTTTGATCCTTATATAGGATTCTATCTAGGATTAGATTCATACGCTCAGAAATTTGCATTGTAAAAATCTAGTGAACCACGTTACAATAAGATATAGGTCAGAAAGCATCGATCTAGGTGCTATCATCCGTTTTGGGTATGAGAAATAAAATTGTATGATTAAGTTGTTTAAGATGGATCCAGAATTGAGGAATTTTATTAACATCTATCACACTTTTTCCAACTATATTCAAAGACTTTTTGAAGAATTGAAATAAATATTCATCCGTCTGGGAGAATTATAATTATCAATTAAAAAAATACCTCTCTATTATCTTCTTTGGGGACACATCGACACACAGAGAAAGAATATAGGAGGATAAAAGTCGAAGAATCATGTGTAGGACAAGACAATAATAGTCAATTACCCTAAGCTCGGTGGTGAAATGGTGTAGAAGTAATGCAATAGGGATCCAACTTCTTCTCCAAGCTTTTCTCTATTCTTCAATTGGGTCTCCTGACTTCTAATGATATAATTTTGAGAAATAATGATTAAGGACTAATAAAGTACTGCTAAGGGAACCTCTCTAATGTTAATAACTTATACATATAGAGTAAAAAACGTGTTTATGGGTTGTGGGATTTTTTTAGTGACTGATCACTAAAGAAGAGAAACAACTACCGCAAATGTACAGGTCGCCCAAGTAATAAGTAAGTAAAAACGAGATAAATCATCTCCACAGGGATTGCGAGGTAAAACATTAGTGTTTAAATGATAGATAGAACTAATTGTGATGCAAAGTAAATAAAAGATAAATAACGATATTTTTGTTTGTATTTTTTTGTGATTAAATGAAAGAAAGTAAATTGACTAGATTAAATGAAAAGACAAGAAAGTAATGACTAAAGATTACGTAAATATGAGAGGTATACTTGAGTCTCGCAAAGATTTCACCTATGTTCATATATCTAATACTTCTGTTTAAGGGTCAAATTGGTAATTCTATATTATTAAGAACTCTAAATTCTCCTAACTCTTTCCCGATAGACTTAAAAGCTATCCTACATTTTACAAACCCCGTCAGGGTGATTATAAGCTATGTCCAGATGATTAAGACAATTACCCAATTGGTTACGCGGTTTGTCAAGCACGTCAGGATCAATGACGAATACCACACGTCTATTATTTAGTTCAGTAATTAAACCCCCTCCTCCCGAATGATCACTGCCACTTGTGAATAGCTTAATTACTAATACCTATTTCTAATTGGTCAAACTAAAAACAGTAAACAAGCAGGAAATAATAGTCAACATGAAAAACCTAACTCGAAACTGAACCACAATCCAAAATTCAAAATTATGAAATAAATTAAACTAGGGCTTAACCCATTACGCGATTATCAAGTATAAAAGTGTTTAGCTCATAATCATATAAAAAACAAAAAAGAAATTAATTATATACATGTTTCATAAAAACAAAATGAAAAGATAAAACCTAACTAAAAGAATAATCTTGAGCTGTTGGTTGGAGAAAGGAGTTATCCAGCTTCTGCCCTTGCCTCTGCCTTCAGAAATATGGATTAATATTAAGCGTATGTGAAAGCTCTAGTTAATGAGGTCTTATATAGAGCTTAAAATGGATTGGAACCTTATTTGACTTAATTAAATGATTATGGGCCCAAGTCTATTTTACAATTCCCGCAAACTGCTGAACACACTTTAGTAAAAAAATGTAACTTTCCAACGTAGGTCCAAAGCACCTTATTCTACTTCATAAATGTCTCTAACTCGGAGGTGCACCTTTTTAATTTTAACCACCAGACCTGAATCTACACCGTTTGGGCTCAGAAAGACCTAGAAGTGACGACGTTTGCTCTACTTCTACACCGTTTCACCAATGATCTTTGGGTATTTGAGTAGTAGTTTCTTGTCTTAACATGATTCTTCGACTTTTATTCTCCTATCTTATTTCACTATGTGACGATGTGTCCCACGAATATATTAAAGAGGTTATTTTTAATTGATAGCGATAAATCTCCCATACAGATCAATATTCCTTTAATTTCTTCAAAAAGTAATATTGTCGGAAAAAGTGTGTTAGATGTAGTAAGTAAAATTTTCACCTCTTGATTCCATTTTACAAAAATTAATCATACTATTTTAGTTCTCATCCCCAAAACGGATGATACTTCTCCATGGATGCTTTCTGGCCTATATCTTATTGTAACGTGGTTCACAAGTCTATCACGATGCGAATTTCCAATTGTATAAATTTGATCCTAGATGGAATCCTAGATAAGGATAAAAATTCTTTCGTCCTAGGACATCTTAAGTCTGACACCATTCATTTGATGTAAGAATTGTTAAGAGGTTATAATAACATTTATATCTTCCTATATGCACGATCAAAATTGACTTTTAGAAAGCTTTTAGCACAATTTCATTGAGATTTGTTAATGGAGTCCTAGTGTATTAATTTTTCTGGAAAAGTACATTGGATCGACATTACCATCATATTCATTATCCATTAATGGAGGCTCTCGCAGATTTTCAAAGGTTCAAAAGGGTTGTGTCAAAATGATCCTTTATATCCTTATATTTTTACCTTACGTTTAGAACATTTTTCTCGAATGATTAAGAAATGGACGATCGAGCGTTATGTCTATCACCTAAAATATTGAAAGCTTAAATCACTCACCTGGGATTTGCGGACGATCTTATGATTATGGCTAGAGGTGATTGAAGATTTGTTGAAATCCATATAAAATGAATGGATTATTTCAGCGAGTGTCTGGGTCTTCGTATGAACTTTATTAAGTCTAATTTATATTTTGTGGAAATTAAGAATGAAGAAAAGTTAGTTTTATAAAGGTTTTGACGAAAACGCAGTTGGGGATGATGATGTTTAAATATATAGGAGTTCCTCTAGGGGAATCTTGTGTGATAACGACTGATTATCAACATCTGAGGGTTAAACTGAGAAAGTGTGTGAGATTGTGCAATGATTCGATTTTTGACTTATATTGTAAGGCTCAAACTCATTTGATCTGTCCTCCAAGGTATTAAATGTTTTTGGTTTGCAATCTTTCTGATTCTGAGTAATATGCGTAGTGATATTATTAGTATTTTCCATAAATTCTATTTGAATAAAGAGTGTTTGTGTATATCTTGGGAGAAAATTTGCACTCCTAGGATAGAAGATGGTTTGGGATTGAAGGATCTTCAGGCATGGAATAATTCTATGTTAATGAAAACCGTGTGGCGTATCATTGTTGGGAAAGATTGGTTGTGGGTTGATTAGGTGAAAGTTGAGTTGGGTTACTGTAAGTTGCATCAAAATAGTCCACAAATAATTAAACCTCAAGAAAATAATCATAATACACTATATAATTAAGTGAATAGTATGGGATAATGTCACTTTGTGACAATGATGATGAAATTCATCAATTAGATATGGTAGTGATGTCAACAAGACTAGTGGGTGAAGTAAGCATAAAAAATGAAGAATTATTGGGTAACAAAATTGTTGATGAAGAATTGTTGGTAAATTTGGTTGGATCATGTGATCAAGGAAATGAATTAGACAAGTGTTGAAATTCTACGGGAAGAGCCAATAGAAGGTGCCACGTCCCATTCAAAGGGTTAATACTGGTCATGAAGTGATATAAAATGGGTACGAGCCACGTCGTGTAGGTTACTTACAGGCTGTAGTTGACTATTCAACACAATGGAATAGTGACGGTACAAGTCCAATCATCCAATGCTTCCACTTGGCAATGAAAATTCCATAACTGACCATGCCCCATACGTAGATACTGACAATATCAATCCATCCATCCATTAGCACCCCTCCACTTCGTAGAGGTATTGCGAAAGAATATTTTGTCTTCACTAATTGTGGTGAATCTGACCATGCAGATCCAGTCAATCCGAGCGTGACACGTGGAGCTGAGAAGGAACTAGCAGTTGTTGACCAAGCAAAGAAGTTGAATGATGAGTGTAGCAGACCTGACTCTCGTAGCCTGACATATCACATGAAGCTGCCAATAGTTGTAGTTGACTATTCAAAGGTTCCAATTTCTGATTGTACTATTGTAGCGAATATGATCAAGCCAATCATGCCATCTTGACTAGTATTATTGAAGATCAGTAACAACTTTAAAAGATGACTGAATTTGTGCTACCAACCAACATATACCACATCGCATCAACCATACAATAACTTCGATAAATTTGTGTGCACATAGTATGAACCAGAACGTAACACGTGCCGTTTAAAGTCAATGAGAGTGAACCAACTCTTTCAATCAACAGAGAAGTATGAGTAGCATCACTAGGTCACACATCCAGCGTGTACGAGCGTGCGGGCGTGTGGGTGTGTCAAACCATGGACCGACCATCATTCCGCGAATGAATCGTCACCAAAATTATTTGAGTCAACGCTACTAATTTAATAGTCAAACAAGTCAATTTTTGAGAAGTAGAAGCATTTACGAGCATTCAAACCCCCGGACGATAACTTTTGTGCTCGATTTTCTACCTAACCATATGTGAGAATTGTTGGGAACCGGAGTATCATACGTGTTATTATCCTGGAACGAGCCTTGTTGGTCAAATATTAGACGATCTAGTTGGTTGTGCTAGGGGAACAATTATTAATGTCATATATGGTATTAGCCTTGAAAAGATCCACATTTTGAATATGGTATTATCCTATACCGAGCCTCGGTTGATCAAAACATAACTGATCTAGCTGACTGTACTAGGGATGCTGATAGTAGCGTCACACATGTTATTGGCCTAGACCGAGCCACAACTGACAGTAAATGTGAGACACGGGGTATGGGCTGAGACCAAGCCTCATGGGACCATGGGCTATATAAGCCTTAGAATGTCCTCATCATCACGTTGGTCCGAGTCACACCTACCAATCATATAGAGACGCCTATCTTGATTTGAGCACTCAAGCCATTAACAAGCTTTCTGCGACGCTGTACGACGTCTTTCAAACTCAATCTTATCACTAACCATGTGCAAACAATGTTTGGAAACTAAGTGTGATCCCCAAAAACTGTGTTATTATTATGATGATGCTCTTATGGATATGGACCTGACTGTGTACTTTTTGGAGATGGTTTGAGTCAGCAAACAACTTATGCTTAGCGTTTAGAGTCACATATGATATATGTCGTGGTGTGAGATGGTGTTTAGCATTTTTAGAGGGATGAGTACCATATCTAGCTCCCTCAAATGACTCATAAAGATGAAGGCAGGAGTGACTTGGAGGGGGAAAGTGTGGTGTATTGGATTTGCAGATATGGTTTAATCTATCTGCATAAGACGGAATAAGTGAGTTCACTAGGGAGTGGTCACTACCAATGACGTTATTCTTAAGGGAGATCAACTTTGCAGCTATCACTCACTTTTTGTCGTGTACCTTCATCTTCCCATTTCAGAAGTTAGGGGGTTCATCTTAGATGTACATTGATATATACATGTAGGATCTATGAGGGAGTAAGACTACACTTAACGTACTACTAGATTACCAATTTTGTATTGGTTCCATCAAATGTATTGTTTTTAGTCTCTTTTTGTTGTCTTATTAATACCATGGTTCTCACCTAACGGAAAAAATTAGGAGAAAAATAGTTAATTGTATTGTGATGCCTTATTTAACTTTATATCAAATTTATTTGTTAAAATGTAATCTAGGTTCGTAATTGAATTAAATAAGAAAAATTTATTGGTTACTAAAAACAAAAAAATGGGAATACAAAAATGGAGGAAAAGAAAATAAATGTAACTCCAATTTCACCTATCCCACATGTTTGGCACGCCCAACCACCCTCCCCAATTCGGACCCCACTCCCCACCACCTGGCCTAAACCCCTTTCCCACATCCCTATATTTGATAAATCGAATTTTCACTTTTTAGATAAATAGAAAAAAAAATATTAAAAAAGATTACATGAAAAATCTATATTATACAAGAGCATTGACATGACCAACCAGGTTATAAAGGCCCAACTCGAGTTTTTATTAGCCAGAGATTATCCACTAGCTGAAACCCTATATAAAAGTCTAGCTTAAAAAATGAGGCTCGAAGTTTTGGGCCTCGGATAAAAAAATTGGTTCTCGAGCCCATCTGATACACACGTACAGTTTTCACAACGAAAGACCTTAATATATTATCCCCCCACCCAACCCTGTCGTCTCGGTTTATCTTATCGTATATGTGTCACCATACTCTCTTCTCCCAGATAAACTAAACCCTAACTCTACATTTAGTGAAATCATCAATAAGTAGTCTATAAGCCTAAATCAATAGTATTTTTTGATGATTTACACGGTAAATATACACATTAAATATACTCTCTTTTCAAAAGTATGGGTTGTCATTTAAATCTCTCAGATTTGGTAGGTTGAAATGTTTTTTTTCGTTAAATGATAGAATTAAATTTTCCATTTTTGTCAATCCAAGTTGTGTAATTGTCGTTTGTGCAGATTACTATTGTTGATTTGCTCAGATCTTTCAAATGCTTGAATATATATAACTCGTGGTTGATCCGGCAATGGTTTAAATTACCATCTCCACCATGTTTTGAGTAATTTCTTCTACTTTTCTAATGTTTGTTTATTATTTATTTAATTTATATTTTATATATAATTTTTAGACTTGTAATTTATTTGTTGGATTCGTTATTTTTTATGTCTATTATACAAAGAATAAAATCCAAATAATTGTGTATTCTTGAGCATTATTACAAACCCCTTATTTACTTTAATTACGCTATTTATTTTACTTTTATGTTTTTTCATATATATGCAATATTGTAAACATATTTTAAATAAATCTAAGTGGTTTTATAGATGTAATATGATATTGATAGTTTTTTATTTGTGCGTTTAGACTAATAATTTATTTTATACGTGTTTATGTATATCTAATTTTATTGATTCTCGTTCTCTTTTTATGCTTTACATTGTAGTTTTTTATTTTATATGAAATTATTAAAATTGATTTACTTATTGTTGAGTCGTATAATATTATTTGTGCATAAAAATCATTAAGTGGTGCATATTTATATATAATTTTTCATTGCATTAAGATTTTTATACTTATGCGATGAGTGTAAAGTATGTATAAGATTTTGCATGATTTTGTATTCAAGTGTATATGAACATTAATTTTTAATGTAAATAGTGATTTCTATGTATGTTATATTCAGATTTGTCATTATCCATGTGTTATATGATCTTTTATGTTTTATCATGTTAGTACATGTGTTGAAGTGAATAAAATAACAAGAGTAATAAAATTAATAGAGTGGTTTATAAACGGATATAGTATATTTTGTGTGATTAAATGGTGATTTTCCTGACAAAAAAAAATGGTGATTTTGGAAATTTGTGAGACTATTTTATGTTGATGTATATTTTCCAATGGATATAAATGTATAAAATGTAGAGTAAATTTCCCTTTTTCTACCCCGGTTGTCAACCTATCCCCAATTTTAAAAAAAATTCTACATACACACTATACTTAAAAAACACGACTCGTTGCCCATTTTGGACAAGTTACGTCCAAAAAATCCGTTAATTGACCCACGTGTGCGAAATATGTCTAAAATAATTAATTTTTTGCAATCATTTTAAAAATTAAAAAACAAAAAACCTCTTTAGGGAAGGTAATTTTGCCATTTCAAGTATAGTTTATTGACTTATATAATAAGTGATACATGACTACTTATATTTTTATTTGTTCAATGTTACAGAATCAATCATTATCTTATTTTAAACAAGATTGATGGTCATATCATTTCAATTATATAAGGTAATCTATTCTTACTATTAACATATTTTACTTGAATTATATGAACCTTGGAACCTGAACTATGAATCATGTAACATGAATCATAAACCATAAATTCTAAATTAAATTTTACAAATGTGTTATATATATATATACATATATATTATGTATAACCCATGCATGAAGGCATTGAAAAAAGATTGTTCTTTTATCTTGTAGAAGATGAAATAGAATAAATTAAGTGTGTCTAAAATTTAATTAAGAGTAAATATCCATTTTACCCTTGAATTACAACTTGATTGAAAACTTACCCCTTGAAATATAAAATGTGTATGCTCACCCTTGTATAAAGTTGTTGGATAGACCTTCTCAGATCCATAATCAATAATTTCTATCTTTACTAAGTCAAACCCCTTTCATTAGGACTGTGATAATTTTTCATGATTTCGTGGATCATTTTGTTTGCACCCTACACATTTCCACAAACCTTTTATAATATTAACCATGGATACCTAAAAATTATCACAACACCAAAAAGAAACACCACAAAAAATTTGTTATAAATATTTTTAAAATTTAAAATGTTATGTTTAAAAAACACATAATGATACTTTTCAAGTGTTTTTTAGGGTCTAAGAACACTTTTAAAAATCTAGAATAACTTTCAAATGCTTTTAAAATAAACACTTTTTAACAAGCACTTACTAGTTGAGGACCTGACGTTGAAAGTTTCCCAAATAGTCTTTAAACTTTGTTTTACTTCAAATAGGGTACATGAAAACTTGGTTCTAATATTTTTTCATACTATGGCAGGGGTCTAATCTGTTTTGCTCATTCACAAATAGAGCAAGGCTTGAAATGCTGGGAGTAAATAAATCGGATATGCTAAGAATATCATTAGATATGCTATCAGATGACTTGGATGAACCAGGAACGTTCAGTAATGTCATTCAAGATGTGATGCACCAGGTAATTTGGAAGACTCTTCACCTTTTTCTTTTGGGCGTATAACCGTCTTTTTCATTGTTGAATAGTTTTCAAAATAATAAAAAGGACGAAGAAATACAAAAAGTTGAAAATATAGTAGTGGATTACAGAAGTGTTGAATATACCCTTTGTGTTATAATAAAAATGCCCATATATACCCTTCAAAGACCAAAATGCCTTTAAAGTTAATTTATTTTATTTTATTTTATGTATCCTATTTACAATACAATATAAAAATTAAAAATTAGTCTCCACTCTTACTCGCACCAATAGATTTCTTTTCATTGACTTTTTATAAAATAATATATTTTTGAAAAAAATAAAACTAATTTTAAAAGGTATTTTAGACTTAAAAAGTATATATTATATCTTTTATTATATTACAAGTACATATCTTAGTTGGATTTTTTTCGGACTTTCTCCATTTATTGTTGTTATGAAAAACATATGATTTTCTAGGGTTATAGCATTGTTATGCTTTGTTTCATAATTAAAAAAAATCAAATTTCAGAAATTACAAATCTTTTCTTATTTGTTTTATAAAATACAAAACAATCCTTCTAACATGGCTTTCACTTTTCAGGCTCTACTTGTTTAACTTCAGGACACTTCTAGAATCCTAAAGAGCTTCTTATCTTATATGAGAAAGTCGTTGTCTGGAAAGTTCTGAATCAGGTGGGCGATCTCCACAGCATTGCCTTTTCATTTACCGGCTGGTCCATTGCTGATTGACGCACATGCATCTATAAACCTTCACAATTAATTAATTGCTCTTTCCAGTTGATTTGGAAATTAAAATTCTAGTCAAACACTAGTTGTAGAGATTTTATTTTTTAAATGTGTGTTGTATGCATAAAACTATTAGAGTTTATGATTAGGTTGTGCAAGCTTATTCTGAGGTTATCCTTTTTTCCTCTCATTGCTATTTTTTTCTTATATTGCATATGGTCTCCTTAGAAAAATGTTATGAATTTGGTATTGGGGTATACGTTTAGGGTCAATGATGAATAAATGACAAAGTCCATGTGAAAGTGATGTTTAAAGAAAAAAATATTATGTTAATACACGCTAACAATATATTAAGATTTTCTTCCTTTTCTAAATTATAAATTAAACAAAATCACAGCAAAATAATAAAAAATGCTAACTAGGAACTAAATTAGGGGAAATAACATTGGATGGATCATACAAAGACTTCCTTTTTTAAAGTTTGAATAACGAAAAAAATCTCAAAACTCAAAAGTTGTGTTACAGAAAAAATTTCATAACTCATAAATAAGGAAAGATCAAGAAGACAAAATAAGGTGGAGTTTGAAATATACTAGATTTGTGGGTCAACGTCTTTCAAATTTTTTAAGGTAAAAATAGTATACATAAATGAATAGTTACACATGTTAAATTCAATACCATTACGTGTATCGTTCCTTTAATAGGTTGAACTTACCAGTTAGAATTTACCCAAAAATATACAAACCTAACACCATTGAACCTAATTTATATAGTATCATTAAAATTAGGGTAAATGACATATAGAGTATTGGAGACTAGATTTTTGTCCTATGGGAAGTAGTGAGAATCTTATTTATTTAAAGAGAACTCAAGGATGACCAAATACTAAAATACCCTTAATTACACTAAAAGACCAAAAAATTGTGAGTGTTGTCACTTTTCATCTATAATCACTACACACCTACCACCTACCTCCAACCACTGACCTCCGACCACCGACCACCGACCACCGATAACCAACCACCGACCACCCAAAAAATAGAGTATCAGAAAAATATAGAGTATCGAAGAAAATATAGAGTATCGGAAAAAAATAATATAGAGTATTGGGAAAAAATATAGAGTAACAAAAAAATCAATGAGTATCGGAATCAAAACAATGAGTATTGAAATAAAAAGAAATAGTAATATTCAAAAACAAAATAGAGTATTCATTACAAAATTTAGAATACTCTATAAAAAATATAGTGTACTCTATAAAACTAGAGAGTATTACATTTTTTTTCTAATAGCTAACTTAACCGCTACCTAATAATAAGAAGAAGAAAAAACTAATTCAAACTTAACAGCTACCTAATTACAACAAAAAAAATAGCTAAACAAATCTGGTTTAACCAGATCTTACAACCCAAAAAAATAATGCATCAGCTTCTCGCAGGAAGAAGCGCTGCCGCCACTCGCTGACACTATTCTCTTAGCTGCGAGCTGCTGAAATGGTGAGATGGACATGCGAAGACGCTGTGGTGGTGCAGAGGCGACGGCTTGGAAGTGCAGAGGTCGGACCTGGGGTGCTCGAAGGTCGTGTTAGCTGGGGATTCATAGCTAGACCTGGTTACGGATGCGCACGAGTCTTTTTCTTTCTCGATCGGAGCTCAGGCGATGTTGGACATCTGTGATGACAAAAAGAACATATTATAGTCAATATTGGTTTTTAACTCTTCCCACATTGGTGGGTTTTAAAGAGTTATAGCTATTTTTATACTATGTGATTTCAACTTAGTCCAAATACCCAATAATCATGCACATGGCAAGGCATTGATCTAGCCCACACGCGCGCACCACCACCACCACCACCCACCGGCCCGGCCCGGCACCGGCACCGGCGACGGCGACAGCGTAAGGCGTGGGGTGTGGGTCGTGGGGAGTTTGGGGAGTTTGGGGAGTTTGGGGAGTCAAAAAATGAAAAATGAAATGGATTTTGTATCAGCTCTTATAGTGGGGGGTTGACTACTCAAACTTAAACGTTGAGACAAATCTCCACCAATCTCGCACGCGTTAAGGTGAAAGAATATCCCAGCAGCTGTTACTTAGACAAGTCAAACACGTGGGAATATCAAAGGAGGTCAACTAAGCTGTTACAGAAAATCAAATCAAATCAAAAACGTGGGGGTTACAAGACAATCAAAAACGTCAACCCAATTAAGCCAATTTCGGGAGGAAATCGTGGGCCTTAATGGAGACGTTTCTGAAGGCTTGGGTCCTCCTCTACACTCCCCTATATAAAGAGCACTCACTCCACTTTCAGAAGCTACGAAAATACACCAAGGAAAAACTCTCTGCCTCACCATCTTCTCTCTATAATTTCCTAAACGTAGTTTTAGTTCTGTTAGAGATACCGGTCACGCCGGAATATCTTTTTAACAACCATAGTTTGACGGTGACTTCGTTTTTCTTTATCGTGTAAGTGTATTTCCGTTTTACGTGTATTGTTATTGGAATTTCCGTGTATTGTTATTTCAATTTCCGTGTAAACGTTATTTCAATTTCCGTGTAATTGTTATTTCGTTTTTTCCGTGTAATAGTTTGTTTACACTTAAACGCGTTTTTTATTCTCATAATTTTTCTTTTCGGGAAACCATTTCTTTTGTAAAACCGGTGATTACTTTTAATCACAATTTAAAAAGATATTCATTTTCTTTTTTTTCACCGGTTATTTTTGAAAATGGCTCTTCCGATTTCGGCTGTTGGTTCCTCTTTGAACACAAAGCCTCTTCTCGACGCAAACAAGTTGGAACCCCTTAATGGTTCTAACTATAAGCGTTGGGCGCAAAAAATCATGATTTGTCTTGAACAGTATGAACTCGACTTTGCTATAGTCGAGGCTCCTCCTCTTTTGGAAATTGGAGCACATACTGAACAAGAGCTAGCTAGGCATGCTGCCCTCGAATCTAGGTTCAAAAGAGCTAATACCATGGCTCGGGGCTGGATGTTGAACCACGTTACTAATCCCATTTTTGACCTCCTTGCCAAAGAGAAATCGGCAAAGGTCATATGGGAAACTCTCGAGAAGAAATATGGGGCTGATGATTCGGGTAAGAAAAAGTACGTGACTGGGAATTGGTATAACTTTAGACTTACGGATCAGAAACCCATGACTGAACAACTCCATGTGTACGAGAACCTATGCGCGGAGGTTATCGCCGAAGGCATGAAGATGTGTGAAATTCTTCAAGCCAACACTTTGCTTGAGAAATTTCCCCCATCTAGGAGTGAATACCGCAACCACCTCAAGCACAAAAAGAAAGAAATGACCCTCCAAGAGCTCATCAGCCACATCCAAGTCGAAGAAGCGAACCGACTAAAGGATAAGTCAATCTCTTTCCCTTCTCATTCCTCCAAAGCTAATCTAGTCGAAGGTTCTGGCCAAGGTAACAAAGACAGGTTCAAAGGGAAGGGAAAGCAACAAGGGTCCAACAAATCTAAGTCTGGGGGAAACAAGAATCGCGGAAACTCCAACAAACAAGGTGGAGGATTCAAGATCTCTGGTAAGATTCAAAAAACTAAAGGGGCCTGTTACTGTTGTGGCAAAGAAGGGCACAAAGCTTTTGAATGTCCCCAGAGAGCTGGCCAGGGTCCCAAAGCTGCCGCGAATCTGACTGAGACCGAAGAAATCATCGCTGCGGTAATGGTTGAGGTAAACTTGGAAGAGAATAAGAGCGAGTGGATCCTTGACACTGGAGATTCTTGCCATTTCTGCGCAAACAAATCCTTGTTCAAGAAATTCGAAAAAGCAACTGATGGTGAGTGTGTGTACTTGGGTGACTCTTCCACCGCTACTGTTCTTGGGAAAGGTCAGGTTCCCCTCAAACTCACCTCTGGTAAGACTCTTGAACTAAATGATGTTCTCTTCGTCCCCTCTCTCCGTAGGAACTTAGTTTCCGGGGCTCTCCTTAATAAAGTTAGTCTCAAACTTGTCTTCGAGGGGGGTAAAGTCATTATCACCAAAAATGACGAATTCGTGGGGAAAGGGTACCTTAATAATGGCTTGTTTGTTTTAAACACTGTAACCCTTAATGAGAATGCATCTAATTCCGCTTATATTGTTGAGTCCGTTCAAACGTGGCACGGTAGACTAGGCCATTTAAATGTTGCGTCTATTAAAAGGCTTAAAAATTTGGACTAATACCCGTTAACAACGTGGATGACTTTGAAAAATGTCAAATATGTGTAGAGTCCAAACTTGCGAAAAAACCTTTTAAACCCGTTACCGCGAGACAAACTAAACTACTTGAATTAGTTCATTCGGACTTAGCTGATTTTAAAAACTCCGCTAGTAGAGGTGGAAAACATTATTGCATATCCTTCGTAGATGACTACTCTAGGTTTATTAAAGTGTATCTCCTTAAAACTAAAGATGAGGCGGAAAATGCGTTTTTAAAATATAAAGCCGAAGTTGAAAACCAACTAGACTGTAAAATCAAACGACTTAGGTCCGATAGAGGAGGCGAGTATAGTTCTAATTCCCTTAAAGAGTTTTGTGAAACAAATGGGATTATCCACGAACTTAGTGCCCCTTATACACCCCAACAAAACGGCATAGCAGAAAGAAAGAATAGGTCCCTTAAAGAGACTATGAATGCCATGTTAATAAGTTCAGGTTTACCAAACAACATGTGGGGGGAAGCTGTCTTGTCAGCCTGTTATGTACTTAATAGGGTACCACATAAATCCCTAGAAAAGACCCCGTATGAAATGTGGAAGGGTTTTCCACCAAACCTGAAATTTTTAAAAGTGTGGGGGTGTCTAGCCAAAGTCAAACTACCTGATTTTAAAACTGTCACCGTTGGTCCCAAAACCATTGACTCAATTTTCATAGGGTACGCTCAGAATAGTGCGGCTTACAGATTCTTGTCATTAGAAGATAACTCTATTTGTGAATCTAGAGACGCTGAGTTCTTTGAACATGTTTTCCCTTTGAAAGATTTAAATACTGTCTATGCTTCTTTACCTGTTGATAACTTATCTACTAATGATTTTGTACCTCTTTGTGATGTTTTTCCTAACCCCTCCACTTCCATGGAGCCTAGTAGTATTCCCGAGGAAGAACCTAGGAGAAGTAAGAGGCGTAGGATCGAGTCTAGCTTCGGCCCTGACTTTATAACAGCCTTTATCACAGAAGGTTCTCACATTGATCTATTAGACTAACAGGTAGTCAATTGCTTCCTCATGGAGGATGACCCAAAAACTTATGATGATGCTTTAAAATCTATAGATGCTAGTTTTTGGAAAGAGGCTATTAATAGTGAACTTGAGTCAATCAAAAGTAACCATACATGGGAATTAACCGACTTACCTAGGGGTAGCAAAGCGATTAGTAGCAAATGGATCTTTAAAAAAAAGTTGAGACCCGATGGCTCAATAGAAAAATTCAAAGCCAGACTTGTTATTAAGGGCTTCACCCAAAATAAAATTCCCCAGTGACAAAAATTGCCACGATAAGAACCCTTATTGCTTTAGCCGTCATTCACGAACTTGTAATACATCAAATGGATGTCAAAACAGCGTTCTTGAACGGAGATCTAGATGAAGAGATCTACATGGCTCAACCTGAAGGGTGTGTGGTCCCTGGTCAAGGGACAAAGTGTGTAAGTTGAAAAAATCCTTGTATGGTTTGAAACAGGCACCGAAAAAATGGTATGAAAAACTAGATAGTACTCTCATTTCATATGGGTTTATAGCTAACACTTCTGATTCATGTGTTTACTCCAAGGTAACAAATTCAGAGTGTGTTATCATCTGCCTTTATGTAGATGACATGCTCATCTTTGGTACTACTATTCATATTATAAATGAGACTAAACGCTTCTTGTCTTCCAGATTCGACATGAAAGATATGGGAGAAGCTGATGTAATACTTGGGGTAAAAATCATTAGAAGCAGTAATGGTATTACCCTGAATCAGTCTCATTACGTAGAAAGGATGCTGAAGAAGTTCAATTCATTTGAGGTAACGCCTGTAAATACTCCTTATGATTCTAGCATTAACTTATCCAAACATGTTGGGGATGCTGTATCCCAAAATGAATATGCTAAAATTTTAGGAAGTGTAATGTTCTTAATGAACTATACTCGACCCGATATTGCCTATACCGTGAGTAGACTTAGCCGCTACACTCATAACCCGAGTAGTGACCACTGGGTTGCACTTCGCCGTCTATTGAAATACTTGAGGGGTACCATCGATCTAGGCTTGCACTATAACAAATTCCCTGCAGTCCTTGAGGGTTTTTGTGATGCAAACTGGATCTCTGACAATGACGAAGTAAACTCCACCAGTGGTTATGTATTCTCCTTAGGGGGAGGTGCTATATCGTGGAAGTCTTCCAAATAGACTTGTATAGCACGCTCCACCATGGAGTCTGAGTTCATAGCACTAGAGTTAGCTGGGCAAGAAGGCGAGTGGTTGAGATGTCTCTTATCGGATGTGACACTTTGGGAAGGAAGTGCCACACCTGTATGTATCCACTGTGATTCACAAGCAGCCATTGGAGTCGCTCATAATAGCGCCTACAATGGGAAGAAGAGACATATTCGCATCAGACATGGGTCAGTAAGACAATTACTGAAGAATGGTGTGATAGCCTTGGAATTTGTACGATCAGAGCAGAATCTAGCTGATCCGTTCACCAAAGGCTTGACCAGGAGACTAGTCCTGGAGACGTCGAGGGGGATGGGACTAAAACCCACTAAGTGGGAACATGTGACTAATGAGTCAATGTAATTTCCCCATCCCTAATGCTCAAACCTAAATCGTCTTGTTCATAGCCACTTGTGGTGGTTCTTTTGAGAAGGACTTGATGAAAAAGACGTACCGAGTGTTGAACTCACATTGAATTCATAGCCTTTATGGTGGTTCTTTTGAGAAGGACTTGATGAATTCAAGGGTAATATTGAAACTCAAATATTCATGGTAGAGTGCTGAGGAGACGTCCTTACACCACTCTCAAATGAATACATCCACCAAGTTCATAGCCCGTAAAGGGTGGTCCTTAGAGAAGGGCTTGATGAACCGAAAGGTGAGGTTAGAGGGAACCATAACCTTGAATCGGGTAGAGTATGTGCTGTGAGGGTCTCGATCGATAACCGTTAAAGTTCAAGAGTAAGTTCACTTAAACGGAATTCGGTGGTTGCCTCGCTTCACTACGTGTCAATTCAAATCGCAAGATATTGACACTTAAGTACAATTCACCCATTCTTCTTTTTGGAACCTTCTCACCAAACCTTTTGTTGACATTCAAATGTGTGGGGGATTGTTGGACATCTGTGATGACAAAAAGAACATTTGATAGTCAATATTGGTTTTTAACTCTTCCCACATCGGTGGGTTATAAAGAGTTATAGCTATTTTTATACTATGTGATTTCAACTTAGTCCAAATACCCAATAATCATGCACATGGCAAGGCATTGATCTAGCCCACACGCGCGCACCACCACCACCACCACCCACCGGCCCGGCCCGGCCCGGCACCGGCACCGGCGACGGCGTAAGGCGTGGGGCGTGGGTCGTGGGTCGTGGGGAGTTTGGGGAGTCAAAAAATGAAAAATGAAATGGATTTTGTACCAGCTCTTATAGTGGGGGGTTGACTACTCAAACTTAAACGTTGAGACAAATCTCCACCAATCTCGCACGCGTTAAGGTGAAAGAATATCCCAGCAGCTGTTACTTAGACAAGTCAAACACGTGGGAATATCAAAGGAGGTCAACTAAGCTGTTACAGAAAATCAAATCAAATAAAAAACGTGGGGGTTACAAGACAATCAAAAACGTCAACCCAATTAAGCCATTTTCGGGAGGAAATCGTGGGCCTTAATGGAGACGTTTCTGAAGGCTTGGGTCCTCCTCTACACTCCCCTATATAAAGAGCACTCACTCCACTTTCAGAAGGTACGAAAATACACCAAGGAAAAACTCTCTGCCTCACCACCTTCTCTCTATAATTTCCTAAACGTAGTTTTAGTTCTGTTAGAGATACCGGTCACGCCGGAATATCTTTTTAACAACCATAGTTTGACGGTGACTTCGTTTTTCTTTATCGTGTAAGTGTACTTCCGTTTTACGTGTATTGTTATTGGAATTTCCGTGTATTGTTATTTCAATTTCCGTGTAAACGTTATTTCAATTTCCGTGTAATTGTTATTTCGTTTTTTCCGTGTAATAGTTTGTTTACACTTAAACTCGTTTTTTATTCTCATAATTTTTCTTTTCGGGAAACCATTTCTTTTGTAAAACCGGTGACTACTTTTAATCACAGGCGACACTCTCCATCCCTTCACCAAATCAGAAACCGTCTGTAAGCTCCGCAAATGGAAGATGGAAGCTCCGGCTTCACGTCATCTTCCAACCTGCTTTGCTTGAGTGCTCGAACGGACACCCTGCTTCGCCTGAGTTCTTGAACAAAGGGAAGCTCTCCAGCGGCGGCAGAACCCTAGCTTTGTTTTTGCTGATTTTCATGGGCTTTTACCGGAGCTCCATCAAAATAAAATTAACCGCTACCTAATAATAATAAGAAGAAAAAACTAATTCAAACTTAACAGTTACCTAATTACAACAAAAAAAAGCTAAACAAATCTGGGTTAACCAGATGTTACAACCCGAAAAAATAATGCATCAGCTTCTCGCAGGAAGAAGCGCTGCCGCCACTTGCTGACACTATTCTCTTAGCTGCGAGCTGCTAAAATGGCGAGATGGACATTCGAAGGCTCCGTAGTGGTGCAGAGGCGACGGCTTGGAAGTGCAGAGGTCGGACTTGAGGGGCTCGAAGGTCGTGTTTGCTAGAGATTCCTAGCTAGACCAGGTTACGGATGCGCACGAGTGTGTTTCTTTCTCGATCGAAGCTCAGGCGACACTCTCCCTCCCTTCACCAAATCGGAAACCGTCTGTAAGCTCCGAAAATGGAAGCTGGAAGCTCCGGCTTCACGTCATCTTCCAACTTGCTTTGCTTGAGTGCTCGAACGGACACCCTGCTTCGCCTGAGTGCTCGAACAAAGGGAAGCTCTCCAGCGGCAGAACCCTAGCTTTGTTTTTGCTGATTTTCATGGGCTTTTATCGGAGCTCCATCAAAATAAAATTAAGCGCTACCTAATAATAATAATAAGAAAAAACTAATTCAAACTTAACAGTTACCTAATTACAACAAAAAAAAGCTAAACAAATCCGGTTTAACTAGATCTTACAACCCGAAAAAATAATGCATCAGCTTCTCGCAGGAAGAAGCGCTGCCGCCACTCGCTGACACTATTCTCTTAACTGCGAGCTGTTAAAATGGCGAGATGGACATGCGAAGGCTCCGTGGTGGTGCAGAGGCGACGGCTTGGAAGTGCAGAGGTCGGACCAGAGGTGCTCGAAGGTCATGTTTGCTAGAGATTCCTAGCTAGACCTGGTTACGGATGCGCACGAGTGTGTTTCTTTCTCGATCGGAGCTCAGGCGACACTCTCCATCCCTTCACCAAATCGGAAACCGTCTGTAAGCTCCGAAAATGGAAGCTGGAAGCTCCGGCTTCACGTCATCTTCCAACCTGCTTTGCTTGAGTGCTCGAACGGACACCCTGCTTCGCCTGAGTGCTCGAACAAAGGGAAGCTCTCCAGCGGCAAAACCCTAGCTTTGTTTTTGCTGATTTTCATGGGCTTTTACCGGAGCTCCATCAACACTGCATCTGACACCATAACTCGAATGAAAACTCACGAGCTTTGTAAACTGCACCATCTCAAGATCTCAAGAGCTCAATTTGGAAGCTGTCGTGAGAAGATGTGAGACTTCACCATGGGAGAGAGTGTGATAAGGAGATGAGATAGAATCTAAATCTGAAAAATAAAAATATTAAGGTTTATAATTTAGTATATATAGGAAAAAATAGGGGTATAATAGTAAAAGGGTTTTTGAATTGTAGTGTAAAATATTAGTTGAGGTCTTTAGTAAGAAGAGAAGGTAAGTGGGTTGGGAAAGGGCATACGGGGGAGACTTCAAGTCCCCGTAGGTAATAATCTCTTAAAATTATATTATAAACCATATTATTATAAAGAATAATATGGTTTGTGGATGTTTAAAGGAGTCATGGGTTACAAATCTTTCACCTTTTCTCTTTTATTAAACCATAATTGTATCATATGAAATGTCATATATTACCTATATATATGTGACCCTCCTATCATTGTTGACTAGAAGTTGAATAAAATCAAAGGTATTATACTTCACTCTAATCTACTCTCTTTCTCTGTCTTATCAACACGTTATCTATATGAGCTTACTATTTTGATCTTGTGGAAGAGGTAAGTAATTAATAAGGTTAACATAATTCTTTTTTTTTATTTTGGTTACATAGGTGTCCGGGCCAGCTTTCGCGCACCACGACTAATTTCATGGGAAATATACACACCTCCCCATGCATATTCCCACTTAATCTGAACTAGGATACCCATGTTCAGGGAGGGGATCTGGACCTTGTACCTCTTACTTTACCCACTTTAAGGGCTGAAGAAATATCAAGGCTCTAGCCAATTGTGCTAACCCAACTGGTTAGGTTAACGTAATTCTTATTCTTGTGTTATGCTATCTTTGTAGATTTTATACTACAATTTTTCGGAGAGTATAATACAGAAATTTTGTTAATATGAAGTACTTGAATTTGTTCATATGGTTTGTAGTACAACTGTAAGTACCTTCAAAATATATTTATAAGCCCGAAACTTTGTACAAATTCTATATTAGAGAAGCATAAAAGAAAATTTATATAGCCGAAACTTACAACAAATTTTATATATCGGAAGCATATATAAAAGTTTATAGGCATGAAACCTACCACACATTTTGTATGCATGAAGCATAAAACACATTTTATATGTTTAAAGCCTACAACAAATTTATATGCGTGAAACATTGGCCAAAGTCCAAAAGTTCAAAACCTATATGAATTTTTAAAGGTTTTAAAACTAGATTAAATTTTAACTAGATAAAACTTTTAAAGAATTACAAAGTCTCGAAACCTTAATTCAAATTTATAGGTTTGAAACAAAAGTAGTTATATGATGAAGAACTCATATGAATTTCATGGATATTTAAGAGTTTTATATTGTTATATAAAAGGAATTATGTTTTCTTAAAGTATCGCACTAAAGTAACCAAAATGTCTGTGTAAATTAGAGCTTAAATGGAATAAGAAAATATTTTATGTGCATTGTGGAGAAAATTAATATGTCACTAAAGGACTATATTAAAGTATTACTACAATTTCATCACTATCATTGCTAGATATTGACGATCTTAACACGTTTATGAATTTTCACAAATTCGAGGTTTTTAATGTACACATTAATGGAGATAATCTAATGAATTAAGAGTTTTTCCATTTACATAATTCTAGGAGCAATATTATGAATCAAACCTTTGTTAAGATATTTTTCATATCATTAAACAAATATTTCTTGAATGTTGGAAAATTTATTTTAGTAATAAAATGATTATATTCATAAAAATGACATAAAAGTAGGAGGAGATAAGTTAGAAAATTAAATGATTTTATGAAGTGTACCATCTTTTAGATAATTTGTGGAAAGCTTGCATGATAAAGGTTTTGAACCTTAAACTCCCTGTAAATGTTTATAGTCTTACCATTTGGACAATCTATCAATTGTTAGTAAATTAGGCAAATAAAGTGTTAGTACAAGTTCAGGTACTACTTAAATTAATCAAGGGTTTTGAATGAATAAATAACATTATCGGGTGAAATATATATTCGTCTCCTTGTATCATATCATAAATATACTCCTGAAATAGTTATATCGAGAATAAAAGTTTTAAGAAAATATTATGAGATTACTTATCTATCTCGTAAGCAAGTAAGATAAAGAATTGTTTACGTAAAAATCATAATTCATGTTCAATGACTCATTACTACTCTCTAAAATGATTAAAGCTGAAAGTGTAAGTTCAAAATACGGTTCATTTCCAAAATATTACAAATAATATACAAAATGCATTTGTAGACATATAGAATGTTGTGAAATCTCATCTGATGTAAACACTCAATTATTGTCCTAGATTAACATATAATAGATATTTCAACGAACACATCCAACCAACACATGAAGCATGTTAGACATATAATGAATCTAACCAGCGCATGAAGAATGGTAGATATGCAATTCATATAACCAACACATGAAGTGTGGAAAGTCAACATGTACCATGCCCCGAAGAAAGAAATCTCATGAGTAAATGAAAAAATGGAAAAAAATTTAGAATGTGCACGTCCATGTAGTATGACATGAATTATTAAGCCAGCTAATGTAGGTACGTGTATTACACTTAAAGGAAGTAATGGTCATTGAATAGATGAAGATACATGATTACGAGGAAAGCTATGTATATTATTTGGAAATATATAAATTGTGAGATAGTTTATGGGATTAATATATATTCACATTTACTATAACTCTTGAAATAAATAATCAAGTTCCTAAACCACAAAGTGATGAAATATGTAGATATTGATAGAAATTATGATAGTGCATTTTGAAATCTAAAATTCTACTTGTATATCGGAGGTCCCTGTGAAAACCTAAGATTAATTATGAAAAGACATCTTCATTCTTATATTATTTATACAACGTAGTGATGTCTAGATGGATATCAAAGTTTTTGACGAGCACAACACCATAGATGCCTGAAGCATGATAGGTTCCCAAACACAAATAGTCTTTGAAGCGCAACAAGTGCCTGAAGAACAATATCTGCCAATTTTAATTAAAGCGTTAAATTTTAAGTTCTTGGTGATCGAGAAGTGTCTGGAACATAAAAAGTGCTGAAAAAAATAATTTATTTAGAGCGTGAGAAACAAGATTTTGATTTATGAAAGGAAACTAGGAATAATTGTTGTCATAATTCATGCCATAATTAGGAGGATGTGATATTTGTGTGTTGTAATATTTTTACTTCACATAGACTTTTTTTCACTGAGGTTTTCCATTAATATTTTAACAAGGCATGCCATATATTCATTGTCAAAATAATTATATATACTTTTTCTTGATCAAGAAATAATGTTACTAATACTCAATACCCTCAAGTGTAAATTCAGAAGATTTTTTAATTAAAGTTTAATTAACAAAGTCAATCAAGGTACAAGTGCACAAGTATCTAATGTGAATGTCGTAATGAGAAAAAAAATATATTTAAATTCTGCACTTTTTTCCTTTATCATGGTTTTTCCCATTGGATTTTCTTGGTAAGGTTGTAACGAGACAAATTAAATATGTGACATACGCCCAAAGATTGATGTACTATTTATTCCTTCATCAAAAAAATTTCCAATAGGTTTTCTATATAAGGTTTTAATGAGACATATCATCTAGTGAGTATCTAAGAGGGAGTGGCATGAAATATTTATTTAAGTGGATATTTCAAAATATCCAAAAGAAGTGTGGTTTATCTTATATAAGACATATACCAACAGTATTGTATGAGGATATTGATACTTGTATCACACAAATTTAAAATGACTACATCAAAAGAGACGAAACGACACATATATAGCCTAAATTTTCTATACGCACGAATTACAGAAAATAGAGATATTGGCATTCATCAAATACAATAATGTCACAATCTTGATGATTTTTCCATTGTCAACCAAAACATTCATGAGAAAAAATTCAAAATATTGGTCGCGTCAACTCAGAGATCGCTTACCAACATCAGGGAGCGTGAACAATACAATGTACTTTTTTTTTTCTTCGTCCAAGTTTTATATCATTGGAATTTTCTTGAAAATGTTTTAATGAGGTAGTTTTTTTTACGATAATTAGTTTCATGTATATGTTCTCTTTTTCCTTTGACCAAGTTTTTATCCTAAGAGGTTTTCTTTAAATACATATGAGAGCCACTTTGGACTCGGAATCATTTTGACACCAATAAGATTCGATCCCAGGACCTCTTGGTATCTGCGGAGTAGTCTAACTACTATACCAACTATCGATCTTGCTAAAGGATTTTCATTGGCAAGGTTTAACGAGACATGTTTCTTAATGGACGGTATCCAAATGGGAGTATTATAAATCATAGAATATTATTAGTGGATGTCATAAAGATTCATGGGTTACAAACCTTTGTCATTTTCTCCTTTATAGCACCATAATTGGATCATATGAAGGTTCATATATTGCCTATTGGTCGCTCCTATAGTGTGATATAAATTCGACACAAAAGAAGAGAAGCAACTAACTGCAAGTGTACGGGTCGTTCCAAGTAATTAAAGTAAATACTAGAAATTCATCTCCACAGGAATTTAAGTAGTTATTCTAAATCGTGTTCAATATTAGAATAGATGGTATTAATTATTTTGATTCAAAAGATAAGTGAAGTAAAGTGTTTTGTTTTCTAACAAAATAAATATATAATTATGCAAACAGGATAAGGAGATGCAAGTATGAACATATCTTATTGAATTTATGGTTCCTAAGAATAAGGGTGAATGAGAAATTTCACAATAGTCGGGATTGTGTTACCTCCTAAAACCCGTCAGTGCGATTATAAGCTACGTTCAGATGATTAAGAAATTACCCAATTGGCTACGCGGTTAGTCAAGCCCGTCAAGATCAATGAAGAATTCCGCGCGTATATATTCTAGTTCAGTAATTATACCCACATCCCCGTCAAGATGATCACCGTCACTAGTGAATAGCCTAATTAATATGACCTATCTCCGTAGCTAATTCATTGATAGTGAAATTAATACAAAAATATAGTCAATGGGAAGTAAGAACCAAAATAATTAAATAAAAAAATCTTAAATTCAAATTAAAACAAAAAAACAATAATCAATTGTTCATATAATTACAATCATAAAGAGAAATTGTGCATAATAAAACTCTTGAATAAATAGTTTAGAAATACCTCATAGACAAAATAGCTCTAATACTAATTTACCCAAATAATAGAGATGGAGAAGTGTAGAATTGTTGTAGTTAAGCTCTAGCTCTTGCTTCTTCCTCCTCTAGATCCTCCTGATTGCTTCTGTGATGATTTATGTATGTATATTAAGCTTAGGCAGCCAAGGGATGATTTTCCAAGGTTAGGAGCTTGTATATATAGGTTTTAGGTAGAAATAATGGATAGGAACCAAGTAAAGGAATCCAAATCCAAGTCAAATTCGTTTCCTAAAACGTAGGAGAGGATAAAGACTATTCATTGTGTTGGTAATATCTTCTTTGTTACTGGGCCAAATTTTGCCCACTTTATATTAAAATGACCACAATGAAAATATCTATCTAATACTTTTAAGGATCGTCCAAAATCGCATCCGATTTAGAGTTATCTTCACTTTAGTGGACGTAGTTGCAGAATTGCCAGATTTATTTTGCAACTTTTCCTTTTAACTCTTGATTTCACCTTAAATCTTATTTCTTTAACTCCTTAACATTTATTTGGCCTCTTATATAATTAAATAACATAAGAGCTTCACATTTAACACACAAATTACACAAAAAATGCTCTAAAAGTAATAATTCTCCAAATCAAGGTAAGAAACTGAAATATATCGAATAATAGGGAAAAACCTTCTACTAAGCACATAATACACTTAAAATGATGTCTCGCTAGTATATTAATTTATCATTAAAAAGGAGACATCACCTATAAATATGTATTCCTCCTATCATTGTTGACTAAAAAATGGATAAAATAAAATATATCATACTCCACTCTTCTTTACTCTTTCTTTTGTCTTATCTTACATATTAGTTTATAATATATATGTTTTGTTAATATTCTAATTTGTATATTTGAGTAATAAATCATCTGTGAAAATTTAACATTTAACTATTATTGGAGTAAGATAAATAATAAATAACTAATTAATATTAGCCCTGTCCTCAAAATAGAGACTTGTATAAAAGAGTTGCAAAAATTTAACAAGTTGATTCCTATTGATATCTGACAAAGATATAACTCAAATTTAGTATATTAAATAATAAGAATTTTTTCTAGAAATTTTTTAATTATAAAAAATTCTTATTATAAGAATAAATCAAAGTCTTAAAAGTATTAAAATTTCTTTCAGATGAAATCGTGTTTTCAAAAATGATTTTTGATTATATTAATATTTTGGAATAAATAAAGCAATTTTTAAGAATCAAACTCAAAATATCCATTCTAAATTTTAATGTATAACGATACTAACCATTTAGCCACAATGCTTCGTGAGTTCTATAGAACATGCATGTTTTACATAAATGTTTAAAGGGGGCCAATTATTTTTCGGAACAAAATTATACTTATGTATTATAAAATATACGAAATCAAGTGGTGTTGCCAAGGGTGTATAAAATAATAGAATAAATAACGCAAATAAGAACAATAGACTAGCACGGTACTGCAAGTATTACATGGTATGCAAGTTAAGAAGATTCATTACTCAGGAACTTAAGTGTGTTAAACGAATAGGTAAACAAATCAGAGTAGCAATTAATAATTAAAATACAAAAAGTATATATGATTGATTGAGAATAATGATTAAACTAGGGAAGTTAAGACAAATAATTAAATATGAGAGAAATAAGATGAGAGAATATAGCTCAAATTTTTCTAGTATGCACTATTCCTTCTATTTCTTCTATCAGTTTATAAGAGATGATAGTTGCTCTTAGATAAGTAGTCAAGGATTCTAAATTCCCCCTATCCCCGGAGCACGAACTATGGTGGCGACCTCACAATCACGAGGGGACTCAAATAGGGTGTTCCTGCGCTACTAGGTTCATAGAATAAACCCTAATGACTATCTAGTTAGGCAATCTTGTCAGGATTAATTCTGTATACTAGACGTTTATGTGGTGTTTCAATAATTAGACACCCCTTCTGGGTGACCATCTAACTACTATTAGCAAAGCCCTAAATTGATCACGTTTAAGATAGACAATAAATCAAAGCACATAAGTCAAATTTATGGTTAAGCAGCTAGAATCAATTTAAAACATATAATTTCCAAAGAAACATAGATAGAAAGAAAATAGTATTCATAATGCGAAACCCAAGCTATGGGAAAATTAGTTCATACCTTAAGGAAATAAACTAAAATAAAGATACATGAATGTCATCTTGCTCTCTTGAATGACTAAGAATTAATATAAGGTTTAGAACTGAGCAAGGATGATTTTACAAAGGCTAAAGGGTGTATTTATAGGGGTTTAGGAAGCCCTAAAACTTTTTCTTGGAGTGGAAGACAAGTAATTGGACTTCTAGCCCAACTCTGATTCGTAACCCGAAAATATAGAAAAGGTAATAAACTGTTGTTTTTTAATTTTACCATAACGTCTTCGTTTGAACTCCGTTTGACGCGTTCTTTATATCAAAACTGATCGTCTCGAAAAACTCTATAACTTTGCTTCAGAACATTCTTCCAAATTCCTAGGCAATCTTGAGTTATGATTATTTTTGTGGACGTGTCTGGTGAAATTCAGATTTACTTGGCAACTTTATCTTTCCATATCTATCTTTTTTTCCCTTTATCTCCAATTTTGATCATTAGCTTCTTTCTTCTATCTCTTGGAATTGATTTGGCATCTAATTAATCACCATATATCTTTAAAGCTTCACAATTAACACACAATTAAACCAAATATGCTCTAAAAATAATAAATCATCAAATCAAGACAAGTAATAAGAAAATACAATAATTCATGAGAAAATCGAGTAAACACTTTCCTAAAACACTAAAAATATTCTAATAAGGGAAAACCAACTGTTGAGTTACAAAAATATTCTAATAAGGGAAAATCAACTGTTGAGTTACCAAAATATTCTAATAATTCAAAAATTGGTTATGAAAAAATTAAAATAACTCAAAATGTTCAATCAGTGTAAAATGATCTTTCGTCGCAATTTTTTCAGATAGACAAACACCAATTTGTTAATTTTTATCCTTGCCTTTTCTTAAGTACAAGCAAATAATAAGTTTGTGAAGGGGGGATGTGTCCTTGTAGAAATGTATATTATTTAGGATACATTATCTTTATTTTAACTCCTATTTGATGTTATTGCAGGTTTTATTGATAAAAGACTATTTCCATCCCTGAAAAGAAAATGTGATTAAACAAAGATATTGTAGATATGTTAGGAAAGTACTATTTTTAACAGTTTCTAAAAGAAGAAGAAAAGTTGGACCTTCACCAGAAACATAAAGACATAGCTTAGACTAGCTAAACCAACCTGAAGAAGCCAAAATTCATCCCTTCTATATTGATGAAGTCGACATACCATCTAGGGAAGTAAGGAGAGTCCAAAAAAGAAAAGAGTTGTCCAGAAATAGAAAATTCCAAGGAATAGAAGAGACCAAGCAAAAATGGAATACTATTAGATAGTTACAAGATTAATAGATTAGATATATATTGTTCAAAGTTATATTTTAGTAACTGTAGTCTTTTTTTGTTACAAGGGAACCCACTTGTACCGTGAAAAAATAGATCAATCTTACACCTAAACCATCCTTAACACATATGATGTAAACCTTCGTTGGACACTTCCATCCATATTTGTCTCGTGTTAGGATACTCTGAATCCCGTTTGGGGGTTCAATGCAAGTGGAGTAGCTATGTTTGATGTATCCCCAGCTTAGCTAGCCAAATTGTGCTTCTACAAAAATACTCTTGATAAATAAGGACCCCTTTATTCTAAAGATGGATCGGATCCCCTCTATCCAAAATGCCTATGACCCTCATCCATAATCAACATGTGGTAGTGCCTCTAGCATCTCTTTAAAATCCACCTCCACCTCATGATCCGTTATTCCCATTTCCCAAGCCATATACATACCCTCATAAATTGCTACTAACTCCACACCTATTGGTGAAGTATACTGGAGATTCATGGAGAAGCCTCGAATCTGGTTTCCCTCTGTATCTCGCATTAGTCCAATCGCCCCCCCTATTTGTTGCCTTGGGTTATAGCTCCCATTTATATTTATCTTTAAGCCTTGATTTGTTTTACACCCTCCTATGAGTCCTACATGGTCTATATGCTTCAAACTCTTCCTAAGATGACTATTCCATTCTCTAACATATTCAGATCCTACGTATTTGGCCTTCTTAATTAAAACCTCACCATTAGGGATTTCAATATTGCTAAAGACGACCTCGGTGTATTACGTGGATCATATTTTGAGTGGGACTTTATGGGAGTTATTGTACATTGATTTAAGATCATTATATGCTTCTTCCTTGTAAAATCTTTTAAATCTTGAACCATAGTTTGTGCTTACTTTATTAGGACACAAAAGTTTTGAGTTGGGGTCTCAATGTCTCTCCTTTTGTGATAGATTTATAGACTCACGTCATTTAGGAAGGGTTTTGAGAATTAAAGTGTGATTTATCCCTTTATTTGGCGTATCATCGTTGGGAAATATTGGTTGTCGATTGATTAGGTGAAAGTTGAGTTGGGTTATCGTAAGTTGCATCAAAATAGTCCACAAATAATTAATCCTAAAGAAAATAATAATAATACACTATATAATTAATTGAATAGTATGGGATAATGTCACTTTGTGACAATGATGATGAAATGCATCAACAAGATATGGTAGTGATGTCAACAAGACTATTGGTTGAAGTAAGCATTAAAATGAAGAATTATTGGGTAACGAAATTGTTGATGAAGAATTGTTAGTAAATAGGGTTGGATCACGTGATCGAGGAAATGAATTAGACAAGTGCTGAAAATTCAATGGGAAGAGCCAATAGAAGGTGCCACGTCCCATTCAAAGGGTTAACACTGGTCATGAAGTGATATAAAATGGGTATGAGTCACGTCGTTTAGGTGACTTATAGATTCTAGTTGACTATTCAACACAATGGAATAGTGGCGGTACAATTCCAATCATCCAATGCTTCTACCTGGCGTTGAAAATTCCATAACTGACCAAGCCCCATGCGTAGATGCTAACAATATCAATCCATCCATCCATTAGCACCCCACCACTTCGTAGAGGTATTACGCAAGAATATTTTGTCTTAAGTATTTGTGGTGAATCTAACCATGCAGGTCCAGTCAATCCTAGCGTGATACGTGGAGCTGAGAAGAAACTAGCAGTTGTTGACCAAGCAAAGAAGTTGACTGATGAGTGTAGCAGACCTGACTCTCGTAGCCTGACATGTCACATGAAACTGCCATTAGTTGTAGTTGACTATTCAAAAGTTCCAATTCCTGATTGTACTGTTGTAGCGAATATGATCAAGCCACTCATGCCATCTTGACTATTATTATTGAAGAACAGTAACAACTTTAAAAGATGACTGAATTTCTGCTACCAACCAACATATACCACATCGCATCAACCGTACTATACCTTTGATAAATTTGTGTCCACATCCTATGAACCAAAACGTAGTACGTGCCCATTACAGTCAATGAGAGTGAACCCACTCTTTCAATCAACAGAGAAGTATGAGTAGCACCACCAGGTCACACAGCCAGCGTGTGCAGGCGTGTGGGTGTGTCGGACCCTGGACCGACCATCATTCCGAGAATGAATCGTCACCAAAATTATTTGAGTCAACGCCACTAATTTAATAGTCAAACAAGTCAATTTTTGAGATGTAGAGCCATTTACGAACATTCAAACCCTCGGACAAAGACTTTTGTGCCCGATTTTCTCCCTAACCATGTGTGAGAATTGTTGGGAACCGGAGTATCATACGTGTTATAATCCTGGAACGAGCCTTGGGTGATCAAATATTAGACAATCTAGTTGGCTGTGCCAGGGGAACAAATATTAATGTCATATATGGTATTGGCCTTGACGAATCCACATTTTGAATATGGTATTGTCCTATACCGAGCCTCGGTTGATCAAAACATAACTGATCTAGCTGACTATACTAGGGATGCTGATAGTAGTGTCACACGTGTTATTGGCCTAGACCGAGCCACAACTGACAGTAAATGTGAGACACAGGGTATGGGCTGAGACCAAGCGTCATGGGACCATGGGCTATATAGGCCTCGGAATGTCCTCATCATCATGTCGGTCTGAGTCACACCTACCATCATATAGAGACGCATATCTTGATTTGAGCACTCAAGCCATTTACAAGCTTTCTGAGACACTTTACGACGTCTTACAAACTCAATCTTCTCACTAACCATGTGCAAACAATGTTTGGGACCTAAGTGTGATCCCCAAACACTGTGTTATTATTTGGATGATGCTCTTATGGATATGGACCCGACTGTGTACTTTTTGGAGATAGTTTGAGTCCGCAAACAACTTATGCTTTGCATTTAGAGTCACATATGATATATGTCGTTGTGTGAGATGGTGTTTAGAATTTTGAGAGGGATGAGTACCATATCTAGCTCCCTCAAATGAATCAAAAAGATGAAGACATGGGTGACTTGGAGGGGGAAAGTGTGGTGTATTGGATTTGCAGCTATGGTTTAATCCATCTTGATAAGACGGAATAAGTGAGTTCACTGGGGAGTGGTCACTACCCAAGACGTTATTCTCAAGGGAGGTCAACTTTGTATCTATCACTCTCTTTTTGTCTTGTACCTTCATCTTCCCTTTCCAGAAGTTAGGGGGTCCATCTTAGATGTACATTGATATATACTCGAAGGATCTTGGAGGGAGTAAGACTGTACTTAGCATACTACTAGATTACATTTTTTGTACTAGTTCCATCAGATGTATAGTTTTTAGTCTCTTTTGGTTATCTTTTTAATACCATGGGTTTCACCTAACAGAAAAAATTAGGAGAAAAATAGTTACTTGTATTATGATACCTTATTTAACTTTATATTAAATTTATTTGTTAAAATATAATTTAGGTTTGTAAATGAATTAAATAAGAATAATTTAATGATTACTAAAAACAAACATATGGGAAAACAAAAATGGAGGAAGAAAAAAATGTACCTTCAGTTCCACCTACCCCCACATGTTTGGCACGCCCAACCACCATCCCCAGTTCGGACCCCACTCCCCACTACCTGGCCTAAACCCCTTTCCCACATCCCTTTATTTGATAAATCGAATTTTCATTTTTTAGATAAATAGCAAAAAAAATCTTCAAAAAGATCACATGAAAAATCTATATTATACCAGAGCATCGACATGACCAACCAGGTTATAAAGGCCCAACTAGAGTTTTTATTGGCCTGAGATTATCCCACTAGCTGAAACCCTATACAAAAGTCTAGCTTAAAAAAATGAGGCTCGAAGTTTTGGGCCTCGGATAAAAAAATTGTTGCACGGGCCCATTTCATAGACCCGTACACTTTTCTCACTGAAAGACCTTAATATATTATCCCCCACCCAACCCTGTCGTCTCGGTTTATCTTATCGTATATGTCTCACCATACTCTCTTCTCTCAGACACACTAAACCCTAACTCAACATCCAGTGAAATCATCAATAAGTAGTCCATAAGCCTAAATCAATAGTATTTTTTCATGATTTACATGCTAAATATACACATTAAATATATTCTCTTTTCAAAGGTATGGGTTGTCATTTAAATCTCACAGATTTTGTAGGTCAAGATGATGTTTTTCGTTAAATGATAGAATTAAATTTTCCATTTTCGTCAATCCAAGTTGTGTAATCGTTGTTTGTGCAGATTACTATGGTTGATTTGCTCAGATCTTTCACATGCTTGAATATATATACCTCGTGTTTGATCCGAAAATGGTTTAAATTACCATCTCCACCAAGTTTTAAGTAATTTCTTCTACTTTTCTAATGCTTGTAATTTGTATTATTTATTTAATATATATTTTATATATAATTTTCAGACTCGTAATTTATTTGTTAGATTTGTTATTTTTTATGTCTATTATATAAAGAATAAAATCAAAATAATTGTGTATTCTTGAGCATTATTACAAACCCCTTAGTTACTTTAATTACGCTATTTTTTTTATTTCTCCGTTTTTTCATTTATATGCAATATTTTATACATATTTAAAATAAATCTAAGTGGTTTTTATAGATGTAATATGCTATTAATAGTTTTTTATTTGTGTGTTTAGACTAATAATTTAATTTATATGTGTTTATGTATATCTAATTTTATTGATCCTCGTTTTCTTTTTATATTTTGCATTGTTTGTTTTTATTTTATATGAAATTATTTAAATTGATTTACTTATTGTTAAGTCTTATAATATTATTTGTGCATAAATATCATTAAGGTATGCATATTTGTATATAATTTTTCATTACATTAAGATTTTTATACTTATGCGATGAGTGTAAGTATGTATAAGATTTTGCATGATTTTGTATTCATATGTATATAAACATTAATTTTGTATGTATATAGTGATTTCTATGTATGTTATATTCAGATTTGTCATTATCCATGTGTTATATGATCTTTTATGTTTGATGGTGTTAGTACATGTGTTGAAGTGAATCAATTAACTAGAGTAATAAAATTAATAGAGTGGTTTATAAACTGATATAGTATATTTTGTGTGATTAAATGGTGATTTTGGAAACTTGTGAGACTATTTTATGTTTATGTATAATTTCCAATGGATATAAATGTATAAAATGTACAGTAAATTTCCCTTTTTCCACCCCGGTTGTCAACCTATCCCCAATTTCTTAAATAATTCTACATACCCACTATACTTAAAAAGCACGACTCGTTGCCCATTTTGGACAAAATACGTCCAAAAAATTCGTTAATTGACCCACGTGTGCGGCATATGTCTAATATAATTAATTTTTTTTCATTCCAAATCATTTTAAAAATTAAAAAACAAAAAACCTCTTTAGGTAAGGTAATTTTTCCATTTCAAGTATAGTTTATTGACTTATATAATAAGTGATACATGTCTACTTATATTTTTATTTGTTCAATGTTACAGAATCAATCATTATCTTATTTTGCACAAGATTGATGGTCTTTCATTTCAATTATATAAGGTAATCAATTCTTACTATTAACATATTTTACTAGAATTATATGAACCTTGGAACCTGAACTATGAATCATGTAACTTGAATCATAAACCATAAATTTTAAATTAAATTTTACAAATGTGTTATATATATAACACATTTGTAAAATTTAATTATGTATATATATATATTATGTATAACCCATGCATGAAGGCATTGAAAAAAGATTGTTCTTTTATCTTGTAGAAGGTGAAATAGAATAAATTAAGTGTGTACAAAATTTAATTTAGAGTAAATATCCATTTTACCCTTGTATTATAACTTGATTGAAAACTTACCCCTTGAAATATAAAACGTGTATGCTCACACTTGTATAAAGTTCTTGGATAGACCTTCTCAGACCCACAATCAATAATTACTATCTTTACTGAGTCAAACCCCTTTCATTAGGACTGTGATAATTTTTTACGACCTCATAGATCATGTTGTTTGCACCCTACACATTTCTAAAAACCTTTTATAATATTAACCATGGATACCTAAAAAGGTATCAGAACACCAAAAATAAACACCACAAAAAACATCAACCAATCGACAAGACCCGTACCCAACAACAAACACAAAAAAATACAAATTTACAACAACACAAATCAATCATTAGAACAAGAGGAAATCAACCACAAATGACACTGTTTTACCAAAAAAAGGTTTTGCATAATTGAAACATATTTAGAAGATGGATTAGTTCTCATGTAAACACGTTTCCACAGTAAGAAATCACTAAACTCCATTGCCTTTGTTCGCATCGTTTTAAAGGAGAGAGAGAGGAAGAGAGAGAGAGAGAGATAATTTAATTCTCTGTTTGTTTGCACTTGATAAGATCAATGAAATCTATATTATACTGGGTCAATATGATGGGTGTTTTTTACCAGATCGTAATAATCTTTAACTATTCTCTCACCAAAAAAATTAATCTATTTTTATTAAGATTACGCGTAAAGTCTCACTACATTACAACATTATCTTTTAGTAGAATAATTTCATTTAGTTGTACATTCTCAATCATTACTTATAACTTTAAAAAATATTAAGTGTCTTTAGCGTATTTAGAATATACATTTTTTTTTAATGGTTAGCTAACACTTTTTCAATAATCTTATACATTACATTACAACATATGATATTATCATGTTAGCTAACACTTTTTCAATAAACTTTGAATTTGAATAGCGGAGGATTCTCACCTTTCACACCACCAGAGAAAAGATCTAATGTAGACAATAATTATGAGGATGAGCGTCAACAACTTTGCAGCCTGGAATGAGTTAAATAGAAAAAATTGATTTCCATAGTAGATGAGCGTCACCAACTTTACAGGCTGAGGAATTTTTTTTACGGGCAAGGACACCAGACGGCGAGTCCACCTGTACCGAGACATTGAGTTACTTGTTTTTACAACAAGTAGGGGAGGGAAATATAAGTGTCGTTTTGTACATTAATAGAAGAGAGTTATCTGTCTAGCTAGCCCAGTATTGGAGGTGCTCCGTCACAGTAGGAGCATACTTTATGTTACTTGTAGAATTGCATATGTTGTAAACTTCATAACTTATTATGTTTTTTTTTGCTGGATTTTTTTAAATTTGGATGGTTTAAATGGGAACTAGGTTTATGGGATTTATGTTTGCTTGTTATATTTGTTACTTATCTTTTTTATCTTGATGGGAGATGAGAGTATTTGTGTCTTAGGGTATTTGCTAAAAGTAGCCTACTAAAAACATCATCTCTATCCTTTTATACCTTTTCTACCTATGTTATTAAATATATTATTTATTTTTTATTACAATAATTATTTTTTAATATTAAACAAATAATATGGCATCCCATCACTATCTCTCTATCACCACCACCACCACCATCACCGCCACCACCACCATTACCACTACCACAATCACCATGTATTTAACCACCACTATAGCCACCACAACCACCACCACCACCACTTACTACTAATTCCATCATACAGGCATGCATCCGTGAATTTATTTTAAATCGTCATAACTAGTTGTAAAAAAATTAGAAAAATAAAAAATTTATATTTCTGGATAAAGCAAAATAATATTTACATCTATTATTTTTTTTGTTTTTTTTTCTTAAATATTTTTTTGTAAACATGAAATTCTCTGTTCGAAATGGTGAATTTGTTTTTCGCAAACATGAAATTCACTATTGGAAACAATGAATTTTGCGTCTTCGGGAAAAAAATTAAAAAAAAAATTATAGACATAATATTAATTTGCTTAATCCAAAAATGATTTTTTTTTTTTTTTATAATTAGTTATGACAATTTGAAAAACAATTCACAGATATGCGCTTGTGTGATCTAATTAGTAATAGGTGGTAGTGGTGGTTGTTTTTGTGGTTGTGGAGGTGGTGCTTGCGGTGGTGTCGTTGAGGTTGTAGTTGTGGTGGTTGTTGTGGTGGTGGTAGCGGTGGTAGTAATAGAGTGGTGGTGGTGGGGTGGTGGCTGGTGATGGTGGGGTAGGGGTGGTGAGAAGTTGTAATAGGGTGGTTAAAATTAAATAATAAATAATAGAGTAACTAAAAAGATTATATAAATGTATTTTGACAATGTGATGATTTTAATAAAGAATTTTAGTAGGGGATGTTTCTAGCAAATAAGTTTCTAATAAGCATTTATGAATTAATGACTTGTGACTTAGATGTGTTTTTCTTTAATTATGTTAATGGTAAGTGTTAGTGGTAATATTCAAAAGTGTTTGATATTTGTATGCCATGCTTTTGTTAATTTATCTGTCAGGTGTCAGATTTCATTTCATTATGACTTATAGTTTAGTTTTTTTTCCAATTTTAGGATTTGTTTTGTTTGGGAGTTATGTTTATGGGTTCTACGGGATAACCTGAATTTAGATGACTCACCCTGGATACAAATCCAAATCTTGTGGGAAGGATTTTATCAATGAAGTAGCCATAATTGGAACAATTACAACTCATTGGGTTCTGCGTTGAAGGTTCAAAACATGCTTTCTTATATGAGTTTATGTGTAATGATTCTCTTTAAAACTACATATTCTCGCTAGAGGAGAACACTGTATCTTTGATCTATAACCTAATGTTTGAGATATCTCTCGGTGTGGCTCGAGGAATCCACTATCTACATTGAGGATGTGATATGAAAATATTACATATTGATATAAAACCTCATAATATCCTTCTCGATGAAAATTCTAATCCAAAGGTATCTGACTTTGGGCTTGCAAAATTGTATGAACCCGAAGATAGTATTGTATCTCTGACTCGAGCACGTGGAACAATGGGTGACATGGCTCATATAAAGCCGATGTTTGTAGTTATGGTATGTTTCTTATGCAAATGGAAGGACGGAGAAAAAATTTGAATCCATTTGTGAAAAATCTGAGCCAAATTTTCTTCCTTTCATGGGTGTATGACCAGGTCACTCAAGGTAAACAAATTGAAAGTAAGGATACCACCAGAGAACAAAATAAAATGGTAGAGAAGATGAATTTTGTAGGTTAAGGTGTATACAGATGAAGCCTATCGGTTGCCCATCAGTTAATATAATAGTTGAGATGCTTGAAGGAGAGGATGAGCATCTGCAAATGCCTCCAAAGCCCTTTCTATATCCTGAACAATCTGTGATGAATCATTTTTAATACATCGGAGATAGGTAAACATATTAGAAGTTATTTTGATTTCAATAAAATTTAAACCGACGTATTTAAATTATGTTTTGTTTGTAACTCCGACTAGCCTAGATCATAAGAATAGTGTATATTACGTATTTCTTGGTCTATTAATTAATGTTTATTTTTTTTAAAATCCTTAATTTCATTTTTCAAATAAAGAAAACCTTAACTCATATGGATTTAAAAAGTTACAAGAATGACATTTTTGTCATGGGTTTCTTATATATAACACTGCTATGGATTGCACCTGAAAGAAATAAATAATTTATTTTATTTATTATTTTAGTCCGCCAAAATGTTAGTTAATATTTTGTTTTTAAATTTAGATATTGAAATTCAAAATTATGGGAAGTTATTTATTTTTATCCATCTATCCATTATCTGACAACTAATCTCATGTTATCCTATTAAAAGGATAAAGTCAGAATTCACAAGAACATCAATCTTAATTTTATAATACGTTCTTCTCTTTATTTTCTCTGTTAAAAAGTTCTATACACAGAATCAATTAATCAGAGGCTCTTAGGTTGTGAACAAAAGGCTCTTCTCTTTACTGTGAGAAGATCTGTGATCGAAGCAATCAGATTATTATTCTTTTTCCGCTGCAATTCAAGAGGTAAACATATAGATCCTCTTTCTTTTATATCTAATTAATTGCTTTCATATGGTATCAGAGCAAGAAAGTTTTTTAATTAAGATTAATTTTTTTAAGAGAAATTTTTATTGAAAGGATTTTGTTTTGTCGACATTTTTTTTGATAAGTTTAGTCGACAAAAGTTTTTTTTTATAAGAAAAGAAGATGAATTGTTTTTTCTGTGTCCATTAACTTGATAAATAATAGTTTACTTTTCTACTATATTAGCATATATTAGAATCAATGATGTTGTAAGAGAATTGCTTAGGGATTTAGATATCCTATGGAAGGATAAGTTTCAGAATTCACAAGAACATCTATGCTAATTTCATAATATGTTCTTCTCTATCTTCTCTCTGCTAAAAAGTTCTACACAGAAGGAATTAATCAGAGGCTCTTAGTTTGTGAACAAAAGGCTCTTCTTCACTGTGAGAAGATCCGTGATCTAAGCAATCAAATTATTGTTCTTTTTCTGCTGCTCTTCAAGAGGTAAACATATAAATACTCTTGCTTTTATATCTAATTAATTGCTTTCATATGTAATGAGATGTCGATTCTATGGATAAGATGTAACATCATTATGGCAAGTGGGAGAATGACGGACAGACCAAAAAAAAAAATTGAATCAAATCTAATACCAGTACATTGCATACATGTATATCCTAGTACATATCAGAAGAAAAAAATTCATCCATACTACTACACTACACGATTCTTTTGTTTACTTCACATTATGCAGATTCTCTATTACCCAATACATTAATAGACTTTAATCAATCCACACAAACCGTATACATTGATGGGTTATCCTCTTAAATTTAATAGACTATCCATCAAAGTGTTCACTAAGTGTTCAGTGATTGAAAAGAACACATTAAATTTAATGGTACATATGCAGTAATAATGAAGCAAAATATTGATGGAATATTATCTACATATTAGACCCCAAAAGAATTTGTCGACAAAAAAAATCCGACATAATCCTTTTTAAAAAGAAATAAAAAAATTAATACCAATTAATTCTATCATGCTCTGATACCATATGAAATTAATTAATCAGAGGCTCTTAGGTTGTGAACAAAATGCTCTTCTTCACTGTGAGAAGATCCGTGATCGAAGCAATTAGATTATTGTCCTTTTTCCGCTGCTCTTCAAGAGGTAAACACATAAATCCTCTTGCTTTTATATCTAATTATTTGCTTTCAGCACCTTTGGCAAACATTTGTCTTCACTAAAGACAGACATTATCCTCGCAGATGACATTGATCGATTTTTGACAAGGACATGTCCTCGTTATTGATTCCTAGCAAAAGTTCTGTCATAGAAGATCCCCATCGGCGAGGATTCTGGTGTGTCAGTGCAGGTGGACGCGTGGCATTTTTTGGGATAAATAATATCCTCACAGATGAAAGTCTTATTCGTGAGGTAAAATGTCCTCACAAATGACAGTTTCATTCACGAGGCCATTTTTCTTTGCCGAATGGCTTATTTGCGAGGACCCACTTTGATTTATTTGCAAGGACATTGTCCTTGCAAGTATATTTTATTTAATTTTATTTTATTAATTTTTAATTTATGTATTAATTTTATAATTTCTGATTAATATTTTTTATTATTTTAAATAGACATAAATAAAAACCCGATAAATTACTAAAATAAAATAAAATTAATCGTAATATATTATTTACAAACCTCGTTTTTTAGTCTTAATTAGTGGGGTTGGCTGGCTGAAGGGACGATAGGAGGAGGATTGGAAGAAACATAAGAAAGAGTATCGGAAGGACTGGTAGCAAGAATAGAAAAAAGACTAGCGAGAGGGGTGTAAGTCGATAGCCCCTGTTCTACCTTATTTCGATTAACAAAGGAAAGAGATCTACTCAACCGATCTTTGAGGTTGTATGTGTGTTGGGTGGCAGCCATGGAGCTCAAGGGTCGAGGTCTTTCCTCCTATAGAATGTATGGATTCCTACCCACCGAGTTAGGATATTCGTTGGTGGCCCCTAACATCCCGGCAAAGTACTAAACTATCTTATCGGATGGATGAGCAGTAGCACACCTCGAATGTTTGGCTTTGGGTGCGCTCCAAGTCCGGGGATCCAAATCTGGGTCCCTTCACTAATACCTTGGTGTGCCGCCTCCATTACCGACTCCACGTGATCCTTTTGCGTGAGCGACGGTGTCGATGATGACGAGCCAGATTGAGTCAGCGATTCCTTGAATTTGTTACGCTTGATGGCTCTCAGTGCGTCATGTTACATGAAATAAATAAACAATATTTAATTAAATTTAAAACTCGAAATAAATAATTGAAATCATATTTAAATACTTATATTTGAACTCTATTATGATTCCGTACTCCACTCATTCTTTTTCTTGTCAAAGACGATATCAAAGAAGAAGTCGACCATTTGGGTAAATGGAAACTCCTGTTCTTAACCATCCACTAGTGCTCGAATAACCATCGAGTTCTTCTCCCCGACCTATTTAAGCCAGGTATAAATGTGCTAGGATTATTCGATGTTAAAAAGAAATGAGTTGTGTTCCTTACCACAAACGTCTTCTCTCGTCTCCGGGAGTAAGTCCTCAATCCTGCCCACTTGGGAGTTTCTTTTTACCGGTTCTTCTGATTCGCTTTAACCAGTTCTAATTTTTTGTAACAAAACAAATTTATTACAATAATAAAGTATACAAATTTATAAGTTACAACTAAAACCAATAATATTACCTTACTCTTCTCCTAGTCCCACATCTTACAGGTGGCCTTCCAGTTCTCCGATGTTTGCGCATTCGAGATTTTACCTTTAACGTAAAAGTTTATCGAAGTAGCCCTTGGCAGAGGTGGCATCTATGCTGCTGGAGATCATGTCCAGTCCACCCTCTGCATCCATTCATCGATGCGGAAGAATTCCTATTCACAAATATTTTCAATGATTACCTTTCTAATTATACAGTGAGAATTAAAAAGATTACATATTAAGGTTGGAAAAATTACCTGTAATCGATTCCGAACCTGGTAGTGCAACTCAGACGGGACAGCTTCCCAGCTCTCGTAACACAAGGGCACCTTCTCTCGGACCATGAGTCCAAGAACCAGGCTCACGCGTTTCTCGAACACGCTCCCTGGATTCACGTCTTATCGAAGACGCAAAAATCTATAGGGAGTTGTCCCCCTCCTTGAGAATAGCCTTAACGGATGATGCTAGTGTGGACCGACCCCTGGGCTTTTGGGTCTTTTTCCATGTTAAAATACTGTATTAATAAAAAAGTTATATAATTAAAAAAACAAAAATATATCATACCTGACGCATTGCAAGCCGATATCAACTGATTCGGTTACATGAAGGAAGTGTCAGTAAATTTGGTTTGTGAATTTTTTGAGCAGTTATATGAGGCGCTAGATTTTCATAGTTGGGTCTTTTATCTTCCACAGATTAGGTGTATCGCGAAGGAAGATATTTAATATTTGAGTGCTCCATTCTTAGATAAGGAGATTCGAGATGCAGTGTTTCAGTCAAGCCCAATGAAAGCACTAGGCTCAGATTATATGTCTCCAGAATTTTATCAGAAATATTTCATTGTTTGGGAAGCTATAGAGTCAAGTTGTCTTCCAACAGAGCTGAATGGAACCCTCATTTACTTTATTTTGAAGGTTCTGATCCTAATAGTGTAAGTTCATTACGACCTATAAGCCTAATACATTCTTCTTGCAAATTTATTAAGAAGGTTATGATAAATAGACTTAGACCCTTGCTTGCTGATATCATTGGTCCTTGTCAAAGAAACTTTTTATCAAAATGGTCTACCAAAAATAATATTGTGCTTGTTCGCGAAGTGGATCATAGAATGAGCCAACTCAAAGGAGAAAAGGGAGTAATGGTGATAAAGATCGACCTTACAAAATATTATGATAAAATCCATTGAGAGCTTATTGTAGATACAATTAGACACTTTGGCTTTCCCGAGCGATTGGTGTCTCTTATCATGTCAAGGATTGCGGAAAATGAAATGCAGGCGTTATAGAATGGTGAACCCTTGCCACCATTTAAACAGTGTCCCAGTATTCTTCAAGGGGACCTACTCTTACCCTACATATTCAGCATGTGCAAGGAGCAACTTTCTCTTCTTATACATAAGATGTTTGGAAAAGGAAGATGGGAGCCAATTTAGATGGAGAGACAAGGTCCTAAATTGTCTCATATCTATTTGCTAATGATTTTGTTCTGTTAAGAGAAGCCTATGTTTCATAGGTGAATGTAATGCATGAGACGTTGGACTTCTTTTGTAAAGAAGCCGATCAAACTACAAGTGTAGAGAAGCCACTCATATATTTCTCGAGAAATGTTTAGGAGATGGTTCAACAAGAGTTGGCTGATATGAGTAGTTTTTTCCTTAGTGAGTCATTCAGAACCTACTTAGGAGCGCCTATTCAGTCAAGGCGTCTACCCAAAGGTTTCAATAAACTAATCATGGAAAAAATGAAAGGTAAATTGGTAGCATGTAAGGTGAAAACGTGATCGCTAGCTAGACAAGTCACATTTGCACAATCGGTCCTGTGTGCAATACCAACCTACCAAACGTAAGTGATGAAGCTTCCAGTGTGTGAGAAGATTGACCGGATTGTCAGAGATTTCATATAGGAGTCCTCGAGTTATAAGAGAAAAATTCACTTGGTCTCCTGGGAGGGTTTTTTGCAAACCAAAATCAGAAGAGGGGTTAGGAATACGCAGTGCTAAAAAGTATAGTGTTGCTCTCCAAGCGGAACATGGATGAAAACTTCTGTAAGATCATGAAGTGGCGTGGGTTGAGGAATTTAAGAACAAATACTTCAAGGATGGGTTGTTACAAAGGGAAAAAAAGTTAGCGACTCGTATGTGTGTAAGGCGATCTTCAGAGGAACGAGTCTACTTAAGGAAGGTGTGGTTGAGATGGCGGGTGTGGACGACACTAGATACAAGTGGAAACATGAGGCCTCAGGTTAATTCTCTGTCAATCGGATTTTAAATATATTGAAAATAGCCCGGCAGATGCGAGTTTTAATTGGGGAAACTCATGCGAATAAAATGTTCACAAAATGTTAGATTTATATTGTGAATAATTGCGTGAACTGGCTACCTTCCCCGAAAAACAAGTCTACTCGGGAATAGGGAGTGTAGTATATGTGGTTGGATGAGTGAATATGTACGCCAGTTGTTTGTGAACTGTACAATGGCTAAATCCATGTGACAGGAGCTCAGACAGCAGCTGTCATCACCAAGCCACAACAGCACCACTGTCTCGAGTGGAAATGAAGGTACTAGAGATGTACCAAGGGCTACTGAAAGGCGAAATAAACTGCCAAGGGGTCCTGCAAATTCACCAGAATTTGGCGTTGTGGACTGGACTGCAAAATTCTAGCATCCGCGAAAGTGTGGGTTTCAAGGATAGTAGCACAGCTGAGTCGAGAGGGAAAATCTGGCTGGAGGCGAATCTAGCTGTTAGGTTTGTTATGATAGCTTGGAATAAAAAATTGTTTTTTTAGTTGCGCTTTGGGTAATATGAAACATGCAAAATTAATTCGTATTTAATCAAGCTCTTCGGACCCCCCGAATTGATGGTTTAAGAAGCGACACGGTGAGATTGGCCACCAACCGTGTACTAACATGGGAAAGGAGCATGACGACGGGGTTATTGTTTATGGGAAAAGCTCCTTTATTATATTGGTTAAATTTCAAGGTCGCAACAAACTTAATGTGGATGGTAGTTGTGATTTAATGAACAGAAAGGCTGGGATAGGTGGGTTATTAAGAGACGGAGATGGATCGTTCTTAGCTAGTTTTTTCGGGCCTTGTGTGGTAGAGTCTACTTTTCATTCGAAAACCTTAGCGCTTCATTATAGACTGAGATGGGCGGTCAAGTGAGGTATTAAGAATCTATGTATTGAAACTGATTCAAGTGAGTTATATGCGCTATTGAAAGGAGGTGGTAGTTTCAAGAATTGGTCTTGTCACATCGAGCGTGATTGCACTGAAATCCTAAAAGAAAACCCGAAATTTGAGGTAAATCACATTGTTCGTGAGGTGAATGTGTGTGTGGATATGCTGGTAAGAAAAGGAGCAGACGTATTAGAGACCTCATGCAAATATGAAGACCCATGTGAGTATTTGTGGAGAAGTAAAACGAAAGATAGGAGCGGCTTGTGACTCCTAGGATTGTTTTGGACTCTCTTTTTGGGTGTTAGTTAATGTTACCTAACCGCTTTTTAAGCCGCAGATGTATGAAAAATAAGCAAGTTCTATAATATTACATAGATAATAGTATTTACTTTCTTTTTCTTTTATAAAAATTCTAAACTTAAGTTCTAAAACATCTCTCACTTTTTAGAAACTATTTCAAATAAACTACTAGCCATAGTTAAATTTTCATTTAATGCGGGTCAATTTGTCATGGAAAATGGATTTGATGGCATTCTTGGAATTTTCATCTCCTTGTATCATTTGGATGACTGCTTTTAAGGAAGGCCGGCTTGATGGATACCACTGGATGCACCAAAGTCCCACAACGACTAGTTTATTAAATATCTTGTTATCTTCTTATTTCTCGATTTTGATTTCTATTGCTATTTCTTATCCTTTCTCCAATTGATTGTACATCCATTCTGGATAGTATACTTGGCTATTATCTTTATCTGCACCATGATAAATCTTCCTCCCTCCAACTATGTTAAGCAACAACATGCCAAAGCTATAAATGTCTGCTTTGTAAGTTACATTTTCGTAGTTCCTGGAGAACACTTCTGGTGCAATGTAACCTATTGTCCCTCGAGCTGCACTCATCGAAACTATACTTTCTTCTTTGGAGCACAACTTCGCTAGACCAAAATCAACAACTTTTCGATTGAAATTCCGGTCTAACAAGATATTGTGAGGTTTAATATCAAAGTGGAGGATCCGTTGGTTACACCCCTGATGAAGATAATCAATCCCTTCGGCTATACCGATGGAAATTTTTAGCAGCGTCTCCCAACCTAAAGAACGACTTTGATTTCCTGATGAAATAAATTTGTCGAGCGAATCATTCGGTAGGAACTCATACACAAGACCTCGCCTATATCCATCTGCATAATATCCGACTAAGCGAACCACATTAACATGGTGTATTTTTTCGATTGTACCAACTTCATTCACGAAATCTTCACCATTTCCTTTAAAATTATCGAGTACCTTAACAGCAACAAAAACATCATTGGAAAGTTTTCCTTCGTATACTGTTCCATAACCTCCTTTACCTAATTTTTCTCTAAAATGATCAGTGATTTTTTTAATATATGCATAAGAATATCTACTAGGCCTTGAAGCTTTATGATCTTCCAGGATTTGCTCTACCCTTTTCTCCTCGCTTTTTATCTTCTTGGAGATGTATAAACGAATAAGTACAAGAATGAATATTCCCATTATAGCCAGACCTATTAATATTCCTGCAGTATTAAAACCATACAAGATAAGAAATGATATATTTTAAACTATAGATCTATGATGCAAGGGTGACAAATAACTTTACCCTCGATAATCTTTTTCTTTGACACACCTGGAAAAGATAAAAAAAGGTTTATTAAGACCACATGAGAATTAGCACAATGACACGAAGAGTTAGAAGTACCTGAAAGAAATTGTTTTGGGCCTGGCCCATATTGTAAGTGCCCATAATGGGTTAACCCGACCCATTGTGGTAGTTATTACATTAATAACTAGTATATAAATAACTTCATGGAAGTTATTTCATTTGAATATATCAGACACATTTTCTATACGCTTCTTTCTTTCTCTTTGCCTTATGCTTGAGAGAAACAAAACCATTACAAATTCTCTCAAAAATCTCTTCTACATATAATAGAAGATTCAGCGGCATTTAGGTTGTGGAATAGCAATCTTCTTCGATATGTAAGTGGATACAATACCGGAGCGCCTAAAAGGTTTGTCTAGAACCCTTTAATTTCTTACAAATGGTAAATGCTTTTCATATTGTATATGTTTAATACATGTCTACATATGAGATCTGGTATGTTTTATTTATAAAAATGTATGATATTTTTCTTGATTTAGAAAAATAAATAAAATATAGTTTCATATTCACCATGAAATAAAGATAACATCAATATAAATTTTGTAAAATTCGGATTTAAAACAAAATAGTTGTGATTTTTTTTGTGAATATTTTAATGAATATTTTTGTTTTTTTTTTCTGTTGGAGAAGAAGATACAGTTTCTGATATTAAAAAAAAAATAACGGTACAGGTAGTTAAGTTATGTGAGTCAAACTACCAACCTAACACTATCTCAACAGTTGATGTAGAATGTAGTAACCGCTGGGCTACTAGCTTGTTTTATTTTTTTACATCGTCATTAGTGTAATAATGGCTGATCTGTTTTTTTGTTTTCAGTTTTAAGAAAAAAAAAGGAAAAACAAGTAGTTGGCATTTTTTTACTCAATACCTGCAGATTATTTTGTGTTCCTTTTTTTTTGGGAGATGCGTTTCAACTTTTAATTTTATTATTATTTTAAAATAAAAAGAGACACCAATTTGTGTGTGTTTTTTATGAGAGATGCATTTTAATTTTAATTTTTATTATTATTTTTAAAAATAAAAAGGGGCACTAATTTGTGTGGTTTGAACATTGGTCAAACATAGTATCTGATTATGCAATAACGGTTAGGTTGTAATCAAAGTTATTTTATTACAGCTACCGCGAAGATATATATTTCATATCCGTTTTTTTTGGTATGTTATATTGTTATTTAAGTATGTGAAATAAAAAGAAATAATTTCACAGTCAACATGTGTTTAGCTAACGAGTTATTTATCATATAATTTGAATAGTAGTTATTTTCTCATGTTTGATGTATATGCCTATATGTTCAACTTATAAGCATATGTAGTCATGATCTTATTATGCTAAACATGAACTTGAATTTTGTGTATAGAATGAGTTAACCATGTTTTCAAGTTCTATAGAATGAGTTAACCATGTTTTCACATAACCCAATAAATGAGAAACTCTAAATATTTTGTATGAGTTAATTAGTGTATCTTAAATGCGTTTGATACATTACTTGTTAGTTAATATATTATATTTTGTCAATTGCATATGTATATATATTAAAACTTGGGTTATTTTATGGATAAGTTTGAATCCATAACCACTAGGTCATACAGGTCTAATGTATTCAATCTGGATTGATTGTATCGGAATAGTGGGAGTTCTATAGAGAACTTATCATTTTGTCTTGATGAAATTGAATTATAATTAGATAAACAAAAGTATGGTGATTCATGATTGGGAACATAGTGAACTTTCTGTTTCACTTTTTTTTTCTATTTACGAGTTTAATTTGCATTTTGAGACAATGATATCATTGAATATATTTTGTATATATTAATGAAATTCTCTAGATATACTAGAAAATGGCTATGAGTAACATCTTTTATACCTTTAAAGAAGGACAAATATGAATGGTGATATAATTATACCCTAAGAGAACTCGAATTACATTGAGTACTAGAATTTGAGGTTGTTAATAATGTGATGCTTGAGCTTGAGGAAGACTTCAAATTCATCCCATGAGGATCAGATTGACTTATCAAGTTTTAGAGGTATAAAAAAATTATTATTTGAGAAATATTGATAAGTTATATGGAAGAGTTAGTTTATGAGTATCACCAGTATCCTACCACTTATGATATGTGGGTATACTCTTAAGGAGATGATCAAGGATACATCTAGTCATAAAAGGACACCTAGTCATGTCATTTAATACATCTAAGGGCGATGTTTTAAAGTGACTAGGACAGACTAGACATCTGGTGATATCCTAAATTATGAACAACAAATTCAAGTAATAATCAATCTCTTTCAAATAATTGAGAATATTAGAAAGTGAATGACTCGTAATAACATCAATTCGTTTGATGATACTACTTGTATTGTACTCAAGAATAAGTGTATTTGAGGTTTATTGGCCTCATAGTTGTACATATTACTGAGTCTAGCTCTCATACAAAACTACAGTATAGAGAAAGATGATTGAAAGAAAAAGGGTGATATATCTTGTTCTAAGAAGATCAAGATCAATAGTCACAAGAAAATAAAGTATGATCATAAGTAATAAAATAGAAAGATGAGATGCTACATTTATGACAAGTTGTGTCACTTATCTTGCATAACTAGTATAGTAGCACTATCTTCTTCTTATGATTTTTGCATCTATTGCTAGCACCATGTTACTAACGGGTCTTACCCTATGTGGATTATGAACTTAGGAGTAATAGATCTTGTGACAAGAGATTGAGAGACATATATAGTGTACCATGAATAAAAATTTGAGTTGGTATAAGATGGATATATGTAGATGACAACAATAATGTTGAAGTCAATGGTTTGGCACAAGTAGTTGAGCTTGCGAAGTGGTCAAACCTTGTATCTACATGATATCTTAGGTGTACAAATTTTGGCACAATTTGGTCTCAATCATTGTTCTTCTGCGATTAAATCTAGTACATATGATCATGACAAACCATAAGTGTTCTACATAGTATGGATCTTTCTTTAGAACAAATGGTTCTTTGGTATTTGACAAAGGTTGACTACAACAACTATAATTTTAATAGTGGTTGATTTTCTATGATAGTCTTTTATAGTAATAAAGATATTGGAAAATTTTATGAAATATTAGGCTATGTCATAATAGTTATGACATGAACCACATTGTTGGTGAAGGATATTTCTTTTATTCACTTGATGAAATCTTTTGGCCAAATTGGCATACTGCCTAGTAATGAAAGTAATATGACTTTTTTTTTGAAAGCTTAAACTAAATGTTTCAATATCCATTGGAATTGATTCATTTGAACATTTGTAGACTCATTAAGTTAACAAGATGTGGGGTATACTATTTCATCACCTTATAGATGATTTCACACGGTTTAGTGATATCTATCAGATTTCTTGCAAATTAGAAGCACTGAGATGCTTCACAAATTTGTTAATTAGAAAATCGAGAATCAGATAGAGAGAAAGGGTAAAACCTTGAGAAAAAACCGTGATCACAAAAATCTATTTGAGGGCTTTTAAAGAAGGGTGTGTGGTGGGTCCTGGGGTGTTATAAAATTAAGTGCAAAAATAAAGGATCCACTTAACCGCAAGTGTACGGTTTTCCCATGTAATATATGATAATCAAGTTCGTTCTAAGGGACGGATTAGGTTCAACCCAAATATTAATCTGATAGTAGAGATAATTGTTAAACAGAAAATAAAAGATAATAATTTTTGTTTGGTTTTTGTAAAATAAAAAATGAAAATAAAGGAAAGACTAAATTAACTAAACAGAAAAGAAATAAAGCAAATAAAAGACTAACTTCAGATAAGAGAGATACTTGGTCCTCGCAAAGGAATCTACTTAATCAATGTAATCTATGCTATGTTTAAGGGTAGAATTGGAATTATAATATTAGTCGGGACTCTAATATCTCCTAGCCCCCTGTCGGGTGGACCTAGAAGCTATCCTAAAGTATCATAAACACCTGTATGGTCGAATATGGCTCTTCGGATGATATGATTTTACCTCTTTAGCTATGTAACTAGTTAAGCCAGTCGGTCAATAACGGACATTACACGGGTATTACCTAGATCTGTATTCAAACCCCCTGTCGGATGATCCATACGCCACTATATGGAATAGCCCAAATACTAACAGCTAATTCTAGTTGTTCCTAAAAGAATTAGTAATAAAACAAAGTAATATCCAATACCTAAAACTCAATTCAATTTAAATCTAACAATCCCAAATTCAAAACATAGATTAATTAATTAAGGTTCATCCCTTTTATGCGATTCTCAAGTATATAAAAGTTTAGCTCATGGAAATATAAAATACTGAAACTAAATAGAAAGACATCATATTTAATTACAGAAAAGAATTATATAACCTAAGGATTAGATGACTGTTGATGGAAGAACAGAATTCCTCCAGCTCTAGCTTCTCCTTTGCCTTCTTGCTCTGAAGTCTCTGACTCTCTCTCTAAGGATGTATATATTGAATGGTTATTGAGAGGTACTGAATAATGAGGTATAAGGGGTGTATTTATAGGTGTTGGAAGACCCTAGGTCGAATTTTCTTGGAGTGGAAGACAAGTCAAAGACTCTTAAATTCGTAGCTCTAAAAGATAAGATTCAGCTGATTTGATTTGGTCATATCTTTTTCAATAATTATCCGTTTGAGAAGTTCCAATATATGAAACTGCTTGTCTTGGAAAGCTCTTTCTATTGGTGCAGACCATTCGTCCAGAATCCATGCCAATATTTTATTATGATTTAATTCCTAAAACGTGGCTGGATTTCAGATTTCAAAAGGCAACTTTATCTTTTCCTCCTTTGAATAAATCTTTACCAAATCTTCTTATTTCCATATAAATCTTCTTTCCTTTCATCTTTATCTTGACTTGGCCTCTAAGTAATTACCATTTATCTTTTAAAGCTTTCACAATAAATAAATAATTAAACCGCATATGCTTAAAAAGAATAAATCAATAAATCAAGAAATCAAAATAGGAAAGTGCACTCTAAAAATAGAAACTCGACTAGAAATCATTTCCTAACACTCTAAAATACACTAAGACTTTATTCTCACTTTTTCTCCTTGGATTGGTCTTTCATGAAATTCAAGAACCAATTAACTTTGCAGTAAAAATAGTCAAATTTACGCACAAAAGCTCAGATTCTGCAAATAGTTAATTTCCAAGGGGAGAAAGTGTAATATGATCAAATAAGCTTAAAAGTCTATCAAACAAGTCATTTATTCACCTAAAAGGATGTCTCCAATGGGCTAAGAATTAGAACAAATAGGGAGACATCAAGACCCCAAACTCAAACCTTTGTCGTCCCGACAAAGTAAAATAAAAACAAAGGATCTTTTAGGTGAACGCAGAAGGTAGAATCTAGAAAATAATCCCAAAGCAAAGCTTAAAACAAATTTCATATAGTCTAACCTAGGAATTAATATACATTTACACTTATCATGAAAATCAAATACAAAACAATATCAATCCAAAATTAATTTCACATTGTTAGAAGGTTACGCTTATTACTTAGCTCAAGATGGTGGCTATAGGGTGTTCCTCGATCCTTACTTGTGTTGAATGTTCCACTTAGAATAATCCCTATTAACTCACTGTGTATCTAGGAATCACGAGGACTTTATGGTTTTAGCATAGGCTGAAGGACGGAATGGTATGTATATTTGGTAAATTTGAAGTGAGCTTTTGGCTCTCTCCTCACTTACCATCAACAAACTGTCCAAGAGCTTGAGTTTTCACTCGAATAACGTTCTCACTCAACCCAATTGACGCGCTTAATTAGCGTCCCCAAATTAACCCAATAAGCACTAAGGATGATTCATCTAAAAATTTCCACTTTGCCGGTCCGAATATATTTTCATTTCAAATCATTCATTTTTTTCTTTTCTTTTGTATATCCATGACTCTCTTTTAATGTTGAGATATCATGCTATTTTTTTCATAGTTATGCCTATTCATAACTTGAGCTCGAAACTTCTTTTCCATTCACTATTACCCCGGCAAAGGGTTACAATACAATAAACCTGTGAATCATCAAAATATATAACCGAGCACAATTGATAAGCTCAAAAATCCCAACCCAATAAATTTCCATATGGTGGACCCACCACCCCAAACTCAAGCTCAAGACAGGAAGTCTCAGGATCGTGATTCAAGTGCGGGTCATATGGTCATACCTAATAATACTAAGGGATATTGGCTTATAATGTGGCGACAATAGAAAGGCTTAAAGGCTAAAAATTTGTCTAAGAAGGATAAAATTAATTCAGGGATAGACAGCCAAAAAGGATTCAAAGGGCTAACAAAGAACTGCCTCTATCATCTTCCTATTTACACAACTTGTCTCTAGTTCATACCTAAGTGGGTTCTCTACTCATTTAGATCTCACGTTCTACAAACCACCTATTATCCTTAAGCACAAGTTTACTTCTTTTGCATTGTTCATTAATTCTTCCTATCAATTATCTCATATTTGCATGCAATCAAAGTGCATTTACTACTAACTCCTAAAGTCAACTATTTTCTGTCATTAGTTCATGAAAAGCATGCTTGATGGGGGCATTTAAAATACTCTACAGTCATCGCAACCCTAAGATTAAAGCATGTAAAACACAAAAAATTGGGATGAGGCAACGAACCCCACCCCAAACTCAAACGTGAGTCGTGTCCACACGACTCGAAAAAGACTCAATAAAGCAAATAAACTAATAAAACAAATAAGAAAGGGATAGGAAAACGTATCTGAACCAGCACAAAGCTGGTTTCCATGGTTGCGTGTAGGTTGAGCTCCTTGTGTTGCGTAGGTGACATGTTGAACATTGCTCACTCCACGTAATATGATTTCCATAAGCTCCAACTCGTTTGTGATTTTCCTATGGGTTTCAACACCTCTTCATGATTATCCTCCCAAAATTCTTTCAACTACATCTTTCAACACCCAAAAGTAATACAAGCTTCTCCAACTTCTCTTTTCTCTTCATGGTATTCTTGACCTCCCAATCTTTGACATCTCAATGGACCCCAAACTCAAAACTTCAAATAATCAAAAACTAGAGAGGAGTTTTGATATTTGATGTTTTGAGGATTTGTAATGAAGTATTATGGAGTCATATGAGATGGGTAATGAATATGTAATGGCTTGGGGAAGGTTTAATAAATAGGATTGAAGCTTTGATGAAGAGGCTAAAGCTTGAAGGAGAAGATTTCTTGATTTTCTTGAAGGATTGTGATGTTGGATGTGTGTTTGGAATGGATTAGGAGGAAGGATTTGATGTTCTTTGGTGTTGTAGTGGTCTTTGTGCAGGCTTTAAGGTGTTTTTATAAGGTTGGGAGCTAGAAAATTCGTGTGGAAGAGGCTAGGGTTTATCTCTTTAAGGTTAGAAGTTGACTGGGTTTCGAACTCTTCACAAACCGCCAGTCCGCGGTGCATCCCTGCGGTGCAGGGGGTAGACCGCGGGGTAGTCCGCGGGGTAGTCCGCGCGCAACAGCTATTGATTTTTTTCGCTTCTGTCTTGACCCCGTGCTAGCACCCCGTGGTACGGGTTTTTGACCTGCGGTGTATGGGTGCGGTGCATGGGGTAGTCCGCACCATCTCCGTCAAAAAACCCGCGGTACACACCCCGTGGTACGGGTTTTGCGCATGCGGTATAGGCCGCGGTGCACCGCGGCTATTTTTTCTCGCCTCTGGATAAGACCCGTGGTACAGACCCGTGGTACGGGTTTTTGGGGCGCGGTACATCCCTGCGGTATACGGGGTACACCGCGGGGGTAGTCCGCGCCAGCCTCCAAAATTTTCTTTTTGCACTTCCTAGCACCCCAAACTCGATTCCTGCACCAATAACACACTACCTTTCTCATTTCTTTTAAAAGTAGACACTAAAACTTGACACTTAACTTAGAATTATACACTAGGAATTTAAAAACTTAAAGCAATTTAAACATGGGTTGTCTCCCAAGAAGCACTTTTGTTTATTACGTCTTTAAGTTCGACGCGTTACCTTCCATGAAGATGGTAATGAGGCCCTTGCGGTTCTCCTCCGCTTGAATTCGCCTCGTCCTTGGCATGTAAGTTTCTGAACCTTCCCCCTTAGAATTTTGTTCAATCGATCTCTGAAAGGGGGAGGGTAGTATCTCCGTTTCGCCTTCTTACTTTCAGGACGAAACGTGTTCTTCACCAGACGATAGTAGATGACCGTCCTCAACGGTATAAGCTCATTTTTATTCTCTTCAATCTCGCGTTCCTCTTTAAAGTGTGGTGGGTAGGTGCTCCTCCTTGCCGCTTTACTCTCGCGGTGTAGCACCTTTCTTGCGTAGCATCTATTGATCATTTGTAGTGATAGAGGTGATTTCGATATTCTATCTCTGATGATGATTTGTGGTGGAGATAGTGATTGGTGAACTTTTTGTGGTGGGGATTCGATTTTATTGTGAACTTTGAATTCTTCGATGGATTCCTCAACCACTTCACATTCGTCTTCGCTTTCAACCCAATCTTCCACTATTACTTCATCATATTCTTGATGTGGAATCTCAATAATCTCGATCACCTCTTTTTCTTGGTTGCGTTCTGTATCATGATCATGTGCACGCACCATAGGAATAGCAACCTCAGTTTAAATTTCTAGGATTTTCGTTGCTACTCCTTCTTCCACCATGCTCATAAGATTGTCAACCACATGGTGGTCTTCTTTTATAACCGGCATGATGGTCATATCACTATCACTAATAGCTTCCTTCAACACCTCCTCCTCAACTACTTCTTCCAGTTGATCTCTTCCATCCCTCGGGGGAGTGGAATCTTCATAAGACATACTACCCCATTCTTCAGCCATCTGTTGCAAGCGTGCAACGGTGGCGTTTGTTTCTTCTACTATGCGCTGGAGTTTAGAACGTATCTCATTGTCAATTTCTTACTGATATTGATGAGGTGGAGGTTGTTGAATGTTTCCAACCCATTGGTTGTTCCATCCTTGCTCCCGGGGATAATGATATGATGATTGTTGTTGATTATTCCCGATCCATTGGTTGTTCCAATCCTGCTCTTGCGGGTATTGATAGGATTGTTGGTAGAAGTTACTACCCCATTGTTGTTGTCCTGAAGAGTCTTCCCAATAGTCATATGGATCGGGATCCGGGTAATGTCCTCTATACATCTTCAATAAAACTCTTGAGCATTACCTGAATAAAAATCTGTACAACAAAAACAAAAACCAAGCGTAAAACTGAAAAAATAAATAAACGATTACAACTACTAAAGATTAACACCGGGGTCACACGCTACCCTCCCCGGCAGCGGCGCCAAAAACTTGGTGGGTCCTGGGGTGTTATAAAATTAAGTGCAAAAATAAAGGATCCACTTAACCGCAAGTGTACGGTTGTCCCAAGTAATATATGATAATCAAGTTCGTTCTCAGGGACGGATTAGGTTCAACCCAAATATTAATCAGATAGTAGAGATAATTGTTAAACAGAAAATAAAAGATAATAATTTTTGTTTGGTTTTTGTAAAATAAAAAATGCAAATAAAGGAAAGACTAAATTAACTAAACAGAAAAGAAATAAAGCAAATAAGAGACTAACTTCAGATAAGAGAGATACTTGATCCTCGCAAAGGAATCTACTTAATCAATGTAATCTATGCTATGTTTAAGGGTAGAATTGGAATTATAATATTAGTCGGGACTCTAATATCTCCTAGCCCCCTGTCGGGTGGACCTAGAAGCTATCCTAAAGTATCATAAACACCTGTATGGTCGAATATGGCTCTTCGGATGATATGATTTTACCTCTTTGGCTATGTAACTAGTTAAGCCTGTCGGTCAATAACGGACATTACATGGATATTACCTAGATCTGTATTCAAACCCCCCTGTCGGATGATCCATACGCCACTATATGGAATAGCCCAAATACTAACAGCTAATTCTAGTTGTTCCTAAAAGAATTAGTAATGAAACAAAGTAATATCCAATACCTAAAACTCAATTCAATTTAAATCTAACAATCCCAAATTCAAAACATAGATTAATTAATTAAGGTTCATCCCTTTTATGCGATTCTCAAGTATATAAAAGTTTAGCTCATGGAAATATAAAATACTGAAACTAAATAGAAAGACATCATATTTAATTACAGAAAAGAATTATATAACCTAAGGATTAGATGACTGTTGATGGAAGAACAGAATTCCTCCAGCTCTAGCTTCTCCTTTGCCTTCTTGCTCTGAAGTCTCTGACTCTCTCTCTAAGGATGTATATATTGAATGGTTATTTAGAGGTACTGAATAATGAGGTATAAGGGGTGTATTTATAGGTGTTGGAAGACCCTAGGTCGAATTTTCTTGGAGTGGAAGACAAGTCAAAGACTCTTAAATTCGTAGCTCTAAAAGATAAGATTCAGCTGATTTGATTTGGTCATATCTTTTTCAATAATTATCCGTTTGAGATGTTCCAATATATGAAACTGCTTGTCTTGGAAAGCTCTTTCTATTGGTGCAGACCATTCGTCCAGAATCCATGCCAATCTTTTATTATGATTTAATTCCTAAAACGTGGCTGGATTTCAGATTTCAAAAGGCAGCTTTATCTTTTCCTCCTTTGAATAAATCTTTACCAAATCTTCTTATTTCCATATAAATCTTCTTTCCTTTCATCTTTATCTTGACTTGGCCTCTAAGTAATTACCATTTATCTTTTAAAGCTTTCACAATAAATAAATAATTAAACCGCATATGCTTAAAAAGAATAAATCAATAAATCAAGAAATCAAAATAGGAAAGTGCACTCTAAAAATAGAAACTCGACTAGAAATCATTTCCTAACACTCTAAAATACACTAAGACTTTATTCTCACTTTTTCTCCTTGGATTGGTCTTTCATGAAATTCAAGAACCAATTAACTTTGCATTAAAAATAGTCAAATTTACGCACAAAAGCTCAGATTCTGCAAATAGTTAATTTCCAAGGGGAGAAAGTGTAATATGATCAAATAAGCTTAAAAGTCTATCAAACAAGTCATTTATTCACCTAAAAGAATGTCTCCAATGGGCTAATAATTAGAACAAATAGGGAGACATCAGTGTGATGAGAATGGGATCATAAATAAGTTTATGATTTTTTTCATATGCCATGACATGGAATAGTAGGTAAAAGAAGGAATGTAACTCTCCTGATTAAGGTGTATGATTGCGCAAATTAATCTCTCAGTATATGTTTGGAAGATAAGTTTTTATTGCTACTCATATACTTATTCGTGTACCCACAAAGTTACTTCCATCAACTCCGTACGAACTATGCTTGATCTCCTGGGGGTTGGTATGTTTGTGACTTATCCAATGAGTATCGAAAGTTGGGTCACAAAAGGTAAGAATTATTTATTTGGAAGATTTTCAAAGACTTTAAAGGATATGTGTTCAAGGTTGAACATAATGATAGAATTTAATAAGATTGAGTTACATGATGTTTCATTTGGATTGTAATTTTTTTCCTAAGTAAAGGTGTGGTTATTGAAAATCTCATTTTACATGAATTAAATGAGGTTGATGAAGATGTATGCAATTTACCGTGTTACTAGATAAGGTACAACATGCACGAGGAAGGCAAGATTGCCTCGAATTTGACTCGAAAGAAATTATTGCATCACATAGTGAATCTGTTTCACAATAACTTCACCTAGAAGGAGTTATCAAGGGATATTTTGTTGTCGATTTAAGATCCATGGATAAATCTGTATGATTTGTCCATAAGACAAAGAAGAACCTCAGACAGTACATGAACTCTTAATATCCTACTAGGAAAGATGGAGCAAATGAAGAGAAATCAATTCAGAAAGTTGGTTGGTCTTCCGAAGGACACAAAGTGATTGAGAATAAATAGATTCTTGAAATGAGAAGAAAACTAGACACTTCACTTGATAGGTACGAATCTCGTCTAATGGCAATAATGTTGTATTATATGGAATAAATTGTTTATTTGGAATAAACATTCTTTTATATAGTTAAGAGATTTACCTCATTTGGTTATATACTAGCTGTTGTGGTGTATCTTGATTATGATTTGCACTAGAGGATTTCAAAACTATTTTTCTCAGTGGAGAATAAAAGAATAGGATAAATTCATTGGAACAATATTTAGGATATGATGTTAAAGACCAAGAAAATACTATATGTAGATTGAAGAAGACAATCTATGGTCTCAAACAAGCCCAAAGACAGTGATTTTGAAATTTATGAGTCATTTCAATAAGTTCTTTTTGAAATGATATGTGAATATCACTTTGTCTACATATCAAAAGTTCCACAAAAAAGTGTATGAATTTATATCTCTATGTATTTGATATTCTGCAAGCTAGGAATGACACGTGATTTGTCAAAATTAAGGAGTTGTTATCTTTCAAATCTTTGTTGATGTGAAAGTTATGAGAAATGTGAGCTCTATTCTTGATGTTATGATTCATAAAGAATGTTTGAATTTCCGTAGTCCCTATCTAAAGAATTATTCATCAAGAAGAGATGTAAACGCTTTTACATGTCATACTTTAATGTCATTAACACTCCAAATAGATGAGAGAATAAGCTTTAATCTTCTTATGTGTCTTAGTACTTTATCAATGAAAATAGAAAAGGTAAACAATGTCATATTAGTAATTACATACCGATGATATTATTATGATGTCATGATAAGTACTAGGCCATGCATTTTGTTATACTTTGGGTTTAGTTATCCATTTATCAGTGATGTTTGCTAGACCAGACATTAGCTATATCGTGGGTTTAATAAGTCTATTAAAAACTGAATTATGGACATAAGTATTGAAAACCTGAAATATGAGCAATGAGATGCCTTAAAAGGATTAGGGCTCATGCTATATGTTTTCAAATATAATATTTACACCTAAAATATATCCATATGTTAATTGGTTTCACAAAATGGATGAGTGTAAATGTCTTTAGGTTGTGTATTCTTGATGAAATATTGTCCCATATCCATGAAGTAGCAAGAAACAAACTCATATATTGCTATGTCCATTGTGAATGTTGAGTTTGGGCTTACTCAACTAAAATTCAAAAGGTTTGTTTGGTTTAAAAGTTTGTTTGTATTTTTTTATGATTCTCAAGTGATAGTGGGAGTCCAGCTTTAAAATACTATAATAGAGAAATGGCAATGACTTATGTGATGGACACATAGTATTATAGTATAACCAAACATATTGATATTAAGTATATCGTGATAAGAGACATTATTGCACATGGATTATGAAAATTTACAGTTAATACCCACACGTGATATTCTTGTAAAAATATATTTTGGAACTAATTGCAAGTTATGCAATTCAGATCATGTTGGATCTATATTGTTATGTATACAACAAAATAATGTGCAATGCTATATTTCCATTGTTGAGTGGTAATATATATACGTGTGGATAAGTATGTCAGATAGACTATGATTGGCCTTCTCACACAGGAAATCGCCTTTGGCATTAGAGGATGCACAAGGATGAGACTAACTTATGTAAAAGAGTAACCCTTCATGTAAATAACGTGAGTTACGAAAGTCGACTTAACACATGTTAAGATGAGATCACAAACATGTAGCGCAACATGTTAATTTTAATTTGTGATCGAAGTAGATCCCCACTATCTACTTAGTTTATAAAAGCCAGATATGAAATTCTTAATTGATTTCACAGAGGGTTGATCAATTGAAGGATTCATTTTTGACAACGAGAAATGTCTAATTATATATCTGTACGATATTAATGGATACATGACATATGACATAAAAAAATTGAATAATAACGTAGCACGCGAGTCATACCGTGTGTGCTTGCGACCAAAAGAAAGTGAAGAATTGATCCCTGTTTCTTCATTGTGTGAGATCTTTGAGTAGTACCCTTATTACTTTTGACTGAATTTGATGTTTTGATCTGGTGTTTGCTACTTTAGCATATTATCGATGGTCATGAATGATTCGACCTAACAGGGTATGTCTGGGAAAGCAACCAGGTCATTATAGAAAATGTCAAGTGCAAAAGGAAGACTAAAATGGATATCAAAGTGTGTGCTTGCAGGTCGACCAATCATGTAAGTCATCAAGGATTATGACATGATAGTGAGACACACGATGTTATGCTAGTGAACTCATCCAATCAAAAAGATGATGTGATATGGAATCTGAGGGGTCAGAGTTACTATGATATTGATATTATAATTTTTATTCCAGGGAACTGCAAGATACATGAAAGGATTATGAATCGTTTGAGCAGCTATCTACCCTAACAGGTTTATAGCAAAAGGAATGCTCGTATGCTTGCCGGTCGCACGACCTATTTGCCAAGTATGATAAAATTTATTGATATGTTTGAGATGAGAGAAAGAGTTGTCTGATGCATACAACATGAGCGTGAGAGTAAAGCAAGTGGGAGATCGAAAGAAATTGCTTTGGCCCTGACCCATATTGTAGGTGCCCATAATGGGTTAACCCGACCCATTGTGGTAGTTATTACATTAATAACTAGTATATAAATAACTTCATGGAAGTAATTTTATTTGAATATATCAGACACATTTCATATACGCTTCTTTCTTTCTCTCTGCCTTATGCTTGAGAGAAACAAAACCATTACAAATTTTCTTAAAAATCTCTTTAACATATAATAGAAGATTCAGCGGCATTTAGGTTGTGGAATAGCAATCTTCTTCGATATGTAAGTGGATTCAATACCGGATTATTTCGATTCTTAATTCCGCCTAAAAGATTTTTCTAGAACCCTTTAATTTGTTACCGTACCTGGAATAAGTTCTTTGGGAAAGCATTCAGTAGCATATGTACTAGTACTTTTATTTGTCAATTTACAATATTCTCATTGTAGTTCGCAGTGAGCACAACCTGGCTTGTCCCAAATCAGAGGATAACTTTCAGGGTAGAATACCTCTGGAGGACGTATTGAATTGCTCAAGATCTTTGTGCAATTAAACATTAGTACGGCAGTCCAAGGAACATCTAAATCAATTGCATAAACATGGTAATCAGAACTGCTTAGGCAGGGGATAGGATGCATGTAAGAGCGTTTCCTTATCGTCGAACAATTGTAAAAGGAAAAGTGATAAAAATAAGGATAAGTAAAATATAATTTGAAGAGAGATAGAGCAGATAAACTAGGTAAGTCTAAGGTCTCGGCCAAGTTTAAGGATAAATTTAGGTAAGGAAGCAATCCTAGAAAGAAGCCATTCATATTGGATAAACTTACTACCTGAGACATATAATCAATCTTTTCCACAATAAACTTTTCTGGAAATGGAAGTTTGATCCCATTGAAAGATGCTTTTACCGGAAATGGTTGCTCAAAAACTGTCTCATTGCTCTGAGAACAATAAATGTCAAAACCAGGATACCCACAGTGATCTGCCTGCCGATCTTTGAGTAGAAGTGGGAATCTGATTTCAGGGCCATATTTCCTGCACTGTCCTACTGGACAATCATACTCGCGTGAACCAAATTTTGTGGAGACTGAAATAAAGATGACGCTGATGATGAGGTTGATTAATCTCATTTGTGTATGATGTGAAAAACTTACTAACGAGTGTTGTTCCAATCAATTAAATTCAGTTGAAGTTTTTGTCATTCATGATATTGGCCTACATATTATCTATAAGGAGCATTTTTCTTCCATTAACAAAAGTATTTCTAAAATCAACGGAGACTTGAGAGTCAATCATCATGCTTGTAGACTGGGGTCAAGGCAAAAAAAAAAAAAAAAAAAAAAAAAAAAAAAAAAAAAAAAAAAAAAAAAAAAGACTGGGGTCAAGGCCTACCTAATTTCCTAAACTGATTTTCTACCCTACTAAAAAGTTATATTATTCAACCCGAATTTTACAATCTTCACTTGTTCTCTCCAACTTCCTAATAATATTTATATACTTTGATTTATTTTATTTTTAATGTGATAAATTATAAGAAATATATATTATATTAATAAGAATAAAATAAGAGAAATGTAACAAGAGGAATAAGAGAGGTCATACAGCAAAATTTTAGCAAATAAATTTAGATAGTAGTGGAATATAAATCTCAGAGCTAGTCTAAGTATGTGACTAAAATATATATATTGTCTTTGGTCGATCTTGGACGCTTAACTGTGATACTTGAAATATACTCGGATATGGTCCAAAGGAAGGTTTTTTCTTGTTGACGTTCTAAAGTCAGAGTCAATAATATGAACGTGTAGGAAGGCTCTCAGTGATGTGAAATCAATGAGAGACGAATGTATGAAAAATATGTGTATCTGTGTAGAGGCGTAAAATTATAAATATGAGTATACCTTTTCTTTCAAATGACTAGCGCTATATATAGACACGTTACATAATTTGAAAGGACATCTACCTTGAGTATAATCCTTCGTGGAGACAGACTCTTGCCTTAATATATCTCGACCGATAGTATAATTCCTATCTCCCAGTAGAGGGAAAATTCTAAAGGATTTAGCCTCTTTTCTCCTCTAGCAATATATCTTCTAAATTTATCTTCTCGACCATGCATTCTACTATTTTCTATTGATCAATCTTTCCTGTGTTAGCCTGTCGGAAAACATACTGAATATGGTCGCTTGATTTTGAGTAGCAATGTAAGCAACATCAATAGTCATATACTAGCCAGAGGTAATTTTCCACTTATAAACTACCCCGTTGGATTTTGGTGAAATGGATGTGGCATGTTCTGATTATGCATATGGCTCTAAGGCATAATTCACACTTCGATTGTTGTCAAGGAGCATTGATTTGTTTACCTTTGGGTAGATGACAATCAAACACGTACAGATTTCCCACCTTTTCATTTTTACCTTGCATTTACGGGTACCAATAATGTTGAGGTTTCATAGCATAATAATAAACCAACTAGAGTAATGATTCCTTGAATACCTAGGTAATCATGTCTCTCCAATTTGTCGACACACTAACTATAAATAAAATGTGTCTTTCTTCATTTATCCTGTTTTCTTTTCCCTATAACGTATCAGACTTAAATTTCCCTTGGTGTTTTCTTGTCCTCTAGCCTAATTATCTTTTTTTTTTCTTTTATACCTTTTTTTTTGCAAATTTCGTCTCTTTCATAGCCAAAAACTGACTATGAATCCGAGAACTTGAGAAAGTATTATCATGTGGAATTGATAGACCTCCTAACTAGTTCGTAATTAACTTCTTCTTAAATTATTTTTTGACATGCCCTTCACTAATTCTTAACTTAGCTTGATCTAGTTTTGGCCAAGTGCAAAGACGACCAACTACATAGAGTTTTCTTCCACTAGTATAATGGTTTGTTCGTCTTCTGGGATATGACTAGTGACAACTAGTAGGTTGATTCTTGACGTGTCTGTAGGTATATAATCATCCTTATCTTCTCGTCATACTACATAGTCTTACATTGTGGTTGAAGTATACGATCATGTTTTGAAAATATTTCATAACTCAGCTAAAAACTATGATGTGGTCTTAGAGGGGGGATGTATATGACTATTACCATACTATAAATTATCTATGTTAATGTAATATAAAAAGTCTATATTTTTGTGTTTTTATATTAACATGGAAGTTTAGATATTCAATAACTCGTATGGACAATAAGTCAAACACTAAGAAAGAGATATCAACTATTTAGATTAAGTAATTCTCAATATACTATAAAAAATAAATAGCATGCATGGATGTAAAGAGTTATTGAAAGAAGATAGACATAAGATATATAGTGGTTCATTTCCCCAACACTCACTACCCAAGACATGGACACCCTTAGTATTCTCAAACTCCTCCACTAGAACTCCTTGTATCTCTTGAAAGTGATTAAAAAACCTTTACACCCTTTTCAAACTAGCCCTTCAAAAGAACACTAATGACATCTTCAACAGTATGAAAACTAAGTGGACAAACTCCACTCAATATCGGTCATTTCCTTTACCACTAGGATTCTCTAGAGACAATGGAGAAAGATAATCCATGGAGTTTGTAGATTACGACCTAACTTACTAGATCTATATTCTAAATGAGTAGATATATGGAAGTTTAAGACATAATAAAAATTCAACCTTTGGAGGACAATGGATGTTGGTTTCTTAATGAACTCTATATCTCTCTCAATTTATTTTCTAAAAGATTTTTTGAAAATTATGTTATGGAGGTTAATATTTGCAAGAGAAAGATAAATTTTATTTATAGAATAAGATAGCATAGTGATATATCACTAATGCAAGTTGCTTCAACTGATTTTCTAAAGAGGTTTATTTTGCATTCATATCCATGTCACTATATAAACGTAATGTACCTCTAGTTGCATTCAAAATTATAGCTCCGGAAGATGGCCAACTCCTCTGATTATTTACTGTCTTCTCCATACAAACCATTGCTTCATTCAGATACATCAACTGAAAACCACCAACCCAAATATTATTGACCCTCATTCTTAAACTCTCATCGAGTCCTTTATTGAACATAGCTAAATCTAGCTCTGGTGCATACCTATGAAGTAGAAACTTTGCTAGTTTCTATAGAAATTTGCAAGTTATGTTTAGTCCTTTATTCTTATTCTATGAAGTTAGAAACGATCAAGGAACCGGGCTTGAAGATTGTCTCATGATGTTAGCGACTCGGGGGGCTGACGAGCAAGCCACTCACTCGCACCTCCGGTCATTTTCTCTCATGTGACACCTTGAGTAATTTAGGCGTCACACATCTTCATAAAAATATAAATAGTTTATGTATCCTTTTTTGATAGATTAATATATTCACGACACATCTTTTTTTGGTGTTTATTGAGCTAAGTGAGGGATTTTTTTCGTAGTATATTAAATATTGTACGTTTCTCTCTTGTTTTGGACATATCACTATTTATAGAACTTTTGTGCCTTAATTGTGTGTTAAGTGTGTAGATTTTAGATACATGGTTAACACAAGATGATAATATTATGAGGAGAAGTCATAAAGTCAAGTCAAAGTCCAAGCCAAGGCTTGAAATGAGCGTAAAGTGACTTTGAAAAGTTAGAGCATTAACAGTAGAAATCTTAACGTCACATTGTGCTAGATGATAGCTAACGCGATCAAAGAAATCTATAATACCTCTATTGTTTTCTTTCATGTGAAAATTTCTTTTCACCACCTTAATATGTGCATCACGACTGCCTTAAAATCTGTTGTATATGTTGCACTAAGTATGATAGTCTGTTGTTCTCCTTTAGGACCCCGTCAAGCCGCCTCTAAGGTATTTATCCTTTGGCTCCTGTTTTCTCCCTATCACAAAAATATTATTGGCAGTCTTTATTTGTAGAGTTTCAATGGTAAGAAACAACTTTTTACCTTAAATTGGGTTCTTCGATTGTTGATGGCGTAAATAGCCGGTTGATGATGGTGGAGAATGATCCCAGAGTGGCGGCAGTTTTCGTGTGCAGGAGAGCGGCTTGGTGGAATGGTCAGTGTGAACAAACTTTTTTTTCTTTTTCTTTTTCCACTGCGATGCGAGTGTGAAGATATGAATTTTAGGTTTTATTTCATTGTTTTTCAACGTTGTGTGAAGAGATTTCTTTTATATTTTTTGTTTCAATGAATGTGAATGTGAAGAGATGATTTTTAGGTTTTATGTTTACGTAGGAATGTGTTTTTGAGAAATTTAAGGAAATAAATAAGGAATTATGAGCTTAATGGGGATGAGAAAAAATAGATAAGTTAGCTAATTGATTATTTGTAATATAGTTGTGGTTAGTTTGACCTTCCAGTTGTAAAAACTCTTACTTATTTCCATGGTAAGAAAGATGGTTACAAGAAAAATAAGTGTCAGAAGCACAACAAGAGTGATACATTTAGAGTGTGAATTAGAGAGAACAAAAAGAGCGAAATCCGTAGAGAAGTATTAATGTCTCCCCATTTGTGATTATTTAATATTAAGTGGAGACATCATTTTTAGTGTTTCAGGAAGTCATTCATTCGATTTTCACATGATATATTGCACTTTCCTATTTCTAGTCTTGATATAATGATTTATTATTTTTAGAGCATATTTGATTTAATTATTTATTTAGTGTGAAGCTTTAAAGATATATAAGGTGATTAATTAGATGTCAAGTCAATTCTAAGAGATAAAGGGAAGAAGATATACATGGAAATTGAAGAAAATAAAGGAAAAGCTAGGGTATGGAAAAATAAAGTTGTCAAATAAATCTGAATTTCAGCACGCACGACCACAAAAGGGCTCATAACTCAATATTGGCTAGGAATTTGGAAGAATGGTCTAAGAAAAGTTAAAGAGCTTTCTGAGACGATGCGTTTAGACTATTGGAACACATCAAACAGATAAGTATTGAAGCATTTATGGCCAAAACAAAACAGTGGCAGGTTATTACCTTTTCTATATTTTAGGGTTACGAATTTGAGTTGGTCTTGGATTCCAAGTTACTTGTCTTCCACTCCAAGAAACCGAATCCGGGCTTCTAAACACCTATAAATACACCCTTATAACTCTTGTAAATAATCCTTGCCTCACATAAATTAGTCCTTAGGGTTTATATCATTAGAGTTATTGTAGAGAGCAAGATGAAGTCCTTTATTCAATCTTTTAGTTTATTTACTTCAGGTATGAACTAATTTTCCCATAGCTTGGGTTTTGCATTATGTATAATCTATGAATTCAATTTTCTTTCTATCTAAGTTTCTTTGGAAATTATATGTTTTAATTTGATATAAGCTGCTTACCCATATATTTGTTTATATGTTTTGAATTATTGCCTACCTAAGCCTGATCAATTTAGGATTTCTTAATAGTAGTTAGATGGTCGCCCATAAGGGGTGTCTAATTATTAAAACACCACATAACATCAAGTGTCCGATGTTGGTCTTGACATCACCAATTCTATCTAGATAGTCATTAAGGTTTGTTTTAATCACCATTTCACCAATTAAAGGAATTGTTTTGCTTAGGGCCTTGGTAGCGCTTGATAACCATTTGTTTAGACTGCCTTGTGGTTGTGTTGTAGCCCCCTTAGTCCCTCTCAATGTCTAAGGAATGGGAATTTATAATCTTGACTAAGTATTTAAGAGCTATTATCTCCCTTATTAACTAGAATTTGATAGAAAAAATTAGAAGGATTAGTGCATACTAGCAAAACCTAAGCTATATCTCTCATCTCATATTTTTTCCTATTTACTTTATTTTATCTTATTTTACTTAGTTTCAAGATTTTTTCCACACAAACACAACAACAATATCAAATCTTTTTTCCATCCTCCATAAACACATCTTCTTCATCAAATTCATTACAGTACACCATAAAACACCCCCAAAGATCATCAAGCTATCAAGAATTCTTCCAAGAACAATCAAGAAAACCTTCTTCAACCATTGATAATCATTCATCCAAGCAACAAAATCAAGTCGCACCAATCTTTCATAACTTTATTCTATCCTTGGTATAACTCGATTTGTGGGTTAATCAATGATGACAAACAGAACGGATGTTATGGATTATAAGAGGAAGTGTTCAATCTTAGGGAAGAACAAGAGATTGCCTGGAACTACAATAGAAAAGGCCATTGATCTTGATGAGCTAATTGAAAAGAAGCCAAAGATAGAGGCACCAACACAACCATTGCTTGTAATTGATGATGACTATTTTAGGTACACATGGATTTATTCTTAGTTTTGAAAAACCACGCTTCAATGAATTTGTAAACTTTGTAGATAGATTTCAAATTAAAAAGGGTACTCTATCACTTGCATTTATAGTGATAATTGTACCGAGTTTGTAAACTCTCCTCTTCATGAATTTTTTAATGATTTGATAATTTAGCACAACTTCTCTTCTCTTAGAATTCGTTAACAAAATAAAATTGTATAAAGGAAATGATGCACCTTACAAGAACTGGCCAAGAAATTTTTGAAAGAATATAGATTGCCTACATATGTTTTGGAAAAGTTGTCAAAATGTCTTGTCATGATTTAACCCGGGTTTTAATGAGACACATAATTTTTAAAACCCAATATGAACTTTGGAATGAAAAACTCCCTAGTATCTCCTTCTTTCAAGTTTTTTTGTGTATATGTTTTTTCTCAATACTAGAGATCACTTGTCAAAGTTATATGCTAATTCCGATGAAGGCATATTTCTTGAGTACTCCATTAAAATCCAAAGAATATTGCATGTTTAACAAAACCTCAAGTGTCATATAAGAATCCATGCATGTTGACTATGACGAGACATGTCTTTTTGAGCGCAAGGATGAATAAATAGTAGACTATCCCATATTTCATCAAATAAAGAGACAAGTGCGATCTACCATTTTGCAAAAATAAGTTGACAAACAAATCAGGAATGTGGATAAAAAGAAAAAGAGAGAATTGAAGTGTGAAAATATCTTCCTCGATGTTGGAAAATGGTCAGAGGCCTCACCAATAATTTTATGTGTAACGATGTGTAACGATGTGTTCTACTCTGGGGATCTAGGTAACAGGGTAACGATGTGTTCTACTCCTAAAGCTTTATGTGTTCACCATTCTTTCTTATCCTAAATAGAATTCATATCATCAAAGTTGTATTCCTTGAAAATCAATGGATAAATGATATGCATGAAGTGCTAAAACAATTTTAAAGGAGCCGAGTACGGAATCTTGTTGAAAGCCCCATTGATCACACTATCATTTGAACACGATGTATATTTTGAAACAAACTTGATGATTCTAGAATTGTTACAAGTAACAAAGCTCGTGTTGTTGCACAAGAGTATAATCAAGAGGAAGGTATTGATTTTGACAAAACTTTTTTTCATGTTGCTAGAATATAATCTATTCACATGCTTTGTGCATGATTTAAATTTTGTTCTAAAGATTCACATCTTAAAACTGTTAACCTCATCTTTTAATATCTCAAGGAAACCATTAACCTAGGACAACTTTATCATAAACACTCAACTTTCGAGCATATAACTATACAAATCCTTATTATGGTTGGGTGTAAGCTATATAGGAGGAGTTATGGTGGTACTCGTTTATTCCTATGTCAATCTCTTGTCTCATTGTGAAGTAGAAAAAAAATAGTGTTGGTTAATTCCCGGCTATAACCAACTACGTCGACGCCAGAAATTGTGTGGCTCAAATTATGTGGATGAAACAAACCTTAGAGGATTTAGGTCTTAAATATAGTATTATTCCTATTGGTTATGATAGCACAAGTGTAGTAAACTTTACAAAGAATCATATCCAATACTCTATAACCAAACGTAATGAAATTAAGAACAACTTTATTAGAGATAATCTCAAAAAGTTGAAATTATGTTAAATATTGTAGATTCCTCCATTCAACAAGTAGATATCTTATTATAGTATCAACTCTCTCCGAGCATTTAATCTTTCCTATAAACACATAAATCTAAAATTACACCACTCTATCTCGAAATTCGGACTTAGTTACATTACATCAAGAGAATAGGGATTTTAATCTCTTTGAAGAAGAAAATGATTCCAACTGTGTAGGAAGTTACACAGGGGAAATTTAGATTGTGATTTGGTCAGGAAAAATCGCATGGGTATTTAGTTTGTATATCACCTTTAATAGATACTAAAGATTAGTGTAAATAAAGTTATATAATACTAAGGGGAAGACCCTATGTAGAGGATTTAGGGTAGTCGAACCACTCTAACTGATTGCATAATTTCCAATCCTTCTATTTACTTTATGCTTCATATTAGTTTTGTATTTTAGATAACCTTTCATCTTCTTCACTACCTACTTCTCTCTTACTCAGTGTTTGCTAAACTGTGCCAACTATTTTCCAAATCTAATTTATCTTCCAAAATATTTTTAATTATTAGTAATATTGATTAGATCCCTATACACCCACCATCCTTCTAGGACTTATGTTATATAATTATATCAAATATAGTAAATTATGAAATTTGTAGCAGTGTATGTATTTTACTATGTTTATTAATTGTTATCCAAGTTAGTTACGATTTGAAAATTAATATAAAGATAATATGATGTTAATTAAAAAAAATTATGGGGTACGCATGGTGTGTGGAGGTGTGGGAGTTGAAGGTATAAAACAAAATTATAATTTTTTATTCAAAATGTTATAAACACTTTTTAAATTGGCTTTATGTGCCACTTAAGTGACTTTTTCTATCCAAATACTAATAAAAAAGTTTACTTGGCCCAACTTGGTAAAAAAAATGCCAAACATTAAGTATTAGCCCATTTTAGTATCATGAGTATTAAAAATGGGCTCATTAGCAAAATACCTAAAAATATGCTTATCATAACCGTAAACGTTACTCTATTGTTTCATTTTTTTCCGCCACTTATCTTTTATCCTGTGATTCATCTCATCTCTTGTTTCACGATTCAAATTTCTATTTACTCTCTCAGATTAAAAATTAACCTAGAGATCATATTACAATTTTATTATCGTCTCTTCACCCCCCTCTCTATGTTTTAATTTGTTATATACATCGCCTTTTGAAAATCTAAAATAATCTTTATCATATATTTTCCAGTTGCAAACAAAACACTCTATGTGTTTTTTGTGAAATTTATATAATTTTTGAGAGACAATTTGGAGGTTTATACTTCAGAAAGTATCATGGTGCTTCAAGGTAACATTTTGTGTACGTAATAGACCTTTTTATTTGGTTAATTATAATAAAATTAGATTCTTTAAGTACTAAAATCAAAATTAGGTGTTGTATGTAGTTTATGGTAATCCTCACATATTATGTAAGGAACTCAAAATGTGTTCTTTGAGATTATCAATAAAACATTGACAAAAAAAGATTATTTCAAGAAACCAGCATATATTTTTTTTATAAGAATTTCAATAAAGTGTTTGTATTGTATAGTTAACTGAATTATATATTAAATTGTACAAGTCTACTTATATTTTTATCTTTTCAATACAGAATACTTGTTCTATGACGATTGAGATTGTTGGTCATTACATTTCAATTATGTAAGGTAATCCATTCTTATTATATACAGATTTTAGTGCATTTTGTGAATCATGTAACTTGACCCATGAATCATAAATTTTAAATAATTTTACTTATATATATATATATAATTTTTTTAGTATTTATATTGAAAAAATTGAAATAAATAAATAACGTGTTTGTAAAATTTGATTTAGAGTAAATACTCCCTGTGTAGTATTGTCCGACTGTCAACTTACCCCTGAAACACAATATGTATTCTTATACCCTATATAAATTTGTTTGATAGACCTTACGGTGACAATATTTCATGGGTTTCTTGGACCAAGATATATTATTATCTACAAACCTTTGACACTTTCAACGTTCGATACCTAAGAAAGTTTTCACAAAACCACATAAACAATAACTTATATACAAAACCTGAACCAATAACAACCATAAGAAAAATGACGTAACAACAACATAAATCTTTAAAACAAAAGAAAAAGAACCACAAATGATCATATTGGAATGAATCAATATGTAAGACATGTTAGGTTCAAAATTTATTTTATTAAATACATTAGAAAGAGTCATTTTAGATTTTAAATCACTTTGATTTAATTTATAACTCTCATAAAAAAACCATTTCTAATTATGTGGTGGAGTGTCATGTATATTTATATATTCTATTTGATTATGATGAAAGAGATTATTGATTAAATTAAGAAAATTCAGGGCTAGTCCTAGGCATATGCCAAGGAAGCAACTGTCTTAGGTTCCCAATAATTTGGTATTTTTTAGGGTTTTTTTGGAAAATTATATATATATATATATATATATATATATATATATATATATATATATATATATATATATATATATATATATATATATATATATATATTTAAATTCAATAAAATAGCTTGAGTTATAAGTTAACTTAAATGATATATTTTCTTATGAGAGGTTCAAGGTTCAAGTCTCATCTTAAAATAATTTTCTTAATTTTTTTTTATAATTATCTAATGTGTATATATAGGGGCCTCTATTATAGAATTCACTTAGAACTCTAAATATATCATTGATTTTTTTTTATAATTATTTTTAATGTATATATATATATATATAGAAGTCTCTATTATGAAATTCGCTTTGACCCCAAATATACCAGGGCCTGTCTTAAGAAAATTGATGGTGTGGTTCATACTTTATCTTCAAAATATTACCCTCAGTTACATATTAACCCTTACAAAGTACAAAAATCAATTTCCATCCTCCAGAAATAACTGCATTGTATCTCTGCATTTGTCAAGTGATTTTATCTAATATTTTTTTTATCTTTATCATAAAATCAAAAAAAAAATTAGGTTTTTTTGATATTTTTGTTTAATCTTTGTAATTCATTAAAATGTAAATTTTGATAATTTTAATGTATCAATCGAGTAATATCTCGTATAATCTACTTTCACATTTTTTATATTAATTTGTCATTAAATTAGTTACTCTGTCTTTCTTTTAAACTCTTTTTTATCCTCTTCAATCCCCCTTCAATCTCCCTTTCAGTTTATTAATAACGTAATTGTTAGCCGCTATTAGACAATTTTAAGAAACCTTGTTCGATAAAATTATTTCTGTTTAGATGTAAAAAAATAATTAATAATATTTATTATATTTTAGATTAAGAGAACTTGTTCTTAAACATCTAATGATATCAAGTTCTAAGTGTTATTCTATTATATTTCAGGCTTTTGCATCAAACTTTTGGACAATAAGATTCACTTCAGCTCAATCAGATGGAAGACATATGGTAACTTATTTCTTTTTCAACATTATATAAATGCTTACATTTATTGAGCATATCGATTAAACGTTACTTTATTTAATAACCCCCAAGGTATACGAGATATCCTTACCCAGTTATGCTTCTCCTGAATTGGTGGCACCCAATCTGCTGGCGCTTGGGTATATAATTCGTTCATGCGAGGGTGGAGGGTCAAACATACAGATGGTTGACCATTTGTACTTGGAGGTTCGTTACACTCACAAATTCTTTGGATTTCAATAACCTTTTGTTTAATCAAATTTCGGTATTAAAAATATTAGTTATGCAGGCTTCATCTGCATTTCTTCCTCTTTGTGAGTTATCACAAGGTGTAGCGCAGAAACTTGTAGTTGTGGTAAGTGTGTTGGTATATTTTGGGTTTCTATACTAATATTTAAAGATTATTATATATGCATTTTTCTTCTATTGAAAGTTATGAAATTAATTGAGTTTTTTTTTAACAAGCACATGGTCAATCTGAGCGCATTCCACATTGTGATGGAGTGACGCACGCCAATTTGCAAGCATTTACGAAAAAATTGATGAGGTAACACTCATGACATGCATGATACATAATTGGAGAGCCTCATTGTTCTTGAATCTTTATGTTTATGACGCGATTTTGTTGTTTTTGTGTATAGTTTCTTCAGTGATACTGTTGGTACTTATGCTAGAGATGGTCCGGTATTCATTCATTCCAAAGATGATACATCGTCATCCAAGCTCAGCGCGATTCTGTGAAGTGTTCCAAACAATGTTTGCAAAATGATTAACTGTAGGGCTGCTACGGTCTATTTGCAAATAGTGATTTTATTAGATACATTGATGTACCCAAACTGATTTCATAAATAGGTAAATGACACAATTTGTCCCTTTATTTTACAAACTACTCAATTATACCCATGTCTTTAAAAAGTTTTTAAATGTACTTCTTTATTATACACCAATTGTAAATTTACCTTTATTTTTTATTTTCCATGGTGAATGTCATGCTTGAACATTTGTTGGTTTTGAGAATAATTTTTTATAATAAAAGATATGTTTCAAATTCATGCCCAGTATATTACAAAAATACCATTTCGACCACCAACGCTATACTCAGTATCTTCACCATTTATTTAGTCTTACAATCAAAAATATTTGTTTCTGGCATAGTCACCCTCTTTAAGATAAAAATAACGGCAAGAAAGATACCATTTTTCCATCACCATTTCCGCCCCACCACCGATTTCACCTTCACTTCCCTATCACCGTCACCACCATCTTCATTCTACATCTATTTATTGAGACTAACGAGGATAATGGGGCGTGTTTACTTATTCCCACGCCTAAACACGGAGAATTTGAAGGAGTAAAATGCACCCTCCTGTGTTATGCAAAACATGATGATACTTAAGGGTGGATCTAGGAATCTTCTTAAAATTTGGAAGATTTAAAATCTGAGATAGGTTAACCTCATACACTTATCTTAGATATTTTTGGGTAATTTCATATTCATTTATGTGAGAATTAGTCGTATATAGACTTTTATTTTCTAAGTTCGACCATCATGATACCAATAGATGTGCAATAAAATGTGGGTTATAGTCACTGTGAATAATACCTCTTTCCACTCTAGCCCTTTTATATCATTGCTAAATCTTTTGTTTAATGAAAGTTCAATTTCTAAAGACACACAAAAATCAACATTGCTATTAAGTGTAAAGCAACAAGCAATAAAAATACTTTTTAAAAGGTTCGGTTTTCACTACCTCGTTCGTAAAGACTAAGTCACATTTGAGTTACTTACCCTTGACTTTACATGCCGTGATAACACATTTATCATATGAGATAAAAAAAATAAACAAAAATAAACATATATAATAATTGTAGTGATAAGAAAAATTAGACAAGTCATTATAGCTTGAATCATGTGAGTAATAATGTAAAATCCTCCTCCGAAAATCATTATCACAAGAATACCAAATATGGGGTACTTAAAAAACATATATTATAGCTGAAAAACAACATATAAAACTCCAATACTTAGAACCTACAGTAAATGCATAAAATTTGTATCTTCTCATATTTTCCCTAAACTCTTCAATCAATGGTTCTTTTGGACCTACCTAACACCAATGTCTGTGTTTATGAAACTCGTCAGAAACATCGCAACGCCTACAGATACACTTTCGAATAAAAAACACTTAAAAGCTCGTAATTCTGTGAAAATCCTTGAGTTTTTTCTTTTAGTTTGGAGGACTGACTTTGATTTTTTAAAAAGAATCCTCAATACTTTCCTACCCAATCCATATATAACAATCTCCATACCATTAGATACACTTCTACCACATAACAACTCAAATAAATATAAATAAACTAAAAAAGAAAAAGAAAAATTCATATGTAGTGAATCTTTGAGTTGTAGGTTAGTTTAGATGACTAGGTGAATGGATGCATTGAAATAAGATAAGAAGAGGAAGAGATATTATTTGGGGAAGATGAGAGATTTACCTAGAGTAAAGATAGAACAATAAATCATCATCGGTGAACCGAATGAGCCGAAACCAAAGTTCAAGGTACCTACTCCACCAAAAACAACTACGGTAAGAATAAAATTACCAGCCGCACTAGAAAGAAGATACCACAAATACTATTAGCTAAGGTTCCTCCTCGAATAATCAAGATGTACCAAACAAAAAGAAGAAAAATGATTTCGAAGTACTACTTGAGGAGAGCTAGTGCATGTTCATTTGGTTGATATAGAGACAAGAAATACAAGATCATTGATAAACAAGTAATGATGGAAACCAAGCTAGACCACATCCTCTACTTGCTTGGGAAAGGACCAGAGCGACATGTTGATCGCAACTTGGATGGGACATTCAAATGTCGAGTAATATTTATTGAACTCTCTCCTAAAATACTTTATTTGTTAGTGTATATTAGTTAAATTTTATCTTTTTATTCAAGTCTTTTTGAGTTATGGTGACACGACTCAATTTTGAGTCGGTGGTGGGGATTCATTCTTTTCTTTCCCGTTTTTTATCCCTACTTCATGAAAAAACCATAATTTTTTTAAACAACCTAATGTATAATATAGGGAATTGGCTTAGAATTTAATAATTGTCCCCTTGTTAGAATATTGTTTGCAAGTTAATGATAATAAGTAGTGTATATTGAAATCGATTCATAACGCGATTATATATTTTCAATCAAACAAATTAAAAGATAGAAAATAATAGTAAGAAATGCTTAGAATTAAGTTCGAGCACATGGAGATTGAGCGGTTTGTAGAACTTGAGGTCCGAATAATTGAAAACTGGCTTAACCTATGAACTAAAAGTGGTAAAATAGCGAGACCAGTAGTTTGGAAAATTATTTAGTCATTTATTTAAGACGCCACATGTGTTTTTTAGCTTTATAAACATGTTTAATTGAATATATTTTCATCTTAGCCCACTTCTAGCTTGTAACCCTTTATTTGTAGGCACATTATAAGCCATGCCCCTTGGATTTATAAAACTTATCCATATCACCTACACTCCAATCGCAAAAAAGCCTTAAGAATGTTGTTTTTTAAGATTGAGTTTGGGGTAGTGGGTATCGATTATGAGATACACATTGGGTGGGTTAGCTTATTATGCTTTATTGACGATACACTTATTGTAATCCTTTGCCAGATTTCTAAAAAATAAAAAAAAATCAAAAAGAGAAGATATATTTAGAAAAATATAAAAACATAACTCGACATGGAAATTTATACTAAAAAGGGTTGCATGTTAAACTTACAAAAAAGGAATGAAATAGAAAAGTTAAAGTAAAAGAACCGACAAAGGAATTTCGAAAATTATCATGAAATAGGACTTTTTATGGATTCTATATATAGGATTGCGTGATCACATTTAAGAGTGTAATCTTAAACTATAAGGTGATTCGTTAACGACTAGTGAGGAGAGAGCAAAAATATCACTTCAAACTATCGAAATACGTATCATACCGATCCTAAGCCACGATAAAACCGAAAGACCTTAGGTTTTCTAACTATATGGTTAAGTAACAATTTATAATTTACTAAGTTGGCAAGTATACCATTGAATAATATGTTAGGATCGATGAACACCATATAATCGTCATATCAAATTAAGTAACAACTAATCCTTCTTGCATTGTTAAAATAATCTTATGACGTGTTGATTCTTTGTATATTAAGTGTATGCGAATTAGTTCTTAATCATTATTGTATGAGACTTTCTAGGATAGTGCTTTCTGATCATTCGTTATTTTCTCTTCTTCTTTTACGATTAGTTGGATTTAGGCCAAATATTTAGTTCTTATTTTGTCGGGACGATAAAATTTTGAGATGGGTGTCTTGATATCTCCTTTATTTTGATATATCATGAGACCTAATTTTGGGCGTATTTAGGACTTAGCTGAGGTTTTTTTTTCATAATATTTTATGCATAATGATTTCTTCTCTTTTTTAGGTTTTTATGTTACTTTTAGAGTGTTTGTTTGTTAAATAGGTGTTAAATGTAAATCTCTTAGGTAATTGGATACTATAAGACCCCTATACAATGATAATAATCCATGAAATCAATATTAACCCCAAGTCACGACATTAGAGGATATTTCAACCATTTTTTCACAGTTGGAGCGTTTATAGGGAAAGCTTGGAAATTGACTTATGAGAGTCACCACGTACTATCAGTTAAGATTCTGGATGAGTCCTTTGATTTAATGGTAACACTTGAAGTAATGAGCGCTTGAGATATGATGGTTCATGATTTGGAGTTATGATGACGGAATTATTAAATTTGCATCTTCCTTGGTATGAACCAGTTCACATACCCTTAGAAACTTTTTGTGTCAATTTGGGCCATTTAAATGAATCCACAACTCCAAAAACGCTTTGTAGATAATATATCTATTATTGTGTCAAATTTAGGTTTAAGAACTTTGGGATGGATCCATACACTCATGGATAAGAAGAACAGAGAAGAAGAAGGGTTTCTACTCACCCGTTTAATTCCCACATATCTTTTATCATTTCGCAACAATTATTAGTGTAATTTTATTCTATTTGTCATTCTAAACTGGACTATTATACTTTTAATTAGTTAATTTCATTATTTCTGTATGAACTAAAATTCTCATAGCTTTAGAATTGTATGATGTATAAACCATAGGATTGAATTTATGTTTTTATTGCATTTGTGATTATTAATAATTGAAATTAGTGATTACTATACTGATTTGATAATGTATTTGACTCTAAATTTCAGCCATTTCTCTGTCCAAGTATAGGACTAATCTTAGTAATTATGATTTTCACCCAGAAATGAGGTTTGGGTTACAAAAACGATATATAAGAAATTTGTGTGCGTTAGTGAGCCTGGTTGTCTTGACTTGCCGGATAGACAATAGGTTAGAGACTTTAGCACCGATAATTCACATAGATTTCACTCGGAAGAGGTCTCTAATGGTTTTAGGAATTTTCCTAAGCTACCCTTAAGTAAATTAGGAAGAATTAAGAATTCCGGGTATTGCATAATTCCTAGTTAGGCCTTAAAATGAATGTAAAGTCAATACTATTTGGATTACTTGCGAGTTTACAAGCTATACTCTTATAATCTTATTCTTAGTGTTTGTATTTTATTCACTTATTTAAGTTATAATTAGTTTAATTTAATTGCATATTTAGTCCTTAATCAAAATTCCAAAAAATATTTATTATCTTTTAAATTTTAGTTTCACAACTCAGTCTAAAACATCTTAGAAACACACAAGAAGAATTAACCTTCATACTCTTTGTGGAGACGATAACTCTATATAGTTACTCTTTATTACCTGTCAACGATCCTTAAACTTATATGGAGTGTCTCTCTTGGGTGTTGGTTATTATATCACACTCTTGGGGATGACAAAAACAAAGAGGCTTAAAGACTAAAAGGAGCTAATAATGGTATAATCGTCATTTGGAAATCAAGCAAAAAGGAACAAGTGGCTTATGAAAGAACCGTCTTGGTCATTTTTCTAGATGTGTATTCTCTTTAACTTATTTACATCCAAGTTGCAAGTAATGTAGCTTTTAGACTAGATCAGATCTCATGTTTTACACACCTACTCAGTTGTCTCTTAATTCATAGGCCCTTATATGCATTGTTTGTAAATATTCTTTCCATACTAATACGTTTTCATATGCACATTTCAAGTACAAATATGGAAAATTCAAAAGGAAAGAACTTTTTTTATTATTATTGGCTTGTTTTATATATGCGTTCAAAGGACATTACTAGTTCAACGCCTACTTACTTATCTCTTATATTCTAATTTTTATTTAGATATTTAATATTTTGATCTCAAGAGCCTCATTCAAATAATAGAAGAGTGTTTTGGGATCACACTTAGGTTCCAAACAATGTTTGCACATGGTTAACGAGAAGATTGAGTGTGAAAGACGTCGTACAGTGTCTCAGAATGCTCGTAAATGGCTTGAGCGCTCAAATTAAGATAGGTGTTTCTATATGATTAGTATAAGTGACTCGGACCAACATGATAATGTGGAACTTTCTGAGGACTATATAGCCCATGGTCGCACGAGGCTCGGTCCAAGCCTATACCTCTTATCGCACATCTATGGCCAATTGTGGCTCAGTTTAGGCCACTACCACATGTGACACTACTATCAACTGCCCTAGTACAGTCAGCTTGATCATCTATATCTTGATCAACTGAGGCTTAGTCTAGGACAATACCATATTCAGCTGTGGATCGATACAGGCCAATACACATATTACACTACCAATTGTTCCCCTAGCACAGTGAACTAGATCGTCTAATATTTGATCACCTAAGGCTCATTCCAGGACAATAACACGCATGACACTCAAGTTTGTAGAAAGTCATTGTTTGGGGATTGAACGCGCGTAAATGACTCTACATCTCAAAAATTGAATTGTTTGATTATTTTAATGGAGACGTTGACTCAGGTCGTTTTCGTGACGATTCATTTATGGAATGATGGTCGGTTCGGGTCTTACACGCTCACACACCCGCACGCGCTGGATGTGTGACCTGGTGGTGCTACTAACGTGACTCTGTTGATTAAAAGAGTTGTTGTGCTCTCATTGAATATTCATGCACACGAGTTGTATTTTAGTTCTTGGATGTGCACACAAATTTATCAAGGGTTTGTATAGTAGATGCGATGTGACATATGTTGGTTGGTAGCACAAATTCAGTCATCAGTCAACGTTACTATTGTTCTTCAATAATACTATTCATGATGAAATTACATGGCTTGATCTTATTCGCTACCACAGTACAATCAACAATTGGAGCCTTTGAATAGTCAACTGCATATAGTGCCAGCTTCATGTGATATATTAGGCTACAAGAGGCTGGTCTGCTACACTCATAACAATTGCTAGTTCCTTCTTATCTCCATGTGTCATGCCCAGATTGACTGACTTTGTATGGTATGATTCACCACAATTATTGAAGACAAACCATTCTTTCTCATTACCTCTGCTAAGTGTCAGGGTGCTAATGCATAGCTAGATGGATATTGTCAGCATCCAAGCAGGGGTTGTCCAGCTGTGGAATTTTCAACACTATATGCCAAACATTCAGTGGTTGGACTGGTACGATTACTATTTCATTCATTTGAATAGTCAACTACAGTCAATAAGTCATGTACACGACATGGCTCACACCCATTTTATATCACTTCATGACCAGTATTCACCATTTGAACGGGATGTGGCGGCCTTCTATTGGCTATGCCCATTGACTTATCAACACTTTTCTTATTCCTTTCCTCAATCATGTGATTCAACCAACCCTATTTACCAATAATTCTTCATCAACAATTTTGTTACTCGTTAATTCTTCATTTTGAATGTCGACATGACCCATTATCCTTGATGACATCACTACAATATCTGATGCATGCATTTCATCATCATTGTCATAAAGTTACATCATCCCATAATCATTGTTATAAAGTGACATCATCCCATAATATTCACCATAATTGTTAAGTCTTTTTTAGGGTTAATTCTTCATGGATTATTTTGATTCAACTTTAAATTGTCCAACAACATTTCACCCTACGTTTTCCCACAAGCCAATACAATTATTTCTTTAATCCACAAATATAATCCATCAAGGAAAAGTCCCAACTCGTCACAAACCAATCACAAAAAGTCTCGATCACCCAACAACTCAACTTTCAACTAATTAACCACAACCAATATTTCCCAACCACTATACGCCACACACTTTTCATTAACAAAGAATTATCCCATGCCTCAAGATTCTTCAAGCCCCAACCACCTTCAATCTTAGGAGTGAAAATTTTCTCCCTAGATGTAGACAGAGAGTTTTTATTCCAATAGAATTTACATCAAATACTAATAATATCACTACGCAGATTACCCATAATCGGAAAATTGTAAACCAAAAAATATGATACCTTGGAGGACTAGTAAAATAAGTCCGAGTCTTACGATATAAGTCAATCTCGAATCGTTCCATGATCTCACGCGCTCTCTCAGTTTAACCCTTAAAGGTTGATGATCATTTGTATGCTAAATAGATGACCTGTGAGAAACTCTTATATATTTAAACATTGTTATCCCAACAAACATTTTCGTCAAACCATTTATAACACCAAATTATTCTTATCCGTAATTCCCACAAAATATAAACTAGACTTCATAAAGTTCATACAAAGACCCGAACACTCACTAAAATAATCCTTTTATTTCATAAGGATTTAAACAGATCTTCAATCACCTCTAGCCATGATCACAAGATTGTTTGCAAATGCAAGGTGGGTGATCTAAGCTTCCCACATTTTAGGTGATAGAAAAATGCTTGAACTTCCTTTTCTTAAACAATCGAGACAAATGTTCTAAACATAAGATGAAAATATAAGGATATAAAGGATCACCTTGACACAACCCATTTAATCCATTGAAAGATCTACTAGAGCCTTTACTAATGGATCATGAGTATGATGGGGATGTCATATATTCCATTATCCATCCAGTATACTATTCCAGAAACTTTAACCCCACTAGGACTTCATGAATAAATCTTTATGAAATTGTGAAAATAGCTTTCTGAAATCAAATCTTGATCGTGCATCTAGGGAGCTCTAAAGGTTATTATAACCTCTCAAAAATTATTTTATCAAATTAATGGTATCAGACATGCACTTGACAAAATAACTTTGATCCTTATATAGGATTCTATCTAGGATTAGATTCATACGCTCAGAAATTTGCATTTTAAAAATCTTGTGAATTACTTTGCAATAAGATATAGGTCAGAAAGCATCGATCCAGGTGCTATCATCCGTTTTGGGTGTGAGAAATAAAATTGTATGATTAAGTTGTTTAAGATGGATCCAGAAGTGAGAAATTTTATTACTACATCTATCACACTTTTTCCAACTATATTCAAAGACTTTTTGAAGAATTGAAATGAATATTCATCCGTCTGGGAGATTTATAAATATCAATTAAAAAAATACCTCTCTATTATCTTCTTGGGACACATCGATACACAGAGAAAGAATATAGGAGGATAAAAGTCGAAGAATCATGTGTAGGACAAGACAATAATAGTCAATTACCCTAAGCTCGATGTTGAAATGGTGTAGAAGTAATGCAATAGGGATCCAACTTCTTCTCCAAGCTTTTCTCTATTCTTCAATTGGGTCTCCTGACTTCTAATGATATAATTTTGAGAAATAATGATTAAGGACTAATAAAGGACTAATAAAGGACTGCCAAGGGAACCTCTCTAATGTTAATAACTTATACATATAGAGTAAAAACGTGTTTACGGGTTGTGGGATTTCTTTAGTGACTGATCACTAAAGAAGATAAACAACTACCGCAAATGTACAGGTCGCCCAAGTAATAAGTAAGTAAAAACAGGATAATTCGTCTCCACAGGGATTGCGAGGTGAAACAGTAGTGTTTAAATTATAGATAGAACTAATTGTGATGCAAAGTAAATAAAAGATATATAACGATATTTTTGTTTGGTTTTTTTTTGTGATTAAATGAAAGAAAGTAAATTGACTATATTTAATGAAAAGACAAGAAAGTAATGACTAAAGATTACGTAAATATGAGAGTTATACTTGAGTCTTGCTAAGATTTTACCTATGTTCATATATCTAATACTTATGTTTAAGGGTAAAGTTGGTAATTCTATATTATTCACAACTCTAAATTCTCCTAACTCTTTCCCGGTAGACTTAAAAGCTATCCTACATTTTACAAACCCCGTCAGGGCGATTATAAGGTATGTCCAGATGATTAAGACAATTACCCAATTGGTTACGCGGTTAGTCAAGCACGTTAGGATCAATGACGAATACCACACGTCTATTATTTAGTTCAGTAATTAAACCCCCTCCTCCCGGATGATCACTGCCACTTGTGAATAGCTTCATTACAAATACCTATCTCTAATTGGTCAAACTAAAAACAGTAAACAGCCACGAAATAATAGTCAACATGAAAAACCTAACTCGAAACTGAACCACAATCCAAAATTCAAAATTATTAAATAAATTAAACTAGGGCTTAACCCATTACGCAATTATCAAGTATAAAAGTGTTTAGCTCATATTCATATAAAAAACAAAAAAGAAATTAATTATATACATGTTTCATAAAAACAAAATGAAAAGACAAAACCTAACTAAAAGAATAATCATGAGCTGTTGGTTGGAGAAAGGAGTTATCCAGCTTCTTCCCTTGCCTTTGCCTTCAGAAATATGGATTAATATTAAGCGTATGTGAAAGAACTGGTTAATGATGTCTTATATAGAGCTTAAAATGGATTGGTCCCTTATTTGACTTAATTAAATGATTATGGGCCAAAATCTATTTTACAATTTCCGCAACGGTTGAACACACTTTAGTAAAAAAATATAACTTTCACAACGTAGGTCCAAATCACCTAATTCTACTTCTCAAATGTCGCTAACTCGGAGGTGCACCTTTTTAATTTTAACCACCAGACCTGAATCTGTACCGTTTGGGCTCAGAAAGACCTAGAAGTGACGACTTTTTCTCTACTTCTACACCGTTTCACCAATGATCTTTGGGTATTTGAGTAGTAGTTTCTTGTCTTAACATGATTCTTCGACTTTTATCCTCCTATCTTATTTCACTATGTGACGATGTTTCCCAAGAATATATTAAAGAGGTTATTTTTAATTGATAGCGATAAATCTCCCATACAGATCAATATTCATTTAATTTCTTCAAAAAGTAATATTGTCGGAAAAAGTGTGTTAGATGTAGTAAGTAAATTTTTCACCTCTTGATTCCATTTTACAAAAACTAATCATACTATTTTAGTTCTCATCCCCAAAACGGATGATACTTCTTCATGGATGCTTTCTGGCCTATATCTTATTGTAACGTGGTTCACAAGTCTATCACGATGCGAATTTCCAATTGTATGAATTTGATCCTAGATGGAATCCTAGATAAGGATAAAAATTCTTTCGTCCTAGAACATCTTAAGTCTGACACCATTCATTTGATGTAAGCATTGTTAAGAGGTTATAATAACCTTTATATCTTCCTATATGCACGATCAAAATTGACTTTTAGAAAGCTTTTATCACAATTTCATTGAGATTTGTTAATGGAGTCCTAGTAGATTAATTTTTCAGGAAAAGTACATTGGATCGACATTACCATCATATTCATTATCCATTAATGGAGGCTCTCGCAGATTTTCAAAAGTTCAAAAGGGTTGTGTCAAGGTGATCCTTTATATCCTTATATTTTCACCTTACGTTTAGAACATTTTTCTCGACTGATTAAGAAAAGGACGATCGAGCGTTATGTCTATCACCTAAAATATGGAAAGCTTAAATCACTCACCTGGGATTTGCGGACGATCTTATTATCATGGCTAGATGTGATTGAAGATTTGTTGAAATCCATATAAAATGAATGGATTATTTCAACGAGTATGTGGGTCTTTGTATGAACTTTATTATGTCTAATTTATATTTTGTGGAAATTAAGAATGAAGAAAAGTTAGTATAATAAAGGTTTTGAAGAAAATGCAGTTCGGGATGATGATGTTTAAATATCTAGGAGTTCCTCTAGGGGCATCTAGTGTGATAACGAATGATTATCAACATCTGAGGGTTAAACTGAGAAAGTGTGAGCTCGTGCAATGATTCGATTTTTTACTTATATTGTAAGGCTCAAACTCATTTGATTCGTCCTCCAAGGTATTAAATGTTTTTGGTTTGCAATCTTTCTGATTCTGAGTAATATGCATAGTGATGTTATTAGTATTTTCCATAAATTCTATTTGGATAAAGAGTCTTTGTGTATATCTTGGGAGAAAATTTGCACTCCCAGGATAGAAGATGGTTTGGGATTGAAGGATCTTCAGGCATGGAATAATTCTATGTTAATGAAAACCGTGTGGCGTATCATTTTTGGGAAAGATTGGTTGTGGGTTGATTAGGTGAAAGTTGAGTTGGGTTACTGTAAGTTGCATCAAAACAGTCCACAAATAATTAACCCTCAATAAAATAATAATAATACACTATATAATTAAGTGAATAGTATGGGATAATGTCACTTTGTGACAATGATGATGAAATGCATCAATTAGATATGGTAGTGATGTCAACAAGACTAGTGGGTGAAGTAAGCATTAAAAATGAAGAATTATTGGTTAACTAAATTGTTGATGAAGAATTGTTGGTATATTTGGTTGGATCATGTGATCGAGGAAATGAATTAGACAAGTGTTGAAAATTCAACGGGAAGAGCCAATACAAGGTGCCACGTCCCGTTCAAAGGGTTAATACTGGTCATGAAGTGATATGAAATGGGTACGAGCCACGTCGTGTAGGTTACTTATAGACTGTAATTGACTATTCAACACAATGGAATAGTGACGGTACAAGTCCAATCATCCAATGCTTCCACCTGGCATTGAAAATTCCATAACTGACCATGCCCCATACGTATATACTGACAATATCAATCCATCCATCCATTAGCACCCCTCCACTTCGTAGAGGTATTGCGCAAGAAAATTTTGTCTTCACTAATTGTGGTGAATCTGACCATGCAGGTCCAGTCAATCCGAGCGTGACACGTGGAGCGGAGAAGGAACTAGCAGTTGTTGACCAAGCAAAGAAGTTGAATGATGAGTGTAGCAGACCTGACTCTCGTAGCCTGGCATATCACATGAAGCTGCCAATAGTTGTAGTTGACTATTCAAAGGTTCCAATTTCTGATTGTACTATTGTAGCGAATATGATCAAGCCACTCATGCCATCTTGACTAGTATTATTGAAGATCAGTAACAACTTTAAAAGATGACTGGATTTGTGCTACCAACCAACATATACCACATCGCATCAACCATACAATACCTTCGATAAATTTGTGTGCACATACTATGAACTAGAACGTAACATGTTCCCATTAAAGTCAATGAGAGTGAACCAACTCTTTCAATCAACAGAGAAGTATGAGTAGCATCACTAGGTCACACATCCAGCGTGTACGAGCGTGCGGGTGTGTCAAACCCTGGACCAACCATCATTCCGCGAATAAAAAGTCACCAAAATTATTTGAGTCAACGCTACTAATTTAATAGTCAAACAAGTCAATTTTTGAGATGTAGAGGCATTTACGAGCATTCAAACCCCCGGACGATGAGTTTTGCGCCTGATTTTCTCCCTAACCATATGTGAGAGTTGTTGGGAACCGGAGTATCATACGTGTTATTATCCTGGAACGAGCCTTGGTGGTCAAATATTAGACGATCTAGTTGGTTGTGCTAGGGGAACAATTATTAATGTCATATATGGTATTGGCCTTGAAAAGATCCATATTTTGAATATGGTATTGTCCTATACTGAGCCTCGGTTGATAAAAACATAACTGATCTAGCTGACTGTACTAGGGATGCTGATAGTAGCGTCACACGTATTATTGGCCTAGACCGAGCCACAACTGACAGTAAATGTGAGACACGGGGTATGGGCTGAGACCAAGCCTCAGGGGACCATGGGCTATATAAGCCTTAGAATGTCCTCATCATCATGTTGGTCCGAGTCACACCTGCCAATCATATAGAGACGCCTATCTTTATTTGAGCACTCAAGCCATTTACAAGCTTTCTGAGACACTGTACGACGTCTTTCAAACTCAATCTTATCACTAACCATGTGCAAACAATGTTTGGAACCTAAGTGTGATTCCCAAAAACTGTGTTATTATTATGATGATGCTCTTATGGATATGGACCCGACTGTGTACTTTTTGGAGATGGTTTGAGTCAACAAACAACTTATGCTTTGAATTTAGAGTCACATATGATATATGTCGTGGTGTGAGATGGTGTTTAGATTTTTTAGAGGGATGAGTACCATATCTAGCTCCCTCAAATGACTCATAAAGATGAAGGCAGGAGTGACTTGGATGGGGAAAGTGTGGTGTATTGGATTTGCAGCTATGGTTTAATCCATCTAGATAAGACGGAATCAGTGAGTTCACTAGGGAGTGGTCACTACCAATGACGTTATTCTTAAGGGAGATCAACTTTGTACCTATCACTCACTTTTTGTCTTGTACCTTCATCTTCCCTTTTCAGAAGTTAGGGGGTTCATCATAGATGTACATTGATATATACTTGTAAGATCTAGGAGGGAGTAAGACTGCACTTAACATACTACTAGATTATCAATTTTGTATTGGTTCCATCAAATGTATAGTTTTTAGTCTCTTTTGGTTGTCTTATTAATACCATGGTTCTCACCTAACGGAAAAAATTAGGAGAAAAATAGTTACTTGTATTGTGATACCTTATTTAACTTTATATTAAATTTATTTGTTAAAATGTAATTTAGCTTCGTAAATGAATTAAATAAGAAAAATTTAATGGTTACTAAAAACAAAAAAATGAGAAAAAAAATGGAGGAAAAGAAAATAAATGTAACTCCAATTTCACCTATCCCACATGTTTGGCACGCCCAACCACCCTCCACAATTCAGACCCCACTCCCCACCACCTGGCCTAAACCCCTTTCCCGCATCCCTATATTTGATAAATCGAATTTTCACTTTTTAGATAAATAGAAAAAAAAATCTTAAAAAAGATCACATGACAAATCTATATTATACCAGAGCATTGACATGACAAACCAGGTTATAAAGGCCAAACTCGAGTTTTTATTCGCCTGAGATTATCCACTAGCTGAAACCCTATATAAAAGTCTAGCTTAAAAAATGTGGCTCGAAGTTTTGGGCCTCGGATAAAAAAAATGTTGCTCGGGCCCATATGATACACACGTACACTGTTCACATTAAAATACCTTAATATATTATCCCCCCACCCATCCCTGTCGTCTCGGTTTATCTTATCGTATATCTCTCACCATACTCTCTTCTCCCAGATACACTAAACCCTAACTCTACATTTAGTGAAATCATCAATAAGTAGTCTATAAGCCTAAATCAAAAGTATTTTTTGATGATTTACACGGTAAATATACACATTAAATATACTCTCTTTTCAAAAGTATGGGTTGACATTTAAATCTCTCAGATTTGGTAGGTCGAGATGTTTTTTATCCGTTAAACGATAGAATTAAATTTTCCATTTTTGTCAATCCAAGTTGTGTAATTGTCGTTTGTGCAGATTACTATTGTTGATTTGTATAGATCTTTCAAATGCTTGAATATATATAACTCGTGGTTGATCCGACAATGGTTTAAATTACCATCTCCACCATGTTTTGAGTAATTTCTTCTACTTTTCTAATGTTTGTTTATTATTTATTTAATTTATATTTTATATATAATTTTTAGACTTGTAATTTATTTGTTGGACTCGTTATTATTTATGTCTATTATACAAAGAATAAAATCCAAATAATTGTGTATTCTTGAGCATTATTACAAACCCCTTATTTACTTTAATTGCGCTATTTATTTTATTTTTCTATTTTTTCATTTATATGCAATATTTTATACATATTTTAAATAAATCTAAGAGGTTTTATAGATGTAATATGATATTGATAGTTTTTTATTTGTGCGTTTAGAGTAATAATTTATTTTATACGTGTTTATGTATATCAAATTTTATTGATTCTCGTTCTCTTTTTATGCTTTACATTGTTTGTTTTTATTTTATATGAAATTATTTAAATTGTTTTACTTATTGTTGAGTCGTATAATATTATTTGTGCATAAAAATCATTAAGGTGTGCATATTTGTATATAATTTTTCATTGCATTAAGATTTTTATACTTATGCGGTGAGTGTAAGTATGTATAAGATTTTGCATAATTTTGTATTCAAGTGTATATGAACATTAATATTTAATGTAAATAGTGATTTCTATGTATGTTATATTCAGATTTGTCATTATCCATGTGTTATATGATCTTTTATGTTTGATCATGTTAGTACATGTGTTGAAGTGAATAAAATAACTAGAGTAATAAAATTAATAGAGTGGTTTATAAACTAATATAGTATATTTTGTGAGATTAAATGGTGATTTTGGAAATTTGTGAGACTATTTTATGTTTATGTATATTTTCCAATGGATATAAATGTATAAAATGTAGAGTAAATTTTCCTTTTTCTACCCCGGTTGTCAACCTATCCCTAATTTTTAAGAAATTTCTACATACGCACTATACTTAAAAAACACGACTCGTTGCCCATTTTGGACAAGATACGTCCAAAAAATCCGTTAATTGACCCACGTGTGCGGAATATGCCTAATATAATTAATTTTTTTCATTCCAAATCATTTTAAAAATTAAAAAACAAAAAACCTCTTTAGGGAAGGTAATTTTGCCATTTCAAGTATAGTTTATTGACTTATATAATAAGTGATACATGACTACTTATATTTTTATTTATTCAATGTTACAGAATCAATCATTATCTTATTTTGAACAAGATTGATGGTCATATTATTTCAATTATATAAGGTAATCTATTCTTACTATTAACATATTTTACTTGAATTATATGAACCTTGGAACCTGAACTATGAATCATGTAACTTGAATCATAAACTATAAATTCTAAATTAAATTTTACAAATGTGTTATATATATATATATATATATATATATTATGTATAACCCATGCATGAAGGCATTGAAAAAAGATTGTTCTTTTATCTTGTAGAAGCTGAAATATAATAAATTCAGTGTGTACAAAATTTAATTAAGAGTAAATATCCATTTTACCCTTGTATTACAACTTGATTGAAAACTTACCCCTTGAAATATAAAATGTGTATGCTCACCCTTGTATAAAGTTGTTGGATAGACCTTCTCAGATCCATAATCAACAACTTCTATCTTTACTAAGTCAAACCCCTTTCATTAGGACTGTGATAATTTTTCATGATTTCGTTGATCATTTTGTTTGCACCCTACACATTTCCACAAACCTTTTATAATATTAACCATGGATACCTAAAAAGCTATCACAACACCAAAAAGAAACACCACAAAAAACATTTATTATAAATATTTTTAAAATCTAAAATGTTATGTTTAAGAAACACATAATGATATTTTCAAGTGTTTTTTAGGGTCTAAAAACACTTTTAAACATCTAGAATAACTTTCAAATGCTTTCAAAATAAACACTTTTTAACACTAGTTGAGGACTTGACGTTGAAAGTTTCCCAAATGGTCTTTAAACTTTGTTTTACTTCAAATAGGGTACAGGAAAATTGGTTCTAATATTTTTTCATACTATGGCAGGGGTATGATCAATTTTGCTCATTCACAAATAGAGTAGGGCTTGTAATGCTGGGAGTAAATAAATCGGGCATGCAAAGCATATCATTAGATATGCTATCGGATGACTTGGATGAACCAGGAATGTTCAGTAATGTCATTCAAGATGTGATGCACTAGGTAATTTGGAAGACTCTTCTCCCTTTTCTTTTGGGCGTATAACCGTCTTTTTCATTGTTTAATAATTTTAAAAATAATAAAAAGGATGAAGAAATACAAAAAGTTGAAAATATAGTAGTGGATTACAGAAGTGTTGAATATACCCTTTGTGTTATAAAAAAATGCCCATATATATACCCTTCAAAGACCAAAATGCCTTTAAAATTAATTTATTTGATTTTAAGTATCCTATTTACAATACAATATAAACATTAAAAAATTAGTCTCCACTTTTACTCGCACCAATAGATTTCTTTTTATTGACTTTTTATAAAATAATATATTTTTGAAAAAAATAAAACTAATTTTAAAAGGTATTTTAGACTTAATAAGTATATATCATATCTTTTATTATATTACAAGTACATATCTTAGTTGGACTTTTTTCAGACTTTTCTCCATTTATTGTTGTTATGCAAAACATATAATTTTCTAGGGGTATAGCATTCTTATGCTTTGTTTCATAATTAAAAAAAATGAAATTTCAGAAATTACAAATCTTTTCTTATTTGTTTTATAAAATACAAAACAATCCTTCTAACATGGCTTTCACTTTTCAGGGCTCTACTTGTTTAACTTCATGACACTTCTTGAATCCAAAAGAGCTTCTTATCTTATATAAGAAAGTCGTTGTCTGGAAAGTTCTGAATCAGGTGGGCGATCTCCACAGCATTGCCTTTTCATTTACCGGGTGGTCCGTTGCTGATTGACGCACATGCTTCTATAACCCTTCACAATTAATTGATTGCTCTTTCCAGTTGATTTGGAATTTAAGATCCATACGAGAAATTAAAATTCTAGTCAAACACTAGTTGTATAGATTTATTTTTTAAATGTGTGTTGTATGCATAAAACTATTAGAGTTTATGATTAGGTTGTGCAAGCTTATTCTGAGGTTATCCTTTTCCCTCTCATTGCTTTTTTTTCTTATATTGCATATGGTCTCCTTAATGAAAAATGTTATGATTTTGGTATTGGGGTATAAGTTTAGGGTCAATGACGTATAAATGACTAAGACCATATGAAAGTGATGTTTAAAGAAAAAAAATATTATGTTAATACACGTTAACAATATATTAAGATTTTCTTCCTTTGCCAAATTATAAATTAAACAAAATCACAACAAAATAATAAAAAATTCTAACTAAGAACTAAATTAGGGGAAATAACATTGGATGGATCATACAAAGACTTCCTCTTTTAAAGTTTGAATAACGAAAAAAATCTCAAAACTCAAAAGTTGTGTCACAGATAAAATTTCATAACTCATAAATAAGGACAGATCAAGAAGATAAAATAAGGTGGAGTTTGAAATATATTAGATTTGTGGGTCAACGTCTTTCAAATTTTTTAAGGTAAAAATAGTATACATAAATGAATAGTTACACATGTTAAATTCAATACCATTACATGTATCGTACCTTTAATAGGTTGAACTTACTAGTTAGAATTTACCCAAAAATATACAAACCTAACACCATTGAACCTAATATATATAGTATCATTAAAAGTAGGGTAAATGACATATAGAGTATTGGAGACTAGATTATTGTCCTATGGGAAGTAGTGAGAATCTTATTTATTTAAAGATAACTCAAGGATGACCAAATACTAAAATACCCTTTATTACACTAAAAGACAAAAAAATTGTGAGTGTTGTCACTTTTCATCTATAATCACTACACACCTACCACCTACCTCCAACCACCGACCTCCAACCACCGACCACCGATCACCAACCACCGACCACCAAAAAAATAGAGTATCGGAAAAATATAGAGTATCGAAGAAAATATAGAGTATCGGAAAAATATAATATAGAGTATTGGGAAAAAAATATAGAGTAACAAAAAAAAACAATTAGTATCGGAATCAAAACAGTGAGTATTGAAATAAAAAGAAATAGTAATATTAAAAAAAATAGAGTATTCATAACAAAATTTAGAATACTCTATAAAAAATATAGTGTATTCTATAAAAATAGAGAGTATTACATTTTTTTTCTAATAGCTAGCTTAACCGCTACCTAATAATAAGAAGAAGAAAAACTAATTCAAACTTCACAGCTAGCTAATTACAAAAAAAATATCTAAACAAATCTGGTTTAACCAGATCTAGATCTGGTTTGACCAGATCTAGATCTGGTTTGACCAGATCTTACAACCCGAAAAAATAATGAATCAGCTTCTCGCAGGAAGAAGCGCTGCCGCCACTCGCTAACACTATTCTCTTAGCTGCGAGCTACTAAAATGGTGAGATGGACATGCAAAGGCTCCGTGGTGGTGCAGAGGCGACGGCTTGGAAGTGCAGAGGTCGGACTCAAGGTGCTCGAAGGTCGTGTTTACTGGAGATTCCTAGCTAGACTTGGTTACGGATGTGCACGAGTGTGTTTCTTTCTCGATCGGGGCTCAGGCGACACTCTCCATCCCTTCACCAAATCAGAAACCGTTTGTAAGCTCCGAAAATGGAAGCTGGAAGCTCCGGCTTCACGTCATCTTCCAACCTGCTTTGCTTGAGTGCTCGAACGGACACCCTGCTTTGCCAGAGTGCTTGAACAAAGGAAAGCTCTCCAGTGGCAGAACCCTAGCTTTGTTTTTGCTGATTTTCATGCGCTTTTACCGGAGCTCCATCAACACTGCATCTCACACCAGAACTCAAATGAAAACTCACGAGCTTTGTAAACTGCACCATCTCAAGATCTCAAGAGCTCAATTTGGAAGCTGTCGTGAGAAGATGTGAGACTTCACCATGGGAGAGAGTGTTATAAGGAGATGAGATAGAATCTAAATCTGAAAAATAAAAATATTAGGGTTTATAATTTAGTATATATTGGAAAACATAGGGGTATAATAGCAAAAGGGTTTTTGGATTGTAGTGTACAGTATTAGTTGAGGTCTTTAGTAAGAAGAGAAGGTAAGTGGGTCGGGAAAGGGCATACGGGGGTGTCTCCAAGTCCCCGTAGGTAATAATCTCTTAAAAGTATATTCTAAACCATATTATTATAAAGAATAATATGGTTTTTGGATGTTCTAAGGAGTCATGGGTTACAAACATTTCACCTTTTCTCTTTTATTAAACCATAATTGTATCATATGAAATGTCATATATTACCTATATATATGTGACCCTCCTATCATTGTTGACTAGAAGTTGAATAAAATGAACTATATTATACTTCACTCTAGTCTACTCTCTTTCTCTGTCTTAACAACATGTTATCTGTACGAGCTTACTATTTTGATCTTGTGGAAGAGGTAAGTAATTAATAAGGTTAACACAATTCTTTTTTTTATTTTGGTTACATAGGTGTCCGGGCCAGCTTTCGCGCACCACGACTAATTTCATGAGAAATATACACACCTCCCCATGCATATTCCTACTTAATCATAACTAGGTTACCCATGTTCAGGGAGGGGATCTGGACCTTGTACCTCTTACTTTACCCACTTTAAGGGCTGAAGAAATATCCTAGGCTCTGGCCAATTGTGCTAACTCAACTGGTTAGGTTAACGTAATTCTTATTCTTGTGTTATGTTATCTTTGTGGATTTTATACTACAATTTTCGGAGAGTATAATATAGAAATTTTGTTTATATGAAGTACTTGAAGTTGTTCATATGGTTTGCAGTACAACTGTAAGTACCTTCAAAATATATTTATAAGCCCGAAACTTAGTACAAATTCTATATTAGAGAAGCATAAAATAAAATTTATATAGCCGAAACTTACAACAACTTTTATATATCGGAAGCATATAAATTTTTTTATAGGCACCGAACCTACCACACATTTTGTATGCATGAAGCATAAAACACATTTTATATGTTTAAAGCCTACAACAAATTTATATGCGTGAAACATTGGCCAAAGACCAAAAGTTCAAAACCTATACGAATTTTTAAAGGTTTGAAAACTAGATCAAATTTTAACATGATAAAACTTTTAAAGAATTACAAAGTCTCGAAACCTTAATCCAAATTTATAGGTTTGAAACAAAAGTAGTTATATGATGAAGAACTCATATGAATTTCATGGATATTTAAGAATTTTATTTTATTATATAAAAGGAATTATGTTTTCTTAAAGTATCGCACTAAAGTAACCAAAATGTCAGTGTAGATTAGAGCTTAAATGGAATAAGAAAATATTTTATGAATTTCACTCGGATAATTCACATTGATTTCACTCGGAAGAGGTCTCTAATGGTTTTAGGAATTTTCCTAAGCTACCCTTAAGTAAATTAGGAAGAATTTAGAATCCCGGGTATTGTATAATTCCCAATTAGGCCTTAAAATGAATGTAAAGTGAATACTAGTTGGATTACTTGGGGGTTTACAAGCTATACTCTTATAATCTTATTCTTAGTGTTTTTATTTTATTCACTTATTTAAGGTATAATTAGTTTAATTTAATTACATATTTAGTCCTTAATCAAAATTCCAACAAATATTTATTATCTTTTAAATTTTAGTTTCACAACTCAGTCTAAAACATCTTAGGAACACACAAGAAGAATTAACCTTCATACTCTTTGTGGAGACGATAACTCTATATAGTTACTCTTTATTACCTGTCAACGATCCTTAAACTTATATGGAGTCTCTCTCTTGGGTGTTGGTTATTATATCACACTCTTGGGGATGACAAAAAAAAGAGGCTTAAAGACTAAAAGGAGCTAATAATGGTATAATCGTTATTTGGAAATCAAGAAAAAAGGACCAAGTGGCTTATGAAAGAACCGTCTTGGTCATTTTTCTAGCTGTGTATTCTCTTTAACTTATTTACATCCAAGTTGCAAGTAATGTAGCTTTTAGACTAGATCAGATCTCATGTTTTACACACCTACTCAGTTGTCTCTTAATTCATAGGCCCTTATATGCATTGTTTGTAAATATTCTTTCCATACTAATACGTTTTCATATGAACATTTCAAGTACAAATATGGAAAATTCAAAAGGAAAGAACTTTTTTATTATTATTGGCTCGTTTTATATATGCTTTCAAAGGACATTACTAGTTCAACGCCTACTTACTTATCTCCTATATTCTAATTTTTATTTAGATATTTAATTTTTTGATCTCAAGAGCCTCATTCAAATAATAGAAGAGTGTTTGGGGATCACACTTAGGTTCCAAACAATGTTTGCACATGGTTAACGAGAAGGTTGAGTGTGAAAGACGTCGTACAGTGTCTCAGAATGCTCGTAAATGGCTTGAGCGCTCAAATTAAGATAGGTGTCTCTATATGATTAGTATAAGTGACTCGGACCAACATGATAATGTGGAACTTTCTGAGGACTATATAGCCCATGGTCCCACGAGGCTCGGTCCAAGCCTATACCTCTTATCGCACATCTATGGCCAGTTGTGGCTCGGTTTAGGCCACTACCACAGGTGACACTACTATCAGCTCCCCCAGTACACTCAGCTTGATCATCTATATCTTGATCAACTGAGGCCTGGTCTAGGACAATACCATATTCAACTGTGGATCGATACAGGCCAATACCACACATTACACTACTAATTGTTCCCCTAGCACAGTGAACTAGATCGTCTAATATTTGATCACCTAAGGCTCATTCCAGTGAAATAACACGCATGACACTCAAGTTTGTCGAAAGTCATTGTTTGGGGATTGAACACGCTTAAATGACTCTACATCTCAAAAATTGAATTGTTTGACTATTTTAATGGCGACGTTGACTCGGGTCGTTTTCGTGACGATTCATTTATGGAATGATGGTCGGTTCTGGTCTTACACGCTCACACACCCGCACGCGCTGCTGTGTGACCTGGTGGTGCTACTCATGTGACTCTGTTAATTAAAAGAGTTGTTGCACTCTCATTGACTGTTCATGCACACGAGTTGTATTTTAGTTCATTGGATGTGCATACAAATTTATCAAGGGTTTGTATAGTAGATGCGATGTGACATATGTTGGTTGGTAGCACAAATTCAGTCATATGTCAAAGTTTTTACTGTTCTTCAATAATACTAGTCATGATGGCATTACATGGCTTGATCTTATTCGCTACCATAGTACAATCAACAATTGGAGCCTTTGAATAGTCAACTGCATATAGTGCCAGCTTCATGTGATATATTAGGCTACAAGAGGCTGGTCTGCTACACTCATAACAATTGCTAGTTCCTTCTTATCTCCATGTGTCATTCCCGGATTGACTGGCTTTGTATGGTATGATTCACCACAATTAGTGAAGAAAAACCATTCTTTCTCATTACCTCTGCTAAGTGTCAAGGTGCTAATTTATAGCTAGATGGATATTGTCAGCATCCAAGCAGGGGTTGTCCAGTTGTGGAATTTTCAACACTATGTGCCAAACATTCAGTGGTTGGACTGGTACGATTACTATTCCATTTAGTTGAATAGTCAACTACAGTCAATAAGTCATGTACACGACATGGCTCACACCCATTTCATATCACTTCATGACCAGTATTCACCATTTGAACGGGATGTGGCTGCCTTCTATTGGCTATGCCCATTGACTTTTAAACACTTTTCTTATTCCTTTCCTCGATCATGTGATTCAACCCTATTTACCAATAATTCTTCATCAACAATTTTGTTACACGTTAATTCTTCATTTTGAATACCGACATGACCCATTAGCCTTGATGACATCACTACAATATCTGATGCATGCATTTCATCATCATTTTCATAAAGTTACATCATCCCATAATCATTGTCATAAAGTGACATCATCCCATAATATTCACCATAATTGTTAAGTCTTTTTTAGGGTTAATTCTTCGTGGATTGTTTTGATGCAACTTTAAATTGTCCAACAACATTTCACCCTACATTTTCCCACAAGCCAATACAATTATTTCTTCAATCCACAAATATAATCCATCAAGGAAAAGTGCCAAACTCGTCACAAACCAATCATAAAAAGTCTCGATCACCCAACAACCACAACCAATATTTCCCAACCACTATAAGCCACACACATTTCATTAACAAAGAATTATCCCATGCCTTAAGATTCTTCAAGCCCCAACCACCTTCAATATTAGGAGTGAAAATTTTCTCCCTAGATGTAGACGGAGACTTTTTATTCCAATAGAATTTACATCAAATACTAATAATATCACTACGCACATTACCCATAATCGGAAAATTTGTAAACCAAAAAATATGATACCTTGGAGGACTAGTAAAATAAGTCAGAGTCTTACGATATAAGTCAATCTCGAATCGTTCCATGATCTCACGCGCTCTCTTAGTTTAACCCTTAAAGGTTTCTAATCATTTGTATGCTAAATAGATGACATGTGAGAAACTCTTATATATTTAAACATTGTCATCCCAACCAACATTTTCGTCAAACCATTTATAACACCAAATTATTCTTTATCCGTAATTCCCACAAAATATAAACTAGACTTCATAAAGTTCATACAAAGACCCGAACACTCACTAAAATATTCCTTTTATTTCATAAGGATTTAAACAGATCTTCAATCACCTCTAGCCATGATCGCAAGATCGTTTGCAAATGCAAGGTGGGTGATCTAAGCTTCCCACATTTTAGGTGATAGAAAAATGCTTGAACTTCCTTTTCTTAACCAATCGAGACAAATGTTCTAAACATAAGATGAAAATATAAGGATATAAAGGATCACCTTGACACAACCCATTTAATCCATTGAAAGATCTACGAGAGCCTCCACTAATGGATCATGAGTATGATGGGGATGTCATATATTCCATTATCCATCTAATATACTATTCTAGAAACTTTAACCCCAATAGGACTTCATGAATAAATCTCCATGAAATTGTGAAAATAGCTTTATGAAATCAAATCTTGATCGTGCATCTAGGGAGCTCTTGATGTCTCCTCATTTGTGATAGATTAATATTAGGACGAGACATCATTTTTAGTGATTTAGAAGTCATAAATGTCGATTTTCTTGAGAAATAGTGCACTTTTCTATTTTGAGTCTTGATTTAGTAAAATAATATTTTTAGAGCATATTGGGTTTAATTGTTTATTTAGTGTGTAGCTTTAAAGATAATTATGGAGCTTAATTAGAGTCCAAGTCAAACACTACAACTTATGGAAAGAGATTTGCATGGTAATTGGAGATAAGGAAACAAAAGCTTAAAAGATGGAAAAGGAAAAGCTGCCTAAATCTGGGATTCTGCAGCACACGCCTAAAGAAGTGCTATTTACCCCGAGAAATAGGTCGATTCTGGTAATTTCCCTTCATAGGGACAAAGATAATTCTGTTACGATTCTTTTGGTATCTTATGGATCTCAAACCGACCAATAACGAAGAAGATATGCTCAAAACGGTCCAGCAGTGTTTATCTTTATTTCCATACGAATTTGAGTTGGGCTAGGAGTCCAATACTTTATCTCTTCCTCAAGAAAACGAATTAGGTCTTCTAAACACCTATAAATACACCCTTATATCACTTGTAAAATCATCCTTGCCTCATAGTAATTAGTTCTTAAGGTTTTAGTCTTCCAAGTTATTGTAGAGAGCAAGATGATGTCTTTTGTAATTTCTTTTAGTTTATTTCCTTAAGGTATGAACTAAACTTCCCATAGCTTGGGTTTTGCATCATGTATAATCTATGACTTCTAATTCTTCTATCTAAGTTTCTTTGGGAATTATATGTTTTAATTTGATATTAGCTACTTATCTCATATTTGTTTATGTGTTTTGATTTATTGTCTTTCCTAGAACTGATCACTTTAGGATTGTTTTAATAGTAGTTAGATGGTCTCCTTGACAGGGTGTTTAACTATTGAACCACCACATAATGTCTAGTGTCGATATTAGTTCTGACAAAACATGATTCTAACTAGATAGTCATTAGGGTTTGTTTTAATCACCATATCACCAATGATTGAAGTGTTTGCTTAGGGCCTTAGTAGCGCTTGATAACCCTATTTTAAACCACGTCTTGGTTGTGCCGTAGCCCCCTTAGTCGCTCTCAAGGTCTAAGGTATGGGAATTTAGAATCCTGACTAAGTATACCAAGAGCTAATATTCTCCCTTATTAACTAGATTTATAGATAGAATTAGAAAGATTAGTGCATACTAGCAAAACCTGAGCTAGATCTCTCATCTCATATTCTTAATCTTTTACTTTATTGTCTTCTATTTTCTTAGTTTTAATTCTTAATTTCGAAAATCTATTTTCTTTTATTTTCTGTCTTTAATTATTTACTTTTACTCGTTATTTCTACTCACGCGTATAACACACTTAAGTCCCTGAGAACGAACTTAACTTATCATTAAAACTTGCATACGTCCTGTAATACTTGCAGTACTGTGCCTGTCTAGGGTGAGAGTGTGTAGTTTCTTGGCTAAATTTTAACTTATTTTTATCACACCCTAGGCGACACCAAGCTTTTGGCGCCGCTGCCGGGGACTTGTGTCTCTTTAGCGTGTGGGTTATCTATTTCGAGTAGTAGTTTTTAATTAGTTTTATTTTTCAAGTTATTAGTTTTTATTTTTCCGGATTTAAGCTTGTGGTTTGCTTTAGTCTTTTTCAGGTTTCACAGTGTTTAATTCTTGGCCTCCTTTATCGGAGCCTGAGAGGAGCTTCAGACCTTACAACAAACGAGTTTGTGAGGAAAGAGCCTTAAGAAGAGTAATGGCAGCCCAACAAGATCCACCACTTGGTGACCAACTTGGAGTAAATCCGAGAGGTCCACCACCACCACCACCTGGTGGACTACAGCAAAATCCACCAGGAATCCAACAACAGAATCCACCTAGTGTGCAACTACCATTAGGAGAAGGTAATGGGCAGAATAACATTAATAATCAACATAACCGAGTTGAACAAGACCTTCCTGGCCTTCATGTACCATTCCATGTTCAACCAATCGGTTACCGCCCTCCAGAGATTCCGAATATTAAATTTAGACCCGATCCGGGTATGCTCAGTCAATTTCAAAGTTTTGGACTCTACACTGGTACAGCAATTCAAGATCCGGTAAGATCGATTCAGAAGTTTATGCAGATTTGTGATGCCTACATTACTCCTGGCATTACACGCGAGCAACTGTATTGTCATATGTTTTCGTTCTTCTTGACCGGTAGAGCTAGCGATTGGGTAGAGAGACAACCACATGGAACCATTCATTCTTGGAGAGAACTTCAAGCCGCGTTCTTTAACCATTTTTATCCGAAGAGCATGAGACTCAAAGATCAAACCGAGCTTGCAAGATTTTGCCAAGAAGATGGAGAAACAGTGGGAGAAGCATGGACAAGGTTTCAAATTAAATTTGCTAGATGTCCGTTCCATGGTTATACACCTGCTCTACAACTTGCTATATTCTATAAAGGACTTAATGATAAAGGTAGAGAGAAGGTAGATAACATTGGAAAGGTTAATTTTGTGTCCATGAATCACAATGAAGCTTCCGAGGTGTTAGGAAATATTAAGGAACAAGAAATAAGTTGGCCTTCAACGCGAGCTTCTGTGGCTAAGACCCGAGGAACACTTCGTTTAGATGCTGAAACTGTGAACTCAGCTCAAATATCCGCGTTAGAAAAATCAAATCAAAGAGCTGAAAATAGAGATGCAAAAGAATTTAGCCGCTGCAAACGTAGTACAAGAAGCACAAGGTTGTCAACAATGTGGGGTTAACAATCATACATGGGAAGAGTGCGAATCAAATACGCAATCTGTTTACTTTATATCCAATCGCGGAGGTTATCAATGGGGTAACCGAAACCATCCAGGTATGCAGTATTCAAATCCACAAGGGGCCGCTAATCCTGGTCATTATCAACCGCGCCCCCAGAACAACTCTTTCCAACAGAGAGGTCAGTACCAAAATCAATATCAGAATAGACCTGCTCCCCCTCAACAACCTGTTCAAGATGCCTATACCGATTCATTAGATCAGAAAGCTTTACCTCAGTATCCTCAAGAAGGATCTATGGACAATCAACAGATAGCACAAGCTCTGGACCGTTTGACCACGACTATGAACGCTCAGGAAGAGAAAGTCTGAGGACAAGATGCCATACTTCAGATGTTAGGTACTCAAGTAGAACAGTTAAACAAAGTTTTAATAAATTTAATAGAACAAAAGGAAGTAAAGGCAATCGAAGGAGGTGAAACAATGTTGGGTTCGAAGCTTGCAAGGCTATTTGCCTTGAAAATACAGAAAAAGAAGAGGAAGTACCACATGCTGTCGTTAGTGCCGTGGAAGTTCCGAGTACCGAAGAAGAACCAACCAAGTCTAGCCCCGTGGAATCTTACTGTTCTGAGTTTTATGTGGAGGACGATCAAGGGAAAGCCGAATTTATACAGCTACTGAGAAAGATGCAAGAGGAAATTCGATCGGTTATAGATTATGAAGCTGAGCTGGTGATGTCTCCCTATTTGTTCTAATTATTAGCCCCTTGGAGACATCCTTTTAGGTGAATAAATGAGTTATTTGATAGATTTTTAGGCTTATTTGATCATATTGCACTTTCTCTCCTTGGAAATTAACTATTTGCATAATCTGAGCTTTTGTGCGTAAATTTGACTATTTTTAATGCAAAGTTAATAGGTTCTTGAATTTCATGAAAGACCAATCCAAGGGGGAGAAGTTAGAATTAAAGTCTTAGTGTATTTTAGAGTGTTAGGAAATGATTTTTACTCGAGTTTCTATTTTTAGAGTGCACTTTCCTATTTCGTTTTCCTGATTTATTGATTTATTCTTTTTAAGCATATTTGGTTTAATTATTTATTTAATGTGAAGCTTTAAAAGATAAATGGTAATTACTTAGAGACAAAGTCAAGATAAATATGAAAGGAAAGAAGATTTACATGGAAATAAGAAGATTTAGGAAAGATTTATTCAAAGAAGGAAAAGATAAAGCTGCCTTTTGAATCTGAAATTCCAGCTACGTTTTAAAGATTAATTCATAATTAAAGATTGGCATGGATTCTGAACGAGTGGTCTGCACCAATAGAAAGCTCTTTCCAAGACAAGTGGTTTCATATATTGGAACTTCTCAAACGGATAAGTATTGAAAAAGATATGACCAAATCAAATCAGCAGCAAAATCTTACCTTTTCTAGAATTTAGGGCTACGAATTTAAGAGTCTTTAACTTGTCTTCCACTCCAAGTAATTCGACCTGGGGCTTGCTAACACCTATAAATACACCCCTTAGACCTCATAATTCAGTACCTCTCAATAATTCTTCAATATATACATCTTTAGAGAGAGAGTCAGAACCACCTCTCATACTTTACTCAATTCATACATCCTTAGAGAGAGAGTCAGATACTTCACGAGCAAGAAGGCAACGGAGAAGCTAGAGCTGGAGGAATTCTGTTCTTCCATCAACAGTCATCTAATCCTTAGGTTATATATTTCTTTTCTGTAATTAAATATGATGTCTTTCTATTTAGTTTCAGTCTTTAAATTTATCATGAGCTAAACTTTTATATACTTGAGAATCGCAATAATGGGATGAACCCTAATTAATTTAAATCTATGTTTTGAATTTGGGATTGTTATGATTTAAATTGAATTAGGTCTTAGATATTGGATATTACTTTGTTCTTAATCACTATTTCTTTTCGGTACAACTAGAAATAGATTTTAGTATTTGGGCTATTCACTTCAGTGGCGAAGTGATAATCCGACAGGGGGGTTTGAATACAGATCTAGGTAATACCTGTGTAATGTCCGTTATTGATCGACAGGATTAACTAGTTGCATAGCCAAAGATGTAAAATCATATCATCCGAATAGCCATATTCGACAATACAGGTGTTTTTGATACTTTAGGATAGCTTCTAGGTCCACCCGACAGGGGGCTAGGAGATATTAGAGTCCCGACTAATATACTAATACCAATTCTACCCTTAAACATAGCATAGATTATATTAGTTAGGAGGATTCTCTGCGAGACTCAAGTATATCTCATCTCTGAAGTTAGTTCTTTTACTTTATTATTTCTTTTCTGTTAATTTATTTTATTGCATATTTAGTTATTAGAACACCAAACAAAAATCTCTTCTTTACTTTTCTGTTAAACAATTATTCTTGTTATCTGATTAATACTGGAGTTGAACCTAATCCGTCCCTGAGAACGAAACTCGATTTATCGGAGTATTACTTGGACAACCGTACACTTGCGGTCATTGTGGTTCCTTTACTTTCGTACTTAATTTAATAACACACCAGGACCCACCAAGTTTTTGGCGCCGCTGCCGGGGACGGTAGCGTGAGACCCCGGTGTTAAGCTTTAGTAGTTTTAATTGTTTATTTTTTTTTTCAATTTTACGCTTGGTTTTTGTTTTTGTTTTTGTTGTACAGATTTTTATTCAGGTAATGCTCAAGAGTTTTATTGAAGATGTATAGAGGACATTACCCGGATCCCGATCCATATGACTATTGGGAAGACTCTTCGGGACAACAACAATGGGGTAGTAACTTCTACCAACAACCTTATCAACACCCGCAAGAGCAAGGTTGGAACAACCAATGGATCGGGAATAATCAACAACAACCATCATATCACTATCAGCAAGAGCAAGCATGGAACAACCAATGAGTTGAAAACATTCAACACTATCCACCTCATCACTATCCACAAGAGACACTACAAGAGACATGTGCTAGAGTTCAGCGTATAGCAGAAGAACTTAAAGCAGAAGAAGAAGAAAGAAGAGCGATCTGTGCATCCACACAACAGATTCTAGACGAAATGGAGGCCAGATATAATTCTCATGACTTTGCTAATAGTAACATGTCTTATGAAGATTCCACTCCCCCGAGGGATGGAAGCGCTCAACCGAAAGAAGTAGTTGAGGAGGAGGTGTTGAAGGACGATATTAGTGATAGTGATATGACCATCATGCCGGTTATAAATGAAGACCACCATGTGGTTGACAATCCTATTAGCATGGTGGAAGAAGGGGTAGCAACGAAAATCCTAGAAATTGAAACTGAGGTTGCTATTCCTATGGTGCGTGCACATGATCAAGATACTGAACGCAAACAAGAAGAAGAGGTGATCGAGATTATTGAAATTACAAATCAAGAATATGATGAAGTAATAGTGGAAGATTGGGTTGAAAGCGAAGACGAATGTGAAGTGGTTGAGGAATCCATCGAAGAATTCAAAGTTCACAATAAAAGAGAAATCGATTCCCCACCACAAAAAGTTCACCAAGCACTATCTCCACCACAAATCATCATTAGAGATAAAAAATCGGAATCACCTCTATTACTACACATGATCAATAGGTGCTACGCAAGAAAGGTGCTACACCGCGAGAGTAAAGCGGCAAGGAGGAGCACCTACCCACCACACTTTAAAGAGGAACGCGAGATTAAAGAAAATAAAAATGAGCTTATACCGTTGAGGACGGTTATCTACTATCGTGTGGTGAAGAATAAGTTTCGTCGTGAAAGTAAGAAGGCGAAACGGAGATACTACCCTCCCCCTTTCAGAGATCGATTGAATAAAATTTTAAGGGGGAAGGTTTCAAAGCTTACGTGCCAAGGACGGGGCGAATTCAAGCGGAGGAGAACCGCAAGGGCCTCATTACCATCTTCATGGAAGGTAACGCGTCGAACTTAAAGACGTAATAAACAAAAGTGCTTCTTGGGAGACAACCCATGTTTAATTTTTCTTTAAGTTTTTCAATTCCTAGTGTATAATTCTAAGTTAGTGTCAAGTTTTAGTGTCTACTTTTAAAAGAAATGAGAAAGGTAGTGTGTTAATGGTGCAGGGATTGAGTTTGGGGTGCTAGGAAAAGAGAAAGGAACACATGGGAAAATTCAGCGCGAAGTCCAATATACCTCCCCAGAACCCCGGTATACCGCAGGAAGAAAACCCGTGCCACGGGTTACTAACGCGGGTTTTATACAGAGATGAGAAAAAGTGTCGATGCGCGGTCCGGTATACCGGGCCATACCTCCGGTATACCGCAGGTGAAAAAACCCGTACCACGGGTTGAATACCGCGGGTTTTTTCACGGAGACGAGAAATTGAACAGTGGCGAAAACCCGTGCCACGGGGTATATACCACGGGGTCTTTGCAGAGACGAAAAAAATGAAGCACTGATGGGTCCGGTATACCGGAGGTTATGCCCGGTATACCGCAGCTATGTCGGTTTGAAGAGTTTTTGCCTTATAAACTTCTTACTTCATCAAGAAGTAACCCTAGCCTCTTCAAAAACGAATTTTCCAGAACTTAACCCTTATGTACCTGCACAAAGACCACTACAACACCCAAGAACATTAAATCCTTCCTCCTAATCCATTCCAAACACACATCCAACACCACAATCATTCAAGAACATAGAGAAATCTTCTCCTTCAACCTTAAATCTCTTCATCAAAGCTTCAATCCTATTCATTAAACCTTCCCCAAGCCATTACATATTATTACCCATCTCATATAACACCATAATCCTTCATTATAAATCCTCAAAACATCAAATTCCAAAACTCTTCTCTAGATTTTTACTATTTTAAGTTTTGAGTTTGGGGTTCATTGAGATGTCGAAGATTGGGAAGATCAAGAATACCGTGGAGAGGAAGAAGAAGTTGAAGAACCTTTTATTACTTGTGGAGTGTTGAAAGATGTAGTTGAAAGAATGGAACTTTTGGAGGATAATCATGAAGAGGTGTTGAAACCCATAGGAAAAAGTCACAAAAGAGTTGGAGCTTATGCAAATCATATTACGTGGAGTGAGCAATGTTCCACATGCCACCTACGCAACACAAGAAGCTCAACCTACACGCAACCATGGAAACCAGCTTCGTGCTGGTTCAGATACGTTTTTCTATCCCTTTCTCATTTGTTTTATTAAGTTTTTATTTGCTTTCTTGAGTCTTTTCGAGTCGTGGGGACACAACTCATTTTTGAGTTTGGGGTGGGGTTCGTTGCCTCATCCCATTTTTTTGTGTTTTACATGCTTTCAATAAAATTAATCTTAGGGTCGCGTTAACTGTAGAGAATTTTAAATGCCCCCATCAAGCATGCTTTTTATGAATTAATGATAGAAAATAGTTGACTTTAGGAGTTAGTGTAAGCTGAACTTTGATTGCATGCAAATATGAGATAATTGATAGGAAAAATTAATGAACAATGCAAAAGAACTAAACTTGGACTTAAGGATAATAGGTGGTTTGTAGAACGTGAGATCTAAATGAGTAGAGAACCCACTTAGGTATGAACTAGAGACAAATTGTGTTAATAGGAAGATGATAGAGGCAGTTCTTTGTTAGCCCTTTGAATCCTTTTTGGCCTTCTATCCCTGAATTAATTTTATCCTTCTTAGACAAATTTTTAGCCTTTAAGCCTTTCTTTTGTCGCCACATTATAAGCCAATTTCCCTTTAGATTATTAGGCATGACCATATGACCCGCACTTGAATCACGATCCTGAGACTTCCTGTCTTGAGCTTGAGTTTGGGGTGGTGGGTCCACTATATGGGAATTTACATTGTGTTGGGATTTTTTTGAGCTTATCAATGATGCTTTGTGCTATATTTTGATGATGATTCACAGGTTATTTATATTGTAACCCTTTGCCGGGGTAATAGTGAATGGAAAAGAAGCTACGAGCTCAAGTTATGAATAGGCATAAATATGAAAAATAACATGATATCTCAACATTAAAAAGAGAGTCATAGCTATACAAAAGAAAAGAAAAAAATGAATGATTTGAAAAGAAAATATATTCGGACGGGCAAAGTGGAAATTTTTAAGTGAATCATCCTTAGTGCTTATTAGGTTAATTTGGGGAAGCTAATTAAGCGTCAAATGGGTTGAGTGAGAACGTTATTCGAGTGTAAACTCAAGCTCTTGGACAGTTTGTTGATGGTAAGTGAGGAGAGAGCCAAAAGCTCACTTCAAATTTACCAAATATACATACCATACCGTCCTTCAGCCTATGCTAAAACCGTAAAGACCTCGTGATTCCTAGATGCGCAATGAGTTAATAATGAATATTTTAAGTGGAGCATTCAAAGCAAGTAAAGATCGAGGAACACCCTATATCCACCATCTTGAGATAAGTAATAAGCGTAACCTTGTAACAGTGTGAAATTAATTTTGGATTAATATTGTTTTGTATTCGATTTTGCATGATAAGTGTAGGTGTATATTAATTCCTATATTATACTATATGAAATTTGTTTTAAGTTTTGCTTTTGGATTATTTTCTAGATTCTACCTTCCGCGTTCACCTAAAAGATCCTTTGTTTTTATTTTACTTTGTCGGGACGACAAAGGTTTGAGTTTGGGGTCTTGATGTCTCCCTATTTGTTCTAATAATTAGCCCCTTGGAGACATCCTTTTAGGTGAATAAATGAGTTATTTGATAGACTTTTAGGCTTATTTGATCATATTGCACTTTCTCCCCTTGGAAATTAACTATTTGCAGAATCTGAGCTTTTATACGTAAATTTGACTATTTTTAATGCAAAGTTAATAGGTTCTTGAATTTCATGAAAGACCAATCCAAGGAGGAGAAGTTAAAATTAAAGTCTTAGTGTATTTTAGAGTGTTAGGAAATGATTTTTTCTCGAGTTTCTATTTTTAGAGTGCACTTTCCTATTTTGTTTTCTTGATTTATTGATTTATTCTTTTTAAGCATATGCGGTTTAATTATTTATTTAATGTGAAGCTTTAAAAGATAAATGGTAATTACTTAGAGACCAAGTCAAGATAAAGATGAAAGGAAAGAAGATTTACATGTAAATAAGAAGATTTAGGAAAGATTTATTCAAAGAAGGAAAAGATAAAGCTGCCTTTTGAATCTGAAATTCCAGCCACGTTTTAAAGATTAATTCATAATTAAAGATTGCCATGTATTCTGAACGAGTGGTCTGCACCAATAGAAAGCTCTTTCCAAGACAAGTGGTTTCATATATTGGAACTTCTCAAAAGGATAAGTATTGAAAAAAATATGACCAAATCAAATCAGCAGCAAAATCTTACCTTTTCTAGAATTTAGGGCTACGAATTTAAGAGTCTTTAACTTGTCTTCCACTCCAAGTAATTCGACCTAGGGCTTGCTAACACCTATAAATACACCCCTTAGACCTCATAATTCAGTACCTCTCAATAATTCTTCAATATATACATCTTTAGAGAGAGAGTCAGAACCACCTCTCATATTTTACTCAATTCATACATCCTTAGAGAGAGAGTCAGATACTTCACGAGCAAGAAGGCAAAGGAGAAGTTAGAGCTGGAGGAATTCTGTTCTTCCATCAATAGTCATCTAATCCTTAGGTTATATATTTCTTTTCTGTAATTAAATATGATGTCTTTCTATTTAGTTTCAGTCTTTAAATTTATCATGAGCTAAACTTTTATATACTTGAGAATCGCAATAAAGGGATGAACCCTAATTAATTTATTTCTATGTTTTGAATTTGGGATTATTATGATTTAAATTGAATTAGTTCTTAGATATTGGATATTACTTTGTTCTTAATCACTATTTCTTTTCGGTACAACTAGAAATAGATTTTAGTATTTGGGCTATTCACTTTAGTGGCGAAGTGATCATCCGACAGGGGGGTTTGAATACAGATCTAGGTAATACCCGTGTAATGTCCGTTATTGACAATAGACTTAACTAGTTGCATAGCCAAAGAGGTAAAATCATATCATCCGAAGAGCCATATTCGACCATACAGGTGTTTATGATACTTTAGGATAGCTTCTAGGTCCACCCGACAGGGGGCTAGGAGATATTAGAGTCCCGACTAATATACTAATACCAATTCTACCCTTAAACATAGCATAGATTATATTAGTTAGGAGGATTCTTTGCGAGACTCAAGTATATCTCATCTCTGAAGTTAGTTCTTTTACTTTATTATTTCTTTTCTGTTAATTTATTATATTGCATATTTAGTTATTAGAAAACCAAACAAAAATCTCTTCTTTACTTTTCTGTTAAACAATTATTCTTGCTATCTGATTAATACTGGAGGTGAACCTAATCCATCCCTGAGAACGAAACTCGATTTATCGGAGTATTACTGGGACAAACGTACACTTGCGGTCATTTTGGTTCCTTTACTTTCGTACTTAATTTAATAACACACCAGGACCCACCAGCTGGCTAAAGAGAAAGAGAAAGAAGCCTCAAAGGAGGAATCAGAAGATGAAGTTGCACCTGCTGTGCATGAAGAGAAAGAGAGGGTGGAATCGCCACCTATTGTTCAACCAGTGTCGTAAACTATTCCTGATACAAATCCTAAGGATAACACTGTACTCGAGACATTTGTAGAGGCGTATCAACCTGAAAATATCAACGCCCAAATGCTTGAGATTGCAAAGAGAGGACTTACACCGCAACAAGTTTTTACGAAAGTTATTCCTGAGAAAGAGGCGAGTGTAGAGATCCTAAGAGAGAACCTGAGGGTTTCGAGGAGAAGTGAACGAGAGCTACCAACAAAGCTTAAAGATCCGGGAAGTTTCAACCTTCCTATTCAATTACATGGTATGCTCAAGGTGAAAGCTCTGTACGATGTGGGTTCTGGTGTGAATCTTATGCCTAAGTCCGTGTTCGAGAGACTTGGACTTCAGAAATCAGACAAAACGCCAGTGAAGTTACAGTTCCCTGACAACTCAGTTAAAAGGACATGGGGAACAGTGGAGGACGTCTTAGTCCATGCAGGTAATATCGACATCCCTACTGACTTTGTTATTCTTGATTTTGATGCAGATAAGCAGGTTCCAATCATACTTGGACGGCCTTTCATGGCCACAAGTCAAAGTGTGATCAACTTCCAAGAAGGGACCATCACCCTTCATGCAAAGAATGCATCCGAGACCTTCTATGTCTTAGGTAAGAAACAAAGGAAGTTAGATCCCACCGTTCCTGTCATCCACAGCCTTTCACATCACAAAGTCCCTCCTGAGAAGATCCACTTAGAGCCTGTGGATACTGAGCCAAACATTGAGTTTGGGGTTGGCCATGAAGTTCATGGAAAGCTCACAAACGAGAGAATAGGCCACGACGTTCCAAGGACTCGTGGATGGGACCATTCATTGTCACTACGGTTGTTTCAGCCAAGGTGATAGATATTCGCCCCAAAACTGGGGTCAAGCGCGGATTAGTTGACGTTCATAGCCGTACTCGTTGTTGGGGAGGCTATATTCGCAAATCTTGACAGAGGTAACACGTCTAACTTTGAAAGACGTTAAACAAAAGTGCTGTACCGGAGACAACCCGTAGTTTTTTTAGTTTTTATGTCTTTTACGTTTTTTAGTTTATGTTTATTTTAGTTATTTTTAGTTGATAATGCATATTTGAGAAAGGTATTAGTGTTTTTGGTGTGTAGGAATTGGAGAAATCGAGTTAGGGACGCGAGCAAAAAAATTTCGGAGCGGAAGAAAAACCTGTGCGGACTACCCCCGCGGTGTACCCCTATAACGCAGCTATGGTCCGCAGGGCAAAAACACGTGCCACGGGTTGGAGCCACGGGTCCTACCCAGAACCGAGAAAAAAGACCCCGCGGACTACCCCCCTTCACCGTGCCATGCACCGCACGGTTAAAACCCGTGCCACGGGGTAGGTCCACGGGTATTTTGACGAAGAAGGCGCAGGGTACCCCTGTGGTGTACCCCCTAGTCCGCACCATGGTCCGCAGATCCAAAACGCGTGCCACGGGGTCCTACCACGTGTATCATCTAGAGGGTAAAAATTTTCGAGCATCAGATGCTGCGGTGTACCCCGCGGTACACCCCTGGTCCGCAGGTATGGGCCGCACGAAGCCGCTGGAGAGAGAATGAAAGGATTCAAGTGTATAAATGAGGTATTAAGCCATTATTCCAAATTTTATAAACCTAAAGCCTCTTTCTCTTCTCCTAAACTCTCCCAACTCCATTGAAACTCATCAAAACCTTCACCAATCATCAAAACACTACCCAATCATCAAGAAAAACACATCAAATCTTCTCTCCACCTCATTACAAGAGAGAATCAAACACCCAATCCTCACCAAATCCATCAAAAATTGAAGAATCAAAGAGCTCAAATTTTCACAATTCATCCTATAATTTCTTAAATCCAAGCCAACTCATTACAAATCCACCTCACCCACATAGAAAATCATCATCAATTCACCTATCCTAAGCCAAATCAAGCTTGTTCAACCATTAATTCACAAGTTCAAATTTCAAGGGTTGCTAAAGCTTTGAGTTGGGGGTTAATTGAAGATGACTAATAGAACAACAGTTTTAGCTAACAAGAGGGAGGTAAAGAGTAACAAGGGATTGGATTTAATCAAGAAGAAATCAATTGACAAAGGTTCTAGTTCTAAATCAAAGGGTAAAGATAGAGTTGAAAAGAGTGCAATACCTTTGTTTGATCGTAATGGTAAAAAGCTGTACTATTATGCAAAGGAGAAAACACAACCTTCACAAGATCCTACACCTAGAGAGAAAGAGGAAACTTCAAGGGCCCTGAAAGGTTCTGCAGAGAAACAGTTGAAAGAACTACCTTTTGCTTATGAGAAAGTATTCAAGGAAGAAGTTGGTATAGGAGAATACGCGCGATTCTTAGAGCTTGGTGAGAAATTGGGTTGGTCTACGTTCATGGTAAGATGTTCTGAATTATGTCATGAGTTAGTTTTGGAATTCTATTTAGGCCTCTTTAGCCGAGATAGTAATTGTGTTCCGATTAGAGGAAAGCTAGTTCCTTTCACAGTTGAGGAGATTAGAAACCACTTCAAGTTTAAGAAATTGAAAGGTTATTGCAAATTTGAAGAAGCGGTTGCTAAACAAAAATTTTTTGATGAGGAATTACTTTTCTAGCATGTATTAGACAAGGAGAAAGTGCAATCACATAAGGGAGAATTGAAGGCACCTTGGCCTTACAAATATCTTCAATCGGATGCAAGAATTTGGCACAATTTCCTTGTTCCTAATGTCTTTGGGAACACACGAACTTTGGATGTGACTATGAAGTACGCTTTACTTTTGGACTGTATTTTGAGAGGAGAAGAAGTTGATGTGGCACAGTTGATCTTTGAGGAGGTGATACGATTTTCGGTCTCTCCTAAATCTGTTTATAATGTTAAATTCCCAACTATGATCACGTGTCTTGTGCGAGAAGCGAATATTGTATTGGGTGAAGAAGAGAAACTCGAGTTTAAGACGAGTTATATTGATAATGCTTGGATCAAATATATTTTTCGAAGAGCGGGTTCTACGCAAGTCTCGAAAGAAGAAAAGGAGCAAAGTTGGCAAGAGAAGATGGAGGAGCGTTTAACCAAATTCGAAGCAGCTCAAACTTCCTTAGTCAAAGATGTGGCACAAATCAACGCTAATCAAGTGCACATCATGAAACTCCTTGAGAAATTAACGAAAGGTCCAGCAAATCCAACCTTGGATGTCAATGATGCGAGGCAATAAGCCTCGAGAGTATGTTCTCTCTCTTCCTTACCATTTCTGTAAATATGTTTATCTGCTAATTTAATTTCTTTTTTTCGAGTCTTTTTCGAGTCGTGGGGACACGACTCATTTTTGAGTTGGGGGTGTGAGGATTCGTTGTCTCTCATCTCCATTTTTCTGTTTTTAGGTAGAAATTAAAATTTTTGATACATGGGAATTAGATGTAGGGTGTGTTTAATAGCTTGAAAGCATAAGCTCAGTGAATTAATGATAGAAAGTAGTATGTTTATGAGCTATGTATTTGTATGCTTTTGAGTATTTGCAGGAAAACACACGTCGATAGTAAAGAAAAGATTAGTGAGCAATGCGATAGAAAGTATGTTCGATCTCAGGGAACCTTGAGAAGTGTGTAGGCCGTGAGATCCAAGCTAGTTGATAAACCATTTGATGAAAGTGCTAAAGGTAAGAAAATAACGAAATTACATAGTGTAGAAAGTGATTAAGGCGGTTCTTTCATACTTGAAGCCTTTGAAGCCTTTTTATACCTTCTCACCTTGTGATTTTTGTTTTTATATGCTATATCCTTCTTAGCCCCTTCTAGCCTTTCTAAAGATTTTTACTAAAACACGTTATAAGCCATATCCCTTTAGATTATAGGACTTTTCCATATGACCCACACTTGAATCACGATGCATAGACAGTTGTTTTAAAGCATGAGTTTGGGGTGGTGGGTCCACCATTATGGGAATTGTTATTGGGTTGGGATTTTTGAGCTTATTAATTGTGCGTTGTGCTTATATTGATGATGATTCACAGATTGTTATTGTAACCCTTTGCCGGGGTAATAGTGAATGAAAAAGAAGCGACGAGCTAAATTTTCCAACAAGGGCATTAAAAGAAAAAATATATATAAGAAAATAGCGTGATATCTCAACATTAAAAGAGAGTCATAGCTATAGAAAAAATTGATTTGAAAATAAAAGAAAAATATATATATTCGGACCAACAAAGTGGATTTTTATATGAACATCTTAAGCTTTAAATTGGGTTATTGGGGATGCTAAATTGTGCATCAAGGAATTCATTGGGTTGAGTGAGAAACGTTTTATGAGAGTAACTCAAGCTCTAGGGCGATTCGTTGATGGCTAGTGAGGAGAGAGCCAAAAGCTCACTCCAAATTATCCAAATATACTATCATACCGTCCCTAAGCCTACATTACAACCTTAAAGACCTTTTGATTCTTTGCTATGTAATTGAGAAGTGATTGAGCCATTAGAGATTAGTTGAGTGGATCTTTGAATACTAGTGAAAATCTATGAACAATCTATAACTCTCTTGGGGAACTGAGTAAAGTCCCAATCCTTCTTACATTGCGAAACTAATCTGATCTTGAAGTCAAGCCGTGTTGACTGTAGATATGAGAAGTGTACAGGTATGTAGTTTATGAATATTATTGCATGAAATGTTCTGAGTTATGTGCTTTAGGTTTATTCTATATATTCTGCTATGCTTTTCCCTTGTGTTTAGAATTTTATAAGTGTGTATTTATAGACTTCCCTTTGTTTTTATCTTTATTGTATTGGGACGCTACAACTTTGAGTTGGGGGTCTTGATGTCTCCTCATTTGTGATAGATTAATATTAGGATGAGACATCATTTTTAGTGATTTAGAAGTCATAAATGTCGATTTTCTTAAGAAATAGTGCACTTTCCTATTTTGAGTCTTGATTTAGTAAAATAATATTTTTAGAGCATATTGGGTTTAATTGTTTATTTAGTGTGTAGCTTTAAAGATAATTATGGAGCTTAATTAGAGTCCAAGTCAAAGACTACAACTTATGGAAAGAGATTTGCATGGTAATTGGAGATAAGGAAACAAAAGCTAAAAAGATGGAAAAGAAAAAGCTGCCTAAATCTGGGATTCTGCAGCACACGCCTAAAGAAGTGCTATTTACCCCCAAGAAATAGGCCGATTTTCGTAATTTCCTTTTATAGGGACAAAGATAATTCTGTTACGATTCTTTTGGTATCTTATGGATCTCAAACCGACCAATAACGAAGAAGATATGCTCAAAACGGTCCAGCAGTGTTTATCTTTATTTCCATACGAATTTGAGTTGGGCTAGGAGTCCAATACTTTATCTCTTCCTCAAGAAAACGAATTAGGTCTTCTAAACACCTATAAATACACCCTTATATCACTTGTAAAATCATCCTTGCCTCATAGTAATTAGTTCTTAAGGTTTTAGTCTTCCAAGTTATTGTAGAGAGCAAGATGATGTCTTTTGTAATTTCTTTTAGTTTATTTCCTTAAGGTATGAACTAAACTTCCCATAGCTTGGGTTTTGCATCATGTATAATCTATGAATTCTAATTCTTCTATCTAAGTTTCTTTGGGAATTATAAGTTTTAATTTGATATTAGCTACTTATCTCATATTTGTTTATGTGTTTTGATTTATTGTCTTTCATAGAACTGATCACTTTAGGATTGTTTTAATAGTAGTTAGATGGTCTCCTTGACAGGTTGTTTAACTACTGAACCACCACATAATGTCTAGTGTCGATATTAGTTCTGACAAAACATGATTCTAACTAGATAGTCATTAGGGTTTGTTTTAATCACCATATCACCAATGATTGAAGTGTTTGCTTAGGGCCTTGGTAGCGCTTGATAACCCTATTTGAAACCACGTCTTGGTTGTGCCGTAGCCCCCTTAGTCGCTCTCAAGGTCTAAGGTATGGGAATTTAGAATCCTGCCTAAGTATACCAAGAGCTAATATTCTCCCTTATTAACTAGATTTATAGATAATATTAGAAGGATTAGTGCATACTAGCAAAATCTGAGCTATATCTCTCATCTCATATTCTTAATCTTTTACTTTATTGTCTTCTATTTTCTTAGTTTTAATTCTTAATTTCGAAAATCTATTTGCTTTTATTTTCTGTCTTTAATTATTTACTTTTACTCGTTATTTCTACTCACGCGTATAACACACTTAAGTCCCTGAGAACGAACTTAACTTATCATTAAAACTTGCATACGTCCTGTAATACTTGTAGTAGTGTGCTTGTCTAGGGTGAGAGTGCGTAGTTTTCCTGGCTTAATTTTATCTTATTTTTATCACACCCTAGGCGACACCAGCTCTAAAGGTTATTATAACCTCTCAACAATTATTTTATCAAATTAATGGCATCAAACATATGACAGCACTTGACAAAATAACTTTGATCCTTATATAGGATTCTATCTAGGATTAGATTCATACGCTCAGAAATTTGCATTGTAAAAATCTTGTGAACCACGTTACAATAAGATATAGGTCAGAAAGCATCGATCTAGGTGAAATCATCCGTTTTGGGTATGAGAAATAAAATTGTATGATTAAGTTGTTTAAGATGGATCCAGAATTGAGGAATTTTATTAACATCTATCACACTTTTTCCAACTATATTCAAAGACTTTTTGAAGAATTGAAATAAATATTCATCCGTCTGGGAGAATTATAATTATCAATTAAAAAAATACCTCTCTATTATCTTCTTGGGGGACACATCGACACACAGAGAAAGAATATAGGAGGATAAAAGTCGAAGAATCATGTGTAGGACAAGACAATAATAGTCAATTACCCTAAGCTCGGTGGTGAAATGGTGTAGAAGTAATGCAATAGGGATCCAACTTCTTCTCCAAGCTTTTCTCTATTCTTCAATTGGGTCTCCTGACTTCTAATGATATAATTTCGAGAAATAATGATTAAGGATTAATAAAGGACTGCCAAGGGAACCTCTCTAATGTTAATAACTTATACATATAGAGTAAAAAACGTGTTTATGGGTTATGGGATTTTTTTGGTGACTGATCACTAAAGAAGAGAAACAACTACCGCAAATGTACAGGTCGCCCAAGTAATAAGTAAGTAAAAACGATATAAATCATCTCTACAGGGATTGCGAGGTAAAACATTAGTGTTTAAATGATAGATAGAACTAATTGTGATGCAAAGTAAATAAAAGATAAATAACGATATTTTTGTTTGTTTTTTTTGTGATTAAATGAAAGAAAGTAAATTGACTAGATTAAATGAAAAGACAAGAAAGTAATGACTAAAGATTACGTAAATATGAGAGGTATACTTGAGTCTCGCTAAGATTTCACCTATGTTCATATATCTAATACTTCTGTTTAAGGGTCAAATTGGTAATTCTATATTATTAAGAACTCTAAATTCTCCTAACTCTTTCCCGATAGACTTAAAAGCTATCCTACATTTTACAAACCCCGTCAGGGCGATTATAAGCTATGTCCAGATGATTAAGACAATTACCCAATTGGTTACGCGGTTTGTCAAGCACGTCAGGATCAATGACGAATACCACACGTCTATTATTTAGTTCAGTAATTAAACCCCCTCCTCCCGAATGATCACTGCCACTTGTGAATAGCTTAATTACTAATACCTATTTCTAATTGGTCAAACTAAAAAAAGTAAACAAGCAGGAAATAATAGTCAACATGAAAAACCTAACTCGAAACTGAACCACAATCCAAAATTCAAAATTATGAAATAAATTAAACTAGGGCTTAACCCATTACGAGATTATCAAGTATAAAAGTGTTTAGCTCATATTCATATAAAAAACAAAAAAGAAATTAATTATATACATGTTTCATAAAAACAAAATGAAAAGATAAAACCTAACTAAAAGAATAATCTTGAGCTGTTGGTTGGAGAAAGGAGTTATCCAGCTTCCGCCCTTGCCTCTGCCTTCAGAAATATGGATTAATATTAAGCGTATGTGAAAGCTCTAGTTAATGAGGTCTTATATAGAGCTTAAAATGGATTGGACCTTTATTTGACTTAATTAAATGATTATGGGCCCAAGTCTATTTTACAATTCCCGCAAACTGCTGAACACACTTTAGTAAAAAAATGTAACTTTCCAACGTAGGTCCAAAGCACCTTATTCTACTTCATAAATGTCTCTAACTCGGAGGTGAACCTTTTTAATTTTAACCACCAGACCTGAATTTACACCGTTTGGGCTCAGAAAGACCTAGAAGTGACGACGTTTGCTCTACTTCTACACTGTTTCACCAATGATCTTTGGGTATTTGAGTAGTAGTTTCTTGTCTTAACATGATTCTTCGACTTTTATTCTCCTATCTTATTTCACTATGTGACGATGTGTCCCACGAATATATTAAAGAGGTTATTTTTAATTGATAGCGATAAATCTCCCATATAGATCAATATTCCTTTAATTTCTTCAAAAAGTAATATTGTCGGAAAAAGTGTGTTAGATGTAGTAAGTAAAATTTTCACCTCTTGATTCCATTTTACAAAAATTAATCATACTATTTTAGTTCTCATCCCAAAACGGATGATACTTCTCCATGGATGCTTTCTGGCCTATATCTTATTGTAACGTGGTTCACAAGTCTATCACGATGCGAATTTCCAATTGTATGAATTTGATCCTAGATGGAATCCTAGATAAGGATAAAAATTCTTTCGTCCTAGGACATCTTAAGTCTGACACCATTCATTTGATGTAAGAATTGTTAAGAGGTTATAATAACATTTATATCTTCCTATATGAACGATCAAAATTGACTTTTAGAAAGCTTTTAGCACAATTTCATTGAGATTTGTTAATGGAGTCCTAGTGTATTAATTTTTCTGGAAAAGTACATTGGATCGACATTACCATCATATTCATTATCCATTAATGGAGGCTCTCGCAGATTTTCAAAGGTTCAAAAGGGTTGTGTCAAAATGATCCTTTATATCCTTATATTTTTACCTTACGTTTAGAACATTTTTCTCGAATGATTAAGAAATGGACGATCGAGCGTTATGTCTATCACCTAAAATATTGAAAGCTTAAATCACTCACCTGGGATTTGCGGACGATCTTATGATTATGGCTAGAGGTGATTGAAGATTTGTTGAAATCCATATAAAATGAATGGATTATTTCAGCGAGTGTCTGGGTCTTCGTATGAACTTTATTAAGTCTAATTTATATTTTGTGGAAATTAAGAATGAAGAAAAGTTAGTTTTATAAAGGTTTTGACGAAAACGCAGTTGGGGATGATGATGTTTAAATATATAGGAGTTCCTCTAGGGGAATCTTGTGTGATAACGAATGATTATCAACATCTGAGGGTTAAACTGAGAAAGTGTGTGAGATTGTGCAATGATTCGATTTTTGACTTACATTGTAAGGCTCAAACTCATTTGATCTGTCCTCCAAGGTATTAAATGTTTTTGGTTTGCAATCTTTCTGATTCTGAGTAATATGCGTAGTGATATTATTAGTATTTTCCATAAATTCTATTTGAATAAAGAGTGTTTGTGTATATCTTGGGAGAAAATTTGCACTCCCAGGATAGAAGATGGTTTGGGATTGAAGGATCTTCAGGCATGGAATAATTCTATGTTAATGAAAACCGTGTGGCGTATCATTGTTGGGAAAGATTGGTTGTGGGTTGATTAGGTGAAAGTTGAGTTGGGTTACTGTAAGTTGCATCAAAATAGTCCACAAATAATTAACCCTCAAGAAAATAATCATAATACACTATATAATTAAGTGAATAGTATGGGATAATGTCACTTTGTGACAATGATGATGAAATGCATCAATTAGATATGGTAGTGATATCAACAAGACTAGTGGGTGAAGTAAGCATAAAAAATGAAGAATTATTGGGTAACAAAATTGTTGATGAAGAATTGTTGGTAAATTTGGTTGGATCATGTGATCGAGGAAATGAATTAGACAAGTGTTGAAAATTCTACGGGAAGAGACAATAGAAGGTGCCACGTCCCGTTCAAAGGGTTAATACTGGTCATGAAGTGATATAAAATGGGTACGAGCCACGTCGTGTAGGTTACTTACAGACTGTAGTTGACTATTCAACACAATGAAATAGTGACGGTACAAGTCCAATCATCCAATGCTTCCACTTGGCAATGAAAATTCCATAACTGACCATGCCCCATACGTAGATACTGACAATATCAATCCATCCATCCATTAGCACCCCTCCACTTCGTAGAGGTATTGCGAAAGAATATTTTGTCTTCACTAATTGTGGTGAATCTGACCATGCAGGTCCAGTCAATCCGAGCGTGACACGTGGAGCTGAGAAGGAACTAGCAGTTGTTGACCAAGCAAAGAAGTTGAATGATGAATGTAGCAAACCTGACTCTCGTAGCCTGACATATCACATGAAGCTGCCAATAGTTGTAGTTGACTATTCAAAGGTTCCAATTTCTGATTGTACTATTGTAGCGAATATGATCAAGCCAATCATGCCATCTTGACTAGTATTATTGAAGATCAGTAACGACTTTAAAAGATGACTGAATTTGTGCTACCAACCAACATATACCACATCGCATCAACCATACAATAACTTCGATAAATTTGTGTGCACATAGTATGAACCAGAACGTAACACGTGCCGATTAAAGTCAATGAGAGTGAACCAACTCTTTCAATCCACAGAGAAGTATGAGTAGCATCACTAGGTCACACATCCAGCGTGTACGAGCGTGCGGGCGTGTGGGTGTGTCAAACCTTGGACCGACCATCATTCCGCGAATGAATCGTCACCAAAATTATTTGAGTCAACGCTACTAATTTAATAGTCAAACAAGTCAATTTTTGAGAAGTAGAGGCATTTACGAGCATTCAAACCCCCGGACGATGACTTTTGTGCTCGATTTTCTCCCTAACCATATGCGAGAATTGTTGGGAACCGGAGTATCATACGTGTTATTATCCTGGAACGAGCCTTGTTGGTCAAATATTAGACGATCTAGTTGGTTGTGCTAGGGGAACAATTATTAATGTCATATATGGTATTATCCTTGAAAAGATCCACATTTTGAATATGGTATTATCCTATACCGAGCCTCGGTTGATCAAAACATAACTGATCTAGCTGACTGTACTAGGGATGCTGATAGTAGCGTCACACATGTTATTGGCCTAGACCGAGCCACAACTGACAGTAAATGTGAGACACGGGGTATGGGCTGAGACCAAGCCTCATGGGACCATGGGCTATATAAGCCTTAGAATGTCCTCATCATCACGTTGGTCCGAGTCACACCTACCAATCATATAGAGACGCCTATCTTGATTTGAGCACTCAAGCCATTAACAAGCTTTCTGCGACGCTGTACGACGTCTTTCAAACTCAATCTTATCACTAACCATGTGCAAACAATGTTTGGAAACTAAGTGTGATCCCCAAAAACTGTGTTATTATTATGATGATGCTCTTATGGATATGGACCTGACTGTGTACTTTTTGGAGATGGTTTGAGTCAGCAAACAACTTATGCTTAGCGTTTAGAGTCACATATGATATATGTCGTGGTGTGAGATGGTGTTTAGCATTTTTAGAGGGATGAGTACCATATCTAGCTCGCTCAAATGACTCATAAAGATGAAGGCATGAGTGACTTGGAGGGGGAAAGTGTGGTGTATTGGATTTGCAGATATGGTTTAATTTATCTGGATAAGACGGAATAAGTGAGTTCACTAGGGAGTGGTCACTACCAATGACGTTATTCTTAAGGGAGATCAACTTTGCAGCTATCACTCACTTTTTGTCGTGTACCTTCATCTTCCCATTTCAGAAGTTAGGGGGTTCATCTTAGATGTACATTGATATATACATGTAGGATCTATGAGGGAGTAAGACTACACTTAACGTACTACTAGATTACCAATTTTGTATTGGTTCCATCAAATGTATAGTTTTTAGTCTCTTTTTGTTGTCTTATTAATACCATGGTTCTCACCTAACGGAAAAAATTAGGAGAAAAATAGTTAATTGTATTGTGATACCTTATTTAACTTTATATAAAATTTATTTGTTAAAATGTAATCTAGGTTCGTAATTGAATTAAATAAGAAAAATTTATTGGTTACTAAAAACAAAAAAATGGGAATACAAAAATGGAGGAAAAGAAAATAAATGTAACTCCAATTTCACCTATCCCACATGTTTGGCACGGCCAACCACCCTCCCCAATTCCGACCCCACTCCCCACCACCTGGCCTAAACCCCTTTCCCACATCCCTATATTTGATAAATCGAATTTTCACTTTTTAGATAAATAGAAAAAAAATCTTAAAAAAGATTACATGACAAATCTATATTGTACCAGAGCATTGACATGACCAACCAGGTTATAAAGGCCCAACTCGAGTTTTTATTAGCCAGAGATTATCCACTAGCTGAAACCCTATATAAAAGTCTAGCTTAAAAAATGAGGCTCGAAGTTTTGGGCCTCGGATAAAAAAATTGGTTCTCGAGCCCATCTGATACACACGTACACTTTTCACAACGAAAGACCTTAATATATTATCCCCCCACCCAACCCTGTCGTCTCGGTTTATCTTATCGTATATGTGTCACCATACTCTCTTCTCCCAGATAAACTAAACCCTAACTCTACATTTAGTGAAATCATCAATAAGTAGTCTATAAGCCTAAATCAATAGTATTTTTTTGATGATTTACACGGTAAATATACACATTAAATATACTCTCTTTTCAAAAGTATGGGTTGTCATTTAAATCTCTCAGATTTGGTAGGTCGAAATGTTTTTTTTCGTTAAATGATAGAATTAAGTATTCCATTTTTATCAATCCAAGTTGTGCAATTGTCATTTGTGCAGATTACTATTGTTGATTTGCTCAGATCTTTCAAATGCTTGAATATATATAACTCGTGGTTGATCCGGCAATGGTTTAAATTACCATCTCCACCATGTTTTGAGTAATTTCTTCTACTTTTCTAATGTTTGTTTATTATTTATTTAATTTATATTTTATATATAATTTTTAGACTTGTAATTTATTTGTTGGATTCGTTATTTTTGATGTCTATTATACAAAGAATAAAATCCAAATAATTGTGTATTCTTGAGCATTATTACAAACCCCTTATTTACTTTAATTACGCTATTTATTTTACTTTTATGTTTTTTCATATATATGCAATATTGTAAACATATTTTAAATAAATCTAAGTGGTTTTATAGATGTAATATGATATTGATAGTTTTTTATTTGTGCGTTTAGACTAATAATTTATTTTATACGTGTTTATGTATATCTAATTTTATTGATTCTCGTTCTCTTTTTATGCTTTACATTGTAGTTTTTTATTTTATATGAAATTATTAAAATTGATTTACTTATTGTTGAGTCGTATAATATTATTTGTGCATAAAAATCATTAAGGTGTGCATATTTATATATAATTTTTCATTGCATTAAGATTTTTATACTTATGCGATGAGTGTAAAGTATGTATAAGATTTTGCATGATTTTGTATTCAAGTGTATATGAACATTAATTTTTAATGTAAATAGTGATTTCTATGTATGTTATATTCAGATTTGTCATTATCCATGTGTTATATGATCTTTTATGTTTTATCATGTTAGTACATGTGTTGAAGTGAATAAAATAACTAGAGTAATAAAATTAATAGAGTGGTTTATAAACGGATATAGTATATTTTGTGTGATTAAATGGTGATTTTCCTGACAAAAAAAAATGGTGATTTTGAAAATTTGTGAGACTATTTTATGTTGATGTATATTTTTCAATGGATATAAATGTATAAAATGTAGAGTAAATTTCCCTTTTTCTACCCCGGTTGTCAACCTATCCCCAATTTTAAAAAAAATTCTACATACACACTATACTTAAAAAACACGACTCGTTGCCCATTTTGGACAAGTTACGTCCAAAAAATCCGTTAATTGACCCACGTGTGCGGAATATGTCTAAAATAATTAATTTTTTGCAATCATTTTAAAAATTAAAAAACAAAAAACCTCTTTAGGGAAGGTAATTTTGCCATTTCAAGTATAGTTTATTGACTTATATAATAAGTGATACATGACTACTTATATTTTTATTTGTTCAATGTTACAGAATCAATCATTATCTTATTTTAAACAAGATCGATGGTCATATCATTTCAATTATATAAGGTAATCTATTCTTACTATTAACATATTTTACTTGAATTATATGAACCTTGGAACCTGAACTATGAATCATGTAACATGAATCATAAACCATAAATTCTAAATTAAATTTTACAAATGTGTTATATATATATTATGTATAACCCATGCATGAAGGAATTGAAAAAAGATTGTTCTTTTATCTTGTAGAAGATGAAATAGAATAAATTAAGTGTTTCTAAAATTTAATTAAGAGTAAATATCCATTTTACCCTTGTATTACAACTTGATTGAAAACTTACCCCTTGAAATATAAAATGTGTATGCTCACCCTTGTATAAAGTTGTTGGATAGACCTTCTCAGATCCATAATCAATAATTTCTATCTTTACTAAGTCAAACCCCTTTCATTAGGACTGTGATAATTTTTCATGATTTCGTGGATCATTTTGTTTGCACCCTACACATTTCCACAAACCTTTTATAATATTAACCATGGATACCTAAAAATTATCACAACACCAAAAAGAAACACCACAAAAAATTTGTTATAAATATTTTTAAAATTTAAAATGTTATGTTTTAAAAAAACATAATGATACTTTTCAAGTGTTTTTTAGGGTTTAAAAACACTTTTAAAAATCTAGAATAACTTTCAAATGCGTTTAAAATAAACACTTTTTAACAAGCACTTACTAGTTGAGGACCTGACGTTGAATGTTTCCCAAATAGTCTTTAAACTTTGTTTTACTTCAAATAGGGTACATGAAAATTGGTTCTAATATTTTTTCATACTATGGCAGGGGTCTAATCTGTTTTGCTCATTCACAAATAGAGCAGGGTTTGAAATGCTGGGGAGTAAATAAATCGGATATGCTAAGAATATCATTAGATATGCTATTAGATGACTTAGATGAACCAGGAACGTTCAGTAATGTCATTCAAGATGTGATGCACCAGGTAATTTGGAAGACTCTTCACCTTTTTCTTTTGGGCGTATAACCGTCTTTTTCATTGTTGAATAGTTTTCAAAATAAGAAAAAGGATGAAGAAATACAAAAAGTTGAAAATATAGTAGTGGATTACAGAAGTGTTGAATATACCCTTTGTGTTATAATAAAAATGCCCATATATACCCTTCAAAGACCAAAATGCCTTTAAAATTATTTTATTTTATTTTATGTATCCTATTTACAATACAATATAAAAATTAAAAAATTAGTCTCCACTCTTACTCGCACCAATAGATTTCTTTTTATTGACTTTTTATAAAATAATATATTTTTGAAAAAAATAAAACTAATTTTAAAAGGTATTTTAGACTTAAAAAGTATATATTATATCTTTTATTATATTACAAGTACATATCTTAGTTGGATTTTTTTCGGACTTTCTCCATTTATTGTTGTTATGCAAAACATATGATTTTCTAGGGGTATAGCATTGTTATGCTTTGTTTCATAATTAAAAAAATCAAATTTCAGAAATTACAAATCTTTTCTTATTTGTTTTACAAAATACAAAACAATCCTTCTAACATGGCTTTCACTTTTCAGGCTCTACTTGTTTAACTTCAGGACACTTCTAGAATCCTAAAGAGCTCCTTATCTTATATGAGAAAGTCGTTGTCTGGAAAGTTCTGAATCAGGTGGGCGATCTCCACAGCATTGCCTTTTCATTTACCGGCTGGTCCATTGCTGATTGACGCACATGCATCTATAAACCTTCACAATTAATTGATTGCTCTTTCCAGTTGATTTGGAAATTAAGATCCATACGAGAAATTAAAATTCTAGTCAAACACTAGTTGTATAGATTTTATTTTTTAAATGTGTGTTGTATGCATAAAACTATTAGAGTTTATGATTACTATTAGAGTTTATGATTAGGTTGTGCAAGCTTATTCTGAGGTTATCCTTTTTTCCTCTCATTGCTATTTTTTTCGTATATTGCATATGGTGTCCTTAGAAAAATGTTATGAATTTGGTATTGGGGTATAAGTTTAGGGTCAATGATGAATAAATGACAAAGTCCATGTGAAAGTGATGTTTAAAGAAAAAATATTATGTTAATACACGCTAACAATATATTAAGATTTTCTTCCTTTTCTAAATTATAAATTAAACAAAATCACAGCAAAATAATAAAAAATGCTAACTAGGAACTAAATTAGGGGAAATAACATTGGATGGATCATACAAAGACTTCCTTTTTTAAAGTTTGAATAACGAAAAAAATCTCAAAACTCAAAAGTTGTGTTACAGAAAAAATTTCATAACTCATAAATAAGGAAAGATCAAGAAGACAAAATAAGGTGGAGTTTGAAATATATTAGATTTGTGGGTCAACATCTTTCAAATTTTTTAAGGTAAAAATAGTATACATAAATGAATAGTTACACATGTTAAATTCAATACCATTACGTGTATCGTTCCTTTAATAGGTTGAACTTACCAGTTAGAATTTACCCAAAAATATACAAACCTAACACCATTGAACCTAATTTATATAGTATCATTAAAATTAGGGTAAATGACATATAGAGTATTGGAGACTAGATTTTTGTCCTATGGGAAGTAGTGAGAATCTTATTTATTTAAAGAGAACTCAAGGATGACCAAATACTAAAATACCCTTAATTACACTAAAAGACCAAAAAATTGTGAGTGTTGTCACTTTTCATCTATAATCACTACACACCTACCACCTACCTCCAACCACTGACCTCCGACCACCGACCACCGACCACCGATAACCAACCACCGACCACCGACCACCCAAAAAATAGAGTATCAGAAAAATATAGAGTATCGAAGAAAATATAGAGTATCGGAAAAAAATAATATAGAGTATTGGGAAAAAATATAGAGTAACAAAAAAATCAATGAGTATCGGAATCAAAACAATGAGTATTGGAATAAAAAGAAATAGTAATATTCAAAAAAAAATAGAGTATTCATTACAAAATTTAGAATACTCTATAAAAAATATAGTGTACTCTATAAAACTAGAGAGTATTACATTTTTTTTTCTAATAGCTAACTTAACCGCTACCTAATAATAAGAAGAACAAAAAACTAATTCAAACTTAACAGCTACCTAATTACAACAAAAAAATAGCTAAACAAATCTGGTTTAACCAGATCTTACAACCCAAAAAAATAATGCATCAGCTTCTCGCAGGAAGAAGCGCTGCCGCCACTCGCTGACACTATTCTCTTAGCTGCGAGTTGCTGAAATGGTGAGATGGACATGAGAAGGCGCTGTGGTGGTGCAGAGGCGACGACTTGGAAGTGCAGAGGTCGGACCTGGGGTGCTCGAAGGTCGTGTTAGCTGGGGATTCATAGCTAGACCTGGTTACGGATGCGCACGAGTCTTTTTCTTTCTCGATCGGAGCTCAGGAGATGTTGGACATCTGTGATGACAAAAAGAACATTTGATAGTCAATATTGGATTTTAACTCTTCCCACATCGGTGGGTTATAAAGAGTTATAGCTATTTTTATACTATGTGATTTCAACTTAGTCCAAATACCCAATAATCATGCACATGGCAAGGCATTGATCTAGCCCACACGCACGCACCACCACCACCACCACCCACCCGCCGGCCCGGCCCGGCACCGGCACCGGCGACGGCGACAGCGTAAGGCGTGGGGCGTGGGTCGTGGGTCGTGGGGAGTTTGGGGAGTTTGGGGAGTCAAAAAATGAAAAATGAAATGGATTTTGTATCAGCTCTTATAGTGGGGGGTTGACTACTCAAACTTAAACGTTGAGACAAATCTCCACCAATCTCGCACGCGTTAAGGTGAAAGAATATCCCAGCAGCTGTTACTTAGACAAGTCAAACACGTGGGAATATCAAAGGAGGTCAACTAAGCTGTTACAGAAAATCAAATCAAATAAAAAACGTGGGGGTTACAAGACAATCAAAAACGTCAACCCAATTAAGCCAATTTCGGGAGGAAATCGTGGGCCTTAATGGAGACGTTTCTGAAGGCTTGGGTCCTCCTCTACACTCCCCTATATAAAGATCACTCACTCCACTTTCAGAAGCTACGAAAATACACCAAGGAAAAACTCTCTGCCTCACCACCTTCTCTCTATAATTTCCTAAACGTAGTTTTAGTTCTGTTAGAGATACCGGTCACGCCGGAATATCTTTTTAACAACCATAGTTTGACGGTGACTTCGTTTTTCTTTATCGTGTAAGTGTATTTCCGTTTTACGTGTATTGTTATCGGAATTTCCGTGTATTGTTATTTCAATTTCCGTGTAAACGTTATTTCAATTTCCGTGTAATTGTTATTTCGTTTTTTCTTAGTGTAATAGTTTGTTTACACTTAAACGCGTTTTTTATTCTTATAATTTTTCTTTTCGGGAAACCATTTCTTTTGTAAAACCGGTGATTACTTTTAATCACAATTTAAAAAGATATTCATTTTCTTTTTTTCACCGGTTATTTTTGAAAATGGCTCTTCCGATTTCGGCTGTTGGTTCCTCTTTGAACACAAAGCCTCTTCTCGACGCAAACAAGTTGGAACCCCTTAATGGTTCTAACTATAAGCGTTGGGCGCAAAAAATCATGGTTTGCCTTGAACAGTATGAACTCGACTTTGCTATAGTCGAGGCTCCTCCTCTTTTGGAAATTGGAGCACATACTGAACAAGAGCTAGCTAGGCATGCTGCCCTCGAATCTAGGTTCAAAAGAGCTAATACCATGGCTCGGGGCTGGATGTTGAACCACGTTACTAGTCCCATTTTTGACCTCCTTGCCAAAGAGAAATCGGCAAAGGTCATATGGGAAACTCTCGAGAAGAAATATGGGGCTGATGATTCGGGTAAGAAAAAGTACGTGACTGGGAATTGGTATAACTTTAGACTTACGGATCAGAAACCCATGACTGAACAACTCCATGTGTACGAGAACCTATGCGCGGAGGTTATCGCCGAAGGCATGAAGATGTGTGAAATTCTTCAAGCCAACACTTTGCTTGAGAAATTTCCCCCATCTTGGAGTGAATACCGCAACCACCTCAAGCACAAAAAGAAAGAAATGACCCTCCAAGAGCTCATCAGCCACATCCAAGTCGAAGAAGCGAACCGACTAAAGGATAAGTCAATCTCTTTCCCTTCTCATTCCTCCAAAGCTAATCTAGTCGAAGGTTCTGGCCAAGGTAACAAAGACAGGTTCAAAGGGAAGGGAAAGCAACAAGGGTCCAACAAATCTAAGTCTGGGGGAAACAAGAATCGCGGAAACTCCAACAAACAAGGTGGAGGATTCAAGATCTCTGGTAAGATTCAAAAAACTAAAGGGGCATGTTACTGTTGTGGCAAAGAAGGGCACAAAGCTTTTGAATGTCCCCAGAGAGCTGGCCAGGGTCCCAAAGCTGCCGCGAATCTGACTGAGACCGAAGAAATCATCGCTGCGGTAATGGTTGAGGTAAACTTGGTAGAGAATAAGAGCGAGTGGATCCTTGACACTGGAGATTCTCGCCATTTCTGCGCAAACAAATCCTTGTTCAAGAAATTCGAAAAAGCAACTGATGGTGAGTGTGTGTACTTGGGTGACTCTTCCACCGCTACTGTTCTTGGGAAAGGTCAGGTTCCCCTCAAACTAAATGATGTTCTCTTCGTCCCCTCTCTCCGTAGGAACTTAGTTTCCGGGGCTCTCCTTAATAAAGTTAGTCTCAAACTTGTCTTCGAGGGGGGTAAAGTCATTATCACCAAAAATGACGAATTCGTGGAGAAAGGGTACCTTAATAATGGCTTGTTTGTTTTAAACACTGTAACCCTTAATGAAAATGCATCTAATTCCGCTTATATTGTTGAGTCCGTTCAAACGTGGCACGGTAGACTAGGCCATTTAAATGTTGCGTCTATTAAAATGCTTAAAAATCTTGGACTAATACCCGTTAACAACGTGGATGACTTTGAAAAATGTCAAATATGTGTAGAGTCCAAACTTGCGAAAAAACCTTTTAAACCCGTTACCACGAGACAAACTAAACTACTTGAATTAGTTCATTCGGACTTAGCTGATTTTAAAAACTCCGCTAGTAGAGGTGGAAAACTTTATTGCATATCCTTCGTAGATGACTACTCTAGGTTTACTAAAGTGTATCTCCTTAAAACTAAAGATGAGGCGGAAAATGCGTTTTTAAAATATAAAGCCGAAGTTGAAAACCAACTAGACTGTAAAATCAAACGACTTAGGTCCGATAGAGGAGGCGAGTATAGTTCTAATTCCCTTAAAAAGTTTTGTGAAACAAATGGGATTATCCACGAACATAGTGCCCCTTATACACCCCAACAAAACGGGATAGCAGAAAGAAAGAATAGGTCCCTTAAAGAGACTATGAATGCCATGTTAATAAGTTTAGGTTTACCAAACAACATGTGGGGGGAAGCTGTCTTGTCAGCCTGTTATGTACTTAATAGGGTACCACATAAATCCCTAGAAAAGACCCCGTATGAAATGTGGAAGGGTTTTCCACCAAACCTGAAATTTTTAAAAGTGTGGGGGTGTCTAGCCAAAGTCAAACTACCTGATTTTAAAACTGTCACCGTTGGTCCCAAAACCATTGACTCAATTTTCATAGGGTACGCTCAGAATAGTGCGGCTTACAGATTCTTATCATTAGAAGATAACTCTATTTGTGAATCTAGAGACGCTGAGTTCTTTGAACATGTTTTCCCTTTGAAAGATTTAAATACTGTCTATGCTTCTTTACCTGTTGATAACTTATCTACTAATGATTTTGTACCTCTTTGTGATGTTTTTCCTAACCCCTCCACTTCCATGGAGCCTAGTAGTATTCCCGAGGAAGAACCTAGGAGAAGTAAGAGGCGCAGGATCGAGTCTAGCTTCGGCCCTGACTTTATAACAGCCTTTATCACAGAAGGTTCTCACATTGATCTATTAGACGAACAGGTAGTCAATTGCTTCCTCATGGAGGATGACCCAAAAACTTATGATGATGCTTTAAAATCTATAGATGCTAGTTTTTGGAAAGAGGCTATTAATAGTGAACTTGAGTCAATCAAAAGTAACCATACATGGGAATTAACCGACTTACCTAGGGGTAGCAAAGCGATTAGTAGCAAATGGATCTTTAAAAAAAAGTTGAGACCCGATGGCTCAATAGAAAAATTTAAAGCCAGACTTGTTATTAAGGGCTTCACCCAAAAGAAAATTCCCCAGTGACCAAAATTGCCACGATAAGAACCCTTATTGCTTTAGCCGTCATTCACGAACTTGTAATACATCAAATGGATGTCAAAACAGCGTTCTTGAACGGAGATCTAGATGAAGAGATCTACATGGCTCAACCTGAAGGGTGTGTGGTCCCTGGTCAAGGGGACAAAGTGTGTAAGTTGAAAAAATCCTTGTATGGTTTGAAACAGGCACCGAAAAAATGGTATGAAAAACTAGATAGTACTCTCATTTCATATGGGTTTATAGCTAACACTTCTGATTCATGTGTTTACTCCAAGGTAACAAATTCAGAGTGTGTTATCATCTGCCTTTATGTAGATGACATGCTCATTTTTGGTACTACTATTCATATTATAAATGAGACTAAACGCTTCTTGTCTTCCAGATTCGACATGAAAGATATGGGAGAAGCTGATGTAATACTTGGGGTAAAAATCATTAGAAGCAGTAATGGTATTACCCTGAATCAGTCTCATTACGTAGAAAGGATGCTGAAGAAGTTCAATTCCTTTGAGGTAACGCCTGTAAATACTCCTTATGATTCTAGCATTAACTTATCCAAACATGTTGGGGATGCTGTATCCCAAAATGAATATGCTAAAATCATAGGAAGTGTAATGTTCTTAATGAACTATACTCGACCCGATATTGCCTATACCGTGAGTAGACTTAGCCGCTACACTCATAACCCGAGTAGTGACCACTGGGTTGCACTTCGCCGTCTATTGAAATACTTGAGGGGTACCATCGATCTAGGCTTGCACTATAACAAATTCCCTGCAGTCCTTGAGGGTTTTTGTGATGCAAACTGGATCTCTGACAATGACGAAGTAAACTCCACCAGTGGTTATGTATTCTCCTTAGGGGGAGGTGCTATATCGTGGAAGTCTTCCAAACAGACTTGTATAGCACGCTCCACCATGGAGTCTGAGTTCATAGCACTAGAGTTAGCTGGGCAAGAAGCTAAGTGGTTGAGAAGTCTCTTATCGGATGTGCCACTTTGGGAAGGAAGTGCCACACCTGTATGTATCCACTGTGATTCACAAGCAGCCATTGGAGTCGCTCATTATAGCGCCTACAATGGGAAGAAGAGACATATTCGCATCAGACATGGGTCACTAAGACAATTACTGAAGAATGGTGTGATAGCCTTGGAATTTGTACGATCAGAGGAGAATCTAGCTGATCCGTTCACCAAAGGCTTGACCAGGAGACTAGTCCTGGAGACGTCGAGGGGGATGGGACTAAAACCCACTAAGTGGGAACATGTGACTAATGAGTCAATGTAATTTCCCCATCCCTAAGGCTCAAACCTAAATCGTCTTGTTCATAGCCACTTGTGGTGGTCCTTTTGAGAAGGACTTGATGAAAAAGACGTACCGAGTGTTGAACTCACATTGAATTCATAGCCTTTATGGTGGTTCTTTTGAGAAGGACTTGATGAATTCAAGGGTAACATTGAAACCCAAATATTCATGGTAGAGTGCTGAGGAGACGTCCTTACACCACTCTCAAATGAATAAATCCACCAAGTTCATAGCCCGTAAAGGGTGGTCCTTAGAGAAGGGCTTGATGAACCGAAAGGTGAGGTTAGAGGGAACCATAACCTTGAATCGGGTAGAGTATGTGCTGTGAGGGTCTCGATCGATAACCGTTAAAGTTCAAGAGTAAGTTCACTTAAACGGAATTCGGTGGTTGCCTCGCTTCACTACGTGTCAATTCAAATCGCAAAATATTGACACTTAAGTACAATTCACCCATTCTTCTTTTTGGAACCTTCTCACCAAACCTTTTGTTGACATTCAAATGTATGGGGTATTGTTGGACATCTGTGATGACAAAAAGAACATTTGATAGTCAATATTGGTTTTTAACTCTTCCCACATCGGTGGGTTATAAAGAGTTATAGCTATTTTTATACTATGTGATTTCAACTTAGTCCAAATACCCAATAATCATGCACATGGCAAGGCATTGATCTAGCCCACACGCACGCACCACCACCACCACCACCCACCCGCCCGCCCGGCCCGGCACCGGCACCGGCGACGGCGACAGCGTAAGGCGTGGGGCGTGGGTCGTGGGTCGTGGGGAGTTTGGGGAGTCAAAAAATGAAAAATGAAATGGATTTTGTACCAGCTCTTATAGTGGGGGGTTGACTACTCAAACTTAAACGTTGAGACAAATCTCCACCAATCTCGCACGCGTTAAGGTGAAAGAATATCCCAGCAGCTGTTACTTAGACAAGTCAAACACGTGGGAATATCAAAGGAGGTCAACTAAGCTGTTACAGAAAATCAAATCAAATAAAAAACGTGGGGGTTACAAGACAATCAAAAACGTCAACCCAATTAAGCCAATTTCGGGAGGAAATCGTGGGCCTTAATGGAGACGTTTCTGAAGGCTTGGGTCCTCCTCTACACTCCCCTATATAAAGAGCACTCACTCCACTTTCAGAAGCTACGAAAATACACCAAGGAAAAACTCTCTGCCTCACCACCTTCTCTCTATAATTTCCTAAACGTAGTTTTAGTTCTGTTAGAGATACCGGTCACGCCGGAATATCTTTTTTACAACCATAGTTTGACGGTGACTTCGTTTTTCTTTATTGTGTAAGTGTATTTCCGTTTTACGTGTATTGTTATTGGAATTTCCGTGTATTGTTATTTCAATTTCCGTGTAAACGTTATTTCAATTTCCGTGTAATTGTTATTTCGTTTTTTCCGTGTAATAGTTTGTTTACACTTAAACTCGTTTTTTATTCTCATAATTTTTCTTTTCGGGAAACCATTTCTTTTGTAAAACCGGTGATTACTTTTAATCACAGGCGACACTCTCCATCCCTTCACCAAATCAGAAACCGTCTGTAAGCTCCGAAAATGGAAGATGGAAGCTCCGGCTTCACGTCATCTTCCAACCTGCTTTGCTTGAGTGCTCGAACGGACACCCTGCTTCGCCTGAGTGCTTGAACAAAGGGAAGCTCTCCAGCGGCGGCAGAACCCTAGCTTTGTTTTTGCTGATTTTCATGGGCTTTTACCGGAGCTCCATCAAAATAAAATTAACCGCTACCTAATAATAATAAGAAGAAAAAACTAATTCAAACTTAACAGTTACCTAATTACAACAAAAAAAAGCTAAACAAATCTGGGTTAACCAGATGTTACAACCCGAAAAAATAATGCATCAGCTTCTCGCAGGAAGAAGCGCTGCCGCCACTTGCTGACACTATTCTCTTAGCTGCGAGCTGCTAAAATGGCGAGATGGACATGCGAAGGCTCCGTAGTGGTGCAGAGGCGACGGCTTGGAAGTGCAGAGGTCGGACTTGAGGGGCTCGAAGGTCGTGTTTGCTAGAGATTCCTAGCTAGACCAGGTTACGGATGCGCACGAGTGTGTTTCTTTCTCGATCGAAGCTCAGGCGACACTCTCCCTCCCTTCACCAAATCGGAAACCGTATGTAAGCTCCAAAAATGGAAGCTGGAAGCTCCGGCTTCACGTCATCTTCCAACTTGCTTTGCTTGAGTGCTCGAACGGACACCCTGCTTCGCCTGAGTGCTCGAACAAAGGGAAGCTCTCCAGCGGCAGAACCCTAGCTTTGTTTTTGCCGATTTTCATGGGCTTTTACCGGAGCTCCATCAAAATAAAATTAACCGCTACCTAATAATAATAATAAGAAAAAACTAATTCAAACTTAACAGTTACCTAATTACAACAAAAAAAGCTAAACAAATCTGGTTTAACTAGATCTTACAACCCGAAAAAATAATGCATCAGCTTCTCGCAGGAAGAAGCGCTGCCGCCACTCGCTGACACTATTCTCTTAACTGCGAGCTGCTAAAATGGCGAGATGGACACGCGAAGGCTCCGTGGTGGTGCAGAGGCGACGGCTTGGAAGTGCAGAGGTCGGACCTGAGGTGCTCGAAGGTCATGTTTGCTAGAGATTCCTAGCTAGACCTGGTTACGGATGCGCACGAGTGTGTTTCTTTCTCGATCGGAGCTCAGGCGACACTCTCCATCCCTTCACCAAATCGGAAACCGTCTGTAATCTCCGAAAATGGAAGCTGGAAGCTCCGGCTTCACGTCATCTTCCAACCTGCTTTGCTTGAGTGCTCGAACGGACACCCTGCTTCGCCTGAGTGCTCGAACAAAGGGAAGCTCTCCAGCGGCAAAACCCTAGCTTTGTTTTTGCTGATTTTCATGGGCTTTTACCGGAGCTCCATCAACACTGCATCTGACACCATAACTCGAATGAAAACTCACGAGCATTGTAAACTGCACCATCTCAAGATCTCAAGAGCTCAATTTGGAAGCTGTCGTGAGAAGATGTGAGACTTCACCATGGGAGAGAGTGTGATAAGGAGATGAGATAGAATCTAAATCTAAAAAATAAAAATATTAGGGTTTATAATTTAGTATATATAGGAAAAAATAGGGGTATAATAGTAAAAGGGTTTTTGAATTGTAGTGTAAAATATTAGTTGAGGTCTTTAGTAAGAAGAGAAGGTAAGTGGGTTGGGAAAGGGCATACGGGGGAGACTTCAAGTCCCCGTAGGTAATAATCTCTTAAAATTATATTATAAACCATATTATTATAAAGAATAATATGGTTTGTGGATGTTTAAAAGAGTCATGGGTTACAAATCTTTCACCTTTTCTCTTTTATTAAACCATAATTGTATCATATGAAATGTCATATATTACCTATATATATGTGACCCTCCTATCATTGTTGACTAGAAGTTGAATAAAATCAAAGATATTATACTTCACTCTAATCTACTCTCTTTCTCTGTCTTATCAACACGTTATCTATATGAGCTTACTATTTTGATCTTGTGGAAGAGGTAAGTAATTAATAAGGTTAACATAATTCTTTTTTTTATTTTGGTTACATAGGTGTCCGGGCCAGCTTTCGCGCACCACGACTAATTTCATGGGAAATATACACACCTCCCCATGCATATTCCCACTTAATCTGAACTAGGTTACCCATGTTCAGGGAGGGGATCTGGACCTTGTACCTCTTACTTTACCCACTTTAAGGGCTGAAGAAATATCAAGGCTCTAGCCAATTGTGCTAACCCAACTGGTTAGGTTAACGTAATTCTTATTCTTGTGTTATGCTATCTTTGTAGATTTTATACTACAATTTTTCGGAGAGTATAATACAGAAATTTTGTTAATATGAAGTACTTGAATTTGTTCATATGGTTTGTAGTACAACTGTAAGTACCTTCAAAATATATTTATAAGCCCGAAACTTAGTACAAATTCTATATTAGAGAAGCATAAAAGAAAATTTATATAGCCGAAACTTACAACAAATTTTATATATCGGAAACATATATAAAAGTTTATAGGCATGAAACCTACCACACATTTTGTATGCATGAAGCATAAAACACATTTTATATGTTTAAAGCCTACAACAAATTTATATGCGTGAAACATTGGCCAAAGTCCAAAAGTTCAAAACCTATACGAATTATTAAAGGTTTTAAAACTAGATTAAATTTTAACTAGATAAAACTTTTAAAGAATTACAAAGTCTCGAAACCTTAATTCAAATTTATAGGTTTGAAACAAAAGTAGTTATATGATGAAGAACTCATATGAATTTCATGGATATTTAAGAGTTTTATATTGTTATATAAAAGGAATTATGTTTCCTTAAAGTATCGCACTAAAGTAACCAAAATGTCTGTGTAAATTAGAGCTTAAATGGAATAAGAAAATATTTTATGTGCATTGCGGAGAAAATTAATATGTCACTAAAGGACTATATTAAAGTATTACTACAATTTCATCACTATCATTGCTAGATATTGACGATCTTAACACGTTTATGAATTTTCACAAATTCGAGGTTTTTAATGTACACATTAATGGAGATAATCTAATGAATTAAGAGTTTTTCCATTTACATAATTCTAGGAGCAATATTATGAATCAAACCTTTGTTAAGATATTTTTCATATCATTAAACAAATATTTCTTGAATGTTGGAAAATTTATTTTAGTAATAAAATGATTATATTCATAAAAATGACATAAAAGTAGGAGGAGATAAGTTAGAAAATTAAATGATTTTATGAAGTGTACCATCTTTTAGATAATTTGTGGAAAGCTTGCATGATAAAGGTTTTGAACCTTAAACTCCCTGTAAATGTTTATAGTCTTACCATTTGGACAATCTATCAATTGTTAGTAAATTAGACAAATAAAGTGTTAGTACAAGTTCAGGTACTACTTAAATTAATCAAGGGTTTTGAATGAATAAATAACATTATCGGGTGAAACATATATTCGTCTCCTTGTATCATATCATAAATATACTCCTGAAATAGTTATATCGAGAATAAACGTTTTAAGAAAATATGATGAGATTACTTATCTATCTCGTAAGCAAGTAAGATAAAGAATTGTTTACGTAAAAATCATAATTCATGTTCAATGACTCATTACTACTCTCTAAAATGATTAAAGCTGAAAGTGTAAGTTCAAAATACGGTTCATTTCCAAAATATTACAAATAATATACAAAATGCATTTGTAGACATATAGAATGTTGTGAAATCTCATCTGATGTAAACACTCAATTATTGTCCTAGATTAACATATAATAGATATTTCAACGAACACATCCAACCAACACATGAAGCATGTTAGACATATAATGAATCTAACCAGCGCATGAAGAATGGTAGATATGCAATTCATATAACCAACACATGAAGTGTGGAAAGTCAACATGTACCATGCCCCGAAGAAAGAAATCTCATGAGTAAATGAAAAAATGGTAAAAAATTTAGAATGTGCACGTCCATGTAGTATGACATGAATTATTAAGCCAGCTAATGTAGGTACGTGTATTACACTTAAAAGAAGTAATGGTCATTGAATAGCTGAAGATACATGATTACGAGGAAAGCTATGTATATTATTTGGAAATATATAAATTGTGAGATAGTTTATGGGATTAATATATATTCTCATTTACTATAACTCTTGAAATAAATAATCAAGTTCCTAAACCACAAAGTGATGAAATATGTAGATATTGATAGAAATTATGATAGTTCATTTTGAAATCTAAAATTCTACTTGTATATCGGAGGTCCCTGTGAAAACCTAAGATTAATTATGAAAAGACATCTTCATTCTTATATTATTTATACAACGTAGTGATGTCTAGATGGATATCAAAGTTTTTGACGAGCACAACACCATAGATGCCTGAAGCATGATAGGTTCCCAAACACAAATAGTCTTTGAAGCGCAACAAGTGCCGGAAGAACAATATCTGCCAATTTTAATTAAAGCGTTAAATTTTAAGTTCTCGGTGATCGAGAAGTGTCTGGAACATACAAAGTGCTGAAAAAAATAATTTATTTAGAGCGTGAGAAACAAGATTTTGATTTATGAAAGGAAACTAGGAATAATTGTTGTCATAATTCATGCCATAATTAGGAGGATGTGATATTTGTGTGTTGTAATATTTTTACTTCACATAGACTTTTTTTCACTGAGTTTTTCCATTAATATTTTAACAAGGCATGCCATATATTCATTGTCAAAATAATTATATATACTTTTTCTTGATCAAGAAATAATGTTACTAATACTCAATACCCTCAAGTGTAAATTCAGAAGATTTTTTAATTAAAGTTTAATTAACAAAGACAATCAAGGTACAAGTGCACAAGTATCTAATGTGAATGTCGTAATGAGAAAAGAATATATTCAAATTCTGCACTTTTTTCCTTTATCATGGTTTTTCCCATTGGATTTTCTTGGTAAGGTTGTAACGAGACAAATTAAATATGTGACATACGCCCAAAGATTGATGTACTATTTATTCCTTCATCAAAAAATTTCCAATAGGTTTTCTATATAAGGTTTTAATGAGACATATCATCTAGTGAGTATCTAAGAGGGAGTGGTATGAAATATATATTTAAGTGGATATTTCAAAATATCCAAAAGAAGTGTGGTTTATCTTATATAAGACATATACCAACAGTATTGTATGAGGATATTGATACTTGTATCACACAAATTTAAAATGACTACATCAAAAGAGACGAAACGACACATATATAGCCTAAATTTTCTATACGCACGAATTACAGAAAATAGAGATATTGGCATTCATCAAATACAATAATGTCACAATCTTGATGATTTTTCCATTGTCAACCAAAACATTCATGAGAAAAAATTCAAAATATTGGTCGCGTCAACTCAGAGATCGCTTACCAACATCAGGGAGCGTGAACAATACAATGTACTTTTTTTTCTTCGTCCAAGTTTTATATCATTGGATTTTTCTTGAAAAGGTTTGAGGTAGTTTTTTTTACGATAATTAGTTTCATGTATATGTACTCTTTTTCCTTTGACCAAGTTTTTATCCTAAGAGGTTTTTTTTAAATACATATGAGAGCCACTTTGGACTCGGAATCATTTTGACACCAATAAGATTCGATCCCAGGACCCCTTGGTATCTGCGGAGTAGTCTAACTACTATACCAACTATCGATCTTGTTAAAGGATTTTCATTGGCAAGGTTTAACGAGACATGTTTCTTAATGGACGGTATCCAAATGGGAGTATTATAAATCATAGAATATTATTAGTGGATGTCATAAAGATTCATGGGTTACAAACCTTTGTCATTTTCTCCTTTATAGCACCATAATTGGATCATATGAAGGTTCATATATTGCCTATTGGTCGCTCCTATAGTGTGATATAAATTCAACACAAAAGAAGAGAAGCAACTAACTGCAAGTGTACGGGTCGTTCCAAGTAATTAAAGTAAATACTAGAAATTCGTCTCCACAGGAATTTAAGTAGTTATTCTAAATCGTGTTCAATATTAGAATAGATGGTATTAATTATTTTGATTCAAAAGATAAGTGAAGTAAAGTGTTTTGTTTTCTAACAAAATAAATATATAATTATGCAAACAGGATAAGGAGATGCAAGTATGAACATATCTTATTGAATTTATGGCTCCTAAGAATAAGGGTGAATGAGAAATTTCACAATAGTCGGGATTCTATTATCTCCTAAAACCCGTCAGTGCGATTATAAGCTATGTTCAGATGATTAAGAAATTACCCAATTGGCTACGCGGTTAGTCAAGCCCGTCAAGATCAATGAAGAATTCCGCGCGTCTATATTCTAGTTCAGTAATTATACCCACATCCCCGTCAAGATGATCACCGTCACTAGTGAATAGCCTAATTAATATGACCTATCTCCGTAGCTAATTCATTGATAGTGAAATTAATACAAAAATATAGTCAATGGGAAGTAAGAACCAAAATAATTAAATAAAAAAATCTTAAATTCAAATTAAAACAAAAAAACAATAATCAATTGTTCATATAATTACAATCATAAAGAGAAATTGTGCATAATAAAACTCTTGAATAAATAGTTTAGAAATACCTCATAGACAAAATAGCTCTAATACTAATTTACCCAAATAATAGAGATGGAGAAGTGTAGAATTGTTGTAGTTAAGCTCTAGCTCTTGCTTCTTCCTCCTCTAGATCCTCCTGATTGCTTCTATGATGATTTATGTATGTATATTAAGCTTAGGCAGCCAAGGGATGATTTTCCAAGGTTAGGAGCTTGTATATATAGGTTTTAGGTAGAAATAATTGATAGGAACCAAGTAAAGGAATCCAAATCCAAGTCAAATTCGTTTACTAAAACGTAGGAGAGGATAAAGACTATTCATTGTGTTGGTAATATCTTCTTTGTTACTGGACCAAATTTTGCCCACTTTATATTAAAATGACCACAATGAAAATATCTATCTAATACTTTTAAGGATCGTCCAAAATCGCATCCGATTTAGAGTTATCTTCACTTTAGTGGACGTAGTTGCAGAATTGCCAGATTTATTTTGCAACTTTTCCTTTTAACTCTTGATTTCACCTTAAATCTTATTTCTTTAACTCCTTAACATTTATTTGGCCTCTTATATAATTAAATAACATAAGAGCTTCACATTTAACACACAAATTACACCAAAAATGCTCTAAAAGTAATAATTCTCCAAATCAAGGTAAGAAACTGAAATATATCGAATAATAGGAAAAAACCTTCTACTAAGCACATAATACACTTAAAATGATGTCTCGCTAGTATATTAATTTATCATTAAAAAGGAGACATCACCTATAAATATGTATTCCTCCTATCATTGTTGACTAAAAAATGGATAAAATAAAACATATCATACTCCACTCTTCTTTACTCTTTCTTTTGTCTTATCTTACATATTAGTTTATAATATATATGTTTTGTTAATATTCTAATTTGTATATTTGAGTAATAAATCATCTGTGAAAATTTAACATTTAACTATTATTGGAGTAAGATAAATAATAAATAACTAATTAATATTAGCCCTGTCCTCAAAATAGAGACTTGTATAAAAGAGTTGCAAAAATTTAACAAGTTGATTCCTATTGATATCTAACAAAGATATAACTCAAATTTAGTATATTAAATAATAAGAATTTTTTCTGAAATTTTTTAATTATAAAAAATTCTTATTATAAGAATAAATCAAAGTCTTAAAAGTATTAAAATTTCTTTCAGATGAAATCGTGTTTTCAAAAATGATTTTTGATTATATTAATATTTTGGAATAAATAAAGCAATTTTTAAGAATCAAACTCAAAATATCCATTCTAAATTTTAATGTATAACGATACTAACCATTTAGCCACAATGCTTCGTGAGTTCTATAGAACATGCATGTTTTACATAAATGTTTAAAGGGGGCCAATTATTTTTCGGAACAAAATTATACTTATGTATTATAAAATATACGAAATCAAGTGGTGTTGCCAAGGGTGTATAAAATAATAGAATAAATAACGCAAATAAGAACAATAGACTAGCACGGTACTGCAAGTATTACATGGTATGCAAGTTAAGAAGATTCATTACTCAGGAACTTAAGTGTGTTAAACGAATAGGTAAACAAATCAGAGTAGCAATTATTAATTAAAATACAAAAAGTATATATGATTGATTGAGAATAATGATTAAACTAGGGAAGTTAAGACAAATAATTAAATATGAGAGAAATAAGATGAGAGACTATAGCTCAAATTTTTCTAGTATGCACTATTCCTTCTATTTCTTCTATCAGTTTATAAGAGATGATAATTGCTCTTAGATAAGTAGTCAAGGATTCTAAATTCCCCCTATCCCCGGAGCACGAACTATGGTGGCGACCTCACAATCACGAGGGGACTCAAATAGGGTGTTCCTGCGCTACTAGGTTCATAGAATAAACCCTAATGACTATCTAGTTAGGCAATCTTGTCAGGATTAATTCTGTATACTAGACGTTTATGTGGTGTTTCAATAATTAGACACCCCTTCTGGGTGACCATCTAACTACTATTAGCAAAGCCCTAAATTGATCACGTTTAAGATAGACAATAAATCAAAGCACATAAGTCAAATTTATGGTTAAGCAGCTAGAATCAATTTAAAACATATAATTTCCAAAGAAACATATATAGAAAGAAAATAGTATACATAATGCGAAACCCAAGCTATGGGAAAATTAGTTCATACCTGAAGGAAATAAACTAAAATAAAGATACATGAATGTCATCTTGCTCTCTTGAATGACTAAGAATTAATATAAGGTTTAGAACTGAGCAAGGATGATTTTACAAAGGCTAAAGGGTGTATTTATAGGGGTTTAGGAAGCCCTAAAACTTTTTCTTGGAGTGGAAGACAAGTAATTGGACTTCTAGCCCAACTCTGATTCGTAACCCGAAAATATAGAAAAGGTAATAAACTGTTGTTTTTTAATTTTACCATAACGTCTTCGTTTGAACTCCGTTTGACGCGTTCTTCATATCGAAACTGATCGTCTCGAAAAACTCTATAACTTTGCATCAGAACATTCTTCCAAATTCCTAGGCAATCTTGAGTTATGATTATTTTTGTGGACGTGTCTGGTGAAATTCAGATTTACTTGGCAACTTTATCTTTCCATATCTATCTTTTTTTTCCTTTATCTCCAATTTTGATCATTAGCTTATTTCTTTTATCTCTTGGAATTGATTTGGCATCTAATTAATCACCATATATCTTTAAAGCTTCACAATTAACACACAATTAAACCAAATATGCTCTAAAAATAATAAATCATCAAATCAAGACAAGAAATAAGAAAATACAATAATTCATGAGAAAATCGAGTAAACACTTTACTAAAACACTAAAAATATTCTAATAAGGGAAAACCAACTGTTGAGTTACAAAAATATTCTAATAAGGGAAAATCAACTGTTGAGTTACCAAAATATTCTAATAATTCAAAAATTGGTTATGAAAAAATTAAAATAACTCAAAATGTTCAATCAATGTAAAATGATCTTTCGTCGCAATTTTTTCAGATAGACAAACACCAATTTGTTAATTTTTATCCTTGCCTTTTCTTAAGTACAAGCAAATAATAAGTTTGTGAAGGGGGGGATGTGTCCTTGTAGAAATGTATATTATTTAGGATACATTATGTTTATTTTAACTCCTATTTGATGTTATTGCAGGTTTTATTGATAAAAGACTATTTCCATCCCTGAAAAGCAAATGTGATTAAACAAAGATATTGTAGATATGTTAGGAAAGTACTATTTTTAACAGTTTCTAAAAGAAGAAGAAAAGTTGGACCTTCACCAGAAACATAAAGACATAGCTTAGACCAGCTAAACCAACCTGAAGAAGCCAAAATTCATCCCTTCTATATTGATGAAGTCGACATACCATCTAGGGAAGTAAGGAGAGTCCAAAAAAGAAAAGAGTTGTCCAGAAATAGAAAATTCCAAGGAATAGAAGAGACCAAGCAAAAATGGAATACTATTAGATAGTTACAAGATTAATAGATTAGATATATATTGTTCAAAGTTATATTTTAGTAACTGTAGTATTTTTTTGTTACAAGGGAACCCACTTGTACCGTGAAAAAATAGATCAATCTTACACCTAAACCATCCTTAACACATATGATGTAAACCTTCGTTGGACACTTCCATCCATATTTGTCTCGTGTTAGGATACTCTAAATCCCGTTTGGGGGTTCAATGCAAGTGGAGTAGCTATGTTTGATGTATCCCCAGCTTAGCTAGCCAAATTGTGCTTCTACAAAAATACTCTTGATAAATAAGGACCCCTTTATTCTAAAGATGGATCGGATCCCCTCTATCCAAAATGCCTATGACCCTCATCCATAATCAACATGTGTTAGTGCCTCTAGCATCTCTTTAAAATCCACCTCCACCTCATGATCCGTTATTCCCATTTCCCAAGCCATATACATACCCTCATAAATTGCTACTAACTCCACACCTATTGGTGAAGTATACGGGAGATTCATGGAGAAGCCTCGAATCTGGTTTCCCTCTGTATCTCGCATTAGTCCAATCGCCCCCCCTATTTGTTGCCTTGGGTTATAGCTCCCATTTATATTTATCTTTAAGCCTTGATTCGTTTTACACCCTCCTATGAGTCCTACATGGTCTATATGCTTCAAACTCTTTCTAAGATGACTATTCCATTCTCTAACATATTCAGATCCTACGTATTTGGCCTTCTTAATTAAAACCTCACCATTAGGGATTGCAATATTGCTGAAGACGACCTCGGTGTATTACGTGGATCATATTTTGAGTGGGACTTTATGGGACTTATTGTACATTGATTTATGATCATTATATGCTTCTTCCTTGTAAAATCTTTTAAATCTTGAACCATAGTTTGTGCTTACTTTATTAGGACACAAAATTTTTGAGTTGGGGTCTCAATGTCTCTCCTTTTGTGATAGATTTATAGACTCACGTCATTTAGGAAGGGTTTTGAGAGTTAAAGTGTGATTTATCCCTTTATTTGGCGTATCATCGTTGGGAAATATTGGTTGTCGATTGATTAGGTGAAAGTTGAGTTGGGTTATCGTAAGTTGCATCAAAATAGTCCACAAATAATTAATCCTCAAGAAAATAATAATAATACACTATATAATTAATTGAATAGTATGGGATAATGTCACTTTGTGACAATGATGATGAAATGCATCAACAAGATATGGTAGTGATGTCAACAAGACTATTGGTTGAAGTAAGCATTAAAATGAAGAATTATTGGGTAACGAAATTGTTGATGAAGAATTGTTGGTAAATAGGGTTGGATCACGTGATCGAGGAAATGAATTAGACAAGTGCTGAAAATTCAACGGGAAGAGCCAATAGAAGGTGCCACGTCCCGTTCAAAGGGTTAACACTGGTCATGAAGTGATATAAAATGGGTATGAGTCACGTCGTTTAGGTGACTTATAGATTCTATTTGACTATTCAACACAATGGAATAGTGGCGGTACAATTCCAATCATCCAATGCTTCTACCTGGCGTTGAAAATTCCATAACTGACCAAGCCCCATGCGTAGATGCTAACAATATCAATCCATCCATCCATTAGCACCCCACCACTTCGTAGAGGTATTACGCAAGAATATTTTGTCTTAAGTATTTGTGGTGAATCTAACCATGCAGGCCCAGTCAATCCTAGCGTGACACGTGGAGCTGAGAAGAAACTAGTAGTTGTTGACCAAGCAAAGAAGTTGACTGATGAGTGTAGCAGACCTGACTCTCGTAGCCTGACATGTCACATGAAACTGCCATTAGTTGTAGTTGACTATTCAAAAGTTCCAATTCCTGATTGTACTGTTGTAGAGAATATGATCAAGCCACTCATGCCATCTTGACTAGTATTATTGAAGAACAGTAACAACTTTAAAAGATGACTGAATTTCTGCTACCAACCAACATATACCACATCGCATCAACCGTACTATACCTTTGATAAATTTGTGTCCACATCCTATGAACCAAAACGTAGTACGTGCCCATTACAGTCAATGAGAGTGAACCCACTCTTTCAATCAACAGAGAAGTATGAGTAGCACCACCAAGTCACACAGCCAGCGTGTGCGGGCGTGTGGGTGTGTCGGACCCTGGACCGACCATCATTCCGAGAATGAATCGTCACCAAAATTATTTGAGTCAACGCCACTAATTTAATAGTCTAACAAGTCAATTTTTGAGATGTAGAGCCATTTACGAGCATTCAAACCCTCGGACAAAGACTTTTGTGCCCGATTTTCTCCCTAACCATGTGTGAGAATTGTTGGGAACCGGAGTATCATACGTGTTATTATCCTGGAACGAGCCTTGGGTGATCAAATATTAGACAATCTAGTTGGCTGTGCCAGGGGAACAAATATTAATGTCTTATATGGTATTGGCCTTGACGAATCCACATTTTGAATATGGTATTGTCCTATACCGAGCCTCGGTTGATCAAAACATAACTGATCTAGCTGACTATACTAGGGATGCTGATAGTAGTGTCACACGTGTTATTGGCCTAGACCGAGCCACAACTGACAGTAAATGTGAGACACAGGGTATGGGCTGAGACCATGCGTCATGGGACCATGGGCTATATAGGCCTCAGAATGTCCTCATCATCATGTCGGTCTGAGTCACACCTACCATCATATAGAGACGCATATCTTGATTTGAGCACTCAAGCCATTTGCAAGCTTTCTGAGACACTTTACGACGTCTTACAAACTCAATCTTCTCACTAACCATGTGCAAACAATGTTTGGGACCTAAGTGTGATCCCCAAACACCGTGTTATTATTTGGATGATGCTCTTATGGATATGGACCCGACTGTGTACTTTTTGGAGATAGTTTGAGTCCGCAAACAACTTATGCTTTGCATTTAGAGTCACATATGATATATGTCGTTGTGTGAGATGGTGTTTAGAATTTTGAGAGGGATGAGTACCATATCTAGCTCCCTCAAATGACTCAAAAAGATGAAGACATGGGTGACTTGGAGGGGGGAAAGTGTGGTGTATTGGATTTGCAGCTATGGTTTAATCCATCTTGATAAGACGGAATAAGTGAGTTCACTGGGGAGTGGTCACTACCCAAGACGTTATTCTCAAGGGAGGTCAACTTTGTATCTATCACTCTCTTTTTGTCTTGTACCTTCATCTTCCCTTTTCAGAAGTTAAGGGGTCCATCTTAGATGTACATTGATATATACTCGAAGGATCTTGGAGGGAGTAAGACTGTACTTACAATACTACTAGATTACATTTTTTGTACTGGTTCCATCAGATGTATAGTTTTTAGTCTCTTTTGGTTATCTTTTTAATACCATGGGTTTCACCTAACAGAAAAAATTAGGAGAAAAATATTTACTTGTATTATGATACCATATTTAACTTTATATTAAATTTATTTGTTAAAATATAATTTAGGTTTGTAAATGAATTAAATAAGAATAATTTAATGATTACTAAAAACTAACAAATGGGAAAACAAAAATGGAGGAAGAAAAAAATGTACCTTCAGTTCCACCTACCCCCACATGTTTGGCACGCCCAACCACCATCCCCAGTTCGGACCCCACTCCCCACTACCTGGCCTAAACCCCTTTCCCACATCCCTTTATTTGATAAATCGAATTTTCATTTTTTAGATAAATAGCAAAAAAAATCTTCAAAAAGATCACATGAAAAATCTATATTATACCAGAGCATCGACATGACCAACTAGGTTATAAAGGCCCAACTAGAGTTTTTATTGGCCTGAGATTATCCCACTAGCTGAAACCCTATATAAAAGTCTAGCTTAAAAAAATGAGGCTCGAAGTTTTGGGCCTCGGATAAAAAAATTGTTGCTCGGGCCCATTTCATAGACCCGTACACTTTTCTCACTGAAAGACCTTAATATATTATCCCCCACCCAACCCTGTCGTCTCGGTTTATCTTATCGTATATGTCTCACCATACTCTCTTCTCTCAGACACACTAAACCCTAACTCAACATCCAGTGAAATCATCAATAAGTAGTCCATAAGCCTAAATCAATAGTATTTTTTCATGATTTACATGCTAAATATACACATTAAATATATTCTCTTTTCAAAGGTATGGGTTGTCATTTAAATCTCACAGATTTTGTAGGTCAAGATGATGTTTTTCGTTAAATGATAGAATTAAATTTTCCATTTTCGTCAATCCAAGTTGTGTAATCGTTGTTTGTGCAGATTACTATGGTTGATTTGCTCAGATCTTTCACATGCTTGAATATATATACCTCGTGTTTGATCCGAAAATGGTTTAAATTACCATCTCCACCAAGTTTTAAGTAATTTCTTCTACTTTTCTAATGCTTGTAATTTGTATTATTTATTTAATATATATTTTATATATAATTTTCAGACTCATAATTTATTTGTTAGATTTGTTATTTTTTATGTCTATTTTATAAAGAATAAAATCAAAATAATTGTGTATTCTTGAGCATTATTACAAACCCCTTAGTTACTTTAATTATGCTATTTTTTTTTATTTCTCCGTTTTTTCATTTATATGCAATATTTTATACATATTTAAAATAAATCTAAGTGGTTTTTATAGATGTAATATGCTATTAATAGTTTTTTATTTGTGTGTTTAGACTAATAATTTAATTTATATGTGTTTATGTATATCTAATTTTATTGATCCTCGTTTTCTTTTTATATTTTGCATTGTTTGTTTTTATTTTATATGAAATTATTTAAATTGATTTACTTATTGTTAAGTCTTATAATATTATTTGTGCATAAAAATCATTAAGGTATGCATATTTGTATATAATTTTTCATTACATTAAGATTTTTATACTTATGCGATGAGTGTAAGTATGTATAAGATTTTGCATAATTTTGTATTCATATGTATATAAACATTAATTTTGTATGTATATAGTGATTTCTATGTATGTTATATTCAGATTTGTCATTGTCCATGTGTTATATGATCTTTTATGTTTGATCGTGTTAGTACATGTGTTGAAGTGAATCAATTAACTAGAGTAATAAAATTAATAGAGTGGTTTATAAACTGATATAGTATATTTTGTGTGATTAAATGGTGATTTTGGAAACTTGTGAGACTATTTTATGTTTATGTATAATTTCTAATGGATATAAATGTATAAAATGTACAGTAAATTTCCCTTTTTCCACCCCGGTTGTCAACCTATCCCCAATTTCTTAAATAATTCTACATACCCACTATACTTAAAAAGCACGACTCGTTGCCCATTTTGGACAAAATACGTCCAAAAAATTCGTTAATTGACCCACGTGTGCGGCATATGTCTAATATAATTAATTTTTTTCATTCCAAATCATTTTAAAAATTAAAAAACAAAAAACCTCTTTAGGTAAGGTAATTTTTCCATTTCAAGTATAGTTTATTGACTTATATAATAAGTGATACATGTCTATTTATATTTTTATTTGTTCAATGTTACAGAATCAATCATTATCTTATTTTGCACAAGATTGATGGTCATTTCATTTCAATTATATAAGGTAATCAATTCTTACTATTAACATATTTTACTAGAATTATATGAACCTTGGAACCTGAACTATGAATCATGTAACTTGAATCATAAACCATAAATTCTAAATTAAATTTTACAAATGTGTTATATATATAACACATTTGTAAAATTTAATTATGTATATATATATATATATATATTATGTATAACCCATGCATGAAGGCATTGAAAAAAGTGTGTACAAAATTTAATTTAGAGTAAATATCCATTTTACCCTTGTATTATAACTTGATTGAAAACTTACCCCTTGAAATATAAAACGTGTATGCTCACCCTTGTATAAAGTTCTTGGATAGACCTTCTCAGACCCACAATCAATAATTACTATCTTTACTGAGTCAAACCCCTTTCATTAGGACTGTGATAAGTTTTTATGACCTCATGGATCATGTTGTTTGCACCCTACACATTTCTAAAAACCTTTTATAATATTAACCATGGATACCTAAAAAGGTATCAGAACACCAAAAATAAACACCACAAAAAACATCAACCAATCGACAAGACCCGTACCCAACAACAAACACAAAAAAATACAAATTTACAACAACACAAATCAATCATTAGAACAAGAGGAAATCAACCACAAATTACATTGTTTTACCAAAAAAAGGTTTTGCATAATTGAAACATATGTAGAAGATGGATTAGTTCTCATGTAAACACGTTTCCACAGTAAGAAATCACTAAACTCCATTGCCTTTGTTCGCATCGTTTTAAAGGAGAGAGAGAGGAAGAGAGAGAGAGAGATAATTTAATTCTCTGTTTGTTTGCACTTGATAAGATCAATGAAATCTATATTATACTGGGTCAATAGGATGGGTGTTTTTTACCAGATCGTAATAATCTTTAACTATTCTCTCACCAAAAAAATTAATCTATTTTTATTAAGATTACGCGTAAAGTCTCACTACATTAAAACATTATCTTTTAGTAGAATAATTTCATTTAGTTGTACATTATCAATCATTACTTATAACTTTAAAAAATATTAAGTGTCTTTAGCGTATTTAGAATATACATTTTTTTTTAATGGTTAGCTAACACTTTTTCAATAATCTTATACATTACATTACAACATATGATATTATCATGTTAGCTAACACTTTTTCAATAAACTTTGAATTTGAATAGCGGAGGATTCTCACCTTTCACACCACCAGAGAAAAGATCTAAGGTAGACAATAATTACGAGGATGAGCGTCAACAACTTTGCAGCCTGGAATGAGTTAAATAGAAAAAATTGATTTCCATAGTAGATGAGCGTCACCAACTTTACAGGCTGAGGAATTTTTTTTACGGGCAAGGACACCAGACGGAGAGTCCACCTGTACCGAGACATTGAGTTACTTGTTTTTACAACAAGTAGGGGAGGGAAATATAAGTGTCGTTTTGTACATTAATAGAAGAGAGTTATCTGTCTAGCTAGCCCAGTATTGGAGGTGCTCCGTCACAGTAGGAGCATACTTTATGTTACTTGTAGAATTGCATATGTTGTAAACTTCATAACTTATTATGTTTTTTTTTTTTTTTTTTTGCTGGATTTTTTAAAATTTGGATGGTTTAAATGGGAACTAGGTTTATGGGATTTATGTTTTCTTGTTATATTTGTTACTTATCTTTTTTATCTTGATGGGAGGTGAGAGTATTTGTGTTTTAGGGTATTTGCTAAAAGTAGCCTACTAAAAACATCATCTCTATCCTTTTATACCTTTTCTACCTATGTTATTAAATATATTATTTATTTTTTATTACAATAATTATTTTTTAATATTAAACAAATAATATGGCACTCCCATCACTATCTCTCTATCACCACCACCACCACCATTACCGCCACCACCACCATTACCACTACCACAATCACCATGTATTTAACCACCACTATAGCCACCACAACCACCACCACCACCACCACCACTTACTACTAATTCCATCATACAGGCATACATCCGTGAATTTATTTTAAATCGTCATAACTAATTGTAAAAAAATTAGAAAAATAAAAAATTTATATTTCTGGATAAAGCAAAATAATATTTACATCTATTATTTTTTTTGTTTTTTTTCTTAAATATTTTTTTGTAAACATGAAATTCTCTGTTCGAAATGGTGAATTTGTTTTTCGCAAACATGAAATTCACTATTGGAAACAATGAATTTTGCGTCTTCGGGAAAAAAATTTAAAAAAAAATTATAGACATAATATTAATTTGCTTAATCCAAAAATGATTTTTTATTTTTTTATAATTAGTTATGACAATGTGAAAAACAATTCACAGATATGCGCTTGTGTGATCTAATTAGTAATAGGTGGTAGTGGTGGTTGTTTTTGTGGTTGTGGAGGTGGTGCTTGCGGTGGTGTCGTTGAGGTTGTTGTGGTGGTTGTTGTGGTGGTGGTAGCGGTGGTAGTAATAGAGTGGTGGTGGTGGGGTGGTGGCTGGTGATGGTGGGGTAGGGGTGGTGAGAAGTTGTAATAGGGTGGTTAAAATTAAATAATAAATAATAGAGTAACTAAAAAGATTATATAAATGTATTTTGACAATGTGATGATTTTAATAAAGAATTTTAGTAGGGGATGTTTCTAGCAAATAAGTTTCTAATAAGCATTTATGAATTAATGACTTGTGACTTAGATGTGTTTTTCTTTAATTATGTTAATGGTAAGTGTTAGTGGTAATATTCAAAAGTGTTTGATATTTGTATGCCATGCTTTTGTTAATTTATCTGTCAGGTGTCAGATTTCATTTCATTATGACTTATAGTTTAGTTTTTTTTCCAATTTTAGGATTTGTTTTGTTTGGGAGTTATGTTTATGGGTTCTACGGGATAACCTGAATTTAGATGACTCACCCTGGATACAAATCCAAATCGTGTGGGAAGGATTTTATCAATGAAGTAGCCATAATTGGAACAATTCACCATTTAATATGGTACAACTCATTGGGTTTTGCGTTGAAGGTTCAAAACATGCTTTCTTATACGAGTTTATGTGTAATGATTCTCTTTAAAACTACATATTCTCGCTAGAGGAGAAGACTGTATCTTTGATCTATAACCTAATGTTTGAGATATCTCTCGGTGTGGCTCGAGGAATCCACTATCTACATTGAGGATGTGATATGAAAATATTACATATTGATATAAAACCTCATAATATCCTTCTCGATGAAAATTCTAATCCAAAGGTTTCTGACTTTGGGCTTGCAAAATTGTATGAACCCGAAGATAGTATTGTATCTCTGACTCGAGCACGTGGAACAATGGGTGACATGGCTCCAGAGTTATCTTATAAAAATATCAGAGGAGTCTCATATAAAGCCGATGTTTGTAGTTATGGTATGTTTCTTATGCAAATGGAAGGACGGAGAAAAAATTTGAATCCATTTGTGAAAAATCTGAGCCAAATTTTCTTCCTTTCATGGGTGTATGACCAGGTCACTCAAGGTAAACAAATTGAAAGTAAGGATTGTTGGAAAACTTGAATGACTTTTGGACTTCTTAATGTTGTCCCACATCGGTGGGAGAAGAAGCATTTTGGCTTCTTTTATAAAGAGGTATTTTAACAATGTCCAAATGGCCAACAACCATGCACATAGCAAAGCAATGGGATAACCCACACGCGCGCACCACCACCACCACCCACCCACACGACCCGGCCCGGCACCGGCACCGGCGACGGCGTGAGGCGTGGGTCGTGGGTCGTGGTTCGTGGTTCGTGGGGAGTTTGGGGAGTTTGGGGAGTCAAAAAATGAAAAATGAAATGGATTTTGTACCAGCTCTTATAGTGTGGAGGGTTGACTACTCAACTTAAACGTAGAGACAAAGCTCCACGAATCTCGCGCACGTTAAGGTGAAAGAATATCCCAGCTGTTACTCAGTCAAGTCAAACACGTGGGTCAACTAAGCTGTTACAGGAAATCAAATCAAATAAAACGTGGGGGTTACAAGACTCAAAAACGTCAACCCAATTAAACCAATTTCGGGAGGAAATCGTGGGCTTTAATTAGGACGTTTCTGAAGGCTTGGTTCCTCCTTTCCACTCCCCTATATAAAGAGCTCTCTCTACACTTAACAGTCTACGAAAATAACACTAGAGAAAAACACTCTGCCTCTCCACCCTCTCTATATTTTCCGTTGTAATTCTCTGTTAGAGATACCGGTCACGCCGGAATATCTTTTAACAACGGTGACGCTTTGTTTTTCCTTTTCCGTGTAAGTGCTTTGTTATTTCCGTTTCCGTGTAATTGTTAACTCGATTTTTGTAATCGTTTTTTCCGTGTAATTGTTATTCGGTTGTTGTAATCGCATTTCGATTTATTGTAATAGTTAGTCTATTTCAAAACCTTTTTTTCTTTTCATTTGTTTTTATTTTCCGGAAACCATTTTTCTCTTGTAAAACTGGTGGTTATTAATATAACAATTTAAAAGATATTCATTTTCTTTTCCACCGGTTATTTTAGAAAATGGCTCTTCCTGTTTCGGCTGTTGGTTCCTCTTTGAACACTAAGCCACTTCTCGACGCGAACAAGTTAGAGCCCCTTAATGGTTCTAACTATAAGCGTTGGGCGCAAAAATTAATGATATGCCTTGAACAGTATGAACTTGACTTTGCTATAGTCGAGGCTCCTCCACTTTTGGAGATTGGAGCTCATACTGAACAAGAGCTAGCTAGGCATGTTGCCCTCGAATCTAGGTTCAAAAGAGCTAACATCATGGCTCGGGGCTGGATGTTGAACAATGTTACTAATCCCATCTTTGACCTCCTTGCCAAAGAGAAATCGGCAAAGGTCATATGGGAAACTCTCGAGAAGAAATATGGGGCTGATGATTCGGGTAAGAAAAAGTACGTGACTGGGAATTGGTATAACTTTAGACTTACGGATCAGAAACTCATGACTGAACAACTTCACGTGTACGAGAACCTATGCGCGGAGGTTATCGCCGAAGGCATGAAGATGTGTGAAATTCTTCAAGCCAACATTTTGCTTGAGAAATTTCCCCCATCTTGGAGTGAATACCGCAACCACCTCAAGCACAAAAAGAAAGAAATGACCCTTCAAGAGCTCATCAGCCACATCCAAGTCGAGGAAGCGAATCGACTAAAGGATAAGTCAATCTCTTTCCCTTCTCATTCCTCCAAAGCTAATCTAGTCGAAGGTTCTGGCCAAGGTAACAAAGATAGGTTCAAAGGGAAGGGAAAGCAACAAGGGTCCAACAAATCTAAGTCTGGGGGAAATAAGAATCGCGGCAACACCAACAAACAAGGTGGAGGATTCAAGATCTCTGGTAAGATTCAAAAAACTAAAGGGGCCTGTTACTGTTGTGGCAAAGAAGGGCACAAAGCTTTTGAATGTCCCCAGAGAGCTGGCCAGGGTCCCAAAGCTGCCGCAAATCTGACTGAGACCGAAGAATTCATTGCTGCGGTAATGGTTGAGGTAAACTTGGTAGAGAATAAGAGCGAGTGGATCCTTGACACTGGAGCTTCTCGTCATTTATGCGCAAACAAATCCTTGTTCAAGAAATTCGAAAAGGCTACTGATGGTGAGTGTGTGTACTTGGGTGACTCTTCCACCGCTACTGTTCTTGGTAAGGGTCAAGTTCCCCTCAAACTCACATCTGGTAAGACTCTTGATCTAAATGATGTTCTCTTCGTTCCCTCTCTCCGTAGGAACTTAGTTTCCGGGGCTCTCCTTAATAAAGTTAGTCTCAAACTTGTTTTCGAGGGGGGTAAAGTCATTATCACCAAAAATGACGAATTCGTGGGGAAAGGGTACCTTAATAATGGCTTGTTTGTTTTAAACACTGTAACCCTTAATGAGAATGCATCTAATTCCGCTTATATTGTTGAGTCCGTTCAAACGTGGCACGGTAGACTAGGCCATTTAAATGTTGCGTCTATTAAAAGGCTTAAAAATCTTGGACTAATACCCGTTAACAACGTGGATGACTTTGAAAAATGTCAAATATGTGTAGAGTCCAAACTTGCGAAAAAACCTTTTAAACCCGTTACCACGAGACAAACCAAACTACTTGAATTAGTTCATTCGGACTTAGCTGATTTTAAAAACTCCGCTAGTAGAGGTGGAAAACTTTATTACATAACCTTCGTAGATGACTACTCTAGGTTTACTAAAGTGTATCTCCTTAAAACTAAAGATGAGGCGGAAAATGCGTTTTTAAAATATAAAGCCGAAGTTGAAAACCAACTAGACTGTAAAATCAAACGACTTAGGTCCGATAGAGGAGGCGAGTATAGTTCTAATTCCCTTAAAGAGTTTTGTGAAACAAATGGGATTATCCACGAACTTAGTGCCCCTTATACACCCCAACAAAACGGCATAGCAGAAAGAAAGAATATGTCCCTTAAAGAGACTATGAATGCCATGTTAATAAGTTCAGGTTTACCAAACAATATGTGGGGGGAAGCTGTCCTATCAGCCTGTTATGTTCTTAATAGGGTACCTCATAAATCCCTAGAAAAGACCCCGTATGAAATGTGGAAGGGTTTTCCACCAAACCTGAAATTTTTAAAAGTGTGGGGGTGTCTAGCCAAAGTCAAACTACCTGATTTTAAAACTGTCACCGTTGGTCCCAAAACCGTTGACTCAATTTTCATAGGGTACGCTCAGAATAGTGCGGCTTACAGATTCTTGTCATTAGAAGATAACTCTATTTGTGAATCTAGAGACGCTGAGTTCTTTGAACATGTTTTCCCTTTGAAAGATTTAAATTCTGTTAATACTTCTTTACCTGTTGATAATTTATATACTAATGATGTGGTACCTCTTTGTGATGTTTTTCCTAACCCCTCCACTTCCATGGAGCCTAGTAGTATTCCCGAGGAAGAACCTAGGAGAAGTAAGAGGCGCAGGATCGAGTCTAGCTTCGGCCCTGACTTTATAACAGCCTTTATAACAGAAGGTTCTCACATCGATCTATTAGACGAACAGATGCTAGTTTTTGGAAAGAGGCTATTAACAGTGAACTTGAGTCAATCAAAAGTAACCATACATGGGAATTAACCGACTTACCTAGGGGTAGCAAAGCGATTAGTAGCAAATGGATTTTTAAGAAAAAATTGAGACCCGATAGCTCAATAGAAAAATTCAAAGCCAGACTTGTTATTAAGGGCTTCACCCAAAATAAAGGTCTAGACTACTTTGACACTTATTCCCCAGTGACCAAAATTGCCACGATAAGAACCCTTATTGCTTTAGCCGTCATTCACGAACTTGTAATACATCAAATGGATGTCAAAACCGCGTTCTTGAACGGAGATCTAGATGAAGAGATCTACATGGCTCAACCTGAAGGGTGTGTGGTCCCTGGTCAAGGGGACAAAGTGTGTAAGTTGAAAAAATCCTTGTATGGTTTGAAACAAGCACCGAAAAAATGGTATGAAAAACTAGATAGTACTCTCATCTCATATGGGTTTATAGCTAACACTTCTGATTCATGTGTTTACTCCAAGGTAACAAATTCAGAGTGTGTTATCATCTGCCTTTATGTAGATGACATGCTCATCTTTGGTACTACTATTCATATTATAAATGAGACTAAACGTTTCTTGTCTTCCAGATTCGACATGAAAGACATGGGAGAAGCTGATGTGATACTTGGGGTAAAAATCATTAGAAGCAGTAATGGTATTACCCTGAATCAGTCTCATTACGTAGAAAGGATGCTGAAGAAGTTCAATTCCTTTGATGTAACGCCTGTAAATACTCCTTATGATTCTAGCATTAACTTATCTAAACATGTTGGGGATGCTGTATCCCAAAATGAATATGCTAAAATCATAGGAAGTGTAATGTTCTTAATGAACTATACTCGACCCGATATTGCCTATACCGTGACTAGACTTAGTCGCTATACTCATAACCCGAGTAGTGACCACTGGGTTGCACTTCGCCGTCTATTGAAATACTTGAGGGGTACCATCGATCTAGGATTGCACTATAACAAATTCCCTGCAGTCCTTGAGGGTTTTTGTGATGCAAACTGGATCTCTGACAATGACGAAGTAAACTCCACCAGTGGTTATGTGTTCTCCTTAGGGGGAGGTGCTATATCGTGGAAGTCTTCCAAACAGACTTGTATAGCACGCTCCACCATGGAGTCTGAGTTCATAGCACTAGAGTTAGCTGGGCAAGAAGCTGAGTGGTTGAGAAGTCTCTTATCGGATATGCCACTTTGGGAAGGAAGTGCCACACCTGTATGTATCCACTGTGATTCACAAGCAGCCATTGGAGTCGCTCATAATAGCGCCTATAATGGGAAGAAGAGACATATTCGCATCAGACATGGGTCAGTAAGACAATTACTGAAGAATGGTGTGATAGCCTTGGAATTTGTACGATCAGAGGAGAATCTAGCTGATCCGTTCACCAAAGGCTTGACCAGGAGACTAGTCCTGGAGACGTCGAGGGGGATGGGACTAAAACCCATTAAGTGGGAACATGTGACTAATGAGTCAATGTGATTTCCCCATCCCTAAGGCTCAAACCTAAATCGTCTCGTTCATAGCCACTTGTGGTGGTCCTTTTGAGAAGGACTTGATGAACAAGGCGTACCGAGTGCTGAAACTCACATTTGAATTCATAGCCTTTATGGTGGTTCTTTTGAGAAGGACTTGATGAATTCAAGGGTAACTTTGAAACCCAAATATTCACGATAGAGTGTTGAGGAGACGTCCTTGCACCACTCTCAAATGAATAAATCCACCAAGTTCATAGCCCTTAAAGGGTGGTCCTTAGAGAAGGACTTGATGAACCAAAAGGTGAGGTTAGAGCGAACCATAAGCTTGAATCGGGTAGAGTATGTGCTGTGAGGGTCTCGATCGATAACCGTTAAAGTTCAATAGTAAGTTCACTTAAACGGAATTCGGTGGTTGCCTCACTTCACTACGTGTCAATTCAAATCGCAAGATATTGACACTTAAGTACAATTCACTCATTCTTCTTTTTGGAACCTTCTCTCCAAACCTTTTGTTAACATTCAAGTGTGTGGGGGATTGTTGGAAAACTTGAATGACTTTTGGACTTCTTATTGTTGTCCCACATCGGTGGGAGAAGAAGCATTTTGGCTTCTTTTATAAAGAGGTATTTTAACAATGTCCAAATGGCCAACAACCATGCACATAGCAAAGCAATGGGATAACCCACACGCGCGCACCACCACCACCACCCACCCACCCGACCCGGCCCGGCACCGGCACCGGCGACGGCGTGAGGCGTGGGTCGTGGGTCGTGGTTCGTGGTTCGTGGGGAGTTTGGGGAGTCAAAAAATGAAAAATGTAATGGATTTTGTACCAGCTCTTATAGTGTGGAGGGTTGACTACTCAACTTAAACGTAGAGACAAAGCTCCACGAATCTCGCACACGTTAAGGTGAAAGAATATCCCAGCTGTTACTCAGTCAAGTCAAACACGTGGGTCAACTAAGCTGTTACAGGAAATCAAATCAAATAAAACGTGGGGGTTACAAGACTCAAAAACGTCAACCCAATTAAACCAATTTCGGGAGGAAATCGTGGGCTTTAATTAGGACGTTTCTGAAGGCTTGGTTCCTCCTTTCCACTCCCCTATATAAAGAGCTCTCTCTACACTTAACAGTCTACGAAAATAACACTAGAGAAAAACACTCTGCCTCTCCACCCTCTCTATATTTTCCGTTGTAATTCTCTGTTAGAGATACCGGTCACGCCGGAATATCTTTTAACAACGGTGACGCTTTGTTTTTCCTTTTCCGTGTAAGTGCTTTGTTATTTCCGTTTCCGTGTAATTGTTAACTCGATTTTTGTAATCGTTTTTTCCGTGTAATTGTTATTCGGTTGTTGTAATCGCATTTCGATTTATTGTAATAGTTAGTCTTTTTCAAAACCTTTTTTTCTTTTCATTTGTTTTTATTTTCCGGAAACCATTTTTCTCTTGTAAAACTGGTGGTTATTAATATAACAAGGATACCACCAGAGAACAAAATAAAATGGTAGAGAAGATGAATTTCGTAGGTTTATGGTGTATACAGATGAAGCCTATCGGTTTCCCATCAGTTAATATAATAGTTGAGATGCTTGTAGGAGAGGATGAGCATCTGCAAATGCCTCCAATGCCCTTTCTATATCCTGAACAATCTGTGATGAATCATTTTTAATACATCGGAGATAGGTAAATATATTAGAAGTTATTTTGATTTCAATAAAATTTAAACCGACGTATTTAAATTATGTTTTGTTTGTACCTCCGACTAGCCTAGATCATAAGAATAGTGTATATTACGTATTTCTTGGTCTATTAATTAATGTTTCTTTTTTTTAAAATCCTTAATTTCATTTTTCAAATAAAGAAAACCTTAACTCATATGGATTTAAAAAGTTACAAGAATGACATTTTTGTCATGGGTTTCTTATATATAACACTGCTATGGATTGCACCTGAAAGAAATAAATAATTTATTTTATTTATTATTTTAGTCCGCCAAAATGTTAGTTAATATTTTGTTTTTAAATTTAGATATTGAAATTCAAAATTATGGGAAGTTATTTATTTTTATCCATCTATCCATTATCTGACAACTAATCTCATGTTATCCTATTAAAAGGATAAAGTCAGAATTCACAAGAACATCAATCTTAATTTTATAATACGTTCTTCTCTTTATTTTCTCTGTTAAAAAGTTCTATACACAGAATCAATTAATCAGAGGCTCTCAGGTTGTGAACAAAAGGCTCCTAGGTTGTGAACAAAAGGCTCTTCTTTACTGTGAGAAGATCTGTGATCGAAGCAATCAGATTATTATTCTTTTTCCGCTGCAATTCAAGAGGTAAACATATAGATCCTCTTTCTTTTATATCTAATTAATTGCTTTCATATGGTATCAGAGCAAGAAAGTTTTTTAATTAAGATTAATTTTTTTAAGAGAAATTTTTATTGAAAGGATTTTGTTTTGTCGGCATTTTTTTTTGATAAGTTTAGTCGACAAAAGTTTTTTTTTTATAATAAAAGAAGATGAATTGTTTTTTCTGTGTCCATTAACTTGATAAATAATAGTTTACTTTGCTACTGTATTAGCATATATTAGAATCAATGTTATTGTATTAGTATATGTATTACAATCCATCGTTATCACTACTGGAATCAATTTACATCTCTGCTTTGTTTAAAAAAAAATTGACATCTGAATCAATTTATTTTTTTATTTTTTTGTGAGCCCATAGTTGGTTGTATAAGCTAATCAATTGATATATAATCCGTAGAATCATGTGATGTGGGCAGTTCATCCCAGTGACATGTTGCCTTACCAGATTCACTGCTTAACTTATTTAACTTATTGTTAATGAACATAGTTCCTGGAAACATGTTGTAAACTGTTTTTTTCTTGTATCCTAATCGATTTTGGTGAAACTTTTATCGTTCTTATTTTCTATATGTAGAAAATGATGGAGACACGAATTAGGGATCACGGGAATCGAGGCTCCAACTATAAAGAGATTACCGAATGCTTCATAGGAACGTGAGAAATCCTAATGGACCACTAAGAGTTCATACACCACGTCGAGCAAGAACACCAGAACAAAGACAAGTTTTGAGGAACAGTATCCAAGCACTCCGTTATAGGAAGAAACCTCATCACACTCTAATTCAACATATGGCAATTGTCAATAGGTTGATTCAGAATGTCATAGATTGGGGTGAGGATGGCTTATGTTGTGATGATTGCATGGTGGTAGTCTTTCGTACAACATTGCTGAGAGAGTTGCTTAGGGATTTAGATATCCTATGGAAGGATAAGTTTCAGAATTCACAAGAACATCTATGCTAATTTCATAATATGTTCTTCTCTATCTTTTCTCTGCTAAAAAGTTCTACACAGAAGCAATTAATCAGAGGCTCTTAGTTTGTGAACAAAAGGCTCTTCTTCACTGTGAGAAGATCCGTGATCTAAGCAATCAAATTATTGTTCTTTTTCTGCTGCTCTTCAAGAGGTAAACATATAAATACTCTTGCTTTTATATCTAATTAATTGCTTTCATATGTAATGAGATGTCGATTCTATGGATAAGATGTAACATCATTATGGCAAGTGGAAGAATGACGGACAGACCAAAAAAAAATTGAATCAAATCTAATACCAGTACATTGCATACATGTATATCCTAGTACATATCAGAAGAAAAAAATTCATCCATACTACTACACTACACGATTCTTTTGTTTACTTCACATTATGCAGATTCTCTATTACCCAATACATTAATAGACTTTAATCAATCCACACAAACCGTATACATTGATGGGTTATCCTCTTAAATTTAATAGACTATCCATCAAAGTGTTCACTAAGTGTTCAGTGATTGAAAAGAACACATTAAATTTAATGGTACATATGCAGTAATAATGAAGCAAAATATTGATGGAATATTATCTACATATTAGACCCCAAAAGAATTTGTCGACAAAAAAAAATCCGACATAATCCTTTTTAATAAGAAATAAAAAATTAATACCAATTAATTCTATCATGCTCTGATACCATATGAAATTAATTAATCAGAGGCTCTTAGGTTGTGAACAAAATGCTCTTCTTCACTGTGAGAAGATCCGTGATCGAAGCAATTAGATTATTGTCCTTTTTCCGCTGCTCTTCAAGAGGTAAACACATAAATCCTCTTGCTTTTATATCTAATTATTTGCTTTCAGCACCTTTGGCAAACATTTGTCTTCACTAAAGACAAACATTATCCTCGCAGATGACATTGATCGATTTTTGACAAGGACATGTCCTCGTTATTGATTCCTAGCAAAAGTTCTGTCATAGAAGATCCCCATTGGCGAGGATTCTGGTGTGTCAGTGCAGGTGGACGCGTGGCATTTTTTGGGATAAATATTATCCTCACAGATGAAAGTCTTATTCGTGAGGTAAAATGTCCTCACAAATGACAGTTTCATTCACGAGGCCATCTTTCTTTGCCGAATGGCTTATTTGCGAGGACCCACTTTGATTTATTTGCAAGGACATTGTCCTTGCAAGTATATTTTATTTAATTTTTTTTATTAATTTTTAATTTATGCATTAATTTTATAATTTTTGATTAATATTTTTTATTATTTTAAATAGACATAAATAAAAACCCGATAAATTACTAAAATAAAATAAAATTAATCGTAATATATTATTTACAAACCTCGTTTTTTAGTCTTAATTAGTGGGGTTGGCTGGCTGAAGGGACGATAGGAGGAGGATTGGAAGAAACATAAGAAAGGGTATCGGAAGGACTGGTAGTAAGAATAGAAAAAAGACTAGCGAGAGGGGTGTAAATCGATAGCCCCTGTTCTACCTTATTTCGATTAACAAAGGAAAGAGATCTACTCAACCGATCTTGGGTGGCAGCCATGGAGCTCATGGGTCGAGGTCTTTCCTCCTCTAGAATGTATGGATTCCTACCCACCGAGTTAGGATATTCGTTGGTGGCCCCTAACATCCCGGCAAAGTACTAAACTATCTTATCGGATGGTTGAGCAGTAGCACACCTCGAATGTTTGGCTTTGGGTGCGCTCCAAGTCCGGGGATCCAAATCTGGGTCCCTTCACCAATACCTTGGTGTGCCGCCTCCATTACCGACTCCACGTGATCCTTTTGCGTGAGCGACAGTGTAGATGATGACGAGCCAGATTGAGTCAGCGATTCCTTGAATTTGTTACGCTTGATGGCTCTCAGTGCGTCATGTTACATGAAATAAATAAACAATATTTAATTAAATTTAAAACTCGAAATAAATAATTGAAATCATATTTAAATACTTATATTTGAACTCTATTATGATTCCGTACTCCACTCATTCTTTTTCTTGTCAAAGACGATATCAAAGAAGAAGTCGACCATTTGGGTAAATGGAAACTCCTGTTCTTAACCATCCACTAGTGCTCGAATAACCATCGAGTTCTTCTCCCTGGCCTATTTAAGCCAGGTATAAATGTGCTAGGATTATTCGATGTTAAAAAGAAATGAGTTGTGTTCCTTACCACAAACGTCTCTCTCGTGTCCGGGAGTAAGTCCTCAATCCTGCCCACTTGGGAGTTTCTTTTTACCGGTTCTTCTGATTCTCTTTAACCAGTTCTAATTTTTTGTAACAAAACAAATTTATTACAATAATAAAGTATACAAATTTATAAGTTACAACTAAAACCAATAATATTACCTTACTCTTCTCCTAGTCCCACATCTTACAGGTGGCCTTCCAGTTCTCCGATGTTTGCGCATCCGAGATTTTACCTTTAACGTAAAAGTTTATCGAAGTAGCCCTTGGCAGAGGTGGCATCTATGCTGCTGGAGATCATGTCCAGTCCACCCTCTGCATCCATTCATCGATGCGGAAGAATTCCTATTCACAAATATTTTCAATGATTACATTTCTAATTATACAGTGAGAATTAAAAAGATTACATATTAAGGTTGGAAAAATTACCTGTAATCGATTCCGAACCTGGTAGTGCAACTCAGACGGGACAGCTTCCCAGCTCTCGTAACACAAGGGCACCTTCTCTCGGACCATGAGTCCAAGAACCAGGCTCACGCGTTTCTCGAACACGCTCCCTGGATTCACGTCTTATCGAAGACGCAAAAATCTATAGGGAGTTGTCCCCCTCCTTGAGAATAGCCTTAACGGATGATGCTAGTGTGGACCGACCCCTGGGCTTTTGGGTCTTTTTCCATGTTAAAATACTGTATTAATAAAAAAGTTATATAATTAAAAAACAAAAATATATCATACCTGACGCATTGCAAGCCGATATCAACTGATTCGGTTACATGAAGGAAGTGTCAGTAAATTTGGTTTGTGAATTTTTTGAGCAGTTATATGAGGCGCTAGATTTTCATAGTTGGGTCTTTTATCTTCCACAAATTAGGTGTATCGCGAAGGAAGATATTTAATATTTGAGTGCTCCATTCTTAGATAAGGAGATTCGAGATGCAGTGTTTCAGTCAAGCCCAATGAAAGCACTAGGCTCGGATTATATGTCTCCAGAATTTTATCAGAAATATTTCATTGTTTGGGAAGCTATAGAGTCAAGTTGTCTTCCAACAGAGCTGAATGGAACCCTCATTTACTTTATTTTGAAGGTTCTGATCCTAATAGTGTAAGTTCATTACGACCTATAAGCCTAATACATTCTTCTTGCAAATTTATTAAGAAGGTTATGATAAATAGACTTAGACCCTTGCTTGCTGATATCATTGGTCCTTGTCAAAGCAACTTTTTATCAAAATGGTCTACCAAAAATAATATTGTGCTTGTTCGCGAAGTGGATCATAGAATGAGCCAACTCAAAGGAGAAAAGGGAGTAATGGTGATAAAGATCGACCTTACAAAATATTATGATAAAATCCATTGAGAGCTTATTGTAGATACAATTAGACACTTTGGCTTTCCCGAGCGACTGGTGTCTCTTATCATGTCAAGGATTGTGGAAAATGAAATGCAGGCGTTATAAAATGGTGAACCCTTGCCACCATTTAAACAGTGTCCCGGTATTCTTCAAGGGGACCTACTCTTACCCTACATATTCAGCATGTGCAAGGAGCGACTTTCTCTTCTTATACATAAGATGTTTGGAAAAGGAAGATGGGAGCCAATTTAGATGGAGAGACAAGGTCCTAAACTGTCTCATATCTATTTGCTAATGATTTTGTTCTGTTAAGAGAAGCCTATGTTTCATAGGTGAATGTAATGCATGAGACGTTGGACTTCTTTTGTAAAGAAGCCGATCAAACTACAAGTGTAGAGAAGCCACTCATATATTTCTCGAGAAATGTTTAGGAGATGGTTCAACAAGAGTTGGCTGATATGAGTAGTTTTTTCCTTAGTGAGTCATTCAGAACCTACTTAGGAGCGCCTATTCAGTCAAGGCGTCTACCCAAAGGTTTCAATAAACTAATCATGGAAAAAATGAAAGGTAAATTAGTAGCATGTAAGGTGAAAACGTTATCGCTAGCTAGACAAGTCACATTTGCACAATCGGTCCTGTGTGCAATACCAACCTACCAAACGTAAGTGATGAAGCTTCCAGTGTGTGAGAAGATTGACCGGATTGTCAGAGATTTCATATAGGAGTCCTCGAGTTATAAGAGAAAAATTCACTTGGTCTCCTGAGAGGGTTTTTTGCAAACCAAAATCAGAAGAGGGGTTAGGAATACGCAGTGCTAAAAAGTATAGTGTTGCTCTCCAAGCGGAACATGGATGAAAACTTCTGTAAGATCATGAAGTGGCGTGGGTTGAGGAATTTAAGAACAAATACTTCAAGGATGGGTTGTTACAAAGGGAAAAAAGTTAGCAACTCGTATGTGTGTAAGGCGATCTTCAGAGGAACGAGTCTACTTAAGGAAGGTGTGGTTGAGATGGCGGGTGTGGACGACACTAGATACAAGTGGAAACATGAGGCCTCAGGTTAATTCTCTGTCAATCGGATTTTAAATATATTGAAAATAGCCCGGCAGATGCGAGTTTTAATTGGGGAAGCTCATGCGAATAAAATGTTCACAAAATGTTAGATTTATATTGTGAATAATTGCGTGAACTGGCTCCCTTCCCCGAAAAACAAGTCTACTCGGGAATAGGGAGTGTAGTATATGTGGTTGGATGAGTGAATATGTACGCCAGTTGTTTGTGAACTGTACAATGGCTAAATCCATGTGACAGGAGCTCGGACAGCAGCTGTCATCACCAAGCCGCAACAGCAGCACTGTCTCGAGTGGAAATGAAGGTACTAGAGATGTACCAAGGGCTACTGAAAGGCGAAATAAACTGCCAAGGGGTCCTGCAAATTCACCAGAATTTGGCGTTGTGGACTGGACTGCAAAATTCTAGCATCCGCGAAAGTGTGGGTTTCAAGGATAGTAGCACAGCTGAGTCGAGAGGGAAAATCTGGCTGGAGGCGAATCTAGCTGTTAGGTTTGTTATGATAGCTTGGAATAAAAAATTGTTTTTTTAGTTGCGCTTTGGGTAATATGAAACATGCAAAATTAATTCGTATTTAATCAAGCTCTTCGGACCCCCCGAATTGATGGTTTAAGAAGCGACACGGTGAGATTGGCCACCAACCGTGTACTAACATGGGAAAGGAGCATGACGACGGGGTTATTGTTTATGGGAAAAGCTCCTTTATTATATTGGTTAAATTTCAAGGTCGCAACAAACTTAATGTGGATGGTAGTTGTGATTTAATGAACAGAAAGGCTGGGATAGGTGGGTTATTAAGAGACGGAGATGGATCGTTCTTAGCTAGTTTTTTCGGGCCTTGTGTGGTAGAGTCTACTTTTCATTCGAAAACCTTAGCGCTTCATTATAGACTGAGATGGGCGGTCAAGTGAGGTATTAAGAATCTATGTATTGAAACTGATTCAAGTGAGTTATATGCGCTATTGAAAGGAGGTGGTAGTTTCAAGAATTGGTCTTGTCACATCGAGCGTGATTGCACTGAAATCCTAAAGGAAAACCCGAAATTTGAGGTAAATCACATTGTTCGTGAGGTGAATGTGTGTGTGGATATGCTGGTAAGAAAAGGAGCAGACGTATTAGAGACCTCATGCAAATATGAAGACCCATGTGAGTATTTGTGGAGAAGTAAAACGAAAGATAGGAGCGGCTTGTGACTCCTAGGATTGTTTTGGACTCTCTTTTTGGGTGTTAGTTAATGTTACCTAACCGCTTTTTAAGCAGCAGATGTATGAAAAATATAGCAAGTTCTATAATATTACATAGATAATAGTATTTACTTTCTTTTTCTTTTATAAAAATTCTAAACTTAAGTTCTAAAACATCTCTCACTTTTTAGAAACTATTTCAAATAAACTACTAGCCATAGTTAAATTTTCATTTAATGCGGGTCAATTTGTCATGGAAAATGGATTTGATGGCATTCTTGGAATTTTCATCTCCTTGTATCATTTGGATGACTGCTTTTAAGGAAGGCCGGCTTGATGGATACCACTGGATGCACCAAAGTCCCACAACGACTAGTTTATTAAATATCTTGTTATCTTCTTATTTCTCGATTTTGATTTCTATTGCTATTTCTTATCCTTTCTCCAATTGATTGTACATCCATTCTGGATAGTATACTTGGCTATTATCTTTATCTGCACCATGATAAATCTTCCTCCCTCCAACTATGTTAACCAACAACATGCTAAAGCTATAAATGTCTGCTTTGTAAGTTACATTTTCGTAGTTCCTGGAGAACACTTCTGGTGCAATGTAACCTATTGTCCCTCGAGCTGCACTCATCGAAACTATACTTTCTTCTTTGGAGCACAGCTTCGCTAGACCAAAATCAACAACTTTTCGATTGAAATTCCGGTCTAACAAGATATTGTGAGGTTTAATATCAAAGTGGAGGATCCGTTGGTTACACCCTTGATGAAGATAATCAATCCCTTCGGCTATACCGATGGAAATTTTTAGCAGCGTCTCCCAACCTAAAGAACAACTTTGATTTCCTGATGAAATAAATTTGTCGAGCGAATCATTCGGTAGGAACTCATACACAAGACCTCGCCTATATCCATCTGCATAATATCCGACTAGGCGAACCACATTAACATGGTGTATTTTTTCGATTGTACCAACTTCATTCACGAAATCTTCACCATTTCCTTTAAAATTATCGAGTACCTTAACAGCAACAAAAACATCATTGGAAAGTTTTCCTTCGTATACTGTTCCATAACCTCCTTTACCTAATTTTTCTCTAAAATGATCAGTGATTTTTTTAATATATGCATAAGAATATCTACTAGGCCTTGAAGCCTTATGATCTTCCAGGATTTGCTCTACCCTTTTCTCCTCGCTTTTTATCTTCTTGGAGATGTATAAACGAATAAGTACAAGAATGAATATTCCCATTATAGCCAAACCTATTAATATTCCTGCAGTATTAAAACCATACAAGATAAGAAATGATATATTTTAAACTATAGATCTATGATGCAAGGGTGACAAATAACTTTACCCTCGATAATCTTTTTCTTTGACACACCTGGAAAAGATAAAAAAGGTTTATTAAGACCACATGAGAATTAACACAATGACACGAAGAGTTAGAAGTACCTGAAAGAAATTGTTTTGGGCCTGGCCCATATTGTAAGTGCCCATAATGGGTTAACCCGACCCATTGTGGTAGTTATTACATTAATAACTAGTATATAAATAACTTCATGGAAGTTATTTCATTTGAATATATCAGACACATTTTCTATACGCTTCTTTCTTTCTCTTTGCCTTATGCTTGAGAGAAACAAAACCATTACAAATTCTCTCAAAAATCTCTTCTACATATAATAGAAGATTCAGCGACATTTAGGTTGTGGAATAGCAATCTTCTTCGATATGTAAGTGGATACAATACCGGAGCGCCTAAAAGGTTTGTCTAGAACCCTTTAATTTCTTACAAATGGTATCTGAGCCACTGGTGCTCGTTTTTGTGAAATGCTTTTCATATTGTATATGTTTAATACATGTCTACATATGAGATCTGGTATGTTTTATTTATAAAATTGTATGATATTTTTCTTGATTTAGAAAAATAAATAAAATATAGTTTCATATTCACCATGAAATAAAGATAACATCAATATAAATTTTGTAAAATTCGGATTCAAAACAAAATAGCTGTGATTTTTTTTGTGAATATTTTAATGAATATTTTTGTTTTTTTTTCTGTTGGAGAAGAAGATACAGTTTCTGATATTAAAAAAAAAATAACGGTACAGGTAGTTAAGTTATGTGAGTCAAACTACCAACCTAACACTATCTCAACAGTTGATGTAGAATGTAGTAACCGCTGGGCTACTAGCTTGTTTTATTTTTTTACATCGTCATTAGTGTAATAATGGCTTATCTGTTTTTTTGTTTTCAGTTTTAAGAAAAAAAAGGAAAAACAAGTAGTTGGCATTTTTTTACTCAATACCTGCAGATTATTTTGTGTTCCTTTTTTTTGGGAGATGCGTTTCAACTTTTAATTTTATTATTATTTTAAAATAAAAAGAGACACCAATTTGTGTGTGTTTTTTATGAGAGATGCATTTTAATTTTAATTTTTATTATTATTTTTAAAAATAAAAAGGGGCACTAATTTGTGTGGTTTGAACATTGGTCAAACATAGTATCTGATTATGCAATAACGGTTAGGTTGTAATCAAAGTTATTTTATTACAGCTACCGCGAAGATATATATTTCATATCTGTTTTTTTTTTGGTATGTTATATTGTTATTTAAGTATGTGAAATAAAAAGAAATAATTTCACAGTCAACATGTGTTTAGCTAACGAGTTATTTATCATATAATTTGAATAGTAGTTATTTTCTCATGTTTGATGTATATGCCTATATGTTCAACTTATAAGCATATGTAGTCATGATCTTATTATGCTAAACATGAACTTGAATTTTGTGTATAGAATGAGTTAACCATGTTTTCAAGTTCTATAGAATGAGTTAACCATGTTTTCACATAACCCAATAAATGAGAAACTCTAAATATTTTGTATGAGTTAATTAGTGTATCTTAAATGCGTTTGATACATTACTTGTTAGTTAATATATTATATTTTGTCAATTGCATATGTATATATATTAAAACTTGGGTTATTTTATGGATAAGTTTGAATCCATAACCACTAGGTCATACAGGTCTAATGTATTCAATCTGGATTGATTGTATTGGAATAGTGGGAGTTCTATAGAAAACTTATCATTTTGTCTTGATGAAATTGAATTATAATTAGATAAACAAAAGTATGGTGATTCATGATTGGGAACATAGTGAACTTTCTGTTTCACTTTTTTTTTCTATTTACGAGTTTAATTTGCATTTTGAGACAATGATATCATTGAATATATTTTGTATATATTAATGAAATTCTCTAGATATACTAGAAAATGGCTATGAGTAACATCTTTTATACCTTTAAAGAAGGACAAATATGAATGGTGATATAACTATACCCTAAGAGAACTCGAATTACATTGAGTACTAGAATTTGAGGTTGTTAATAATGTGATGCTTGAGCTTGAGGAAGACTTCAAATTCATCCCATGAGGATCATATTGACTTATCAAGTTTTAGAGGTATAAAAAATTTATTATTTGAGAAATATTGATAAGTTATATGGAAGAGTTAGTTTATGAGTATCACCAGTATCCTACCACTTATGATATGTGGGTATACTCTTAAGGAGATGATCAAGGATACATCTAGTCATAAAAGGACACCTAGTCATGTCATTTAATACATCTAAGGGCGATGTTTTAAAGTGACTAGGACAGACTAGACATCTGGTGATATCCTAAATTATGAACAACAAATTCAAGTAATAATCAATCTCTTTCAAATAATTGAGAATATTAGAAAGTGAATGACTCGTAATAATATCAATTCGTTTGATGATACTACTTGTATTGTACTCAAGAATAAGTGTATTTGAGGTTTATTGGCCTCATAGTTGTACATATTACTGAGTCTAGCTCTCATACAAAACTACAGTATAGAGAAAGATGATTGAAAGAAAAAGGGTGATATATCTGGTTCTAAGAAGATCAAGATCAATAGTCACAAGAAAATAAAGTATGATCATAAGTAATAAAATAGAAAGATGAGATGCTACATTTATGACAAGTTGTGTCACTTATCTTGCATAACTAGTATAGTAGCACTATCTTCTTCTTATGATTTTTGCATCTATTGCTAGCACCATGTTACTAACGGGTCTTACCCTATGTGGATTATGAACTTAGGAGCAATAGATCTTGTGACAAGAGATTGAGAGACATATATAGTGTACCATGAATAAAAATTTGAGTTGGTATAAGATGGATATATGTAGATGACAACAATAATGTTGAAGTCAATGGTTTGGCACAAGTAGTTGAGCTTGCGAAGTGGTCAAACCTTGTATCTACATGATATCTTAGGTGTACAAATTTTGGCACAATTTGGTCTCAATCATTGTTCTTCTGCGATTAAATCTAGTACATATGATCATGACAAACCATAAGTGTTCTACATAGTATGGATCTGTCTTTAGAACAAATGGTTCTTTGGTATTTGACAAAGGTTGACTACAACAACTATAATTTTAATAGTGGTTGATTTTCTATGATAGTCTTTTATAGTAATAGAGATATTGGAAAATTTTATGAAATATTAGGCTATGACATAATAGTTATGACATGAACCACATTGTTGGTGAAGGATATTTGTTTTATTCACTCGATGAAATCTTTTGGCCAAATTGTGGATACTGCCTAGTAATGAAAGTAATATGACTTTTTTTTTGAAAGCTTAAACTAAATGTTTCAATATCCGTTGGAATTGATTCATTTGAACATTTGTAGACTCATTAAGTTAACAAGATGTGGGGTATACTATTTCATCACCTTATAGATGATTTCACACGGTTTAGTGATATCTATCAGATTTCTTGCAAATTAGAAGCACTGAGATGCTTCACAAATTTGTTAATTAGAAAATCGAGAATCAGATAGAGAGAAAGGGTAAAACCTTGAGAAAAAACCGTGATCACAAAAATCTATTTGAGGGCTTTTAAAGAAAGGTGTGTGGTGGGTCCTGGGGTGTTATAAAATTAAGTGCAAAAATAAAGGATCCACTTAACCGCAAGTGTACGGTTGTCCCAAGTAATATATGATAATCAAGTTCGTTCTCAGGGACGGATTAGGTTCAACCCAAATATTAATCAGATAGTAGAGATAATTGTTAAACAGAAAATAAAAGATAATAATTTTTGTTTGGTTTTTGTAAAATAAAAAATGCAAATAAAGGAAAGACTAAATTAACTAAACAGAAAAGAAATAAAGCAAATAAAAGACTAACTTCAGATAAGAGAGATACTTGATCCTCGCAAAGGAATCTACTTAATCAATGTAATCTATGCTATGTTTAAGGGTAGAATTGGAATTATAATATTAGTCGGGACTCTAATATCTCCTAGCCCCCTGTCGGGTGGACCTAGAAGCTATCCTAAAGTATCATAAACACCTGTATGGTCGAATATGGCTCTTCGGATGATATGATTTTACCTCTTTGGCTATGTAACTAGTTAAGCCTGTCGGTCAATAACGGACATTACACGGGTATTACCTAGATCTGTATTCAAACCCCCCTGTCGGATGATCCATACGCCACTATATGGAATAGCCCAAATACTAACATCTAATTCTAGTTGTTCCTAAAAGAATTAGTAATGAAACAAAGTAATATCCAATACCTAAAACTCAATTCAATTTAAATCTAACAATCCCAAATTCAAAACATAGATTAATTAATTAAGGTTCATCCCTTTTATGCGATTCTCAAGTATATAAAAGTTTAGCTCATGGAAATATAAAATACTGAAACTAAATATAGAGACATCATATTTAATTACAGAAAAGAATTATATAACCTAAGTATTAGATGACTGTTGATGGAAGAACAGAATTCCTCCAGCTCTAGCTTCTCCTTTGCCTTCTTGCTCTGAAGTCTCTGACTCTCTCTCTAAGGATGTATATATTGAATGGTTATTGAGAGGTACTGAATAATGAGGTATAAGGGGTGTATTTATAGGTGTTGGAAGACCCTAGGTCGAATTTGCTTGGAGTGGAAGACAAGTCAAAGACTCTTAAATTCGTAGCTCTAAAAGATAAGATTCTGCTGATTTGATTTGGTCATATCTTTTTCAATAATTATCCGTTTGAGAAGTTCCAATATATGAAACTGCTTGTCTTGGAAAGCTCTTTATATTGGTGCAGACCATTCGTCCAGAATCCATACCAATATTTTATTATGATTTAATTCCTAAAACGTGGCTGGATTTCAGATTTCAAAAGGCAGCTTTATCTTTTCCTCCTTTGAATAAATCTTTACCAAATCTTCTTATTTCCATATAAATCTTCTTTCCTTTCATCTTTATCTTGACTTGGCCTCTAAGTAATTACCATTTATCTTTTAAAGCTTTCAAAATAAATAAATAATTAAACCGCATATGCTTTAAAAGAATAAATCAATAAATCAAGAAATCAAAATAGGAAAGTGCACTCTAAAAATAGAAACTCGACTAGAAATCATTTCCTAACACTCTAAAATACACTAAGACTTTATTCTAACTTTTTCTCCTTGGATTGGTCTTTCATGAAATTCAAGAACCAATTAACTTTGCATTAAAAATAGTCAAATTTACGCACAAAAGCTCAGATTCTGCAAATAGTTAATTTCCAAGGGGAGAAAGTGTAATATGATCAAATAAGCTTAAAAGTCTATCAAACAAGTCATTTATTCACCTAAAAGGATGTCTCCAATGGGCTAAGAATTAGAACAAATAGGGAGACATCAAGACCCCAAACTCAAACCTTTGTCGTCCCGACAAAGTAAAATAAAAACAAAGGATCTTTTAGGTGAACGCAGAAGGTAGAATCTAGAAAATAATCCCAAAGCAAAGCTTAAAACAAATTTCGTATAGTCTAACCTAGGAATTAATATACATTTACACTTATCATGCAAAATCAAATACAAAACAATATCAATCCAAAATTAATTTCACATTGCTAGAAGGTTACGCTTATTACTTAGCTCAAGATGGTGGCTATAGGGTGTTCCTCGATCCTTACTTGTGTTGAATGTTCCACTTAGAATAATCCCTATTAACTCACTGTGTATCTAGGAATCACGAGGACTTTATGGTTTTAGTATAGGCTGAAGGACGGTATGGTATGTATATTTGTTAAATTTGAAGTGAGCTTTTGGCTCTCTCCTCACTTACCATCAACAAACTGTCCAAGAGCTTGAGTTTTCACTCGAATAACGTTCTCACTCAACCCAATTGACGCGCTTAATTAGCGTCCCCAAATTAACCCAATAAGCACTAAGGATGATTCACTTAAAAATTTCCACTTTGCCGGTCCGAATATATTTTCATTTCAAATCATTCATTTTTTTCTTTTCTTTTGTATCGCCATGACTCTCTTTTAATGTTGAGATATCATGCTATTTTTTTCATAGTTATGCTTATTCATAACTTGAGCTCGAAGCTTCTTTTCCATTCACTATTACCCCGGCAAAGGGTTACAATACAATAAACCTGTGAATCATCAAAATATATAACCGACCACAATTGATAAGCTCAAAAATCCCAACCCAATAAATTCCCATATGGTGGACCCACCACCCCAAACTCAAGCTCAAGACAGGAAGTCTCAGGATCATGATTCAAGTGCGGGTCATATGGTCATACCTAATAATACTAAGGGATATTGGCTTATAATGTGGCGACAAAAGAAAGGCTTAAAGGCTAAAAATTTGTCTAAGAAGGATAAAATTAATTCAGGGATAGACAGCCAAAAAGGATTTAAAGGGCTAACAAAGAACTGCCTTTATCATCTTCCTATTTACACAACTTGTCTCTAGTTCATACCTAAGTGGGTTCTCTACTCATTTAGATCTCACGTTCTACGAACCACCTATTATCCTTAAGCACAAGTTTACTTCTTTTGCATTGTTCATTAATTCTTCCTATCAATTATCTCATATTTGCATGCAATCAAAGTGCGTTTACTACTAACTCCTAAAGTCAACTATTTTCTATCATTAGTTCATGAAAAGCATGCTTGATGGGGGCATTTAAAATACTCTACAGTCATCGCAACCCTAAGATTAAAGCATGTAAAACACAAAAAATTGGGATGAGGCAACGAACCCCACCCCAAACTCAAAAGTGAGTCGTGTCCCCACGACTCGAAAAAGACTCAATAAAGCAAATAAACTAATAAAACAAATAAGAAAGGGATAGGAAAACGTATCTGAACCAGCACAAAGCTGGTTTCCATGGTTGCGTGTAGGTTGAGCTCCTTGTGTTGCGTAGGTGGCATGTTGAACATTGCTCACTCCACGTAATATGATTTCCATAAGCTCCAACTCTTTTGTGATTTTCCTATGGGTTTCAACACCTCTTCATGATTATCCTCCCAAAATTCTTTCAACTACATCTTTCAACACCCAAAAGTAATACAAGCTTCTCCAACTTCTCTTTTCTCTTCATGGTATTCTTGACCTCCCAATCTTTGACATCTCAATGGACCCCAAACTCAAAACTTCAAATAATCAAAAACTAGAGAGGAGTTTTGAGATTTGATGTTTGATGTTTTGAGGATTTGTAATGAAGTATTATGGAGTCATATGAGATGGGTAATGAATATGTAATGGCTTGGGGAAGGTTTAATAAATAGGATTGAAGCTTTGATGAAGAGGCTAAAGCTTGAAGGAGAAGATTTCTTGATTTTCTTGAAGGATTGTGATGTTGGATGTGTGTTTGAAATGGATTAGGAGGAAGGATTTGATGTTCTTTGGTGTTGTAGTGGTCTTTGTGCAGGCTTTAAGGTGTTTTTATAAGGTTGGGAGCTAGAAAATTCGTGTGGAAGAGGCTAGGGTTTATCTCTTTAAGGTTAGAAGTTGACTGGGTTTCGAACTCTTCACAAACCGCCAGTCCGCGGTGCATCCCTGCGGTGCAGGGGGTAGTCCGCGCGCAACAGCTATTGATTTTTTTCGCTTCTGTCTTGACCCCGTGCTAGCACCCCGTGGTACGGGTTTTTGACCTGCGGTGTATAGGTGCGGTGCATGGGGTAGTCCGCACCATCTCCATCAAAAAACCCGCGGTACACACCCCGTGGTACGGGTTTTGCGCATGCGGTATAGGCCGCGGTGCACCGCGGCTATTTTTTCTCGCCTCTGGATAAGACCCGTGGTACAGACCCGTGGTAAGGGTTTTTGGGGCGCGGTACATCCCTGCGGTATAGGGGGTACACCACGGGGGTAGTCCGCGCCAGCCTCCAAAATTTTTTTTTTGCACTTCCTAACACCCCAAACTCGATTCCTGCACCAATAACACACTACCTTTCTCATTTCTTTTAAAAGTAGACACTAAAACTTGACACTTAACTTAGAATTATACACTAGAAATTTAAAAACTTAAAGCAATTTAAACATGGGTTGTCTCCCAAGAAGCACTTTTGTTTATTACGTCTTTAAGTTCGACGCGTTACCTTCCATGAAGATGGTAATGAGGCCCTTGCGGTTCTCCTCCGCTTGAATTCGCCTCGTCCTTGGCATGTAAGTTTCTGAACCTTCCCCCTTAAAATTTTGTTCAATCGATCTCTGAAAGGGGGAGGGTAGTATCTCCGTTTCGCCTTCTTACTTTCAGGACGAAACGTGTTCTTCACCACACGATAGTAGATGACCGTCCTCAATGGTATAAGCTCATTTTTATTCTCTTCAATCTCGCGTTCCTCTTTAAAGTGTGGTGGGTAGGTGCTCCTCCTTGCCGCTTTACTCTCGCGGTGTAGCACCTTTCTTGCGTAGCATCTATTGATCATTTGTAGTGATAGAGGTGATTTCGATATACTATCTCTAATGATGATTTGTGGTGGAGATAGTGATTGGTGAACTTTTTTTGGTGGGGATTCGATTTTATTGTGAACTTTGAATTCTTCGATGGATTCCTCAACCACTTCACATTCGTCTTCGCTTTCAACCCAATCTTCCACTATTACTTCATCATATTCTTGATGTGGAATCTCAATAATCTCGATCACCTCTTTTTCTTGGTTGCGTTCTGTATCATGATCATGTGCACGCACCATAGGAATAGCAACCTCAGTTTCAATTTCTAGGATTTTCGTTGCTACTCCTTCTTCCACCATGCTCGTAAGATTGTCAACCACATGGTGGTCTTCTTTTATAACCGGCATGATGGTCATATCACTATCACTAATAGCTTCCTTCAACACCTCCTCCTCAACTACTTCTTCCAGTTGATCTCTTCCATCCCTCGGGGGAGTGGAATCTTCATAAGACATACTACCCCATTCTTCAGCCATCTGTTGCAAGCGTGCAACGGTGGCGTTTGTTTCTTCTACTATGCGCTGGAGTTTAGAACGTATCTCATTGTCAATTTCTTGCTGATAGTGATGAGGTGGAGGTTGTTGAATGTTTCCAACCCATTGGTTGTTCCATCCTTGCTCCCAGGGATAATGATATGATGATTGTTGTTGATTATTCCCGATCCATTGGTTGTTCCAATCCTGCTCTTGCGGGTATTGATAGGATTGTTGGTAGAAGTTACTACCCCATTGTTGTTGTCCCGAAGAGTCTTCCCAATATTCATATGGATCGGGATCCGGGTAATGTCCTCTATACATCTTCAATAAAACTCTTGAGCATTACCTGAATAAAAATCTGTACAAAAAAAACAAAAACCAAACGTAAAACTGAAAAAATAAATAAACAATTACAACTACTAAAGATTAACACCGGGGTCACACGCTACCGTCCCCGGCAGCGGCGCCAAAAACTTGGTGGGTCCTGGGGTGTTATAAAATTAAGTGCAAAAATAAAGGATCCACTTAACCGCAAGTGTACGGTTCTCCCAAGTAATATATGATAATCAAGTTCGTTCTCAGGGACGGATTAGGTTCAACCCAAATATTAATCAGATAGTAGAGATAATTGTTAAACAGAAAATAAAAGATAATAATTTTTGTTTGGTTTTTGTAAAATAAAAAATGCAAATAAAGGAAAGACTAAATTAACTAAACAGAAAAGAAATAAAGCAAATAAAAGACTAACTTCAGATAAGAGAGATACTTGATCCTCGCAAAGGAATCTACTTAATCAATGTAATCTATGCTATGTTTAAGGGTAGAATTGGAATTATAATATTAGTCGGGACTCTAATATCTCCTAGCCCCCTGTCGGGTGGACCTAGAAGCTATCCTAAAGTATCATAAACACCTGTATGGTCGAATATGGCTCTTCGGATGATATGATTTTACCTCTTTGGCTATGTAACTAGTTAAGCCTGTCGGTCAATAACGGACATTACACGGGTATTACCTAGATCTGTATTCAAACCCCCCTGTCGGATGATCCATATGCCACTATATGGAATAGCCCAAATACTAACATCTAATTCTAGTTGTTCCTAAAAGAATTAGTAATGAAACAAAGTAATATCCAATACCTAAAACTCAATTCAATTTAAATCTAACAATCCCAAATTCAAAACATAGATTAATTAATTAAGGTTCATCCCTTTTATGCGATTCTCAAGTATATAAAAGTTTAGCTCATGGAAATATAAAATACTGAAACTAAATAGAAAGACATCATATTTAATTACAGAAAAGAATTATATAACCTAAGGATTAGATGACTGTTGATGGAAGAACAGAATTCCTCCAGCTCTAGCTTCTCCTTTGCCTTCTTGCTCTGAAGTCTCTGACTCTCTCTCTAAGGATGTATATATTGAATGGTTATTGAGAGGTACTGAATAATGAGGTATAAGGGGTGTATTTATAGGTGTTGGAAGACCCTAGGTCGAATTTGCTTGGAGTGGAAGACAAGTCAAAGACTCTTAAATTCGTAGCTCTAAAAGATAAGATTCTGCTGATTTGATTTGGTCATATCTTTTTTAATAATTATCCGTTTGAGAAGTTCCAATATATGAAACTGCTTGTCTTGGAAAGCTCTTTCTATTGGTGCAGACCATTCGTGCAGAATCCATGCCAATCTTTTATTCTGATTTAATTCCTAAAACGTGGCTGGATTTCAGATTTCAAAAGGCAGCTTTATCTTTTCCTCCTTTGAATAAATCTTTACCAAATCTTCTTATTTCCATATAAATCTTCTTTCCTTTCATCTTTATCTTGACTTGGCCTCTAAGTAATTACCATTTATCTTTTAAAGCTTTCACAATAAATAAATAATTAAACCGCATATGCTTAAAAAGAATAAATCAATAAATCAAGAAATCAAAATAGGAAAGTGCACTCTAAAAATAGAAACTCGGCTAGAAATCATTTCCTAACACTCTAAAATACACTAAGACTTTATTCTAACTTTTTCTCCTTGGATTGGTCTTTCATGAAATTCAAGAACCAATTAACTTTGCATTAAAAATAGTCAAATTTACGCACAAAAGCTCAGATTCTGCAAATAGTTAATTTCCAAGGGGAGAAAGTGTAATATGATCAAATAAGCTTAAAAGTCTATCAAACAAGTCATTTATTCACCTAAAAGGATGTCTCCAATGGGCTAAGAATTAGAACAAATAGGGAGACATCAGTGTGATGAGAATGGGATCATAAATAAGTTTATGATTTTTTTCATATGCCATGACATGGAATAGTAGGTAAAAGAAGGAATGTAACTCTCATGATTAAGGTGTATGATTGCGCAAATTAATCTCTCAATATATGTTTGGAAGATAAGTTTTTATTGCTACTCATATACTTATTCGTGTACCCACAAAGTTACTTCCATCAACTCCGTACGAACTATGCTTGATCTCCTGGGGGTTGGTATGATTGTGACTTATCCAATGAGTATCGAAAGTTGGGTCACAAAAGGTAAGAATGATTTATTTGGAAGATTTTCAAAGACTTTAAAGGATATGTGTTCAAGGTTGAACATAATGATAGAATTTAATAAGATTAAGTTACATGATATTTCATTTGGATAGTAATTTTTTTCCTAAGTAAAGGTGTGGTTATTGAAAATCTCATTTTACATGAATTAAATGAGGTTGATGAAGATGTATGCAATTTACCGTGTTACTAGATAAGGTACAACATGCACGAGGAAGGCAAGATTGCCTCGAATTTGACTCGAAAGAAATTATTGCATCACATAGTGAATCTGTTTCACAATAACTTCACCTAGAAGGAGTTATCAAGGGATATTTTGTTTTCGATTTAAGATCCATGGATAAATCTGTATGATTTGTCCATAAGACAAAGAAGAACCTCAGAGAGTACATGAACTCTTAATATCCTACTAGGAAAGATGGAGCAAATGAAGAGAAATCAATTCAGAAAGTTGGTTGGTCTTCCGAAGGACACAAAGTGATTGAGAATAAATAGATTCTTGAAATGAGAAGAAAACTAGACACTTCACTTGAGAGGTACGAATCTCGTCTAATGGCAAAAATGTAGTATTATATGGAATAAATTGTTTATTTGGAATAAACATTCTTTTATATAGTTAAGAGATTTACCTCATTTGGTTATATACTAGCTGTTGTGGTGTATCTTGATTATGATTTGCACTAGAGGATTTCAAAACTATTTTTCTCAGTGGAGAATAAAAGAATAGGATAAATTCATTGGAACAATATTTAGGATATGATGTTAAAGACCAAGAAAATACTATATGTAGATTGAAGAAGACAATCTATGGTCTCAAACAAGCCCAAAGACAGTGATTTTGAAATTTATGAGTCATTTCAATAAGTTCTTTTTGAAATGATATGTGAATATCACTTTGTCTACATATCAAAAGTTCCACAAAAAAGTGTATGAATTTATATCTCTATGTATTTGATATTCTGCAAGCTAGGAAAGACACGTGATTTGTCAAAATTAAGGAGTTGTTATCTTTCAAATCTTTGTTGATGTGAAAGTTATGAGAAATGTGAGCTCTATTCTTGATGTTATGATTCATAAAGAATGTTTGAATTTCTGTAGTCCCTATCTAAAGAATTATTCATCAAGAAGAGATGTAAACGCTTTTACATGTCATACTTTAATGTCATTAACACTCCAAATAGATGAGAGAATAAGCTTTAATCTTCTTATGTGTCTTAGTACTCTATCAATGAAAATAGAAAAGGTAAACAATGTCATATTAGTAATTACATACCGATGATATTATTATGTATGTCATGATAAGTACTAGGCCATGCATTTTGTTATGCTTTGGGTTTAGTTATCCATTTATCAGTGATGTTTGCTAGACCAGACATTAGTTATATCGTGGGTTTAATAAGTCTATTAAAAATTGAATTATGGACATAAGTATTGAAAACCTGAAATATGAGCAATGAGATGCCTTAAAAGGATTAGGGCTCATGCTATATGTTTTCAAATATAATATTTACACCTAAAATATATCCATATGTTAATTGGTTTCACAAATGGATGAGTGTAAATGTCTTTAGGTTGTGTATTATGGATGAAATATTGTCCCATATCCATGGAGTAGCAAGAAACAAACCCATATATTGCTATGTCCATTGTAAATGTTGAGTTTGGGCTTACTCAACTAAAATTCAAAAGGTTTGTTTGGTTTAAAAGTTTGTTTGTATTTTTTTATGATTCTCAAGTGATAGTGGGAGTCCAGCTTTAAAATACTATAATAGAGAAATGGCAATGACTTATGTGATGGACACATAGTATTATAGTATAACCAAACATATTGATATTAAGTATATCGTGATAAGAGACATTATTGCACATGGATTATGAAAATTTACAGTTAATACCCACACGTGATATTCTTGTAAAAATATATTTTGGAACTAATTGCAAGTTATGCAATTCAGATCATGTTGGATCTATATTGTTATGTATACAACAAAATAATGTGCAAAGCTATATTTCCATTGTTGAGTGGTAATATATATACGTGTGGATAAGTATGTCAGATAGACTATGATTGGCCTTCTCACACAGGAAATCGCCTTTGGCATTAGAGGATGCACAAGGATGAGACTAACTTATGTAAAAGAGTAACCCTTCATGTAAATAACATGAGTTACGAAAGTCGACTTAACACATGTTAAGATGAGATCACAAACATGTAGCGCAACATGTTAATTTTAATTTGTGATCGAAGTAGATCCCCACTATCTACTTAGTTTATAAAAGCTAGATATGAAATTCTTAATTGATTTCACAGAGGGTTGATCAATTAAAGGATTCATTTTTTACAACGAGGAATGTCTAATTATATATCTGTACGATATTAATGGATACATGACATATGACATAAAAAAATTGAATAATAACGTAGCACGCGAGTCATACCGTGTGTGCTTGCGACCAAAAGAAAGTGAAGAATTGATCCCTGTTTCTTCATTGTGTGAGATCTTTGAGTAGTACCCTTATTACTTTTGACTGAATTTGATGTTTTGATCTGGTGTTTGCTACTTTAGCATATTATCGATGGTCATGGATGATTCGACCTAACGGGGTATGTCTGGGAAAGCAACCAGGTCATTATAGAAAATGTCAAGTGCAAAAGGAAGACTAAAATGGATATCAAAGTGTGTGCTTGCAGGTCGACCAATCATGTAAGTCATCAAGGACTATGACATGATAGTGAGACACACGATGTTATGCTAGTGAACTCTTCCAATCAAAAAGATGATGTGATATGGAATCTGAGGGGTCAGAGTTACTATGATATTGATATTATAATTTTTATTCCAGGGAACTGCAAGATACATTAAAGGATTATGAATCGTTTGAGCAGCTATCTACCCTAACAGGTTTATAGCAAAAGGAATGCTCGTATGCTTGCCGGTCGCACGGCCTATTTGCCAAGTATGATAAAATTTATTGATATGTTTGAGATGAGAGAAAGAGTTGTCTGATGCATACAACATGAGTGTGAGAGTAAAGCAAGTGGGAGATCGAAAGAAATTGTTTTGGCCCTGACCCATATTGTAGGTGCCCATAATGGGTTAACCCGACCCATTGTGGTAATTATTACATTAATAACTAGTATATAAATAACTTCATGGAAGTAATTTTATTTGAATATATCAGACACATTTCATATACGCTTCTTTCTTTCTCTCTGCCTTATGCTTGAGAGAAACAAAACCATTACAAATTTTCTTAAAAATCTCTTTAACATATAATAGAAGATTCAGCGGCATTTAGGTTGTGGAATAGCAATCTTCTTCGATATGTAAGTGGATTCAATACCGGATTATTTCGATTCTTAATTCCGCCTAAAAGATTTTTCTAGAACCCTTTAATTTCTTACCGTACCTGGAATAAGTTCTTTGGGAAAGCATTCAGTAGCATATGTACTAGTACTTTTATTTGTCAATTTACAATATTCTCCTTGTAGTTCGCAGTGAGCACAACGTGGCTTGTCCCAAATCAGAGGATAACTTTCAGGGTAGAATACCTCTGGAGGAAGTATTGAATTGCTCAAGATCTTTGTGCAATTAAACATTAGTACGGCAGTCCAAGGGACATCTAAATCAATTGCATAAACATGGTAATCAGAACTGCTTAGGCAGGGGATAGGATGCATGTAAGAGCGTTTCCTTATCGTCGAACAATTGTAAAAGGAAAAGTGATAAAAATAAGGATAAGTAAAATATAATTTGAAGAGAGATAGAGCAGATAAACTAGGTAAGTCTAAGGTCTCGGCCAAGTTTAAGGATAAATTTAGGTAAGGAAGCAATCCTAGAAAGAAGCCATTCATATTGGATAAACTTACTACCTGAGACATATAATCAATCTTTTCCACAATAAACTTTTCTGGAAATGGAAGTTTGATCCCATTGAAAGATGCTTTTACCGGAAATGGTTGCTCAAAAACTGTCTCATTGCTCTGAGAACAATAAATGTCAAAACCAGGATACCCACAGTGATCTGCCTGCCGATCTTTGAGTAGAAATGGGAATCTGATTTCAGGGCCATATTTCCTGCACTGTCCTACTGGACAATCATACTCGCGTGAACCAAATTTTGTGGAGACTGAAATAAAGATGACACTGATGATGAGGTTGATTAATCTCATTTGTGTGTGATGTGAAAAAGTTACTAGCGAGTGTTGTTCCAATCAATTAAATTCAGTTGAAGTTTTTGTCATTCATGATATTGGCATACATATTATCTATAAGGAGCATTTTTCTTCCATTAACAAAAGTATTCCTAAAATCAGCCTAGAATTGAGAGTCAATCATCATGCTTGTAGACTGGGGTCAAGGCCTACCTAATTTCCTAAACTGATTTTCTACCCTACTAAAAAGTTATATTATTCAACCCGGATTTTACAATCTTCACTTGTTCTCTCCAACTTTCTAATAATATTTATATACTTTGATTTATTTTATTTTTACTGTGATAAATTATAAGAAATATATATTATATTAATATGAATAAAATAAAAGAAATGTAACAAGAGGAATAAGAGAGATCATACAGCAAAATTTTAGCAAATAAATTTAGATAGTAGTGGAATTTAAATCTCAGAGCTAGTCTAAGTATGTGACTAAATATATTGTCTTTCGTCGATCTTGGACGCTTGACTGTGATACTTTAAATATACTCAGGTATGGTCTAAAGGAAGGTTTTTTCTTGTTGACGTTCTAAAGTCAGAATCAATAATATGAACGTGTAGGAAGGCTCTCAGTGATGTGAAATCAATGAGAGACAAAGGTATGAAAAATATGTGTATATATGTAGAGGCGTAAAATTAGAAATTTAGATATACCTTTTCTTTCAAATGACTAGCGCTATATATAGACAAGTTACATAATTTGAAAAGACATCTACCTTGAGTATAATCCTTCGTGGAGACGGACTCTTGCCTTAATATATCTCGACCGATAGTATAATTCCTATCTCCCAGTAGAGGGGAAAATCTAAAGGATTTAGCCTCTTTTCTCCTCTAGAAAATTTATCTTCTAAATTTTCCCAAATCTTTCATAATCTATGTCTAACTATGTATTTAATATCCTATCAGTTCAAGACCCACCGCCATGAGATATAAGCAAGCGTGGGTGGATTTGAGTACGTGGTTGGTGAAATCGACCATGCATTCTACTATTTTCTATTGATCGATCTTTCCTGTGTTAGCCTATCGGAGAACATATTGAATATGGTCGCTTGATTTTGAGTAGTAATGTAGTCAACATCACTAGTCATATACTAGCCAGAGGTAATTTTACACTTATAAACTACCCCGTTGGATTTTGGTGAAATGGATGTGGCATATTCTTATTATGCATATGGCTCTCTAAGCCATAATTCACACTTCGATTGTTGTCAAGGAGCATTGATTTGTTTACCTTTGGGTAGAAGACAATCAAACAAGTACAGATTTCCCACCTTCTCATTTTTACCTTGCATTTATTGGTACCAATAATGTTGAGGTTTCATAGCTTAGAATAATAAACACCTTTTGTTAATTTATCTGACACGTGGTGCATTTTGAGTTGTGGGTCAGTTGAGATGATAGGGGAACATATGCATTAGATTACAAAAGGAAGAGACAAAGTATGGAGAATAAGAACAAGAATGTACCTGGGAAACCAAAGAAAAGGCGATTCTCATTCGTGAACCACATGAGAAGAAACCAAAGCCCGATGTACCTACACAACCAAACAAGAGGTACAAATTGAGAAACAAAATTACGGCCGAACCAAAGAGGAAAGAACCAATTTTCACTAATCATGGTTCATCCTCGACTACGTAAGAAAGACCAGAGACCTTTGAACCCAAGCCTATGAAGCCTTTGATGCTGGTGAATAGGATTATCAAGTTAGAAAAGAAGCACCATTGCAACGTCATATACAAACTGAATCAAGCAAGAGGAATCGACAAAATCATGGAAAAATTTGGGGAAGCGCTATTCTGATCATGAGTTCGAGGAGATGTGTGTCGTTCGTGTAATATCTCCTAATCCCTCTCCTTAATTTCTTATATGTTATTGCACATGAAGATATATTATTGCTTTTTGAGTTTTTTCAAGTCATGGCGTCACGACTCAGTTTTGAGTTGGGCTGAGGACTCGTTATCATCATTCCCATTTTTAGTTTTAATTACTTTACAAAAATCATAAAATAAAATTTAAAAAAAATTGTACAAGGAATAGGTTTAGAGTGTAATGAATGTACCTTTTAAGCATAAATTTTAACAAGTCAATGATTGTAAGTATTGTATTTTTGTACAATAATACAACGCGCGTAAAATATTTGCATGAAAACATTAAGTAAAGGATGAAAAGATTAATAAGCAATGCATAGAAGATAAGTTTGAGCTTAGGGAGTTTTGAGTGGTGTGTAGAACATGAGGTCCGAACTAGTTGATAATCCGCTTAGACTATGAACTAAAAGTAAAAACATAATGAGACCTAGTAGTTAGAAAAATGAGAAAGTCAATTATTTGATAAACCACTTAAAGCCTTTAGCTTGCTCACCCAAATTGTATTGAATTTAATATCTGCCTTAGCCTCTTTTTAGCCTAAATCCTTCTTTTGTTGCTACATTATAAGTCATACCCTTTATTTTATAGGACTTTCCTATATGACTTGCACTCGAATCGCAACCCTAAGACTATTTGTCTTTAGAGCTTGAGTTTGGGGTAGTGGAACCTCATCACGAGAAAACATTAGGTGGGGTTTTTATGAGTTTCTGTGTTAGATATATTGATGATAATATTTATTTTAAACCTTTGTCGGGGTCTAGAAAAAAAATGAACATACGTAGCATGGCATCTCACATCAAAACGAGTGTCATGGCTAACTTACAAAAAATTAATTGAAAAGATAAATCCAAAGAAAAGAACCAGCAAAGTGGATTGTAGCTGTAAATCATCGTCAAGGTTATTGTGTTAATTGGGGATGCTAATAGAATCGATATATAGGTTGAGTGATATCTTCGAGTATAAACTCAAGTTGCAGGGTGATTTGTTGATGACTTCATTAGGGGAAAGCATTGGGTGGGGTTTTAACAAGTTTGTATGTGAGATATATTGATGACAATATTTATTGTAACCCTTTGTCGGGGTCTAGATAAAAAAATGAAAATAAGTAGCATGGCATCTCACATCAAAACAAGGGTCATGGCTAACTTACAAAAAATTAATTGAAAAGATAAATCAAAAGAAAAGATCCAGCAAAGTGGATTGTAGTTGTGAATCATCGTCAAGGCTATTGTGTTAATTGGGGATGCTAAGTAAGAGAATCGATATGGTCTGAGTGAGGATATCTTCGAGTATAAAATCAAGTTGTAGGGCTATTTGTTGATGTTTAGTAAGGAGAGAGCCAAAATATTACTTCGCATAATCTAAGTATACGTATCACACCATCCTTAAGCCTACACTATAACCAAAAAGATGTTAGGATTACTAACAACATGGTTAAGTAACATTTGATAGGTTAGAGAATATCTAGGTGGATCATTAGACACAAGATAGGACCAAGGAATACCTTATAACTTCATATTAGCCTAAGTGAAAACCACTCTTTTATGCATTCCAAAATTAATCTACTCTTGAATTTATTGCATGTTTATTGTTTATTTATTATGTGTACGTGTATATTATTGATTGTTTTTCATTATTTGATTATAAACTAAACCATTCTTTGCTTAAGGATTTCATATGTATGAACCATAGATGATTTAATTTGATGTTTTTTGATTAGGAGATTTTATTAGTTAAATAAATTGAAATGATTCCATTGACTATATGCTTGTGGTTGTTTCCTACTCTTACCTTGATAAAGTATTCGGTAGTGTTAGTAATAGGATGACTGGGAAGGGGTCGGATTGCAGACATAAATATATAGGCGCTTGGTGTGCGTTAGTGGTAAGGAGGCCTTGACTAGCCAAGTAGTCCATAGGGTGTGAACCAAATATGTCTAAAAGTATTGTAGGGTCACTTGAGGGAGGTCCTGAATACTGTAGGATAGATTTTTATTAACCTAGGTTGGATTGGGAAGAACTTTGACTCTGGACTAAAGTTAAACGACCATTTTGCCCTTTCATTTAGAAACATCGAATATTTACCTTTGGGAATGATTAGCAAAAATCAGGAACATTTCTCTAATGTTCAACCCTTTATTAGTTAATTTTCATTTCCTCTTTAGATCCTCATTTGATTACTTCATCTCCGCACTTTAGTTTTAAATAACAAAAAACTTAATAAATATTTCCCAATTAATTTCTTGTATTCACAACTTAATCTACCATACTCGTAAAACACAATTATTGTATAACCTTGATAGACCTTATAGAGACGATAACCTTTCATACTTATCAAATTATTACTTGTTAACAACACGTACACTTTCGAGAAGTCACCCTCCTATTGTTTTGATATATTATCACACCTATGGGGATGAAATTTGGCCACCATCGAGAGCCCTAATTCCAAAGACTACTATTAGAGGTATACAAGTAGATATCAATACTTCCACTGATGCTATGTTTTCTGCATTAGAGAATCAATTGATACAACTTGTTATAATTGATAAAAAAAAGGTATTTATGGTAGAAAATCTGAGATGAATGTTGTGAAAGAAATGTATGGTTGTTCGAATCATGGGGTAAATGATCATAGTTGGGAATAGCGTTCTAATACTCTGAAATCACTTTTCTTTGTGACGAATCAAGGGAACCACCACTTGTGTGGTCAATGCTATGGTTAAGGATTTTGAAACTACCATACTCGTAAAACACAGTTGTTATAACCTTGATAGACCTTATAGAAACGATAATCTTTTATACTTATCAAATATTACTTGTCAACAACATGTACACTTGCGGGAAGTCAACTTCCTTTTGTGTTGATTTATTATCAAGCCTATGGGGATGAAATTTGGCCACCATCGAGAGCCCCAATTCCAAAGACTACTACTAGAGGTATACAAATATAGTGATACTTCCACTGATGCTATGTTTTCTGCATTAGAGAATTAATTGATACAACTTGTTATAGTTGATAAAAAAAGGTATTTATGGTAGAAAATCTGATATGAATGTTGTGAAAGAAACGTATGGTTGTTCGAATCATGGGGTAAATGATCATAGTTGGGAATAGCGTTCTAATAATCTGAAATCACTTTTATTTGTGACGAATCAAGGGAACCAGCATTCGTGTGGTCAATGATATGGTTAAGTATTTTGAAACTATCTGGGCTTCCAACGATCAAACCCAAGTGGGGTCACGAATTAAGGTAATTCATATCAGCCTCGCCCTTAAGGAAATGTTTATCAATCGAAGCCTCAAAACATTTATCAAGGAGCTCCGAGTTATGGATTTCAAGCTCCACCAAATCATGTGTATGATGCATATACAGATACTATTACGCAACAAGCGCTCCCCTATCATCCTCAATAAGTCTCCACTAGTAAGGTACAACAAACATTGAAAGAATTTATGATAATGATGAGAGTGAATCTGAAGGAGAATAGCGAAAGGATGAATGAGCATTCTTCTTTGTTAAAAATGCTGTAAAATCAAGTTTCACAACCCGTCAACCATCTACAAGGCTGTCCTCAAGGTCAACTCCCAATCAATACTGAAAATCTGAGAAATATGGAAGTTTGTAAGGCGATTTCACTAAAGAGTGGAGAAAACTACCCCCTCTTCTAGTAGCCTATATATAAAAAGAGAAAGAGTCAAGCCCAAACCGAAATAATGTTGAAGATGTAGTTGAGTCGTTTTTTAGTAGTGATAAACTCGAGGAAGCATCAAAGAAGAAAAAGATGAAAGACTTAATGGTTAAGGAGAATCGATCTACACTGTTTTTCCCAGCACATATTCAAAAGAAGAACAAAAATCAAGACTACAAGAAGTTCATGGACATGGTACGTAAACTAGAAATAAATTTTCTGTTTGTGGAAGCACTCCAAATAATGCTGAAGTGTTTGAAATTTATAAACGATTTCCTTTCCAACAAATGGATATATGAAGAAGGATAATTAGTTGGTTTGAAAAAAGAGTGTAATGGAATTTTTTAAACTAAGTTACCGCCAAAGTTGAAAGATCTCGGAAGTTTTACGATTCCTACTTTTATTAGTGAAGGATGGAACTAGAAAGAATTTTGTGGCTTAAGAGTGATTATCAATCTCATTACAAGGTCTTCTTTGGATATATCATGAAGTCATTGACATGTGAGAGGTAACGGAAGTCAATTCTAAGTCGAGACACGAAAGTTATGCTATTTTTGTGATTTGAACTTGGACAACACTAGCCAAAAAAAGGTTAGACTATTTATAACCCACCTAAGTGAGCCCATACGGCCCTAACGTTTCGGTCAAGTATATAAGCATATTAGAAGCTCCCATTTCAGTACACTTCAATTTTCATCAATTTTTTTAGTAGAGATGGGAGAAAAAACGCTTGGTTTAGAAAAGGAGGGTTTCCACCCAAGTTCATCATTTTCCACCATTACACAACCATTTCATTCAGCATTTTAGGTTAATTTTACTCTATTTTATTTTCTAAACATGCTTCTGGTATTATTTTTCATTAATTATCATTAATTTTTAGTTATTTAGTATGAACTAAACCTCCTTTTCATAAGGCTTGCAATGAGTATGAACCATAAGTAATTATTTTATATGTTATTTGGATTTAGGATATTTTCTATTCAGGCCTAGATCACGTATTGGATAGTATAATACTTTTGTCTAACACCATGATGGGGGATCGGATTTCGGAAGTAGAATATAAACGTCTAGTGTGCGGTAGTGAATGAGATATCCTACCTACCTAGATAGTCAATCGGGTTTGAACCTTTAGCATTTGAAAGAATTAATAGGGTATGCTCAGATGAGGACTTTGAGGGTTTGTTTGGAAGTGTCCTGATTATCATGAAACAGTTAATTTTCCCTTATATCTAGAAATATCTAATTAGTTGACTTCGAGAATTACTAGCAACTCTCATGCATACCTTTCTCATACTCACTTCTTTCGTTTAGTTTAATTTTGATTCTCTCTTAATTGATTTTAATTTTTTTTATTATGAAAAAAATAGTTTATTTATATTATTTGTCTATTACCTTGTAACTAAAGTATTATTCTCGTAGATACATTAATTATAACCTTGATAGTCCCTGTGGAGACGATATACCCCGTTGCTTACTTTTATTACTTGTCGACAACCTGTGTACTTGCGGGGAGTCAATCGTCTTTAGGCGCTAATAATTTATCACACCTTGGGAGACGACACTAAGCATACTGTTTGGTTTATAAACCAAGCTTATCTTTTAAGTATTATTACAAATCTCTATCTATCTCTCTCGCTCTCTTTCTTCGCTTGCATCTTATGTTCCTCACTCTTTTCCTCACCATTTCCTTGTGTATAATAACTTTTCTTGGAGAAGAAAACATTATCCTCAAGTGGACATATATGATCGAGAAACTTGATGAACTCCGGTGTGGAGAGTTTTTTTTAAACCGGGTGTTTAGAGAATAATGCTTTTAAATGTTTGATTTTGGAATTTAGGGCTACCCAAATCTTCTTTTGTTCCTTTTTATAAAATTTTTTCGTAGGATCAATCATCTCTCTAGCCCTTATAATCGAATTGGAAAATGGCCCAAAGAATAAGTTAGTTTGGTTTTATATTATCTTATACAAACAATGGGCCACTTACGTGTCTTATAGATATTAGCATGCTACTCTCACTGTCCAATGCAATAGTATTTTTACGGCGTGATTTGACCTGGCTACCTTTAACATTTAATGCAAAAGCCGCCTCTTTGTACAAGTTGACACAAGCATGTGGTTGTTTTCACACTTTTCTTTTAATTTTGAATTTTCTTCTAGTTTGTGTAAACTTTAGCTCGTTAGACCCAGATGATTTAACTCTTTCTTGACATGCTCTTTTTTTTGTTCAAATTTTTCTTGACATGCTCATTGATCATAAGTTTAGTTATTAGTTTTGGTTCACTAACATCTTTGTACTTCGAATTGTTTCCAGTTGTGATGACTACTTCACATCCTTTATCATAAGGGTGGTTTGTAGAATAGAAATTCGTATTTTGAAGGCGGAAACTGTGAGTGGAAAAAATATACTGAGTTGGAAAAAAATGAAAAGGGGAGAAAAATAGCTAAAGAACAAAGGGTTTTCAAGAAAAGAGAGAGAGAGAGAGAGAGAGAGAGAGAGAGAGAGAGAGAGAGAGAGAGAGAGAGAGAGAGAGAGAGAGAGAGAGAGAGAGAGAGAGAGATTTGAGTGGATGAAATGAGATCTATTGTTTATTTATCACATTTTTGCCACCACCATTCGGACTCGGTATACCACTAGGATAATACATCCTCATTAGAATTGTTTTGATAACAGCAAATATGTTGGTGACAAATCCGTCATATCTTCTCCCACACCCTCGGTGTAACAATTAACTCTTTCTCAGCCTTATCTTCAACTTGATTCTCAATAATTACCTCATCGAAGCTAAGCTTGGTTGCTTCTTTTATCGTTGGAGTCTCTACTTCACTACGTGCAACTTATGGAAATTCCCCTTCCTTTTCATCTTGAATATTAAACTTCTCAAACGCATTGAACCAAACATTGATATCATTAGTATTCGTAGCTTGGCAACTTTTCTTAGATGGACATTATTGTAATTGCTCAACTGTTTTATTACATTGCCAATTGTCGTTCCATCAATTGAATATGTTGGTTCATGCTCTGTACCAATACAGTAGCATCGATTTTTGCCTCAATCTTTATCATAATTTGGATCAAAAAATTTATGAAATAATCGAGGTTCTCTTCCAACTTTCTTACATCATCATGTGGATGGGTTGGAAGTTCTTTTTGAGCATGATCCTTCTCATACGGATTTTGAAGATGGTTGGCAATCTGTGAGGCATTGTTTCCCCGACATTTCCAACATAACAGAATACCCGTTCTAATTATTATATCTCGCTTTCTCTTGCACCGTTTTCGAGAAAGATTACACGGTGTGTTGAAGCTCTGAACACTCTTCCAAAAAGTGCCTGGATATCTCATAGTTCAAAAATCCATACTCGGTATTTATATTCATTGGCACAAGAAATTTCATCATACCTAAGAATCTACAAATAGAGAAAAAAAAATAAAAGACAAGTGTAAAATGGAAAACCGACTAAAAACAATCACACTAAAGCTAAACATAATAATTAACGTTAAAGACAACGGCAGCGGCACCAAAAAACTAGTTGTCACTAAGGTGTGATAAAAATAATACATATAAACCAAACATATCGAGAGAGCGAATACTTTCCACAAGAGTACGGATCATTGACAAGTAATAAATTAAGTATAAGAGTATCATCTCCACAGTGACGTATGTCGTTAACTCTAGACTCATGTTCTTATAATGTGTAGGATTTATATGTTTAACTAAAGACATAATTAAAAGGAAATAATTTTTTAATTGGTTTTTGAATTAAATAACTAAGATGAAAATAATAGATTAAACCACAAAATAAATGAATATGATTTCGAAGGGTAGATGTGAGATTAGCTCGAGTTTGCTAGTAATCCCTATCCTACTAAGTCGGCAATTTCAGTTATATAGGTGAATTGGGTCATTATAACTAACCGGGGTTATAATTTTCTTCTAACACCCGCCAGGGTAGCTTAGATGGATGCCTTACAATTACTAGAGTCCTTGGTTAAGATTAACCTACACAAAAGTTTGGCGATATACACTACCCCTAGGTGATTATTTGGCTATGCAAACTCGTTAGTTCACTACCACACACCGAACATATATGAAATAGTTACATACCTAAACCCATGCCATGGTGATATTTAAAGTACATAATTCAATCTAAAATGATCAATTTCTATAAAGCAAATTTACATCAATTCATTGTCATCTAATGTAATTAATCCCAATTCAATAAAAATAATTCCCAAATAGCATAGTTTATCAAATTGTATTTATGGTTTATACATGAATTCATATTAAATCTTTGGAAGTCTAATTTGTAACTAGAGCCAAAAAAATCAGAGTATAAAAATAACAGAGTCATATTTAGGACAAGAAACTAATATTAATTTATCTTAAGATTAATGGTGGAACAGTGTAGAACTGGTGCAATAAGGCTCGAACTTCTTCTCCAAACTTTTCTACGTTCTTCAATTGTGTCTCTTGACTTATAATTCTTAAAAGTAATGATTAGGGATATTTTTAAGTGACCTAATACAACCTAAACACGCTTTCCTTAGAAGTGGACTGGTTTGACCCACACCAGCATTAACTTTAATAATTTCTTTAATTTAGCTCCAAATTATAAACCATCAGCCCCCAAGTATTCTTGACTCCATGTACTAGTGGGATATCAATGGGATCAAACAAAATCTTCATGAATATTACGTGTAAACCTAGACAATTAACTTTCTAAATATGGCCGGCTACTCTTTTCAGTTTCTAAAATGTGGCCTCTTGGTCCTTTTACCTCTTTTCTTTGGATTTGATCTTCTTTTCTTGACTACTTATCCATGATCTGGGAAGTAATACCATACAAAGTACCTAAGAGTTTCACACTTAACACGCAAATTATGCATAATTCGCTCTAAAAGTATTAATTCTCCAAAACTAGACAAGAAAAAACTATCAAATAATAAGTAAATACATCTACTAAGCTTAATATAATCCTGAAATAATGTCTCGGGAATATATTATAGCTATCACAAATATGGAGACACCATCTACCCATAAAAACTATGATGGTCAAGTAGTTCTAATACGTTTTGGTTAGGTTGCTTCTATATCTTTTTTAGTCTGAATGAAATTAAGAAAATATGTAATAGATACTCTATGTTACTAATTGGAACCCAAGATATGGTCCTAGAGGGAGGGTTACATATGAAATTGAAATATAAAAATTTATCTAAGACTAATGCTAAATAAAAATATGCTTTTTATTTAGATTTTTATATATAGATGCAAGGTTAACTAAACAATAACTCTTAAGATAAGTGTTTTGGAAAGCAATCAGCAAAATACAATATACATCAAAAGACAATATCGTGAGTGGAAATTTAGATCCCCAAAGGTGGAGATAAATGGGAAAAATGAAGTGGTGAAATATCCTATGAGAAGTGGAATAGCGCTTCAAAAAGTAATTCTAAGGAGAAAGAGAATGATGAGTCTGTAAGTAGTATACATAAATGGAGTCGACGTTTAGATTTAGGTATTATATATACTACTTACAGGCTTCATGATTCTGTTTCTCCTTACCATTACTTTTTTGAAACCCTAATCTACTCTTCATATGCTATATCACCATTTTAATCCACCGCCTTTATCTCTGCCTTTTTGGATCTAATTATTCCATCATGATATTGTATTTTGATGTATATTATCTTTTGCTAATTGCTTTCCTAAACACCTATCAGCAATCTTCTGCATCTAGTTTCTTTTGGATTAAATTAGATTGAACTTAGTCAATAACACTTGTAGATCCCTAAAAATCACTAAAACCCTAATTTTGATTTTAACCCTAGCTAAATATGATAATTGTGAAAATGAAGTGTTTAATGTAATTCCTTAAATATCAAAAGTTTTCAAATGGTAGAAATGCCTTCCCTAAAGAGGTTTTTTGTTTTTTATTATTTTTCAAATGAATTTAAATGCTAAAATTGAATTATATTAGTCACATATCGCACACATGGGTCAATTAACATAGTTTTTTAGATGGATTTTGTGAAAAATGGGCAACAAGTCGCATTTTTAAAATACAGGGGTACGTAGAGATTCTAAAATATGGAGGTAAGTTGACAATCATGGGCATAAAACAATCTCATAGCTTTACAAAATCACTGTTAGATTACACAAACTAATCTACATCGGTTTATAAACTACTCTATTCATTTTATTACTCTATTCATTTTATTCACTTTAACACATTTATTAACATGTTCAAAAATAAAACATCATATAACCCGTGGATAATTACAAATCTAAATATAACATACATAAAAATCTATATATACACCAAAAAATAATTTTTATATACACTTGATTATAAAATCATGCAAAATCTTATAAATTCTTACACTCGTCGCATAAGTATAAATAGATTAATATAATAAAAAATTATATACAATTATGCATACCTTAATGAGCTTATGCACAAATAATATTATAAGACTCGACAATAAGTAAATCAATTTAAACAATTTCTTATAACATAAGAATAAACCATTTAAAACATATAAATAGATCATGAATTAATAAAAACCAATATAGATAAACATGTAAAAAAAATCATTAGTCTAAACAAACAAATAAACAACCATCAATGATCTATAAAAACCACTTAGATTTATTTTATATATGTATAAAATATTAAACACATAAATAAAATACAGAGAAATAAAATAAATAACGTACTTTAATTAACAAAGGGGTTTGTAATAATGCTTAAGAATACACAGCCATTTGGCTTTTAATATTTATACAATAGGTATAAAAATTGAACAAAACTAACAAATAAATTACGAGTCTGAAAATTATATATACAATAGGAATTAAATAAATAATAAATAATACATACATACATTAGAAAAGTAGAAGAAATTACATAAAACTTGGTAGTGATGGTGATTTAAACCATTCTCGAATCAACCGCGAGTTCTATAGATCCAAGCATGTGAAAGATCTAAACGAATCAATCATAATGATTAGCACAAACGAAAATTACACAACTTGGATTGACGAAATGGAAAATTGAATTCTATCATTTAACGAATGACATTAGATAACCTAAGAATTTTGATAGATTTAAATGACAACCTATACTTTTGAAAAGAGAAGACATTTAATGTGTATACTTAGCATATAAATCATCATAATTAACTTTGACTTAGGTCAATAGACTACTTATTGATGATTTCACTTACTTTAGAGTTAGGGTTTAGTGTGCCGGAGAGAGGAGAGTATGGTGAGGCATATATGATAAGATAAAATGAGACAATAGGGTTGGGTCGAGGGGTTATATATATTAAGGTGTTTCAGTATGAACAGTGTACATTTTTATCAAATTGGGCCTGCGCAACAATTTTTTTATCTGAGGCCCAAATCTTCGAGCCTCGGTTTTTTATGCTGGACTTTTATATTGGGTTTCAGCGAGTGGGATTATCCCAGGCCGATAAAAACATGAGTTAGGTCTCTATAACCCGGTTGGTCATGACAATGCTCAGGCCTAATATAGATTTGTTATATTTTGTAGGTTTTTTTTCTAATTGTTTAACGATTTGCCAAATGAAGGGATGGGGGAAGGGCTTTAGTAGTGGGGAGTGTGATTCAAATTGGTGAGAGCGGTTGGGGGTGCCAAACATGTGGGGTAGGTGATATTGGAGTTACATTTATATTTTTTCCTCCCTTTTTGTTTTCCCATTTGTTTGATACTAGTAACTATTATATTATTACGGTTTAATTTATTTACAACCTAAATTATAGTTTAGCAAATATAATTTAATCTCAAATTAAATAAGGTATCACAATACAAATAACTATTTTTCTCCTTCATTTTTTTCGTCAAGTGAAAACTGTGGTATTAACAAGATAACCAAAAGAGACTAAAAAATTGTACATCCGACGGAACAAGTAAAAAATTGCTAATCTAGCGAAATTCTAAGTGTAGTCTTACTTTCTCCTAGATAATACGAGTATATACAATGTAATCTAAGATAAAACCTACCATCTGAAAAGGGAAGATGAATATACAAGGAAAAAAAGGAGTGATAGAAACAAAGTTGAACTCCCTTGAGAATAAAGTCATGGGTAGTGACCACTCCCTAGTGAACTCGGTTTTTTTGTGTTATCCAGACGGAGTAAAACATAGCTGCAAATCCAATACACCAAGCTTTCCCCCTCCAAGTCACTCATGCCTTCATCTTTATGAGCCATTATAGAGAGCTCTATATGGTACTCATCGCTCTCGAAATTCCTAACTACAATCTCACATCCAGACATATATCCTCTATGACTCTAAACACAAAGAATAAGTGGCTTGCCGACTCAAACCATCTCCACACTGTACATAAGTCGGGTCCATATCCATAAAGTTTATTTAATCATTGGGTTGTAAACAACCAAAGAGCATCATCCAAATAATAAGAAAGTGTTTGGGAATCAACTCAAGACCCAAAAATTGTTTGCACAGGGTTAGTAAGAAGATTGTGTCTAAAAGACATCGTATAGTGTCTCATAATGCTCGTAAATGGATTGATCGCTCAAATCAATATAGGTGTATATATATGATTGGTAGGGGTGACTCAGACCAACATGATGATATGGAACTAGATGAGTTCTATATAGCACATGGTGCATGAGGCTTAGTCCAAGCCCATACCCCGTGTCTCACATCTAAGGTCAACTGTGGCTCGTTCTAGTCTAATAACAGTGTGACACTAGCAACTATCAGCTCCCCTGGTAAATTCAGCTAGATCATCTATGACTTGATCAACCGAGGCTCCGTTCCGGACATTATCATATTCAACTATGGATCGTTCAAGGCTAATACGACATACGAGACTACTAATTGTTCCCCTGGAACATTCAACTAAATCTTATAGTCTTTGATCATCCAAGGCTTGTTCTAGTACAATAACACGTATGAGACTCGAGTTCCCAACAATGTTCACACATGGTTAGGGAGAAAATTGGGCTCGAAAGTCGTCGTTTAGGGGTTTGAACGATCATAAATTTCTCTATATCTCAAAAATTGACTTGTTTGACTATTTGATTAGAGGTGTTGACTTGGGTCGTTTTTGTGATGATTCATTCATGAAATGATGGCCATTCTAGGGTCCCACACTCCCGCACACCCTCACACAATGGATATGTGACTTGGTGGTCCTACTCACATGTCTTTTTTGATTGAAAGAGTTGTTGCACTCTCATTGACTGTTTATGGACATGTGTCACGTTCTGGTTCATTGGATGTGCACACACATTTATCAAAGGGGTTGTATGGTTGATGTGATGTGGCATATGTTGGTTCGTATTACAAATCTAGTAATCAGTTAAAGTTGTTATTGTTCTTCAATAATGCTAGTCAAGATGGCATGACGTGACTTGATCTTATTCGCTACCATAGTACAATCAACAACTAGAGCCTTTGAATAGTCAACTTCACCTAGTGGAAGCTTCATGTGATATGTTGGTCAACAACTGCTAGTTCCTTCTCAGCTCCACGTGTCACACCCGGATTGACTGACCCTGAATTGTCAGATTAACCATAGTTAGTGAAGGCATCGTATGCTTTCTCATTACCTCTGGATGTGACAGGGTTCTAATGGATGGATAATGTCAACATCCATGCAGGGGATTGGTCAGTTGTGGAATTTTCAATGCATATACAGTATTCACCATTTGAACAGAATGTGGTAGTCTTCTATTGGATATGTCCGTTGAAATTTCAACACTTGCCTGATTCCTTTCCTCGATTACGTGATTCAACATATTTGATTTATCGAAAGTAGAATCCCATGTGACCCAATAAATTTCTAACACCCTTCATATAAATCGAAGGTGGTAAAGTATTAATTACCTTGATCTTAGCACGTCCAACCTCCATACCTTTAGTTGAAACATTATTCCCCAACACGATTCTCTCACAAACTATGAAGTGTCACTTCTCCCGATTCTAAACATGGTCAGTCTCTTTACAACGTATTAGCACCTCAATATTATCAAGGCACTCATCAAGGCTATTACCAAATACCAAAAAATCATCCATATAAACTTATAAGACCTTATCTATCATATTTTACCCCACGACTGTTCTTGATGGGATGACATCATTATTTTCATTAAAGACGGTAGTGATTCGGCCTTTATTTGGGTCACATTGAACTGGACTCGCCCACTCTCTATTTAAGATCTAGAAAATGATTTGCAGATCTATTAAATTGATCACTTGTTTCTTTACCAATTCCTTCATCACTGACATGAGTCTTATTTTCCACTCAATCAAATGAGAAATCTCTTCAAGAATCAATTTATGGTGGAAAATGGTTGGAAAAATACCTTTGATGTCGGTAATAGTCCATCCAATTGCCTCTTTGTTGTCTTTAAGCACATGTAGTATCCTATATTCTTAAGGACTTTAAAGCTTAGCGGCAATAATCGTAGAAAAAGTATTATTCACACATAGATGTGCATACCTCAAATGAGAAAGAAGGGTTTAACCTTGAGTTTCAGAGGAGGTTTAATACATGGGTTTTTATTGGTTCAATCTCCCTTGAATCTCAGATTTGTTCATATGCCTTCAATTTTGGTCTTCCACCCTCACAACCTAGAGCAGCCACAACATCGGCTAGCTCATCGTATAACTCCGTCAAATAAAGTTTTAAGGCGTCTTTAAAATATCATCCAAATTCGTTTTTATTATACCTCTTGCGTGACATGATCGATGACATCTATGTGTGGAAAATATCTCGAGTATCGGGAAATTTCATCACCTTAAACATATTGAATATATCTTGTTAGTCTTGGATCCTAATGATCAATTAACCATTCTCAATATCTATTAGTGTACACCTCTTTGCTAATAATGGTCTTCCCAAAATAGTTAAGACATTCTTATCAACGTCGTAGTCAAGAATAATAAAGTCACATGGAAAAATAAAATTAATAGCTTTAACTAAAATATCTTCTATTCTATCTTTTCAGGTTGGGAGATAGACCTATCCTCCATTTTCAAGACCAAGGTAGTAGGCATCTCTATCCCAATATTTAGTTTTTTGAAAAATGACCTTGGCATGAGATAAATACTCATGTATAATTGATGTCTCCCTATTTGTTCTAATTATTAGCCCTTTGGAGACATCCTTTTAGGTGAATATTTGACTTATTTGATAGACTTTTATGCTTATTTCATCATATTACACTTTCTCCCCTTGGAATTAGACTATTTGCATTTTTTGAGCTTTTGTGCGTTAATTTGATTGTTTTTAGCGCAAAGTTAGTAGGTTCTTGAATCTCATAAAAGACCACTACAAGGAGGAGAAGTGAGAATTAAAGTCTTAGAGTATTTTAGTGCGTTAGGAAGTATTTTATTCAAGTTTCTAATTTTAGAGTGCACTTTCCTATTTCGAGTCTTGAATTATTGATTTGTTTATTTTTAAAACATATGCCATTTAATTATTTATTTATTGTGAAACTTTAAAAGATATATGGTAATTAATTAGAGACCATGTCAAGTCTAAGAAGTAAAGGAAAGAGATATACATGGAAATAAGAACACTAAGGAAGGATATATGCAAAGAAGGAAAAAATAAAGCTGCCAAATAAATCTGAAATTCTAGTCACGTTCTAAAGACGAGTTCAAAACATAAGATTGACTATGAATTTGAGAGAATGGTCTACACCAATGGATAGAGCTTTCCGAGACAAGTGGTTTCGACTATTGGAACGCGTCAAATGGATAAATATTGAAGGAGATATGACCAAAACAAATTAGTAGCAGAATCTTACCTTTCCAAGATTTTAGGACTGCGAATTAAAGAGTTTTTGACTTGTCTTCCACTCCAAGTAAAAACGAATTAGGGATTCCTAACATCTATAAATACATCCCTTAGCCTCCTCTTTTCACACACATCAGAGAATTACACAAGAGGCTTAAGGATTTTAAGTCAGAGCAAGAAGGCAAAGAGAAGCTAGTGTTGGACGAATTATGTTATTCCAACAACAGTCATCCTACACTTTAGGTTATCACTCTATTTTCTGTAATTTAATTATGCATTCCTTTTGTCTATTTTCCGTCTTTAATTTTATCATGAGCTAAATTTCATACACTTGAGAATCGCAATAAATGGATGAACCCTAATTAATTTATTCTATGTTTTGAATTTGGGATTGTTATGATTTAAACTGAATTGAGTCTTAGATATTGGATATTAATTTGTTCTTATTTACTAATTCTTTTCCGCGCAACTAGAATTAGATGTTAGTATTTGGGCTATTCACTTTAGTGGCGATGTGATCATCCGACAGGGGAGTTTGAATACAGACTTAGGTAATACTCGTGTAATGGCCGAAAGGCATATTAATTACATAGCCAAAGAGGTAAAATATTATTCATCTGAAAGTAGCTTATATTCACCCTAACAGGGTTTTTAATACCGTAGGATAGCTCTTAAGTCTACCCTGACAGGGGCTAGGAGATATTAGATTCCCGACTAATATACTAATACCAATTATACCCTTAAACAAACATATGTTACATTAATTAGGTGGATTCCTTGCGAGACTCAAGTATCTCTCATATCTGAAGTCGTCTTTTACTTGCATTATTTCTTTTCAGTTATTAAATTTTAGTCTTTATTGCATAATTAGTTTTAAGAAAACCAAACAAAAATCTATTATTTTACTTTTCTGTCAAGCAGTTATTTCTACTTTCTGATTAATGTTTGGGTTGAACCTAATCCGTCACTGAGAACAAAAGTCGATTTATCGAATATTACTTGGACAACCGTACACTTGCGGTAATTGTGGTTCCTTTATTTCAGTTCTTAAATATATAAACACACCAGGAACCACCAATAATTCACAAAATTCTTTCATAGTCCGTCTTTCACTAATGTCAATTGGAATCGTAAAAATTCTGTAATCCTTCAAATTTGGTGGTAACTTACGTTGACAAACTGCATTAAATTTCTCCAAAAACCAACCAATTCTTCTTCTTTATATTTGCATTTGTTGGAAATCCCATCCTTCAAAAATTTCAAATATTCTGAATTATTTGTAGTGCTTCCACAAATGACAAATTGATTACTAATTTACGAACCAATTCCATGAACTTCTTGTAGTCTTGATAACTGTTCTTCATTTGAATACTTGAGGGGAACCAGTTCACTTTTTAGAAAACATGTTTGGGTTGAATTACTTCACTAAAAAATATCCCACGATCTATAAAAATATTTTTGACTCTATATGTATAAGTTCTTAACATTCGAGAGGTGTCCTTGGCAGTCCATATTAGACCTTGATCAATATGATGTCAGAATTATATCATTAGAAGTCAAGAGACCCAATTGAAGAATAAAGAAAGGCTCGGAGAAGAAGATGGAGCCCTAATGAACTATTTCTACACCATTTCACCAATGATCTTTGGGTAATTGAGTAGTAGTTTCTTGTCTTAACCAAATTCTTCTACTTTTATCCTCCTATCTTATTTCACTATATCACGATGTGTCCCATGAAGATATTACAGAGGTTATTTTTAATTGAGCGATAAATCTCACATACGGATGAATATTCATTTAATTTCTGCAATGATTTAGATTAAATACATTCCAATAATGAAACAGAATAAGAGAATTATAGAAGAACAAGGAGGAGAAGAAGGAGAAGACCCAAGAGATTAGAAGGAAACTTTATTTATCTTTTTACATATATTTGTTCTTGTTTACATACTAATATATAATACAATTCATATAACGGTAATAAACCGTTCAACTATTCTACTTTCAAATACAAATTAATATTGTATTCCCGCCTAACTTAATATTTCCTAAACCTAATCTAAACCTAATCCTAAGTCATAACATTTTCTTTAAAAAGTAATATTATTGGAAAAAGTGTGTTACATGTAGAAAGAAAATTCTTCACCTCTGGATTCCATCATAAAAAACTTAATCATACTATTTTAGTTCTCATTCCCACAACGGATGATACTTATCCATGGATGCTTTCCGGCCTATATCTTATTGTAATGTGGTTCACAAGGCTATCACGATGCAAATTTCTAATCGTATAAATTTGATCCTAGATGGAATCCTAGATAAGGATCAAAATTCTTTCGTCCTAGGACGTCATAAGTCTGATACCTTTTAATTGATGTAAGAATTTTTAAGAGGTTATAATAACTTTTAGATCTTCTTGGATGCACGATCAAAATTGACTTTTAGAAAGATTTTAGCACAATTTTATGGAGATTTGTTCATGGAGTCCTAGTGGGGTTAATTTTTTAGGAAAAGTATATTGGATGGATAATGGAATTTGTGACATCACCATCATACTCAATATCCATGATTGGATTTTCTCGTTGATTTTCAAAGGTTCAAAAGGGTTGTGTCAAGGTGATCCTTTATATCCTTATATTTTCATCTTATGTTTAGAACATTTTTCTCGATTGATTAAGAAAAGGACGATCAAGCGTTATCTCTATCACCTAAAATGTGGGAAGCTTAAATCACCACCTTGGATTTGCAGACGACCTTATGATCATGGCTAGGGGTGATTGAAGATTTGTTGAAATCCATATAAATTAAATGGATTATTTTAGCGAGTGTTTGGGTCTTTGTATGAACTATATTAAGTCCAATTTATATTTTTTGGATATTAAGAATAGAGAACAAGTTAGTTTATAAAGGTTATGACAAAAATGCAATTGGGGATGATAATGTTTATATATCTAGGATTCCTCTAGTGGCATCTAGTGTGTATACGAATGATTATCAACATCTAAGGGTTAATCTGAGAAACTGTTTGAGATCATGTAATGATTCGATTTTGAATTATATTGTAAGGCTCAAACTTATTTAATCCGTCCTCCAAGGTATCAAATGTTTTTGGTTTACAATTTTTCTAATTCTGAATAATATGTGTTGTGATGTTATTAGTATTTGCCGCAAATTCTATTTGAATACTTGGGAAAAAAGTTGCAATCCCAAGATTGAAGGTGGTTTTGGTTTGAAGGTTCTTCAGACATGGAATGATTCTTTGTTAATGAAAACCGTGTGGCGTATAATCGTTGGGAAAGATTGGTTGTGGGTTGATTGGGTGATACTTGAGTTGGGTTATTGTAAGTTGCATCAAAATAGTCCAAAAATAATTAACCCTCAAGAAATTAATAATAATACACAATATAATTAAGTAAATAGTATGGGATAATGTCACTTTGTGACAATAATGATGAAATGCATCCATCAGATATGGTAATGATGTCAACCAGACTAGCTGGTGAAGTCAGCATTCAAAATGAAAAATTATTGGGTAGCGAAATTGTTGATGAAGAATTGTTGGTAAATAGGGTTGAATCACATGATCGAGGAAAGGAATCAAACAAGTGTTGAAAATTCAACAGGAATAACCAATAAAAGGTGCCACGTCTCGTTCAAAGGGTTAGTACTGGTCATGAAGTGAAATAAAATGGGTACGAGCCACGTAGAATGTAGTTTACTATTCAACATAGTGAAATAGTGACGGTACAAGTCCAATCATTCAATGCTTTCACCTAGCATTGAAAAATCCATAACTGACGAATCCCCATCGTAGGTGCTGACAATATCCAACCATCCATCCATTAGCACCCCGCCAATTTGTAGAGGTAATACACAAGCATATTTTGTCTTCACTAACTGTGGTGAATCTAACCATGCAGGTCCAAACAGACCCGAGCGTGACACGTGGAGCTGAGAAGGAACTAGCAGTTGTTGACCAAGCAAAGAAGTTGACCAATGAGTGTAGCAGACCAGACTCTCGTAACCTGACATATAACATGAAGCTGCCATTAGTTACAGTTGACTAGTCAAAGGCTCCAATTCCTAATTGTACTGTGGTAGCGAATATGATCAAGCCACTGACTAGTATTATTGAAAAACGGTAACAACTTTAAAATATGACTGGATTTGTGCTACCAACCAACAAATGCCACATCACATCAACCATACGATCTCATTAATAAATGTGTGTGCACATCCGATGAACCAGAACGTGACACTTGCCTATTACAGTCAATGAGAGTGAACCAACTCTTTCAATCAACAGCAAAGTTTGAGTAGCACCACCAGGTCACACAGCCAGCGTATGCGGGCGTATAGGTGTGTCAGACCCTAGACCGACCATCTTTCCATGAATAAATCGTCACCAAAATAATCTGAGTCAACGTCACTAATTAAATAGTCAAACAAGTCAATATTCGACATGTAGATCCATTTACGAGTATTCAAGCCCCCAGACGATGACTTTCGTGCCCGACTTTCTCCCTAACCATGTGTGAGAAATGTTGGGAACCTGAGTATTATACGTGTTATTATCTAGGAACGAGCCTTGGGTGATCAAATATTAGACGATCTTGTTGGCTGTGCAGGGGAACAATTAGTAATGTCATATATGGTATTGGCCTGGACCGATCCATATTTGAATATGGTATTTTCCTATACCGATCCTCGATTGATCAAAACGTAAATGATCTAGCTGAATGTACTAGGGACTCTGATAGTAGTGTCACACGTATTATTAGCCTAGACCGAGCCAGAACTAACAATAAATGCGAGACACGGGGTATAGGCTGAGACCAAACCTCGTTGGACCATGGGCTATATAGGTCTCAAAAAGTCCTCATCATCATGTTGGTCCGAGTCACACCTACCAATAATATAGAGACACCTATCTTGATTTGAGCACCCAAGCCATTTACAAGCTTTCGGAGACATTGTACGACGTCTTTCAAACTCAGTCTTCTCGCTAACAATGTGAAAACAATGTTTGGGACTTGAGTGTGATCCCCGAACACTCTGTTATTATTTGGACGATGCTCTTGGGTTGTTCACGAACCAAGGATCATATATAGTTTATGTATATGGACTCGATGTGTACTTTCTGGAAAAGGTTAGAGTCAGAAAACAGCTTATGCTCTGCGTTTAAAGTCACGTATGATATATGTCGTAGTGCGAGATGGTGTTTGGAATTTTGAAAGGGATGAGTACAATATCCAGCTCCCTCAAAATGACTCAAAAAAGATGAAGGCAGGAGTGACTTGGAGGGGGAAAGTGTGATGTATTGGATTCGCAGATATGGTTTAATCCATCTGGATAAGACGGAATAAATGAGTTCACTAGGGAGTGGTCACTACCCACGACGTTATTCTCAAGGGAGATAACTTTGTATCTATCACTCTCTTTTTGTCTTGTACCCTCATCTTCCCTTTTCAGAAGTTAAGGGGTTCATATTAGATATACATTGATATATACTCGTATGATCTAGGAGAGAGGAAAACTGAACTTCGTATACTACTAGATTACCAATATTGTATCGGTTCCATCAGATGTATAGTTTTTAGTCTTTTTTGTTTGTCTTATTAATACCACGGCTTTCACCTAACGCAAAAAATTTGGAGAAAAATAGTTACTTGTATTGTGATACCTTATTTAACTTTATATTAAATTTTTTTGTTAAAATATAATTTAAGTTTGTAAATGAATTAAATAAGAATAATTTAATAGTTACTAAAACCAAACAAATGGGAAAACTAAAATGGAAGAAAAGAAAATAAATGTAACATTAATTTCACCTACCCCACATGTTTGGCACGCCCAACAATCCTCCCTAATTCGGACACCACTCCTCACTACCTGGCCTAAACCCCTTTCCCACATCCCTTTATTTGATAAATCGGATTTTCACTTTTTAGATAAATAGAAAAAAAATCTTAAAAAAGATCACATAACAAATCTATATTTTATCAGAGCATTGACATGACCAACCTGGTTATAAAGGCCCAACTCGAGTTTTTATTGTCCTAAGATTATCCCACTAGCTAAACCCTATATAAAAGTCCAGCTTAAAAAAATGAGGCTCGAAGTTTTGGGCCTCGGATATTAAAAATTGGTTCTCGGGCCCATCTGATAGACACATACACTGTTCACACTGAATGGCCTTAATATATAAACCCCCCACCCCAACCCTGTCGTCTCGTTTTATATTATCGTATATGTATCACCATACTCTCCTCTCTCAGACAATCTAAACCCTAACTCTACATTCAGTGAAATCATCAATAAGTAGTCTACAAGCCTAAATTAATAGTATTTTTTGATGATTACATGCTAAACACACACATTAAATATCTTCTCTTTTCAAAAGTATGGGTTGTCATTTAAATATCTCAGATTCGGTAGGTCAAGATGATGTTTTTCGTTAATTGATAAAATTAAATTTTCTATTTTCGTCAATCTAAGTTGTGTAATCGTCGTTTGTGCAGATTACTATGTTTGATTTGCTCAGATCTTCCAAATGCTTGAATATATATAACTCGTGGTTGATCCAAAAATGGTCTAATTACCATCTCCAGCATGTTTTAAGTAATTTCTTCTACTTTTCTAATGTTTGTAATTTTTATTATTTATTTAATTTATATTTTATATATAATTTTTAGACTTGTAATTTATTTGTTAGATTTTTTATTTTTCATGTCTATTATATGAAGAATAAAATCCAAATAATTGTGTATTCTTGAGCATTATTACAAACCCCTTATTTAATTTAATTATGTTATTTATTTTATTTCTCTGTTTTTTCATTTATATGTTCAATATTTTATACAGATCTAAAATAAATATAAGTGGTTTTTATAGATTTAATATGATATTAATAGCTTTTTATTTGTGTGTTTAGACTAATAATTTATTTTTTTACGTGTTTATGTACATCTAATTTTATTGATTCTCGGTCTATTTTTATGTTTTACATGGTTTGTTTGTATTTTATATGAAATTATTTAAAATGATTTACTTATTGTCGAGTCTTATAATATTATTTGTGCATAAAAATCATTAAGGTAGGCGTATTTCTATATAAGTTTTCATTGAATTAAGATGTTTATACTTATGCGATGAGTGTAAGTATATATAAGATTTTGCATGATTTTTTATTCAAGTGTAGTGTATATAGTGATTTCTATGTATGTTACATTCAAATTTGTCATTATCCATGTGTTATATGATTTTTTTTATGTTTGATCATGTTAGTACATATGTTAAAGTGAATAAAATGAATAGAGTGGTTTATAAATTGATGTAGTATATTTTGTGTGATTAAATGGTGATTTTGGAAGCTTGTGAGACTATTTTATGCTTATGTATGTTTTCCAATGGATTTAAATGTATAAAATGTAGAGTAAATTTCCCTTTTCCCTCTATACTATACTCCGATTTTCAACCTACCCCCATTTCTTAAAAAAATCTACATACCCATTGTACTTAAAAACGTGACGTGTTGCCCATTTTTGACAAAATCCGTCTAAGAAATCCGTTAATTGACCCATGTGTGTGGCATATGACTAAAACAATTAATTTTTTGCATTCCAAATCATTTTAATATTAAAAAAACAAAAATCCTCTTTAGGGAAGGTAATTCTGCCATTTCAAGTATAGTTTATTGAGTTTTATAATAAGTGATACACGACTACTTATATTTTTATTTCTTTAATGTTACAGAATCAATCATTATCTTATTTTGAACAAGATTGATGGCCATTTCATTTCAATTATATAAGGTAATCAATTTTTACTATTGACATATTTTACTGAATTATATGAACCTTGGAACCTAAACTATGAATCATGAAACATAAATTCTAAATTAAATTTTACAAATATGTTTTATATATATATATATATTATGTATAACCTATGCATGAAGGCATTGAAAAAATTTTGTTCTTTTATCTTGAGGAAGCTGAAATAGAATAAATTAAGTGTGTATACAATATAATTTAGAGTAAATATCCATTTTGCCATTGTATTATAAATTGATTGAATACTTACCCCTTCAAATATAAAACGGGTATGCTCACCCTTGTATAAAGTTGTTGGATAAAATTTCTCTGATCCACAATCAATAATTACTATCTTTTTCTGAGTCAAACTCCTTTCATTAGGACTATGATAATTTTTCATGACTTCTTGGATCATATTGTTTGCACCCTACACATTTCCACAAACCTTTGATAATATTAATCGTGGATACCTAAAAAGCTATCACAACACCAAAAAGAAACACAACAAAAATCATCAACCAATCGACAATACCCGTACCCAACAACAAACAAGAAAAAATACGAATTTAGAACACAAATCAATCATTAGAACAAGAGAAAATCAACCACAAATGACACTGTTTTACCAAAAAAAAAAGTTTTGCATAATTGAAACATAGGTAGAAAATTGATTAGTGTTCATGGAAACACGTTTCCACGGTAAAAACTCACTAAACTCCATTGTTTGTGTTCGTGTGTTAGTTTTAGAGGAGAGAGATAGAGAGAGTTTAGTGCCCTGTTTGTTTGCACTTGATAAGATCAATGAGATCAATAACATATTGGGTCAATAAAATAAGTGTTTTTTACCCGATCATATGAATTTTTAACTAGTCTCTCACCAAAAAAAGTTAATCTGTTTTATTAAGATTGCGCGTAAAGTCTTACTACATTAAAATATTATTTTTTAATAGAATAATTTCATTTAGTTGTACATTCTCAATCATTACTTATAACTTTAAAAAATTAAGTGTCCCTGGTGTATATAGAATATACTTTTTTAACCAAATTGGTTTACATATACCAAAAAGGTGATTTTGTTAAATAAAAAGTTTTTTTTAATACATATGAGAGCCATTTTGGATTTAGAATCTCTTTGACTCCAATAAAAAGATTTTAACCTTCAGAAAAAACACTTTCTTTCTATGAGATATTAATTAAAACAAGAAAATTAATAAAAATGTTAATTTATTATCCTCAAAATATTTTCCTTAATTACATATAAACCCCTAGAAAGTACCAAAATCATTTTCTATTCTCTACCTCAAAAAAATAAGAAATGGAGGAAGTAATTCGTTTGTTGCATTGTATCTCTCCTCCGTGATTTTGTTTCATATCTTTTCAATTATCTTTCTCATAAACTTGAAAAATAAAATAAAACTAGTATCTTTTTGGATATTTTGTTAAATTTATGTAATTCATTAATTAGGTAATACTTCCTCCGTTCGTTTTTTTTTGTTTTATTTTTTATGGCACAAGAGTCAAAAAAGATATTACATACACTATCTTTTTTCCATATTTTATTGAGCTTTTTTTTTAACAATTTATTTAAGGGTGAAAAAAATATCTGACAAATATTATTGGACACCACTATTTAGAAAGTACAAATAAAAGTAAATCCGATTGTATTATCCATTTTAACAGTTTTTACTTTAATTTTTCATGTCATTCCTCTTTTTTATCTTCTTCAATCTCCTTTCAATTTATTACGTAATTATTACTTGCTATCAGACAAGTTAAGAAATCTTGTTAGATGAAAATATTTCAGGTTATCTCTTAAAACATAATCATTGAAATTTATCAGAGTCTAGTATATATGTGTATGTGTTTAACCCACAGGCTAGACATGTATCTCTAGGTAAATGTGTGTTAGTGTGGGCATAATTTATAAAGGATTAATTATTACACTAAAAGAAGAAAAGATAGAAGGAAAAAAATATAAGAAATTGGATATATCTTGAATTGCTTAATCTTGGTTAACATACAATACTGTGTTGGATTTGTTTATCTGCAAATAGAAATTGATCACTAGTAGAAACGAAGATGATGCAATGAAAGGTATAGATTTTGGGTTGCCAGATTTCATTAGACTGTTCTTTCATTTTGGGTTGACACACATATTGTCTATAATCTTTTTGCCTTCAAATGATCCTAATTGATTTAATAAAATGAAATCAAGTAAAGCCGCCATCATTCTGTAAGCTAACACTTTTCAATAATCTTATACATTATATTACAACATATGATATTATCTTGTAATCTTTCAAATTTAATAGATTAAACCCACGTTAGTTGTATTCAACTGCATCAATAACATGCAATGCATCACAAACATCTTTCTGAATAACAATCTCGGGATTATGACATCACAAACATCCTCTCACAGGTTCTAAATTGATGTCATAAAGCTTTTCCCATCCTCCATGCTGTGTGATCGTTAACACATAAAGCTCCCATATGGTTTCTTCTCATAATAACAGAAGGGAAAGAGACCACCAATGGATAAAAGTATGATTAGCCTATTCTTATATCCTGGTGGACGAGGAATCTCCTGAAAAGTTTCTGTTTCCCGTACAAAATAACAACGTTTCCAGGACCAGTCAATTTAGAACCTGTAAGAGGATGTTTAGCTACTAGATATCTCGGGATGGAAAGCAGCGAGTTAATTGTATTAAATGTAACAATTGCATTTGCTTTTTGGATAATTTTAAATGTCAAAACAGGAAAAATTGTGTTTGATAGTCGTACTAGCGGGTTGCCTCCTCTTCAACACCTATCTGATTATTTACCGTGGAGGCTCATGTAAAAAGTCTGGTTCCGCTGCCCGAGCAAAAGAAGAACACCGAGGTTCGTCTGACCAGCAAAAGAAAATTAGCTCTAGAAAAACAAAGACAGCTAGCTAATTAGTTCGATGTGGTTGTCATGGTATGGAGATTTAAAGCTTTGGATATTTAAATGTTTGGTTTATGAACTTTGATTGAGTATTTATACTCTTAGTATTTGAACATCATGTGCATAAATAACATGTAATTTTATGTAGCGAATGGTCAATATTTACGTTAGCTACCAAGGCCATTCGATAAATTTTTAATTATTTGCTAAAGCCTTTGAATTATATAAAACATAGTTCATTTATGTTTGTTGCATAGGTAAGGATAAAAATTGATAAGTTAAATATTCTTTTTTTAAAGTAAGTAGCTATTTTTTGTAGGATTAAAATAAAAATTTCATGGATTACAGTGAATTTATTGGGAAATATGGGCCTAATAAAAACTATCTAAAATACCATACAATGTCATCCCTGTTGAAAAAATATGTAAAAGAAATTAGTTGACGAGAGGCTATATGGAGATAAGAAGAGTATATTATTATATATGAATTTTCTATCTTACTTTGAGGGATGGACAAGCCTTTATATAGAGACTTATGAGACTATCCAACTACCCTACTAATTACATAATAAGTAGGATGTTACAAGGGATAAATGTGAAGGTTACAAAGTCTCTCCACTACTCTATAATAATACCCACATTATATTATTTCATAACACTCCCTCTTGGGTATTATTTCAATTACGCATATGATGTTGCCTCGTTAAAAACCTCGCTAGGAAAACCCAATAGGAAAAAAACTAGTCAAGGGAAAAAGAGTGCAACGCGTATGAATCTCCTTCTGAATGTGTGGATAAAGTACCTAGATCATTAGTATTATCGACTTTACTCATGAAATAGAAGTATCTTTGCATAAAATTATCAAGTGAAGCTATACATTATATTGACATGATATTCATCTTGAACTTTACATCTTGGGCTTTTCATGTGAACTTAAATTTGACCAAGTCGAGTTGAATATCCACCAAGTTTTTATTGATATGCCTCGTTAAAACCTTATTAGGAAACCCCTGTGGGAAAAAAACTGAGTGAAGGAAAAAAAGTACATAATCGTTATCAATACGCTTTTAATTTTTCTCGTTAAAAATTTTGTCAGGAAAACCCTGTGGGAAAAAATCTTGACGAAGGAATAAAGAGTGCAATACGTGTTGTTCTCCCCCTCATGTAAACGTATATGTGATGATCTTCAATTTCGAATATAATCTCGATATTCAGTATCTTACACATTTTTATAATAGTAACTATAATTTCAAATTAAACAATATATGAAGTCATATCGTCATATAACACTGGAATGATCCACAAACACAATCATGTGTAATTTAAAGTAATAAATATTCATGCACGTAATCATAAATATACACATATTATACTTATGAAATATAAAACAAATATATGGTAGATTACATGACAATATATAAGACAAATAAAGATTGTTAAAGATAACAAAAGTAATAAAAATATCATTCTAATACATCCCGGGATTTATGTATACGCGTTTTTAGGTCTTCTAAAGACTTTCATTTTATTTTTCGTATCACACAATACATATTGGTAAATTTATTTTACCATAAGACGCACATGAAATTCTATATGAAACTTTTAGGCAAATATTTTTCACCAAAAAAATAATTAATATATTCACAATGATTGTGTGAGTATGTTTATGCCTGACTGCGTCTTTTTATATTTGACCAATTAATTTTTCTAGTCGACATTATAGAATGGATTTCGATTCAAGATCCTCATTTTCATTTATTAACTTTTTCATGATCATTTGCACATATTATTCGATCCTGATCTATTTGTTTTTCGATTCCATATATTTCTGTAGTAATATAATTGAATGAAATTCTTTTATCTCAATTTCTCAATACTGAGAAAATATTCAGGTACCTGGTACTCTTTTTTTAGAGTACTATTCTTTAGTTATATTATCTACACTATTTCATGATAATTCTAGAACTGCCAACTTGCTCATACTGCTCAATTTTATGATATTTTGAAACCGACAGGTCGACCACGCTTTACGCGTTGCAATGTATTTTTTTTAATTTTTTTTTTGCAAAGGAAATTAATTTGAGCAGGATCTTTTCAAGCTGAATACGTGACTTAGTCACTTAATAATACATCTTATTATTACACTGAGCTCATAACTTATTTGCGAGGATGAAGTTGCATCTTATGAAATATTTTCAGCTCTCCCTCTTATCATGAGAATCTTGCTTTATGCATAGTATTCCAGTATACATATTTTTCATGTGGCAAACTCAAGATACATATAAATCATTGTAGATTGAAATAAATTCTCATATTTGTTCGTGATCTCATCTTTGTGCATAATTGTGGAACATTTATATTTTATGTTGCACAAGTAACAATATATAGATGGATACTTTAGGTCTTTGACCAATGAGGGTATTCATGATTTTTAGTTGGACTTTTTTTCAATATGACCGTATATATGTATAAAGTTGTATGTCGATAAGTCATATTAGGCGAATTCACAACCAATTGTCTAGCAATTTTCTATTTTAAGAAAATATATATTCTGCTAGATCATATATTTCTTCCCCTGAATTTGACTATTGACTTCAAATAGTACAAACAAAAAGGAGATATCCTAGTAGTATTTATTTTAGTATTTAAACAATATTGGATTTAATATTGGATTTATCCAAATGACATTTATCATAAAATAGTTATGTCAAATAATTTTGTCCAATAATATTGTACAATTATGACATGATGACCGATTGGTCTAAGACACCAAACTCAAGTTACCTTATTTGGAAGAGGGTGGTGGTTTAAATTCCACTTCTAACATTTAATTATCTTGTTATTAAAATGTCAATTTTGATCCTATAAGGATTCATTTCAGAATTTATCTTTCTTTTTGTTTTCATGATTCAATAATCATGTCAAATAATCTTTCGCAATTTCAAGTTCACGATTTTTTTTATGATAACGTGTTCTTTTCAGGAATACATAATTATTTCTCCAACTGATTTTCAAAGTCAATGACTAATATAATGTATAATTGTTCATTATATCAAACGAATTTTTGATTCGTGATAACTATATAAATCATGGTATTAGGCTTTAAGCCTCGTTTGAGATAATGTTGAAAAAATATCATTTTTTTCTACGCAATCGTTCTTAGATGTGTTACTTTCTTCTCGAATGATTATTTTTCACTATCATTTATGACATTCATATGACTTTCAAGGTCATGTCAATATAAAAATAAAATTTATTTCGTAAAATATATTTCCATGAATTCAATATTTTCTTTACATGTATGGCAATTATATTGCCCAATATACCAACGAGATTTTATTTTGTTAGAGTTATTTTCATGAATCATACTTTTGTAGAAAGTGGGCTTGAATAATTTTACCCATGAATCATTATCAAGTTGGACATTTCATAATGGTTTCATCAATTATTTCTCAATATTCAAATTTTTTCTTGATAAGTTCATTGAAATATTATTTTTTCTTTATAAACAACTTGAAAGTTTTTTTTTTCATAAACAAGACGAGTTTCACATTGCTTTTAAGCAATCATAATTTATAAATTGAAGCAAACATTCAGTTGTTTATTCTCGTCATTTTTTTCAATGATTGTAATTCTTTTCTTGAAGCAAACTTGTACAACTTCAAGTAATCATATATTTGAAGAGGTATATGAATTTCGATTAATCTTTACGCTCTATTAGAATATATTTTCAAATAGAGATTATATTATAATATAACATAAAAAATTAAAAAAATATATTTTACCTCAAGAATTACTTACCTCTATATAACAAAAAAAAAATTATGAAGAGTCTCAAATCATATTAGCTCGGTAGGTATAGTCGTGCTGATAACGTGTTGAAACAATATGTAAAAGAAACTAGTTGATGAGAGGCTATATGGAGAAAAGAAGAGTATATTATTATATATGGATTTTCCATCTTACTTTGAGGGAATGGACAAGCCTTTATATAGAGACTTATGAAACTATCCAACTATCCTACTAATTACATAATAAGTAGGATGTTACAAGGAATAAATGTGAAGGTTACAAAGACTCTCCACTACTCTATAATAATACCCACATTATAATATTTCATAACAATTCCTCTTTTATAAATGACAAACATTGTAGTAGACAATTATTTATTTTTGTCAATGAAAAATAAAAATTACACGATATATAGCCTACTTATTTTTTTTCTTTTTTGTTATATAGGTAAGCCACTTTGAACTCAGACTCAGACTCATTGATTTAGTTACACCACTAGATTAGATAACCAAGATCCTGAACGGTGAGCTAATCCTAACTGGTTAGCCTATTTCTTTTTCCCTACAAAGGTTAGACAGAAAACAAAATGAATCATAAAGGTTTTGTTTTTTCAACTAGTAAGGTCTAGATTTTGTCTATCTCTCTTTTGACGTGTAATTCGTCTCATTCGGGGAAATTCTCTATCCATCTCCATACTTCAACAGTTATCGGTTGGATCCTCCAATTAGTTCTCTTACGCTTATTGATGCCTTGAATAACTTCAAGATTGTCAGTGTAGAACAAACAACTTTAAAAATTATGGTCTGCAGCAAATCTTATGGTAAGAAGCATGCCCCAAATTTCACCCTCTACGACACAATTGATTTTACATCTTTTGGTTACTTTATTTTTTATTTCTTAAATTTTTATTGATTGCAATGGCCACTATGCTTGCTGGTTCCTGGTGCTTTGTAAAAGATAAGTTGCAAAGCCAGACAGATTCTGCATTATCATTCATTACTTCATTATCATAGAGATTCTCCTCCATATTTTGTCTTAGATTATTATGTTCCTTTGTTCCACTATCTTCCTTGCTGTTGAACAGACTATTAATATGAAAAAATTCGTTTTGTCATTGATTTTTTTCCAAATTTCTAATTTTTTCTCCAAAGAGTCCCTTCATTCTTTCTTTTCAAATATGCCAAAGTGTACAAAATATGGTAGCTTTGACCGATTTATAATCTTATCCATTTTTTGTGTAACTTCCTATCGTTTTATCAATCTAATCGATGATTTTTCCTTCAAATTTATTATCAATTTTGCTTGCAGCTACGAGTATGACCAAACTCCCATACTAAGTAGACATTCAAGTAATAAGTGTTCGATATGATTCATATTCTGATTCACACCATTCGCACGTGTCCGAGGGAACACATTTCCTTTTTTCAGATTGATTTTAGTCGGTATGGCATTATTGTACATTTTCCAAATAAAATTCCTGATTTTAAGCGAAATATTTGTATGCCAGATGTAATTCCATACGTGATTATTATTGTCCTCTCCTATTTTTAATGTGTGACTTTCATTGTTTATTTCTATTTGAACTAGGCAATGATATCCCAATTTATTTGTATATTTCTGGTCTTTTGTGTTTGTCCATATAACTTTATCATTCATTTCCAATTGAATAATCATGATTTTCCTATTTGCCGCAATGTCAATAGAAATACGAAATTCATGAAGTATAACAAAATTACATCCCGTCATGTTTGAATTAAAACATTCTGTCACTTTATTGTTTTTGCAATTGTTAGACAACTAAAAAGAAAACATCTGCTATCGAACAAAGTACTTGAACTTCAGAAAATCTAAAGACTCTTCAATTCTCCCACCAAACACTACCACGCACGTGATCTCTTGCGAGAAGAGTTTTAGCAATATGGTCTGAAGTAGTTGGTAACACGCCTAGTCTAGGAACTAAAAGTGAAACCATAGCAAGACCTAGTAGTTAGGAAAGTGAATAAGGTATATCTTTGATAGCCATTTGAAGCATTTAGCTTTCTAACCCGTGTTTAATTGAATATTTATCTGACTTAGCCCCTTTCTAGCTTGTAGCCTTCTTTTGTCGCCATGATATAAGCCATATTCCTTAGATTATAGAACTTTCCATATGACCCAAATCGCATAACTCTTTTCCTTGCCACTCTTTTCCAATAAAAATCGGAATCGTAAAGCTCCCAAGATCAAGTAACTTAGGTGGAAACTTACTCTAACAGATTGCACTACACTCTTCTGGCATCCTATCATCTCATTATCACAATATGACCTTTTGTTAGCGATGGCTCTCTTCAAGAAGTTCACATACTTTAGTACATCTTAAAAGCATCTAAAAACAGTATGTTAATGTTTAGACCTCTCACCATATTTAAGAATCTTTGACAGTCAGCCATATCTCCTTTTTTTCTGAATTTTTGGGGAAAAGGTGGAGGAGGAAGGGTTTCTACAACATCTTTCTTCTTAGGAACTTTCGAACTCTTCTCCACTTCCACCACTTCAGGTTCATCATCTTTTTCCACCACATCCTTTACCGATTTCTCTTTTTTGGTTATTTTTTTTCTTTCATAACAGGAAAAGAAGGTGGGGGAAGTTTTTTACCACTTCTTAGCGCTATAGCATTACAATCCTCTATCTGTCTCGGATTTTCAGTGTCACTTTGGAGTTTCCCTTGTGGACGTTGCTGTAACTGTTTTTTCCATTTGAGCTAATTGTTTTGCCATTTGAGCCACTTTATTCTTTAACAACTTAATTGTTGCGGCAGAGATTGTTAATCTTGACATGCTTTTGTCTAAAGGGCGATTAATTTTTCCAAAGTTTGATGAATATCTACCGCACCTTCTTGAGGTTGAGCAGGTAATGATCTCTGTTTCATGGTTTCATTGTAAGTGTCTTGATGAGGTTGTCTTTGTGCGTGATTTCCATAACCTTGTCCTCCTTGAAAATTTTTGTGTGGTCTTGGTTGATAATTGTTACCTTGGGGACGTGACTGATAAGCATAAGTAGGATTAGCTGCATCATTAGGATTCTAATATTAGAAACCTGGATGGTTTCTATTTGGTTGATACCCTTGACCACCTGAAGTGTAGTTCCCTCGGTTGGAAATAAATATTACGAATTCAGGATTACTTTGACAATGCTCCCAATCGTGATCTTATAAACCATAGTTGGAACAACCATAAAATTCTTGTGTAACACTAACATCTACTCATTTACTTGAAAAACCATCCTTAACGGCTAAGGTAAGCTGCTTCAATTGTTGTTCTAATGTATTTTTCAATTTATTCTCTAAAAAGAGAACTATTTATTCTCTAAAGAAGAGAACTTTTCTTCAATACCAACTCTAAAAACTCCACCTCGAGTAGGTATTCTCACATTGTTCCAACCCATTTCATTTTTTACTATTATATTCAAAATAACTTTAGCATGAAACGGTTGTACCCGTAAAAATCCACCAATGCAAAGTAGGTCCAAATTCTTTCTTGATTGCCCATCAAGGCCTTTATGGAATATCTTCATCTTTTGTGGTTCTGTAAGGCCATGATCGGGAACTCTTCTTAAGCATATTTGAAATCTTGACCAACTCCTACCCAAAGTCTCATCTTGTTCTTGCTCAAAGGAAGTTAGAGCAATTTGTGCATTCAATCTCATTTTTATTGGGTAGTATCTATCAAAAAACACAGTTTGCAACTCATCCCAAGTATTAATTGATCTGGCTCTTCCGAATCATGCCATTTACTAGCTACATCTATCGCAAAGTATCTGAAATTCACAAAGTACATCTGATCTCTAATCGCTCCTTGTGTTATGTAGGAGTCGCATATTTGCATGAATTTCTGTACTACACGAATTGGATCTTCTCCAGGTGCTCCTCTGAAATTTCCATAATTCTGAAATTGAGATAACATACTAGGATCGGGTCTGTATCATGCGACATTAATATCTGTTGGACCAATCCCAAGAGCAGGAGCGTGGTGGTCCCTTGTGTGTTTTAAAATAATGCAATAGGGAAAAGAGAACCACAACTGCAAGTGTACAGTTGTTCCAAGTAATATATGTGATAAACAGATTCGTTCTCAGGGACGGATTGGTTGACTCTAATGCTTATCAAATAGTGAATAATTGCACGTAGAAGCAAATAAATAGTTTTAAGAATGTTTTTTTGTTTTTCTATAACTAAGACAAATAATTAAAATACTAAAGAAAAGTAAATATTAAGCCAGATGCAAGTTAATAAAATAGCTAGACGCAAGGTATGAAAGGTAGTACTTAAGCAACGCTAGGATTTTACCGAAATCTATTCATTCCATGTTTTGTTTAAGGGACGAATTGGTAAATAATAGTGGTCGGGATTCGATATTCTCCTTACCCCGTTAGAGTGGACTAAGGAGCTATTCTTAAGAGATAGCCCACCTTCGAATAACTAAGTCCTAATTACTACATTGGCCATAGAATTAATTAAGCCTTTCAAGGTCAAATAATTTCTATCCTACATACCTTAATTATTTTCCTACCTAGACCTCCCGTCTATGTGATCTATTCGCCACTAAATGGAATAGCCTAAATACTAAGTCCTATTGTTGATTAATTACTTCAATAATAGTTGATAAATACAAATTAAGTATTAATATTAATTACCCAATTCGATTTCAATTATAATAATCCCAAAACCAAAAACATGAAATGAAATAAATTGGGGCTTAACCCATTAATGCGTTCTCAAGTACTAATTGAATTTAGCTCATAATCGTAAAAACTAAGAAATTAAAAGTAAATGAATTCATAATTGTTTTACTAAATAAAAGATAAGAAACCTGATTGAGGAGTTGATTCGGCTGCGAATTGGAGAAGTTGAATTTCTCTAGCTCTTGGCTTCTTCTCTTCCTTGCTTCTACTTCTGCTCACTTGTGAATAATGAATTGTGTGTGACAATAGAAGTCTAAAAGACTTTTTATAATGCAAAATTCGGACTAGGGCTTTCTTAAAAGATTAAATGAAAATTAGAAAGCCCAAGTCCATAAATTAAGCCCAAATCCCGTAACTGATGTACACCTTCACGAAAACGGCTGTAAATTTCTCGATATAACTTCGAATTGACTCATTCAACTTGCTAATTCGTCGTTACTCGATAAGGTACGAATCTTCTTCATAAGGCAGAGGCTGAATCGATCTTAAAGTCATTCGAAATCAGCACTTTCCATCAGCCTTCCAGATTTTCAGCTCAAATATGTCAACTCCTTGGGATATTGCTTTTAGCTTTTGACTTCTTTACACGATCTTTGACATCTATTCTCGATTCCTCTCCTTGCTAGTATTAGAAACCTACAAACTTTTCACTAAAACACACCATATTACGCGCAAAAGTTTAATAAATCAAAAAATACTAAAATCTAAGGAGATAAAATGAAATATTGCATATTTTTACTAAAAGTCTATCTAATTAGCCATATTATCACCTAATTTGATGTCTCCTAAAGGCATATAAATTGAACAAAAGAGGAGACATCAAGACCCCAAACTCAAACCTTTGTCGTCCCGACAAAGTAAAATTAAAAACAAAGGGAAAAGGTGATTGCAGAGACGCAGACGCAAATAAATACACCTAAAGCTTTACTAAAAATAAATCTCATATAGCAAACATTAGGAACTAATATACACATACACTAATCATGCAAAATCAAACACAAATAAATTCAATCATAAAATTAACTTCGCAATGCTAGAAGGTTACACTTGTACTTATCTCAATATGATGGGTATAGGTTGTTCCTCGATCCTTACTCGCTTTGAACGCTCCACTTAGTATACTCCATATTAACTTACCATGTACCTAGGAATCACGAGGACTTTACGGTTTTAGCGTAGGCTTAGGGACGGTGTGGTATGTATATTTTGTAAATTTGAAGTGAGCTTTTGGCTCTCTCCTCACTTACCATCAACAAATGTCCACGAGCTTGAGTTTACACTTGAATAATGTTCTCATTCAACCCATTTGATGCACTAAGTTAGCATCCCCAAGTTAACCCAATATATACTAAGATGATTTCCATAAATTTCCACTTTAACAGGTATTTTATTCTTTCTTTATTTTTCTTTTTCTTTTTATCACAACTCTTTTTTTTGTACAGTGCGTTGACCGGGTTCCCGGTTTGCGTTAACCGGGTTCTCGGTCAGCTACTGTATTGACTTTTCGAAATTTATTTATTTTTTCTTTTTTTTTCCAATCCCGGAAAAGGGTTACAAATTATATCATCATCTAAATTTGTGCCTAAATATAAACACATTAATCTCCCTCCCAATGTAATTTCCCAAAAGTAGACCCACCACCCCAAACTCAAGCTCGAGACATGTCTCAGGATTGTGATTCAAGTGCGGGTCATTTGGATATGCCTAATAAACTAAGGGGATATGGGCTTATATCATGGCGACAAAAGAAAAGGCTTAAGGCTCAAAATTGGGCTAGGACGGATAATATTAATATAAGGGATAGAAGGCTAAAAGGTTTCAAATGGCTAACAAAGAACTGCCCCTTTCATTTTCCTAGTTACATGGTTCGTCTCTAGTTTATATCTAAGTGGGTTCTCTACCGATTTAGATCTCACGTTCTACAAACCAAACATTTTCCTTAAGTACAAGCTTACTTCTTTTGCATTGTTTATTAATTTTTCCTATCCATTACTTATGTTTGCATGTAATTAAAGCGCGTTTTATACTAATTCCTAAAGTCCACTATTTACTATCATTGATTCATCAAAAGTATGCTTAATGGGGACATTTAAGAACTTCTACAGTCAGACGCAACTCATAATTAATTTTATTTAAAGCAAATAAAAACAATTAACACATAAAACTGGGATGTGGCAACGAACCCCACCCCAAACTTAAAAATGAGTCGTGTCCCCAAGACTCGAAAAGACTCAACGCAAATAAACTAATCTACACTAAATGAGAAAGGAAAGAAAATGTATCTTAACCAGCACGAGGCTGGTTATCAGTGTTGTGTCCAGGTATAGAATCCCTCGCGAGTAAACCATAGGTGGCGTGTTGGATAGTTCTCACCCCAAGTAGCATGTTGCGAAGAAGATCTAACTCTTTGGTGACGTTTCCTAAAGTAGAAATCATCTTTTCTTAATTCTCTTTCAACACTCGAATTTCTTCTTCCAAACTATTATCAGTATGTACCTTCTTCTTTGGTGGAGGATCTCTATGGTTCTTAATTGGATGGGTTGGTTCATTGTGGGCGTTTTCAATAGAGTTCAATGTCATTGTGTCTCCCTGTTCTGAAGGCTCAACCTCTTCGCTCCTACGCGGTACTTTTGCATCTAGACACAAGGTAGTGATGGTACAAGGGAACTTGAGGTTTTGTTGACTAGTAGGGGTTTTCTCAAACTCCATTATAGTCTCGAAAATTACACGCGCAACATCCATCTCTAGATTCTCAACAATGCATTTCATAAATATAACATGCTCCTTCTTCAATTCAGAAGTGTTTTTAATACCAAAGAAAGTGGGTACTATGAATCTTGACCATACCTTAGCACAAGGTAACAAACAACTACTATAAACCTGCCCAGCATATCTCTCACCATTCGGAATAGGGTGTTTCCCATGAACTAAAACCATTTCCCAAAGAGATTCCCACTCAAAAGATGGGTCATTAAGCATTTTGAAATAAGGACAAGGATCAGTCTAGTTGAGCAATCTCAAAGCTTTGCGAATAAGTTCAACTGAGAAGGGTAATACCTTTTTGCGGATAATAATTGCTTGTTTATTCGAAAAGGCTACTCCTTCATAAAAATCACGTACCAAGGTGGGGATAAAAGTATGTTTTCTCTGTCTCAATTCAGTCAACCCAAACTTATCACAAGTAGTTGCATAACTCTTAAATTCGCTATTCATAATACTAGAAGGAAATATTCTTTCAACACCAAACTTCAAATAATCAATTCGATCACGAACCTGATCATTCCAACTCATAGCTACCCTTTTGGGTTTGTGTGTAATAGCTTTTCTGCATGGAGCTCGTGGTTCTGAAATAGGTTCTTTGGGAACTTCCTCTTCAATATCTTCCTCTTCTTCTTCATTAACCAAAGTAGGCTTAGCAAGAGTATCCTTACTTGGGTTTTCTTTTCTCTTCATAGCTGTCTTAACCTCTTCAATCTTGTGTTTAGGACCCGAATCTGGAATCTCAATAGCTTTCTCTTGTGTAGCACCAGGATTGTTTCTTAATCTTGGGTTGTTTCTTCTTGTATAACTGAAAGAATAGGTCCTGTTAGTCATGGCTTTTCACTCCAAACTCAAAACTTCAAAAAGTTGAAAACTAGAGAAAAGTTTCAATCTTTGTTGTTTTGAGCGAAGATTAAAGTTAGTTTATGTGAGATATGAGATGGGTAAGGTTTAATTTGAGGGATGGAAGAGGTTTAGTGGTTCAATTTACGGTTTGGATGAACAAATAATTTGGAAGAAAAGTGGAATTTCGATGAAGTTTTGGAAAGATCTTGAGTTGATTATGTGTTTTTAAGAAGAAAGAGGGTGAGAATTGATGATTAAAAGTTGTTTTGATGATGATTTTTGGAGTGGTGGATAGCTGAAAACGGATATGGAGGCTAACTTGTGAAAGAGGCTAAAGATATAGGGTTTGAAAAGCCAAAACCGCCTAACACCGTCGCTGACCGGGTTCCCGATCAGCTATGCTGTGTCGGCGCAAAAAGAATTACTAAATTCGATTTTTTTTTACCTGGACGCTGGCCCCCTCGCGTCTAAGGACACGCAGGGGTCAGAGAATTGGACCACGTGACCGGGTTCCCGGTCAGTGCAGCCACCGGGTTCCCGGTCTGCGCCTAAGGCTCGAGCGTGGACTAGCTGGACGCGACCCCTTGCGTCTGAGCCTACGCAGGGGTCAGAACTTAGAAAACATTACAGCACCACCACCGGGTTCCCGGTCGCTGGCGCTGGCGCAAACCCAGACGCACCACGTCTCGAGCCACGCCATGGTCAGAGAATTTCGGACCTGCAGCTCACGTGACCGGGTTCCCGGTTAGCTCTTGGAGTTCCCAATAATTTTTCTATTTCTTCACACTTTGAACCCCAAACTCATGACTTTTTGCACTCCTGAAATCATCAAAAACAACTACCCTTTCTCATTTCTTAAAAATAAACACTAATCAACAATAATTAACTAAATTACACTACGAATTAACGAAAACACGAAGCTAATATACAAAGAATTGGCTTTTGTTTAACGTCGTTAAGCTCGACGGTTACCTCAAGCTTCTAAGGGGCTTCAAGGAGGTACATGACCTCCCCGTTATGTGGATCCTCCACGCGATTAATATCTTTCACCTCCGTGATAAATTTTCAATCGATGACCGTTTACCATGAAGATGCAGTGCTTGATTAGATTCTCAATCTCAATAGCTCCATGAGGCGTGACTTTTGTTACAACATAAGGACCAGACCATTTCGACCTCAACTTACCCGGATAATTGCTGAACTTTGAGTTATATTTAAGGACCTTTTGTCCAACTTCAAATTTCTTCACTCTAATTCGATTATCATGTCATCTCTTCGTGTTTTCTTGGTAAAGTTTAGCATTCTCATAAGCATGTAATCGAAACTCATCAAGTCCATTCAATTTCATCATTCGATTCTCAACGGCTAAAGTAGGATCTAAATTCAACTGTGCTATGGCCCAATATGCACCCAATTCAAGTTCAAGAGGTAAGTGAGAAGCCTTACCATAAACCATTCGATACGGAGATGCACCAGCGGGAGTTTTGAGCGTAGTACGATAAGCCCACAATGTATCATCTAACTTCAATGACCAATATTTTCTCGTAGGACCAACAGTATTTTCAAGGATAGATTTTAACTCTCGATTCGAAACTTCAGCTTGACCATTTGCTTGTGGATGATAAGCGGTAGATACATGATGTCTAATCCCATGCTTCTCTAGAACAGTCTTCAAATATTTGTTCACAAAGTGTGAACTTCCATCACTTATAATCACTCAAGGTGTACCATGTCTAGTGAAGATATGAGATTTTAAAAACTTTATTACCACTCGTGAATCATTCGTTGGTAGAGCTACAGCTTCTACCCATTTAGACACATAATCAACTGCTAAAAGGATGTATTGATTTCCATTGGATGGTACGAAAGGACCCATGAAATCAATACCCCAAACATCAAATATTTCTACCTCAAGAATGTTGTTACGTGGCATTTCATCCCTCTTGGATATATTCACAGTAAATTGACATCTATTACACTTCTTTACGTACTCATGACAATCCTTATGTAATGTAGGCCAATAAAAACCAGATTGAAGTACCTTAGCAGCTGTGCGGTCACCTTCAAAATGTCCTCCATAGGGTGAATCGTGACAACCTGCAACAACTGAATAAATCTCATTATAAGGTATGCATCTTCTTACCATTTGGTCACCACACACTTTTTAGAGGAAAGGATCCTCCCAAAAGAACTGTTTAGCATGGCTAATTAACCTCTTCTTGTCTTGTGAAGTAGCCCCTTCAGGAAAAGAACCACTTACCACAAGATTTGCAATATCGGCATACCAAGGTGCTCCATTAATGATAGAAAATAAACTCTCATCTGGGAATTCCTCTCGAACTAACTCGGGACTACTATTTGATTCAGAACCTTCAAGACAAGACAAATGATCTGCATCCGGATTATCACAACCTTTTCGATCTCGAATCTCTAAATCGAACTATTGAAGCAATAAAACCCATCTGATAACCTCGGCTTAGCATCTTTCTTCTCCATAAGGTACTTTATAGCGGAATGGTCTGTAAATACAACAATTTTTGCTCCAAGAAGATAGGAACGAAACTTGTCAAAAGCATAAACAACCGCTAAAAGTTCCTTCTCAGTCACTGTATAATTAACTTGAGCACTAGTGAAGGTCTTAGTCGCATAATAGATAGAGTGAAATACCTTGTTCTTTCTTTGACCCAACACAGCACCCATAGCTAAATCACTTACATCACACATAACTTCAAAAGGAATTTTCCAATCAGGAGGAAACACAATAGGTGCAGTAATAAGCTTCTCCTTCAACTCTTGGAATGCCTTCATGCAAGCTTCATCAAAACGGAATTTGGTGTCCTTTTCGAGTAAGTTACACAAAGGTTTTGTAATCTTTGAAAAATCCTTGATGAAACGACGATAGAATCCAGCATGGCCTGAAAATATTCTTACCCCTTTTACAGAAATGGGAGGGGGAAGAGTTTTTATTACCTCAATTTTGCGCGATCAACCTCTAAGCCTGAACTTGAAACCTATTGATCCAACACTATACCTTCTTGAACCATAAAATGACACTTTTCCCAATTCAACACCAAATCTGTTTCCTTGCATCTTATTAACACCTTCTCCAAATTCTGTAAACACTCATCAAAGTTAACACCAAATACGGAAAAGTCATCCATAAATACCTCAAGGAAATTATCGATCATATCCCAGAAAATCGCCATCATACATCTCTGAAAGGTAGCGGGTGCATTACATAATCCAAAAGGCATCCGTCGATAGCAAAAGGTACCAAAAGGACATGTGAATGTGGTTTTGTTTTAATCACCTGGATCTACATAAATCTGATTGTACCCTAAATAACCATCCAAAAAGCAATAATACTCCCTACCAGCCAATTTGTCTAACATCTGATCAATGAAAGGAAGAGGAAAGTTGTCCTTTCTAGTTGCCTTGTTCAACTTACGGTAATCCATACAAACCCTCCAACCAACAACGGTTCTTGTGGAGATGGCTTCACTTTGAGCATTGAGGATGGTAGTCATTCCTTCTTTCTTTAGTACGCATTGAACTGGACTTACCCACTCACTAATAGCTATGGGATAGATGATTCTAGTAGCTTAATTACTTCTTTCTTCACCACTTCTTTCATTGTTGGCATTAATATCCTTTGGCCTTCAACTGAACGTGCACTATCATCTTCAAGAATGATTTTATGTTGACAATAGGAGGGACTAATGCCTTTGATATCAGCAATAGTCCACCCTATCGCCTCTTTATTCGCCCTTAGTACATGTAGCAGTTTATCTTCTTGAGGACCTGTTAAATTTGCTGAAACAATAACAGGTAAAGTATTATTAGTACCCAAATACACATACCTCAAGTGAGCTGGTAATGATTTTTCTTCTAACTTCAGAGGAGATTCAATGGATGGTTTATTTTTTATGACCATCTCCCTCGGTTCTCTCACAGGTTCATAGGTAGGACGCCTATATTTTGGATTTCCTAATTGAGAGTTGCCACTGTTTCGACAAGCTATTCCATCATCTCAAGTAAGTTTAGTGTCAAAGCAGCCTTCAAGATATCATCATAATTAAAACAATTAAATACCTCTTGTGTGGCGTGTTCTGCTACATCCATTCGAAAACAATCTCCTGGGACATCTGGAAACTTCATGGCTCTAAACACATTAAACTTTACCTCCTCGTCTTGGATTCTCGTGGTTGACTCTCCATTTTCTACATCAATTAAAGTACGCCCCGTGGCTAGGAATGATCGTCCCAAAATGATGAGGACATTCCTATCCGCGTCGTATTCAAGAATAACAAAGTCAACAGGAAAACTAAAGTACCTGCCTTAACGAGGACATCTTCATTTCGTCCCTTCGGATGGACGAGGGACATATCATCCATTTGTAAGACCATAGAGGTAGGTCTCACATCTCCCATTTTCAACTTATCGAAAATTAATTTGGGGCATAAGATTGATACTTGCACCCAAATCACATAATTCTTTTCCTTACCACTCTTTACCAATCGATATAAGAATTGTAAAACTCCCAGGATCAAGCAACTTAGGTGGCAACTTACTTTGAAAAATAGTGTTGCACTCTTCAGGTAACCAATCATCTCATTATCACAATACGGCCTATTGTTAGTTAGGGCTCTCTTCAAAAACTTCACGTATTTCGGTATATCTTTGATAGCTTCTAATAACGGAATGTTGATGTTGAGACCTCTTACCCTATTCAAAAATCTCTGATACTCGGCCATATCTACTTTTTTCTGAAATCTCGAACGAAACGGTGGAGGAGGACGGTTTTCCTCAATATCTTTCATTTTCTGAACTTCTGGAATTTTCTCCACTTCTATCACTTCAGGTTCATTTTCTTTCTCTTCCACCTCTACTACTGGTTTTTCTTTATTTGTCACTTCTTTCTCTTTCATGACCGGAAATGGAGGTGAAGAAAGTTTCTTACCACTTCTTAACGCTATGGCATTACAATCTTCGGTTTGTCTTGGGACTTCAGTATCACTAGGGAGTCTTCCTTGCAGACGCTGATTTAATTGTTTCAAAATTTGATCCATTTGATTCCCCAATAATTTAAGTGCATCTTCATTAGCTTGTTGATTCTGAATGGATTGTGCCTGAAGTGCCATTAATTTATCTACCGTTGCACGAAGATCTTCTGTTCCTTCTTCAGGTTGAGCAGGTAAGGCTTTTTGATTCACTGTATCATTATAACTATTTTGAGGAGGCTGCCTTTGAACATGATTTCCATAATTTTGTCCTCCCTAATAGTTATTTTTTGGTCTAGGTTGATAAGTGTTACCTTGGGGACGCTGTTGATAAGCGTAAGTAGGATTAGCTGGCCCATTAGGATTTAAGTATTGGAAACCCGGATGGATTCTGTTGGGCTGGTATCCTTGTCCACTCGAATTGTAATTTCCCCTATTAGGAACAAACATCAGAGCTTCGGGATTACACTCACGATTTTCCCAATCATGGTCTTGAACACCACAATTTGAACACCCATAGACCTCTTGCGTTACATTAACACTTGCCTTATTACCTGTTAAACCTTCCTTAACAGCTATCGTAAGCTGTTTCATTTGCTGTTCCAAAGTAGTCCTTAATTTATTATCCAAAGAGGAGAATTTCTCTTCAATACCCATATTACTGTACGCATTGAACTGGACTCACCCACTCACTACTAGCTATGGGATGTATAATTCTCGCATCTAGTAGCTTAATAACTTCTTTTTTTCACCACTTCTTTCATAGCTGCCATTAGTCTCTTTTGGCCTTCAATTGAGCGTGCACTATCATCTTCTAAAATAATTTTGTGTTGGCAATAGGAAGTACTAATACCTTTTATATCATCAATATTCCAACCAATCGCCTCTTTATAAGCTCTTAGTACACACAACAGTTTATCTTCTTGAGGACCTGTTAAATTTACGGAAACAATAACAGGTAGAGTGTCATTAGTACCTAAATACGCATACCTCAAGTGTGCTCGCAATGGTTTTTCTTCCAACTTCAGAGGATATTCAATGGATGGTTTCTTTTTAGTAACTATCTATCCCGATTCTCTCACAGGTTCATAGGCAGGACGCCTATATTTAGGATTCTTAGAATTAAGAGCTGCCACTTTTTCGGCAAGCTCTTCGATCATCTCAGGTAAGTCAAGTGTTAAGGCAGCCTGCAAGACATCATCATAATTAAAACAATCAAATACTTCTTGCGTTGCATGTTCAACTACATCCATTCGGAAGCAATCTCCTGAAACATCTGGAAACTCCATAGCCCTAAACACGTTGAACTTTACCTCCTCGTCTTGGATTCTCATAGTCAATTCTCCGTTCTCTACAATAATGAAAGTACGCCCCGTGTCTAGGAATGGTCATCCCAAAATTATGGGGAAGATCTTATCCATGTTGTATTCATGAATAAAAAAATCTACGTGAAAAACTAAAGTACCTGCCTTGACGAGGACATCTTCGATTTGTCCCTCAGGATGTACGAGGGATCTGTCAGCCATTTGTAGGACCATAAAGGTAGGTCTTACATCTCCCATCTTCAACTTATCAAAATTGATTTGGGTATGAGATTGATACTCGCACCCAAATCGCATAAAGCCTTTCCTTGCCACTCATTACCAATTGAAATCGGAATCGTAAAACTCCCAGAATCAAGCAACTTAGGCGGCAACTTACTCTGACAATTGGCACTACACTCCACTAGCAATCCTATCATCTCATTATAACAATATGGTCTCTTGTTGGTGAGGGCCCTCTTCAAGAACTTTACATACTTTGGTATATCTTTAATAGCTTCTAATAACGGAATGTTAATGTTAAGACCTCTCACCCTATTTAAAAATCTCTGATACTCAGCCATATCTCCTTTTTTCTGAACTCTTGAGGGGAAAGGTGGAGGAGGACGGGTTTCTACAACATCTTTCTTTTTCAGTACTTCCGGAATCTTCTCCACTTCTACCACTTCAGGTTCATCATCTTTTTCTTCCACATCCTTTACTGTTTTTATTTGTTGGTAACTTCTTATTCTTTCATAACCGGAAAAGGAGGTGGAGGAAGCTTCTTACCACTTTGTAGCGCGATAGCATTACGATCTTCTGTATGTCTCGGAATCTCAGTGTCACTAGGGAGTTTCCCTTGTGGATGATGACTTAATATTTCGACATCTGAGCTATTTGATTATCCAATAACTTAATTGCTGCTTCAGAAACTTGCTGATTTTGAATAGATTGTGTCTGAAGTGCAATTAATTTCTCTACAGTTTGGAAAAGATCATTCGTACCTTCTTGAGGTTGAACAGGTAAGGCTCTTTGATTCATGTGGTCATTATAATTATCTTGAGGAGGCTGTCTCTGAACAAGATTTGACGTAACTTTGTCCTCCTTGATAATTATTCTATGGTCTAGGTTGATAATTGTTACCTTGGGGACGCGGTTGATAAGCATATATAGGATTAGCTGCCCCATTAGGATTCCAATATTGGAAACCTGGATGGTTTCTATTTGGTTGATACCCTTGACCACTAGAATTGTAATTCCCTCAATTAGAAACAAACATTACAGCTTCAGGATTACTTTGACAATGCTCCCAGTCATGGTCTTGAACACCACAATTCGAATATCCATATATCTCTTGAGTAACATTAACACCTGCTTTCTTACCTGAAACCCCCTCTTTAACAGCTAAAGTGACCTGTTTCAATTGTTGCTCCAATGTTTTCTTCAGTTTATTCTCCAAAGAGGAGAATTTCTCATCGATTCCCATAAGATAACAGTCCATATCTTTGACAGTTATATAATAGTGTTCTTAAAGTGTTGTTCCCTATTCCTTCCTATGATTAGTTTTCTCGATATTTCTGCGAAATCACTTCTCAAATCATCACAAGTTGGTTGTAATCTCAAGATTTGTGACCGCAACTTGAGAGTCTTTCTTATGCACATGTCACTCATTGATATGCTCAATTAGCTATTGACTAAAGTCTCTCTTGAGGATGAATAGAATGTATATGATGCATGTCTAAAGTAATATGAAACTAGTAATGGTACTAAGTGTATATTCTTGTATCCATGAGTTATGAACTCTGAAAGACATTTTAAGCATGATATTCCCATGAGTCCTTAAATATCTTTAGAAGATTTATAAGTAACTTAGTATGACAGTTAGATAACAGTTATCTAATTCCAAGAAACAAGGTAAGGGCATTAATGGAAATTGTTTCCGTAATTTCTTGAACTTCTATTAATTACACAGAAAGGGTATTGGATACTTGTAGTAGTTTAAAAATATGCTAAATGTTGCATACTCTAAAGATTAATAGACAAATAAGAATAAGAGAAGTTAAATTACAATTTCGGTAATGGAGCAATTGTTGCAGCCACAATTGTATTAACTAATTCTTTAAAGATGCATATGGCAAAATATATTGTAAGAAAACTGTATTTTTGTTCGTAAACTTGTTTTCGAACAAAATAGTCATTTATTCATAAGATAGTTATGGTGTATTAATGTAATACAAAATGACCAATGGAGTTTTCCATAGTGATGAATTACATCCCATTGGACACTTACAATATGGTAATTATAATTGCCTAAAGTAACTACGTAACAGTGTTATAGTTGTTTCTGGTCATATATCAAAATAGATAATCGTACTAATCAAACCATATCTTTGGTGTTTGATGTCTCCTTAATTGTTCTTATTTTCGACTCTTAGGAGACATCATTTTTTGTGTTTATTTAATCATTTCGAAAGACTTTCTGACTAAATATGCAATATTATGATTTTCCTCTTTTATTTCTAGCATTTTTAGTTTATTAAACTTTTGCGCGTAATATTGGTATTTTTAGTGTAAAGTTTACAGGTTTTAGATGTTAGCTAGAAGAGGAATCCGAGGAGAAAGTCAAAAATCGAAATATAGAGTCAAGACTTGAAGATAAATCCCGAAGATATTATTTTTAGAGCTGAAAATCCATTTTCTAGGCCATAGATTGCTGATTTCGAGGTGCTTAAGCGATGATTTAGCCGCTGACCTTTGAAGAGAAAACATTCCTTATCGAGTTACGGAAATTTAGCAACTTGAATGAGGTCAATCGGAGTCATAACGCATCGGGAAAAGCCGTTTTAGTGAAGGCATATCAGCAGTTACGGGAGTTTGGGCTAAGTTAGTGGACTTGGGCCTTTTATATTTCATTTAATTAAAAGCCTAGGTCCAAGTCCGAATTTGCACTTATAAAAGGAAGTCTGGACTTCTATTTTACATACAATTCACATTCTGTAAGATTAAAAACACCAGAGAGAAGCAACTGAAGGAAGGAGAAGAAGCTACAAGAGCTGGAGAGAGTCTATATCTCCGTTCGTAGTCATTCCGATTCCGGAAATTAGGTTTTTCTTATCTTTTAATTTTGTAAACAATATGAATTCCTTTACATTTAATTTCGTATTTCATTTTAATATGAGCTAAGCTTTTCATAGTGCTTGAGAACAAACAATGGGTGAATCCCAATCTTATTAATTAACGAATGTTGAATTTGGGTTTTTATTGAATTAAACTAAATTAGGGCTTTTACTCTTTTCGATAAATTGAGAATGTTTACGGTTTTTAGCGTCATGAACTAGGAACAGGTGTTAGTATCTAGGCTATTCCAATTAGTGGCAATTGGATAATCCTAACGGAGGGTTTAGGTACAGAACCATTTATTCAATCTAGGATAGAAGTTAATGATTCTGACGAACTTAGCTAATCCTAGGGCCAATGAGGTAATAAAACTTAATCGTCCAACGGTGGATCAAATTTACCCTGACGGGACTAGTGACACTTTAGGATCGCCTTATAGTCCACCCTGACGGGGGTATAAGGAATTTAGAATCCCGACCATTGTAATTGACTAATTTAGCCCTTAAACAACATAAGTTAAGAAATAGGATAGGGAGGATCCTTGCGTTCTCAAGTGCTACATCTCATATTGCGTTTCACATCATTTTACTTGCGTCTTCGCTTTTATTCACATTTTAATATTTGTCTTTCATTTATTTAGAATTAATACAAAACCAAACAAACATTTTACCTTTATCTGTTTTCATAAGTGCATCAATCATTAATATATAAGCATTGTAGTCAACCATTCCGTCCTTGGAACGAATGTGATTTATCAGTTATACTACTTGGGACAACCGTACACTTGCGGTTGCGGTTCGATTATTATTTGCTTTTATTTTAGAACACACAAAGGACCACCAAGTTTTTGGCGCCGCTGCCGGGGACGGTAGCGTGTGACCACGGTGTTTATCCTTTAGTGATAGTGCATTTATTTTATTTTATCAGTATTACGCTTTTTGTTTGTTAGTGGTGGGGGCAAAGGTGTGATAAAATAATAGATAAATAAAGATAATAATAAAGAGTCACACACCCTTAAGAACCACGGAACTCACTGCAAGTATCACAGATCGTATGCAAGTTTTAATGATAAGTCAAGTTCGTTCGCAGGGATTGTATCCGTTAGATCTACTTATATTTAACAAGCGTAGATGAATTTATATGCTTGGAATAAAGTATGAAAAGATAAAATAATATGAATACTATCTAACGCAAATAAATAAATAAAACAAATAAACAAAACAAATAACTAAATATGAATGTAAGTCTAATAGATTATGATTACTACGTCTATTACTAAATTGTTATTCTAACCTGTCACATTAAGCATTATATATTAACCAGGATTCTAATAACTACCTAGCCTCTTCTAGACTTAGGAGCAACCTCTCCACTACTAGGGATTCCTAAGTAATGTTTGGAGATTAAAGCAAACCTTAATGGCTATCTAGTTACACTAGATGATTATGTGGTGTTGTCAATAACTAAGAATAATCCTAAGATTGGCCAAATCTAGGGAAATAGGTCAAAACACATAATAAAATATACGCCAAGCTTAATCAATTAAAATAACCAAATAGTATTTAAAGACAAAATAATAATCCAACAATTAAAAGTAAACTTACAGAATCAAAGTTTAGAAATATGGTTGAGAATAGATCTATAGCTAATTACTCTAAATATAGAGAAGGTGAGATGTAGAAGAGGAGTTGTCAGTCTCCAATCTTCTTCTTCTTGTCTTCCTCTACAGGTCAACTTGCTTCTTGGATGAATAGCTTGATTCTAAGGATGAATATCTAACTAAAGGACTAAGCTATTGTTTGAAACTAAGAAAATATAAGTAAAGACTAAGCCTATACTTTGCAACTGAGCAAGGACATGTTTACAATGGTATAAGGGTGTATTTATAGGTGTCTTGGAAGCCCTAATTCGTTTTCTTGAAGGAGAAGTAAGTAGTGGACTCCAAGCCCAACTCAAATTCGTAACCCTAAAAAAAATGAAATCAGGTTCGATTTTCTTTTGGCTCTAACAGCTTCAGTATTCATCCGTTTGACGCGTATGAATATACCAAATTGATCGTCTCGGAAAGCTCTTCAACTTTGCTCTTGACCGTTTCTCCAAATTCCTCACCATTCTTGAGATATAAGCTGATTTGTGGTTGTAGGTGCAGAAATCCAGGATTAAGGCAGCTTTTCCTTTTCCATGTTTTTAGCTTTTATTTCCTTATCTCCAATTACCATGTCTATCTTTTTCCATATCTTGTAGTCTTTGACTTGGAATCTAATTAATCTCCATAATTATCTTTAAAGCTTCACACTAAATAAATAATTAAACCCAATATGCTCTAAAAATATTATTTCACTAAATCAAGACTCAAAATAGGAAAGTGCACTATTTCTCAAGAAAATCGACTCAAAGACTTCCTAAATCACTAAAAATGATGTCTCATCCTAATATAAATCTATATCAAATGAGGAGACATCAAGATCCCCAACTCAAAGTTGTATCTTCCCGATACAATAAAGATAAAAACAAAGGGAAGTCTCTAAATACACACCTAGGTCAATTAAGCACAGAAGACAGAAGATAGAAGAATATGGAGAATATACTCAAAGCAACTACTCAGAAAATTTCATGTAATAATATTTAAAAACTACATACCTGTACACTTCTCATATCCACAGTCAACACGGTTTGAATTCAAGAGCAGATTAGTTTCGCAATGTAAGAAGGAGAGGAACTTTACTCAGTTCACCAAGGAGGCTATAGATTGTTCATCAACCTTCACTAGTATCCAAAGATCCATTTAACTACTCTCTATTGGCTCAATCATTTCTCAATTACATAGCAAAGAATCAAAAGGTCTTTAAGGTAGTAATGTAGGCTTAGGGACGGTATGATAAGTATATTTAGATAATTTAGAGTGAGCTTTTGGCTCTCTCCTCACTAGCCATCAACGAATCGCCCTAGAGCTTGAGTTACTCTCATGAAACGTTTCTCACTCAACCGAATGATTTCTTTGATGCACAATTTAGCATCCGCAATAACCCAATTAAAGCATAAGATGTTCACATAAAAATTCCACTTTGCCGGTCCGAGTATATATATTTTCTTTTTAAATCAATTTCTTTTCTTTAGCTATGATTCTCTTTTAATGTTGAGATATCATGCTATTTTCCTCATATATATATTTTTTTCTTTTAATGCCCTTGTTGGCAAAATTAGCTCGTAGCTTCTTTTTCATTCACTATTACCCCGGCAAAGGGTTACAAGACAAATCTGTGAATCATCATCAATATAAATAACAGAGCACAATTAATAAGCTCAAAATCCCATCCCAATAACAATTCCCATAATGGTGGACCCACCACCCCAAACTCAAGCTCTAAAACAACTGTCTATGCATCGCGATTCGAGTGCGGGTCATATGGAAAAGTCCTATAATCTAAAGGGATATGGCTTATAATGTGGCTAAAAAGGCTTTAGAAAGGCTAGAAGGGGTTGAGAAGGATATAGCATATAAAATCAAATAACAAGGTGAGAAGGTATAAAAAGGCTTCAAGTGGCTTCAAATATGAAAGAACCGCCTTAATCACTTTCTACACTATGTAATTTCGTTATTTTCTTACCTTTAGCACTTTCATCAAATGGTTTTGTCAACTAGCTTGGATCTCACGGCCTACACACTTCTCAAGGTTCCCTGAGATCGAACATACTTTCTATCGCATTGCTAACTAATATTTTCTTTACTATCAATGTGTGTTTTCCTGCAAATACTCAAAGCATACAAAATAAAATAGCTCATAAACATACTACTTCCTATCATTAACTTACTGAGCTTATGCTTTTAAGCTATTAAACACCCTCTACATACATCTAAACCTTCAAAAAAATTAATTTTACCTAAAAACTGAAAAAATGGAGATGAGAGACAACGAATCCCTACACCCCCAACTCAAAAATGAGTCGTGTCCCCACGACTCGAAAAGACTCGAAAATAAAATAAAAGAAATTAAAATTTTAGCACATATTGCACATAAAAGAAATGGTAAGGAAGAAAGAAAACATACTCTTCGAGGCTATTTACCTCGCCTGATCAATACCCGGAATAGGGTGCAGTGTTTTCATGTATGTAAATTTCTATTATGACCAATTTCGCTTTCCCTTACATCTTCTTATGCTCCATCCCAATCAATCACACTCTAGAAATCTCTTGTTAATCTTCTTCCAATTGCTCTTTGAATAATCTTATGTGACAGTTGTTCATCCAGGAATATGTTTTGAACACAGCTACTAGCGTCCCAGAAGCTTTCATCTCTGATATAGGAATCTTTGATTAGAAGAGGTATTGGTATCTTCTGCTCCCTAATTACAAATTCTTGCTTTTTAGGATTTGAATCCACCAAAAGCTCCTCTCTAATTGCTTGACTCCAATTATCTTGTAATATATTCCTAAACTAGCATCCATCTCATTTGATTTCATATAGAACTTACCCAATAGCTTGCTTTGATTCTTGGTATCCCATACACTTGATAATATCTCTATTCTCTTCATCATCTCTTTTGACCCCCAACTCAAAGCTTTGAGCACTCTTGAAATTTGTACTTTATGATCATAGGTGGAACAAGCTTTATTTTGGTTAGGAAATGTGTTAGGATGACAATTCTCCATGTGGGTATGATGGAATCAAGCTTTAATGATGTGGGTTTAATGAATTTTGGGAAAAGATTTTGAAATTCATGGTTTTGATTCTTGGATTCTAAGTGTTTTGATATGATTTGGGTGCTTGAATCTTCTTTGTAATGATGTAGGGAAGGATTTGGATGAGAATTCATTGTGATTTGGTAGTGTTTTGATGTTAGGGAGAGTTTTGGAGAAGAGAAATAGGCTTGAGGTTTATGAAATTCGGAATTAATAGCTCTATACCTCTTTTATAAGCTCAACCCGCAACTTTCTCTCTCTGGCGTGGCGCGGTATACCGGGCATATCCTCCGGTATACCGGAACATCTGATGCTCCAATATTTTTACCCACTGGATAATACCCGTGGCACGTGTTTTTGCTCTGCGGACCATGGCGCGGTGTACCGCGGGGGTGCTCCGCGCCTCCTACGTCAAAATACCCGTGGTAGGACCCCGTGGCACGTGTTTGTGCGGTGCATGGTACGGTATAGGGTCCGGTATACCGGACTCATCAGCTATATTTTTTTTTCTTTTCTGTACACAACACGTGGCTGCTACCGTGGCACGGGTTTTTACCCTGCGGTGCACCGCGGCTGAGGTCCGGTGTACCGCACCTGGCAAAAACCTCCCCAACAGCTAGATCTCGAAAAGTTATGCAGTTTAGGCTCAAAGATCACCTGATTTCGACATCCGAGCGCAAAGATATGACTTACCGAAGTTTCTGTCCGAAAAATTTTGCTCGCCTTCCCTAACTCGATTTCTCCAATACCTAATCATCAAAAACACTAATACCTTCCTCAAATATGCAATATCAACTAAAATTAACTAAACTAAACATAAATTAAAAACTAAAAAGACATGAAAATAAAAAAAAAACTACGGGTTGTCTCCCGTACAGCACTTTTGTTTAACGTCTTTCAAAGTTAGACGTGTTACCTCGATTAAGGCTTGCGTACATAACCTCCCCAATAACGGGTTAGGTTATTCTCATCTACTATCCGAAGTTTGTGACCTTTCTTAGCTTGTATTTCAATCCGTTTTGAAGAAATAACTCTTGTAACTACAAACGGACCCATCCACGCATCCTTGAATCCCCGTGGTCTATTTTCTTGTTTAGGGGCTTTCCATGCAACCATGTCACCAACCCCAAACTCACTTTTGACTCTATTTTTCACGGGTTTACTGTGGACTTTCTTTTTAATTTCTTTTGTCACAACTCGGAGTGTCGGGGCTTTTTCTATACGTGATTCTTCATGCTTTTCATCCACCAAGTGGAATATTTTAGATTCTTTTCCCACTTGGAAAGTCACGGTTCCCCTATGCATATCAATTATGCTGTGACTTGTCACCAAGAATGGGCGTCCAAGTAACAATGGAACATGTTGACCTGCAATGCTATCAAGGATAACAAAATTTGTAGGTATAGTTAAAGTACCTACTTGGACAAGCACGTCTTCAATGACTCCCCATGGCTTTATCGTTGAATTATCTAGGAGCAGCAAATCAATATCTTTTCTTTTGGCATCTCCCATGCCTAACGTCTCGAACAAACTCTTGGGCATGATATTCCTTCCTGAACCCAAGTCACACATCGCTTTAGCTTTGAAATTACCACCTATATTAATGTGGAGATATAAAGCTCCAAGATCTTGCATCTTTTGTGTAGCTTCTTCGGAATGGTTGTCAAGCTTTTGTTAGTACGGTCCCTATTCTCGATCTCAACTTCTACACTACTCTTCTTGGACAGATCTTCTTTGCAGACTATCGGTGATGTAGGCTCTTTATATGCGATTACGTCCTCTATGCATATCGTGCTTTGTTCTTCTAGCTCATTAAGTGGAACTTGTGGTGATTCCACTTCCTCCTCTTCTTGAAGGCTGAACTCTTCAACAACATCGAACCAAACATCGCTATCGATTTCAGTGGCCTTGTCATCAATTTGTTTACCTAGGCCAGTTTGCATGTATGGGACGTCGAGTATAGGAACAATGATTTCTTCTGGGCTTGACATTTCAGATTTAGTATCACCACTAGGATATGTAATTCTTTGTAGATGAGGTGGTGATAGTAACGGATGTGTAGGCGGTGTCTCCGCCTTGTCTTCTTCTTTTTGCACCTTTTGTGCGGTTGTCTCTTCTTCATCGGTTTCTTTTTCTTCTTCCACATGCTTGAATTCTGGTTCAACCTCCTTCGCAATTTGATCTTTAACAATTACTTCTTCTAAGCTAAGCTTGGTTGGTTCTTCTACGGTTGAAATTTCGAACCCAACATTGCTTTAACCCAGTTTCTTATGTAATTCTTGTTGTAACTGTTGATTGATCGTAGTGAGGTCCGTTAATCTTTGCTCCATTGCTTGATATTTTTGGTGCATAGAACGTATTAAGGTTGTATTAGCATCTATATTTTCCGCATGTTGCTCTTCCATGTTTTCCAAATAACTTATACTTTCAAAAACTTGATGAGACGGAAGAGCTTGTCGAACCTGTTCTTCTATGATACTTCGGATTAACGGTGGAAACTCTTGTTGGAATTTTAGAGAAGAATTGGTCACTTGAGTGACTTGTGTCTCCAGGGTTTCCACTTTTTCAGCTAGGTCCTTGGATGTTTTATTGTTGAGCTGCGTAAAATTTTGAACCAGAATCAATAATTTATCCATCATTTCTGTTATAGCTTCATTTTGTGGATTATGCATGGGTTGTGGTGGAGCTTGTAATTGATAGCTCGAACCTTCTTGATAAAAATTTTGACTTCGGGCCCCATGCATATTTTGTGCGTAATAATTCTCCATACCTAATAAACCTGAGAAGAGACTAAAGAGAAAACGCGTAAAACTGAAAACAAATAAAAACTTCTACACTAAATAAACACAAAATAGATTTAACTTAAAGATAAATCCCCAGCAGCGGCGCCAAAAACTTGGTGGGGGCAAAGGTGTGATAAAATAATAGATAAATAAAGATAATAATAAAGAGTTACACACCCTTGAGAACCACGGAACTCACTGCAAGTATCACAGATCGTATGCAAGTTTTAATGATAAGTCAAGTTCGTTCGCAGGGATTGTATCCGTTAGATCTACTTATATTTAACAAGCGTAGATGAATTTATATGCTTGGAATAAAGTATGAAAAGATAAAAAAATATGAATACTATCTAACGCAAATAAATAAATAAAACAAATAAACAAAACAAATAACTAAATATGAATGTAAGTCTAATAGATTAGGATTACTACATCTATTACTAAATTGTTATTCTAACCTGTCACATTAAGCATTATATATTAACCAGGATTCTAATAACTACCTAGCCTCTTCTAGACTTAGGAGCAACCTCTCCACTACTAGGGATTCCTAAGTAATGTTTGGAGATTAAAGCAAACCTTAATGGCTATCTAGTTACACTAGACGATTATGTGGTGTTGTCAATAACTAAGAATAATCCTAAGATTGGCCAAATCTAGGGAAATAGGTCAAAACACATAATACAATATACGCCAAGCTTAATCAATTAAAATAACCAAATAGTATTTAAAGACAAAATAATAATCCAACAATTAAAAGTAAACTTACAGAATAAAAGCTTAGAAATATGATTGAGAATAGATCTATAGCTAATTACTCTAAATATAGAGAAGGTGGGATGTAGAAGAGGAGTTTTCAGTCTCCAATCTTCTTCTTCTTGTCTTCCTCTACAGGTCAACTTGCTTCTTGGATGAATAGCTTGATTCTAAGGATGAATATCTAACTAAGGGACTAAGCTATTGTTTGAAACTAAGAAAATATAAGTAAAGACTAAGCCTATACTTTGCAACTGAGCAAGGACATGTCTACAATGGTATAAGGGTGTATTTATAGGTGTCTTGGAAGCCCTAATTCGTTTTCTTGAAGGAGAAGTAAGTAGTGAACTCCAAGCCCAACTCAAATTCGTAACCCTAAAAACATGAAATCAGGTCCGATTTTCTTTTGGCTCTAACAGCTTCAATATTCATCTGTTTGACGCGTATGAATATACCAAATTGATCGTCTCGGAAAGCTCTTCAACTTTTCTCTTGACCGTTTCTCCAAATTCCTCACCGTTCTTGAGATATAAGCTGATTTGTGGTCGTAGGTGCAGAAATTCAGGATTAAGGTAGCTTTTCCTTTTCCATGTTTTTAGCTTTTATTTCCTTATCTCCAATTACCATGTCTATCTTTTTCCATATCTTGTAGTCTTTGACTTGGAATCTAATTAATCTCCATAATTATCTTTAAAGCTTCACACTAAATAAATAATTAAACCCAATATGCTCTAAAAATATTATTTCACTAAATCAAGACTCAAAATAGGAAAGTGCACTATTTCTCAAGAAAATCGACTCAAAGACTTCCTAAATCACTAAAAGTGATGTCTCATCCTAATATAAATCTATCACAAATGAGGAGACATCAGTTAGCTTTTTCAGGTTTTTAGGTTTGGTGTATGCGAAGAAGGCTATTCAAGGATCTAGAGCCAACACCTCCGATCCTTAGTAATCCAGAATCGTTGATCAGACTTGCTAACAGAAGAAGAAGAGAACGAGAAGCTTTAGAAGTAGAAGAGTTAAGTAACAGAATGGAAGAGATAAATCTTCACGATCATCAAAATAATCAACCAGGTCAACTAGGCGCAGGTGGCCAACCTTTGGCTCCAGGCGTTATTCCTCCAATTCCACCAGTGATTCCTAATCCTCCAGTTCAGATAGTGATGAATCAAGATCCGTGGTTTACTAATGGTCCTCCAGAAGTTCCATTCCGTGCTCCTGCTATAGGAGTAGGTGCTCCAGATATTGATGTTCCGCGATTCCGTCCAGATTCGGGAATGTTAGCTCAATTCCAAAATTTTGGAAATTTTCGTGGAAGACCATCAGAAGATCCTCTTAGAGCAGTACAGAAGTTTAAGCAGATATGTGATTCTTATATCACACAAGGAGTTTCAAGGGAACAGATGTATTTTGCTGCGTTTAAATTTTTTGTTATCGATGGAGCGAGTGAATGGCACGATACGCAAGATCCTACGAAGATAACCAACTGGGACCAATTAGAGATTGCTTTCTTTGACACGTATTACCCAAGTAACATGAGATTAGATGCTGAATTAGAATTGACGCATTTCCGTCAAAAATATGATGAAACTGTGGGTAAGAGTTGGACAAGATTTCAGATGTGTTTGCGTAGAGTTCCCAATCATGGATTTTCAGAACAACAACAATTAAAGATCTTTTATAGAGGCCTTGATGGAACTTCGAGAGAGAAATTGGATACGCTATGTGGAGCAGGTTTTCTTCAAGTTCAACCCGCTCATGCTAAAATCATTTTAGAGAGAACAGTCAAGAATGAAGTTGGGTGGAATTCAGTAAGAACACCGTTTAAAGGAGTGAATAATGTTGATATGGAAGAAAAGTTTGCTACGCTTGAGAATAAAATTCAGAATACTATAGAGCAACAATTGAAGCAGCTTACTTTAGCTGTAAAAGAAGGTTTTTCGAGTAAGAAGGTAGCTGTGCATGCTGCACAAGATGTGTATATGTGTTCGATTTGTAAGGTAGATGATCATGATGAGGAAAGTTGTCCGAATAATCAAGAGTCCGTGATGTTTATGTCCAATAGAGGTAACTTCAATTCAAGTGGTAATGGATATCAGCCTAACAGAAACCATCATGGGTTTCAATACTCAAATCCTAATGGGGCAGCCAATCCTACCTACGCGTATCAGCCGCGTCCCCAAGGTAACAACTATAATCCAAGACCACACAACAATTATCAAGGAGGACAGAATCAAGGCAACTATGTACAAAAACAAGCTCCTCAGAATACTTATAATGAAAATTTAAATCAGAAAGCCTTACCTGCTCATCCACAAGAAGGAGTAGTTACACTTCAGAAAACAGTTGAAAGTTTAATTACTCTTCAGACACAAGCTTTGGAACGTCAAAATACAGTCGAAGCAAATATGAAGTTGTTCCAGAATCAGCTAAGTCAAATTAATAAACAACTGAATCAGCGTCCACAAGGACAACTTCCAAGCGATACTGAGAATTGATTACAACGAGATGATTGCAAAGCCGTTACATTACGAAGTGGTAAGAACCTTCCTCCACCTCCTTTTCCTGTTATGAAAGAGAAAGAAGTTCCAAGAAAAGAAAAGGAAGTGGGTGAGAAAGAGAAAGAGAATGAAAAAGATAGTGAGGTTGAAGAAATAGAAAGACCAAGAGAAGTTCCAAAAAAGAGAGATGAAATTGTGAGCAATCGCCCTCCACCACCGTTTCCATCGCGAGTTCAGAAAAAGGGTGATATGGCTGATTTTCAGAAGTTCTTTAATAGAGTGAAGGGTCTAAGTATTAATATTCCGTTACTAGAAGCGATTCGAGACATTCCTAAGTATACGAAGTTCTTGAAGAGGGCCCTCACTAATAAAAGGCCTTATTGTGATAATGAAATGATTGGTCTTCCTGAAGAGTGTAGCGCGATTTGTCAAAGTAAATTACCTCCGAAGTTAGTTGATCCGGGGAGTTTCACGATTCCGATATCAATTGGATAAGAATGGAAAGGAAAAGCGCTATGTGATTTGGGGGCAAGCATCAATTTGATGCCCAAGTCAATCTTTGATAAGCTAAAAATTGGAAACGCAAGACCCACTTCTATGGTCTTGCAAATGGCGGACAGATCTCTTGCTCATCCTGAAGGCCGCATTGATGATGTCCTTGTTAAGGCAGGTACACTTATATTTCCTGTTGATTTCGTAATACTTGAATACAATGCAGATAGAAATGTCCCCATTATTTTGGGTAGACCATTCCTAGCTACAGGGAGAACGTTGATCGATGTAGAAAATGGCGAATTGACGATGAGGATACAAGATGAGGAAGTGAAATTCAATGTATTTCGAGCTATGAAATTCCCAGATTCTCAGGAAGATTGCTTCAGAATGGATGTAGTAGAGCAAGCATCGCAAGAGGTATTTAATTGTTTAAATTTTGATGATATCTTGCAGGCTGCTTTGACATTAGATTCACCTGAGATGATGGAGGAGCTTACGGAAACAGTGGCAGCTCTGAATTCTGAAAATCCGAAATATAGGCGTCTTGCCTATGAACCTGTAAGAGAACCGGGGGAGATTATTCCTAAAAAGAAGCCTTCAATTGAATCTCTTCCGGAATTGGAAGAAAAATCATTGCCAGCACACTTGAGGTATGCGTATTTAGGTACTAATGAAACTCTACCTGTTATTGTTTCAGCTAATTTAACAGGTCCTCAAGAAGATAAATTGTTGCGTGTGTTAAGAGCCAACAAAGAAGCAATAGGTTGGACAGTTGCTGACATCAAAGGCATTAGTCCATCCTATTGTCAACACAAAATCATACATGAAGATGTTAATGCACGCTCAGTTGAAGGTCAAAGAAGATTAATGCCCGCGATGAAGGATGTAGTGAAGAAAGAGGTGATCAAGCTTTTAGATGCGGGGATTATTTATCCCATCTCGAGTAGTGAATGGGTGAGTCCGGTTCAGTGTGTACCGAAGAAAGGAGGAATGACAACAGTTCTTAATGATAAAAATGAAGCAATTCCTTCAAGAACGGTAGTTGGATGGAGAGTTTGTATGGATTACAGAAAGCTGAACAATGCCACCAGAAAAGATCATTTCCCTTTGCCCTTCATTGATCAAATGTTAGACAAATCAGCCGGAAGAGAGTACTATTGCTTCTTGGATGGTTATTCAGGGTATAATCAAATTTACGTGGCTCCGGAAGATCAACATAAAACAACATTTACATGCCCCTTTGGTACTTTTGCATATCGCAGAATGCCATTTGGGTTGTGTAATGCTCCTGCGACCTTTCAAAGATGCATGATGGCCATCTTCTGGGATATGATCGATAACTTTCTTGAAGTATTTATGGATGATTTCTCTGTATTTGGTTATGATTTTGATAAGTGTTTAGACAATTTATAGAAAGTGTTAATCAGATGCAAAGAAACAGATTTGGTTTTAAACTGGGAGAAGTGTCATTTCATGGTTCGCGAAGGTATTGTTCTGGGTCACAAAGTTTCGAGTGTTGGATTGGAAGTCGATAGAGCGAAGATAGAGGTAATTAAAACTCTTCCCCCTCTTGTTTCTGTTAAAGGGGTAAGAAGTTTTCTTGGACATGCTGGCTTTTATAGGCGATTTATCAAAGACTTTTCTAAGATTGCTAAACCGTTATGCAACTTACTTGAAAAGGACTCCAAATTCCTTTTTGATGAAGCTTGCTTAGCGGCCTTCAAAGCAATCAAGGAAAAGCTTATTTCTGCTCCTATAGTGTTACCTCCAGATTGGAATTTACCGTTTGAGGTTATGTGTGATGCGAGTGATTTATGTATGGGAGTTGTGTTAGGACAAAGAAAAGAGAAAGTTTTTCATTCGATTTATTATGCTAGTAAAACTTTTAGTGGTGCTCAAATCAATTATACAGTTACAGAAAAGGAGTTGCTAGCGGTTGTGTATTCATACCGGTCACTGACCGGCTAGCCGGCCAACTGGAGGAAAAGTTGCTGGTCCTTGCGTCAGCGACGACGCAAGGTTGCTGCGTCTCGAAATGCGCCATCGACAGTTCACCGGCATGCCGGCGAATCCGCCGGCTAGCCGGTCAAGGATTTCGAATTCTCTGACCACTGCGTCAGCGATGACGCAAGAAGCTTGCGTTTTGAAGTTAAAAAAAAAATCGAATTTAGTAATTTTTTTCCGCCGCCCTCTCGACCGGCATGCCGGCGAATCCGCCGGCTAGCCGGCCAGCTGTTGCGAGAGGCGGTTTAGAGTTCCTTAAACCTAATTTTTTGCCTCTTTTCCAAGCCACACTTTATATTCCGAATCCTTGCCTCCACCTACTCCGAAAATCATCAACAAACAGCTATAAAATCATCAAATCAAGCCTTCTTTCATCACAGAAACATACAATCAACTCATAGCTTCTCCAAAACATCACCAAAATCCATCTTTTCTCCACAAATTTCCTCTTCCCAACCTTGAAATTAAACCAAATTCTTTCAAAATTCCTCTCAAATAACCTTAACCCATCTCATATTCCACCTAATCCTTCAAGTTTTAAGCCTCAAAACATCAAATTTCAAAGCTTTTCTCTAGCTTTTTCTCTATTTGAAGTTTTGAGTTTGGGGTGAAAAGAGATGACTAACAGAACCGATTCCATGTGTAACTATCGAAGAAACATACCAAGAAACAGGAACAATGTTGGAGCTAGCCCAAACCAAGCAATTGAGATTCCGGATTCGCGATCCAAAAAGACTGTCCAAAACCCAATTGCTCCGAAAAGAAAAGAATATCCGAGTAAGGCTAATCCGAACAAGAGTAGGTTAATTGATGAGAGTGATGAAGAAGTGAGGAAGAAGTTGAAGAAGAGATTGAGGAAGAAACTGAACAGGAAGTTCCCGAAGAACCAGTGCAACAACCAAAAGCTCCACGTAGGAAAGCTTGGGCTCAAAAGCCTAAGAGAGTCTTCGTTCCATGGGATACTCAGGTTCTTGACAGAATTGAATTTTTGAAGTTTGGTGAGGAGATGAATCTTCCTAAAGGTATTATGACTAGTGCTTATAAAGATTATGGTATTACTTGTTATACATTGGGTTGAAAGGAATTGAGAGGAAGGAAGCTTGAGTATATTCCTACCTTGGTGCGAGATTTTTATGAAGGAATCGCCTTCTCAAAAGAAGCAGTTGTTATTCGCAAAAAGGTAGTTCCTTTCTCCGTTGAGCTTATTCGTAAATCATTGAAATTACCTGAGTTTTCCGGAATATGTCCGTTTCAAGAATCTCTAAAAGAGCCTTCGTTTGATTATGAATCCCTTTGGGGGAAAGGGCTTGTTGATGGGGCCCGCCCAATTCCCGAAGGAGAGAGATATCCTGGACAGATGTATAGTAGTAATTTGCTACCATGTGCTAAGATTTGGTCACGTTTCATAATCCCTACCTTCTTCGGAGTTAAACACATATCGGAAGTGAAGAAGGAGCATCTTTTGTTCATTAAGTGTATTATTGAGGAGAAACCCATGGATGTTGCTCGTGTGATATATGATACCATCATGGAATTTGCTAGAGTTCCTACTTCACAACAAAATCTCAAATTTCCTTGTACCGTCACTACTTTGTGTTTAGACGCAAAGGTTCTGCGTAAAGACGCAGAGATTGATCGTGTTGTAGTGTGTGAGAGTATGGGTTTAACGTTGGTCAAGAATATTCATGATGAGGTGGTAAAAGCAACAAGAAATCCGAGAGCTCCTCCAAAGAAGAAGATGCATACAACTGATGAGTTGGAAGCGAAAGTGAAGGTGTTAGAAGAGAATCAAGTGAAGATGATTGCGTCTTTGGGAAACGTTACAAAAGAGTTAGAACTTCTCCGAAACATGTTAATGGGGGTGAGCACAATTCAACACGCCACCTATGGTATTCTTACGCAAGAGAAAGTTCATGGACGCAACACCGATAACCAGCCTCGCGCTGGTTGAGATACGTTTTCTATCCCTTTCGCGTTTTAGTTAGTTTAGTTTATTTTTATTGCGTTGAGTCTTTTCGAGTCGTGGGGACACGACTCATTTTTGAGTTTGGGGTGGGGTTCGTTGCCTCATCCCAGTTTTTATGTGTTATGTGTTTTATTTGCTTTCAATAAAATAATTTTCGGAGTTGCGTTTGACTATAGAAGATTTTAAATGTCCCTTTAAGCATACTTTTGATGAATCTATGATAGTAAATAGTGGACTTTAGGGAATAACATAAAACGCACTTACGATTGCATGCGAACATAGGTAATTGATAGGAAAAATTAATGAAAAATGCAAATGAAGTAAGCTTGTACTTAAGGAATATGTTTGGTGTGTAGAACGTGAAATCCTAATTAGTAGAGAACCCACCTAGATATGAACTAAAGACAAGCTATGTACTTAGGAAAATGATAGGGGCAGTTCTTTGTTAGCCAATTGAAGCCTTTTAGCTTGCTATCCCTTATATTATAATTTTATCTGTCTTAGCCCAAGTTTGAGCCTTAAGCCTTTTCTTTTGTAGCCACGATATAAGCCCATTATCCTTTAGATTATTAGGCATGACCAAATGACCCGCACTTGAATCACAACCCTGAGACTTGTCTCGAGCTTGAGTTTGGGGTGGAGGGTCCATATTTGGGATTTTACATTGGGAAGGGATTTTATGTGTATGTATTGGGGCACAAAAATGTAGATGATATGATTATTTTGTAACCCTTTGCCGAGATTTGAAAAGAAAAAAAATATATATATATATAAGAGACATGACTTTTCACATCAAAATGATAGTCATGGGTATCTTGTACAAAAAAAATGAAAAAGAAAATAAAAAGAAGAATAAAGAAATCGGCAAAGTGGAATATTTTGGAAATCATCTTAGTTTAGTTGGGGTGACATTGGGGACGCAACATTAGCGCGTCAAATGGGTGAGTGAGAATATTTTTTAGCGTAAAACTCAAGCTCGAGGACATGTTGATGGTAAGTGAGGAGAGAGCCAAAAGCTCACTTCAAATTTACCAAATATACATCCATACCGGCCTTAAGCCATTATTAAAACCATAAAGACCTCGTGATTCTTAAGTACATAGTGAATTTATAATTCTGTTGATAGGGAATACACTAGGTGGAACGTTCAAAGCGAGGTAGGATTAATGACCACCCTATAGCCATCATACAGAGATGAGTACAAGTGTAACCTTCAAGCATTGCGACATTAATTTTATGATTGAGATTATTTGTGTTTGATGTTGCATGATTAGTGTATGTGTATGTTAGTTTTAAAGTTTTGCTATATGAGATTTATCTTAATAATTGCTTTAGGTTTATTTGCTAGCTTCTATTTGTTCTTGCGTTTACTTCTACCCCTTGTTTTGTTTTGTTTTGCTTTGTCGGGACGACAAAGGTTTGAGTTTGGGGTCTTGATGTCTCCTTAATTGTTCTTATTTTCGACCCTTAGGAGACATCATTTTCAGTGTTTATTTAATCATTTCGATAGACTTTTGGACTAAATATGCAATATTATGATTTTCCTCTTTTATTTCTAGCATTTTTAGTTTATTAAGCTTTTGCGCGTAATATTGGTATTTTAGTGCAAAGTTTACAGGTTTTAGATGTTAGCTAGAAGAGGAATCCGAGGAGAAAGTCAAAAATCGAAAGATAGAGTCAAGACTTGAAGATAAATCCCGAAGATATTATTTTTAGAGCTGAAAATCCATTTTCCAGGCCATAGATTGCTGATTTCGAGGTGCTTAAGCGATGATTTAGACTCTGACCTTTGAAGAGAAAACATTCCTTATCGAGTTACGGAACTTTAGCAACTGGAACGAGGTCAATCGGAGTCATAACGCATCGGGAAAAGCCGTTTTAGTGAAGGCATATCAGCAGTTACGGGATTTTGGGCTAAGTTAGTGGACTTGGGCCTTTTATATTTCATTTAATTAAAAGCCTAGGTCCAAGTCCGAATTTGCACTTATAAAAGGAGGTCTGGACTTCTATTTTACATACAATTCACATTCTGCAAGATTAAAAACACCAGAGAGAAGCAACTGAAGGAAGGAGAAGAAGCTACAAGAGCTGGAGAGAGTCTATATCTCCGTTCGTAGTCATTCCGATTCCGGAAATTAGGTTTTTCTTATCTTTTAATTTTGTAAACAATATGAATTCCTTTACATTTAATTTCGTATTTCATTTTAATATGAGCTAAGCTTTTCATAGTGCTTGAGAACAAACAATGGGTGAATCCCAATCTTATTAATTAACGAATGTTGAATTTGGGTTTTTATTGAATTAAACTAAATTAGGGCTTTTACTCTTTTCGATAAATTAAGAATGTTTACGGTTTTTAGCGTCATGAACTAGGAACAGGTGTTAGTATCTAGGTTATTCCAATTAGTGGCAATTGGATCATCCTGACGGAGGGTTTAGGTACAGAACCATTTATTCAATCTAGGATAGAAGTTAATGATTCTGACGAACTTAGCTAATCCTAGGGCCAATGAGGTAATAAAGCTTAATCGTCCAACGGTGGATCAAATTTACCCTGACGTGACTAGTGACACTTTAGGATCGCCTTATAGTCCACCCTGACGGGGGTATAAGGAATTTAGAATCCCGACCATTGTAATTGACTAATTTAGCCCTTAAACAACATAAGTTAAGATATAGGATAGGGAGGATCCTTGCGTTCTCAAGTTCTACATCTCATATTGCGTTTCACATCATTTTACTTGCGTCTTAGCTTTTATTCACATTTTAATATATGTCTTTCATTTATTTAGAATTAATACAAAACCAAACAAACATTTTACCTTTATCAGTTTTCATTAGTGCATCAATCATTAATAGATAAGCATTGTAGTCAACCATTCCGTCCTTGGAACGAATCTGATTTATCAGTTATACTACTTGGGACAACCGTACACTTGCGGTTGTGGTTCGATTATTATTTGCTTTTATTTTAGAACACACAAAGGACCACCAGTGTTATAGACTAAGTCATAAATTATGAGAAAAAGTTTACTAGTTTCACAAGGAAGATTTCCTTGAAGAATATGATTTTGAATCATATGAAACTTGTGAGACTTATCTCACTGAAATATGACTAAATCTCATTTTGATGAAAATAGAGACAATGCTAATGAGTTCTTATGCCCACTATATATTGATGTATGTGGTCAGTCCGAACTTTATTCAAAGATTGATATTTTTACTTCATCTCCTTCACTAACTATATAACAGATATAGATGTGTTTACCAAATGTAACACCAATATAAATAATTTGAAATGTTCAAATTACTATTGAGTGAAGTTGAAAACAAGTATATAAGAGTATGGAGGAAGTAAGATATCAACCTGTAGAGGTGAAAATCTTAGCAATGCATTATAGATTATCTATGACGAAATTATATTTCGTGTCAGTGAACATATCCTGGAATACCAAGATTAATGGTGTGTCCGGAAAGAGAAATTGCATTTTATTGGATATAGTGCAATCCATGATAAGATTCACTGATTTTCGAATATTCTTATGGGGTTATGATTTGCTTATTTAATGAACTCTTAGGTCCCACTAAACAGTCGATGTAATCCATATGTGGTATGGAGATGATATAAATCAAACCTTAAAATGTAGAATTTGAAATGTTTGATTTATACTAAACGACTTATAATGGCTAAGCTTGAGTTGATATCTTTCAAATATAGATTTGTTGGATACCCAAAAAAAATAACGAGGTAATTTTTCCACACCATTCTTAACACAAAGGGTTTGTGGTAAGGCAAACAACCTTTATAGATTAGAATTCCATAGTGAAGGAATTCATAATGTGGAAATAGATCATAATTAAATAAAGATTTCAGAGTTATTTATACAAGCTAAAGAGCATCTGATGCATGCCAATCTTTCTTTCCTTGATGAGTTAATAGTTTCATTTAAGGTTCAAGTAACACAGTTTGAGGCATTAGGGACGATTAATGAACCTTTCTTGGAAAAAGGAAGTTAACAAATCAAGAGAAAGAAGAATTTATTGTACAAAAGCCTCCTATAGGTTATATAGATATCATCATACACCAAAATCAATTGTAATAATGGTGATAGTTTGATGAGGAAATCATATAGATGAAAACCCCATCAAGTGATGATCCTAAATCCCTATGAAGAGGCTATGACTAGTCTAGATAGTGACAAGTGGTTAAGAACCATAGAATCTGAATTAGTATCTATAAGAATTAAAAAAGTATAGTACTTTGTTTGAATCTTCAATAGATATAAGTTCCATTTATAGTAAATGGGTGCTAGGGAAATGATTGGAGTACACGGTAAGGTAGAGACCTATAACGTCCTTCCAATTGCTAAGCGTTTAAATCAAAAGGAAAACATCAACTGTGGTGAATTCCTTTTCTCATAGCAATGTTTAGTTTATTCAGATTCTACTATTGGTAACTCCATACTATTATTATGAGATATGGTAATATCATGTGAAATTAGTTTTCACTAAAGGGGAGTCTATGACGTCCTTAAGACCAATCCTAAAGGTCTCATATTTCCATTTATTCATAATAAAATATGTAAGTTCCAAAAATCCATTTAATGGATTCAACAAATATCACTAAGTTGGATTACTCTCTTTTATATAGTCAAATAGTTTGATTTTATAATTTTAGAGTAAGAGTCATAAGAGTACAAAGGACTAGTGGGAGTACACTCACCTTCCTAGTGTTATATGTAGATGACATATTATCACATAAGGATATGATATACCAACACAGCAGATAAACCAAGTTTTTGTCTAATAGTTCTCCATGAAAGGTTTAGGAAAAGTAGCTTATATTCTTTGAATTGGGATCTATAGAGATAGATCAAAGAAGCTACTTGACCTATATCAATCTTAGTACATTTATACCTTTTCAGAAGTATCACATGAAAATTCCAGAAGGTGCTATTTAACAATAGGCGTTGGAATTACTCTTAATGGGAGGGTTTGTTCTAGGACCCTAAAAGTAAGAGAATGAATGTGTATAGTCCTATTTGGTTAAACAATAAGGATCTATCCAGCATACCATGAAAATGTATAAGGCCTAAAGTACACTACACGCTAGGAGTAGCGGGTAGGTATGAAGGTAACCTTGATGAGGAATGTTGGAAAGTAGTAAAGACTATCCTTAAGTACTTAAGAAGTATTAAGGACCAATTGCTCATATGTGGAGAATATAAGTTGAAGCTAATTGGGTATATAGATGCTTGTTTTGCTTCAAACGTGGATGATAGAAAATCAAGATATGATTGAGTCTATATAGAGGAGAAGTAAATTGGAATAGTTCCAATCAAGACACTGTAGCAGATTTCGGTTACTAGAAGTAGAATACATAGCAGCATAAGATGCAACTATGCCAGTGGTTTGGATAAAATAGTTCTTTATATATACATAGTGTGGTTTTCACAATGTAGATATTGTTTCATTATACAATGACAATATTTGAGATATTGTATGATTAAAGAAACCTAGAATAAACTATAGATCCAAACAAATTCTGCAGTAGTACCGCTTGATTCGAGATATAATTGAACATGAAGATGTTCACATAAGGAAGGAACACGAAGCATATCTATTCATCTAAGTGTGTCTATCAGAAGAGTCTGATGAGAACAAACTGTTTATGAGTTATGGTACTTGAACGATTGGGTCTAGGCCAAGTGGGAGATTGTTGGAATTATGCCCTAGCCCCGATCGTCTTGTAATGAATTGAACACAAGTGTTTACTGTACACGATAATATTTATCTCCACATTTTTTATTAAAGAAATTGTTTCCTTGATACTATGGCAAGCCCTTATGATTATGGTATTAATCTACATAATATAAGGACAAATCCTTGATTAAGTTACGAACTAGATATCATAAGGTGTTATGATAATGAGAATCAAGCTTATAGAACTTAATCTAAACTTTTTCTTAATTGTAGGATCATCGAGTTAGGACCTCGATGATCCGGTTAGATTAATATGTAGCTAACAAGTATTTATTAAATAAATATCGGTAGTTCTTGTTTACCGAGTTAGGTGCATAGATAATGCACATAGAGATGTGATTATCGAACCGACTAAAACTAGAGATTCCTAATGGTTAATTACCTTGAAATGTCAAGTAGGTTAATCTCTATAAGGATTCTTATACGTGTAATCCTTTGACCTGAGATCATCAATATAGTTGTGTATGTGTTTGTTATGTTTTGATACTAGACTGCTAGTGTGTCATAATGCTAGTCGAAAGGATATTGGACATAGCTAAGTATATATACTCCTAGGGATGAGTCAAGATGGAATCTATCAACTCTAGGTAAAGAGTTTGAGCTCTACGATGTCATAAGATTATAACGATTGTATCGAATCCTTGGCCAAGGTGATAGAATGAATGAAGAAATGAGTTTCTTAGGTCATTCGTCAATCGTTGATAATCGACGTGTAACGTAGTTGATTTTCTAATGGGATTTGACAGTTGTACCATATCCCAGGATGATCCGGAGCTGTAAAGATAGAGGGAATACATGTATGATTCTTCCCCGGGTTCTTTGTACAGAGTTACTTCACGTTATCTGGTCGTTGGGGAGTGTTGTTAGACGCCAACCTCGATTAGTGGTTAATTTTATTAACTACTACCGGTTTAACGATGAACCCACGTAGTCGCACACTAACGAGTGCATTGTACTTGCTTCATGACGTTAATTAATATTACTATTAGATAATAAATATTAATTAATTATATACTTGGAATGTTGGTATATTGATTTGCTAGCACAAATTTATATTCTAATATAAGACCGATCTAAGGAAAAAGAAAAAAAAGGGGAAAAGGTCATAGGTTCGTGGATCGAACCATGGCTCTCTGGTAGTGTGAAATATGTCACTAACCGTTAGGCTAGTCAAGTCTTTTTGCATAATGTAAAATGTCCAAGTCCACTTCAGAAGTGGGTAGTGGACCAAATTATTAAGATAATTAGTTTTCATTATACGTTCCCGGCTTTTGGCTTTTCCACTTCTTGGCTTTTCATTTTCCTTCAAGAGTTAATATATGTATAATGAGAAATCAATATATACATGTAACTTCTTTTCAGTTTTTCTCTCTTGAGAAACATAGTAGATAGAAGGTCTCTCTCCAAAATCAGAATGGTTCTGAAAGCAAGGATCAAGCTCGGTGTGCAAAGCGTGGAGGCTTCAAGTTTTTGAAGCTGGGTTAGTCCAATTCGATTCTCACCCAACGGCTTAAAGGTATGTAATCGTTATTATAATTTGTTTTTAATTTCTTAAATCGCAACTAGGTTATCTATTAGGATTGCAATTTTTTTTCCGCTGTATTATATGTGATATAATCGTAATTGCGTTCCTTCATAAACCACACAAAAAACATTCTCAAACAATCAAAACCACTCCAAACTTCAAAAAGAATCCAAGAAATCTCAAAGAATGACGAGTGTTCAAGGTCTGTGGTATTAGGAGTTGTATCTATCGGGGTTGCGATGTTTCTGATGGGATTTGATGATCATAAGGCATTGGAATTCGGCCCTGAAGGGCCATTAATGGAAGAGTTTTGGGAGAATATGAGAAGATATGGACTTTATGCACTTACAGTGAGTAGTGGAGTTTTGTATGCTGTTTTTCAGCCTCTATATGAGTTGTTGAAGAACCCCATATCTGCTATTCTTGTGATAGTCATTCTTGGAGGAGGATTTTACATTGTTACTCAAGTGGTTCAAGCTATGGTTGTTGTGTTTGATTTTTCTTATCAATACAGTTATTAGATATATTTATCTTTTTGTTGCTTGGATTATATATGTGTTATCGGCATGTAAAGTCAAGGTTAAGTAACTCGAACAAGAATTAGTCTCAACGCATAGTGAAAACCTTATAAGAAACATGTTTATTGCTTGTTGCTTTACACTTAATAGCAAAGTTTGTTTGTGTGTGTTTCTTTAAAAATTTAACACTGATACAAAGGGCTAAAGAGGAAGGGGTGATCTTGGGAAATAAAAGACTATATTTTACTATGTCACACAAATGAATTATTTTTTTGGATCGAAAAATGAAGATACCGAGTATAGTGTTTGTAGTGGAAATGGTATTTTTGTACTATACAGGGCCTGAATTTGAAACCTATATTTCTTTTTTTCAAAAAATCATTCTCAAAACCAACACATGTGCAAGCATGACAATAGAAAATATAAAACGAGGGGTAAATTTACATCACTGTTGTATAACAAAGAAAAAAATTCATAACATTTTGAAAGACATAGGCATATATTGGGTAGTTTGTAAATTAAAGGGACAATAGTGTAATTTACCTATTTGTGAAATCAGTTTGTGTAAAACTTACATCAATGTATCTAATAAAATTACTAATTGCAAATAGACCATAGCAGCCCTATAGTTAATTAGTTTAGGAACACTTCAGAGAATCGTGTTGAGCTTACCATCTCTAGGGAAAGTATCAACAGTATCACTGAAGATCCCTATACACAAAAACAACAAAATCACATCATAAACATAAAGATTCTAGAACAATAAGTCTCTTTAGTTAAGTAAGATCCATGTCATGGATATACCTGATCAATCTTCTAGTAAATGCTATAAAACTTGTGTGCCTCATTTTATTACCAACTGATATGAGCTCATCATGATTAAGTGCCTGTAAATAAAAACTCAATTAATTCCTTGAATTTCAATCGAAGAAGAATGCATACATTATAAGATGAAAATTATAAAAAAAACTAAACACCAAAATTCTTACAGAGACTGCGAGTTTCTTAGCTACGACTTTTGATGCCTCATAAAGAGATTGATGTCTTCTCATTTGTGATAGATTAATATTAGGATGAGACATCATTTTTAGTGATTTATAAGTCATAAATGTCGATTTTCTTGAGAGATAGTGCACTTTCTTATTTTGAGTCTTGATTTAGTAAAATAATATTTTTAGAGCATATTGGGTTTAATTGTTTAATTAGTGTGTAGCTTTAAAGATAATTATGGAGCTTAATTAGAGTCCAAGTCAAAGACTACAACTTATGGAAAGAGATTTACATGGTAATTGGAGATAAGGAAACAAAAGCTAAAAAGATGGAAAAGGAAAAGCTGCCTAAATCTGGGATTCTGCAGCACACGCCTAAAGAAGTGCTATTTATCCCAAGAAATAGGCCGATTTTGGTAATTTCCTTTAATAGGGACAAAGATAATTCTGTTACAATTCTTTTGGTATCTTATGGAGCTCAAACCGACCAATAACGAAGAAGATATGCTCAAAACGGTCCAGCAGTGTTTATCTTTATTTCAATACGAATTTGAGTTGGGCTAGGAGTCCAATACTTTATCTCTTCCTCAAGAAAACGAATTAGGTCTTCTAAACACCTATAAATACACCCTTATATCACTTGTAAAATCATCCTTGCCTCATAGTAATTAGTTCTTAAAGTTTTATTCTTCCAGTTTATTGTAGAGAGCAAGATGATGTCTTTTGTAATTTCTTTTAGTTTATTTCCTTCAGGTATGAACTAAAATCCCCATAGCTTGGGTTTTTCATAATGTATAATCTATGAATTCTGATTCTTCTATCCAAGTTTCTTTGGGAATTATATGTTTTAATTTGATATTAGCTTCTTACTTAATATTTGTTTATGTGTTTTGATTTATTGTCTTTCCTAGAACTGATCACTTTAGGATTGTTTTAATAGTAGTTAGATGGTCTCCTTGACAGGGTGTTTAACTATTGAACCACCACATAATGTCTAGTGTCGATATTAGTCCTGACAAAACATGATTCTAACTAGATAGTCATTAGGGTTTGTTTTAACCACCATATCACCAATTGATTGTTGCGATTGCTTAGGGCGTTAGTAGCGTTTGATAACCCTATTCTAAACCACGTCTTGGTTGTGCCGTAGCCCCCTTAGTCGCTCTCAAGGTCTAAGGTATGGGAATTTAGAATCCTGACTAAGTATACCAATAGCTAATATTCTCCCTTATTAACTCGATTTATAGATAGAATTAGAAGGATTAGTGCAAACTAGCAAAACCTGAGCTATATCTCTCATCTCATATTCTTAATCTTTACTTTATTGTCTTTATTTTCTTAGTTTAATTTAGAATTTCGAAAATATGTTCCCTTTAATTTTCTGTCTTTAATTATTTACTTTTACTCGTTATTTCTACTCACACGATTAACACACTTAAGTCCCTGAGAACGAACTCAACTTACTAATTAAAACTTGCATACGTCCTGTAATACTTGCAGTACTGTGCCTGTCTAGGGTGAGAGTGCGTAGTTTTCTTGACCTTATTTTATCATATTTTTATCACACCCTAAGCGACACTAGAGATATAGTCTGCATAAATGACATATTAATACCATTTTGAGCAACAAATGATAAGTTTTGAAATTGAAAGAATTATGAGTATAACGAACCTCTAAGTAAAAATGGTCAACCATCTGTATGTTTGACCTTCCACCCTCGCATGGACGAAATATATACTCACGCGCCAACAGCTTGGGTCCCACCATATTAGGAGATGCATAAACAGGTAACGATACCTCGTATACCTTGGGGGTTACCAAATAATATAACATTCAATAAGATATTGCACAATAAATGTAAATGTTTCATATAATGTTGGAAAAGCAATAACTTACCATATGGCCTCCATCTAACTGAGATGAAGTTAATCTTATTGTCCAAAAGTTGGATGCAAAAGCCTGAAAATATGAAAAAATAACACTTTGAGCAATTATATATAAAGACATGAGATGATTAGATGTTTAAGAACGAGTATACTCTAGTTTCCTCACTTGCATGTGGACCAGTTCTATTGTGCCTCCGTTAATGGATGTATATTTAGAAAATATCTCAGCACATCGACAACCCTGAGACCTAGACATGCGCTCCCTGAGAATTTCCAGTATCTGTCAAGAAATCAAAATTAAATATTAATATTTAAACATCATACGCAGCTTAGATGTTGTAAAATCATACCTTGATCGGATGTAAAAGGTTCATGCCCGGTACCCCGTGCTCCAAATCCAAAACAGGCGCACCAGCCTATTATATATATCAGAAAACGAGTAAATGAGCAAACTCAAAGGATAATCAAAAAGAAATTACAAAATAAAGACATACATGGTCAATAAAATATTTGCACGCTTTCATGAGAAAGTTCTTTGATAGCTTCATTAAGCAAATGGAGGCTGTAAAATTAGAAATTATTAGTTTCACTGCTCGTCAAAATTAGTAATTAGTAAAACTCATGTCAAAGGTTTCAATTACCAGGCTTATCATAGTCAATACGCTACTCGTCCTCCGGTTGCACCAGTTTCAGTTCCTTCAATCTTGCAAACTAATCTGGCATATGGCTCTTGGCTCGCACCAAAACCAACTGTGGTAGCACCTTTCTTTACTTCTGAATCCCATATTGCAATTACTAATCACTTGCCGGGGTTCAGACCTGAGGCTCATCAGGGTCAGACATTTAAATATCATTACAGAGTGCCAAACCACCAATTCGATCAACCTTCAAACTCAATGGTGGTGCCTAATGCACCGCGCCCCAATTCTCAGAGATGCCTAAGTTCAATTGAAGAATTTACCGCTACTACAACTCCTTACTGAAGCGTGGAAGTATTATAGAAACTCCTGATGAAAAGACGAAGAAGTTTTCTTAAAATGTTTGTTCAATTTAATTATAGTTTTAGACATCTTTTTATAATTTAATTTTAGTTCATGGGGGCTAACGGTTCGGTTCTCCTAGTCCACCGGACCAGACTGGCCGAAACCGGAACCAACCTGAGCTACAATGCAAAGAGAACCGGTCCCGACCGGTTGAATCCATTTTTAAAAAAAAAAATATACTTAGAAACCGATAGAAATTTTTTTTAATTGTATAAATAAGAGACTTTAACTCCCACTCATTGAAACTTTTGATCTAGCATATAATAATGGTTATGACTTATTATGATAAGTCAAGCATCAATTTCCTCAATCAAAATAAAAAACATAAATAACCAAGACAGAAAATAAACAATGAGTAAGAACAACCATGAAATAGATAAAGACCTTAATTGTGAAATTAATGCTGATATAATCTCAATAATATTAATATCCAAACAAGGTAAGGGTTAGTTTACAACGATAGTCTTAATTTCATCTTACAAAACAAGTATCATTATTGATAAGATCATGAAAAAATATTACCACTTCCTGTAACTCCAATAACCATCTATTCTTGTTCACCCTCAAATTTTCTGTATAACGTAAAAAATTATATAAATCGATTAACATTTTTATTCAAAAGACAATTAATTATACCGTATTACTCTAACCATAGAAGTTTGCCCTAAAAGGGGATGGAGTATTGCAGTTTTTTCATCAGTTATTAAAAAAAGGGGGTCAGAACAGTTTAGAACGGTCTAGAACCGGAACCAGTAATCTGGTCCTTGTTAACGGTCTCGACCTTCCTTTCCCCTTTTCGAGAACCGGACCGAACCGATCCAGTAAGAATGGAACCGGTAAAGCCCACCGGTCCGATAGCCCCCCTGAATTTTAGTGCATATGAATATTAGAGCTATCGTTTTTTTTGTCAACCAATATTTAGAGCTATGTGAGAATTAGGCTTAAGATGAATACATTATTATTATAGCTATTATTATGGTAAAAGATCACAAATATTTATTTAGTTTATCATTTGATGCAATAATATTAATTTTGACTTATATTTCAAAGAGTACATTTACGTTTAGGTTACAATATATAGAGACAAAATAGATATTTATTTTAAATTAAATTTTATAAACACGTATTTATTTCACTTTCTTCAAGATAAAAGAACATTATACCTAATATATATATATATATATATATATATATATATATATATATATATATATATATATATATAATATTTGTATAATTTAATTTGAAATTTATGATTCATGATTCATGATTCAGTTTACATAATTCATAGTTCAAAATCCAAGGTTCATATAATACAGTAAAATAATGTTAATAGTAAGAATGCATTACCTTATATAATTGAAATGAAATGACCATCAATCGCGTTAAAAATAAGATAATGATTGATTCTGTATTTTTAAACAAATAAAAATATAAGTAGTCATGTCACTTATTATATAAATCAATAAACTATACATATATAAACAATTTCTTTAAACACTTAAAAAAATATGTGTATAACATATTAATAATTTCTATAATATTTTATTAATAATCTCAGAAAACACATTATGAGTGTCAAATATTCATTTATAGTTTTTTTTTTGGATGAAAAGGTTTTATAAAGAATTACATTTGAATATAATTATCCAAATAAATTTTTTTATTGCACAATATCTTACCTTAAAGTATGATGATCAAAGTATAAACACCCAAATTAGATCTTAGAAATTATATAAATTTCACAAAAACACATAAAAATATGGTGTTTGCTACTAAAAAATGTGAAAAAAATTGTGGTAGATATTAAAAAGAATATAGGCTATGGATTATATTAAATTAATATATATAATGTAATATCATATATGAATAGACTGAAAAAATAGAGAGAGAAATGATGAATGTGGAGGTGAAGAGATGATTATAAAATTGTAATATGATCTGTTGGTATTTTTTAGTCGAGCCTTGAATTATGAAAGTGAATTGAGAACAAGAAGAAATAGAGAAAAAAAGATAAGCGGCGGAAAGAAGAAAATAAAACGATAAAGTGATCCTTAGGGTTAGGTTACAAATATCTTTTACCCGAATGCACAAAATGCATTCAAGTGATGACACCTTAAATTTTTTATTAGTATATAAATGAAAAAGTCACATGAGTGGCACGTAGGAAAAATTTGAAACGTGTTTATAACATTTCGAATTAATGATTATAATTTTTTTACATCTTCTACTCTCACACCTCCGCATACCATACCTACCCTGTGTTATTACTCGAATCATCATTATTGTTATGGTATCATCATCAAATTAATTAACTTAGGAGACACATAATAAACAAACTAAAATATACATACGTTGCTGCAAGTTTTTCGATTAACTAAAATCGATTCAACTATATAGTTTTGAAGTAGAAAATGTAATTTGTTTTTGTTTCTTCCTTGTATATCAATATTTTTCATCTTGATCGAAATACCAAAATGGTAGAACATCCTATATAGATCTATAAACACTTAGTTGCAATTAGACCCCTAATTTTATCCATCATTAAGGGATGATTGCACCATATTACAACAATGATCATCAAAATTATAGTCTTTTATTCTCTATTCGACAACTATTTTGACGAATTTTGAGGATTTTCAGGAATTACTAGAAGAAAAAGAAAAAACCTAGGGATACGTGTGCCCTATTTTTTCGGCACATCGACAAAGTCACGCCCAAAATTTGACAAGCGCTTTTAGGTAGCTAATTGTACACCGCGGAGTGATGCTGGAAAGCTCTTGTAATCCTATAAAATCACCTCAAACTCAAGGGTTTACCACCCTCATGTTAGAATTATGCCCTAACCCGATCGTCTTGTAATGTACTGAACACGAGTGTTTACTGTACACGATAATAGTTATCCCTACAGTAATGATTAAAGAATTTGTTTCCTTGAATCTATGGCAAGCTTTTATGATTATGGTATTCATCTACATAATATAAAGGCAGATCCTTGATTAAGTTACGAACTAGATATCATAAGGTGTTATGATAATGAGAATCTAGCTCATAGGAATTAATCAAAACTTGTTCTTAATCCTAGGATCATCGAGTTAAGACCTTGATGATCCGGTTAGATTAATATGTAGCTAACGAGTATTTATTGGATAAATATCTGTAGTTCACGTTTACCGAGTCAGGTGTATAGATAATGCACATAGAGATGTGATTCTCGAACGGACTAAAACTAGAGATTCCTAATGGTTAATTACCTTGAACTGTCAAGTAGGTTAATCTCTATAAGGATTTTTATACTTGTAATCCTTTGACCTGAGATCATCGCTATAGTTGTGTATATGCTTGTTATGTTTTGATACTGGACTACTAGTGTGTCATAATGCTAGTCGAAAGGATATTGGACGTAGCTAAGTATATATGCTCCTAGTGATGAGTCAAGATGGAATCTATCAACTCTAGGTAAGGAGTTTGAGCTCTACGATGTCATAAGATTATAACGATTGTATCGATTCCTTGGCCAAGGTGATATAATGAATGAAGAAAGGAGTTTATTAGGTCATTCGTCAATCGTTGATAATCGACGTGTAACGTAATTGATTTTCTAATGGGATTTGACAGTTGTACCATATCCCAGGATGATCCGGAGCTGTAAAGATAGAGCGAATACGTGTATAATCCTTTACCGAATTCTTTGTACAGAGTTATTTCACGTTATCCGGTCATTGGGGAGTGTTGTTGGACGCCAACCTCGATTAGTAGTTAACTAAGTTAACTACTACTGGTTAAACGATGAACCCACGTAGTCGCACATTAACGAGTGCATTGATCTTGCTTCATGTTATTAATTGATTTTTATTATCAGATAATAGATATTAATTAATTATATACGTTGAATACTAGTATATTAAGTTTCTAGCACAAATTAATATTCTAATATGAGACCAAATTGAGAAAAAAAAAGAGAAAAAAGTGATAGGTTCGTGGATCAAACCACGTACCTCTAGCAATGTGAAATATGTCACTAACCGCTAGGCTTGTCAAGTCTTTTTGTATAATGTAAAAGGTCCAAGTCCACTATAGAAGTGGGTAGTGGATTAAATTATTAAGATAATTAATTTTCATAATACAAACCTGGATTTTGGCATTTCCATTTCTTGCCTTTTCATTTTTCCTTCTAGAGTTAATATATGTATAATGAGAAATCAATATGTGTATGTAACTTCTTTTACAGTTTTTCTCTCTTGAAAAAACACAAAGTAGGCAGAAACGTCTCTTTCCAAAATTTAGAATTGTTCTGAAAGAAAAAATCAAACTCGGTGTGAAAAGCATGGGAACTTCAAATTTTTGAAGTTGGTTAGTCAATTCGATTCTCATATAAATCCAATAGGTATGAAATCAAACTTTTTCTTTAAATTCTTAAATCGCAACTAGATTGGTTTTAGAATTGTAATAGCTATTTTTTTTCCGCTGCGTATATTTGATATAACAGTTATTGCGATTCCTTCACTTCACAACAAAACAACAATACAAACTCCTTATTTTTACGTCTCCGCTCTCATTATATATTTTCAATCGATTACTGTTTACCCATGAAAGTTCGGTACTCGATTGGGAGTTCAATCTCTATTTCTCCATGAGGTGTGACTTTCGTGACAATGTATGTCCCCGTCCATCGCGACCTTAGCTTACCTATATTATTTGAGAACTTCAAATTGTACAAAAGAACATGCTCTTCTATCTTGAATATTTTTAAGCGAATCCGCTTATCACACCATTTCTATGTTTTCTCCTTGTAGAGATGTGCGTTCTCAGAGGCATGGGAACAAAATTTGACAAACTCATCCAATTGTATCATATATAGAATACCCGCCAACTGCTTGTCTAAATTCAAATATTTTGTAGCCTAGTAATCTTGAGCTTCAACCTCAAAAGGAAGATGACACGGCTTGTCGTATATCATGTGGTACAGTGATGTTCCCACTGGTATTTTGAACATTGATCTATAAGCCCATAGAGAATCATCTAGCTTTGTTGACCAATCTCTTCGCGTTTGATTCACCGTCTTCTCAATAACTGGTTTTATCTCTCAGTTAGAGATATCAGCTTGTCCATTTATTTGCGATGATAGTCGGATGATTTACGATGTTTCACCCCGACTTGCGAAAATCAACTTTCAACTGCGTATTGATGAATCACATACCTTTATCACTGATTAGTACTCGTGGTGTACCATGTCTTAAAAATAAGTGTGATTTGAGAAACTTAACCACAGTCTTTGCATCGTTCCTAGGTACCCCTATGACTTTCCAACTACTTGGAAACATAATCTACAGCTAGCAGAATATAGAGTCACAAGGGATGGGATGAAGGGTCCCATGAAATTTATACCCTAGACGTAAAAAAATAGCCACGTCTAACACATTGTTGAGTGGTATCTTGTTTCTTCTAGAAATATTGCTAATGAACTGTCATCTCTTGCAGTTTTGTACATACATACGACAATCAATGTCTGCATATTTTTGATAAAATAAACTAGTCATCGGACATCATTTTTGGTTCATTGTGCGCTTAGTTGAGGGATTTTTTCATGATGTTTGATGAACTCTCATTTCTTGCCTAGCTTTGGAGATTTATATCTTTTAGAGTTTTTTAGGTGTAAGTTGTGTGTTAGTTGTAAAACTATTGGGTACAAGGATGATATTATATGCCAAATCATGTATACGAAGTCAAGGAAAGGAGATCAAATTTTAAAGTGAATCCCCAAATGTTGCACTCGCAATTGTATGGCTCGATGACAAGTAATAAAAAGTAAGTACATAGAGTTATCATCTCCACATGACTATGAAGGTTAATTATCATTGTGTGTTCGTAAGGTATTTTAGAATGATTTGTGAAACTAAAAAGTTAACAATAGTAAATATTTGTTGGTCTTTTTAATTAAGGACTAAAGATGCAATTAAATTAAACTAATTATAACTTACTTAGAGGAATAAAAATTCAAATTCTAAGAAATAGATAAGAAGTGTATAACTCGAGAATTCGCAAGTAATGCACACTAGTATTAACATTACGTTTATTGTTTAAGGGAAACTTGGGAAATATACAATAGCCAGGATTCTAACTTCTTCCTAGCTCCTTTACGGGTAGGTCAGTAAGCTACCTAACATAACTATTGACCTATTCCGAATGAACTCTAAGTGTATGACTGGCGCTAAGTTCTCTTACCTTATTGCCTATCCGGCGTCAAGATTACTTGGTTCACTAACGAACACCATACGCGTATGAATAGTTTTTCTTAACCCAAACACCCCTTCCAGGAAAACGTCAGAATTACCAAGGGTGACCCTCTACTTGGTGATGTATCCTTTCAAATGATAGATTAATCGTAACACGAGACATCTTTTTAGGGGTTATTTGGACTTATTTGAGGGATTATTTTTTATACTTAGACATTGATGTCTCATCTTTTTTTCTAATTATATGCCCTTAGAAGACATCATTTTGGGTGATTATTTGACTAATTTGATTGACTTTTAGGCTAATTTGTTATATTTCATTTTCCCTCCTTGGATTTGAGTATTTTTCATTTATTAAGCTTTTGCACGTTAAATGGTTTGTTTGAGTGTAAAGTTTGTAGGTTTCTAATACTAGAAAGGAGAGGAATCGAGAATTGAAATCTTAGATCGTGTGAAGAAGTTAAAGGAAAAAAGAAATATCCCGAAGAGTTGACAAGTTAAAACTTTAAATCTGGAAGGCTGATGGTAATTGCTGATTTCGAGCTACTTAGACATGGTTTCAGCCTCTAAGTTGTAAAGAAGATTAGTTTCTTATTGAGATACAAAAATTTAGCAAGTTGGACGGGTCAATTCAGAGTTAAATTGAGAATGTTACAACCGTTTCAGTGGAAGGTGTACAACAGTTACGAGATTTTGATTTGAAGAGTGGACTTGGGCTATTTAATATTTTATTTACTCACTTAATAAAAGACCAAGACCGGATTTCTGAGTATATATAGACATTTTGACTTTATTTTTACACACAATTCATTTTTAGCAAAGTCAGAAGCGCTAGAGAGAAAGTCAGAAGTTAGGAAAAGGAAGAAGTCAAGAGCTGGAGAAATAATCTTCTCCAAATCACAACCCAAATCCAATTCCTAATTAGGATTCTTTTATTTATTTTCTTTTTGTAAAACATGAACACGTTTAATTTTATTTCTTTCATTTTTATTTCAATTATGAGCTTCTCACTCAACCAATTTGTGGCACTAATTTAGCGTCCCTAGATTAACCCAATAAGCACTAAAGATGATTCACACAAAAATTTCCTCTTTGCCGGTCCAAATATATTTTCTTTTTATATGAATTTTTTCTTTTCTTTTCTTTTGTATAGCTATGACTCTCTTTTTGATGTAGAAATATCTTGCTATTTTTTTCATTTTTTTTCTTTTCATAACTTGTTCATATCTTTTTTCATTTACTCTTACCCCGGCAAAGGGTTATAATATAATAAACATGTGAATCATCATCAAAATATAAACATATCACAATTGATAAGCTCAAAAATCCCAACCCAATGTAAATTCCCATAATAGTGGACCCACCACCCCAAACTCAAGCTCAGGACAGGAAGTCTCGGGATCGTGATTCAAGTGTGGGTCATATGGTCATGCCTAACAATCTAAAGGGATATTGGCTTATAATGTGGCGATAAAAGAAAGGCTTAAAGGCTAAAAATTTGGCTAAGAAGGATAAAATTAATTCAGGGATAGAAGGCCAAAGAGGATTCAAAGGGCTAACAAAGAACTGCCTCTATCATCTTCCTATTTACACAGCTTGCCTCTAGTTCATACCTACGTGGTTCTTTACTCATTCAGATCTCACGTTCTACAAACCACTCATTATCCTTAAGCATAAGTTTACTTCTCTTGCATTGTTCATTAAATTTTCCTATCAATCACCTCATATTTGCATGCAATCTACGTGCATTTTATACTAACTCCTAAAGTCAACTAATTTCTATCATAAACTCATAAAAAGAATGCTTGATGGGGCATTTAAAATACTCTACAGTCAACGCAACCCTTAAACTAATTTTTATTTGATTTTTAAATTTTTGAAAAAGCAGTATAAACCATAAAATTGGGATGAGGCAACGAACCCCACCCCAAACTCAAAAGTGAGTCGTGTTTCCACGACTCGAAAAAGACTCAATAAAGAAAATAAACAAATAAAACAAATAAAACAAATAAAACAAATAAAACAAATAAGAAAGGGATAGGAAAACGTATTTGAACCAGCACGAAGCCGGTTTCCATGGTTGCTTGTAGGTTGAGCTTCTTGTGTTGCGTAGGTGGCATGTTAAACATTGCTCACTCCACGTAATATGTTTTGCATAAGCTCCAACTCTTTTGTGACTTTTTCCTATGGTTGGTAACACCTCTTCATGATTATCCTCCAAAATTTCCATTCTTTCAACTACATCTTTCAACACCCAAAAGTAATTATAGGTTCTCCAATTTCTTCTTCCTTTCCATGGTATTCTTGTCTTCTCAATCTCCGACATCTCAATGAACCCCAAACTCAAAACTTCAAATAATAAAAAACTAGAGAAGAGTTTTGAAATTTGATGTTTTGAAGATTTATAATGAAGGATTATGGTTTTATATGAGATGGTTAATTAATATGTAATGGCTTGGGAAAGGTTTAATGAATAGTATTGAAGCTTTGATAAAGAGGCTTTAAGGTTGAAGGAGATCATTTCTTTATTTTCTTGAAGGATTGTGGTGTTGGATGTGTGTTTGGGATGGAGTAGGAGGAAATATTTAGTGTTTTTGGGTGTTTTAGTGGTGTGGTGCAGGTATATAAAGGTTTAGGGTATGGAAAATTCGTTTTTGAAGAGGCTAGGGTTACTTCTTGATAAGGTAAGAAGTGGAATTGGAATCAAGTACTTCAAAACCGCCATAGTGCAGGCATACCGGCGGAATCACCGGCTTACTGGTGGTGAAGGTCTTCGTTTTTGTAACTTTCTGCCATAAACCCGAATCCACTACCCGAGGCCACGTGTTCTTGGCCGCCGGTATTCACCGGCATTGCCGGTGCGCTGTTTTTTGCAAAATCGCGCTCCGTCAAAATACCCGAGACGAGCACCACGAGGGCACGTGTTTTCCTTCTGGCCGGCAATACCGGAAGTCTGGCCGGCATACCAGCCAGTGCAGCATATTTTTCTCTCTTTTGTTCCTCAGCACCCCAAACTCAATTCCTACACAATTAACACACTACCTTTCTCATTTCTTTTAAAAGTGGACACTAAGACTCGACAATTACTTAGAATTATACACTAGGAATTGATAAACATAGAGAAATAAACTAATATACAATGAAATGGCTTTTGTTTAACGTCGTTAAGCTCGACGGGTTACCTCATGAATCATTTTTTTCACATAACCTCCCCAGCAGTGAATGAGGTTATCAAGATTTGCTACACGGAATTTGCATCCCTTAGTCTTTATTATAACCAGTTGATTTGAAATAACCTTTGTGACCATGAACGGTCCTTGCCAAGAACTCTTGGCTTCGCGCGCTTTTGGAGGAGGATCAGGCTTCTTCGTTGCGACCTCTTCGCCTATACTGAACTCCCTCTTTTTCCTCTCTTTCTTAGGTTCTTTAGGAGCCTTTAGATCTCGCCCCTTATCTTTCTTCTTCGCATGGTCGAGGTGTGGCTTTTCCTTAGGATATGGAGGATCTTTATTAGGCGGTTTCTTTTTGAGCTCTCTTTCCTCCATTCCTACGGTTTCCACAACCTTAGTTGGATCTTTTTGTTCAATCACGTCAATCCGGAAGCAATTTTCCTTGGGATACGGAAACTTCATTGGCTTAAAAACGTTAAATTTTATCTCCCCATCTTGGATACGCATAATCATTTCACCGTTCTCTACATCAATCAAAGTACGCCCCGTGGCTAGGAATGGTCTTCCCAAAATAATGGGTACATTCCTATCCACGTCGTAATCAAGTATAACGAAATCAACAGGAAAGATTAACGTACCTGCCTTGACGAGGACATCTTCTAGTCTTCCCTCTGGATGTACGAGGGATCTGTCAGCCATTTGCAAAACCATAAAGATGGGTTTTGCGTTTCCTATCTTCAACTTTTCAAAGACTGATTTGGGCATGAGATTAATACTTGCTCCCAAATCGCATAAAGATTTCCCTTGCCACTTAGCACTAATGGAAATCTGGATCGTAAAACTTCCAGGATCAAGTAATTTGGGTGGCAACTTACTCTGGCAGATGGCACTATATTCTTCTGGAAAACCTACCATTTCATTCTCAAGATACTGGCGTTTGCTGGTGATATCTCTTTTCAATAATTTCATGTATTTCGGTACACCTTTGATAGCTTCTAAGAAAGTTATATTAATGTTAAGCTTACTCACCATGTTCATGAATCTCTGATATTCCGCCGTATCTCCTTACTTCTGAACTATTGAAGGGAATGGTGGAGGAGGATGGACTTCTATAACATCTTTCTTCTTAGGATTTTCCAAAATCTTCTCCACTTCCACTACTTCTGGTTCATCTTCCTTTTCCACTACATCCTCTACCATTTTCTCTTTCACAGATGTTTCTTTTTCTTTCATAACATGAAAAGGTGGTGGTGGAAGATTCTTACCACTTCTAAGAGAGATAGCATTAAATTCTTCATATGGTTTAGGTTTTTCAGTATCGCTTGGTAATTGTCCCTGTGGACGCTGATTTAATTGCTTTGCCATATGAGCTATTTGATTTTCTATCAATTTAAGTGTTGCGACCGTAGTCTGTTGAGTGTTGAATAATGTCACCAAGGTTTTTTGAACATCTAACGCACCTTCTTGAGGTTGAGCAGGTAGAGCTTTCTGATTCATGGTGTCGGTATAAGTGTTTTGAGAAGGTTGTCTCTGAGCTTGATTTCTGTAACCTTGTCCCCCTTGGTAGTTATTATGTGGTCTTGGTTGATAGTTATTACCTTGGGGATGCGGTTGATATGCATAAGTTGGATTAGCGGCCCCATTTGGATTTGAATATTGAAAACCTGGATGGTTTCTATTTGGTTTATAACCTTGACCACCTGAATTATAGTTCCCTCAGTTGGCAATAAACATTACGGCTTCAGGATTACTTTGACAATGCTCCCAATCATGATCTTGTACACCACAGTTAGAACACCCATAAACTTCTTGCGTAACCTTAACATCTGCTCTTCTACCTGAAAGACTGTTTGTAACAGCTAGAGTAAGCTGTTTCAATTGCTGCTCCAAAGTGTTCTTCAATTTATTCTCCAATGAGGAGAGTTTTTCCTCAATCATGGCACTATTATCTATTCCACCTCGGATAGGTGTTCTCACGGTATTCCAACCCATCTCATTCGTCATGGTTCTATTCAAAATAATCTTAGCATGGACTAATTGTACCTGTAAAAATCCACCACCACAAAGCAGGTCTAAGTCTTTTCTTGAAGTTCCATCAAGGCCTCTGTAGAATATCTTCATTTGTTGTATTTATTTAAGACCATGATGAGGGACTCTTCTCAAACAAATCTGAAATCTTGTCCAACTTCTACCCAATGCTTCGTCTTGATCTTGTATGAACGAGGTTAATTCAACTTGCGCATCTAATCTCATATTTGTTGGGTAGTATTTATCAAAGAACGTTGTTTGTAATGCATCCCACGTAGTGATTGATCCAGGTTCTTGATAATCATGCCATTCACTTGCTCCATCTATAACAAAATACCTAAAATTTGCGAAATACATTTTATCTCTCGTCACTCCTTGTGTAATATAGGAATCGCAAATTTGCATGACCTTCTGTACCGCACTAATTGGATCTTTGCCAGGTGCTCCTCGAAACTTGCCATAAATCTGAAACTGAGAAAACATACCAGGATCAGGTCTGTATCTCGTGACATTAATATCAGCAGGGCCAATTCTGAGGGCAGGAGCTCAAAATGAAGCTTGTTCAGGACCATTGACGAACCACGGATCATTGTTCTGAGGAGGTTTAACTTGCGGAAGATTTTGACCATTCTGTTGATTCAATTGTTGATTTTCGACTCCTTCCATCTCTGCTTCTCTAGCTAACCTCTCTTCTAACTCTTTTGCTTTAGTTTCTCTCTTTCTTTTGTTTGCTTCTCGAACTACGTTTTTGGGATTCTCAAGGATCACGAGATCTTCAAGCATATACCAAAACCTGTAAACCTGAGAAAGAATGACAACCCAAAGCGTAAAACTGAAAAATTAAACTAAAACTAAACTAACAATTAAACTACTAAAGATTAACAACGGGGTCACACGCTACCATCCCCGGCAGCCGCGCCAAAAACTTGGTGGGTCCTTGTGTGTTATTAAATTAAGTACGAAGATAAAGGAACCACGATTACTGCAAGTGTACGGTTTCGTTCTCAGGGACGGATTAGGTTCAACTCCAATATTAATCAGATAGTAAAAATAATTGATTGATAGAAAAGTAAATAATGTGATTTTTTTTGGTTTTTATAATAACTAAGATGCAAATAAATAAAGACTAAAATTAAATAACTGAAAAGAAATAATGCAAGTAAAACACGACTTTAGATATGAAAGATACTTGAGTCGCGCAAGGAATCCACCTAATTAACGTAATATATGCTATGTTTAAGGGTAGAATTGGTATTAGTATATTAGTCGGGAATCTAATATCTCCTAGCCCTCATCAGGGTGGACCTAAGAGCTATCCTACTGTATTACAAACCCCATCAGGGTGAATATAAGCTACTTTCATATGAATAATATTTTACCTCTTTGGCTATGTAATTAGTTAAGCCTGTCGGTCAATAACGAACATTACACGGGGATTACCTAAGTCTGTATTCAAACCCCCTTGTCGGATGATCACTTCGCCACTAAAGTGATTAGCCCAAATACTAAAACCTATTTCTAGTTGTGCGGAAAATAAATTGTGATTAAGAACAAAGTAGTATCCAATATCTAAGACTCAATTCAATTTAAATCATAACAATCCCAAATTCAAAACAAAGATTAAATTAAGTAGGGTTCATCCCTTTATTGCAATTCTCAAGTATATGAAAGTTTAGCTCATTATAAAATTAAATACTGAAAATAAACAAAAGGAATTCATAATTCAATTACAGAAAATAAAGTGATAACCTTAAGGGTTGGATGACTGTTGTTGGAAGAACATAATTCCTCCAGCACTAGCTTCTCCTTGCCTTCTTGGTCTGACTTGAAATCCTTAAGCCTCTTCTGTAATTCTCTGAAGTCTCTGTAAAGAGGAGGCTAAGGGGTGTATTTATAGGTGTTGGGAAGCCCTAATTCGTTTTTACTTGGAGTGAAAGACAAGTCAAGAACTCTTTAATTCGTAGCCCTAAAATCTAGGAAAGGTAAGATTTTGCTGCTGATTTGTTTTGGTCATATCTCCTTCAATACTTATCCGTTTGATGCGTTCCAATAGTCGAAACCACTTGTATCGGAAAGCTCTATCCAGTGGTGTATACCATTCTCCCAAATTACTAGCCAATCTTAAGTTATGAGCTCGTCTTTAGGACGTGGCTGAAATTTTAGATTTATTTGGCACCTTTATCTTTTCCTTCTTTGCATATATCCTTCCTTAATCTTTTTATTTCTATGTATATCTCTTTCCTTTACTTCTTAGACTTGAATTGGTCTCTAATTAATTACCATATATCTTTTAAAGATTCACAATAAATAAATAATTAAACCGCATACGCTTTGAAAATTAATAAATCAATAATTCAAGACTATAAATAAGAAAGTGCACTCTAAAATTAGAAACTCGAATAAAATACTTCCTAACACACTAAAAATACTTTAAGACATTAATTCTCACTTCTCCTTCTTGCATTGGTCTTTTATGAAATTCAAGAACCAACTAACGTTGCACTAAAAATAATCAAATTAACACATAAAAGCTCTAAAAATGCAAATAGTCTAATTCCAAGGGGAGAAGGTGCAATATGACAAAATAAGCACAAAAGTCTATCAAATAAGTCAAATATTCACCAAAAAGGATGTCTCCAAAGGGCTAATAATTAGAACAAATAGGGAGACATCAGATGCAGATACTGCACACTCAGCTCAATTGTCCGCATTAGAAAATCAAATCAAAGAGATTAAGCTTGAGATGCAGAAGAATTTAGTCATAGCGAATGTAGTGAAAGAAGCACAAGGTTGTCAAAAGTTTGGGGTCACAAATCATACATGGGAAGAGTGCGAAGGAAATCCAGCATCTGTCTATTTCATATCCAACCGAGGAAATTATCAATTTGGTAACAGGAATCATCCAGGTATGCAATATTCAATCCACAGGGGGCCGCTAATCCAGGTCATTATCAACCTCGTCCCCAGAATAACTCTTTCCGACCAAGAGGTCAAGTTCCATATCAGGGAAACCAGAATTATAATAGATCTGATCCTCCACAACAACCTGTTAATCACGCATATACCGATACTTTAGCTCACAAAGCTCTACCACAGTATCCTCAAGAAGGAGCTGTGGGTGATCAACAATTGAAGAATTTTATGGATCTTATTACCACTAACATGCATTCACAGAACGAGAAGTTAAGACAACAAGAAGCTTCAATTCAAATTCTAGGTACGCAAGTAGAATAAATGAATAAAGTTCTTACTAATATTATGGAAGCAAAAGAATTGAAGGCTATCGAAAGAGGTGATGCCAATGTTGGGTTCGAAGCTTGCAAGGCTATTTGCCTTGAGATTGAAGAAAATAAGGAAGCACCGTGTGCTGCCGAAATTGCCGTGGAAGTTCCTAGTACAGAAGAAGAACCAACCAAGTCTAGCCCCGTGGACTCTAACTGTTCAGAAGATGATAAGGATAAAGATTCAGAAAAATCCGAGTTTATACAGCTTCTGAGAGATATGCAAGAAGAGATTAGATCGGTTACAAGCTGAGAGAGCTAAAGAGAAAGAGGAAGAAGCCTCAAAAGAGAAAATAGAAGTTGCACCTGCTGTGCAAGAAAAGAAAGAAGAGGAGAAGGTGGAATCGCCACTAGTTGTTCAAACAGTGTCATCAACCATTCCTGATACAAATCCGAAGGGTGACATTGAACTCAAGACATTTGTAGAGGCGTACACTCCTAAGAATATCAACGCCCAAATGCTTGAGATTGCGAAGAAAGGGCTTACACCGCAACAAGTTTTTACACAAGTTATTCCTGAGAAAGAAGCGAGTGTAGAAGCCAAGAGAGAGACTGTGAGAGTCACAAGAAAAGTAGAGAAAGAGTTACCATTGAAGCTCAAAGATCCTGGAAGCTTTAATCTTCCTATACAAATAAATGGTATGCTCAAGATGAAAGTTATGTGTGATGTGGGTTCAGGTGTGAATATTTTGCCAAAGTCCGTGTTCGATAGACTGGGACTTCAGAAATCAGAGAAAGATCCAATGAAGTTGCAGTTTGCTGACAACTCGGTTCCCAAGACATGGGAACAGTGGATGATGTTCTTGTCCGATCAGGTAATATCACCATCCCCACTGAATTTAATTTACTTGATTTTGATGCAAATAAGCAGGTTCCAATCATACTTGGAAGACCTTTCATGGCCACAAGTCAGAGCATAATAAACTTCCAAGAAGGGACGATTACCCTTCATGCTAAAAACGTATCTGAGACATTCTATGTCTGGGGTAAGAAACCAAGGAAGTCAGATCCCACCGTTCCTATCATCTACAGCCTTTCACATGACGAAGTCCCTAAAGAGAAGATCCACGAAGAACCTGTGGATACTGAGCCAAAGATTGAGTTTGGGGTCGGCCATGAAGTTCTATGGAAATCCCACAAACAAGAGAATAGGCCATGAGGTTACCAAGACTCGTGGATGGGACCATTCATAGTCACTAAAGTTGTTTCAGCTAAGGTGATAGAGATTAGTAAACGTTCATAGCCTTGCTCTTTGATGGGGAGGCTATATTTGGAAATCTTGATAGAGGTAACACGTCTAACTTTAAAAGACGTTGAAAGTGCTGTACGGGAGACAACCCGCAATTTTTTTTTATGTTTGTGTCTTTTTAATTAATGTTTAGTTTAGTTGTTTTTAGTTGATATTGCATATTTTAGGATGGTATTAGTGTTTTTGATGTTCAGGTATTAAAGAAATCGAGTTAGGGAGGAAAAACGAAATTTTTAGGCATATTCTAACCTGCCCACCGGTATGCCGGCCATATGACCGGCAAGCCGGTAGGTCAAAAAAGGGTGGCTACGGGTTCATGCGTCGGGTTCTTTTCCGAGAGGTGTATTTTCGAAACTTACCGCAACGGTATGCCGGTCCAGCAAAAACACGTGCCTACGGGTTCGCGAATCAGGTTTATTTCCGAAGAACGATTTTCCGACGAGCAGCACTGGTATGCCGGTCTACGCCGCTGGAGAGAGAAAAATTTGAATTTTTAGGTTATAAAGAAGAGGAAGGTTAGTCTATTACGAATTTTACAATACTTAAACCCCTCTTTCTTCTCCAAACCTCTCCCAACTCCATTAAAGCTTCATCAAACCCTCCCCAAACATCAAAACACTACCCAATCACCATAAAAACACATCCAATCCTTTCTCCACATCATTACAAAGAAGATTCAAACACCCAAATCGTACCAACACACATTGAATCCAAGAATCAAAAGCCTAAATTTCAAAAATTCATCCTACAATTTCTTAGATCCATACCAATCCATCAAGAATCCATCTTACCCATATAGAGAATCATCCTCAAAACACCTTTCCTAACCCAAATAAAGCTTGTTCAACCAATAATCAAGAGTTTCAATATTCAAGAGTGGTTAAAGCTTTGAGTTGGAGGTTAATTGAGATGACTAAGAGAACAGAGACATTATCTACTAAGAGGGAGATGAATAAAAGCAAGGTATTGGGTTCTATTGAGCAGAAATCAAGTGAGAAAAGTTCTAGTTCCAACACAAAGGGTAAGATAGATATTGTAAAGAGAGGTGAGCTAGCTATGTTTAATTCAATGGGAAAAAGGTTCCACTTTTCGTAAAGAAGACAACACAACCTCTCCAATTCAAAGGTCCTACACCCGAAGAAAAAGAGAAAGCATCAAAGGCCTTGATAGCTTCTGCAAAGAAAAAATTACAGGAACTACCTTTTCCTTATGAGAGAGTATTTGATGAAGAAATTGGTAAAGGAGAGTACAAGAGATTCTTGGAGATCGGTGAAAGATTGGGTTGGTCTACGTTCATGGTAAGACGTTCTGATTTATGTCACGAGTTAGTTTCAGAATTCTATTTAGGCCTCTTGAGCCGAGATAGTGAAGGTTGTGTTCCAGTTAGAGGAAAGTTAGTTCCTTTTACAGTTGAAGAGATTAGAAACTACTTTCAGTTTAAGAAATTGGTTGGACCATGCAAGTATAGAGAAGCGGTGGATAGAAAAAGAATCTTCGATTGGAATTTACTTTTTGAGCATGTTTTAGACATGGAGAGAGTGCAATCACATAAGGGAGAATTAAAGGCACCTTGGCCTTACAAATATCTCCGATTAGATGCTAGAATTTGGCACCAATTCATTATCCCTAATGTCTTTGGAAACACAAGAATTTTGGACGTAAGTAATAAGAACGCTATCTTGTTGAACTGTATTTTGGGAGGAGAAGAGGTAGATGTGGCACAGTTGATCTTTGAGGAGGTGATGCGATTTCGGTATCTCCTATCTCGTTATTTAATGTGAAATATCCTACTATGATCACGTGTCTTGTTCGGAAAGCGAGTGTGATTTTGGGTGAAGAAGAGAAACTAGAGTTTAAAACGAGTAACAATATTGACAATGCTTGGATCATGAAAGTCTTGAGAGGAGCGGGATTTACGCAAGTCTCAAAAGAAGAAATGGAGAGTAGTTGGAAAGAGAAGATGGAGGAGCGTTTAAACAAAGTCGAAGGAGCTCAAACTTCCTTAGCCGAAGATGTGGCACAAATCAAAGCCAATCAAGTGCACATCATGACACTCCTTGAGCAATTAAAGAAAGATCCAGCAAATCCTATCTTGGATGTCGATAATGCGAGGCAATAGCCTCGAGAGTATGTTATCTTTCTTCCTTACCATCTCTGTAAATGCTTTATCTGCTAATTTTATTTTCTTTTTCGAGTCTTTTTCGAGTCATGGAGACACGACTCATTTTTGAGTTGGGGGTGTGGGGATTCATTGTCTCTCATCTCCATTTTTCTGTTTTTAGGTAGAAATTAAATTTTTTGATACACGGGAATTAGATGTAGAGTGTGTTTAATAGCTTGAAAGCATAAGATCAGTAAGTTAATGATAGTAAGTAGTATGTTTATGAGCTGTTTTATTTTGTATGCTTTGAGTATTTGCAGGAAAACACACATTGATAGTAAAGAAATGATTAGTTAGCAATGCGATAGAAAGTATGTTTGATCTAAGGGAGCCATGAGTGGTTTGTAGGCCGTGAGATCCAAGCTAGTTGATAAAACCATTTGATGAACGTACTAAAGGTAAGAGAATAACGAAATTGCATAGTTTAGAAAGTGATTAAACCGGTTCTTTCATAAGCCCCTTGTTGCCTTTTAGCTTGCTGTCCATTTAATATTTTATATCCTTCTCAGCCCCTTCTAGCCTTTCTAAAGCCTATTTGTTAGCCACATTATAAGACATATCCTTTTAGATTATAGGACTTTTCCATATGACCCGCACTCGAATCGCGATACATAGACAGTTGTTTTAGAGCTTGAGTTTGGGGGGGGGGGGGGTACACCATTATGTGAATTGTTATTGGGTTAGGATTTTTGAGCTTATTAATTGTGCTCTGTTATTATATGGATGATGATTCACAGGTTTATATTGTAACCCTTTGTCGGGGTAATAGTGAATGAAAAAAGCTGAAAAGCATGAAAAGAAAAGAGAAAAATCTATGAGAAAAATAGCGTGATATCTCAACATCAAAAAGAGAGTCATAGCTAAACAAAAGAAAAAAGTGATTTGAAAACAATATATATTTGGACCGGCAAAGAGGAATTTTTATGTGAACATCTTTATGCTTTAATTGGGTTATTGGGGATGCTACTTTGTGCATCAAGAAAATCTTTGGGTTGAGTGAGAAACGTTTTTATGAGAGTAACTCAAGCTCTAGGGCGATTCGTTGACGGCTAGTGAGGAGAGAGCCAAAAGCTCACTCTAAATTATCCAAATATACTTATCATATCGTACCTAAGACAACATGACAACCTTAAAGACCTTTTGATTCTTTGCTATGTAATCTAGAAGTGATTGAGCCAATAGAGAGTAGTTAAATGGAACTTTGAATACTAGTGAAGTTCGATGAACAATCTATAGCCTCCTTGGTGAACTGAGTAAAGATCCTCTCCTTCTTACATTGTGAAGCTAATCTAATCTTGAATTCAAGCCGTGTTGATTGTGGATATGAAAAGTGTGCAGTTATGTAGTTTGTAAATATTATTACATGAAATTTTCTAAGTAGTTGTTTTATGTCTATTCTATATATTCTACTATCTCCTTTCCCACTGTGCTTAATTGACCTAGGTATGTAATTAGAGACTCTCCTTTATTTTTATCTTTATTGTATCGGGACGATACAACTTTGAGTTGGTGGTCTTGATGTCTCCCCATTTCTTATGATTTAATATTATGTGGAGACATCATTTTTAGTGTTTTCGAAGTCTAAATACTTGATTTTTACATGATATAGTGCACATTCTTATTTCTTGTCATGATTTAATGATTTATTATTTTTAGAGCATATTGGGTTTAATTATTTATTTAGTGTGAAGCTTTAAAGATATATATGGAGATTAATTAGATGTCTAGTCAATTCTAAGAGATAAAGGAAAGAAGATATACATGGAAATTGGAGAAAAGAAAGGAAAAGCTAGGATATGGAAAGATAAAGTTGTCAAATAAATTTGAATTCCAGCACCTACGACCATATAAGTGATCATAACTCAAGATTGACTAGGAATTTGGAATAATGTTCTTAAGAAAAGTTAAAGAGCTTTCCGAGACAATCAGTTTCGACTATTTGAACGCATCAAAAGGATAAGTACTGAATCAGTTACGACCAAAACAAAACAGCGGCATATTATTACCTTTTCTATATTTTAGGGTTACGAATTTGAGTTGGGCTTGGAGTCCAAGTTACTTGTCTTCCACTCCAAGAAAACGAATTAGGTCTTATAAACACCTATAAATACACCGTTAAACCTTTGTAAAGTCATCCTTGCCTCCCATAAATTATTCCTTACGTTTTATATCATTAGAGTTATTGAAGAGAGCAAGCTGACATCTTTGTATCATTCTTTTAGTTTATTTCTTTCAGGTATGAACTAATTTTTCCATAGCTTGGGTTTTGCATTATGTATAATCTACAAATTCTATTTTCTTTCTATCTAAGTTTCTTTGGGAATTATATGATTTAATTTGATATTAGCTGCTTACCAATATATTTGTTTATGTGTTTTGAATTATTGTCTGTCCTAAACCTGATCACTTTAGGCTTTGTTAATAGTAGTTAGATGGTCGCCCGGAAGGGGTTTCTTATTATTGAAATGCCACATAACGTCTAGTGTCCTGTATTGGTCCTGACAACATCGATCCTAACTAAATAGTCACTAGGGTTTGTTTTAATCACCATATCACCAATTGAAGATATTGTTTGCTTCGAGCCTTGGTAACGCTTGAAAACCCTATTTTAAACTGCCTCGTGGTTGTGCCGTAGCCCCCTTAGTTACTCTCAAGGTCTAAGGAATGGGAATTCAGAATCCTGACTAAGTATTTAAGAGCTATTATCTCCCTTATTAACTGAAATTGATAGAAAGAATTAGAAGGAATAGTGCCTACTAGCAAAACCTAAGCTATACTCTCTTATCTCATATTCTCATATTTACTTTATTGTCTTTACTTTTATTTGGTTTAATTAATCATATCTTGATTATTCATCTTTATTTCATGTTTCCTTTAATTAATTATTGCTACTCTTAATTATGTGCTCATTCGTGTAACACACTAAGTCCCTGAGAACGGATCTAACTTATCATTAAAACTTGCATACGTCCTGTAATACTTGCACTACCGTGCCTGTCTAGGGTGATTAGTGCATTGTTTTCTGGCTTATTTATTCTTATTTTTATCACACCCTAGGCGACACCCAGGCATACTTTAATTGATGTAGAAAACGGAGAATTAACCATGAGAATCCAAGACGAGAAGGTAAAGTTTAATGTGTTTAGAAGTCCCTGTGGATCGATAGCCCTTAGGCTTATCATATTTTTTCTTGACGATAACTCGTACACTTTCAGAGAGGACTAATACCGTAGGTGAGAAACGCATCATATTTATACAACGCCGAGAACACATAACAACGACATACAATAGAATTCATACATCTTATACACCCATTCTCTAAATTACTAGTGAGAGTGGGAACAATTCTCCTCTAATTCATTAGGATTTTCTACTATGGAAGTTAAAGAATTACTTTACATATTTTAGTTTCTATGAAGCAAATCCATATACAAACACAAAACCCCATGTTTCTCACGTAGCAGTTTGACATTGTGTGTGGCATAACTCAGAAATTTTATTAGGACTTACTCAAATGCAATTTGTGAAAGGATTGGCTATATTTTTCAGTATGATGCCCTGGAAATTAGCGGTGTCATGTTAATATTAACAAAGTTCATCAAATTGTTGGACCACAAAGCCATTGTTGGGTTCAACACTATTTACCTTGAATTAATTTATTATTCAAAATTCTCATTAAACGACTCAAGTTTATATCACTCTCTTCATTTTTGCACTTCTTTAAATATAGGGATGGATATGTACGTTATGTTACTTTCTTAAATAACCACTAAAAACTTTTACGAGAGCTACACTTTTGCTCGTTAAGACATTTAATACAACTTTTCATTACAATATCAAGTGTATATTAAGCAAAAGGAGTTGTAATTGAATCAGAAAATAGGGCAACACACATAATCTTGTCTACCTTGGTTGCTTCACGAGATGAATGTTCCTCTCAATAAGCAGATGTGGGATTTTGCTATAATACCAAAAGTGTTCTTCCTTGTGCTTCATTTAATAAAATCTAGGGTTGCTTACTCATATTATAAGGCTGATCTTATTGTTTCACAAGCTAGTCCAAATAGCCTTTCACCCCCAAATGTTATGCAAGTTGATGCAAACTCATAAATCCTAAGTTTTATTGTAAAGATAAGGCAAAGGTTTAAGACACTGATCATCTCATGTTAGTAATGTTCAACTTAAACGACTTTTCAAAGCTGGAAAGAACATAATAAAGGTCACGAGTGTCTAGATTATGTCAAATGTAAATGTTCCTTCACACAGGGTTGAAATGGTGGACGGTATTGTATTTCAAATAAACTCGATGATTTCTTCGAATTCCCAGGATTTATAAAAGTTGATTATAGTAGCTAGACACCCTTCAGGGTATGATTGCTTGGCTAACTTAGATAACATTGTGATATTAGTTTGGGCTCAGATAGAAAGGGATAAAACTGAAATTAAGGGTGATAAGATCCTTATTAAGATCATGGAAAATAGAATGTTTCCAAAATAGAAATATCTAGATTACACTCAATTATTTGCCAATGTTTCCAAAATAGAAATATCTAGATTACATTCGTTGAAATCATCTTCATTTTTTTCACATTAAAAAAACTATTTCTTAATACCCAAATAAGTGAAGTTATCTGCAGTAGCATTTGGAGCAGGAGTGAATGTGTATGTTCCTTGTGTTGCAACGAAAGATGGGGTCCCGCTCACACTAGGGGGAGGTCCATTGAATTGCATAGGCATTGGCATGGAAGGAGTTGCATGTGGTGTCGATGTCAATAAAGGTGCTCTGTAAGCTGACAAAAAACCACATCAAATTTATTTAGTAATCTAATTTATATATCGTCTGGGAAGCTGAGCAATAATGGAAAATAAAATAACACTCACATTAAAAACATGGTTCTATAGAAATAATATTGAATGCGTAAAAGATAAGCAAGCATCACAAAAAGCACATATAGTCTTATAATATTTTTTCTAATTTGCAATAAAGGGATCTTAGGTTGTTCACGAATACAGGGATAACAATTATTTGAAAGTTACCCACTAGAGCTGGCCCGAAGTATTTAGGGGCCGGGTGAAAGTCTTAAAAATAGACCTTATTAAAATTTACAGAGTTGCCACACTTAAAAATAAAACTTCAATGAAACTTTATTTTAGTTCTAATCAATAATAAAAAAATTTAGACACCTTAAACTAAATGTGCATGTCTATAGAGTTTTAATATGAATAATCCAATACAAACTTAATTAAAGAATTTTATAAATTTAAGCCGGGATTTAAGAAAATTGTGGAACATCTAAATTATTTAGGCATCCTTTTCTACAAATTTTACAGGCCAGAGCAGACTTTGATAAAAGAAATAGACAATAAATTTGAAGTAAACTATAATTCAACTTTAGAAGAAAAGTAAAAAAATCAAACAAAATTATCTAATTAATTAAGACCACCAGGTAGAGTATAGACCGAACAGAATAAAGACATGGATGGATAAAAAATTATTACTCTTTAATAAAAATTATGTCAAAGCAAAAATATAAAAGATGACTATTACTAACTAAAATTTATAAAATAATGTAAAATAATTAACAATATTAATTAAAATCAAAATCAGCGTTTGGATACATATCCATGATTTTATTGACAGAATATCTAAATAATTTAATGATAATTACGAGGATTTTTTAATAAATAAAATAAAAAGTGATTGAAAATAAAAAAAGTTAGATAAGTGATTTGGGTATATTGGATTAGATATTATGTATAGAAGGACATAAGCTTCTAAGGATTTAAAAACTATTACTCTTCAATTAAAAAAAGGAAAAACTAAAATATAAAATATGAGGATTAATAAATAAAATCAATAAAATTATATAAAATAATTAAGTTTATTTATTACAAAAATAATTTTAACGTTTGAATGCATACCAATGATTCGACATGAAGGATGTAAATATTTTTATATACAGGTATTTCTGATAAATAAAACAAAAATTGATCAAAATTTAAAAAGGTTAGATAAGTAGTTTGGGTATACCTGAGGAAGGATGTATGCTTTTAAGGATTTATTGTAAACTTGATAGGTTTATTATTTTTTTTATAAAAAAGATTATGATAACGGTAGAAGTTTTTTTGACTCAATAGTAATAATAGAAACATATAAACAAAACATGGGTCTTGTTAGGGCCAATCTAGATATGTTACTAATATTTTAAATCATAAGCGTGACATAACATATATTCTAAGTTATAGTTATATAAAAAGTTTGGTTGTTCGACAACGGGAGATTAGGTGGCATGAGGGTCCCCTGATATTCATTATGCTAAACCTAATCAACATATACGGAGCTCAAGGTATCCTAACTTTGACCAGGTATACATGTTACTCTCTAATACATATTAACACATTTAAGTTGCATCTTAAGGCAATCTAAATAAATTGATGAGTAATATACAAACCTGGAGCACCGTGAATAAGCATTGGAAAAACAGGGTGAGGAACCCTTGACGGATAAGGAATATTTGGGGGTAGAACCATTGGAAAATTGGGTTGTCCAAGAGAAAAAGAAGTAGCAAGCTCTTGATTATGAAATGCGCTATTTTGTTGTTCAATGACCACCTGATCAATATGTTGCTTGATCTTCATATCAACTGCTAACTGAGTTTGCTCATCAAGAATTTTTTGATAGTATGCTCTAACATGTGACTAAACAATGGATATCATCAGTACAAGTTATAAAGAAATGGGATAATAAAGTTTGTAATCAGATATACCTTATGTTTGGAACCAGCGTTATGCTGTCGTCTCACAGAAGGCTGAAAAAACGTGTTAACTCAAATTCGGTAAGTTCAAATAAAGAAGTTTAAAATAAAAATTATCTCACTCCAAGCACAACTTTAAAATTTCAAATCCCTAATTAGATCTTATATTTATGCAAAATTAATCCCACATCATACCCATACCCATTGCTTAAAATACATATACATTAGTTTAAACATACATTTTGACAAACATATTAACTCTATTTATATTTGGGGGTTTATGGAATTTAATAAATAACACAGTGTAGCCATATTTCACAACAATCCAAATATATCAAAAATATGTCATATACAAGTATACATTCCAATTACAAAATTTACATGAGAAAAAAACCCATAACTTAACAAAATCAAATTTATAATAAAATAATAGTAACAACTTACAGAATTATGCGCCAAGTACGCGTCACAGTAATCACAATAATAGCTGTAAAGCACAAAAAAAATTTACATTTTACAAATCTATACATACATATATTTAATATTCACAGATTTTGCATACCTCGGCATGGGTAGCTTGTTGATGAAAATAGCAGAAAATTGATAACAGAATATAAAAGGTCTAACATGGACAAAATGGTAAAGAGAAATTTAATTATTGGTTGTAGGAGAAGGAAGAAGGGAAATGGGCTAATAGTGGAGTTTCACAAAATGTACAATTTTAGCCCATTTCCTTTTTTGAAACTATAATAGTAATTAGAATTGGGTCATGGGGTTTAAATTTTTTGGACTATAGTAATTATCAAGTGATCTTCATGTTTGAGATTTTATGACTCTTCAACTCTTGTTCATTATTTAACGAGCTCAAATGACCTTTTCAAAAGAAAAAATAAAAATATTATAAGATTATAGTTTCATTCGATTAGTTAAGATCAACAAAGATTAGTTTTTCTAATTTTAAGGGGGAAAACACAATTTTAAACAAATAGTTTTTAAAATTTTGTGTTGCAATCCAATCAACAAAAAAAATTAATCTTCCTAGAAATAAGGTTGAAAACAGTTTACAATTTGCAAGATTATGAAATCTTAAAAAAATAGTTTCCAATTTTATACATATTACATGTGACCCATGCACAAGTGTCTACATAACTGAGTTGCAAATTATGGAAAATCGCGACCTTATCCAGCTGGTGTTGCCTAGGGTGTGATAAAAATAAGATAATAAAAAGGGAATAAACGATGCACTAACACCCTAAACTAAACACGTTGCTCACTGCAAGTATCACATGTCATAAGCAAGTTTTAATGATAAATAAAGATTCGTTCTCAAGGACTTAGTGTGTTATACGAATGGATTTAATAAGAAAGCATGGTAATAAATAGCTATTGAATTAAAAGATAAAGAAAATTAAATATGAAAGACTGTTACGGAGATTATGACTAACTAAATTAAACTAAAGACAATAAAATAAATATGAGAGAATAAGATAAGAAAGTATAGCTCAGGTTTTGCTAGTATGCATTAATCCTTCTATTTCTTCTACTAGTTAATTAGGGTGATTAGAGATCTTAGATAAGTAGTCAAGATTCTATATTCCTCCTAAAATCCTTCCGGGTAGACTTAAGAGGCGACCTAACAATTACCAAGGGACCCTAAAAATAATGATCGGTGATTAAATCTCAAACCCTAATGACTATCTAGTCAGGCAAGCCCTTCCGGATCACTACCGTACACTAGACGCTTATGTGATGTTTCAATAATTAAACACCCCTTTCGGGTGACCATCGAACTAGTATTAGCATAGCCCTAATTTGATCAGGATTAAGACAGAAAATAAATCAAAGCACATAAAACAATGTATATGGTTAAGAAGCTAGAATCAATTTATAATAGTTTTCCCAAATAAACTCTTATAGAAGAAAATAGAATTCAAATATTATACATATTCAAAACCCAAGCTATGGGAAAATTAGTTCATACTATAAAGAATAAAACTATAATAAAGATACATATTGTCAACTTGCTCTCTCGAATGACTACTAGTGATGAATAAAATTTAAGGATTGATTTTTAGAGGTAAGGACTAAGTTAGGGCTTAGAACTGAGCAAGGACATATTTAAAATAGTTAAAGGGTGTATTTATAGGTGTTCAGGAAGCCATAGGTTGGATTTCTTGGAGTAGAAGACAAACAATTGGACTCCTTTTTCAAATCAAATTCGTTTCCTAAAATATAGGAGATATGACAAATGCCACTGTCTTGTTTTCATCATAACTTCTTCATTATTGCTCCAATTTTCTCTTCCTTAATATCGAAACAACTACGTTGAAAAGATCTACAATTTTCCTTTAGATGGATACTCCAAATTCCTATTCGATTTTGATTTATCTTCACTTTAGTGGACGTGGCTGCAGAAATTCAGATTTACTTGGCAGCTTTTTCTTTCCTTTTTTATCTCTACTTCCTTTTATCTCCAATTTCAATCCTTATCTTCTTTTATTATCTTGAGAATTGATTTGACATCTAACTAATTACTATATATCTTTAAATTTTCACATTAACACGCAAATTAACCCAAATATGCTCTAAAAATAATAAATTATCAAATCAATACAAGAAATATGAATTTATCAAAATTCGAATAAAAATCTAATATTAAATAACCAAATACACCTAAAATGATGTCTCCAACCTCTATTAATTCATCACAAATAGGGATACATCAAGATCCCCAACTCAAACTTGTATCGTCCCGATACAATAAAGATAAAAACAAAGGGAAGACTCTAAACACACACCTAAGTTAATTAGGCATAGTCGAAAAAAGATAGTAGAATTTATAGAATAGACTCAAAGCAACTACCTAGAAAATTTCATGTAACAATATTTTTATCATATTTTACTTTTCATAGCTTTTTCCATTTACTTTTACCCCGACAAAGGGTTAAGATATAATAAACCTGTGAATCATCATCAAAATGTAGACCAGAGCACAATTATTAAGCTAAGAAATTCCCAACCCAATAATATTTCCCATAATGGTGGACCTACCACCCAAACACAATCTCTAAAACAATTGTCTATGCATCGCGATTCGAGTGCGGGTCATATGTAAAAGTCATAAAATCTAAAGGGATATGGCTTATAACATGGCTATTAAAAGGGCTTTAGAAAGGCTAGAAGGGGTTAAGAAGTATATAAGCTAAAAAGAAACAAGGGGCTTGAGAAAGAACCGCCTTAATTACTTTCTAAACTATGCAATTTCATTATTCTCTTACATTTAGCACGTTCATTTTATGAGTTTATCAGCTAGCTTGGATCTCACGGTCTACACACCTCTCAAGGCGCGCTAAGATCAAACATACTTCTATAGCATAGCTAACTAATCTTTTATTTACTATCAATGTGTATTTCCTGCTAATACTTAAAGTATACAAAATAAAACATCTCATAAACATACTACTTTCTATCATCAACATACTAACCTTATGCTTCTAAGCTATTAAACACACTCTACATCTAAATCCCATGTATCAAAAATTTTAATGTCTACCTAAAATGGAAAAAATCACCTAAAAATGGAGATGAGAGACAACTAATCCCCACACCCCCAACTCAAAAATAAGAAGTGTCCCCACGACTCGAAAACGACTCTAAAAAGAAATTAAAATAAGCAGATAAAGCATATACATAAATGGTAAGGAAGACAGAGAACATACTCTCGAGGCTATTACCTCGCATTATCGACATCCAAGATAGGATTTAATGGATCTTTCTTTAATTACTCAAGGAGTGTCATGATATGCACATGATTAGCTTAGATTTGTGCCACGTCATCGGCCAAGAAAGTTTAACCTGCTTCGACTTTATTTAGCTCATCTACCTTTTCTCGCCAAATACGACCCTCTTCATCTTTTGTGAGTTTGTAATTCCTGCTCCTCTCAAAATTGTCTTGATCCAAGTATTGTCAATATTATTACTCATCTTAAACAATAGTTTCTTTTCTTTACCCGGAATCACATTCTCTTTACGAACAAGACACGTGATCATAGTAGGATATTTCAAATTATATAACAAAGTAGGAGAGAACGAAAATCGCATCACCTCCTCAATGATCAACTGTGCCACATCTACTTCTTTCCCCCTTAAAATACAATTCTAAAAGATTGCGTTCTTCTTAGTTACATCCAAAGTTCTTGTCTTTCCAAAGGCATTACGTGTAAGAAAATTGTGACATGCTCTTGTCTCTGCTTGAAGATATTTGTAAGGCCAAGGTGCCTTCAATTCTCCCTTATATGCTTGCTCGTTTCCCTTATCTAAGACATGCTCAAAAAGTATATTCCAATCGAAATTCTTGATATTTTCCACCGCTTCTCAGTACTTACATGGTCCGACCAATTTCTTGAACTGGAAGTGGTTTCTAATCTCATCAACTGTAAAAGGAACTAACTTGCCTCTAACTGGAACACAACCATTGATATCTCGGCTAAAGAGGCCTAGATAGAAATCGGAAACTAACTCTAAACATAAATTCGACATTCGCAACATTAACGTAGACCAACCCAATCTATCTCCCATCTCTAAGAATCTCTTTTACTCACCTTATCCAACTTATTTTTCAAATACCCTCTCATAAGCAAAAGGTAGTTCTTGTAAGTGTTTCTTTGCAGAAGCTAACAAGGCCTTTGAAGCTTCATCTTCCCTGGGCACTCTTGATTTTTAGAGGTTGTGGTGTCTCCCTTATGAAAGTTGAAACCTTTTTACTCTTTGAATTTAACACGGATAGCTTTCCTCTATTCTCATGACCCGTTTTATCCTTTATACTGGAACCTGAACTTTTCTCAATTGATTTATTCTCAATAGAACCCAATACCTTACTTTGATTCTTCTTTATCTCCCTAACAGTAGATAATGTTTCTATTCTTTCGGTCATCTCAATTGACCTCCAACTCAAAGCTTTTAAACACTCTTGAAATTTGTAACCCTTGATTTTAAGTTGAACAAGTGTTGTTTGGGTTAGGAAGGTATGAGGATGATGAATCTCTATGTGCGTAGGATGAAATCTTTCTTGATATGTATGGATCTAAGAAATTAATGGGTGAAATTTGGAAATTTTTGGGTTTTGATTCTTAGATTCTAGGTGTTCACACTTTCCTCTTCTTTAACCTAAAATCCGCCGCCGCTGTTGCCCCTCCTCATTTCTTTTACCTTTTTCCTTGGCGACGGCGGCACCTCCTCCCTTTGTTTGTCTCCTTTTCCATTCTGTTTTTCTAGGGTTTTATTTTCCTTTTTTTGTACCGTTACCCCACCCTAGCAGAGTGCCTTATCGCCGCCACCACCACCTCCGTTTTACCTTACGCCGCCGCCTCTGCCGTTTCCAGTTACGACTAAGATCAGTTTGTGCTCCTATCGAGTATCGATGTTTGGACTGGAAATGTTTGGTTTGGGTTGGACCCGTTTGGTTTTTGTGCTAAATCCGTTTGGTTTTGGGCTGGATTCGTTTGGTTTCTGTGCTGAATCTGTTAGGTGTGGGCTGTTTCTGCTTCCAGCCGTGGTGTTCCGCTTGAGCAGCCAAGGATCTATTCGCTTCAAGAGTGGATTTATGGGTCATTGGTTTGTTTTTCTACCTTCCTGTCTTCTAATAATGGGTACATGTGGTGTTTCGAACCGCCATCGATCTGTTCGCCATACTTGGAGATTTATATGCCTTTGGTTTATATTCTTATCTTTCTGTATTCCCATTATTGTTACAAGTGGTGATTCACTTAGGGTCTGGATTTTAGGATTAGCAAAGATGGAAAATAGATATTTTGGGTGTTTGCCGTTCACTCGAAACTACTTATTTTCGTACTTTTCTTGTTTGAATTTCCTGCCCGGTGTCTTTGTGCGATTTCAGAATAGGGGTTGTCTGTGTTGGATTGCTAGTTTTTGTTGCAGGCTGTCAGTTTGGTTTGGTTGTGGCAGAATCGATTTGGTGTCCTCTCGATGTGGAAGTGAACATAAAGGGTGTTTGCCGTTCACCTTTTATTCAAGTTCTTCTATCTCAGTTGGTACATTAAGAAGTTTGATGCCTTGTCTCCCTTATTGGCCGTTTTTGTTTTGCTGGAGCTTTACTTCTCGTTTTCGTGGGATCCGTTGTCTCTTACTTCGTTACCGTATAATTTCCCCTTTCCATCTCCACCCTTTTCACCCTTTAATGTGGTGCATTTTCCACCCGTGGCGGTGGTGCAATCTCCTGAGTATGGTTGCTTGCCTATATGGATATTCGCCTGCTTTGCGGCTTTTTTGCCGGTTTGTCGATTGCTTTGTGTTTGGACAGTTGGTCGGTCTTGCAGCTCCTTGTTCCTTACTGGATGATTGGATAGAGTTTTGGAAATTGTTTGGTAAACGACGTGGTATAACGTTTTCCTACTTGGCATATGTTTGGTTTGTTTTCCTTGTTTTTCTTGTAATGTTTGTTTGTATCGTTATTTTCTGGGATTGGTTGGACAATCTGTGTATTCAGTAATCTTTTAATCTATATATCAATTTGAACAAAAAAAAATCTTTGGTGAAGGTTTGGTGAAACTTTAATGGAGTTAGGAGGGGTTTGGAGAAGAAAGGAGGCTTAAAGGTTAAAATTTCGTAACATTATTAACCTCCTCTTCTTTATAACCCTTAAAAAAATTCTCTTTCCAGCGGCGGCCGCCGGCATACCGGTCCCACACCGTGTCGAGGTTTGCGCCCACAGTTTTTCCCACGAACTCTCGGCATAGTAGCTGAATTTGCACACCGTGGCGATGGTTTTTGCTGCGCCGGGAACACGTAACAACGACATACAATAGAAATCATACATCCCATACACCCATTCTCTAAATTCCTGGTGAGAGGGGGAGCAATTCTCTTCCAGTTCATTAGGATTTCTAATATGGAAGTTAAATAATAACTTTACATATTCTAATTTCTATGAAGCAAATCCACATACAAACACCAAACCCCATATTTCTCACATAGCAGTTGGACATTTTGTGTGGCGTAACTTATAATTTTTATTAAGACTTACTCAAATGCAAATTTGTGATAAGATTGGCTATATTTTTCAGTATGATGCCCTGGAAATTAGCGGTGTCATGTGAATGTAAAAAGATCATCAAATTGTTGGACCACAAAGCCGTTATTGGGTTCAACACTGTTTACCTTGAATTAGTTTATTGAGTAAATAACACTTTTGCCCCCTACGTTTGTACCCGATTGACAGGTTGCCCCCTAACCTTTAAAACAGGACTCTTTGCCCCCTACATTTTAATTTTTTGACCCGTTACCCCCTGACTGTGTGTTCCGTCCATTTTCGCCGTTAAAAGTGACGTGGCATTTCCATGTCACAATTTTTTTTTATTCCAGGTGTTAATTAATCAATTAATTAACTTAATCCCACTTTTTTCCAAGGGCAAAATGGGTACTTCAATCAAAGCCTACCCTATATATACCACAAAAACAAAACAAAATTAATTAATCAAAAACCCAAAATCAGAAGAAGAAGTTGAAGGAGCGCGGGTTCTTGCGAAGAACACGAAGAACACCACCAAACCCAGAAAAGCAACGTTCTTGTGAGTTGAAGATAATCAATGGCGCCTTTAAGTCAATGGAGTAAGTGTGTTTGATTATTACCCCTAAATCGTTGCTCTTGGGTTATGATTATTTAACCCGAAAATGTAGGGTTTTGTATTAAATCCATTACATATATAATTATCACGCGTAATGGTAGCAGATTTTACGGGATTTGGTTACCATAGTCATAGTGTGATAATACCTTTTCAAATTGGTAACTAATCTAGTTAAATTTGATTGTGTAACAGAGAAATTTACACTGAAGATTCACTTCGGTGGGTTATTTAATGAAGACAAGAGTTGTTACCATGAAGTAAGCATTGAATACGTAGATGGGTGTCACTATGACAAGTTTAGTATACCTATTCTTAAAAAAATTATGTCGAAACTGGGTATAAAAGGTAACTCGGAGTTTTACTATCTGAAATTGGGGGAAAAACTACCTGATGGTATAGTTTGTTTGGATAGTGAGGAGAAAGGGTTGGAGATGTGTAGCATTGGTGAGGAGAACGTAACTGTTGACTTGTTTGTTGTTAGTAGTCCCGTAGGAGATGATGACAAAGAGATTCAAACTCCTATATTCATGCCTTTGTTATTGACGTGGAACGAGGATGAAGAAATAGTTCAGAAACGAGAAGAAGAGTGTTCGAAGGAAGAGAACCGTGTTGATCAAAACACAGAGGTTGGTGATGATGAACAAATAAACGAGACCATTGATGATCAGAACACAGTGGTTGTTAATGAACAGGATGTTGATCAAAACACAAAGGTAGGTGATGACGAACAAATAAATGAGACCCTTGATGATCAGAACACAGTGGTTGTTAATGAACAAGATGTTGAGCAAAACACAGAGGTTGGTGATGACGGACAAATAAATGAGACCCTTGATGATCAGAACACAGTGGTTGTTAATGAACAAGAAAAAAATACAGTTGAAGAAGAAAGCGTAAAGGTAGACACGCATTTGACAGAATAGCCCTCGTCATTTAATATGATTGACAAATCACCCCTCTAGATTTACAATTCTCTAACTGTATAATTCCTTTTACATTTCAGATTGTTTGCGAAGACCAAAGCCCAACTGTTGAAAACCTAAACGAAGGTGGAAAAGATGATGTAAATGGTGGTGAAGAAGTAGGCCAAACTCGTGATGAAGGGCCCATGAACGTGGACGATAGAAATGATGAAATGCAAGAGGATAAAAACGTGGAAGAGGACATTTGTGACGAAGATACGACAAAGGTACAAAGTCATTTGACAGTTTACCCCTAAATGTTTGAAGCTTGTGACAAATCACCCCCTCAATATTTCATGTAATGTGTCAGGTTGTTTCCGAGGAGCAAAGCACGCCAGTTGCAAAAGCAACTGTAGGTATAAACGAGAAAGTACAGGTTGTTGAAGAAGTAAGTGAGACTTGTGAGAAAGGGCATGATAGAACCGTGGAAGATGATAATAATAAAACGCAGTTGGAGAACACAGAGGTGGAAGACATTGGTAAACAAGACACGACGAAGGTCTTCATTTGTTTGACAGTTTACCCCTTACTTTTTCATATGATTGACAAGTCACCCCCTGAATATTTTATGTTATGTTTCAGGTTGTTCGCGAAGAGCAAACCACACCTTTGAATGAAGAAGAAGTTAATAACGCTATGGAAGAACAACTCTCTGATATTGGGGAGAAGGAGAAGTCTGTTAATGACATGTTGGATAAAGTGTTGAAAGCTTTGAACACTGAAGATAATGTGACTACGAGGAGTTCCAAACATAAATCTCCATTGAGGCCTTTTAGGCTTATAGATGAAGAACTAACAGATGACTCGGATAATGTTTTTAAGAAAGCTGATGGTGAAGAAGATGTAGATGGTGACATCAGTGACATTGAGGACTCAGACAGCGATTTTATTATACGTGATGGTGAGGATGAGGAGGATGATGAAATCAGTGATAATGAGATACTTGCTAATTTCTTAAAGAAAAAGAAATTGGGTATACCACATAAGAAGAACGATACAAATTCCAACCAAAGGAGTAGTTAAAAAGAACCATCAGGATGTGCCACACTCGCAGAAAAGGACTAGAGCTAGTGTTAAAAGAACAAAAGGAGATGGTGTAGGTCCTAGTGGTACCAAGCCAGATAGTTATAAAAGAGTTGGTAGGACTAGTAGTTCTCAAAAGAAAAAGAATGTGGTTGAGCGAGAAGAAGACGTGGATGAAGAAACAACAACTGATGATGAATATATAGTTGATAGTGACATTGACTTGAGTGAGGGTGAAGATGACCATGATTATAACACATTTATTGACAAGGAAGTGGATGTGGATAGAATGAATGTCGACAATGATCGTGTGGATGATTCTGATGGTGAAAGTACTGATGGTGGGACTGACTCTGATGAGTATGTACAGAATTCTTCAGATTTTAGTACAGCTAGTGATTCATCTGGTACCCTTGAAGAAGGAAAACAAAAGAGGAAGAAAAAGATGAAGTACCCCTTATTTAAGGCTAATATTGATATGCAAAAGCCTAGATTTGTCTTGGGTTTAACATTTAAGAATGCCACTGAATTAAGACAAGCAGTAAGAGCCCATGCTATTAAAAAGGTGGTCGAGATTAAGTTTGTGAAGAACGATTGGAATCGAATTAGGGTTGTGTGTAAAGGAGCAGGATGTGGTTGGTTTCTTTATGCATCACATAAAGAAAATATTGGCGGGTTAGTGGTAATGAGTCTATGCAATAAACATAGTTGTGGTAAGAACCTCAACCATAAACATGTGACGGCGAAGTACATGGCAACTACTTTTAAGGACATGATAAGACTGAACCTGTACAGTAAAGTAAGCGACTTTCAACAGTTAGTTCATCGAGAATATTCAGTTAATGTTAGCACCAGGACATGCTATAGGGCATATAAGTATGCAAAACAGATGATAGAGGCTGAATACAAGGAACAATACACAAAACTTTACGATTATGCAGCAGAATTAAGGAGAAGCAACCCTGGAAGTACTGTCGCAATTGAAACCACTATTGATGATGTTACTGAAGTAGAAAGGTTTCAGAGAATTTATGTTGGGTTAGATGGTTGTAGGAGAGGGTTTTTAGAAGGTTGTAGGAAGGTTGTTGGGATAGATGGGTGTCACTTAAAAGGTCCACATCCTGGTGTAATCTTGACAGCAGTTGGAATTGATGGGAACAACTGTATATTCCCAATTGTTTATTGTATAGCAGAGAAAGAAGATAGTAACTCTTGGAGATGGTTTTTTAATTTACTGATACAAGATCTTGGTATAAGTAATCAACAGGAGTGGACTTTCATATCAGATAGACAGAAGGTTTGTTTTTTTTTACTGGGATACCTGTATATGTAGTTATTTTTTATGTAAAAATCTCTAAATTTTTGTTGTTTGTTTATGTATTTAGGGTTTGCTCCAGGTCATGAGTGACATGCTTCCTGATATAGAACATAGGCATTGTGTAAGGCATCTCTACAATAATTTCAAGATCAAACATCCTGGTTTGGCTTTAAAAGACAAAGTTTGGGAAGCTGCAAGAGCCACAACGCATTGCAAATTTAATGAAGTGATGGAGGAGATTAAATGTATGAATGAGGAAGCTTTTATTTGGCTATCTAACCTAGATCCCAAGACATGGACAAGGTCTCATTTTCGTACTGTTACGAAATGTGATCTTCTACTCAACAACATCTGTGAAAGCTACAACAATGCCATTAAAAAAGTCAGGTATATCGACAACTTACCCCTAAACAGAAATACTTAGTGTCTACATACCCCTTTACATAAATACTTAGTGACTAAATACCCCTTTACAGAAATAAGTAATGACTAATTGCCCCTTTTAAAGATATATCTGTTAACTAAATACCCCCTGTACAATACGCTTAGTAATTAATTACCCCATATAAAATATACTTATTGACTACTTACCCCCTATAAAATATACTTATTGACTACGTACCCCTTATATTGTTTGCTGTCGTGTTGCACAGAGACAAGTCTATCATCCTCATACTAGAGGGTTTAAGGATGTATAGTTTGAAAAGGCTTCAGTCTAAAAGAGCATGGATGACAAAATACGAAGCTGATTTATGTCCTAAGGTTAGAAAGTTGGTGAATAAGGGTAAAACAAACTGTGGAAAGTGGCATGCAGTATTTTGTGGGGAAATGAAATTTGAAGTAAGGAACCTCGGGACAGATTCATACGCCGTAGACTTGGATACAGAAAGCTGTCCTTGCAGGAGATGGGAGCTTGCTGGAATATCTTGCTTTCATGCAATTGCATGTATTCAATACATTGGTAAAGACCCAGAAAGGTTTGTTCATGAGTGCTACTCAAAAGAAACGTATATGAAGGCGTATACACCCATGGTTTACCCTATAAATGGACCATCGATGTGGCCTAGTACAAGACCTGTAAGTGTAGAACCTCCGGTGGCTTTTAAGTTGGTTGGCAGGCCTAAAAGAGCTAGGACAAAAGAGCCAGATGAGGTTCAAGTTAAAAGGTGGAGGAAAGAACGCACCGCTGAGGGTGTGCAAAAGCTGGTTGGGAGGGGTAGTGCCAAAAAATGCGCGATTTGCAAAGAAGAAGGGCATAACAAAAGGTCATGTAAGGCGAATTTAAATGCTGCAGGACATGAAACAGTTGGACTAGAAGATATTCAACAACAGGAAGTTGGTGCTAATGAGTTTATGGAATCTAGAGATCATGGTGTGAGGGAATCTAGAGAAGTTCGTGAACCTAATACTGGTGCTAATTCGGTTGTGGATGAGACTCCGGATGAGGAGATTAACAGAATGTTTGATGAGTTAGATGTGCAACCATCTGCTCCATGTAACCCCCAAAGTACTCCGACTGAAGCTGCTAATATATCTGTAACAACAAAAAGTCCAGTTGATAAGGAACCCACTAATTCCCATACAAATCAACCTATACCTGAAAAGAGAGATACAGTGAACACACCCACTGAGTCAGAGCAAAGTATGGGTATACCTGAAACACAAGAGAAAGAGCAAGTTGTTAAAACACACCCTAATTCAAAACCAAGGATGATTTTCCCTCAAAAGAAAAATAATGATCCAGTTGCTAACAAGCCCCCTAATTCAAAACCAAGAATGATTTTCCCTCAAAAGAAAAATAAAGATCCAGTTGCTACCATACCCCCTAATTCAAAACCAAGGATGATTTTCCCTCAAAAGAAAGATAAAGATCCAGTTGCTAACATACCCCCTACTTCAAAACCAAGGATGATTTTACCTCAGAAGAAAGGTAAAGATCCAGTTGCTAACATATCCCCTACTTCAAAACCAAGGATGATTTTACCTCAGAAGAAAGGTAAAGATCCTGAATCCAGACCAAAGATGCGCATGCCAGAAGAAACATTGGAAAAACCAACACGGCAAAGCAGTAGAATTAAGGATAAAGGATTGAAGACAATTTCAGGAGGATCAAGCACAATGCCTATATCTCTAGAGGATGATGACTCAGGAACACCAAAAGAAATTAATACTGCTGAACCTGAATCAATAACTGAGGTTAGTACTATTATAATATAAAATATTGTTTGCAACGGATTAAGTTTATAAGTATTTGTTGTGTGTATTTTGATTACAGGTTGATGACTCAGGGAAACAAAAGCAAAACACTACTCTTCCTCCTAAGTCAATATTAAAGGTTTGTGTATCCACCTCCTATAAAGTTTATATAATGACTAATTACCCCCTATATAATTTATATATTGACAAATTACCCCATATATAATTTATATATTGACTGACTAATTACCTATATAATTTATTAATTGACTAATTACCCCCTATATAATTTATATATTGACTTATTACCCCCTATATAGTTTATATATTGACTACTTACCCCTATATTATTCTTCGAGCGCAGAAGGTAAAGATGGAAAAGTTGACAGATCTGTTGGAAAAAGCAAAGGAAAAAACTGGTAAGGATGCACAAACAAATGTCACTGAGAACACAAGTGTGCTTAGCAGAGAAAAAACGCAGGAGAAGGCTCCCCCTATACAAAAAAAGAAGATCTCGTTAAGGGATATACCAGGGGTAAATATATTTCTTCTGGACTATGTACCCCTTAGGAATTTATTTTAGTGACTTATCGCCCCCTGAAACCACAAAATTGAGACAAAGTGGCCATCTGCGCATTAACTATAACAGAATGTTTTTATTTGTTGTTTACCATTTAGGTGAGGGTTACACAAAAGAAACAACCAGGATCAAAAAGGAGTTTACCTGAGGTTAGTTAGTTGTTACATTTTATAAACACTACATCCTGCAGATTGTGTAACTTCCTCTTTATCTTACTACCAGGGAGGGAACAAACGCCAACCTGAGAAAAGGAGGCGCTTAATCCAGCATACACAGGGGGTGCTAATGAGAGAGGGAGATCCAAAATACGTCACAGTTGCAGAAGCACTTCGTTTGAGGAAAGCAGGTAGCAGTTCTTCAGCAAAACCCGGGAAAGAAGATAAAGAATGAAGATTTATGCAGATTTGTGGTTTTATGATTCTGAGTTTTATGTCTTTGTTTTGTGTAAGCTAGATCTAGAACTAGCAAGCTTGTGAGTAGTAAAGACTTCTATTATGTAGTGGAGGTGGTATTTAAGTAGGGTTATCTATGTTGGTTGGCCTTTATTGCAGGGTGTGGTTTTTGTATGTTAGTGCACAACTTGATGATTTGAATATTTATTTTTTGCTATGGTCTATGTAATGCCAGCACTTTATGTTATCTTTATCTACTTTATTGAGATTGCACTAGATTCTGTTGTCCATTTTGTATTTCTACTTATACTTTATTCATTGCACAATAAAACACATATTAAACAAACAGCAAAAACAACTACATTCTCGAATTCAATTCAAGTTAAACCATAAGAGTACAAAGACTGATTTTAAACTAACACAGTACACCAAAATAAAACTCTAACCACCAGCCACTACATCAAAACAAAATACAACTTCAACAGCCTGATACATCTAACAAGCCACACCAAAATACAACTTCAACTGCATTCTAATACCCAGAAAGCTTAAAACCAGACAAAATGGAGACAAAGAAGAATATAGTCATAAAGACACTCCATTTCAGCATCTTGTTTTCCCGAGTTACTGTGGTCATCACTGTGTTAAGACGTTGCACCTCGTCCTCCAACACCTTCACTTTCACACGCTCAAATTTCAAATCATTGGAGGCAACATGTTCTTTTTCTTGCAATTCAACCAAATCATTAGCCATCAAGGTCAACTGTGTGTTCAGTTCATTGACTTTTGCACATTCGAGCTTCCAATCTGCAAAAGCTTTTTTCTCTAACAGCATCATATCTCCGAAATCAGAGACCAACAAGTTCATCTTCGTCTCCATTGCATCTTTCTCAAGACAGTGATTGGAATCTTTAAAAAGAAGCCCTCAAATTATCGAACTAGTGGCCTCCGGCAATGGCTCATCCAACCACATGAAGAACTTGCAATCCATTGAACACCCCCAATACATGCACCTGTAAAACCTCCTACAAGGATTCGCATCTGTCCAAGAGGTGTGAAGCCTTGCTAATTTCTTGCATCTGCAATAGGGGACTTGAGAAGTGTAGTGCGAAGAAGAACCGGCGCTATCTGCTTGAAAGGGAGACATCGCAATCGAGCTTGAAGGATTTGGGAGGCTTCGTCACGGATTTGGGTAGAAAACTAGGGTTCTTCGTGTTCTTCGTGTTCTTCCCCAAACCGAACCCGTGTTCTTCTTCTTATTTTGGGTTTTTGATTAATTAATTTTGTTTTGTTTTTGTGGTATATATAGGGTAGGCTTTGATTGAAGTACCCATTTTGCCCTTGGAAAAAAGTGGGATTAAGTTAATTAATTGATTAATTAACACCTGGAATAAAAAAAATTGTGACATGGAAATGCCACGTCACTTTTAACGGCGAAAATGGACGGAACACGCAGTCAGGGGGTAACGGGTCAAAAATTTAAAATGTAGGGGGCAAAGAGTCCTGTTTTAAAGGTTAGGGGGCAACCTGTCAAACGAGTACAAACACAGGGGGCAAAAGTGTTATTTACTCTAGTTTATTATTCAAAATTCTCATTAATCGACTCAAGTTAATAGAACTCTCTTCATTTTTGCACTTCTTTAAATATAGGGATGTATATGTACGTTATGAACGTTCTTAAATAACCAATGAAAACTTTTACTAGAGCTACACTTTTGCTCGTTAAGACATTTAATACAACTTTTCATTACAATGTCAAGTGTATATTAGGCAGAAGGAGTTGTAATTGAATCAAAAAATAGTGCAACACATATAATCTTGTCTACCTTGGTTGCTTCACAAGATGAATGTTCCTCTCAGTAAGAAGATGTGGGATTTTGCTATAATACCAAAAGTGTTCTTCCTTGTGCTTCATTTAGTAAAATCTAAGGTTGCTTGCTCATATCATAAGGTTGATCTTATTGTGTAACAAGCTAGTCCACATAGCCTTTCACCTCCCAAATGTTATGCAAGTCGATGCAAACTCGTAAAACTAAGTTTTCTTGTAAGGATAAGGCGAAGGTTGAAGACACGGATCATATCATGTTAGTAATGTTCAACTTAAACAACTTTTCAAAGCTGGAAAGAATATAATAAAGGTCACGAGTGTTAGATTATGTCGAATGTAAATGTTCCTTCACATCGGGTATAAATGGTGGAACGGTATTGTGTCACAAATAAACTCGATGATTCCTTCAAATTCCCAGGATTTATAAAAGATAATTATAGTTACACCCTTCACGGTATGACTGCTTGGCTAACTTAGATAAAATAATGATATTAGTTTGGGCTCAGATAGAAAGGGATAAAACTAAAATTAAGGGTGATAATATCCTTATTAAGATCATGGAAAATAGAATGTTTCCAAATTAGAAATATCTAGATTACACTCAATTATTTGCCAATGTTTCCGAAATAGAAATATCTAGATTACATTCGTTGAAATCATCTTCATTTGTTTCACATTAGAAAAAAACTATTTCTTACTACCCAAATAAGTGAAGTTATCTGCAGTAGCATTTGGAGCAGGATTGAATGTGTATGTTCCTTGTGTTGCAACGAAAGATGGGGTCCCACTCACACTAGGGGGAGGTCCATTGAATTGCATAGGCATTGACATGGAAGGAGTTGCATGTGTTGTCGATGTCAATAAAGGTGCTCCGTAAGCTGACAAAAAAACCACATCAAATTTATTTAGTAATCTAATTTTTATATCTTCTGGGAAGTTGAGCGAGAATGGAAAAGAAAATAACACTCACATTAAAAACATGGTTCTATAGAAATAAACTTGAATGCGTAAAATATAAGTAAGCATCACAAAAAGCACATATAGTCTTATAATATTTTTCTAATTTTCAATAAATAGATCTTAGGTTGTTCACGAATACAGGTATAACAATTATTTTGACAGTTACCCACTAAAGCTGGTCTGAAGTATTTAGGGGTCGAGTGAAAGTCTTAAAAATAGACCTTCCTTGAACAAAAAATATCTATTAAAACAAAATAATTAAAATTTACAGAGTTGCCACAATTAAAAATAAAACTTGAATGAAACTTTATTTTAGTTCTAATCAATAATAAAAAAATTTAGACACCTTAAACTAAATGTGCATGTATATAGAGTTTTAATATGAATAATCCAACACAAACTTAATTTAAGAATTTTTTAAATTTAAGCATGGATTTAAGAAAATTGTGGAACATCCAAATTATTTAGACATCGTTTTCTACAAATTTTAACAGGCCACACTAGACTTTGATAAAAGAAATAGACAAATAAATTTGAAGTAAACTTTAATTTAACTTTCGAACGAAAGTAAAAAATTCAAACAAAATTATCTAATTAATTAAGACCACCATATAGAGTATAGACCGAACAAAATAAAGACATGGGTGGATAAAAAATTATTACTCTTTAATAAAAAAAAAAGTCAAAGCAAAAATATAAAAAAATGAGTATTACTAACTAAAATTTATAAAATTATATAAAATAATTAAGAATATTAATTAAAATCAAAATCAGGCATTTGGATACATATCCATGATTTTATCGACAGAATATCTAAATAATTTAATGATAACTACGAGAATTTTTTTTAATAAATAAAATAGAAAATTATTGAAAATAAAAAAAGTTAGATAAGTGATTTAGGTATAATGGATTAGATATTATGTATAGAAGGACATAAGCTTTTAAGGATTTAAAAACTATTACCCTTCAAATAAAAAAGGAAAAACTAAAATATAAAATATTAGGATTAATAAATAAAATTAATAAAACTATATAAAATAATTAAGTTTATTTATTTCCAAAATTAATTTTAACGTTTGAATACATACAAATGATTCTACATGTAGGATGTAAATATTTATATATACAGGTATTTCTGATAAATAAAACAAAAATTAATCAAAACTTAAAAGGGTTAGATAAGTAGTTTGGGTACTGGAAGAAGGATATATGCTTTTAAGGATTTATTGTAGGCTTGATAGGTTTATTATTTGTTTTTATGAAAAAGATTATGATAATGGTAGAAGTTTTTTTGTTTTAATAGTAATAATAGAAGCATATAAACAAAACATGGGTCTTGTTAGGGCCAACTCTAGGTATGTTACTAATATTTTAAATCATAAGTGTGACATAAAATATATTCTAAGTTGAAGTTATATAAAAAGTTTGGTTGTTCGACAACGGAAGATTAGGTGGCATGAGGGTCCCCTCATATTCATTATGATGAACCCAATCAACATATACGGAACTCAATGTATCCTAACTTTGACCAGGTATACATGTTAATATCTAATACATATTAACACATTTAAGTTGCATCTTAAGACAATCTAAATAAATTGATGAGTAATATACAAACCCGGAGCACCGTGAATAAGCATTGGAAAGACAGGGTGGGGAACCCTTGACGGATAAGGCATATTTGGGGGTAGCACCATTGGAAAATTGGGTTGTCCAAGAGAAAAAGAAGTAGCAAGCTCTTGATTATGAAGTGCGCTATTTTGTTGGTTAATGACCACCTGATCAACATGTTGCTTGATCTTCATATCAACTGCTAACTTAGTTTGCTCATCAAGAATTTTCTGATAATATGCTCTTACATGTGACTGAACAATGGATATCATCAGTACAAGTTATAAAGAAATGGAATAATAAAGTTTGTAATCAAATATACCTTATGTTTAGAACCAGCATTATGCTGTCGTCTCACAGAAGGCTGAAAACACGTGTGAACTCAAATTCGGTAAGTACAAAAAAGGAAGTTTAAAATAAAAATTATCTCACTCCAAGCACGACTTTAAAATTTCAAATCCCTAATTAGATCTTATATTTATGCAAAATTAAACCCACATCATACCCATACCCATTGCTTAAAATACATATACATTAGTTTAAACATACATTTTGACAAACATATTAACTCTATTTATATTTGGGGGTTATAGTTATTCTTTACTTATGGTTTAGCCATATTTTACAACAATCCAAACATATAAAAAATATGTCACATACAAGTATACATTCCAATTACAAAATTTACATGAGAAAAAAATCCATAACTTAACAAAATCGAATTTATAATAAAATAATAGTAACAACTTACAGAATTATGCGCCAAGTACGCGTCACAGTAATCACAATAATAGCTGTAAAGCACAAAAAAAAATTACATTTTACAAATCTATACATACATATATATAATATTCACAGATTGTGCGTACCTCGGCATGTGTAGCTTGTTGATGAAAATAGCAGAAAATCGATAACGGAATATAAAATGTCTAACATGGGCAAAATGGTAAAGAGAAATTTAATTATTGGTTGTAGGAGAAGGAAAGAAGGGAAATGGGCTAATAGTGGAGTTTCACAAAGTGCACAATTTTAGCCCATTTCCTTTTGTGAAACTATAATAGTAATTAGAATTGGGACATTGGGTTTTAATGTTTTGGACTATAGTAATTATCAAGTGATCTTCATGTTTGAGATTTTATGACTCTTCGACTCTTGTGTTTTTTATTCATTATTTAACGAGCTCAAATGACCTTTTCAAAAGAAAGAATAAAAATATTATAAGATTATAGTTTCATTCGATTAGTTAAGATCAACAAAGATTAGTTTTTCTAATTTTAAGGGGGGAAACACACAATTTCAAACAAATAGTTTTTAAAATTTTGTGTTGCAATCCAATCAACAAAAAAATTAATCTTCCTAGAAACAAGGTTGAAGACAATTTACAATTTGAAAGATTATGATATCTTAAAAAATAGTTTCCAATTTTATACATATTAAATGTGACCCATGCACAAGAGTCTACATAACTGAGTTGCAAATTTTGGAAAATTGTGACCTTATCCAACTGGTGTCGCCTAGGGTGTGAAAAAAATAAGATAATAAAAAGGGAACAAACGATGCATTTACACCCTAGACCAAACATGTTGCTCACTGCAAGTATCACATGTCGTAAGCAAGGTTTAATGATAAATAAAGATTCGTTCTGAGGGACTTAGTGTGAGTTATACGAATGAATTTAATGAGAAAGCATGGTAATAAGTAGCTATTGAATTAAAAGATAAAGAAAATTAAATATGGAAGACTATTATGGAGATTATGATTTACTAAATTAAACTAAAGACAATGAAATAAATTTGAGAGAATAAGATAAGAAAGTATAGCTCGGGTTTTCATAGTATGCAGTAATCCTTCTATTTCTTCTACTAGTTAATAAGGGTGATTGAAACTCTTAGATAAGTATTCAGGATTCTATATTCCTCCTAACCTCCTTCCGGGTGGACTTAATAGGCGACCTAACAATTACCAAGGGACCCTGAAAATAATGATCGGTAATTAAATCTCAAACCCTAATGACTATTTAGTTAGGCAAGCCCTTCCAAATCACTACCACACACTAGACGCTTATGTGATGTTTCAATAATTAAATACCCCTTCTGGGTGACCATCTAACTAGTATTAGCATAGCCCTAATTTGATCAGGATTAAGACAAACAATAAATCAAAGCACATAAAACTAATATATGGTTAAGAAGCTAGAATCAATTTAAATTAGTTTTCCCAAATACAATTTGATAGAATAAAATAGAATTCAAATATTATACATATTCAAAATCCAAGCGATGGGAAAATTAGTTCATACTATAAAGAATAAAACTATAATAAAGATACATACTGTCAACTTGCTCTCTTGAATGACTTCTAGTGATGAATAAAACTTAAGGACTGATTGTTGGAGGTAAGGACTAAGCTAGGGCTTAGAACAGAGCAAGGACATATTTACAATAGTTAAAAGGTGTATTTATAGGTGTTTATGAAGCCATATATCGGATTTCTTGGAGTAGAAGATAAGCAATTGGACTCCTTTTCCAAATCAAATTCGTTTCGTAAAATATAGGAGATATGATAAATGCTATTGTCTTGTTATGGTCATAACGTCTTCATTATTGCTCCGACTTTCTCTTACTTTATATCGAAACAACTGCGTCGAAAAGATCTATACTTTTCCTTTATATTGATACTCCAAATTCCTATCCGATTTTGAGTTATCTTCACTTTAGTGGACGTGGCTGCAGAAATTCATATTTACTTGGTAGCTTTTCCTTTCTTATTTTATCTCTACTTCCTTTTATCTCTAATTTAAATCCTTATCTTCTTTATTATATCTTTAGAATTCATTTGACATCTTATTAATTACTATATATCTTTAAATTTTCACATTAACACACAAATTAACCCAAATATACTCTAAAAACAACAATTCATAAAATCAATACAAGAAATAGGAATTTATCAAAATTCAAATAAAAATATAATATTAAATAACTAAATACACCTAAAATGATGTCTCCAACCTCTATTAATTCATTATAAAAAGGGATACATCAAGATCTACAACTCAAACTTGTATCGTCCCGATACAATAAAGATAAAAACAAAGGGAAGACACTAAACACACACCTAAGTTAATTACGCATATTCGAAAGAAGATAGTAGAATTTATAGAATAGACTCAAAGCAACTACCTAGAAAATTTCATGTAATAATATTACAAACTAGATTACCTGCACACTTGTCATATCCACGATCAACACGACTTGAATTCAAGATTAGATTAGCTTCGTAATGTAAGAAGGAGAGGTTCTTTACTCAGTTTACCAAGGAGGCTATAGATTGTTCATCGAACTTCACTAGTATCCAAAGATCCACTTAACTACTCTCTAACGGCTCAATCACTTCTAGATCACATATCAAAGAATCACAAGGTCTTAAGGTTGTAATGTTGGCATAGGGATGGTATGATAGTATATTTGGATAGTTTAGAGTGAGCTTTTGGCTCTCTCCTCACTAGCCATCAATGAATCGTTGATGTATCCCTTTTTTTTCTAATTATATTCCCTTAGGAGACATAAAATTAGGTTATTATTTGACATATTCACTAGACTTTTAAGCTTATTTGGTTATATTACGATTTCTTCCCTTGGATTTGGATTATTTATGTTTTAGAGCTTTTGCACGTTAATTTGCTTGTTTTTAGTGTAAAGTTCTTAGATTTATGATTTGATGGAATATCAAGACAAGGAGAAGAAACGGGAATTAAAGTCTTGGATTGAGCATTAAAGTCAAAGGCGAAGAAAGTTGATTCGGAAAGATTAGTAGATGGGAAGAGAATCTGGAATGCTGTCACAACTCACCGATTTTGAGTATCTTAGCGAATGATTCAGCCTTGGAGCATAAAATGAAGTTGATAGAGATTGAAGTAAGGGAGATTTTAAAAGTTGAACGAAGTGATACCGAGTGCGGACGCAAAAGTTACAGCTGTTTTAGTAACAACTGCACATCAGTTACATGATTTCTTTTAAGGATTGGGCTTTTATTTCATTTAACCTAATTCCTTATAAGATTAAAGCCCAATCTGTTTTTCCCACTATAAATAAGCCTTGCACCTAATTTTTTAACACACATCTCATATTACACACAAGAGGAATGCTTGGGAGAAGTCAGAGAAGCAAAAAGGAGAGAGAAAGCTGAAGTTGGAGAATTCTTTCTTCCAAAAACAGCAATTATCAACCCTTTAATTAGGTTTTTCTTATTTCTGTAATTCATTATGAACACTCTTTATTTTATTTCAGTTATTTTTATTAGTATGAGCTAAACTTAAATTGTACTTGAGAATCGCAAACTAGGTTGAACCCATTCTTGATTAATTCGTGTTTTTCTAATTTGGGATTTTTACAATCAAAATTGAATTAGTTAGTTGTGTTAGATTTTACTTTACACTTTAATTATTATGTTTAGACTCGCGACCTAGGGATAATTATTAGTATCTGGGCTATTCAATATAGTGGAGTATTGATCACTTTGACGGGGGGTTTAGATACAGAACCAGGTATTTGCCGTTGGATTCTCCAATGACCTTGACAGGCTTGACTAACAAATAGTCAATGCGATAAGAACTTGAACCATCTGAAAGTAGTTTTATCCATCCTGACGGTGTTTAGAATACCGTAGGAGAGCTCTTTAGTCCACCCTGGCGGGGGTAAGGAGACTTTAGAGTCCCGACTAGCACAATTATAACTATTCATCCCTTAACAGAAAACATTAATTAGGAAAGTTTGCGGTGAAACCCCTGCGTGACTCAAGTACTACTCTCTTCCTTACGTCTACCCCTTTATTTACATTACTTTCATTATTAGTTTAATTCATTTAGTATTTTTACTTGCGTCTTAGTTATAGAAAACCAAACCAAAAATCATATCTTTTACATTTCCGTATTTGCAATTAAATTACTATTTGATAAGCATTAGAGTCAACCTAATCCGTCCCTGAGAACTAACTTGATTATCATATATTACTTGGGACAACTGTACACTTGCAGTTAGTGGTTCCTCTATTTTATCTTTATTATTTAATAAAACACAAGGACCCACCAAGTTTTTTGCGCCGTTGCCGGGGACAGTAGCGTGTGACCCCGGTGTTTATCCTTTAATGTTTAATTGCATTTTTATTTTCAGTTTTACGCGTTGTTTTTCTTCCTTTCTCAGGTTTACAGATTTTGGTGTATGCTTGAGGAAGTCATTATTCTTGACAACTACGAGTTATTAATCAGAATCGATAATAGGAAAAAGAAAGAAGCAAAAGAGTTAGAAGAGAGGTTAGCTAGAGAAGCAGAGATGGAAGAAGTCAAAAATCAATAATTGAATCAACAGAATGGTCAAAATCTTCCACCTGGTCACCAATTCAACCTCCTCAGAATAATGATCTGTGGTTCATAAATGGTCCTGAACAAGCTCCATACCGAGCTCCTACCCTCGGAATTGGCCCTGCAGATATTAACGTCGCGAGATTTAGACCGTTCCTGGTATGTTATCTCAGTTTCAGAATTATGATAATTTCCGAGGAGCACCTAGAGAAGATCAAATCCCTGTTGTACAGAAGTTCATGCAAATTTGCGACTCCTACATTACTCAAGGGGTAACTAGAGATCAAATGTATTTCGCAAATTTTAGGGATTTCGTTATAGATGGAGCAAGTGAATGGCATGATACTCAAGAACCTGGATCAATTACTACTTGGGACGCATTACAAACCGCATTCTTTGATAGATACTACCAAAAAATACGAGATTAGACGCACAAGTTGAGTTAACTTCGTTTAAACAAGAGCAAGAAGAGACTTTGGGTAGAAGTTGGTCAAGATTTCAGATTTGTTTCAGAAGAGTTCCTGATCATGGCCTTACAGAAATGCAACAAATAAAGATCTTTTACAGAGTCCTTGATGGACAATCGAGAAAAGACTTAGATTTGTTTTGTGGTGGTGGATTTTGCAGGTACAACCAGTTCACGTGAAGGTTATATTAGATAGAACGGTAAAGAATGAAATGGGTTGGAACACTGTGAGAACACTTGTGCAAAGTGGAGTTAATAATGTGAATATCGAAGATAATTTTTCATCTCTAGAGAATAAATTGAAGAATACATTGGAGAAACGGTTGAAGCAGCTAACTTTAGCAGTGAAGGAAGGTTTTTCAGGTAGAAGAGCAAATGTGAATGTTATGAAAGAAATTTATGGTTGTTCAAATTGTGGTGTTCAAGATCATGAATGGGAGCACTGTCAAAGTCATCCAGAATCTGTGATGTTTGTTTCTAATCGAGGTAATTTCAATTCCGGTGGTCAAGGATATCAACCAAACAGAAAACATCCCGGTTTCCATTATTCAAATCCTAATGGGGCAGCAAATCCTACTTACGCATATCAGCCACGTCCCCAAGGTAACAATTATCAACCTCGATCATAGAATAATTACCAAGGAGGACAAGGTCACGGAAATTATGTTAAGAGACAGCCTCCTCAAGAGAATTACAATGACACCATGAATCAGAAAGCTTTACCTGCTCAACCACAAGAAGGTGCCAATGATCTTCGTCAAACCGTAGAAAGATTAATTGCTCTTCAAGAACAATCGATTCAAAGTCAACAAGCTTCTGAGGCACAAATCAAATTGTTAGAGAATCAAATAACTCAGATGGAAAAGCAGTTAAATCAGCGTCCACAAGGGCAACTCCCTAGTGACACAGAAAATCCGAGACAAACAGAAGACTGCAAAGCTGTGACTCTCAGAAGTGGTAAGAATCTTCCTCCACCTCCTTTTCCAGTTATGAAAGAAAAAGAAGTTATCAGAAAATAAAAACCGGTAGAGGATGTGATAGAGAAAGATAGTGGAGTTGAAGTGGAAGAAGTGGAGAAGATTCCAGAAATTCCTAAAAAGAAAGATGTTGAAGAAACTCGTCCTCCTCCACCTTTTCCCTCCAGAGTTCAGAAAAAAGGAGATATGACTGATTACCAGAGATTTTTTAATAGGGTGAAGGGTATTAACATCAACATTCCATTGTTAGAAGCTATTAAAGATATGCCGAAGTATGTGAAACTTTTGAAGAGAGACGTATTTTGATAATGAAATGATAGGACTTGCAGAAGAGTGTAGCGCGATTTGTCAAAGTAAGTTACCTCCTAAACTACTTGATCCTGGAAGTTTCACGATTCAGAATTCGATTGGTAACGAATGGCAAGGAAAAGCGTTATGCGATTCGGGTGCGAGTATTAATCTTATGCCCAAATCGGTTATTGACAAATTAAAGATAGGTAATGTGAGACCCACTTCTATGGTCTTGCGAATGGCTGATAGATCCCTCGTTCATCCCGAGGGACGCATAGAAGATGTCCTCGTCAAGGCAGGTACCTTAATTTTTCCCGTTGACTTTGTTATTCTCGAATACAACGCGGATAGGAATGTCCCCATCATTTTGGGACGACCATTCCTAGCCATGGGGCATAATGTAGAAAACGAGAAATTGACTATGAGAATCCAAGACAAGGAGGTGAAGTTCAACGTGTTTAGAGCTATGAAGTTTCCTGATGTACAAGGAGATTGCTTTCGATTGGATATAGCTGAACACACCACGCAAGAGGTATTTGATTGTTTTAACTTTGATGATGTTTTGCAGGCAGCCCTAACACTTGACTCACCTGAGATGATGAAAGAGCTCACTGAAACGGTGTCGGCTCTTAATTCCGAAAATCCTATGTACAGGCATCCTACCTTTGAGCCTGTAATAGAACCGGGGGAGATAGTTGTCAAAAAGAAATCTATCGAATCTCCTCCGCAGTTAGAAGAAAATCAACTACCAACACACTTAAGGTATGCGTATTTAGGTACTAATGACACTCTACCTGTTATTGTTTCAGCTAATTTAACATGTACTCAAATAGATAAATTGATGCGTGTGCTAAGAGCTAATTAAGAGGCAATTGGTTGGACTATTGCTGACATCAAATGTATTAGTCCTTCCTATTGCCAACACAAAATAATTCTGGATGATGAAAGTGCTCGCTCAGTGGAAGGTCAAAGGAGACTAATGCCATCTATGAAAGAAGTGGTGAAGAAATAAGTCATCAAGCTACTAGACGCAAGAATCATCTATACCATAGCTAGTAGTGAGTGGGTAAGCCCAGTTCAGTGCGTACCGAAGAAGGGTGGTATCACTACCGTCCTAAATGATCAGAATGAAGCCATTCCCTCGAGGACCGTAGTTAGTTGGAGAGTGTGTATGAATTATCATAATTTGAACAAGGCGACTAGAAAAGACCACTTTCCTCTTCCTTTCATAGATCAGATGTTAGACAAATTGGCTGGTAGGGAGTATTATTGCTTTTTGGATGGTTATTCAAGGTACAATCAAATTTACGTAGATCCAGCTGACCAACACAAAACCACCTTTACATGTCCTTTTGGTACCTTTGCATATCGAAGGATTCCATTTCGATTGTGTAATGCACTGGCTACATTTCAGTGATGTATGATGGAGATTTTCTGGAATATGATCGATAATTTTCTTGAGGTATCAATGGATGACTTTTCTGTGTTTGGTGATAACTTTGATGAGTGCTTGCAAAACTTGGAGAAGGTATTAATTCGATGCAAGGAAACAGATTTGGTTTTGTATTGGGAAAAATGTCATTTCATGGTTCGTGAAGGTATAGTGTTGGGTCACAAGGTTTCAAGTTTAGGTTTAGAAGTTGATCGTGCCAATATTGAGGTAATAAAGAATCTTCCCCCTCTGATTTCTGTTAAAGGGGTAAGAAGCTTTCTAGGCCATGCTGGATTTTATCGCCGATTCATTAAAGATTTTTCAAAGAGCGCAAAGCCTTTGTGTAACTTACTTGAAAAGGACACCAAATTCCTTTTTGATGAAGCTTGCATGAAGGCATTTCAAGAAATTAAAGAGAAACTTATTATTGCACCTATTGTGTTACCTCCTGATTGGAAGGTACCGTTTGAGGTTATGTGTGACGCTAGTGATTTAGCAATTGGCGCTGTTTTGGGTCAAAGAAAAGATAAGGTATTTCATTCAATCTACTACGCAAGTAAGACCTTTACTAGTGCTCAAATTAATTACACGGTGACTGAAAAGGAACTGTTAGTTTTTGTTTATGCTTTTGACAAGTTTCGTTCCTACCTCTTTAGAGAGGAAGTTGTTGTATTTACTGATCAATCCTATATTAAGTACCTTATGGAGAAGTAATATTCCAAGCAGCGTTTAATTAGATGGGTTTTATTGCTACAAGAGTTTGACTTAGAGATTCTAGATCGTAAAGGTTGTGATAATAAGGTTGCAGATCATCTATTGCGTCTTGAAGGGTTTGAGTATAATAGTGGTGTTGAGGTAGTTCGAGAAGAATTCCCTGATGAGAGTTTATTTGCTATACATGATAGTACTCCTTGGTATGCTGACATTGAAAATATGATTGTGAGTGGTAACTTACCTCAAGGAGCCACTTCACAAGACATGAAAAGATTGATAAGCCGTGCTAAACAATTCTTTTGGGAGGATCATTTCCTCTACAAAATATGTGGTGACCAAATGATAAGAAGACGCATACCTGAGAGTGAGAATTATTCAGTAGTTGCCGGTTGTCACGATTCACCATATGGAGGACATTTCAAGGGTGACCGCACAGCTGCTAAGGTACTACAATCTGGTTTTTATTGGCCTACGTTATATAAAGATTGTCATGAGTATGTTAAGAAATTTCCCAGATGCCAGTTTACTGGTAATATATCCAAGAGGGATGAGATGATGCGTACCAATGTTCTTGAAGTTGAAATATTTGATGTTTGAGGTATGAATTTCATAGGTCCTTTTGTACCATCCAATGGAAATCAATACATCCTTTTAGATGTTGATTACGTGTCTAAATGGGTAGAAGTTGTAGCTCTACCAACTAATGATTCGTGAGTAGTGATTAATTTTTTGAAATCTCATATCTTCTCTAGACATGGTACACCTAAAGTTATTATCAGTGATGGAGGTTCTCATTTCGTGAACAAATATCTAAAGACAGTTCTAGAGAAGTATGGGGTGAGACATCGTATATCTACTGCTTATCATCCACAAGCCAATGGTCAAGTTGAGGTCTTTAATCGAGAGGTCAAATCTATCCTAGAAAAGATTGTTGGTCCTAAAAGAAAAGATTGGTCAATGAAATTAGACGATGCTTTATGGGCTTATCGTACTGCGTTCTAAACTTCAGTTGGTGCATCTCCGTATCGTATGGTTTATGGTAAGGCTTGTCACTTACCTCTTGAATTGGAATTCGGTGCATATTGGGCTATAGCAAAGTTGAATTTAGATCCTAACGTGGCTGGTGAGAAGCGTATGATGAAGCTAAATGAACTTGATGGGTTCCGATTACATGCTTATGAGAATGCTAAATTGTACAAGGAGATTATTAATAAGTGGTATGATAATCGCATTCGCCCTAAAAGGTTTGAAGTTGGACAATGGGTCCTTAAATATAACGCCAAGTTCAGTAATTATCCGGGTAAGTTAAGATCAAAATGGTCTGGTCCATACATTGTGACAAAGGTTACACGTCATGGAGCTATAGAGATTGACATCCAATCGAACACCGCACCTTTATGGTGAATGGTCATCGATTGAAAATTTACCATGGAGGAGAGGATACCAATTGCACGCAAGATCCACATCCCGGAGAGGTCATGTACCTCCTCGAAGCTCCCTATAAGCGAAAGGTAACCCGTCGAGCTTAACGACGTTAAACAAAAGCCATTTCGTATGTATATTAGTTTATTTCAGTTAAAAGTCTTTCCATTCTATAGTATAGGTTAGCTAAGTGTTGTTTATTAGTGTATACTCTTAAAAATAAATTAGAAAGGTCTGGTGTTTTGATAATTACAGGTACTTAATCCATGAGTTTGGGGTTAATAGGTGTGAGACGTGAGAAAAAGCGTGTTTTGGTCATAAGATTGACCACTCGCACCGGCTAGCCGGTCACCCGATCGGTATGCCGGTCAACGAGGGTCAAACTTTCTGACTTGGAGACCATTACACGCACCTATATAGGGTGTCACCAGAAAAACACTCGCACGCACCGGTATGCCGGTCATCTGACCAGTATGCCGGCCATAGGAAAACACGAGGCCTCGGGTTCAGGACTCAGGTATTTTGCCAAGAGGAAGATTGTTTTGAAAAAGAGCCCATCGGCATGCTGGTCACCTTACCAGTATGCCAGCAAAAGGAAGCGCGGGCTGCTGTCTTCGAGGATGTTCCACACAACTATTCGTTGCGTCAAAAAAAAAGAAAAAAAAAACACGAGGCCTCGGGTTCTTGACTCGGGTATTTTGCCGAAGTGAAGTATTTTGAAAAGTACCCGACCTGTATGCCGGTGCGGCCGCCGCCTTCAAACCCTAGTGTACATATTTACCTTGTTTTCTTCTCTTAGACACAACTCCTCACGCAAGACACCACTATTGACGAACCTCCTATCATTATATACCTGCAATTCATCATCAAAACACCAAAACACATCAAATCTTTCCCTCTAAACGACTCCTAACACATAATCAACATCAAATCCTTCCACCAAACACCAAAATCCTTACTTTTGTTTTATCAAATCCTCAATCCTACCCATTAAAACTTTTTACCACTAGATATTCATTACCCATATCACATAACACCTTATACCATCTTGCTATATCCTCAAAACCTCAAAGTTCAAAACCTTTCTCTAGTTTTTAAATATTTGAAGTTTTGAGTTTGGGGTTCATTAAAGATGACGAACAAGACTGATTCCTTGTGCTACAACCGAAGAGGAAGAGTTAATCCTAACACTATTGGAGCTACTCCAGCTAATGCCGTTGAAATTGTGGATTCGCGTCCTAAGGTGCCTAGTGAGGAAGCTGAGAAGACAAGGAAGAGGAAAGATAACCCAATTGTTGTTCCTAAATAACCTATCATGACTGAATACAAAGATGAAGAAAAAGAGGTAAGTGAGCCATCTGTCGCTCCATGTTCGGTGAGAATAAAGAGAATGGCTATGAAACCTAAGCCTAAGAAGTCATTTGTTCCTTGGAAAGACCAAGTCCGTGAGAGGTTTGCTAGTATTTCTTTTGGTGTTGAGAAAGGATTGTCGTTGAAAATAATGGACGGTGAATTCAAATATTATGTGGTTGCATGTGAAGAATTTGGATGGAAAGAATTGAGAGAAAGAGATTTGAGCTTTATTCCGACCTTGGTTCGAGAATTTTATGAAGAATTAATCTTTGCGAATGGTAATGCTATTGAAATCCGTAAGAAGATTATTCCTTTCTCAGTTGAGCATATTCGTAAGGTACTTAACCTACCAAATTTGAGGGCTCCATGCCAATATCAAGAGGAGCTTAACAATCTAGCATTTGAATGGGAATCATTTTATAGAAGTGTTTTGATTAATGGTACTCTGCCAATTCCCCAAGGTGCTAGGTATGAAGGTCAAGTTTTTAGTAGCGATTTATTACCGCGTGCTAAAGTATGGTCCCAGTTCATTATTTCGAAATTCTTTGGTAACAATCACATCTCCGAGGTAACGCATGAACAACTAATCTTCATTAAATGTATTATCGAAAAGAAGGAGATTGATGTTTCTCAAATAATTTACAACTCCATTATGGCTTATACGAAGAGTCCTATTAGTGCACGCAACCTCAAGTCCCATGCACCATCATAAAAATCATCTTTTACCGCACGGGTTCCACTTAGAAACATTGAGGATGAACCGGTTGAAAAAGGTAAACCTCTTAAAGATATTTCAATTGCAAATATATATATAGTGAGGCCAAAAAGAATGGGACTGAGTTAGACAAGCCTTTTGGAGAAGAGAATAAAGCGCGCCCTCCTAAATGCAAAGCTAAAGTTGCCAAAGATCATGAGGTTATTGAAAGAATGAAAGCATTAGAGGAGAAACATGACGACGTATTGAAAGCTATAGGAAGCGTAAAACAAGAGTTGGTCTCGATGAAAGATACGGTGCCTGTGTTGGTTGATTCCAAAAAACCCATCTTTACTATGCTTAAGACGATGATCCAACCTGGACGCAACACCGAAAACCAGCCTAGTGCTGGTTGAGATACGTTTTCCTAACTCTCTCATTCAGTAATGTATAATAGTTTAACTGCGTTATTGAGTCTTTTCGAGTCGTGGGGACACGACTCATTTTTGAGTTTGGGGCTGGGTTAGTTGCCTCATCCCAATTTTTATGTGTTATTTGTTTTATTTGCTTTCAATAAAACTAATTTTAGGGTTGTGTTTGAGTGTAGAGAATTTTAAATGTCCCCATTAAGCAAACTTTTTATGAATTTATGATAGAAAACAGTAGACTTTAGGAGTTAATATAAAACGCATTTAGATTGCATGCAAACATAGGTAATTGATAAGTAGAATTAATGAATAATGCAAAATAAGTAAACTTGTAGTTAAGGAAAATGTTTGGTGTGTAGAACGCGAGATCCAAATTGATAGAGAACCCACTTAGATATGAACTAGAGGCAAGCTATGTAATTAGGAAAATGATAGATGCAGTTCTTTGTTAGCCCTTTGAATCCTTTTTGTCCTTCTATCCCTTAATATAATATTATCCGTCTTAGCCCCATTTTTAGCCTTTAAGTCTTTCTTTTGTCGCCACGATATAAGCCCATATCCCCTTAGATTAATAGGCATTACCATATGACCCGCACTTGAATCAAAATCCTGAGACAGACTGTCTTGAGCTTGAGTTTAGGGTGGTGGGTTTCATTATCGGGAGATTACATGGGAGGGAATTCGTATGCGTTTGTATTTATGCGCAATTGTTGATGATATATTGATTGTAACCCTTTGCCGGGTCTTAAAAGAAAAAAAAAGAGAAAATAAAAAATATGAGAGACATGACCTTTCACATCAAAATGATGGTCATTGGTATCTTTGTAAAAAAAAGAAAATTGAAATGAAAAAGAAAATAAAGAAAAAAATAAAGTAACCGGCAATGTGGAATTCTAGAAATCATCTTTAGTGCTTATTGGGTAATTTTTGGGGACGCTACATTAGTGCGTCAAATGGGTTGAGTGAGAACAATATTCAAGTGTAAACTCAAGCTCAAGGACAGTTTGTTGATGGTAAGTGAGGAGAGAGCCAAAAGCTCACTTCACATTTACCAAATATACATTCCATACCGTCCCTAAGCCTACGCTATAACCATAAAGTCCTCGTGATTCCTAGTTATGTAGTGGATTTGTAATTCAGCTAATAGGGAGTATGCTAAGTGGAGCGTTCAAAGTTAGTGAGGATCGATGAACACCCTATAAACATCATCTTGAGATAAGTACAAGTGTAACCTTCAAGCATTGTGAAGTTAATTTTTAATTAATAATTTGTATTTGATTTTGCATGACATTTTTATGTGTATATTAATTCCTAGGATCATACTCTATGAGATTTGTATTGATTTATGCTTTGGGTGTTATTCATTAGACTCTACCTTTTTGTGTATCACCTTGTACCCTTGTTTTTGTTTTACTTTGTCGGGACGACAAAGGTTTGAGTTTGGGGTCTTGATGTCTCCTTTTTTGTTCTAATTATATGCCCTTAGGAGACATCAAATTAGGTAATTATTTGACTTATTCACTAGAATTTTAAGCTTATTTGGTTATATTACGATTTCTTCCCTTGGATTTGGATTATTTGTGTTTTAGAGCTTTTGCGCGTTGATTTTCTTATTTTTAGTGTAAATTTCTTAGGTTTATGATTTGATGAAATATCAAGAAAATGAGAAGAAACGGGAATTAAAGTCTTGGATTGAGCGTTAAAGTCAAAGCCGAAGAAAGTTGATTCGAAAAGATTATTAGATGGGAAGAGAATCTGGAATGCAATAAAAAATCACCGTTTTTGAGTATCTTAGCCACTTATTCAGCCTTGGAGCATAAAATGAAGTTGATAAAGCTTGAAGTCGGGGAGATTTTACAAGTTGAAAGAAGTGATTCCGAGTTCGGATGCAAACGTTACAGCTGTTTTAGTAACAGTTGCACATCAGCTACGGGATTTCTTTTAAGGATTGGGCTTTTATTTCATTTAACCTAATTCCTTATAAGATCAAAGCCCAATCCATTTTTCCCACTATAAATAAGACTTAGACCTCATTTTCTAACACACAACTCATAGTACACACAAGAGGAACGCTTGGGAGAAGTCAGAGAAGCAAAAAGGAGAGAGAAAGCTGAAGCTGGAGAATTCTTTCTTCCAACAACAGCAATTATCAACCCTTTAATTAGGTTTTTCTTATTTCTGTAATTCATTATGAACACTCTTATTTTATATCAATTATTTTTATTAGTATGAGCTGAACTTAAATTGTACTTGAGAATCGCAATCTGGGTTGAACCCATTCTTGATTAATTCATGTTTTTCTAATTTGGGATTTTTACAATTGAAATTGAATTAGTTAGTTTTGTTGGCTTTTACTTTACACTTGAAGTATTATCTTTAGACTCGTGACCTAGGGATAATTATTAGTATATGGGCTATTCAATATAGTGTTGTATTGATCACCTTGACGGGGGGGGGGGGGGGGGGGGGTTAGATACAGAACTAGGTAATTGCCGTTGGTATTCGCCAATGACCTTGACAGGCTTGACTAACCAATAGCCAAAGCGGTAAGAACTTGAACCATCTGAAAGTAGTTTTATCCATCCTGACAGAGTTTAAAATATCGTATGAGATCTCCTTAGTCCACCATGACGGGGGTAAGGAGACTTTAGAGTCCCGACTAGCACAATTATAACTATTTAGCCATTAACAGAAAACATTAATTAGGAAAGTTTCCGGTGAAACCCCTACGTGACTCAAGTACTACTCTCTTCCTTGAGTCTACCCCTTTATTTGCATTACTTTCATTTTTAGTTTAATTAGATTAGTATTTTTACTTGTGTCTTAGTTATAGAAAACCAAACAAAAAATCATATCTTTTACATAGTCAACCTAATCCATCCACGAGAATGAACTTGATTGTCATATATTACTTGGGACAACTGTACACTTGCAGTTAGTGGTTCCTCTATTTTATCTTTATTATTTTCTAACACACAAGGACCCACCAATCGCCCTAGAGCTTGAGTTGCTCTCATAAAACGTTCTCACTCAGCCCAATGATTTTGATGCACTAATTAGCATCCCCAATAACCCAATTAACCATTAAGATTTTCACATAGAAATTCCACTTTGCCGGTCCAAATATATTCAATCTTTTCATGTCATTTTCTTTTCTTTTTGTAATATAGCTATGACTCTCTTTTTGATGTTGAGATATCATGCTATTTAATCATATTTTACTTTTCATAGCTTTTTTCATTTACTTTTACCCCGGTAAAGGGTTACAATATAATAAACATGTGAATCATCATCAAAATGTAGACCAAAGCACAATTAATAAGCTAATAAATTCCCAACCCAATAATATTTCCCATAATGGTGGACCTACCACCCAAACACAAGCTCTAAAACAATTGTCTATGCATGGGGATTCGAGTGCGGGTCATATGTAAAAGTCATAAAATCTAAAGGGATATGGCTTATAACATGGCTAATAAAAGGGCTTTAGAAAGGCTAGAAGGGGCTGAGAAGGATATAAGCTAAAAAGAAACAAGGGGCTTATGAAAGAACCGCCTTAATTACTTTCTAAACTATGCAATTTCATTACTCTCTTACCTTTAGCACGTTCATTAAATGGGTTTATCAACTAGCTCGGATCTCACGGCCTCTCAAGGCGCGCTAGATCAAACATACTTCAATAGCATTACTAACTAATCTTTTATTTACTATCAATGTGTATTCCCTGCTAATACTTAAAGTATACAAAATAAAACAGCTCATAAACATACTACTTTGTATCATCAATATACTAACCTTATGATTTTAAGCTATTAAACACACTCTACATCTAAATCCCATGTATCAAAAATTTTAATTTCTACCTAAAAAAGAAAAAATCACCTAAAAATGGATATGAGAGTCAACAAATCCCCACACCCCCAACTCAAAAATGAGACGTGTCCCCACGACTCGGAAAAGACTCTAAAAAGAAATTAAAATAAGCAGATAAAGCATATACATAAATGGTAAGGAAGAAAGAGAACATACTCTCGAGGGTATTGCATCGCATTATCGACATCCAAGATAGGATTTACTGGATCTTTCTTTAATTATTCAAGGAGTGTCATGATGCGCACCTGATTAGCTTTGATTGGTGCTACGTCATCGGCCAAGAAAGTTTGAGCTGCTTCGACTTTATTTAATCGCTCATCTACCTTTTCTATCCAAATAAAACCCTCTTAATCTTTTGTGAGTTTGTAATTCCTGCTCCTCTCAAAATTGTCTTGATCCAAGTATTGTCAATATTATTACTCATCTTAAACAATAGTTTCTCTTCTTCACCCGGAATCACATTCACTTTATGAATAAGACACGTGATTATAGTAGGATATTTCAAATTAAATAACAAAGTAGGAGAGACCGAAAATCGCATCACCTCCTCAAAGATAAACTGTGCCACATCTACTTCTTCCCACCTTAAAGTACAATTCAAAATATTGCGTTCTTCTTAGTTACATCCAAAGTTCTTGTCTTTCCAAAGGTATTATGTGTAAGAAAATTGTGACATACTCTTGTCTCTGCTTGAAGATATTTGTAAGGCAAAGGTGCCTTCAATTCTTCCTTATATGCTTGCTCTTTCTCCTTATTTAAGACATGCTCAAAAGTAGATTCCAATCAAAATTCTTGATATTTTCGACTGCTTCTCAGTACTTACATGGTCCAACCAATTTCTTGAACTGGAAGTGGTTTCTGATCTCTTCAACTGTAAAAGGAACTAACTTGTCTCTAACTGGAACACAACCATTGCTCTCTCGGCTAGAGAGGCCTAGATAAAAATCAGAAACTAACTCTAAACATAAATTCGACCTTCGAACATGAACGTAGACCAACCCAATCGATCTCCCATCTCTAAGAATCTCTTTTACTCACCTTATCCAACTTCTTTTTCAAATACTCTCTCATAAGCAAAAGGTAGGTCCTGTAAGTGTTTCTTTGCAGAAGCTAACAAGGCCTTTGAAGCTTCATCTTCTCTGGGCACTCTGGATTTTTAGAGGTTGTTGGTGTCTTCCTTATGAAAGTTGAAACCTTTTTACTCTTTTAATTTAACGGCTAGATTTCCTTTACTCTCTTGACCTGTTTTATCCTTTATACTGGAACTTGAACTTTTCTCAATTGATTTCTTCTCAATGGAACCCAATACCTTACTTTGATTCTTCTTCATCTCCCTAATAGTAGATAATGTTTCCGTTCTTTCCGTCATCTCAATTGACCTCCAACTCAAAGCTTTTAAACACTCTTGAAATTTGTAACCCTTGATTTTAAGTTGAACAAGTGTTGTTTAGGTTAGGAAAGGTATGAGGATGATGAATCTCTATGTGCGTAGGATGAACTCTTGCTTGATATGTATGGATCTAAGAAATTGTTGGGTGAAATTTAGAAATTTTGGGTTTTGATTCTTAGATTCTAGGTGTTTTGAAATGATTTGGGTGGTTGAATCTTCTTTATAACGATGTGGGGAAAGATTTGGATGTGAATTTATTTTGATTGGATAGTGTTTTGATGTTTGGTGAAGGTTTGGTGAAACTTTAATGGAGTTAGGAGAGGTTCGGAGAAGAAAGGAGGCTTAAAGGTTAAAAATTCGTAACATTATTAACCTTCTCTTCTTTATAACCCTAAACAAAATTCTCTTTCAACCTGTGGCCGCCGGCATACCGGTCCCAGACGGTGTCGAGGTTTGCGCCCACGGTTTTGCAAATGAACTCTCGGCATAGTGCTTGAATTTGCACAATGTGGCGATGGTTTTAGCTGCCGGGAACACGTAACGACATACAATACAATTCATACATCTCATACACCCATTCTCTAAAATCCTGGTGAGTGTGGGAACAATTCTCCTCTAATTCATTAGGATTTCTAATATGGAAGTTAAAGAATAACTTTACATATTCTAATTTCTAAGAAGCAAATCCACATACAAACACCAAACCCCATGTTTCTCACATAGAAGTTGGACATTTTGTGAGACGTAACTGATGCCCTGGAAATGTTTCTCACCAAATCCACATTTCTAAGAAGCAAATGATAATTTGTGATAGAGTAAATAACACTTTTGCCCCCTGCGTTTGTACCCGATTGACAGGTTGACCCCTAACCTTTAAAACAGGACTCTTTGCCCCCTACATTTTTATTTTTTGACCAGTTACCCCCCGACTGCGTGTTCCGTCCATTTTCGCCGTTAAAAGTGACGTGGCATTTCCATGTCACATTTTTTTTATTCCAGGTGTTAATTAATGAATTAATTAAGATTAACCTAGGGGTAAAAAAGGTTTTTTATAAATAGTTTTAATATAAAATATAAATAATAAAATAAAACACCCCCCCCCCCACCCCCACCGCACCCACCCACCCACCCTACCCCCCCCTCCCCTTCTTCTTCTTCCCCTTCTTCTTCCCCGATCTGACCCTGCAACTCCCTTAAAAAAAAAAATCAATTGCACGTTCGAGCTCCTGAAAAGGAAAGACAACCACCAAGAACAGAAAGATGTGGTTCGTACTGAGGAGTAATTGGTGGTTTTGGCACCAAATAAAAATTTTCATTAATGAGATTAAATCCTAGAATTGATTTTTCTTCTGTAATCCCATGAAGAGCACCACTACAAAATACCCCACTTACACCAAAACCATAAAAGCCGATAGCATATGAAAAGCTTTCAAGTCTCTTCCATGTATTGAATTTTAAGCTATAAATCCAACCATAATACTCACCCGGCATGACTGACCCAACTTCATTATTCCAAAAGTTTAGGGTTTACTCCTCAGTACGAACCACATCTTTCTGTTCTTGGTGGTAGGCTGCGGAGGAGCTCGAACGAATAATTGATTTTTTTTAAGGGAGTTGCAGGGTCAGATCGGGGAAGAAGAAGGGGAAGAAGAAGGGGAGGGGGTAGGGTGGGTGGGTGCGGTGGGGGGTGGGGGGTGTTTTATTTTATTATTTATATTTTATATTAAAACTATTTATAAAAAACCTTTTTTACCCCTAGGTTAATCTTAATTAATTCATTAATTAACACCTGGAATAAAAAAAAATGTGACATGGAAATGCCACGTCACTTTTAACGGCGAAAATGGACGGAACACACAGTCTGGGGGTAACGGGTCAAAAAATAAAAATGTAGGGGGCAAAGAGTCCTGTTTTAAAGGTTAGGGGGCAACCTGTCAATCGGGTACAAACGCAGGGAGCAAAAGTGTTATTTACTCTATGTGATAAGATTAGTTATATTTTTCAGTATGATGCCCTGGAAATTAGCGGTGTCATATGAATGAAAAAAGATCATCAAATTGTTTGACCATAAATCCATTGTTGGGTTCAACACTATTTACCTTTAATTAGTTTATTATTCAAAATTCTCATTAATCGACTCAACTTAATAGAAATCTCTTCATTTTTGCATTTCTTTAAATATAGGGATATATATGTATGTTATGTTACGTTCTTAAATAACCACTGACTTTTACTAGAGTTACACTTTTGCTCGTTAAGACATTTAATACAACTTTTCATTACAATGTCAAGTGTATATTAGGCAGAAGGAGTTGTCATTGAATAAGAAAATAGTGCAACACATATAATCTTTGTCTACCTTGGTTGCTTCACGAGATGAATGTTCCTCTTAGTAAGCAGATGTAGGATTTTGCTTTAATACCAAAAGTGTTCCTCCTTGTGCTTCATTTAGTAAAATCTAAGGTTGCTTGATCATATCATAAGGTTGATCTTATTGTGTCACAAGCTAGTCCATATAGCCTTTCGCCCCCCAAATGTTATGCAAGTTGATGCAAACTCGTAAAACTAAGTTTTCTTGTAAGGATAAGGCGAAGGTTGAAGACACGGATCATATCATGTTAGTAATGTTCAACTTAAACAACTTTTCAAAGCTGGAAAGAATATAATAAAGGTCACGAGTGTTAGATTATGTCGAATGTAAATGTTCCTTCACATCGGGTTGAAATGGTGGAACGGTATTGTGTCACAAATAAACTCGATGATTCCTTCAAATTCCCAGGATTTATAAAAGATAATTATAGTTACACCCTTCACGGTATGACTGCTTGGCTAACTTAGATAAAATTATGATATTAGTTTGGGCTCAGATAGAAAGGGATAAAACTGAAATTAAGGGTGATAAGATCCTTATTAAAATCATGGAAAATAGAATGTTTCCAAAATAGAAATATCTAGATTACACTCAACCATTTGACAATGTTTCCAAAATAGAAATATCCAGATTACATTCGTTGAAATCGTCTTCATTTGTTTCACATTAAAAAAACTATTTCTTACTACCCAAATAAGTGAAGTTTTCAGCAGTAGCATTTGGAGCAGGATTTTTTTTTTTTTTTTTTTTTTGGACGCGTAATACATTTAATTGAAGTAACAATCTAATTATCCAATTCCTAATCGAGAAAAGTGGGTAACGAGTATCTCATAGTTATTTCCTCCCGCGTGTTGTGCCCTGTGTCTGGCTTTCTTGGCTAATTTGTCCGCTTGACCGTTGAATTGCCTTGGGATGTGTTTGAAAAAGACTGGAGCCACCATTGCTGCCAGTCTATTAATCTGCCGAATCCATGGTCTAAGCCTCCAATTGCCAGCCGACACCTGCTGAATACCCCGAACCAAGTCGAGGTTATCCGAGAAGACCGTAATCCCCTCGTTTCTGTCCCTAATAGCCTGTTTCAGCGCTGTAACCACTGCTTGAGCCTCCCCCTCTAAGCTCGAATTACACATAGCTGTGTCGGAGTGATCAGTTCTGTAGCCCGTATCTTTGACTATCTTGACCACGCCAATACCAGTCGGTAAGTGGGGTTGCTCAAAAGATGTGTCACACGTATAAGCTATTTGCGTATTGAAGCTTAAATCAATTGCTGCTCTATTTCTTATTTCAGTTGGACTATTACCCAGACTCTTGCTTGCCACCCAATCTCCGCCAAACCTTTCATCCATATGTTTGTTACCCAGGATTGAATATGTATGTTCCTTGAGCTGCAATGAAAGATGGGGTCCCACTCACAATAAGGGGAGGTCCATTGAATTGCATAGGCATTGGCATGGAAGGAGTTGCATGTGGTGTCGATGTCAATAAAGGTGCTCCGTAAGATGACAAAAAAACCACATCAAATTTATTTAGTAATCTAATTTTTATATCTTCTGGGAAGTTGAGCAAGAATGGAAAAGAAAATAACACTCACATAAAAAAACATGGTTCTATAGAAATAAACTTGAATGCTTGAAAGATCAGCAAGCATCACAAAAATCACATATAGTCTTATAATATTTTTCTAATTTGCAGTAAAGGGATCTTAGGTTGTTCACGAATACAAGTATAACAATTATTTTGAAAGTTACCCACTAGAGCTGGCCCGAAGTATTTAGGGGTCGGGTGAAAGTCTTAAAACTAGACCTTCCTTGAACAAAAAGTATCTATAAAAACAAAAACAAAAATTTAAGGAATTGCCAGACTTAAAAATAAAACTTCAATGAAACTTTATTTTAGTTCAAATCAATAATAAAAAAATTAAGACACCTTATACTAAATATGCATGTCTATAGAGTTTTAATATGAATAATCCAACACAAACTTAATTAAACAATTTTATAAATTTAAGCTTGGATTTAAGAAAATTGTGGAACATCCTAATCATTTAGATATCACATTCTACAAATTTTAACAGGTCAAACCAGACTTTGATAAAAGAAATAGACAAATAAATTTGAAGTAAACTTTAAATCAACTTTCGAACAAAAGTAAAAAATTCAAACAAAATTATCTAATTAACCAAGACCACCATATAGAGTATATGATATATGGAGTAATACACTCAGATTCTATGTACTATTAACTCGTTTGACAAATTACCATTACCTCATTTTCTAAAAGGTGATCCTGTACAAAACTTTTGTGGTAGTTTACCCTTTCTGAACGAATTTTGTCAATTTTCTTCATTAAGTTATTATAAAATTTAGTTTAAAATGATTAATATATCTTTAATTATAAAAAAGAAAATTAAATATTTAATTGGTGAAAGATTTAGTTGTATAGTATATAAAGTACATATATTCAGATTTCATGTACTATGACTCGTTTGACAGATTACCTTATATTTCTAACACGTGTTTCTTTATTCAATGTACAAAACTTTTGTGCTAGTTTACCCCTTGTGAATGAATTTCATCTATTTTCTCCATTAAGTTATTATGAAATTATTTTTAATTATAAAATTATATTGCATAATATATAGAGTAAATACAAACCTCACTATCAAATCAATTGATACAATGACACCAAAAGGAGATAAAAAACCGGCTAAGAAGAAGCCAGTAGAAGAAAAGAAGACCACCGTCGCTGAGAAAGCCCCTGTCAGGTAAGAAGAAGAAGAAGAAGAAGAAGAAGAAGAAGAAGAAGAAGAAGAAGAAGAAGAAGAAGAAGAAGAAGAAGAAGAAGAAGAAGAAGATCTACATCTACATCTTCAAGGTTCTCAAGCAAGTCCACCCAGACATTGGGATCTCAAGCAAAGCCATGGGTATCATGAAATAGATTCATAAATGATATCCTTGAGAAATTGGTCTCGAAATCATCAAAGTTGGCTCATTACAACAAGAAGCCCACTATCACTTCTCGGGAGATTCAGACTGTTGTGAGATTGGTGTTACCCGGAAAGTTGGCCAAGCATGCTGTTTCTGAAGGGACCAAAGTTGTCACCAAGTTTACGAGCTCTTGAGTGATTCGATTAAATGTTTTTTTTTTGGGAAAAAATGTTGAATTAGGGTTAGAGTTCCAGTATGAGGATGATGTTTTGAATGGTGTAAGTAATGGAATGAAATGTATTAAGGATGAATGCAAGTAAAGAGTTTTATCATCATTTTCTCCCTTTCCAATTAATATAATTTTCGTTGCTTGAGATTGAAGAGCCAAAAGAAAAAAAAATAAGAAAGAGTACATACACTCAAATTCCATGTACTATCCTTTGTGATAAGAGTAGAGTAGCTTGAGGTTTATAATGTCAAGCTTCCATTAAAGGTTTAAAGAGGAAGAAGATGAAGATGATCAAAACAGAGAGAGAGAGAGAGAGAGAGAGAGAGAGAGAGAGAGAGAGATGAGAGAATGAAAGTAGCGTTTATTTCATCTTATCAAACTTAGCTTCAATTGAGCTGAATACATAGTTTAAATAGTTGTTACAACTAACTAACAAACTTTACCATAATTGCACTCTAGTCCCTATAGTTTAGTTTAACTAACAAGCTAACCTATAGACTATTCTCATGTATATCAAGAGCCCCCCTCAAGCGCAACATGTATATTAGATATGTTAAGCTTGGATAAATTGGTGTGAAACTCAACTGATCCAAGTGGTTTTGTGAACATATCAGCAAGTTGTAAATTTGAAGGGATGTGAAACAGTTTGATCAATCCAGCTTGAATTTTCTCGCGCGTTATTTTGCAGTCAATGTCAACATGTTTTGTCCTTTCATGATGTACCGGATTCGTAGACATTGCAATAGCGGATTTGCTGTCTGAATACACAAGTGCTGGAATACAATGATTAACACCATAATCTTTTAACGCATAGACTAACCATTGAATTTCACATGTTAGAGCAGCTAGTGCTCTATACTCTGCTTCAGCTGATGAACGGCTTATAGTCGTTTGTTTTTTGCTTTTCCATGAAATTAAAGAGTCTCCAAGAAAGATACAAAAACCTGTTATGCTTCTTCTTGTGTCAAGACATCCAGCCCAATCGCTATCACAGTAGGCTTTGATTTTGAGTTCAGAAGCTGAAGAGAGAAATAGGCCCTGTCCTGGTGTTTTCTTGATGTAACGTAGGACTCTTTGAGCAGCTTTCCAATGGCTGTTGCATGGTTTTACTAAGAACTGACTGAGTGAGTTTACAGAGTAAGATAGATCAGGTCTTGTGATTGTTAAGTATAACAATCTTCCAATTAATCGTCGATAAGAAGAAGGATCTTCAAACTCTTGATCATCTTCTTGTCTTAACTTCAATGTTGTTTCCATTGGGAAATTTGTTGGCTTTGCCGCCATAACTCCACATTCATTTAGAATGTCAAGTGCAAACTTTCGCTGGCATAAAGTAATTCCAGTTGATTTTCGAGCTACTTCTATGCCTAAGAAATACTTTAGTTCACCTAAATCTTTAATTGTGAACTCAGAGTGTAGATGGTTCTTTAAATCCTTTATCTCATTCATACTATTACTTGCAATTATGATGTCATCGACATATACTAATAGTGCTATGAAAGTAGAATCTGATTTCTTAATGAAGAGGCTGAAGTCACTTGATGAGTGTGCAAATCCATAAGCTATTAAGGAAGAGGATAATTTTGCGAACCATTGTCGTGAAGCTTGTTTTAAGCCATACAAGCTTTTGTTTAATTTGCAAACTGTGCCTTTTTGAGCTTGAAGGCCTTGTGGTATAGTCATATAAACTTCTTCATCTAGCTCACCATGTAGAAATGCATTGTTAACATCAAGTTGATGTAAGAACCATTTATTTATTGAGGCTAAGTCAAGTATAATTCTTATTGAGACAAGCTTTGCCACAGGAGAGAATGTATCAAAGAAATCAAGCCCCTCTTGTTGGTTGTAGCCTTTTGCAACCAGTCTGGCTTTATGCCTTTCCAATGAACCATCTGCCTTATATTTTAGTTCAAAAACCCATTTGCATCCAATAGGTTTCATTGAAGAAGTTTGAGGAACAATTGTCCAAGTATTGTTCTCTTGAAGAGCTTTGAGCTCTTTTTGAATTGCAGAAATCCATTCTTTAGAAGTTGAGGCTTGTTTATAGGTCTTTGGTTCTATTTGAGAAGATATATTCTCAATATAGTTGGCATATTTTGATGTAAGTCTTGAGGTACTAATGTAATCTTGTATAGGATAAAGTGGTTGAGGTTTTGAGTTACAATGAGAAGTTGAGTGGTATATATAATCCTTCAAATATGAAGGTGGTTGTCTAGTTCTTGTTGGCCGAGTTTGTTGAGATGTTGTAGGTTGATTGGCTGAGTTTTGTATGTTATTTTGATCAATGATAGTGTTATGATTGAGAGGTTCTACATATGTATCAGAAGGAGGGAAAAGAAATGTGTGAAGGTTCTCTATAGGTTCAATTTCTGAGAAGGGAAAAACTGTTTCATGAAAAATCACATTTCTTGAGATTATTATCTTGTTGTTTGATATGTCAAGAACTTTGTAACCTTTTGTAGCTGGAGGATACCCTAAGAACACACACTTTGTAGCTCTTGTATCAAACTTTGATATGTTTTGTTAAAGTGTTGAGACATAACAAAGTGATCCAAACACTCTTAGATGATGTAATGTAGGTGGTTTGTTGTATAGCTGGTGTGGCCTAAGGTGTGATAAAATAATGATATAAATAAGTGCAAATACACACCCTAAACTAACACTGTACTGCAAGTATTACAGGACGTATGCAAGTTTTAATGATAAGAAGATTCGTTCCTCAAGGACTGACGAAAGTTAGAGAGAACTTATGCAAATTATCAAGTGCAGATATTAAAGATAGAAAAGATAATACGCAAGAGAAAGAAAAGATAGACAAATATTTATTTGGTTTTCTAATAAATAAACTAAACTAATAATTTAAAAGACAGAAAATAAATAAAAGAAAAGAAGATAGTATAAAAGTTTAGCTTGAGTAATTAGCATGCACTCCCCACTAGTTTTGCCGTTCTAGACATGTAAGGGTAAATTATGTAGTATTTCCCTAGTCGGTCCCAATATGCTATCGGTAGTTTAAAATAGGATTTACCTGTGTCAATAAGGCTTCCTAAGCAAACTTTTCCTGTAATTGGTAAATAGTCACACGAAACTAAACCATAGTGATTATCTAGCTAGGTTGGGTTGTCAGATCAGACCTAATACTAGACGTTATGTGCTAAACATGCAATTAAACACCGTTGTCAATGGTGACCTAATTACTAGATGGTAATTCTATATGGGCGCGCATCCACAAGAACACAGAATATAAATTCAAACACATAAACAGAGAATAAAAACTATAATTCAATTTAAAACATTAAGTTCCCAAATTAGATAGATGTCAATCAAAACTAGGGTTCATACATATATGCTAAACACTCAAACTAAAAGGAATTAATTCATACTAAGAAGAGAAGAGAAAAGAATTACAAAATAAGAGGTTGAAGGAGACATAGTTGTTGCACAGCTCTCTCCAGACTTCTTCTCTTGTGTTGCAGCTTCCTCTTGGCCTTAAGGTCTGGCCAAGGATGATTTTAGAGTGTTAAGAGGCTGTATTTATAGGTTATAGGAAGACCTAATTCGTTTTCTTGAAGGAGAAAGAAAGTAATGGACTCCTTGTCCAACTCAAATTCGTAAGGAAATAAAGATAAACACTGCTGGACCGTTTTGAGCATATCTTATTCGTTATTGGTCTGTTTGAGCTCCATAAGATACCAAAGGAATCGCAACAGAATTATCTTGACCCTGTAGAAGGAAATTACCAAATTCGGCCTATTTCTTAGGTAAAAACGCATATCTTTGGACGTGTATGCAGAATCCCAGATTTAGGCAGCTTTTCCTTTTCCATCTTTTTAGCCTTTGTTTCCTCATCTCCAATTTCCATGCAAATCTCTTTCCATAAGTTGTAATCTTTGACTTAGACTCTAATTAATCTCCATAATTATCTTTAAAGCTTCACACTAAATAAACAATTAAACCCAATATGCTCTAAAAATATTATATTACTAAATCAAGACCCAAAATAGGAAAGTGCACTAAATTAAGCTAAGATCGACCTATAAACTAATAAATAAGCCTAAAATGATGTCTCTGAAGTATATTATATTATCACAAATGAGGAGACATCAAGACCCCCAACTCAAAGTTGTATTGTCCCGATACAATAAAAGTAAAGAACAGTAGGGTAGTCAAGAAGAAGAAGTAGGAGGAGAATAAGTGCCCGTTTGGGATTGATTATTTTGAAGCTAAAAGCGCTTTTTGATTAAAATTAAAATATTTATAAAAAATATTAAAAAATATTTTAACATCTAAAATCACTTTAAGTGATTATTTTAATAATCACTAATCTAGTGCTTTTTCTAAAAGTGATTTTTAGACTCTAAAATATTGCTATGGATCTAAAATCACTTTAAGTGATTATTTTAAAAAGCAATCCCAAACGGGCACTAAGAACAGAACATAATGAATGATCCTAGAGCAAAAATATCTAAAAAGTCTCATGTAGTAATGCTTAAGAAATAATGCACAACTATGCTTAATATATATGTAACAATCCATAAATTCAAGTTAAGATTAATTTCGCAATGCCAGAAGGAGAGGACGATAACTTAGTTCAGGTTAATGGCTATAGGTTGTTCATCGGTCCCAAATACAGCATCCAATGGTCCACTTTCCTACTACCTAATAGCTCAATTGTTTCTCCATCTAGCAGTTAGAAATCCTAAGGTCTTGGTTATAACTTGGCTTAAGGACGGGTGTGGTATATTTGGATAATGAAAAGTGAGATTTTGGCTCTCTCCTTACTAGCCATCAACGAATCGCCCTAGAGCTTGAGTTTTCACTCGAAGATGTTCTCACTCAACCCAATTTATTGATGCTTTTGATGTGCATCCCCCAATTAACCCAATTAAAACCTTTGATGATATAAAATCCACTTTGCCGGTCCGAATATATATTCTTTTCATATAAATTTTTTCTTTTGTATAGCTATGACCCTCTTTTTGATGTTGAGATATCACACTATTTTTCTCATGTATATATATTCTTTTTATGCCCTTGTTGGCAAATTTAGCTCGTAGCTTCTTTTCCATTCACTATTACCCCGGCAAAGGGTTACAATAATAACAATTTCATCATCAATAAAATCACAAAGATAATTCCCAAACCCAATGTTCCCTAATGATGAAACCCACCACCCCAAACTCAAGCTCTAAAACGAGTGTCTCAGGTTTTGCGATTCGAGTGCGGGTCATATAGATAAGTCCTAAAAACTAGGGTATGGATTATAATGTGTTTCAATAAAGGATTTAGAAAGGCTCAGAGGGGCTAAGACGGATAAATAATATCAAACAAAAGGGTGAGAAAGTCTAAAGGCTTCAAGTGTTTTATCATGAAAGAACTGCCTTAGTCATTTTTCTAACTACCGGATTGCGTTACTTTTTCATTATTAGTTCATAGACAAGTGGGTTTTCAACTAATTTCAAACCTCACGTTCTACACACCAAATAACTATTCCTAAGTTTCAACGTGACTTCTTAGCATTGCTTATTAACTTATCTATCCTTTATTTCCTGTTTTCATACATGCATCTAAACAATTTTGTTGCATCTTTCAAAAACATACTGCTTACTATCATTAACTTACTAAAATCATGCTCAAATAGGTACATTCAAAGATATTCTATGCCTAATTCAACCCAAAAAAATTTAAATTTTATGAAAAACAAAAAAAAGGAAGATGAGGACAACGAATCCCCACCCCCAACTCAAAAATGAGCCGTGTCCCCACGACTCGAAAACGACTCAAGAAAAATAAAATTTAAAATTAGCAGAAATATTGCACATAAAGAAATGGTAGGGAAGAAAGAAAACATACTCTTCGAGGCTATTACCTCGCCTTGTCGATACTCGGATTAAATCTAATGTATCTTCTTCACCCAACTTCTTATTCGCTTTTCGTTCTAGACACGTGATCATAATAGGATATTGCATTATATAACGTCATGGGAGAGATCGAAAATCCGTATCACCTCCTCATAGATCAACTGTGCCACATCTTCTTCTTTTCCTCACACAGTACAATTCACAAACAACCCAAGCATTCCAAATCTCCACGAATCTTCATGTATTCTCCTTCAACTTCTTCTTCAAATACTTTGTTATAAGAAAAAGGTAGTTCCTTTAATTGTTTCTTCAGAGAAGCTATCAAGGCCCTTGAAGCTTTCTCTTTTTCTTTGGGTATAAGGTCTTATGACCTATTTTACCCTTTGAATTGGAACTTAGGACTTTTCTCACTTGATTTCTTCTTAATTAAATCCAATACCTTGTTATTGTAATGGGTTGGCTTGGATTTAAGAAATTGTAGGATGAAATTTTGAAAATTTAAGCTTTTGATCTTGGATTCAAGGTGTTTTGGGATGATATAGGTGGTTGAATCTTCCTTGTAATGATGTGGAGAATGAATTGGATGTGTTTTCATGGTGATTGAGTAGTGTTTTGATGATTGGGGAAGGTTTTTATGAGCTCTAATGGAGTTGGGAGAGTTTTGAAGAAGAGAAATAGGCTTAAGGTTTATAAAATTCGGAATAATGAGCATTAGATCTTCATATAGCCTTAAAACCCTTTCTTTTCTCTCTCTGGCGGCTCGTGCGGACTACCCCTGCGGACCATGGGGTGTACCGCGGGGTACACCGCGCCTCCTACGTCAAAATACCCGTGGTAGGACCCCTTGCCACGTGTTGGTACGGTGCATGGCGCGGTATAGGGTCCAAATTGTAGGGTCGTTGTAGTATAGTGGTAAGTATTCCCGCCTGTCACGCGGGTGACCCGGGTTCGATCCCCGGCAGCGGCGCCAAAAACTTGGTGTGGCCTAAGATGTGATAAAATAATGATATAAATAAGTGCAAATACACACCCTAAACTAACACTGTACTGCATGTATTACAGGACGTATGCAAGTTTTAATGATAAGAAGATTCGTTCCTCAGGGACTGACGAAAGTTAGAGAGAAAAGATAGACAAATATTTATTTGGTTTTCTAATAAATAAACTAAACTAATAATTTAAAAAACAGAAAATAAATAAAAGAAAAGAAGATAGTATGAAAGTTTAGCTTGAGTAATTAGCATGCAATCCCCACTAGTTTTGCCGTTCTAAACATGTAAGGGTAAATTATGTAGTATTTCCCTAATCGGTCCCAATATGCTATCGGTAGTTTAAAATAGGATTTACCTGTGTCAATAAGGCTTCCTAAGCAAACTTTTCCTGTAATTGGTAAATAGTCACAAGAACTAAACCATAGTGATTATCTAGCTAGGTTGGGTTGTCAGATTAGACCTAATACTAGACGTTATGTGCTAAACATGCAATTAAACACCGTTGTCAATGGTGACCTAATTACTAGATGGTAATTCTATATGGGCGCGCATCCACAAGAACACAGAATATAAATTCAAACACATAAACAGAGAATAAAAACTATAATTCAATTTAAAACATTAAGTTCCCAAATTAGATAGATGTCAATCAAAACTAGGGTTCATACATATATGCTAAACACTCAAACTAAAAGGAATTAATTCATACTAAGAAGAGAAGAGAAAAGAATTACAAAATAAGAGGTTGAAGGAGACATAGTTGTTGCACAGCTCTCTCCAGACTTCTTCTCTTGTGTTGCAGCTTCCTCTTGGCCTTAAGGTCTGGCCAAGGATGATTTTAGAGTGTTAAGAGGCTGTATTTATAGGTTATAGGAAGACCTAATTCGTTTTCTTGAAGGAGAAGGAAAGTAATGGACTCCTTGTCCAACTCAAATTCGTAAGGAAATAAAGATAAACACTGCTGGACCGTTTTGAGCATATCTTCTTCGTTATTGGTCGGTTTGAGCTCCATAAGATACCAAAGGAATCGCAACAGAATTATCTTGACCCTTTAGAAGGAAATTACCAAATTCGGCCTATTTCTTAGGTAAAAACGCATATCTTTGGACGTGTATGCAGAATCCCAGATTTAGGCAGCTTTTCCTTTTCCATCTTTTTAGCCTTTGTTTCCTTATCTCCAATTTCCATGCAAATCTCTTTCCATAAGTTGTAATCTTTGACTTGGACTCTAATTAATCTCCATAATTATCTTTAAAGCTTCACACTAAATAAACAATTAAACCCAATATGCTCTAAAAATATTATATTACTAAATCAAGACCCAAAATAGGAAAGTGCACTAAATTAAGGTAAGATCGACCTATAAACTAATATATAAGCCTAAAATGATGTCTCTGAAGTATATTATATTATCACAAATGAGGAGACATCAATAGCTTTTGATAAGGTGTAAGATTATTCAATAATGGAGTAGGTAACCTATTGATTATATAGGCAGCTGTAAGTATGGATTCAGACCAGAACTGTAGAGGAAGGTTTGATTGAAACATGATAGCCCTTGTAGTTGTTAATAAATTTTGATGTTTTCTTTCCACCAACCCATTCTGTTGTGGAGTTTCAACACAACTCAATTGATGTATTATTCCATTAGATGTATAAAAGGTTTGAAGATTAAACTCAGGTCCATTATCTGACCTTAACACTTTGATTTTTAACCCAAACTGAGTTAAAATCATTTGATAAAAATTGTTTAAATGAATGTGAACTTCTGACTTAGCATTCATTAAGTATATCCAAGTGCCTCTTGAAAAATCATCAACTATGGTTAAGAAGTACCTATGTCCTGTGTGAGAGACTTGTTTGAATGGACCCCATATGTCACAATGGATTAAATCAAAACAAGCATTTGAAATAGAAGTAGATACAGGAAAAGATAGTTTTCTTTGTTTAGCAAAATGACAGGGTTCACATACACTATCTTGTAAAAAATTAATAGAGGAATCAATGTTTTTTAGGGCAGGCAGTTTAGCTCTTGATGGATGGCCTAACCTTGAATGCCATATATCACTCTTCTTTGTTGAAACAGCTAAGACTTGATGAGGTGTTGATGAAGAATTCATATAGTATAATCCATTTCTTTCATAAGCAATCCCAATCATCTTCTTGCATAGATGATCCTGTATAGTAAAATAAGAAGAAAAGAAAGCAACTGTAACAGCTGAATCTTGTGTTAATTTGGATATTGAAAGTAAATTGCACTTTAATTTTGGAACACATAACACATTTTCTAGAGTAATGTGATTATTTAGGCTAATATTTCCTTTATGTGTTGCAAATATAATCTCTCCATTTGGTAATGTGACAGGAATATGAACATTTTGTGGCTTGTTTATGTACATAGATGGTGAATATATCAAGTGATTTGTAGCTCCTGTATCTAAAATCCAAGATGAGGTGCAAGAATTACCTTCATTGATTGTGACTTGATGTACAGCCGAATTGCTCATCTTCTCTGTATGTGCAAGAGCCATAAGTTTGCTTATCTCCTCAGGTGTGAATTCATAGCTACTGAGGGGCTTTTGTTCTTGTTCAGTCTTGAATTCTTCTTCAGCTTCAACAAGATGTGCAGAGTGCTGTTGATTTTGAACAAACCTTTTACCTTTAGGTCCTCCCCATCCAATTGGATATCCATCTAACTAGTAACATTTGTCCACTGTATGACCATTATACCCACAATGTGTGCAAATAACTCTCTTCTTATCTGCGTAATTGTTTGATTTTTGATTGTTCTTTGAGTAAAAGGCATGAGTTGGTGCAGAGAAAGATGAATTTGACAATAACCTTTGGCTTTCTTCTTGTATAAGCATTGCAAAAACTGAGTTAATTTGTGGTAAAGGAGTCATTAACAAGATTTGACTCCTTACTGCAGCAAAAGAATCATTTAACCCAATCAAGAACTTAATCACGAAATCACTGTTTTGTCGCTCAATTAATGTGTCAAGAATTCTGCAGCTACATTGATTCATATTTCCACAGGAACATGTAGGCATAGGCCTGAAGTGAACATATTCATCCCAAAGCGTTTTGATCTTTGCGAAATACTCAGAAATCGAGCTTAATGACTTCTCAAGAACAAAGACTCTTGTGCCATCACTTTTTCCAAATCGTGTTTTTAGCTCTTTATAGAGATCATGAGCTGAGTTTACATATAATAGGCTACCTCTGATTTCTTTAGAAATCGAATTAAGTAGCCACGATAGAACTAAGTTGTTAGCTCTGTTCCAACCTGAGAAAAGAGTTAAATCTGTGAGAGGAGGTTGGACAATTTCTCCATTGATGAAGCCGAGTTTATTTTTGACCGATAATGCAATCTCAATTGCACGAGTCCATGATAAGAAGTTATCGTTTGTAAGAACTTCGGAAACTAACGAAGCACCTGTATTTTCACTAGGATGGATATAGAATGGTGATGAGAAATTCTCTGTTGCAGAGTTAGTCGCCATTGAAGAGGTTAGTCGAAACTCTTGATTTCTTGATCTAAAACAAGAATTGTTGTCGTAATCGCGGAATTAAAACTAGTTTACGTCTAATACCATGATAAGAGTAGAGTAGCTTGAGGTTTATAATGTCAAGCTTCCATTAAAGGTTTAAAGAGGAAGAAGATGAAGATGATCAAAACAGAGAGAAAGAGATGAGAGAATGAAAGCAACGTTTATTTCATCTTATCAAACTTAGCTTCAATTGAGCTGAATACATAGTTTAAATAGTTGTTACAACTAACTAACAAACTTTACAATAATTGCACTCTAGTCCCTATAGTTTAGTTTAACTAACAAGCTAACCTATAGACTATTCTCATGTATATCAAGACTTTGTAAACGAATTTTGTCAATTTTCTCTATTAAGTTATTATAAAATTGTTTTTTAATTAATTCAAATTATTTTAAATTATTATTTTAAAAAATTAAATTTTACTTGCCAAATAATTCCTAAAAAATTTAAAATATCCATCTTGGAGGAGTAGGAGGGGGAGGATGGTAAAAATTCACGTAACCACTAAACTTACTGTACCAACAATCTTTACAAAATAATTATGGAATCCACAAAATTCACGGCCAATAATATATTTTATCTTCCATGACTCACAATATTTTCTTCACCCTTCTTCTTCATCTATCATTATCACCACCACCTATCAACCATTTAATGTCGGTTCCTTAACATAATAGCTAAAAAAACGTCAGAAAAGGAAATTTCTTATTCATTCACAAAAGTGAATAACACTATTTTGTACACTCACAATTTCAAACGCTTTTCTCATTTTCTTCTAGAGTTTCCATCCTCGGTTTAATCAAAGCAACTCCATGTAAATCTAAGGACTGTTGATTTTTAAAAGTTTACATGTGTTGAATCATATAAAGAAACTTAGGATGTTCATGTATGATTCTATAAGTAATTGCATCTACTGAGAAACCATGTTTTCTCATTTCCTTCACTGATTCAATTCCCTCTTCATACTCTTTTTTCTTCATAAACCCTCGAATAATAATGTTGTACGTCACACTATTGGGAGAGAAACCATGTTCCTTCATACTTGAAACCCACTCTTTTGCATCTTCCATCATTCCTCTTTGACAAAGTCCACCTATAATAGTAGTATGAGTATATAAATCAGGCTTCAAACCTTTGTTTGATAGCTTGTAAAAAACATCTAATGCAGCATTAAGTTGGCCATATTTACATAATCCATGAATAATAGTATTATATGTCACAATGTTAGGAGTTATATTACTACTTTCCATGGAGACTAATAAAGATAAAGCCTCGGTAAAACGTCTATTATTACACAATCCGTTTAACATTGTATTATATATCACAATGTTAGGACTTTCCATGGAGTCTAATAAAGACAAAGCCTCGGGAACACGTCTATTATTGCATAATCCGTTTAACATAATATTATATGTAAAAAAGTCAGGACTAATTATTCCTTCAGATTTCATCTTCTTGAATAATTCCTGTGCAATGACACATCTACCCTTCTGAAACAACCCTTGTATCATACTGTTGTATGTAACAGTATTAGGTTGTAGTCCCTTTGAAGGAATATATTGAAAAAGTTGAAAAGCTTTATCAACCCACCCTTTCTTCACTAAACCATTAATTAAAATACTATAGGTTTGAATATTAGGCTTTAATCCTCTACCTACCATTGTACTTAACACCCCCACAGCTTCCTCTATTTCTCCCCTTAAACAATATGCATTTACCAATGCAGTATAAGTAACTACATTGGGGTTTAGGCCTCTTTCAATCATAATTTCTATAAATCTTTTTGCATCTTCTACTAAACCTTCCTTTCCATGTGAATCCACCAATATGGTAAATGTATGTACATTTGGAACAACTTTATAATCCAACATCTCAATCCACAACATCTTAGCCTCTTCCTTCCTATCAAACTTACACAATGAATGGATCAACGAAGAATAAGTGACAACAGTTGGATATATGCCCTTATCTTTCATCTCAGAAAATAATTTAAGAGCATCATCAACCATGCGATCCTTGCATAGACAATCAACAATGGTGGTATAAGATTGGATGTCAGGTTTAGAAATCTCCCTTTTTTCAAATACTCTTAGCAATTCGAGAGCCTTGAGTGTATGTCCAAGTTTACACAGACCATTTAGCACCACCCCAAAAGTAACCTCATCACACGGCTCACAAAGTTTTTCCCTCATTAACCTTTCAAACAACTCTACAGCTTCTTTACCTCTATCTTCACCAAAGAGGCCCTTAATCAGGGTGGTATACGTAACCACACCAGGAACATGACCGCTTTTGAAGAGACATCCTAATACCGCAAAACCCATATTGCTTTTTTTTAAAGAGCTGTAACAATTTATAGCTATATTCATTGTGTAATTATCTACCGGAGCCCCCAAAATAAGCATTTCTCTGAATAGAGAAAGAGCATAAGAATAATTTTTCATCTTCACAACAGTACCTAATAGCTTAGTGTAGTCTATAACAGTAAGCTTGGGTCGCGTACGGATCATTTGATTCACAGTAAAACGAGCATCTTCGACAGGATTGATATCATTAAAAGATGAAATTGAAGAATAAAAGAAGAGGGGAAAAGGGTTACCGATTGTGTTGATGGAAGAAAGAGAAGAACTAAAGCAAAACAAAGAAGAACGAATCAGCTTCATGATGTTAATGTTGACGAGAGAAGGAAATGGTTGTTGCTATTATTGTAAAATGATTGTGAATCTGTGATGTTAGGCTAAGTCCAACCGCTCTCCTATTTATTAGCTACAATCGAGAGTCAAACTTATACTCTCTATCTAATATTAACCTTTAAAAACAGTTACACTCCAACAGCTTACCGATTTCAGTTCCCTATTCTAACAATCCCTATTTCAGACTTTACTCCAACAGATTCCCTATTTCATCAACCCCTATTCAAACAATTTCATTTTTAACATTCTTCAAACAACTTACTTATTTTAAATAATTTGTAAATTAGAAAAAAAATTTAACAAGAGACTCGATTCATAGCAATTTTCTTGTGGGAATGAAAAAATTCTAGTGCCATTTTTCTCAAAAACCATTCCAAGCATCAAGAGTTATTAATATAATAGATAAATTTAATTAATACTAGTCAAATTCATTTTCTTCAACTAAACTATCCAACTCAGCTTTACTCCCTTGATATGCCATTTATATAGTAACTTCATCTAATAAAGCATAAATCTCAACAGAACCAAGATGTGATTTATCCGCTACAATAAATTTATGCCTCCATGAGTTGTTGCTAAGATTATCCCCACAAATGTGACATCTTCTGGTGCAAGGAATAGTCTCTACCTATAAGAGAGATCACAATATCAGAAAAAAGAAAATACAAAAATACAAAATCACAAGCTAACCTGCATTTTATCGAAAAGATTAAGAGCATCGATGCATTTTCCATGGACAGCTAAACCCTTAATTATAGTATTTCAAGGAAAACAAAATACAGTAATTTTACCTTTGGCAAAACTACCTATAATGCAACAAAAGTTTAAACATCATCAGTACACCATACACCCAAAATAGATTACAAAATAGAATAAATCGCTATTAACTAATGTGTAAATCCTTGACGCAATACAAATGTTCATAAAAAATGTGTAATTCCTTGACTCTTTGTAAAGAATATAACTTTCTGGTGAAAAGTATCATGCACTTAGTCCTTTTCTACAAAAAAAACTGTGTTTTCTTAACAAGAATTATATGAATACTAGAATTAAGTCCATTGTGACACAACAACAATTTGAGGGCACAACTACGGTTCCTCAAACATCAGTACCAAGATATGGATGTCTGATTATTTCTTTTTTGGGATGCATCATATAGGTCTAATTGGGAACAAAATATAGATAACTATACAATAATAGTTCTATACCGCCAATACAGATCACCTGGAACAGATTGTTCTGTTTTAGATAAAATTTCCAATTAACCCTACTTTTGTACATTAATACTTCAACCCATCAATATAAACAGATATTTAAGAAGAAATATTGTATTTAAGCAAATAATATAGATTTTTACCCCAAATTAGAAGATTAAATTTAAAATAGTTACAATATATCCTAAAATTGTATGATATGAATAAAGTTTTATACAAAAGAAAAGTAAAAGAAATAAGAATAAAACACTTACTCAAATCTTGAAGAAATTAAAATTGCTGAAGAAAGAGTAGCTGACAACGATCTTTTGGAGGAGAAGATACAGTGAAAAAATAAATAAATAAAATGTAGCGAATAGATTTCTAAGCCAGATGTGGCGAGAATATTAGGTGAATCGGGTTCTTTACAATTGGGATGTATACAATAGGGAGCCTATTGGAGGCCCAAAACTCAATAGTCAAGCCCCAATCGTAGTATAAAGCCACAATCAAGAGGTTGTTGGACTCAGCCGACCCGAGTCCCCACGCACGCTTTTCTCCGCCCGCAAGCCAAGAAGTTGGGATGGTGCATCGCCTATTTCTCGTTCTCGCTCGACAGGAGATCCCAGAGGCTCGCTCGGAAAGGCTGCTATACCATACATTTTGACTTAACTCTACTCTACTAGTCACTAGACTCACTATAGTAGTCCGTCTAGGAAGTGGAATCTGACTCTGAGTACCCAATACGAGTCAATCCTCTGCAATTGTACATTAAGGTTTTGCTTAGTGAAGAGGGCGACTTGAGATGCTCTTTTTTGGTAGAATTGTTCTTTTTTTTTTCTTTTTTTTTTAGTCAAATGTCTTTAAAAAAATACTATAATTTTAAATAGATATATTAGTCCCTATCTTTTAATGATCAACTATTAAATCAAAGTAAGTTTAGTTATATGGTAGTAGTAATCGAGACGAAAACCCTTACCCTCTCCGACCACCGTTCTCCACCCCTCTCCTCCACCTAAATCTAACCTTTTCCAACCCTTTTTTTATCAATCTCTCATCATTTCTTGTGTATGAAGATAGATCTCATCTATATCTCTCTTTGTGGATTTAGATTCATCAAAATCTCGATTTCTTTTATTATAGACTTTTCATTCACTATTATTTTCTGATTTCGGTCTAACCTACCCTCTCTCTCATTAATGGCGAGCATTAATAATGATGGGAAGGCAGAAGCAGAAGAAGATTTAACCCTATCACCTGATAGGGAAACTATTTATGCAGAATTTGAACCTACCTAAGTTGTTTCTTAGGATCATAGCTACTGGGTATATCAATGTTAACTACTTGAAGAAGATAATCATTCAACATTGGGGTATCTCAAGCAGAATCTCAGTTGAAAAAAGAGGGTTTAACCTTTGTGTTGTCAGTTTCGAAAACCCTAAAGATTTGGAGTTTGTCTGGAATAATCGCCCCTACCACATATTTGGCTTTCACGTTCTTGTTCAGAAGTATGAAGAGTGTGTTCGAAATCCAGAAATTCTTAATGAAACTTCATTCTGGGTAAGAGTAATAGGTATTCCTCCTTTGTTCTTAAAAGAAAAGAACGTGATTAAAATAGCTTCTAAGCTAGGAGCTGTTTCAGATAGCTTCTAAGCTAGGAGCTGTTTCAGATGTTATTCTACCTTTGCCTGAAAATTATAAGACTAACCCAGATGTGAGAACTCGTATTAGTTTCCCTATTTCAAAACCGCTTCAATCTGGTTCTATGTTTAATATTGCTAAAGGTCAATCGGTTTGGATCTCTTTTAAATACGAAAAGCTGTTTGATTTCTGTTTTACTTGTGGAGTTGTTTCTCATGATGAAAGTAAGTGTGATAATCCAGAAAAATTACTCAACAAGTTAGGTAATTGGATTCGATTTTCTGAGATGGATAACAACTTGAATAACTTTGTCTTCAAGGCTGAGAATGGTCCCACTAAAAGAAAGGCTAAGAAGCCTTTGAGGAACAAAAACAAGGCTCAGTTTAATAAGAATTTAAGCAACTTTACTGAGATTAAAGAAGGCACAGGAAACAAAAATGTGGTCCAGTCTTTATTGCTTTTACCTGATGTTAACTTGGGCCTAACTACAGCTAAAGGGGTGGTTTTTAATTCTACTATAAGACCACTTGATGGGGAAGAATTAAATAAGCTGTGTGGTCCACAATACAGTCCAAAAGATGATTTTAATAAAGTTACTATTGATTCTTCTATTACTACTAATTCGAATGCTTCTATTGTGTTTGGATCTCTTGAAAGACAGAAATTCAGAACCCTGAAAGTAAGGGAAGATTTGGGATTACCTTTGGAGGATGAAGAATTTTTTCAAGCCTCTGCAACTCTCAGCACCTTTGACTCAAGGGTGGATGATGAGATGGTAGAGGCAAATCAAGTGGTAGCTACTGATGAAAATAAAGCTGAAGGAAGTCCAATTGCTATGGTTTGCGGGGTTGACCTTCAACCCCAAAACAAATCATGATTCTTGCGTGGAACTGTCAAGGGGTAAGGACTCCCTTGACAGAATTGAGCCTGGTGGAGTTGGTCAAGGCTCATCATTTTGAGGTAATTTTTCTTTCTGAGACTAAAAACAAATTTGATACAGTTCTTAAGCTTTGTGATAAGTTAAATATGAAGCTGGTTACTCACATTGATCCTGAAGGTCTATCAGGAGGTACTGTTATCTTTGTTAAGCAGCAAGATAAATTTAAACTTATCAGTTTGGATAAAAATATTATTCACTGTTCCTATGACTCTTTTGACATAGGAATATGTGAAATTGTATGTGTATATGGACCTCCTGCTGAGGCTGAAAAAGCAAAGTTTGTGGAAAGACTAGATAATCTCCCTTGTACTAATCTGTGTAGATGTATCTTGGGAGACTTTAATCTCATTAGATTCCCATCTGAAAAGATGGGGGGGAAATCAATAATACTCATAGACACAATATGGATCTTTTTAACTGTGCTATAAATAAAAGTAATCTTATTGAGCTTGTTAGCAAAGGCTGTAATTTCTCTTGGTCTAACAAGAGAAATGGCAACCTGCTAATCAAGCAAAAGTTGGATAGAATATTGGTCAATGAAAAGTGGTTTGATTCATTTTCTAACTCGTGGTGTTCTACTTTGCCCCCTGTGGGTTCTGATCACTCTCCTATAATCTTGAAACTTGGGATTTCTATTGATAAGAGCAATAATAGGAAAATGATTGAAAAAAGTTGGATCATGGATGAAGCTTTTTGTAAAATTAACTATGAAAAATGGATTGTATTACTTTTTGACTCGGAATCAGGGGTTAAAAAGTTTCGCAGTAAACTCTCATATGTCAATACTTTCATTTCTAAATGGGCTAGAAAAAGAGTGCTTAATAATAAGCACCTTATACATTCTTCTCTAGCTCAATTGGAAAAGTTGTTTAACTTGCCTTTCTCGGAAGTGAATAAGGAAAAAATGGAAAGAATTAGTAACAATTTGGAGAGCTATTTAAAAAAGGAGGAAATGTATTGGGCTTTAAGGTCAAGAAATAGCTGGCTTAAACTTGGGGAGAAAAATACGAAATATTATCATGCAATTACTAAAAATAAGAGAAATATCAATCGTATTTCTTCAATTAAACTTGAAAATGGTGATTGGGTGAATGGAAAAGAGGAGATAATCACTGAGATTAAGAGATATTTTAATGATGTCTTCAAATCAGTTGGAAATAGGCACTATGAGCCAATTCTGATGAAAGTTCATAAAAAAGTAAATGAAGAGATCAACTCTGATCTTATTAAAGAAATTACATTGGAAGAAGTTAAAGAGGCAGTTTGGTCTTTGGGGAGTGATAAATCCCCAGGTCCAGATGGCTATGGAGGATTTTTTTATAAGAACTTTTGGGATACTATAAAAAATGATCTTCTTGCTCTGATTAAGGATTTTATGAATAATAATGCTTCTTTGGAAGGAATTAATGATACAATAATTGCTCTTATACCAAAGAACAAGAATCCTGACTTTGTTACCTCATATAGGCCTATTAGCTGTGCTAATTTCCTATATAAAGTTGTTTCTAGAATCCTCTCTTGTAGATTGCAAAAATGGATTGGATCATTAATTACAGAAAATCAAACTGCTTTTATTCCTGGAAGATCTATATTTGAAAATATTATTCTAGCTCAGGAAGTTAGTCACTATTTGAAAACTACAAAAAAAACTAAGGAGTTTTCACTTGCTATCAAGGCAGATATGAGTAAGGCTTATGAGAATGTGGAGTGGGACTTTCTTTTTTATCTTCTCACTCAAATGGGCTTTCATTCTATTTGGGTGAATTGGATTAGAATGTGTGTTACTTCAGTGACTTATAAAGTGAAAATCAATGGTTTTCTTCATGAAATTGACCCACCAAATAAAGGGCTGAGACAAGGGGATCCTTTGTCCCCCTATCTGTACTGTCTTGTTACTCAAGCTCTGTCTTCTTTGCTTGATTATTATGTTGATATTGGTCTTTTGCGAGGGATTAAGTTGGCTAAAAAATCTCCAATGATAACCCATCTGCTCTTTGCAGATGATAGTTTGTTTTTCATGGAGGCTGATGAATACAATATTGAAATCTTTATTACTGCTCTTAATTGGTACTGTTATGCCTCAGGTCAAAAGATTAATTTGAATAAAAGTGGGGTTATTTTTAGTAAAAACACTCCTGCTGAGTTGTGTAGTAAGAGTTTATCTCTATTAAGAATGAATAAGCTACAAGATTTGGGGAAATACTTAGGTATTCCCTCTTCATGGGGTCTCTCTAAAGTTAAAACCTTTGAGTGGTTAATTGAGGTCATTTTGAGCAAAATGGAGAGTTGGGAAACCAAGATGCTTTCAAAAAGTTGGAAAGAAGTGTTAATAAAATCTATTATAGGGGCTATCCCTAATTTTATAATGTCTGTTTTTTTAATTCCAAAGACTCTTACTTCTAAAATTTCTTCTCTTGTGTCCAATTTTTATTGGAACAATCAAGGAGAAAAGAGAAGTCATTGGGTCAAATGGGAAACTCTTATGACATCTAAGGATGATGGTGGGCTCGGTTTTAAGGATTTTCATACACAAAACTTGGCTCTTTTAGCCTCAAATGCTTGGAAATTCTTTAACAATGATAACTCTTTGGTGTATAAGGTGTTAAAAGGGAAGTATTTCCCTGAGACAGATTTTTTAACAGCTACTTTACCTTCTAATTGCTCATGGGGATTTAAAAGTCTTATGGAAGGTAAAAAGTGCTTTGAAAATGATATATATTGGAGCCTCGGTGTTGGAAAGAGTATTAACATTTGGAATAATACCTGGATTCCAAATGTAAATACTTTAACTAAACCAGATTCAAGTAATGATGAACTAGTTTCTGAACTTATAAATCAAGAGTCTAGATCCTGGAACTTGATAAAACTTAATGAACTCTTCACAAATGAAATTGTAGCAACCATAGTTAAGGTAGAGATTCCTTCCTGTGATTGTGTTGATATACCTTTTTGGAAATTTTCCAATTTAGGTGATGTTACAGTGAAGGAAATATACAATAACTTATGGAGGGCTCAATTAAACAAAAATGCTAGTAAAATTAAAAATAAAGGAAGTGCCTCTTTTTGCTTACTTACTGTGGATTGGAGGTTTATTTGGCAACTTAATGTTATGCCAAAGATAAATAATTTTCTCTGGAAATGTACAGAGAATGCTTTGGCTACAAATTGCAACAGATTCAGGAAAAAATCTATTCCTTCTCCTCTTTGTGATATCTGTGGGTTGTTAAATGAAAATATTGAGCATTTGTTTTTTGAATGTTCTTGGGCGAGAGCTCTTTGGTTAGCTAGTCCTTGGAACTTTATCTCTACTCGTGAACCTTGTTTTAATTTCAATAAATGGTTAACTTTTGTTAGAGAATGCTCAAATGACAGAAGAGATATTATGCCTGATATGGGAGAAATGGTTTTTTACATCCTATGGTTTATATGGAAGGGAAGAAATGAGTTTATTTTTAAAGGCATTATGCCTGACCCTTCTGTAATTTTACTAAGAGCTTTAACAGCCTATGATGAGTATACTAAGGCAAATGCCTTTGATCCTGAGGCTTGTATTCAACACAATAATAATCCTACTCTAGAAATAGAGAAGGAAAATGAAAATAAATGGATTCCACCTGAGATTGATTGTTTTAAGATAAATTGTGATGCTTCTATGAAGCAAGGTACTAATGTTGCAGCTATTGCTTGTGTTGTACGCAATTCTACAGGTACTTTAATTGAAGGTTTTTCAAAGAAAATTAACACTTGGTCAATAGAGGATGCAGAAGGGAGGAGTATTCTTGCGGCATGTTCGATAGCGGCGAAATACCCAACTGGAAAAGTCTTTATTGAGTCAGATAATCTGAATGTAATTAGTCAATTGTCTAACAAGTGTAGAATAGGAAGTATTACTAGAAACTTAGTTAAGTGTATTAACTTTTGTAAAGAAACGCTTAAACTTAATATCTCTTTTGTAAAGAGGTCTAGAAATAGGATAGCGGATTGGGTTGCCAAACAAGCTTTGATAGGGAACTTGTTTGGCATTTGGAGCTCTTTTCCTCCTCCCCAATTAGCTAATTTGTTAGACTTGGACTTTGACAAAACTGGAATCGGCTAATTGTAATATTTTGTGATGGTATAAATGGTTATGTTTCGACTAAAAAAAAAATCAAAGTAAGTTACAATTTTATCATTTATAATTTAATTAAATAATATAAACTTGTAAAGAAAAGAGCCAATTAGAGGTAAATGCCTATTAAAGAAATTATTTAAAAAAAGGTGCCTCCAATAAAACATTTTAGAGAAAACAGCCTCTCCCAAAACTACCCCTAACTAACAATAAAAAAAAACGTGTATATATCTTTTGTTTAAAAAAAAAAAGAAACAAAACCCTCTCTCGTATACAAACACACACAAACTGCACACAAAAACACACAACACAAAACTGCACACACACACACTGCGAGAGAGAGAGAGAGAGAGAGAGACGACGACGAAAAGCGAACGGAGAAGAAGACTCACCGGCGACTCACGGCGACTAAACACCGGCAACGACATCAACACAAGTAAAATCCAAACAAAACAACAACAAACTAGTAAGTAATTCTAAAAACCTAAAATCGATGTTATTGTGTAATTTTTGAGTGAAATTTTTGATTCCGACTGTGTTAATGTATGATTCACAAACAAAAACAAAACAAATATACAATGCATGTTGAATTCGAATGATTTTAGACTGATTAATGTTTGATTAGGATTTAAAGTGTTCATATATAGCGAATTTATTGGTTTCTAGGGTTTATAATACGATATTTGGATGAATGTAGTAGAATAATGTGATTAATATAAACTGAAAATAAAATTGCAGTGATTAAACATGATTAAATTGTGCAACAGGGACCTATAGTGCAATTATTTTCAAAATATTTGAGGTATTAGTGTAAAATCAACATAAAACAAGGTTTGAGACTAAATTATTGAGTAAATATTGTGAAGATTATGGATATGAAGTATAGTTTAGGGACCTTATAGTGTAATTAGTGCATAATATGGAAATCTGCAAACTGTTTTTAGTAACTGTAATAAACATGGATTTCCATGTTTAATACAATTATCAAAACATGGAATTTCATGTTTTGATAACTGTAATAAACATGGAATTCCATGTTTAGTACACTTACTAAAACATGGAATTAACTCAATTTCAGAAATACTAATTTGTTTTCTTGTGCTTGTGTAAAAACGGGAGAAAATGGCACCAAGAAGAAACAAGAATAATGAAGAAGTAGATGAAGTAGAAGAAGGGGGAAAACAAGAACTTTTAAAGAAACATACAAGTCGAATTTAACTGTACTTGTAAAGTTATTGAGTGAAGAAAATTTTAAAGAACATCACATAGAATGGTGCAAGGAAACACCATTCTATGAATTGATAAATGGATTATACAAGTTAGTAAAAAGAAAAGATAATTTTATACTTAGGAAAGGCGATATTATAACTGAAGAAATAATTAAATGCTACTCAAGTCAGAAAAAAGGGTTCGTGTTTGGAGAAAGAGTAATAAAACTCAAAAGAGAAGATGTAGCTGTTGTAATGGGAATCAAAGCTGGAGAGGAAGAATTCCCTAGTCTATCAAATGAAGAAGCCGGTGAATTAACGGATTGGCATGTCAAGTACTTTGGAGATAACAAAAGGGTGAAAACAACATATATAAGAGTGTTGTTGAAGAATATGATTGAAGACATTCCAAATGTGGAGGGAGAAGGTGAAGATGAAAAGAAGGAAAGAAATGAAAGAGTGGAGAAAGAAAGGAAGGCAGATTTCCCTCTGTTAATGACACTTTTCATAATGGGAATGTAATGTACTCAAATACAGGAAATGTAATCAAGAAAAGAGATATTAGGACAATCGAAATGATAAAAGACAAGATGACGGAATATGATTGGACCAGAAGACTTATAGATTTGCTAGAGGAATCCTTGGAAATCTTTAGTAGGACAAATCCGAAGAAAGTAATAGGATGCGTAACAGTTCTAGTGGTAAGAAACAAGACTAATCTGAAAATACATATATATATATATATATATATATAAGTTTATAAAGTGTACTAATATTATACTTTCTTATGTTGCACAGGCTTGGTTTTATGAATATACATATTTGGGAACTAAATTAAGACAAAATGCTTGGCCAAGAATTCTGAGATGGAAGCTAGATGATAGAGACAGAGAGTATAATCGGCAGTAATTGACAAACTAAGAAAAAAAGAGGTAAACTAAACATAATATTTACATATATATAACTTAAACAGTTAACTAAAACTGGACATATCTTCCACAGGTTAGAAAGAAGATAGTCATAAGCGATGAGGAAAAAGAAAAACTTGGGTTAAAAAAAGAGAATGAAGAAGAAGAAGATGATGACGATAGTGTCGTATCTCTGACACAAAGAGATTCAGAAGATGAGGAAGAGGAAGAGGAAGAGGGGAAGGAGGAGGAGGAAGAAGCTGAGGAAAAAGCAGAAGAAGAAAAAGGTTAAAAAAAATGCATTAGGTTAAGTGTTATAAACATGGAATTCCATGTTTTATACAGCATAAAACATTGAATTCCATGCTTTATACAGTATAAAACATGGAATTCCATGTTTATAACAGTTAAATTTGGTCTTATAACTGTATAAGTATAACTAATTTTTTTTTTTGGTTTTGATGGTTGCAGATGAAGAAGAAGAAGGAGATTCAACTATAAAAGATTTACATGATGAATTAGATGGGGCTTACAAGAGACAGCACATCCTAGAAAAGGAGAAATCCAAGCTGGAGAAACAGTTAAAAGAAATAAACGAAAAGGAGAATAAGAAAATAAAGAAGCTGGAAGAAACAAACAAAAAACTGAAAGATCGAGTAAACGAACTAGAGACGGAGAACACTGAGCTTCAGGTGCAAATAGTAGAAAAAGAGCCAATAATCAAAAAGCTCGAGGAAGAAAAGGAGGTGGACCACTATGTAGAGCGCGCAGTCGACTATGGAATGTACATGGACACACCGCCAGAGAAAAACAGAGGACAGGACAGGGAGGGAGGAGTAGAAACAGAGAAAGAAAACGAGCCACCGGTGAATATCGAACCCGCGACTGAGGTGAACAAGTGATGTCTCCCTTTTTGGTCTAAATATAATCACTTAGGAGACATCATTTTAGGATGAAAATGGTCTTTTTATATTGACTTTACTGCTTAAATTGCAATATTACACTTTCTCCCCTTGGAATTAGACTATTTGCATTTATAGAGCTTTTGTGCGTTAATTTACTTATTTTTAGTGCAAAGTTAGTAGGTTTATGAATTTCATGAAATACCAATCCAAGAAGGAGAAGTGAGAATTAAAGTCTTAGAATATTTCTAGTGTGCTTAGTCGAGTTTCCTGAATTTAGAGTGCACTTTCTTATTTCTAGTCTTGATTTAATGATTTATTATTTTTAAAGCATATGCGGTTTAATTATTTATTTAATGTGAGGCTTTAGAGATAATATGGAAATAAATTAGATGCTAAATCAATTCTAAGGAGATAAGGGAAGAAGATCTTGAAGAAATCTGGAGATAGAAGGAAGTAGAGTTCAACTAGGAAAAGGAAAAAGCTGCCTTATGAATCTGAAATTCCAGCCACGTTTTAAAGATTAAATCATAACTGAAGATTAGCAAGGATTCTGGACGAATGGTCTGAACCAATAGAAAGCTCTTTCCAAGACAAGCAGTTTCATATATTGGAACTCCTCAAACGGATAAGTATTGAAAAAGATATGACCAAATCAAATCAGCAGCAAAATCTTACCTTTCCTGGAATTTAGGGCTACGAATTTAAGAGTCCTTGACTTGTCTTCCACTCCAAGTAATTCGACCTAGGGCTTGCTAGCACCTATAAATACCAGCTCTAAACCTTAGAAAATCATCCCTTGGCTGCATAAGCTTAATATACACACATAAATCATCATAGAAGCAATCAAGAGGATCTAGAGGAGGAAGAAGCAAGAGCTAGAGCTTAACTACATCAATTCAACACTTCTCAATCTCTATTCTTTGGGTAATGTAGTATTAGATCTATTTTGTCTATGAGGTATTTCTAAGCTATTTATCTAAGAAGTTTTAGTATGCATAATTTCTCTTTAGGATTGTAATTATATGAACATTTGATTATTGTTTTTTAGTTTTAATTTGAATCTGGGATTTGACAGTTGTACCATATCCCAAGATGATCCGGAGCTGTAAAGATAGAAGAAATACGTGTATGATCATTTACCAGGCTCTTTGTACAGAGTTACTTCACATTATCTGGCCGTTGGGGACCATTGTTAGACGCCAACCTCGATTAGTAGTTAATTAAGTTAACTACTACCAGTTTAACGACGAACCCACATAGTCGCACACAAACGAGTGCATTGATCTTACTTTATGTTGTTAATTAATTTCTATTATCGGATAAAATATTAATTAATTATATACTTGGAATATTAGCATATCAATTTGTATATAAGACCAAACTGAGACAAAAGAGAAAAAGAAAAACTTTGACGGGTTCGTGGAACGAACCACGTACCTCCATAATAGGAGATGAATCACTAACCGCTGCGCTAATCCATGTCATAAGTATAATGTAAAAGTTCCAAGTCCACTTCACAAGTGGGTAGTGATCCGGATTATTAAGATAACCAATTTTCTTTATATCTTACAACTTTTCATTTTTAAACTTTTTCTTCCCGGAAGTTATTATAAGTATATTTTTTTCATTATACGAAAGAATTTTTCACTTTCTCTCTTGAAACCAAAAAAGAAAACAACCATCAAAGGCTAAAGGACTCCAAGTCTGAATACGTTTATGAAAGAAAGATTGACGACTCAGTGTGCAAAGCGTGGAGGCTTTAAAAATTTTAAAGTTCGGTTAGTCTGTTGATTCTCATATGAATCCAAAAGGGTAAGCAATCGAAATTCGTTTTGAATTCTAATCGCACAAGATTGATTATAGGATTGCAATATTATTTTTCCGCTGCGTATATTTGATATAACATTTATTGTGATTCCTTCACTCCTCTTTTCTATGGTTAACACCGTTCAGAATTATTCTGATAACCGTGGGGATAAAAAAGTTGTCACGGATAACATTCTTATTACAACATGGAATATATGGAAAGAGAGAATGAAAGGATTTACCGATAAGAAGACATGTACAGTTTTTCATATCACACAAAGTACTAACTCTCTTATGGTAAGATCAACTAATTTTCTATATAAAACTTTCAATCTTTTATTAAAATTTTGAAATTATTACTATAAACTTGTTTATATATGTTTAGTATGAAAGATAATTTATTTTTTCTAAACGAATATGATAGTAACCTTTGATAAATTAAGAAAATATCAATTGTATTTGTATTCTAAAGTAAAGGTATATTTAAAATGAAAAGATTACTAGAGATCATAAAAATAAATTATGTCTTTTTATACGACTGAACTGGTAAAATAATGATTAAAGATCAAATATATAATTGAAATGATTTAATGGTGTTCTTCAAAATCGGTCAACTACGACCATCTTTTGTTGTTTGTACAATGAAAAAATAATGAAATATATAATATATATTTCGGATATATTGAAATTGTGTAAGGGAACATTTAAAAACTTTGTATAAGATAACACCACTCACAATTTAATAAAAACATATTTTATGTATATAAATCATATTTTAATAATATTAAACATGTCAAATACGTTACAAAAAAGTAACATAATAATCTGCTTCCTATTTTTTTCTAGCTTTACAATCTTTGCAGAGTGATGTAGTGACCACAAATACATTGACTCCTAGTTGTTTCGCCTCTTTCAGAACTTTTACCTCGGCTATCCGTCGCTCCTTTTCCTTTCCAAGTCGCTCCATTAGCTTACGTAGTTCCTCGTTCTCTCTTTCTATGTCATAATTCTTTGACAAGATCTCTTGAAGTTCGTTCTCCATATTGTTACTAGAATTATATGTTCTTGAGATCTACGTGAAAGGGAAAACATCACAAATTAGACTGTATGTATAGAGATATAAAAAAATCTATAAAATTAACACTTATATAACTATTAATCTTTCCAAACAAACTACATCATATAAATATTTCATTGGGAACATATGTATTCAATTTTTATAATATTTTTCGAAATCTATATATTCGGTATAAGAAATACTCAACTCGACTTATATTGAGAGTCCAATTCAAGTTCAATATGTGTCATGTTATAAGTACAAATCATTCTATGGTGCTAAATTTATAATTTTAACCATACCATATATCTAACAACTTAATATTTCAACTTACGATAAATAAATACATGATCCAAGAAATTATAGAACAACATAAATTTTTTATATTTGTATTGAAAAAGACAAATATAATAGAATAATAGAATATATATAATAAAACGGATTTGAAAAACATATAAAATAATCATTTTCTATTAAACTAAAAGGAATTTGTTAATAAGCTTCAATGTAATGTTTGAAAATAATAAACCACAGAAGAGAATAGAAAAAGAAATATGATAAAATTATTTGTTGTAATAGCGTGGATGATCCACTACCTAAGAGTTTTGATTGATCTGTGTATTAAGTAGACTATTGTGTATCAAACATAAAACTAAAGCCTAGCTTATATAACAATAATAAAGGGAAAAGAAAATTTATGTGAATTAATGCACATTAATCATGTCATAAGTGAGTCCATGAAATGAAAGTAGCATTTCTATTCTGCCATATATAATAAATGAAAGAAGTAAACCACCCAGAGTATATAATCTCCTTGAATTACCACTTGCTTGCGCTTATACAAATTCTATCAGATCATCCCAACTCTGCATAGTTGGCATATTAACACCACATTTCAAGAAACAGTTCTGCAATATTCTAACAGCAAAAGGACACATGACAAATATGTGATCCCTATCCTCTATACAACCATGACATATCTCACATAGGCCATTTGTCTGCACTCCCCACTTCAGCATACGAGATTTAGTAGGTAATCTATCCAATCTTGCTAGCCAAGAACAAAAGGCATTTTTTGGTATATTCACTTTATTCCAAACAACCTTAGTCCACTCCAATACTTGTCCTTGCTCAATAATTTCCCATATTGTTTTCTTAAAAGCAAACTTACCTTTAACACTGGTTCTCCATATTACCCTATCCTCAACCCCATTCAAAATAGGTAAGACCTCTTTTAACCCACTAAGTGAGGGAGGCAAATGCCATATCCCTCTAATAAAATAGCTGCTAACTGTCTTGTTAAGCCACAAGGGACAATTATGTGTGTCTCTATGCAGATATGAGCTAACATTTTCACCTTTCACCCAGTTATCCCAGAATATATAAGTCATATTACCATTGTTAACTTTATGTGTTATGAAAGAATAAGCCAAGTCTCTCATTTTTAGAATCTTACACCAAGTCCAATATAAATCTTGTTTAATGGTATAATTCCATCCACAAGCCCCTTTAAATATGTTATTATAGGCCCAAAGGCTAAGCAAATTATCACCTCTTTTATACATCCTCCAAAACACACTGAGTAGAAAATCCTTATTCATGATCTCAATGTTTGGTATGTTAAGGCCACCAAAAGCTTTGCCTTTACAAACCTCCACCCAAGCTACCTTAGCACCTTTTGCCCCTTCAATATTCCATTTCCAGAGGAAGCTAGCCAATTTCTAGTTCAATTTATATATTACATTCTTTGGCAATAGAAAGACTCGACACCAATAAAGAATTTTACTCATTAAAACCACTCGAATTAATTCAAGTCTGCCAGCATATGTGAGAAATTTATGACTCCATCTATTAATATTCTCACAAATCACATCTATTAGCTTATTAGAATCCCATAAACTCAGCTTTTTAGAATTTAGAGGTACTCAAAGATACCTCACAGGTAGAAAACCCTCTTTGACATTCATAATGTTCAGCACCTCATCTCTAACCACCTCAGTTGTATTGCCAAAGTAAACTTCACTCTTCTCTTTATTCACCCTCAACCTAGATAGTCTAGCAAATATTTCAAGACCCTATATAACCATTAATGCAGATTTAATAGTAGGCTTCATAAATATTAGCAGATCATCTGCAAATATTATACGATTCAGTTGCATTGCCTCACATTTAGTATGAAATTCAAAGTCTCTATTCCTACCAATCATATTAAACAAAGATGTGAACACCTGCATACATAACACAAAAAGATAAGGGGACAGTGGGTCCCCTTGTCTTAGCCTTCTTTTACCTTTAAAATAACCCACTAGTTCACCATTTATACATAATGAATAAGTAGTAGTTGATATACACATTTCAATCCACTGTATCATCAAGGATGGGAAATTGAAAGCCTGCAATACCTTGATTAAAAAGCTCCAGTTCAAGCTATCATAAGCTTTCTGTAAAGCCACATTAATTGTGCTACTGGGAGCTACATTATTCTTACCATATCCATTGAGTATTTCCTTAGCTACTATAATATTGTCTCTAATATGACTATCACATACAAAGGCAGCTTGATTATAGTTTATTAGAGAACTCAGTACCTTTTTAATTCTAGTAGTGATGACTCTTGAGAGTGTCTTATAGGGTGTGTTTACACATGATATAGGCTTGAACTGCCTTACACTAGTAGGCACCTGAGTCTTGGGAATAAGTGAGATGTTAGTTGCATTAGCCTCCTTTAACATTTTCTTAGACTCAATAGTTTCTTGTATAGCTTTACAAAAGTCTTCACCCACAATATCCCAAGCATCCTTATAAAAGCCAGATATGAAACCATCTGGGCCAGGACACTTAGTTTGATCAATAGCAAAAAGTGCATCTTTTATCTCTTTATTAGTTAGAGGGCTGCTGAGATATTGAATCTGCTCATCAGTCAATGTAATGTTCAAAAGTTGCTTCGATGTGTTAGTAGAACACACTTCTTGATGAGAATCCTCAGCTCCAATCAATTCAATATAAAACTTGAGAAATTCCTCCTATGTCTGAGCTGGAGTGGTTAATATAACACCATTCTCACCATCCAAAGTGGTAACCTTGTTCTTAGCTTGCCTAGCTTTAATAATTCTATAATAGTATCTAGAGGTGCAGTCACTCTCTTTAGACCAACTGTCCCTTGCTTTTTGTTTCAAGATCTGCTGCTCATATAACATAGCTTCCTCCAGCTTTCGTAATACAATTATTTTCTCTGCCATAATAACCTCAGTCCCTTTTCCATTCATTATAGAATTTTGTAATTCTTCAAGTCTACTCCTCATTTGATTGATATATTGAGGATTTTTCTTGAAGTACTTGTTGTTAAAAATCTTTAATGCCCTTTTAGCTGATCTTTGTTTAGTATTTAGTATATACATTGTAGAACCATGTAGAACCATGTACCTCAATGTCCCAGGCCTTCTTAACTACACCCTGAAATTCATCATGATCAGACCAGATGTTAAAGTATTTAAATGAACAAGGCCCTCTAGTTTGTGCACCCTTAATAGTAAGTGTTAGTGCACAATGATCTGAGGTAAATGGAGCAAGACAAAGCACATTTAATTGAACTTTATCCAGCCAATGTGCATTAATCAAAACCCTGTCAATTCTACTAGCTTTCAGATGTGTAATACTTCTATTGGTCCATGTGTAGAAGTTTCAACATCTTCAAGACAATCTATAAGTTGTTGTGCACACTCTGCCAATTCATCACAATTCAACCTATCTTGAATTCTTAGGACCTCATTAAAATCATATAAGAATAATTGATCATACTAAATAATCTCTTTATCATAAATTAAAATATTATTTGAAATATTTATATTGATTTTAAAATTTATTGTATATAACGAAATTAATGATATATAATAGTCGTCTAAAAAAATGATATATTCAACAATGAACACCCAAATCTCGAGAATAACATTACGCTTATTTCTGGGAATACGAGTCTCGAGTGTACCACAACGCTCACATTCACGTGTGATGCGTCCTTTACACAAGCACATTTCTCCACAGGGATTGGAATTATTCAAATTAATACAGCTGATGGATCACGAGTTAAGCATATGACAACGGCCAGCTGTAATACCAGCGTGGAAGGGGAAGCTCTGGCCATCATTAAAGCAGTAGAGATTGGACAACAATGGCCTCAACGATAGAAAACTTTTCTCTCGGACAACCTTGACTTGGTTCAAGGTATACAGCAAGTGTCGGCAGCTAGATGGGATCTTAGACCATACATTAGGCATATTCACAAACTGGTTAGAGAATCGGGCTCAACTTTCTTCAAGCACATTCCCCGCAGGTTTAATGAAGGTGCTGATCGACTAGCAAAAGAAGCCAGACACAGGGCAACTAACAGATCTTTATCGGTAGACGCTTTTACTGACGGGTTCTCGAAATTGGGCATTGGATAATTGTTTGGTCCTTGGTTCTTGTTGTAATATATGTACCCGTAAAAAAAAAAAATAGTGCAAATATTTTTATTTTTTTTAAATGTATGATTAACTTTCTTTTTCAAAATTTTCCGAAAACGGCCTAAATAACTCTTTTTTTTCTTTTTGGTATTTGCTCAAAATAAAAACACTCCTCTCCTTGTCACGTAACACAGAGCTGCTGTCTAACAACCCACATCCATCACCACCGCCGTACGGAGATCATTCTCCTCCTCCAAAAACCTGCTACAGAAATATAATCTTAAGGTAACAAAACAGTTTTTGTCAATTAAAACCCTAAAATTATAAAAGAAAACTTGATTTTGATTTTTGTTAAATGTTTATGTCTTGCTTTTTCTTACAATTTGAAGTGTTAATATTTGGAGGGTAGAAGCTGATTCCTTAAATCATTTCTCATCTGGGTTTGTGAACTTATATCATTACCCATTACCCATCTTGGGAATTATGGGTTTTGATTTTTAATTTAGAGAAATTATCACTTACGATTTGATATTGGTAGTTACATAGAATATGGTTTGCCATTCTTAGATTTATAGTATGTGTTTTATGCTAGTTGAATTTACGGATTGTTGATGCAGAATTTGAAGCATAAAAAATAAGAAAATGAAGTTTTTGGGTTGGTACATGAAGATAGGTATAGGTGCAGCTATGATTGGTGGTTCAATGGAGTTTTTCATGATTAAAACTGGCTTCTGTGTGAGAACTCTCCTTTTTATTATATATAAATGATATTCATATTCTTATGGTAATTTTCCATTTTTTATTTTTTTGAGATGAGTTACAGATGATAAAGTAACTGTTCTCGAAGCTGAAAAGAGAGCTCTTGAGAATTCACCTGAAGCTCAAGCTATACGAGAAGCTCTTAATCCTTGGAGAGGACGTGATGTTAAAACTGAAACAACTACTTCTTAAAAACCAAGGTGTACGAGGTTAGTTTTCATTATTAATTTGTTGTATTAACACACTCTGGTTTACTCATTTATTCCTGTTTGGTACCCAGGAATTAATGCGAAAATGTCATCAGATTGTTGGATTCAACACTATTTGCCTATTAAAGTAATTATTCATGGGATTTTATGAATCAAGTCAAGTTTATAAGACCAAACTCATAGCACTCTCTTCCTTTTTGTACTTCTTATCTTTAACTTTGCTCATTACAACATTTAATAAAATTTTCCATTATAATGTCTGATATAATTTGGTAATTTTTTTATTTAAAATTTAACAATGTTTAATATAAAGAAAGCATGTTATTAAGGTAAAAGAGGAATTGGGAGGAGTCTGTAATTGAATTAGAAGAAGATAGTGCAACACGGATAATCTTGTCTATCCTTGATGCTGTTAATGTGATTTTGCCATACTGTCACAAGCTAACTTGGATAAAGTGGTGGTATTAATTTGGGCTTAGATTTGGAAGTCGATTCACATAGTCTAAATTATCACCTTGGAAGTCAAGAAATAGTATCTTATGTTTAGAAATAGAAGAATGGATAAAAAATAAAATATGATATATGTTATGTTAACCTTATATAGAAGTTACCAAAGTCTTAGATCTTATTTACCGTAGTTCTAATTTATATAAATAAAAATATACTTTCTTTTGATACATCGAAGAGCCACTTTGGACTTTGACTCGGTTCGAACATATACCTCTTAAAAGGAGAATCAAGGTTTTGGCCAGTTGGGATAACCTAGGGGTGTGCACGGGTCGGTTTTGGATGAAAAATGTCCAACCACAAACTGTCCGTTCTTGTACGGGTTTTGAAAAATGAGACCTGCACCCGTCCAATGCATTATATTATAAACCACTGAGTTTCGGTTTGAGCGGGTTGCGGGTGCATTGCAGGTGCATTGCAGGTGATTTAGTTTGATAAATTAGCCGAATTTGTATCCATAATCATTCAGCGGATCAAATTTATATTACAAATGAATGTTGCAACAAACAAATATAGTTTAGTATAACTTCAAATCATCTCTTATTTATAAAATATAAAATGAGATCTAAAAAAAATAAAATTTATGAATTAAATAAAAAATAGAGATAATATTTTAATTGAAATGAAAAATAGATTCATTAGATAATTTTTTTGAAATAATGAGGGATTTAAAAAATTTAAAAGGGAAGGACTTAAAATAAAAAAGTAGAGTGAGAATCACATGACCCTACTATTCTATTTGAATAAAATGAGCCGTACGGATTTTTTAAAATGAGTAGTACGGATTTTTCTAATTATTTATATTACATGGTAATTGTGTATATGCGGGTTTGCGGATTTCAAGTTTAAAATCCACAACCCACAAAAAATGTATATTTTTAATAAAATGTAAATTGCCCCACCCAATAAAAAACTAACCCGTATTATTTCTGGTTAGTGTAATCGGGTTGGTCGGGTTATGCGGGTCATCTAACCCGATGCACACCCCTAGGATAACCCCAATTGATTAAATAGATGAGATAATTAAGTGAGTACTTAAACACCACTTCTTATGGTGGTAGTTTAGGATTCTTGTAGTCAGTCTTGACTCGTGTTTTTTTTAAATGAACCTACTAGTTTTTGCTTTGTACTCACGTATTATTAAGAGTAGGTTACACGGGGGATAATTAAATGAGTACTTAAACGCCACTTCTTATGGTGGTAGTTTAGGATTCTTGTGGTCAGTCTTGACTCGTGTTTTTTTAAATGAACCTACTAGTTTTTGCTTTGTACTCACGTATTATTAAGAGTAGGTTACACGGGGGATAATTTGTACAAGTAAGAAAGAAATCTTGATCAAGATGTGGTAACGTGTCACCGTCCAAAAAAAAAAGATATGGTAACGTGTGATAACTCACACCAACGAAGTACGTTTCCGTGATATCTCTACTAGTTCGACATGGATAGTCAATATTGAAATTCTACTTTGTCTCCACAATCAACGTGTCATTTTCCATAATTGCTAAAAAAAGTGAATTGAACTATATTATTATACTAATTTCATGTCGATGATTGCATAGTCCGAAGCTAAGGACCTAAGTAACTCTCTCCCATAAATCAACGTCGTCTTTATATTAGTTTACAAGCAATCAACCATCCTTTATTTAGTGAATCTAGATATTATAGCTTACCCAAATAACCTTCGGTCTTCAATAGGTTGACCTTTGGCATCGTGTAGTGGTGAAAGGAATAAAAATAGTGAAATTAATAGTATCTCGTAATAATCATTTATTGATTGTTACGTTGCCATCAACCAACCCCCTCCGGTCTTACTTTCCTTCCATTCCAACAAATCTCACCTTTCCTTCATTTATTCCGGTATCACTTCCCCTCCGTTTGCGGCAAAGCCGCCGCCATACTGCACATGAAAACCGCCGTCGTGGACCAGATCTTGCCGGGTCTCTTTAGATCTGGCCATTGTACACCTTCTTCAGCACAAATCACAGCCGGATCCTACCCCACATTCTTCTTCTCCACCACCATGAGCGCCTCCCCCTTCATCGATCTCAAATCTATTTATTTAAACCTCCAGTAATGTACCCTCTACTTTGCATTTTCAGGGGGTATATACCATTGTTTGGTATTTTCAGGGGGTATTTCGCTCAAGCAAGCCGTTTCTTCTGCTCGTCTGTACAAGATCCCACCGTGAAGTTGAGAACACCGCCCACCTTTTTACCTCCCCACCTTCATCTTCACCACCAGAAATTTGACGCCATTCGTCAAGATCTCACCTCAATCTTCACGCCCTTCATCGATCTCAGATCTGTTTATTCAGATCTAGATCTGTAAACATACCCACTGTTTTGCATTTTCAGTGGATATATAGCCACTGTTTTGTAGTTTTTGTGGGTATATACCCGTTATTTTGCATTTTTTGTGGGTATGGATCTTTAACATTGAGCTGAATGCCATGGATCTTGACAGGGAAAAATGTATAGTGAAAACAGTTGGTATATACCCCCGAATTATAGCACGAACCTTGACAAAAAAAGGACATTGAATCAGAAATTTTTCAACAAGGACTTGTAATGTAATTAAAATAAAATAAAATAGTGGGTATATACCCCCCAAAAATCTAACCAGAAACTAGAAAAATCATAATCAGGCCTTTATAAACATAACATCAAACTAGGCCTTTATTATTTTCCATTCAAAATTTGAGGCCTAAAAATGTATATTCCTCATAAAATAGATATCAGAATAACTAAAACCACCAAATAGGATACATTTGCTAAAGTAGTTACAAATTCTTGCACAGACCATACGTTATAACATTGATTACATTCTAAAAGCAAAGCGAGATTAAAGATTTTTAACCATTCTATGCAAGAAAACCTATCAACGAATACATTGTCTAATTAAGTCTCTTTGTTGTGTTTATATATTAGTTACAACTTTATGTTATTATTAATCAATCAATAATCTAGATATGTGTGATATTGTTTAACTATCACGGCTTACGTGATATTTGATAAATATAAAGCTGCAAAAATTTAATTGAAAGAAGGATAAAAAAATTTAGATTTCCAATCTTGAAATGGATAAACTACGTCCAAGAAAATCATATAAATATATCTAGCTTGGCATTCACATCAAGCTTTCAAAAGAGTTAACAATTTACAAGAATAGTATCATGAAAAATATGCAAGATTTATGAGTCTGATAAAAGCTTTCTACTTATTTTTCTTGTTGTTTAATTAGTCATCTTACGATTTCTTAAAGGCTTGCAAGGATCTGCTACATATCCAACATTTAAGAAGGTACACGAACACAACAAGTCAACGCCAGATGAAAGTAATTTGCAACAAACTCTTTTATTTTATATAGATCAACATCGGTTTGACCAACTATAATTTCAAGACGGCAAAAATTTACTACATCACAACCAGGACCACCTGCAGTTATCATGTCCTTTTCCAACCCAATTGCTTCCTTTTCGGTGATAAAATCAAGAAAGATTATACTAATGCTATAAATGTCATTTTATTTGCTTGCATACTTACTTACTTTTAGCTCTAGAGCATTATATTCTTGGGCATCACATGTTCTAAGCATTTCGTGTACTCCAATAGTATTCAAATAAGATGTAGGCTAAAATCTGATACATAAGGTTCATAGTTAACATTTATTATTATATTATTTTACTTGATATTCTTATAAACTATGGACTCTTCCATTGCGTTATGAAGATAATCAATTGTTCTAACGATACCCATGGAGATTTTATATATGTTGAGCCAATTCACACTCTCATCTATTGGTGTGGCCTAAGGTGTGATAAAATAATGATATAAATAAGTGCAAATACACACCCTAAACTAACACTGTACTGCAAGTATTACAGGACGTATGCAAGTTTTAATGATAAGAAGATTCGTTCCTCAGGGACTGACGAAAGTTAGAGAGAACTCATGCAAATTATCAACTGCAGATATTAAAGATAGATAATAATACGCAAGTAGAAAGAAGAGAAAGATAGATATTTATTTGGTTTTTAATAAGAAAACTAAACTACTAAACTAAAGACAATAAAATAAATAACAGAAAAGAAAAGAAGATAGTATGAAAGATATAACTTAGGTTTTACTAGTATGCACTAATCCTTCTAATTCTATCTAGGGGTGTGCATCGGGTTAGAAAACCCGCATAACCCGACCAACCCGATCACACTAACCCGAAATTATAAGGGTTAGTTTTTAATTGGGTGGGTTGCGGTTTACATTTTTGAAAAAATATACACATTTTTGCGGGTTGTGGATTTTAAACTTGAAACCCGCAAACCCGCATATAATCGATTACCTTGTTGTATAAAAATTAAAAAAAGTCGTATTGCTCATTTTATTCCAATAAAATAGTGGGGGTCATGTGCTTTTCACTCTACATTTTTTTTATTCCTCCATTTTTTTTTAAAAATATTCTGAAATCCCTCAATATTTCAATAATATCTTATCTAATGAATATGTTTATCATTTAACTTATGATATTATCTGTACTCTTTGTTCAATTCATATATTTAGTTTCCTAAAATCTCATTTTATATCTTTTAATCATAGATGATTTAAAATGCATATGTGTATCCTAAACAATATTTTTCGTTATAATTTTCATTTGTAATATAAATTTAACTCGCCAAATGAATATGGTCTTCTTTATCGAACTAAATCACCCGCAATGCACCCGCAACCCGCCTAACCCGAAACTCAATGGTTTAAGTAATGTATTGGGCGGGTGCGGGTTTTATTTTTCAAAATCCGCACACGAACGGGCGGTTTGTGGGTTGAGCATTTTTCATACAAAACCGACCCGCGCACACCCCTAATTCTATCTATTAAATCTAGTTCATAAGGGAGAATATTAGCTCTTGGTATACTTAGTCAGGATTCTAAATTCCCATACCTTAGACCTTGAGAGCGACTAAGGGGGCTACGTCACAACCAAGAAGTGATTTCAAATAGGGTTATCAAACGCCACTAAGGCCCTAAGCAAATACTGCAATCTTGGTGATACGGTGATTAAAACAAACCCTAATGACTATCTAGTTAGAAGTATGTTTTGTCAGAACTGCTATCGACACTAGACGTTATGTGGTGGTTCAATAGTTAAACACCCAGTTACGGTACCATCTAACTACTATTAAGGTAATCGTATACTCGTGCACTAGCAAGGAAAACATACATTAAATCAAAACACATAATCAAATATAAAGGTAAGTAGCTAATATCAGATTAAAACTTATAATTCCCAAAGAAACTTAGATAGGAAGAATTAGAATTCATAGTTTATACATTATGCAAAACCTAAGCTAATAGAATTAGTTCATACAAAGAAAAGAAGAGGAAAGAATTACAGAATAAGAGGTTGAAGGAGACATGATTGATGCACAACTCCTTCCAGACTTCTTCTCTTGTGTTGTAGCTTCCTCGTGGCCTTAGGGTCTGGCCAAGGATGATTTTAGAGTGTTAAGAGGCTGTATTTATAGTGTAGAGGTTGACCTAATTCGTTTGGTGGAGATAACTTCAAGTAATGGACTCCTAGCCCAACTCAAATTCGTAAGGAAAACACTGCTAGACCGTTTTGAGTGTATCTTCTTCGTTATTGGTCAGATTTTGCTCCATAAGATACCAAAAGAATCGAAACAGAATTATCTAGGCCCTTTAGAAGGAAATTACCAAAATCGGCCTATTTCTTAGGTAAAAACGCATATCTTTGGACGTGTATGCAGAATCCCAGATTTAGGCAGCTTTTCCTTTTCCATCTTTTTAGCAATTGTTTCCTTATCTCCAATTTCCATGCAAATCTCTTTCCATAAGTTGTAGTCTTTGACTTGGACTCTAATTAATCTCCATAATTATCTTTAAAGCTTCACACTAAATAAACAATTAAACCCAATATGCTCTAAAAATAATAATTCTACAAATCAAGACCCAAAATAGGAAAGTGCACTAAATTAAGCTAAAATCAACCTATAGACTAATAAATAAGCCTAAAATGATGTTTCATGAGTATATTTTATTATCACAAATGAGGAGACATCAAGACCCCCAACTCAAAGTTGTATCGTCCCGATACAATAAAAGTAAAGAACAATAGGGTAGTCAAGAAGAAGAAGTAGGAGGAGAATAAGAACAGAAGATAATGAATGATCCTAGAGCAAAATATCTAAAAAGCCTCATGTAGTAATGTTTAAGAAATAATGCACAAATATGCTTAATATACATGTAATCAACAATCCATAAATTCAAGTCCAGATTAATTTCGCAATGCCAGAAGGAGAGGATGATAACTTAGTTCAGGTTAATGGCTATAGGTTGTTCATATGTCCCAAATACAGCATCCAATGGTCCACTTACCTACTACCTAATAGATCAACTGTTTCTCCATCTAGTAGTTAGAAATCCTAAGGTCTTGGTTATAACTTGGCTTAAGGACGGATGTGGTATATTTGGATAATGAAAAGTGAGTTTTTGGCTCTCTCCTCACTAGCCATCAATGAATCGCCCTAGAGCTTGAGTTTTCACTCGAAGATGTTCTCACTCAACCCAATTTATTGATGCTTTTGATTTGCATCCCCAATAATCCCAAATAAAACCTTTAGTGATGATTTAAAATCCACTTTGCCGGTCCGAATATATATTATTTTCATATCAATTTCTCTTTTTGTATAGCTATGATTCTCTTTTTGATGTTCGAGATATCACGCTAATTTTCATATATATATTCTTTAATTTTATGCCCTTGTTGGCAAATTTAGCTCGTAGCTTCTTTTCCATTCACTATTACCCCGGCAAAGGGTTACAATAATAACAATTTCATCATCAATAAAATCACAAAGATAATTCCCAAATTCCCAAGTTCCCTAATGATGAAACCCACCACCCCAAACTCAAGCTCTAAAACGAGTTGTCTCAGGTTTTGCGATTCGAGTGCGGGTCATATAGATAAGTCCTACAAACTAAGGGTATGGATTATAATGTGGTTCAATAAAAGGCTTTATAAAGGCTCAGAGGGGCTAAGACGGATAAATAATATCAAACAAAAGGTGAGAAGGTATAAAAGGCTTCAAGTGTTTTAATCATGAAAGAACTGCCTTATTCATTTTCCTAACTACCGGATTTCGTTACTTTTTCACTATTAGTTCATAGACAAGTGGGTTTTCAACTAATTTTAAACCTCACGTTCTACACACCAAATAACTATTCCTAAGTTTCAACGTGACTTCTTAGCATTGCTCATTAACTTTTCTCTCCTTTATTTCCTGTTTTCATACATGCATCTAAACAATTTTGTTGCATCTTTCAAAAACATACTACTTACTATCATTAACTTACTAAAATCATGCTCAAATAGTTACATTCAAAGATATTCTATGCCTAATTCAACCCAAAAAATTTTAAATTTTATGAAAAACACAAAAAGGAAGATGAGGACAACGAATCCCCACCCCCAACTCAAAAATGAGCCGTGTCCCCACGACTTAAAAAAGACTCAAGAAAAATAAAATTTTAAATTAGCATACATATTGCACATAAAGAAATGGTAGGGAAGAAAGAAAACATACTCTTCGAGGCTATTACCTCGCCTTGTCGATACTCGGATTAAATCTAATGTATCCTCTTCACCCAACTTCTTATTTGCTTTTCGTTCAGGACACGTGATCATAATAGGATATTGCATTATATAACGTCATGGGAGAGATCGAAAATTCGTATCACCTCCTCATAGATCAACTGTGCCATGTCTTCTTCTTCTCCTCATAAAATACAATTCACAAACAACCCCATCAATCCAAATCCCCATAAATCTTCATGTATTCTCCTTCAACTTCTTCTTCAAATACTTTCTTATAAGAAAAAGGTAGTTCCTTTAATTGTTTCCTTGGAGAAGCTGTCATGGCCATTGAAGCTTTCTCTTTTTCTTTGGGTATAAGGTCTTTGATCTATAGAGGTTGTGTTGTCTTCTTCACAAAAGTTGGAATCTTTCTGCTCATCAACACAGCATGCTAACCTCTCTTCTCTTGACTTGTTTTACCCTTTGAATTGGAACTAGGACTTTTCTCACTTGTTTTCTTCTCAATTAGATCCAATACCTTGATTTCTTCATCTCCCTTTCAGTAGATAATGTTCATGTTCTCTTAATCATCTCAATTGACCCCCAACTCAAAGCTTTAACTACTCTTGAAATTTGGAACTCTTGATTATTGGTTGTACAAGCTTAATTTGGGTTAGGAAAGGTGATTTGATGATGATTCTCTATGTGGGTAAGATGGGTTCTTCATGGATTGGCTTGGATTTAAGAAATTGTAGGATGAATTTTTGAAATTTAAGCTTTTGATTCTTGGATTCAAGGTGTTTTGGGATGATATAGGTGATTGAATCTTCCTTGTAATGATGTGGAGAATGAATTAGATGTGTTTTCATGGTGATTGGGTAGTGTTTTGATGATTGGGGAAGGTTTTATGAAGCTTTAATGGAGTTAGGAGAGTTTTGGAGTGAAGGAAGAGGTTTAAGGTTTAATAAATTCGGAATAATAAGCTTTAGATCTTCATATAGCCTTGAAACCCTTTATTTTCTCTCTCTGGCGTCTCGTGCGGACTACCCCTGCGGACCATGGGGTGCACCGCGGGGTACACCGCGACATCTGATGCTCGAAAATTTTTGCTCACTGGTTAACACCCGTGGTAGGACCCCGTGGCACGTGTTTCTGAGCTGCGAACCAGGGTGCGGTGTACCGCGGGGGTGCTCCGCGCTTCCTACGTCAAAATACCCGTGGACCTACCCCGTGGCACGTGTTTGTGCGGTGCATGGCGCGGTATAGGGTCCGGTATACCGGACCCATCAGCTATTTTTTTTTTTGTTTCTGTACACAACACGTGGCTGCTACCGTGGCACGGGTTTTTACCTTGCGGTGCACCGCAGACGAGGTCCGGTGTACCGCACGTGGCAAAAACCTCCCCATCAGCTAGGTCTCGAAAAGTTATGCAGTTTAGGCTCAAAGATCACCTGATTTCGACATCCGAGCGTAAAGATATGACTTGCCGAAGTTTCTGTCCGAAAATTTTTTTGCTCGCTTCCCTAACTCGATTTCTCCAATACCTAATCATCAAAAACACTAATACCTTCCTCAAATATGCAATATCAACTAAAATTAACTAATCTAAACATAAATTAAAAACTAAAAACGTAAAAACATAAAAGAAATTACGGGTTGTCTCCCGTACAACACTTTTGTTTAGCGTCTTTCAAAGTTAGACGTGTTACCTCGATTAAGGATGACGAAATTTCCACCCTTTGCCTTTAATTCCCACGAACTTTTCAGCTCGATTCTTAATAATCATGGATGGTGCCATCCAAGTTGTCGTGGGAAGCGGTGTTTCTGGTGGTATCTCGATTTCAAGTTTAGCATTACACTCCTCTGGTAACCCATTCATCTCGAATCTTCGTTTGTTAGAAAGAATGTCCTTCATGAACTGACCGTATTTTGACATTCTTGTGAGAGCCTCTACAAACGGGATGTTGATCTTTAGCTTGTTCACCATGTCAACGAACTTGTCCTTTCTGACACGTGAAGGGAATGGTGGAGGAGGGCATGTGTTGGTTACCACCAGGCTCTCTTTCTTTTCTGGTGTCTTCTTTTGGACACTTCTTTGTTCAACTACCTCGTCGACCTTATCGTCTGTTGTTTCTTTTCCCCCCGTTTCTGGAATAGGGACTGGTTCTAGTTCTGGTCTTGGTGGAGGTAGTTGTTTTCCACTTCTTAATTCAACTGCTTGGCAAACTTTGTTTTCTGGAGCACTAGGATCACTTCGGAGTTGCCTTTCTGCAAGGATTTTAGTTTTATTCACCATTTGTGACACTCTCTGCACCCTCTCCATAAGCGCATTCTGCGATTTTTGGGATTCTTGCTGGCGACTCTCCATCTTTTCGATTAGGTTCATTATCCTAGCCATGCTTGAATTCAAACTCGGAGGTTGTTCTTGTATGGTTTACTGCATTGAATAAGGAGGTGGTTCTTGATAAGCTTTTCGGTGCTTCTTGATAGATAGGTTGTGGAGGATAATAAGCTTGTGGTCGTGGTTGATAATAATCATCATGATAATGGTTATTATGATGATAATTCTGTTGATCTCCGACCCAATTGTAACTCTGTGGGGGTTGATAGTCAGCGTGATTTCCTTGGGATTGATAATAACCATCATAGTAATGGTCTCTTTGATAAGGCTTGAAGGAAATTGAGGCTGAATTTTTCATGCAATGTCCCCACGAGTGATCTCTTGCTCCACAACTAGAACATGAAGGTGATGTATGTACTAGACTCCTCCGAGCTAATTTTCGCGATTGTTCTCGTAATTCCTCAAGTTGTTGGCTTAACTCCTTGAGCTTTAGAGATTCCATCATGAATTAGCTTCTTCAGGATCTAATAACACGAAACCTTTATCTCCTAATAAATCTGCTCTCGCCTAAAAAAAATCTGTAAAGACAAAAACTAAAAAGAAAAGCGTAAAATAGAACTAACTAAAATATGAGCAAAAGATAATTGCACAAGGACTAACGATGTAGTCCCCGGCAGCGGCGCCAAAAACTTGGTGTGGCCTAAGGTGTGATAAAATAATGATATAAATAAGTGCAAATACACACCATAAACTAACACTGTACTGCAAGTATTACAGGACGTATGCAAGTTTTAATGATAAGAAGATTCGTTCCTCAGGGACTGACGAAAGTTAGAGAGAACTTATGCAAATTATCAACTGCAGATATTAAAGATAGATAATAATACGCAAGTAGAAAGAAGAGAAAGATAGATATTTATTTGGTTTTTAATAAGAAAACTAAACTACTAAACTAAAGACAATAAAATAAATAACAGAAAAGAAAAGAAGATAGTATGAAAGATATAACTTAGGTTTTACTAGTATGCACTAATCCTTCTAATTCTATCTATTAAATCTAGTTCATAAGGGAGAATATTAGCTCTTGGTATACTTAGTCAGGATTCTAAATTCCCATACCTTAGACCTTGAGAGTGACTAAGGGGGCTACGTCACAACCAAGAAGTGATTTCAAATAGGGTTATCAAACGCCACTAAGGCCCTAAGCAAATACTGCAATCTTGGTGATACGGTGATTAAAACAAACCCTAATGACTATCTAGTTAGAAGTATGTTTTGTCAGAACTGCTATCGACAGTAAACGTTATGTGGTGGTTCAATAGTTAAACACCCAGTTACGATGACCATCTAACTACTATTAAGGTAATCCTATACTCGTGCACTAGCAAGGAAAACATACATTAAATCAAAACACATAATCAAATATAAAGGTAAGTAGCTAATATCAGATTAAAACATATAATTCCCAAAGAAACTTAGATAGAAGAATTAGAATTCATAGTTTATACATTATGCAAAACCTAAGCTAATAGAATTAGTTCATACAAAGAAAAGAAGAGGAAAGAATTACAGAATAAGAGGTTGAAGGAGACATGATTGATGCACAGCTCCTTCCAGACTTCTTCTCTTGTGTTGTAGCTTCCTCTTGGCCTTAGGGTCTGGCCAAGGATGATTTTAGAGTGTTAAGAGGCTGTATTTATAGTGTAGAGGTTGACCTAATTCGTTTGGTGGAGATAACTTCAAGTAATGGACTCCTAGCCCAACTCAAATTCGTAAGGAAAACACTGCTAGACCGTTTTGAGTGTATCTTCTTCGTTATTGGTCGGATTTTGCTCCATAAGATACCAAAAGAATCGCAACAGAATTATCTAGGCCCTTTAGAAGGAAATTACCAAAATCGGCCTATTTCTTAGGTAAAAACGCATATCTTTGGACGTGTATGCAGAATCCCAGATTTAGGCAGCTTTTCCTTTTCCATCTTTTTAGCAATTGTTTCCTTATCTCCAATTTCCATGCAAATCTCTTTCCATAAGTTGTAGCCTTTGACTTGGACTCTAATTAATCTCCATAATTATCTTTAAAGCTTCACACTAAATAAACAATTAAACCCAATATGCTCTAAAAATAATAATTCTACAAATCAAGACCCAAAATAGGAAAGTGCACTAAATTAAGCTAAAATCAACCTATAGACTAATAAATAAGCCTAAAATGATGTCTCATGAGTATATTTTATTATCACAAATGAGGAGACATCATCTATGTAAAATGAAAATGTTATATTGTAATTATTCTTTGACACTCATCTTGATGTGACATTTCCATAAATAACCTTGAAACTTCCGTAACAAGATCAAAAGTATGTTCGGTTTCATGATTCTCAAGTCATAAGACTCATTCAAGTATTTTGACGCGTGGATGCAACACTTTCCATGAATAACATATCATTAACCAAGTATCGAATAAGACTTTAGAAATCACACTTTGTCAAATAAAATAATAATCTAACAACATATAAACAACATACGTAGTTTTGTTTTAAAGTTTTGCAACATACTAGAAACAATAGTGAAATTAACAAGCAATTTTAGCAAAACACGAGACATGCCATTGATTAATGGAGAAAGTGTATGATCGGCATCAAAAGGATGAATTATCATCATCTCACCTTCACCCCAACATAAAATGCATACAAAGGAACCAAATTCATATGCCTTACAGAACCCAACAACTCAAATTTTCTTTTATGTTTAAGGTACAAGCAGGATCAAAAAACATTAAGATTTCAAGTGAATTAGTCCTAACCAAACACGCCTTATGCAAAGTTCAATAGCTAGATATCTCTATAACTTTACTTGGAGCTTTGAATATGTCATCCACAATAGCATCTTTACCACCATCAAACTATATAAACTGCTCGGTTTCACTCTCACCACTTTGTACTGCTTTCTCCTTCCAGTAATGGTTCAACAAATAACAATAGATATATTAGTAAACATGTTAATACGGGAAGGCCCATGATAAATACGATGATGTTGGTGCCTTTCATTTTTCAATAGGGTAAAAATTCATATTTTAAAATCTTTAGGGAATTATTCCATATAGTGTAGATTTTTTGGTAGAAGTTTCTTGATTTAACTTTTAGAGTAAATACACTGTTTACCCCCTGAACTTTGGCCCGATTGACAGACTGCCCCCCAAAGTTTAAAATGCGACTAGTTGCCCCCTAAACTTTAACTTCGTGTCTCGTTAGTCCTTTTTGCTGTTTTTCGTCCAAATTTTCCGTTAAGTCGCAGCGTGCATTACACGCGCGCGTGGATTAGTTGCCCCCTACTTTTTGCCCCCTAAAGTTTTAATTTCGTGACTAGTTGCCCCCCCCCCCCCCCAGTTTTTTTTTTTAATTTTTAATTATATCCTTTTTTTAAAGATGAGTATTTTGGGTATTTTACACTTCTTCTTCTTTAATGGAGAAAGTTTGATAAAAAAAAAATCTTCATGAATAAACTCTTCATTAATTTCATACCCTTTTTTCTTTAAATTCTTCTTCCAATATTCATTAAACTTGACATCCAATATTCAAAACGCAAGATCTTTTCGTTTTACTTTTGTAATTCGAGTCAAGGTTTTTGCTACAATACATTGTACAGTTGGTATTGATTCTTGATATTGTCAACCTAAACGTGAACATGTTATGTTTCATTATATCAATTTTTGCAAAACCAATGGGAGACCCAAAAAAAGTCACGATTTTTATCAAATTTTTAATCTATTCTTTCTGGTATTGATTTTCAATTAAATGAATGATATATTCAAGAAAAATATACAAAAATTAAAGAAGAAAAGTAGAAAAATTACAGATCTAAGTGAGAAAATGGAAAACTTTCGATGTTGGGTATTGTTACAAAACCGTACCTGGCGACAATGAATCTGAGAGATCACGAAGCAAAGAAAATGGGGTAGCTGTTGCTAACGTGCGCCAGGAAGACCGATAGGGAGAAAGGAAGAAGATGACACTGGATTTTTGTATTAATTATAGCTTAATTTAGAAGCTCGTAGTGGTGATCTAAGGCTTGAAGATTTAAAGATTTGAAGATTTGAAGATTCGAAGATTTAAAGATTTAAAGATTTGAAGATTTAAAGATTTGAAGATTTAAAGCTTTGAAGCTTTGAAGCTTTAATCATGGAGAAGAAGCTTTGGAGAAGAAGATCATGGAGAAGAAGCTTTGAAATACCAAATTTGTCCCTGTTAAAATGATTTTTTAAATAATTAATTCTGGAAAAAAAAATCAGGGGGCAACGAGTCAAAATAATTCTGAAAAAAAAAAGTTCAGGGGGCAACGAGTCACGAAGTTAAAGTTTAGGGGGCAACGAGTCACGAGTTAACGGCGCGTGGCACCCATGCTGCGAGTTAACGGAAAAAATTGACGGAAAATGGTCACAAGGGGCATCGGGTCACGAAGTTAAAGTTTAGGGGGCAACTAGTCGCATTTTAAACTTCGGGGGGCAGTCTGTCAATCGGGCCAAAGTTCAGGGGGTAAACAGTGTATTTACTCTAACTTTTATATAGGATATAACGAATGTTTTCTCTAATTAATGTTACGATATGTTTTTAATGAAAAATAAATAAATCAAAGGTAGGATGATGATAGCTAGGAAGTACTCCATAAATTTAGAGATAATATTAGGGGTAGTCTTTCTAATTTTCCTTTTTTTATTTTCTTTTACGAGAAAGGTAAAAATATCACACTTCCCATGTTATTTTTGTCGGAAATACTTCATGTACTCAGATAATTCTAATAGTTTTAAAAAATCCTTCATTTGTTAATCTCTTATATTGATTGTATATCGTCTAAAGATTCTTAAGTTATGTTTCATTAGAAGAAATAGTCTCAGAGCCGGCCCATTGCAAAACCCGTGAGGTGGCTGCTTTGGGCCTCCGATATTTGGTCGAGTTATAAGGAGGCAAATCTTAAAATCTCCAGTCAGCGCATATATATAGTGGTACATCTAGTTTATTCGAACATTGTCATGAATTTTTTTGAAATTTTATGATATAATTTTTTTGTTGCAAATTTAGTTATCAGTATAAAAGGTATTAAAAATTTATAGAAGTAAAAAACAAGTTATAGTTTTGTTAAAGTATAAGCATATAAAATATTTAATCAACTAGTTGAATTATTTAATTACAAATTTGTTTCTCTGTGTTACAAATTGTCCAAATTTTTATCGTTGTTTTAGGTAGCAAAAAAGGTAGGGTTAAATGAGTTTTCGTGGATTCAAACACCTATCACTAGGGCTGCAAACGAACCGAACCGAGCCGAGCTTCAGCTTTCTTGAGTTTGTTTGCTAATATTTTATCGAGCTTGAGCTTGGTTTGAGTTTGAAACGAAACGAGCCGAACCAAGCTTTAGCTTTCTCGAGCTTGGTTCGTTAACTAACGAGCCGAACTCAAACAAATTCTTACCGAACTCAAACTCGAGCCCTTGGTGAGAGTATCGGTTCATTTGCAGCTCCAGATACTAGTAGTATATTTATTAGATATTAAAAAAAATTACTTCTTAGATATAAAATATTTTAGTTATGATTAATTACATATACAAAAGTTTTACATAGTTTTGACTTTTTATATATATACATATATAATTTTTAATTGAATATATCTACCAAGCCTATTAACGAGCTCTTAAAGAACCCTTACCAAACTGTTCACGAGCTTAACGAGTCGAGCTTATATAGGTTTGAGTTTGTCTCGTTTAGTAAACGAGCCTGAATTTAAAGCTTGAGCTTGGCTTGTTTAACTAACGAGCCGAACTCAAACAAACCCTTAGCGAACTCAAACTAGAGCCCTTGGTGAGAGTATCGGTTCATTTGCAGCCCTACCTATCACACTTTGACCAAAAAAAAAAAAAAAAACACCTATCACACAAACTAAACAAGTTGGAAATTATCATTTAAAAAATTGATATGATTTCATTTAACTCGGATTCAATTTTAACAATTTATAATTTTAATAATTTAAGACATTTAATACCAAAACAATTTATTCGGACAATATAAATTTATTTATGTATAACATTTAATATATTTTTTAATTTTTTTAATGTATTATATTTTATAAATCTTAATATTTATATTTTATTTTATAGTCTGATGTAGTATCTCATTTTCTTCATATTTTTAGTGATAACTTTTAAGATTTTAGCAAAATTGAATTATATATCACCGTATATGTCAATTTTACTATAATTTCAACGTATTTATAATGATATAAAAACTGAGATGACACATAATAAATTTATTCCTATTGCAAAGGCGAAACAAAAAGTGTTTTGACATTTTAAATTTTATATCAGTAAATTGGCAAGAAAAAAATATAAAGGGCCCCTTTTGAAAGTTCTCTTTGGATCCCAAAAATGTCAATGAATATACTTATGTCAAAAAAAAAAAAAAAAGATGACTCATTCAATGAAACTAAGGTGCAAATATTTTAAAATTATGTATTATAAATCGTACAAAAAATTTGAACATTAATTACAAAAAAAATTTGTCGCGACATCGCTTTAAGCCTCTTATTACCCAATCAAATACTTGGTGAAATGAATTTTTACCAAGACATCTTCACATATGGAAAATCATCAAGTATCTTTTAAATATCTTTGAGGAGATGACTAACTTTTCAGCTATAGTTAAGTCTTTATAGCTTCATAAAGTGCTTCTTATCCAATTCAATGGATTTGCACGAGAAATTTTGGTCCTTAACCAAGAAATTGGCACTTCATAGGTCTGCATATTCAACTTCAAAGATGGTATAACTTGGGTAGGGAAACGTTCATCACTTACTCAATTGCAAAATATGGATCCCACTATTGGGAGTACTCTTATTCTTGCACAAGAACGTTTCTAAAAAAGGAAAAAGTTACTAGAGTAATACGAGTTTTAAAAAAGGAGACTTTTCTACAGTGTTTTAAGGATCCTGGGAAATAGTTTTGAAGGACATAAGAAAAATAATGTATTTTTACTAGAATTTCCTTACAGTATATATAAGATAAGAATGAAACCCTATCATGCATAATATTAATGAAAGAATCATAAATCATAAAATAAATAAGAATCCTTAATGACTCATGATGGGTTGTTGAATTCATGATTTCCATACCTTTGTGTGTGATGATTGCCTCGCTAACATTCAGAATTTTCAATAACCTTCTTACTTCGAGTTGTTGTCTTGAGAGAGTTTATTCTACCATATGACCAATATTTTTATTATTCAAGTTATAAGTTTTGAATGATACTCTAACTTAACTATAATAGTAGCCCTCATATATTATTCTAAGAGTTCGTAAGCAATTGTACCTAGTAATTTTCCAATTACAAACTATAATTTAAGTGTTCCCCTATCGCTTAATATATTGGCGGATGACCTTGCTAGAGCGTCTAGGTAGAACATATGAATAGAACTAACTATATAGTTGTTTTTAAGCATAATATCTCAAATGGAATGCCAGATCGTGCAAGAATTGATTGACTTTGTGGACCAATGATGTCTTTTTTTACTTTGTATGTGTTTCTTTTCTAAGTTAATGATACTCCTTATGTTTCACAAATAATGTCCACTTAGTTTTTCACACATATTAAGAAACATAATAATTTCATTCACCATTACAAAAATACCAATTATAACGTGTCTAGATATTTTAAACATGTATTTGAAATATAAATTTTAATATTTTAATCAGGATAAAAGTAGAAAAAGTTGGAAAACAGTGTTGAAATCTTAAGTGAACAATAATTTTAGAACACCACTTTTAGTAACTGGACATTATTTGTGGAATAAAAGAAGTATTTGTTCACCCGACCAATGTATATATGTGTATGTGTAACTAGTTTTATTAATATCTTTGATAGTAATATTGACTTGGGTACCTCTTAGTCATTAAAGATTACTCTAACCATTAGAGTAACTACAAATATTGTGTAAGTAAAATTTAAGCACATATGAAGTAGTTGGGTAAATGATGATTTAAAAAAATAGCAGCGAAGTAGAACGTCATTATTTAAAAATAATTTTTTTACTGGGATTGGATCATACTGCTTCTTCTCTCTTCTTGCTTTCAAAAACACCCAACCCTAACCCTTTCTACAAGGTCATCTCCATGAAAATTTCCATCTTTCCATAAAGGCATATTTGTATTTTATTTGTTGTTGATATGTAGTTTATGTTTTTATTTTCTTTTTTCCCTTCCTCATTTTAGTTATGCTATGTTCCAATAGTGTGTATTTTTTCAACTTGTAGTTGTTGTGCCTTTCTCTTCTAGTTTAATGGCAGAGTCATTTACTTTGATGTGAACTCTGATGGATTTGTTAAATTTGATTATGTTGAAATGGACTGACATGGTTTTTTATGCGTGAGGTTTTTATTAATATAGTAGAGGGGAAAACGATAGATGGGTATTTATTATGCTCTCTTCTCGAGGATCGGGTCATTCATAGAGGTGTATATCTATAGTTTTAATCTAAACTGACATGGAAATTCATGTTCACAATAGTTGGCGGTTGTAAGGTTAGAGGTTGTGCAACAGTGGTTCAGTAGGTGATGGTCTTTCTCAGTGGTTCCTCTCTAGGTCTTGGTTTTTACAATAATGTATGTTCTTAATTTGAGGGGTTACTTGTGTTGCAAGATCTCCAAAACTATATGTTTGATTCATGGTGAGTGATGGTATCATATGTATGTTCAATTCTTGCGATTGATATGATAGAACCTGGGTTGTTAGTGTTTCTTGTTGTATAATTTTCACTTTTTGTTCTTGTAATGGGGTTTATGTAGTAATCTGGTATGTTATTATTTTACTTTAGGTTGATGTAGCTTTATTTGTGATGTGTCCTAATAATGTGGTGTAATTACCTATTAATTAGGACACATTAGGTCTATCTTATTGCGCTACTAAATGATCTTTAAGGATATTTACGTATATGAACCAATTCAACCCTAGATGAAGAAATATATATAAAGTGGATATGGTAGGAAGAAATGTAACCCTAAACCAGGTGAGCTAGCTCATCTGGCCAGTGCTCTGTCTCTCAAGTGAGAGGTACAGGGTTCGAATCCCGCAGGCGGCAGAAAGTTATTAAAGTTTGGAAAGCTCTCTCAAGTGAGAGGTACATGGTTCGAATCTCGCATGCGGAAGAAAGTTATTAAAGTTTGGAAAAGTTTCCAAGGTTCGAAATCCTCCCCAGAACATGGGCAACCTATTTCTGAATTGCCTGGAGGTATGGTTGGGGAGGCAGTCATATCTCCCGTGGGACTAGTCGGGTGTAAGCCCGGAACCCTTGTACGAAAAAAAAATGTAACCTAGCTCATCAAAATGGTGGATAAAAAACTATTTCTCCGACGTGGCCCATTAAGCTAAGATGTGGGTAACATACGAGTAACGAGCAGTTAGGAAGATAGTTATTAGTCAAGGGGAAACTCATAAAAAAACTACCCATAATTTTTTATATCTGATATAAGTAGAATGATTATATATGAAAAATACACCTCAAGTAATCAGTTATGTCAATACAACCTTGCAATTAAGATATATATAAATTGCAGTCTACTTTGTCAATTTCAATTATTATCTTTATCTGCTATTTATGTTTTGTCAGATAGACACCGTCTATAGGAAGCGATCAAATTTAGTACTCGTTGGGATACCACCATGGTAAAAGAAAGCGTAAGCTCAAAGTACGATGAAGGAGGGAATGGTATAGAAAACCACCACCAAGCCCGAGCTTCACTTATGGAACTCTTGATTGAAGTACCAACAGATTCAATCCACCGCAAAGTAAAAATATCAGAGGTTCTCCTACACCACTATGAAATCATGTTGCATAAACTATAAGTGGGCAACAAGGATATTTTTTCTAGAAAACTAAAGATATGGTGGATATTGAGGCAAGAATATCTATCCACCAACTAAACATCAAACCAGAAGCAAAGCCAAGCCTACAAAAATAAAGAAAATTCTCGTAAGATGATAACAATGTTATCAAAGAAGAAGTCGAAAGACTACTACAAGAAAAGTAATACGCATAACAAATAATCCAGATTTGGTTAGAAAATCCGGTGTTAGTGGTGAAACCCAATAAAAGCTAGAGAATATGCGTGGACTACACCAACCTCAACTGGACATATCCAAAAAACTACTTTGAATTACCAAAAATGGATCAGATGGTGGATGCTACCCCAGGGTATCCATTACTAACATTCATGGATACTTTCAAATGGTATAATAGAATAAGAATTCCCCCAGAAGACAATGAGAAGAAAGAATCATGACATAACAAGGTTTGTATTGCTATCGACTTATTCCCTTTGGCCTTATAAATACCGAGGCTACTTATTTTCTCTTTATTGTTTCGTTCGCTTTCGCAAGTTGTAACCCCCACCATCTATGATTCTCATTCGTTATCGTTTCAATAGCTTCCGCAAAAAAACAATCTCCTTTCTCTTAATCCTCTCATAGGATTTAAAGTCTTATTCCTCTTGTAGGAATCAAAATCTTATTCCTCTTGTAGGAATCGAAAAAATTAATCCTCTCGTAGAATTCGATATTGGTGGTCCTTTGTGTGTTCTAAATAAATGCAAATAATAATCGAACCACAACCGCAAGTGTACGGTTGTCCCAAGTAGTAATTCTGATAATCAGATTCGTTCCAAGGACGGATGGTTGATCACAATGTTTATGCAAATAGCGATTGATGCACTTATGAAAATGAAAGAGGATAAATTGTTTGTTTTGGTTTTGTTTATTATAACTAAATGAAAGTTAAAATAATAATGCAAGTAAAAGATAAGACGCAAGTAAAATGTATGAAAACGCAATATGAGATGTAGTACTTGAGAACGCAAGGATCCTCCTAATTTTACTTTCTAACTTATGTTGTTTAAGGGTTAAATCAGTCAATTACAATGGTCGGGATTCTAATATCCTTATACCCCCGTCAGGGTGGACTATAAGGCGATCCTAAAGTGTCACTAGTCCCGTCAGGGTAAATATGATCCACCGTTGGATGATTAAGATTTATTACCACATTGGCCCTAGGATTAACTAAGTTCGTCAGAATCAATAGTTTTTATCCTAGATTGAACAATTATTTCTGTACCTAAACCCCCCGTCAGGATGATCCATACGCCACATATATGGAATAGCTTAGATACTAATACCTAATTTTAGTTCGCGACTCTAAAATCAGTAAACATTCACAAATTGTCGAAAAGAGTAAAAGCCCTAATTTAATTTAATTCAATAAAAACCCAAATTCAACATTCGTTATAATAATAAAATCAAGATTCACCCATTGTTTTGTTCTCAAGCACTAATGGAAATTTAGCTCATATTAAAATTAAAAACAAAATAAAAAGAAATGGAATTCATATTCGTTACAAAATTAAACTATAAGAAAAACCTAATTTTCGGAATCAGAATGACTACGAACGGAGCTATAGACCCACTCCAGCTCTTGTAGCTTCTCCTTTCTTCCTGCTGTAGCTTCTCTGGTGTTTTTTTTAATCTTGTGGAAAGTGAATTGTGTTTAAAATAAGAGTCCAGACCTCCTTTTATAGTTAAAAATTCGGACTAGGGCTTGGACCAGAAAATAAAGCCTAATTAAATGTCCAAGCCCACTTTCTAAGCCCAAAATCCCGTAACTGATGACAGGCCTTCACTAAAACTGCTTTTCCCGATGCGTTACAACTCCGATTGACCTCATTCCAGTTGCTAAAGTTCCGTACTTCGATAAGGAATGTTTTCTCTTCAAAGGTCAGCGGCTCAATCAGCTCTTAAGTACCTCGAAAACAGCAATCAAGGGCCTGGAAAATGGATTTTCAGCTCTAAAATAAAATCTTCGGGATTTCTCTTCAAGTCTTGACTCTATCTTTTGATCTTTGACTTTATCTTCGGATTCCTTTCCTAGCTAACATCTAAAAACCTGTAAACTTTACACTAAAAATACCAATATTACGCGCAAAAGTTTAATAATTCAAAAATGCTAGAAATAAAAAGGGAAATCCGAATTATTGCATATTTCATTCAAAAGTCTATCGAATTAATTAAATAAACACCAAAAATGATGTCTCCTAAGGGTCTAAAATAAGAACAATTAGGGAGACATCAAGACCCCCAACTCAAACCTTTGTCGTCCCGACAAAGCAAAACAAAATAAAACGAGGGGTAGAAGCAAACGTATAAACACATAGAAGCTAGCAAATAAACCCTAAAGCAATTCCTAAGATAAATCTCATATAGCAAACTTTAAAAATTAACATCTACATACACTAATCATGCAACATCAAACATAAATAATCTCAATCATAAAATTAAAGTCGCAATGCTTGAAGGTTACACTTGTACTCATCTCTGTATGATGGCTATAGGGTGGTCATTAATCCTACCTCGCTTTGAACGCTCCACCTAGTGTATTCCCTATCAACAGAATAATAAATTCACTATGCACTTAGGAATCACGAGGTCTTTACGGTTATAATAATGGCTTAAGGACGGTATGGATAAATATTTGGTAAATTTGAAGTGAGCTTTTGGCTCTCTCCTCACTTACCATCAACAATGTCCTCGAACTTGAGTTAACGCTCAAAAAGATGTTCTCACTCACCCATATACGCAACAATTTAGCGTCCCATGTCTACCCACTATAAATAAGATGATTTTCAGAAAATTCCACTTTGCCGGATGTTTTATTCATTCATATTTTTCTTTTTCTTTTTTTTTTTTTTTTTTTTTTTTGTACAGAAGCAAACCGGGTTCCCGGTTTTGATGGATCCGGGTTCCCGGATCCTACTGTATGAATTTTCAAATTTCTTCATTTTTTTTTTCATGTTTCTTCATTCCCGGCAAAGGGTTACAAGTATATATCATCTGCAATTGTGTTACAATACAAAACACATCGATCCCTACCCATTTAATTCCCCATATGTGGTCCCACCACCCCAAACTCAAGCTCGAGACATGTCTCAGGATTGTGATTCAAGTGCGGGTCATATGGTCATGCCTAATAATCTAAGGGATAATGGCTTATATCGTGGCTACAAAGAAAAGGCTACATGCTCAAAGTGGGCTAAGACGGATAATAATTAATACAAGGGATAGAAGGCTAAAAAGGCACAAATGGCTAATAAAGAACTGCCCCTATCATTTTCCTAAGTACATAGCTTGTCTTTAGTTCATATCTAGGTGGGTTCTCTACTAATTAGGATTTCACGTTCTACACACCAAACATATTCCTTGAGTACAAGCTTACTTCATTTGCATTGTTAATTAATTTTTCCTATCAATTACCTATGTTCGCATGCAATTGTAAGTGCGTTTTATATCAATCCCTAAAGTCCACTATTTACTATCATAGATTTATCAAAAGTATGCTTAAAGGGATATTTAAAAATTTCTACAGTCAAACGCAACTCCGAAAATTCTTTTATTGAAAGCAAATAAAGCAAATAACACATAAAAATTGGGATGAGGCAACGAACCCCACCCCAAACTCAAAAATGAGTCGTGTCCCCACGACTCGAAAAGACTCAATAAAGCATTTAAACTAATATACACTAAGAGGAAAGTTTAGAAAACGTATCTTAGCCAGCGCGAGGCTGGTTATCGGTGTTGCGTTCTGGACCTTTATCTCGCGTAACAGCATCATAAATCGCGTTTTGAAGTGTATTTACGCCTAGGATTAAATTTCGAAGCAGGTCCAATTCTTTTGTAACGTTTCCCAAGGTAGCAATCATCCTCTCCTGATTCTCTTCCAACACCTGAATCTTCGCTTCCAACTCAGGTACAGTTTTCGCTTTCTTTGATTGAGGAGTTCTTGGACTTCTTGTAGCTCGTGTTGCTTCTTCATGGATGTTCTTGATTGTGCTCAAAGCTATACTCACACCAACTAAAACAGTATCAATATCTGCGTCCTTACGCGGAATCTTTGCGTCTAAACACAACTGAGTAATAGTACAAGGAAACTTCAGATTTTGTTGTTTCATTGGTGATTTCGCGAACTCCATGATTGTATCATAAATGATCTTAGCAACATCAAATGGTTTCTCCTCCAAAATACACTTAATAACAAATATGTGCTCTTTCTTCAACTCGGAAGTGTGTTTAATACCAAAGAAAGTGGGTATTATGAAACGAGACCAAACCTTCGCACGAGGTGTCAAACTACTGCTGTAAAACTGTCCAGGATACCTTTCACCTTCAGGAATTGGGCTAGTCCCATTAATAAGCACGGTCCCCCAAAGGGATTCAAAATCAAACGAAGGGTCATTAAGAGTTTCTTGGAAGGGGCATGTTCCAGAAAAGTTGGGTAGTTTCAATGATTTCCGAATACGTTCAATAGAGAAAGGAACTACCTTTTTGCGGATATCAATGGCATCATGTGAGGTAGCTAAACCTTCGTAAAATTCTCGCACAAAAGTAGGAATAAACTCAAGCTTCCTTTCTTGTAACTCTTTCCAACCAAACTTAGCACATGTCACAGCATATTCCTTGTAATCACTACTCATAATACCCTTAGGAAAATTCGTCTCCTCACCAAATTTCAAAAATTCAATTCTTTAACGAACCTGAGTATTCCAACAAGTGTAAACCCTCTTAGGTTTGTGGGCCCACATCTTCATACGCGGGGGTTTTTGAATAGTTGCTTCCGGAATCTCTTGTTCAGTTTCCTTCTCAATGTTCTTCGCAATTTCCTCTTCTGGTTCCATCTCACTTTCAATCTCATCAATCAATCTCCTCTTTAGACCTGTGATTTCTTTTCTGTTAGAATCAAGCTTAACTTCGTTAATTTTTCGTTTAGGACGCGAATCAGGAATCTCAATAGCTTGTTCTTGTGAACCACCAATGGTGGTCTTTCTTCTAGGAGCAGTTCTTCGAAAATCACCGGTTCTGTTAGTCATCTCTTTTCACCCCAAACTCAAAACTTCAAATAATGAAAAACTTAGAGAAAAAGTTTAGAATTTTGATGTTTCGAGGCTTAGGAATTGAAGAACTAGGGTGAATATGAGATGGGTCTTGATTAATTTGAATGGGAGAAGAAAGAATTGGGTTTTAGTTTAGGATTTGATGAAGAAGAATCTTGGGAAAAACTAAGGATTTGATGTTATTTTGGAGAGGAGGTGAGTTGATCTTATGTTTTTGTGGTGAAAGAGGGTAGGATTTGATGATATATAGTGTTTTGGTAGATGAATTTCGTAGGTGGGGAGGCTATTGGTGCGTTTTAGGTAAATACTTGCAAAAGAGGCTAAGAAACTAGGTTAAAACACCTCAAAACCGCCTCTCACAGCTTCCAAACCGGGTTCCCGGTTTTGGCAAACCGGGTTCCCGGTTCCGCGTCGCTGTGACGGCGCGGAAAAATAATTGTGGACTTTTTTTTTTTTTTTTTTTTTTTTTTTTTTTCAAAACGCACCAAAACGCTGGATCCCAAGACGCTGGGTCAGGGATTTTGCTCGCCGAAACCGGGTACCCGGTTCTGTGGAATGCGGGTTCCCGGATTTTCTCGATGGCGCGAGTCAAAACGCGCCAAAACGCAGCACGTCAAGACGCTGGACCAGAGAATTTCACCATCAGCAGCTCCGAAACCGGGTACCCGGTTCTGCCAAATGCGGGTACCCGGATTTGTGTCGATGGCGCGAATCAAAACGCACGAAAACGCAAGCCACCAAGACGCTGGGTCAGGGAATTTCAGAAATTACAGCACCAAAACCGGGTACCCGGTTCTGTGGAATGCGGGTTCCCGGTTTCTCCTGGACATCCAACCTCTTTTTCTTCTGTTTTCGCCAAATCGACCCAAAACTCAAGTCCTTTTTACCCCTGAAATCATCAAATACAACTACCCTTCCTCATTTCTTAATAAAAACAATAAAATTACGAAAATCAAACTAATCTAAATTGCAAAAATAGAAAAACTCAGCTAATATACAAGTAATTGGCTTTTGTTTAACGTCGTTAAGCTCGACGGGTTACCTCACGCTACTAAGGATTCTCGCGGAGGTACATGACCTCCCCGGGATGTGGATCTTCCGCGCGATTGGTATCTTCACCTCCATGGTATATCTTTAGTCTGTGACCGTTAACCATAAAGGTACGGTTCTCTAGCGGATGTTCTATTTCTATCGCCCCATGAGGTGTAACTTTGGTCACAATGTATGGACCTGACCACTTAGATCTTAACTTACCCGGAAAATTGCTGAACTTTGAATTATACTTTAATACTTTTTGCCCCACTTCAAAGTTCTTTGGACGAATTCGATTGTCATGCCATTTCTTTGTATTTTCTTTGTAAAGTTTAGCATTTTCATAAGCATGAAATCGGAATTCGTCAAGTTCATTAAGCTTCATCATACGATTCTTTCCGGCTAAGATAGGATCTAAGTTCAACTGCGCAATCGCCCAATAGGCACCCATTTCAAGCTCTAAAGGTAAGTGACAAGCCTTACCATACACCATACGATAGGGAGATGCACCAACTGGAGTCTTAAACGCAGTACGATAGGCCCACAATGCATCATCTAACTTCATTGACCAATCTTTTCTTGTAGGACCAACGGTTTTCTCTAGGATTGACTTGACTTCACGGTTCGAAACTTCAGCTTGACCATTGGATTGTGGATGGTATGCAGTAGATACACGGTGTCTAACTCCATATTTCTCTAGAACGGTCTTCAGATATTTATTAACGAAATGAGATCCTCCATCGCTAATAATCACTCTAGGTGTGCCATGTCTAGTGAAAATATGTGATTTCAAGAACTTGATCACCACTCGTGAATCATTGGTAGGTAAAGCCACCGCTTCTACCCACTTAGATACATAATCAACAGCTAATAAGATAAAGAGGTTACCATTTGAAGGGACGAAAGGACCCATAAAGTCTATGCCCCAAACATCGAATATCTCAACCTCTAACACATTATTACGTGGCATCTCATCCCTCTTAGATATGTTTCCGGTAAACTGGCATCTCGAACATTTCTTAACATATTCATGGCAATCTTTAATAAGAGAAGGCCAGTAAAAACCTGATTGAAATACCTTCGCAGCAGTTCTATCTCCCTTAAAATGTCCGCCATATAAAGAATCATGGCATCCGGCTATAATGGCTTGAGTCTCTTCCCTTGCTACACATCTTCGTATCATTTGGTCAGCACAAACTTTGTAGAGGTAGGGATCCTCCCAAAAGAACTATCTTGCCCGATGAGCTAACCTCTTTCTTTCTTGATAAGTAGAACCTTCAGGAAAAACACCACTCACCACTAAATTTGCAATATCTGCATACCACGGAGCCTCATAATCTCGGACAACGAATAAACTCTCATCAGGAAACTCTTCTCTAACTGCTTCAGTACCACTATTCATCTCTGAACCCTCTAAACGCGATAGATGATCTGCAACCTGATTCTCACAACCCTTTCTATCTTTGATCTCTAAATCGAACTCTTGAAGCAATAACACCCATCTGATTAACCTTGGTTTTGCATCTTTCTTCTCCATGAGAAATCTGATCGCGGAATGATCTGTATAAACAATAACTTTCGCTCCAAGAAGATAAGAGCGAAATTTATCAAACGAATAGACAACTGCTAGCAACTCCTTTTCTGTAACTGTGTAATTAATCTGAGCACCACTAAAAGTTTTACTAGCATAGTAAATTGAATGAAAAACTTTCTCTTTTCTCTGTCCCAATACAGCTCCCATACATAAATCACTCGCATCACACATAACCTCAAACGGTAAATTCCAATCTGGAGGTAACACTATAGGAGCAGAAATGAGTTTTTCCTTGATTGCTTTGAAGGCCGCTAAACAAGCTTCATCAAAAAGGAATTTGCAATCCTTTTCGAGTAAGTTGCATAACGGTTTAGCAATCTTAGAAAAATCCTTAATAAAACGCCTATAAAAACCAGCATGACCAAGAAAACTCCTTACCCCTTTAACAGAAACAGGAGGGGGAAGAGTTTTAATTACCTCTATCTTTGCTCTATCAACCTCTAAACCAGCACTCGAAACTTTGTGACCCAGAACAATACCTTCGCGAACCATGAAGTGACACTTCTCCCAGTTGAGCACCAAATCTGTTTCCTTGCATCTCACTAACACTTTCTCCAAGTTATCCAAACATATATCAAAATCATCACCAAACACGGAGAAATCATCCATGAACACTTCAAGGAAATTATCTATCATGTCCCAGAAGATGGCCATCATACACCTTTGAAAAGTAGCGGGAGCGTTACACAATCCAAATGGCATCCTGCGATATGCAAAAGTACCAAATGGGCACGTAAAGGTAGTCTTATGTTGATCTTCTGGGGCCACGTAAATCTGATTGTACCCGGAGTAACCGTCCAGGAAACAATAATATTCTCTTCCGTCTAATTTGTCTAACATCTGATCAATGAAGGGCAAAGGGAAATGATCTTTTCTGGTGGCCTTATTCAGCTTTCTGTAATCCATGCAAACTCTCCATCCAACTACCGTTCTTGAAGGAATCGCTTCGTTTTTATCGTTAAGAATTGTTGTTATTCCTCCCTTCTTCGGTACACACTGAACCGGACTCACCCATTCACTACTCGAAATGGGATAAATAATCCCCGCATCTAAAAGCTTGATCACCTCTTTCTTCACCACATCCTTCATAGCGGGCATTAGTCTTCTCTGACCTTCAACTGAGCGTGCATTAGCGTCTTCAAGTATAATTTTGTGTTGACAATAGGATGGACTAATGCCTTTGATATCGGCAATTGTCCAACCTATTGCTTCTTTGTTGGCTCTTAACACACGCAACAGTTTATCTTCTTGAGGACCTGTTAAATTAGCTGAAACAATAACAGGTAGAGTTTCATTAGTACCCAAATAAGCATACCTCAAGTGTGCTGGCAACGGTTTTTCTTCCAACTCCGGAGGAGATTCAATTGAAGGTTTCTTTTTGGGAATAATCTCCCCCGGTTCTCTCACAGGTTCATAGGCAAGACGCCTATACTTTGGATTTTCAGAATTGAGAGCTGCCACTGTTTCTGTCAGCTCCTCCATCATCTCAGGTGAATCTAATGTCAAAGCAGCCTGCAAGATATCATCAAAATTTAAACAATTAAATACCTCTTGCGATGCTTGCTCTACTGCATCCATTCTGAAGCAATCTTCCTGAGAATCTGGGAATTTCATAGCTCGAAATACATTGAATTTAACTTCCTCAACAGGAAATATAAGTGTACCTGCCTTAACAAGGACATCCTCAATACGGCCTTCAGGATGAGCAAGGGACCTGTCCGCCATTTGCAAGACCATAGAGGTAGGTCTTGCGTTTCCAATTTTAAGCTTATCAAAGACTGACTTGGGCATCAAGTTGATGCTTGCCCCCAAATCGCATAGTGCCTTTCCCTTCCATTCTTCTCCAATTGATATGGGAATCGTGAAACTCCCCAGATCAACTAACTTCGGAGGTAATTTACTCTGACAAATCGCACTACACTCTTCAGGAAGGCCAATCATCTCATTATCACAGTAGGGCCTTTTGTTAGTGAGGGCCCTCTTTAAAAACTTCGTATACTTAGGAATATCTCGAATCGCCTCAAGTAACGGAATATTAATACTTAGACCCCTTACCCTATTAAAGAATTTCTGAAAATCACCCAAGTCACCCTTTTTCTGAACTCGTGATGGAAACGGTGGTGGAGGGCGATTGCTCACAATTTCATCTCTCTTTTTCGGGATTTCTCTTGGTCTTTCTATTTCTTCAACCTCACTATCTTTCTCATTCTCTTTCTCTTTCTCACCCCCTTCCTTTTCTTTTCTTGGAACTTCTTTCTCTTTCATAACGGGAAAAGGAGGTGGAAGGAGGTTCTTACCACTTCTTAATGTAACAGCCTTGCAATCTTCACGTTGTGTTGGATTTTCCGTATCGCTTGGAAGTTGTCCTTGTGGACGTTGATTGAGCTGTTTACTGATTTGACTCAGCTGATTCTGGAACATCTTCATATTTGCTTCAGCTGCATTTTGTCTTTCTATTGCAGCGTTCTGACGTTCTATTGCTGCGTTCTGACGTTCCATCGCTTGTGCTTGTAGAGCAATCAAATTTTCAACAGTTTTCTGAAGGGTGAGTACCCCTTCTTGTGGATGTGCAGGTAAAGCTTTCTGGTTTAGCGTTTCATCGTAAGTATTCTGAGGAGCTTGTCTGGGTACATAAGTATTCTGATTCTGTCCTCCTTGATAATTGTTTTGTGGTCTAGGATTATAGTTATTACCTTGGGGACGCGGCTGATACGCATATGTAGGATTGGCTGCCCCATTAGGATTCGAATATTGAAACCCAGGATGGTTTCTGTTAGGTTGATATCCATTACCACTCGAATTAAAATTACCTCTGTTGGACATAAACATCACTGATTCTTGATTATTCGGACAATTCTCTTCATCATGATCATCAACTCTACAAATTGAACACATATAAACCTCTTGTGCAGCTTGCACAGCTACTTTCTTACCCGAAAATCCTTCTTTTACAGCTAAAGTAAGCTGCTTCAATTGTTGTTCCAAAGTGTTTTGAATCTTCGTTTCAAAGGTAGCAAATTTCTCTTCTATGTCAACATTATTAACACCCTTAACAGGTGTTCTCACTGATTTCCAACCAACTTCGTTCTTGACTGTTCGTTCTAAAATAATTTTGGCATGAGCTGGTTGAACTTGAAGGAAACCTGCACCACATAACGTATCTAACTTTTCTCTCGAATTCCCATCAAGGCCTCTATAAAAGATCTTAAGTTGTTGTTGTTCTGAATAGCCGTGATTGGGAACCTTACGCAAACACATCTGAAATCTTGTCCAACTCTTACCCAAAGTTTCATCATATTCTTGACGAAAATGCGTCAACTCTAATTCAGCATCTAACCTCATGTTACTTGGGTAATACCTGTCAAAGAAAGCAATCTCTAATTGGTCCCAATTAGTAATCTTCGTAGGATCTTGCGTATCGTGCCATTCACTTGCTCCCTCAGTAACAAAGAACTTAAAAGCAGCAAAATACATCTGTTCTCTCGAAACACCTTGTGTGATATAAGAATCACATATCTGTTTGAATTTCTGTACTGCCCTAAGAGGATCTTCTGATGGTCTACCACGAAAATTACCAAAATTCTGGAACTGAGCTAACATACCCGAATCTGGACGGAAACGCGGAACATTAATATCTGGAGCACCTACTCCTATAGCTGGAGCACGGAATGGAACTTCTGGAGGACCATTAGTAAACCACGGATCATGATTCATCACTATCTGGACTGGAGGATTAGGATTTTGTGGTTGAACTTGAGGAATAACGCCTGGAGCTAAAGGTTGGCCATTAGCATCTAACTGGCCTTGTCCATTCTGTTGACATTGAATAATGATATTCTCCATTCTGTTACTTAATTCTTCTACTTCTAAAGCTTCTCGTTCTCTTCTTCTTCTGTTCGCAAGTCTGATCAACGATTCTGGATTACTAAGGATCGGAGGTGTTGGCTCTAGATCCTTGAATAGCCTTCTTCGCATACACCAAACCTAAAAACCTGAAAAAGCTAACAAACAAAAAGCGTAAAACTGATAAAATAAAATAAATGCACTTATCACTAAAGGATAAACACCGTGGTCACACGCTACCGTCCCCGGCAGCGGCGCCAAAAACTTGGTGGTCCTTTGTGTGTTCTAAATAAATGCAAATAATAATCGAACCACAACCGCAAGTGTACGGTTGTCCCAAGTAGTAATTCTGATAATCAGATTCGTTCCAAGGACGGATGGTTGATCACAATGTTTATGCAAATAGCGATTGATGCACTTATGAAAATGAAAGAGGATAAATTGTTTGTTTTGGTTTTGTTTATTATAACTAAATGAAAGTTAAAATAATAATGCAAGTAAAAGATAAGACGCAAGTAAAATGTATGAAAACGCAATATGAGATGTAGTACTTGAGAACGCAAGGATCCTCCTAATTTTACTTTCTAACTTATGTTGTTTAAGGGTTAAATCAGTCAATTACAATGGTCGGGATTCTAATATCCTTATACCCCCGTCAGGGTGGACTATAAGGCGATCCTAAAGTGTCACTAGTCCCGTCAGGGTAAATATGATCCACCGTTGGATGATTAAGATTTATTACCACATTGGCCCTAGGATTAACTAAGTTCGTCAGAATCAATAGTTTTTATCCTAGATTGAACAATTATTTCTGTACCTAAACCCCCCGTCAGGATGATCCATACGCCACATATATGGAATAGCTTAGATACTAATACCTAATTTTAGTTCGCGACTCTAAAATCAGTAAACATTCACAAATTGTCGAAAAGAGTAAAAGCCCTAATTTAATTTAATTCAATAAAAACCCAAATTCAACATTCGTTATAATAATAAAATCAAGATTCACCCATTGTTTTGTTCTCAAGCACTAATGGAAATTTAGCTCATATTAAAATTAAAAACAAAATAAAAAGAAATGGAATTCATATTCGTTACAAAATTAAAATATAAGAAAAACCTAATTTTCGGAATCAGAATGACTACGAACGGAGCTATAGACCCACTCCAGCTCTTGTAGCTTCTCCTTTCTTCCTGCTGTAGCTTCTCTGGTGTTTTTTTTAATCTTGTGGAAAGTGAATTGTGTTTAAAATAAGAGTCCAGACCTCCTTTTATAGTTAAAAATTCGGACTAGGGCTTGGACCAGAAAATAAAGCCTAATTAAATGTCCAAGCCCACTTTCTAAGCCCAAAATCCCGTAACTGATGACAGGCCTTCACTAAAACTGCTTTTCCCGATGCGTTACAACTCCGATTGACCTCATTCCAGTTGCTAAAGTTCCGTACTTCGATAAGGAATGTTTTTCTCTTCAAAGGTCAGCGGCTCAATCAGCTCTTAAGTACCTCGAAAACAGCAATCAAGGGCCTGGAAAATGGATTTTCAGCTCTAAAATAAAATCTTCGGGATTTCTCTTCAAGTCTTGACTCTATCTTTTGATCTTTGACTTTATCTTCGGATTCCTTTCCTAGCTAACATCTAAAAACCTGTAAACTTTACACTAAAAATACCAATATTACGCGCAAAAGTTTAATAATTTAAAAATGCTAGAAATAAAAAGGGAAATCCGAATTATTGCATATTTCATTCAAAAGTCTATCGAATTAATTAAATAAACACCAAAAATGATGTCTCCTAAGGGTCTAAAATAAGAACAATTAGGGAGACATCAGATATCTCGTTAGGCCATCCAATGATCTTATCTCGGTAATTCACTCATCATTCGGTTTTTTGGTACCCAATTCTCATCGCTCTACGTCGACACCTCACCTAGACATCAAAATTCTAACAACGTGATGTCTCTATATTTCTGATATATTAATATATACTTGAGACATCATTTAAGGGTTATTTAATTATTTATTTTGGGATTTTCCCCATTTTTACACTTTCTTGTCTAGTTTTAGGTGTTTTGTATTTTATGAGATTTTGCGCGTAATTTGTGTGTTATATGTGTAGCACTTAAATATATGGAAGCTATTACACCTATTGAAACTGATTTGAAAAGGAAAATTAAAGGAAAAACCTTAGTCAAAGTAAAAAATGATAAGTTTGGATATATTAGGAAAGTAAAGAAGCTGCCAAAACTGCACATACGTCCACTAATTAATTTATTGTAGAAAAAGGTCTAGAATTAGGAAGATATTTTTATATGAGACGCTAGATATTTTCAATGCGGTCGTTTCCATATAAAGAACGTAAAGATCCGATAAGTAACAAAGGAGATATGACCAAATCAATATATGCTAAGGTTTATTCCTTCCTACAAGTTAGAATTACGAATTTTGGTAAGATCTGGACTCTTTAACATGGGAATTACTCCTAATTTCGACCAAGGGATTATATATACCCATTCCTACCTTAGATAAATCGTCCTTGGTCAGTCCTTAATCATAAAAAGACCAAGATGAAACTTACATCAAGAGAAGAGAAGACCAGAATGAGTTGGACAACCATTCATGCCTTTCCAATCCTTCAAATTTTAATTTATTTTCTTTCTTTATCTAGTATAAACTAATTATATTTAGCTTGAGATTAGCATATGGGTATGAACCCTAGACTTGTTTTATATCTATTTTAATTTGGGATGTCTTTTACATTTAATTGAAATTAGTGTTCCTATCTCTGTTTTTATGTGCTTTGAATTATTTCCAGCCCTAATCTTGATCACGTTTGGACTGTCTTAATAGTAGTTAGATGGTCACCCAGAAGGGGTGTCTAATTATTGAAACACCACATAACGTGTAGTGTGCGGTAGTGATCTGGAAAGGCTTGCCTAACTAGACAGTCATTAGGATTTAAGATTAGCCACCGATCGCTACACAGGATCCCCGTACCCAAGTCCCCTAGTAATTGTTAGGTCACCGCCTAAGTTCACCCAGAAGGGGATTGGGAGGAATATAGAATCCTGGCTATTGCATATAACACAATTTTCCCTTACATAAATAGGTTATAGCAAGGCTAGTGGGGATTACTTGCTAGATCTCGAGCTAAACTCTCATACTATCTTCTTCTCTTTGTTTATTTTCCTATCTTTATTTTAATTAGTTAATTGTTAGAGTCTTTGAAAGTCAAACAAATATTTTAGAGTCTTTTATTTTCAGCGTCTTATTCCTCTAACTTCTTTATTTGCACTTTATATTGCATAAGTTCTCTCTAACTTTCGGAGTCTCTGAGGAACGAATTCTACTTATCATTAAAACTTGCGTACGGTGAGTAATGTTCTTGGTTAGGGTGTTAGTGTCATCTTTATTTATTGTTATTTTATCATGCCCTAACCGTCACCAAATTTTTTACGCCGCTGCCGGGGACTACATCGTTAATCCTTGTGCATATATTTAGTGCTTTTATTTCAGTTAGTACTATTGTACGCCTTTTATTTTTAGTTTTGTCTATTTTAGGTTATTCAGATGGCAAGTCTGAAGAAACTTGATCTTCCCATCTAATTCAGAGTGCAACCTAGAGGAATCCGCACTCCAGAAATCTAAGACGCTAAATTTGGGCCTGATCCAGGCATGACTGAACAATTTTTGAGTTATGGCCGATTTATGGGTGTTGCACATCAGGATCCGTTTCGTTATATTAAAAAATTCATGCAGATCTGTGATGCCTATATCCTCAAAGGTGTTACACATGAACAGATGTACTACGTTATGTTCCGGTTCTTTTAAACCGGAAGTGAAAGTGATTGGTATGATTACCAACACCCTGATTTAATTCCAGATTGGGATCAACTCCAAGCAAAATTCATAGATTGATTCTCTCTGATTAGTAGACTCTTAAAAGATATGTTGGAATTAGAACAATTTATGCAAGAAGAAGGGGAAAGTGTTGGTGAATCATGGTTATGTTTTAACGAGAAGAAAGCGAGGTGTCCATTCCACGTCTCCTCACCCGAATATCAATTGATCATGTTCTATGGAGGACTCAACAGCGAGTCCAATGCAAAGGTAATTAATTTGGGAGATGGAAGTTTTGTGGTATTAGATCCAGAGAATGCTCGTATTATCATGGAAAGTGTTCTTGAAACTGGGAGAAGTTGACCAATAGAATCAAAAAAAGATACCCTATAAGATCTAAGGATCGAAGAATTAAACCAACATATCAAGGGATTACAAGAACAATCATGTTTAGAGAAAAGTTCAATAGCTCAAGTAAATCTAGTACACGCATGGAGGGTCCTAGGGTGTTATAAAATTAAATGCAAAAATAAAGGAACCACTTAACCGAAAGTGTACGGTTGTCCCAAGTAATATATGATAATCAAGTTCGTTCTTAGGTACGGATTAGGTTCAACCCAAATATCAGTCAAGTAGTAAGAATAATTTCTAAGCAGAAAATAAAAGATAAGAATTTTTGTTTGGTTTTTGTAAAATTAAAATTGCAAATAAAATAAAGACTAAAATTAAATTAACAAAAAGTAAATAAAGCAAATAAACGACTAACTTCAGATAAGAGAGATACTTGAGTCTCGCAAGGAATCCACTTAATCAATATAATCTATGCTTTGTTTAAGGGTAGAATTGGAATTATAATATTAGTCGGGACTCTAATATCTCCTAGCCCCCTGTCAGGTGGACCTAGAAGCTATCCTAAATATTATAAACACATGTATGGTCGAATATATCTCTTCGGATGATATGATTTTACCTCTTTGGCTATGTAACTAGTTAAGCCTGTCGGTCAATAACGGACATTACACGGGTAATACCTAGATCTGTATTCAAACCCCCCTGTCTGATGATCACTTCGCCACTAAAGTGAATAGCCCAAATACTAGAAGCTAATTCTAGTTGTTCCTAAAAGAATTAGTAATGAAAACAAAGTAATATCCAATATATAAAACTCAATCCTATTTAAATCAAAACAATCCCAAATTCAAAACATAGATTAATTAATTAAGGTTCATCCCTTTAATGCGATTCTCAAGTATAAAGAAATTTAGCTCATAAGAGAATTAAAGACTAACATAAAAGAAAAGGAATTCATATTCAATTACAAGAAAGAAATAAATAACCTAAAGGGTTGAATGACTATTGTTGGAAGAACAGGATTCCTCCAGCTTCTAGCTTCTTCTCTCCTTCGTGCTCTGACTTGAAAACCTTAAGCCTCTTGTTTAATTCTCTGAAGTGTGTGAAAGTAGGAGGTTAAGGGGTGTATTTATAGGTGTTGGAGGACCCTAGGTCGAATTTTCTTGGAGTGGAAGACAAGTTAAGGACTCTTAAATTCGTAGCCCTAAATTCTAGGAAAGGTAAGATTTTGCTGCTGATTTGATTTGGTCATATCTTTTTCGATACTTATCCGTTTGAGAAGTTCCAATATATGAAACTGCTTGTCTTGGAAAGAGCTTTCTATTGGTGCAGACCACTCGTCCAGATTCCTAGCCAATCATGAGTTATGAATTAATCTTTAAAACGTGGCTGGAATTTCAGATTCACAAGGTAGCTTTATCTTTTCCTTCTTTGAATATATCTTTCCTAAATCTTCTTATTTCCATGTAAATCTTCTTTCCTTTAATCCTTTATCTTGACTTGGTCTCTAAGCAATTACCATATATCTTTTAAAGCTTCACAATAAATAAATAATTAAACCGCATATGCTTAGAAAGAATAAATCAATAAATCAAGAAAACGAAATAGGAAAGTGTACTCTAAAAATAGAAACTCGAGTAAAAATCATTTCCTAACACTCTAAAATAAACTAAGACTTTATTCTCACTTCTTCTCCTTGGATTGGTCTTTCGTGAATTTCAAGAACCAATTAACTTTGCATTAAAAATAGTCAAATTTACGCACAAAAGCTCAGATTCTGCAAATAGTTAATTTCCAAAGGGAGGAAGTGCAATATGATCAATTAAGCCTAAGAGTCTATCAAATAAGTCATTTATTCACCTAAAAGGATGTCTCCAAGGGGCTAATAATTAGAACAGATAGGGAGACATCAAAGCATTACCTTCATGTCCTGGTTGTTGAGAAAGAATCATTCATGGGAGAATTGCATTAATAATCAAGCCTCAATTTCCTTTGTATCTCATCAAATAAACCATTACTCGAATGGTTATTATCAACCTCCAGGAAGTCACGCTAATTATTATTCCCCACATAATCAAAATTGGGTTGAAAATCAAGGTAACTATTATCAGACTCAACCTCAAGATTATTATCAAGCTCAACCACAATCAATCTATCAACAAGTGCCAACCTATGAAGATTATTATCAAGAATTACATGCGTATTCAACGCAACAAGATACATATAATCAACCTTCATCACAACCTTCAAGTCTGGACCAAAATATAGATAAATTCATGAAATCTCTTAAGGAAAACATAAAGGTAAATCAGCAAAGATTTCATCAACAAGCTAGGGTTATTAAAGATCTCGAAAATACTCTATCACAGATGGCTAGTGAAATACAAATCAGGCCAAAAGGGCAACTTTTAAGTGATATTGTAACTCCTCAAGATGATGATTGTCTACAGTTGAATTAAGAGGTGGAAAATAATTACCTCCACCAAGAGTGGAAGAAACAAAACAACCAAAGGAACCAACCCCTATCCCTGAAGAGGTGGTTGAAGAAACAGTTGAAGACAAAATCGAAGAGGTAATTGAACCATTGAGTGTCTCTACAGAAAAGACACCAGTAAAGAAGAAAAGCTTAGTGGTGAACAATACATGTCCTCCTCCTCCATTCCCATCACGTGTCAAAATCAAGAACAATAAAAAAGAATTCAAGAAGTTCCTTGACATGGTGAGCGTATTAGATATCAACATACCGTTTGTAGAAGCTCTCAAGAGAATGCCAAAATATCTTAAATTAATGAAGGACATTCTTTCTAAAAAGCGAAGCTTAGAAACTGGGGAATTAATTGGATTACCTAAGGAATCCAGTGCTATATGTCAAAGCAAGTTGCCACCAAAGCTACAAGATACCGGAAGTTTTACAATTCCCATTGCTATTGGCGAAGGATGGACCAGGAAAGCATTATGTGATTTGGGTACGAGTATCAATCTCATGCCAAAGTCCCTATTCGAGAAGCTCAACATAGGAAAGGTAGTACCTACTTCAGTAGTATTACAGATGGCATATCCCTCCCTCTCTCAACAGTAGGTAAAATTGAAAATGTTTTAGTTAAAGCTAGTAGTTTTATATTTCCTTGTAATTTTATTATTCTTGACTACGACGCGGATAAGAATTTCCCCATCATCTTGGGTAGACCATTCTTAGCCACGAGGCGTACACTAATAGATCTTGAGAAGGGTGAATTGATCATGAGGGTCCAAGACGAACATGTACGATTCAATGTGTTTAAGGCTATGAAATATCTAGATATGAAAGCTGAATGCTTTAAAATAGACGTCATAAGCAAAATTACACAAGAAATTTTCAATGAATCAAGCTTTGATGACACTCTAACAGCAGCCTTAGCACTTGAATCACCAGAGATATGACGATATAGTAGAAGAAGTTGCTGCTTTAGATTCAGATGATGGTAGACCAAAAGCAATAATTCGTGAACAACTTCGAGAGGCAGGAGACATTGTACCAATGAAGAAACCATCTATCATATGTCCTCCTGTTCTCGAAGAAAACCCACTTCTAGCTCATTTGCGTTATGCGTATTTAGGTATTAACAAAACTTTGCATGTTATTGTTTCTGCTAACCTTTCAGGTCCTCAAGAAGATAAGTTACTACGTGTACTTCGAGCAAATAAAGAGGCAATTGGGTGGACTATAGCCGATATAAAGGGGATTAGTCCATCCATTTTCCAACATAAAATCATTCTTGAAGATGAAGGAGGGCGTTCTATAGAGGGGCAACGCAGACTTATGCCAGCAATGAAGGAAGTGGTGAGAAAAGAGGTGATAAAGTTATTAGATGCGGGTATTATCTTCCCGATTGCGAGTAGTGAGTAGGTTAATCTAGTGCAATGTGTTCCAAAGAAAGGAGGTATCACTACCATCCTTAATGATCAAAACGAAGCAATTCCATCAAGAACAGTTGTGGGGTAGAGAGTGTGCATGGATTACTGCAAGCTTAACAAAGCCACGAAGAAAGATCACTTCCCTTTACCATTCATTGATCAAATGTTAGACAAGCTTGCAGGGAGAAAGTATTACTATTTCCTTGACAAATATTCAGGCTATAATCAGATCTATGTAGATCTAGGTGATCAACACAAAACAACTTTCACTTGTCCGTTTGACACCTTTGCTTATAGAAGGATGCCATTTGGGTTATCAATGCACCTGCCACGTTCTAGAGGTGTATGATGTATATATTTTGGGACATGATTGATAAATACTTAGAAGTTTTTGTGGATGACTTTTTGGTACTTGGAAATAGTTTTGATGAGTGCCTTAACAATCTTGAAAAGGTACTTATGTGATGTAAATAAACATATCTTGTTCTTAAATGGGAAAAATGCCACTTCATGGTTCGAGAAGGGATTGTGTTGGGACATAATATTTTGAGTGCAGGAATGGTGTTTAATCGTGCTGAAATTGAAGTTATAAAAACCTTACACCTCCAGTTCCTGTAAAAGGAGTTAGAAGTCTCTTGGGTCACGCCATATATTATCGAAGGTTTATTAAAGATTTATCCAAGATTGCTAAACCTCTTTTTTCTTTATTTGAGAAGGATACTCCCTTTAATTTTAATGATGCATGTCTTGAAGATTTCTTCTAAAGAGAAACTCATCTCCACACTGATTGTCATACCCCCAGATTGGAACGCTAAGTTTGAACTTATGTGTGATGCAAGTGATCACGCAATGGGTGTTGTGATAGGCCAAATAAAATAGAAGATATTCCACATGATAGACTATGCAAGTAATACATTTAACGCTGCCCAATTGAACTATTCAGTGACGGAGAAAGAATTGTTAGTAGTAGTATATTCTTTTGATAAGTTTCGTTCGTATCTTCTTAAGATAAAAACTATCGTATACACGGATCATTCAGCAATAAAGTACCTTATGGAGAAAAAGGATGCTAAGCCGCGTCTTATTAGATGGGTATTGTCTCTAAAACAGTGTGACATAGATATTCGAGACCAAAAAGGGTGCGAGAACCAGGTAGCTGATCAGTTATACAGGCTCGAAGGATCTGATGTCAACAAAGGACCAGAATTGGTCAAAGAGTTCCCCGATGAAAAACTTTTTACTAATAAAGATGTGTTTGTCCCTTGGTATGCAGATATAGCCAACCTCATAGTAAGTGGTGTATACCCTACGAATTTCAATCCACAAAAAAAGGTTAAGCCATAGAGTCAGACAATTATTTTGGGATGAGACCTACCTCTTCAAAGTTTGCAGTGACCAATTTATTAGAAGATGCGTCCATGAGGGCGAAACAAGGAAAATCATTACAAGATTCCATGGTTCACCATATGGTGGCCACTTCAAAGGCGATAGAACAGCAGATAAAATTCTTTAATCTGGTTTCTATTGGGCTACCCTACACAAAGATTGTCATCAATTCGTCCAGACTTGTCAAAGATGCCAATTCACTGGCAACATATCGAAAAGAGACGAGATGCTACTCAACAATGTTTTAGAAGTAGAAATCTTTGATGTATGGGGTATAGATTGGGACCTTTATCTCTTCCAATGGTAATCTTTATATTTTGGTAGCAGTAGATTATGTATCAAAGTTAGTAGAAGCAGTAGAAACACCAAAGAACGATAACAAGACAGTCATTTCGTTCCTTAAATCAAATATCTTTTCAAGACATGGTACGCCACGTGTTCTCATTAGTGATAAAGGTACCCACTTTATAAATTTTCAATTGAGAGACGCCCTTCACAAGTTGGGGGTGAGACACCGCACTTCAACAAGTTATCATCCCCAAACTAAAAGTCAAGCCGAGGCCTCTAATCGAAAGACCCAATCTATCCTAGAAAAGACTGTGAACAAAATGAGGAAGGGCTGGTCATTAAAACTAGATGATGCTCTCTGGCTTACAGAACAACAATCAAAACACCAGTTGGGGCATCTCCCTACTGCATGGTCTACGTCAAAGCTTGTCATCAACCTATCGAGATTGAATTCCGTGCTTTTTGGGCTATTAAAGATCTAAATCTGAACGTAGAGTTAGCGGGTAAGCGAAGGATGATGTAGTTGAATGAGTTAGACGAGTTCCGCTTTCACGCCTATGATAATTCACGTCTCTATGACATAAAGATGGCATGATAATCAGATTCGTCCAAAGAGGTTCGAGAGAAGACAGAAAGTGCTCTTATACAATTCCATATTATCGAACTACCCGGGCAAGCTTAAGTCCCGTTGGGGAGGACCATATGTTGTCACAAAAGTCACACCTCATGGCTCAATAGAAATTGAACACCCAACCGAGAAAAGGACCTTCATGGTGAATGTTCATCGCTTAAAGTTATACCATGATGGTGAGGACTTCGTAAGAGAGGAGAAGATACATCTCCAAGAACACGCTTAACCCGAGGTACACGTCTTACTTGAAAGACGTTAAACAAAAGTGCTCCTGGGAGATACCCCTTGTTTTATTTGCTTTTTAGTTAGTTTTATGTTTTGTAGTGTATAATCGTAAGTTAATGTATATTTTTAATGTGTTTACAAGCTAATAGGAGATAAAGGTAGTTTATTAATGTGCACAAAATGAGTTTGGGGTCGAAAAAGAAGGGTGCCAACCAGCAGCTTAGTGCGGTATACCGCACCCTAGCTGCGGTGCACCGCACCCAGCAAATCGGTACAACGGTGTGTGAATCAGGTGCATTGCCGTGAAGGAGGTATACAAGACCGTATAGTCAATGTGCGCAAGACCGTCGCCACGGTGTCATCCAGAACTTTCATGCGGTACACTGCATGGTACGTCCAATGCATTGCGCTATTGAGATACTGTTTCAACGATAAGGAAATCAGGTCCAATGTCGTGAGGATAAGTGTCCAGACCGTGTCATCAAATACGAATACCTGTCGCCACGGTAGAATGATGTCACCTGTGGTACACCGCAGGGTCAGTCTGGTGCACCGCATGAGGCGGTTTGAAGAAAGGAATTTGATTCCCAATTGGATTCTTACCTTACAAAAGTTAACCCTAGCCTCTTCCAACCTTCTCAAAATGAAATTTTCATATCCAAACCCTATAAATACACCTTGAAACTTGATTAAACCTTAAAAAAACACAACAAAGTTATCAAGAATCTTTCCTCCATCTTTCATAAACACATATTTTTCATCAAATCCATTACACAACACCCCAAAAAACCAAAAATCGTCAAGTTTTCAAGAGTTCTTCCAATACAAATTAAGAATTCCTTCTTCTCCCATTGATAATCATTCATCCAAGCACCAAACTCAAGCCACACCAATCTTTCATAACTTTATTCTATACTTGGTGCATCTTGAGTTGTGGGTTAATCAAAGATGACTACTAGAACGGATGCTATGGATTACAAGAGGAAGTGTTCAATCTTACGGAAGAACAAGAATTTGCCCGGAGCTACAAAAGATAAGGCCATTGATCTTGATGAGCCAATTTTAAAAGAAGCCAAAGCTCGAGGCAACAACACAACCACTACGAAGAAAACTTACAAAGAGAATGTGTGTACCAACAAGGCCTAAAGCCAAGACACAAATCCAAGATCAAGGTTCATCTTCAAATATTAATGACAAATCAGAAAGAGTATCCACACCACCAGCATGGGAAATTACATTGACAGAAAAGGTCGATAATTTAAACGACAAGTACATGTCTAGCTGGATGTAAATTTTGAGGGTGGACTACGTGATGAACAAAGTAACAGAAGGATTGGATATAGACAATGATTCTCCTTGAGAAGAGGAATGGAAAAAAGATGCTTTATGGAAAGGTACCACATTCTAATCCTTCTCCTTAATTTCTTATATGCTTTAGTTTAGTTTAAATTTTATTGCTTTATTGAGTCGTTTTCAAGTCGTGGGGACACGGCTCATTTTTTAGTTGGGGTTGGGATTCGTTATCCTCATCTTCCTTATTGTTTTTGCATAAAATTTAATTTTTTTAGGGTTAGAATTGGCATAGAATATGGTGAATGTACCTATTTGAGCATGTTTTAATTAAATCAATGATAGTAACTATTATGTTTTTGAACAATGTAACAAATATGTTTAATATGTATGTATTTAAAAACAAGAAGTAAAAGATAGGAATGATTAATAAGCAATGCGTATGAAGTGTCAAGTTGGAACTTAGGGAGAGTTAAATGGTGTGTAGAACGTGACATTTGAAATTAGTTGAAAACCCGCTTGTCTATGGACAAATAGTGAAAAAGTTATGAAATCTGGTAGTTAGAAAAGTGAATAAGACAGTTCTTTCATATTTAAGCCACTTGAAGCCTTTTTAGCGTTCTCAGCCTGTTATTTGATTGTTATTATTATCCTTCTTAGACCATCTGAGCCTTTGTAAAGCCTTTTATTAGCCACATTAAAAGCCATACACGTTAGTTTTATAGGACTTATCCATATGACCCGCACTCGAATCGTAAAACCCGAGACAAGTTGTTTTAGAGATTGAGTTTGGGGTGGTGGGTTTCAACAATAGGGAAATATTGGGTTTGAGAATTTATTGTAATTGTGATATTATCAGTGTTCTAAAAATCGGCCTAGGCGGCCGCCTAGGCGGCGCCTAGGCGCTAGAAGGTAGCTAAACTTCCAGAAATGGTCCAGGCGGCCTCCAGGCGGTCCCAGGAGGTCCTAGGCGGGCCTAGGCGGGTTTAGGCGGCGCCTAGGCGGACCCAGGCGGCGCCTAGGCGGTCAGAAGCTAAAAAAATTTAAAAAAATCTATTTTTTAATACAAAAAATTAAAAAAAATTATTTTTTAACACAAAAAATTATATAAATTTATTTTAAAAATTATATAAATTTTAAAAAATATTTAAATAAATATCAAAACCGCCTAGCAAGAAAACGCCTAGGCTCCGCCTAGGCGCCCGCCTAGTACCCTGGGCGCTCGAAGGTGGTCGACCGCCCGCCTAGCGCCTAGCGCCTTTTAGAACACTGGATATTATTGATGATGATGAGTTTATTATTGTAACCCTTTTCCGGGGTAAAAGTAAATGAAAAAAGTATTGAAAAAAATATATATGAAAAAGTAGCATGATATCTCACATTAAAAAAAGAGAGTCATAGCTAGCTATCAAAAGAAAAAAAGATATATGAAAAAGATTGAAAGATTTGGACCGACAAGGTTTTTAATTGGGTTATTTGGGGATGCAAACCAAACATCAAAATTGGGTTGAGTGAGAATATCTTCAAGTGAAACTCAAATTCTAGGGTGATTCGTTGATGGAATGTGAGGAGGGAGCCAAAAGCTCACTTTTCATTATCCAAATATATCACACCGTCCCTAAGCCACGTTATAACCATAAAGACCTTAGGATTTCTAGATACTTGTTGGGAGAACAATGGAACAATTAGGGCATATATAGGTGGACCATTGGATACTATATTAGGACATGTGATCACCCTATAGCCGTTAATAGGAACTGAGTTGAAGACCTCTCCTTCTGGCATTACGAATTTTATCTGGATTTGAATTTATGGATTGTTGATTATGTGTATATTATGCATATGTGTCCATTATTTGTTTAGAATTTTTAGATATTTTGCTCTAGGATCTTCTTCTTCTTCTTCTTCTTCTTCTTCTTCTTCTTCTTCTTCTTCTTCTTCTTCTTCTTCTTCTTCTTCTTCTTCCATATTTATTGTTGACTACCCTACCATTATTATCTTTATCATATCGGGACAATATAACTTTGAGTTTGATGTCTCTCTATTTGTTATATATTAATCTATGTTGCGGATTACTTCTAATTTCGACCAAAGGCCTATATATACTCATTCCTACCTTAGAGAAATCATCCTTGGTCAAGACTTAATCATCAAAAGACCAAGATGAAACTTACATGAAGAGAAAAGAAGACCAAAAGGAGTTGGACAACCACTTATGCCTTTCCAATCCTTCAAATTTGTAAATTATTTTCTTTCTTTCTCTAGTATGAACTAATTCTATTTAGCTTGAGATTAGCATATGGGTATGAACCATAGACTTGTTTTATATCTATTTTAATTTGTGATTTCTTTTACATTTAATTCAAATTAGTGTTGCTATCTCTGTTTTTTATGTGCCTTGACTTGTTTCCAGCCCTAATCTTGATCACGTTAGGACTGTATTAATAGTAGTTACATGGTCACCGGAGGTGTCTAATTATTAAAACATCACATTAACGTCTAGTGTGCGGTAGTGATCCGGAAGGGCTTGCCTAACTAGATAGTCATTAAGGTTTAAGATTAACTACCGATTATTGTGCAGGGTCCCCTTACCCAAGTCCCTGGTAATTGTTAGGTCGCCGCCTAAGTCCACCCGGAAAGGGGTTAGGAGGAATATAGAATCTTGGCTATTTCATATCACACTATTCTCCCTTACATAAATAGGTTATAACAAGGCTAGTGGGTATTACTTGCTAGATCTAGAGCTAAACTCTCATACTATCTTCTTCTCTTTGTTTATTTTCCTGTCTTTATTTTATTTTGTTAATTGTTAGAGTCTTAAAAAACCAAACAAAGACTTTAGAGTCTTTTATTTTTAGCTTATTATTCTTCTAACTTCTTTATTTTCACTTTATATTGCATAAGTTCTCTCTAACTTTCGTAGTCTCTGAGGATCGAATTCTACTTATCATTAAAACTTGCTTACGATCTGTGATACTTGCAGTGAGTAACGTGCTTAGTTAGGGTGTCAGTGGCATCTTTATTTATCGTTATTATATCATGAACTAACCGACACCACCACGTCAACACCTATATCATCCTTCTCAATCAACAACACACAATACACGTTATCAACGATTCAGATTTCAAAATCAGGTTGCTCTTTACCCGAACTACTTGAGTTTGAGTAAGGGTGTTAAAGTTATTATTACCATAATATGTTTTACCTTATTACACTTCTTTATCTCCATCTTATATTTGTTTCCTTGTTAGCATAGTCTTAGTTTTCTTGTTCACCAAATTATTAGTCCTATAAATAAAATCTCACTCTAATGAATTACAACAACCTAATAGTCACAATGTAGTCTTTACGGTCTTCTTGTTATCTAGCCTTAATGACTCTCTTATAAATAATATATTAGTTCTTTTTTCCTATTTTCTCTCTTTCACTTATTTAAATATCTCACAGGGAACAAAGAAATATGTTAATATCATGACCTTAAATTAACTTAGTATACATCATACTTTCAAGGATATACCAATGATTAGTGGAGAAATAGAGACCAGTGTTATTATTGATAATTTAACCTAATTTTTTTAAGACAAACCATCTGTAGATGTATACTTTATGAAAGACCTTCAACTTTTCATTTGCATTTCAGGATATGGAATTCTAACTATATATATATATATATATATATATATATATATATATATATATATATATATGTAGATGAATATGAAGAAAATGAGGATAAATAGTAAAATAACAAGTTAAAAAGTTAAAATTTGACTTCAAAATGCACGTCACCCATTTTTAGGTGAGTGAGGGTAACATTTCGTCAAAATTTGGATAATGGAAGATATTATCAAAAATTTGTATGGTTCAAAAAGATAACAAATTATTAAAGTAATTCAATTTGGTACATAATTTACTAATTTTTTTTAACAATAGTATCAGACAATTCACCCTAAAAAATATAAATAAATGTCAAAATGGATTAATGATGATATTTTAATTGAAAAGATATATAAATTTGAAATAACCTTCATCTAATATTTGATGTACCAATCCTATTATGACACATACCTCATGTTTTAAATATGAAAATCCTAATTATAGTATTACGTAATTAATCTAATGACATGTATTTTATTAATATAATTAGTGGTTATTATGTGAATTTGGACCATCCAATATAGGATGGAAATCTTACCCTATAAATTTTATAAATCTCTTAGTATAATTTTATCTTTTAAGTCATCTTTTAATATCCTCTTTAGGAGAAAATCACTAAGTTAGATGTTTTAAACTCAGTTGGGTTTATATAAACATAGGTTTTTGGTTTATTATTAAAACAACAATTTATAATTTAAAAAGCCTAAAAATAAATTTATGTTGTAAATAATTAAGTATATTTTAATTTCATTGACCGACTTTATTCTCTATCATTGCAACCGTACTATTGATTTCAAACTGGTTATGAGAAAAAGGTCAAAGTTATTTTGATATCAATAAAATTCAACAACAGAATTTTTTGGTCTCTATGAAATATTCTAACTATTAGATCAATTATCATTTTTGGAAACTATCATTTTCTATTTCTTAAAGTTTAATTTTATGAAGGCCTCCTAAATCTATATCTTTATATATTATTTGTAACTAAAACCATATCTTACATAAAAAAAAAAAGGCAACTCTGTTCCTTTATCTATTGCAATGAAAAAAATCCAACAAATTATTATCGTCGGACAACTAAAACCTATCACCTCTTATTTTGTTTAGAAAACCTTTTGTATAATTCATTAAAATTGTATTTCTTTTGTCATAAACAAACATAGAAACATATGACATCCTATTCTATTATTCCTAAATAACATATTTAAACAATTAAAAACTCAATATTGGATTATTAAAACATTCTGAAACGTTGATATTATGCCTTACGCATTTTGCCGACATGTCTATTATCATATTAAATTATCTTTTAATGTAGGGTCAATTACCCAAGAAGTTTTGAGGAGAATCATAGTGTCATATAGGAACCAAGCGATTTCTCTCTTCTACTTAAAGGCCTCAAAATTGACAAATATCATTACTACCCTTCTAGTGTATATAAGACAAAAAATAGTTTTCTCTCTCTCTTCCATTACCATTACTCTCTCCTCCATTACCATTAATCTCTCTCCTCCTTTATCATTTTTTCTCTGTTTCCTTCATTAACTATCAATAATTTCCAGCTTCGACCACCGCTGGAAAAAATACTAATCATAAAGTACCGAGCATGGAAAAAGTACTGAGCATAAAGTACTGGGCATGGAAAAAGTACTGAGCATAAAGTACTGAGCATGGAAATAGTACTGAGTATCGAAAAAAGTGTTGAGTATCGAAAAAATTTGTTGATTATTCGAATTTTTTTGTTGATTCGCTTTACTGAGCATGCTCGTTTGTTCAGTAACTTTACTGAGCATGCTCGTATACTCAGTAAATGTGCTGAGCATTAAGAGAAAAGTTGAGTTTCATTATTTTCTTGATTCAAATTTATTTATATATATAAACAACTCAAATTATTACAAAATTGCTAGTGATTATTCATCAATAAAATTTTATAAAAATATAAAGTAATTAAATATTATTTCAAGATTGTTAGTAATTATTCATCAATATAATTTTATAAACATATAAAGTAATTAAAGTGTAAAGTAATTAAAATAAAAAAATATAAAATAATCAACTATGTCAGAAGTAGATTAGAGCATAGTCACCCCTTTTCTCAACCAAATCTAAGCATCATTCCCCTTTACATCAATCTTTACCTCAAATTATCATAGAGAATGCTGAATGGATCCTTGTTGACTCATTTCTCATCTCATTATTATTGATATTGCAAGCTAAAGTATCAACCAAAGTGGTACCTTTAACGGAAGGGTTTAAATCAGTCTACTCATGATTCATTTTATAGTATTGTGAATAATTTCGATCCTTCTTCATTCTATTGATGTACATCTATTGAAGAGGATATGGTATTCTTTTTTTGGTCAGATGAAAGAGCATATGGTATTATTTCTGGGATATGTGGATATACAGCTTCTTTTCGGTGAGATCTAACGGCGATCGAACGCCGCATCTTCTTCACAGGGCAGTTGTCGAACTCCGGCAGCAGCAGCAGGCATCTTCGACCCATGGCTTCGCTGCCATCTCCGACGAGTCTCCTCCAGCAGCCATGGATTTGCTGCCATCTCCGACGAGTCTCCGATTTGGTGAGGTCACGAAGTTCAGTCTTTGCACCACCATCTTCGCCGGTGTTGATTCGCGTGTTGCTTCGCTCCGGTAGAAGACAAACAAATGTCCGCCGACGAGAACAGGTCGCTGGGATTTGAAAAGCTTTGAAAAGCTTGCCATCACCATTTCAGCAAACCCTAGAGGATAGATGGAGAGTTTAGGCTTTTAATTATTTTTTGATAAAAAGTAGTATATATAGGACAATAAAAACAAAAAGAGTTAAAATAGTAATTGAAAAATTAGCATGTAGTGTTATTTTTTGGTGTGATGTTTAGTAAGAAGAGAAATCACCTGGTGTTGTTAGATCTTGAGATGGTGTCTTTAAAACCTCTTAGCTATAATTTTTTTAATGTAAATAACTTTTCATTTTAAGAAACTATCCATTTATCTTTAGGGTATGTTTGGATGGAGGGATTGGGAGGGAGGGGATTGTATTAAAGGATAATGACAATCCCATCCTTTGTTTGTTTTGGAAATAAGTAGAGGGGATAGTTTATTAAAGAATACTTGCAATCCCTTACGAACCCATATATTCAACCCCTCCAATTCGGTGGGATTAGGAAGGAAGGATTCTTTTATTATGTTGTAATGTCTAAGTTGCCCTTATTCTATCTTTATAAAATATTTTAATAGGGGTATATGAGTCATTTAGTTATAAAAAGAATCACTTCCTCCCATTATTCTTCTAATCCAAACACCGGATAAATGTTATCCTTTAATAAAATCTCCCCTTCTCTTTTTATTTCCAAACAAGATTAAATACTCTCCTTTCCATTCCCTTGTTATACTCTCCCTTCCTATCCTTTAATAAATAATCCCTCCTTTATCCAAACATACCCTTAGATTTCGATGATCATTGGATTTTTAATTCCTTTAAATTTTTTTGATTGAAAATTCATTGTAAACCTCCAAAATATCAAAATCTCGCCGAATAAGTTTTTAATATCCTTCGATGGTCAACTATATTGGGATAAAGCTTATCCAAAATCTGATAGTTACAATTCTGTCATTGTAATCGTCGTGAATCTGAATAAAATTGGTACTTGAAAAGAAAAACTATCGGCCTTTAATTTGTTATGTTTTGATTACTTCAACGTTCTCGACCAAAAAACAAAAATTTACTTCACACGCGGAAAGCTGCCTTGTAAGCAAGCGTAGGTAGAAAACTGATCACATATATAAAAACTCTTTGTATATCCAGCCTGGCATTCGGAGTCAGAAGTCTTAGATGCTCTCATAAGTTATCCACTTATAGTATTTGAATATATATATTTAATCAACCAACACATATATTTATATCAATCCCTCTTGACTTTCTTTCGACGTAGAAGCATATCATATTAAATATAAGAGAGATATCATCGATAAATACATTCTATAATCAGTAATACATTGTATTTTCTTTTTTTGGACAGAGAATTACATTATATATTTAGATAAGGATGAAGGAGTAAGCCAAACAAGACTTTTGTAATGGTAAAATCGATCCAAAATAAAAAAACATTTAAGTAATTTGGGTATAAATATCTAAGGCTTAAAAATAACTTGAGCCTCGATAGAGGGTAAAACCAGTCCAAAGTCTTTAGCACTTTAACACCTGTACCAACCCGTGTATTGTTTACTTTTAAAAAAAAGGTCATATTTTTTCAAACTTTTTTACTACACTTTCTCAAATCCTTTCTCCGGCTAAAAAAACAAACCTTAATTAATAATGCTTTAATGTTTTATCTTTGAAAAAATCTGAAATATACCTGTGTATAGGTAACTCGAGGTTAGAGTAAAAGTTTACCCCTGTGATAAAACCTAAATCCTACTTTTTACTTATCTTCACTTTAGATTTTGGGTAAACTCGACCCGTGCTCACCCCTAAAAGATAGAAAGGTAAACATCCGCCCCAACCTAGAATTTAGTGTAAATTTCAACATAAATTTTTTCTTTTTCCAAAACTTACCGAAAATATCATTTCTCCTTGCAGAGCATAATGTTCGCCTTTAATATTTTGCTAAATTAGAAATCATCCTAATAATTTTAAAACAATTTATTGTATCCTTTTAAATTTTTAACTTTTTGTTTCGTAAAATTTAGTCTTAAATTTACTCCTAATAATAGTAAAGAAATACTAAATCACATCATTCATTAATATTAATAAAATAAAAATTTTGTGTTAAAATTTAATTTAATTATGATAAACATGACATACTTTTATCTGTCAACATTGTAAATTTGAAGTATTACTTCTCTGTCATCAACCATAACATTAAATTGATATATTACCTAAATAAATTTAGAAAAAGAAAATTTGAATTTTTTTATTTTGACGGGTACATATATTATGAGAAAATGACACCTAGGGTCTTGAACACACCCCCCTCTTCAAGATGGGGACCCGGCCTAGAGCCTCTTCTTACTAAAGACCTCAGCAAGTTTTTAACACATGAACCCCAAAACCCCGATTACTAGACTACCCCTCTTTTGTTTTTTTTTTTCTCCCTATATATACCAAATATTACATTTCACAGCTCATTATTATCTCTAATTATTCTCTCACCTCCCCTCCTCCCCTATCTCTCTCTCCTCCCCCATCTCCCAAACCGCCACCACCACCTCCATAACACAACGCCGCCAACAACCACCACCATAACACCACCGAAAAGGCAGCCATGTCTCTTTCTTCTGAGGCCATCAAGCAGCCATTGAAGAGGCTTCGTCTTCCCCCTATTTTGCTGCGTTATTCGTGACCACCGGAGCTGCCACGTAGGGTTTCACGCAGTCCAGATCCGAGATCCGGTGAGATGCAGACGAGATCGAAGTTAGCTGCTCTCCTCCTTCTTCCAGCGGCGAGCCACCACCGCTGATGTCGTTCGAGCTGTCATCCATGGAGATCGACTTCCGGTGCAGCTGTTCGATCGTGAGGAGATGTTGTTGAGCTGTTCGTGGATCGAGATCTCCTACCACCACCACAAAATCACCAACACCGACGTTATGTGCAGTAGAGCTCGGAGTTGAGGGCTCGCCGGTGGTTTTTGCGCGAGTGGTGGTGCTAGCCGGAGGTGCGAGGGTCAAGAGAGAACTCCGGTGATTCCAAGTCGTGATGTTTTGGTGGATTTTCCGATCTGTGCAGGCCGGAGGCGAGGGTCAAGACAGTTTATTTTTTTTTTAATTTTCAGATCTGGTTTGACCAGATCTGGTCAAACTATGTTTTTTGTATTATTTTTAATTTTGTTTAAGATGTATATTAAACTTTTAAAATGAATAAAGAATTTTTTTTACTATTTTATGCTTTGATTTTAGTAATAATCATCATTTTAAAAGAGTACTCATTAATTTTACGTAGTACTCATTACATTTATCAGAGTACTCATCAAAATTATCCAAAATACTCAGTAAAATATATAGAGTACTCCTTAAAATATATAGAGTACTCATCAAATGTACAGAGTACTCTATTGTTTCTCCGATACTCATCAATTTTTTCCGATACTCTATGTTTTTTCCGGTGACCGGTGACTGCTGGTCGGTGGTCGTGGTCGGTGGTCGGTGGTCGGAGGTCGGTGGCCGGAGGTCGGAGATAGATGTTAGGTAGGTAGGTGGTAGGTGGATAGTGGTGAAGGAGAGAGAAACAGTGACATCACACTTTTTTGTCTTTTAGTGTTAGTAAGGGTAGGAAAGACCATTGTAAAAAATGAGGTCCCTAAGAAGAATAGCATTTTTGAAACTACTCTATAGAGAAGAAAGTGTGTCTCCAAGACCCTATATATAATTCACCCATATATTATAAAGGAACTAGGAATCTAAGAAATTAATCAATGCCAAGCTTCGAGAACCTATCAGTGAAAGCGTCGAAAGACAAAGATCCGTTAGTTGCCCTATGCCTGGCTTCTTTAGCTAGACGATCAACACCTGCATTAAATCTGCGGGGAATGTGTTTGAAGAGAACTGGGCCCGATTCCCCGACCAGTTTGTGGATATGCCTGATGTACGGTCTAAGATCCCATCTAGTTGCCAACACTTGCTGTATACCTTGAACCAAGTCAAGGTTATCCGAGAAAAAAGTTTTCTCTTGTTGCGGCCATTGTTGTCCAATCTCTAATGCCATGATGATGGCCAGAGCTTCCCCTTCTACTATGGTATTACAGGTGGTCGTTGTCATATACTTTACCCGTGATCCTTCGACTTTATTTATCTGAATAATCCCAATCCCTGTGGGGATATGCGCTTGTGTGAAAGACGCATCACAAGTAAAGGTGAGCGTCGTGGTGCAGTCGAGACTCGTACTCCTGGGAGTTAGTGTCGTAATATTCTCGAGATTTGGGTGTTCTTTGTTGAACCAGTTTGGACCAAAGTGTTCCTGTACTTGAGTATTAGTTAGTCAAATCACTATCTCTGGATCGATGTCTGAATTATTGTGCCGACTTTTCATTCTTTGCATGTGGCCATATGAACTTGTCTGGAGCTTCAGTCGAGAAGAATCGTGTTTTGAGTATGACTGGGATAATCGGGGCGGGGAAGAGATCACAAATTAAATCTGTATGCCATGATGAAAGATTTGCATTCCAGAGTTCATGAAGTTTTTCTAATTGGCACCCTTGTGGACGTTCTAATTTCTATGGCGTATCTAGCCATTTATCGTTCCAGATATTAATCGATTTACCGTCACCTATTTGAAATCGGCCATATTTTTGAGCATGTCTCGGCCTTCTATTAAGCTAGCCCAAGACCATGTTCGAGATTGTCTTAACTTGACGTCGAGAAAAGTAATTTTTGGAAAATAAATACCTTTAAGTAAGCGTGCTGCTAGCGTGTCAGGGTTGTTTAGAATTCGCTGTGCTGCTAGTAAGGTCGTATTCATGCGCTAAAAGTCCTTAAAACCCATGCCACTAAGAAGTTTGCTAACTGCTAGTTTCTCCCATGCTAGCCAATGTATTCGAGATTTTTCACCTGAATTCCACCAAAAATTCGAAATTGCCGATATTAATTTATTACAAAAAGTAATTGGAAAAGAGAAGTTTGACATAGAGTATGTGGAAAGAGCCTGGAGAACTGCTTTCATAAGGACTTCCTTGCCTCCTTCCGACAAAAGGTGTGATTTCCATCCCTCTGTTTTGCTAAATAGTCTTTCCGCAATCCATTGTAGTGCTTCGACCTTTGATTGTTTATGACACAATGGGATACCTAAGTATTTTCCAAGATTCTCCTTTTCCTGTATCTGTAACCTGGATGTAACTTGTTGACATATGGTCTCCGGAGTGTCTCTACTAAAGTAGATGGAAGATTTGTTGTAATTTATTCGTTGTCCAGAGGCCATGCAGTACTTTGTTATACAGTCTTTGAATTGTTCAACCTCATTCCCGTCTAAAGTTAGAAAGAAGAGCAAATCGTTTGCGAATAACAAGTGAGAAATAACTGGACAATTTTGTCTGCTAATAAGCGACTCGGTCATTAAGGAGAAGAGGAACGGGGATAGGGGGTCTTCTTGTCTTAATCCCCGTTGTGGTTTGAATTTCTGTAACCTTTCACCATTAAAATTTAATTGAAAAGTAACTGAAGATAAACAATTCGAGATCCATCTGATCAATTTTTTGTGAAATCCAAGTTTATGGAGAACTAGGAGTAAGAAATCCCATCGTACATAATCATATGCCTTAGCCATGTCCAGTTTGATCGCCGCCATTGGTTTTGTGTTCTTTCGTTTCTTTTTCATGTAAAATGAAACTTCTTGTGCCACGAGTATATTGTCTTGAATGGCTCGTTCTTTGATGCAGGCTGCTTGGGTCGGAGAGACAATGATTTCTATAAGTTCCTGTAATTAGTTAGCTAGTATTTTTTATATAATCTTATAACCAAAGTTAACACAAGATATGGGCCTGTAGTCTCCAATTTGTTTCTGGATGTCCCCTTTGGGTATCAAGGTTATAAGAGTTTCATTTAAAGTGTCGAGAGAGATGTTATTATTAAAGAAATCCTGAACAACGAGAAGCACATCGTATTGAATGATGTGCCAATATTCCTGATAGAACTTACCATTTAGACCATCTGGGCCCGGCGCCTTGCTTGGAGACATGTCAAAGACCGCTTTCTTTGTTTCCTCCATTGTTGATAATCTATTTTGTGTCTATTCATGCTCTGAACGATTTTGACCAACGCCTAAAACTTTGGGAAGATATCTTAATCTGTAATAATAATGTTAATAAACCTTGGGTTTTAATTGGGGATTTTAACGATATTTTAAGTGCGTCTGAGAAATTTATTAAAACGCCCCTAATTATAATCACCTTCATGAATTTAATATATTTATTTCGAATAATGGTCTTATTGAGATTCCGTCTCGAGGTAGTTATTTTACGTGGACTAATCGTAGTATTGATAAACCTGTCAAAGTCAAACTTGATCGGGCATTTTCCTCTAATGATTGGTTGACCAGTGCTTTGTAAGAAGTTACACATAGCAAAAGCATATGATCAAGTTTGCTAAGATTCTTTATATTGTTCTTACAAAACTTGGTTTCTAACAGATTGGTAAATTAGATAGAAAGTTGTATTTCAATTGTTCAATTCTAACTTGATTTCAATGGGGATAGAATAGAGAAATTCACACCAGGTAGAGGTTTACGACATGGAGAACCTCTATCGCCTTTTTTTCACTATTATGACAGAATCAGTTATCAGTTTCGTCAAAAATAGAGTACAGACTAAGGAGATTAAAGGAATACAAATTACTAGGAACTTCCTTAGTTTAACACATCTCTTATTTGGTGATGTTTCTTTATCTTTCTTATCTATTAACTACAGTGCGATAAAAGCTTTTCAAGAATGTTTAACTATTTGCTGTAATAATTCAGGCTGGGGGATTAATCTCAACAAATAATATATTTGTTTTAGTAAAGATACACCAGACAATATCCTACATTTAGTATAAACTCAAATTTAAATTAAACAAGCTAATGATCTAGGAAAACATCTTGGCATATTATTATGTCATAAAGGATCAAAAGTAGAGTCCCTCTCTTGGATTGCTGAAAATATATTTAAGAAGATGGAAGGATCAATACCACAACTTTAATCAGATGGTGGAGAGAAAGTACCCATAAAAGCAATGTGTCACAAGATAAACCAGTTTATACTATGACTATTTTTTCTTTTCCGATATCTTTTTCGAAAAAAAACTAATATCAACTATCTAGAATTTTTGGTGGAGCTTCAGAGAATTTAACCGAATTCATTGGGTAACATCGAAAAAATTGGTGGTCCTTTGTGTGATCTAAATAAATGCAATAAATAATCGATCCACAACCGCAAGTGTACGGTTGTCCCAAGTAGTATAACTGATAAAACAGATTCGTTCCAAGGACGGGAAGGTTGACTACAATGCTTATCTATTAATGATTGATGCACTTATGAAAGCAAATAAAGATAATATGTTTGTTTGGTTTTGTATTAATGCTAAAGAAATGAAAGACAATTATTAAAATGCAAATAAAAGCTAAGACGCAAGTAAAATGATGTAAAACGCAATATGAGAAGTAGCACTTGAGAACGCAAGGATCCTCCCAATCCTATTTCCTAACTTATGTTGTTTAAGGGCTAAATTGGTCAATTACAATGGTCGGGATTCTAAATTCCTTATACCCCCGTCAGGGTGGAATATAAGGCGATCCTAGAGTGTCACTAGTCCCGTCAGGGTAAATATGATCCACCTTTGGATGTTTAAGTTTGATTACCTCATTGGCCCTAGGATTAGCTAAGTTCGTCAGAATCAATAACTTCTATCCTAGATTGAATAAATGGTTCTGCATCTAAACCCTCCGTCAGGATGATCCAATCACCACTAATTGGAATAGCCTAAATACTAACACCTGTTCCTAGTTCATGACGCTAAAAACAGTAAATATTCTCAATTTATCGAAAAGAGTAAAAGACACAATCTAGTTTAATTTAATAAGATTGGGATTCACCCATTAATTATTCTCATGCACTATGAAAAGCTTAGCTCATATTAAAAAGAAAAACTAAATAAAAAGAAATAAGACTCATATTGTTTTACAGAAATAAAAATACAGAGAACCTAATTATGGAGTTGAATTGGCTGAGAATCGAAGATATAGACAGTCTCCAGCTCTTGCTTCTTCTTTTCCTTGTTTCTGCTTCTTCTCAGGACGCTCTCTTCTAAGGATGTTTTAATTTGAAGAATAAATTGAGAGGTAAGAAAATAATAAGGTCTAAAGGCCTATTAATACTAGTAAATTCGGACTAGGGTTTTATTTTAAATAAAAAGCCATTTTAGAAAAGCCCAAGTCCATAATTAAGCCCAAAATCCCGTAACTGCTGCACCACCTCCACTAAAACAGCTCTAGCCGATTCGTTATAACTCCGATTGACCTCAAATCACTTGCTAAATTTCCGTAACTCGATAAGGAACATAATCTCTTCAAAGGTCAGCGGCTAAATCAACTCGTAAGTGCCTCGAAATCAGCAATCTTTGGCATGTTTTCCAGATTTGCAGTTTCAAAATATAATTCTTTTCGGGATTTATCTTCAAGCTTTGACTCCATATCACGATCTTTGACTTTATTCTCGTGTTCCTCTCCTAGCTAATATTCAAAACCTACAAACTTTTCACTAAAATACACAAGATTACGCGCAAAAGTTTAATAAATCAAAAATACTAGAAATAAAAGAGGAAATTCGGATTATTGCATATTTAGCCCAAAAGTCTATCAAATTAATCAAATAAACACCAAAAATGATGTCTCCCAAGGGCATAAAAGTAGAACATTTAGGGAGACATCAAGACCCAACTCAAACCTTTGTCGTCCCGACAAAGCAAAACTAAAAACAAGGGGAATGAAGTAGATGCAAGAGAAAATAGAAGCTAGCAAATAAACCCTAAAGCAATTCTAAAGATAAATCTCATATAGCAAACATTAAGAACTAACATATACATACACTAATCATGCAACATCAAACACAAATAACTTCAATCATAAAATTAACTTTGCAATGCTAGAAGGTTACACTTGTACTCATATCTGTATGATGGCTATAGGGTGGTCATTAATCCTAACTAGCTTTGAACGCTCCACCTAGCATATTCCCTATCAACAGAATCATAAATTCACTATGTACTTAAGAATCAAGAGGTCTTTATGGTTTAATAATGGCTTAAGGACGGTGTGGATGTATATTTGGTAAATTTGAAGTGAGCTTTTGGCTCTCTCCTCACTTACCATCAACAAAGTCCTCGAGCTTGAGTTTACGCTAAAAAATGTTCTCACTCAACCCATTTGACGCGCTAATGTTGCGTCCCCATGTCAACCCAATATAAACTAAGATGATTTTTCAAAATATTCCACTTTGCCGGTTTATTTTATTCTTTCTTTTTATTTTCTTTTTCATTTCTTTTCTTCTTTCTTTTTTTTTGGTACAAGATACCCATGACCCTCGTTTTGATGTGAAAGGTCATGTCTCTTATGTTTTTTTTTCTCTTTTTTTTCTTTTCAAATCCCGGCAAAGGGTTACAAATAATAATATAATCTACATTTTTGTGCCTCAATTCAAACACATATAATCCCTTCCCAATGTATCTTCCCAAATGTGGACCCTCCACCCCAAACTCAAGCTCGAGACACGTCTCAGGATTGTGATTCAAGTGCGGGTCATTTGGTAATGCCTAATAATCTAAGGGATAATGGGATTATATCGTGGCTACAAAAGAAAAGGCTTAAGGCTCAAAATTGGGCTAAGACGGATAAAATTAATATAAGGGATAACAAGCTAAAAGGCTTCAAATGGCTAACAAAGAACTGCCCCTATCATTTTCCTAACTACATGGTTCGTCTCTAGTTCATATCTAAGTGGATTCTCTACTAATTTAGATCTCACGTTCTACAAACCAAACATTTTCCTTAAGTGCAAGCTTACTTCTTTTGCATTGTTCATTAATTTTTCCTATTCATTATCTATGTTTGCATGCAATTAAAGTGCGTTTTATGTTATTCCCTAAAGTTCACTATTTACTATCATAGATTCATCAAAAGTATGCTAAAAAGGGACATTTAAAATCTTCTACAGTCAAACGCAACTCCTAATTATTTTATTGAAAGCAATTAAAAACAATTAACACATAAAAATTGGGATGAGGCAACGAACCCCACCCCAAACTCAAAAATGAGTCGTGTCCCCATGACTCGAAAAGACTCAAAGCAATAAAATAATCTACACTAAATGAGAAGGGATAGAAAAACATATCTGGATCGGCAGTAGGCCGATTACGTGTAGTCTCATGTTGAGGTTTTGAATACTACTTCATCAAGCTTTAAAGATCATTTAATTGTTGCATCCAACTTGAATAAAGTGTTCTTCATTACCTCGAACTCTTTTGCCATATTTTCCAAATCTGCATCATTTCCTATCTCTCTAAATCATCATCTCTTCTACGAAAATCTTTCTTCAACACCCGACTTTCTATCTTCATCATGTTCTTCGTACCTTTTCCAACCTTCATGGTCATCTTTGATGACCCCAAACTCAATTTTTCACCTACTTAAAGATTACTTGCAAAATATATAATATTAATAGGCTCAAACAATTCACAATTCCTCCGCTAAATAACTAAAATAAATCTTAATTCTCAACTGGTAATAGAAAAAAAAAGTTCTAGCTATTTTACCGGATTGGCCATGGAATTTATGATGATTTGATACCTTGCACTTGCAATCTCCAACCTTCAAATTACCAAAACTTTTAATGAAATTTGTGTCTCTTGATATTATTGAAAGTGGCACGGTAGTGGGATTGGGGATTTATTTGAGATGGGTATTTAATATCTATGGTGTTGGAGACGTTTAAAGGATATAATTTAAGCTTTGGTGAAGAAATTTTTGGGTTAAAACTTGAATTTCTTGGTGTTTTTGGAAAGATTTGTGATTGTTAATGTGTTGGGATGATGTTTAGAGGTAAGGATTGGTGATATATTGGTGTTTTGATGGTGGAATTTAAGTGTTTTTGGAGCTTTGGTTCGTCATCAATGGTGTTTCATGTGTTGGAGGCCAAAGGAGAGGGAAAAATAAGGTTTCTTAAGCTTTAGGTCTATTTTCGCCGAGACCACGACCGGCATGCCGGTCAGATGACCGGCTAGCCGGTCGCGGACGACGACCTCCCCAACAGCTAGGTCTCGAAAAGTTATGCAGTTTAGGCTCAAAGATCACCTGATTCGGACATCCGAGCGCAAAGATATCGCTTGCCGAACTTTTCTCTGATTGTGTCCGGATTTTTTTTTTTTTCCGGAAGGCATAAAATGCAGCCTTCGATTTTCTGTTTTTTTTTTTTTTTAAAATACCGAAACGCAACACTTTTGCGTCATTGCTGACGCAGTGATCAGAGAGTTGGGAAATGGTCGTGGATTTGCCCACTTTGCTGGACGCAAAGGGTTGCATATTCGCAAAAAATTTCCATCTTGTTTTTTCGATTTCTCCTTACTTACACCTCGGATTTTTATGAACCTTATACTCATTTCCATTGGAAATTGCGCTCCCGATCTATTGGACTACTCAGATTTTCCATTGGAGTTACCATTTTTCTCAGATTTCGGTTTTCTTCATTTCGCACCATGAATTGCGTCTCTTTACGCACAGGTCAGAATATTTGGGCTATGTATCAGAACTTTTGGACTCTACCATTGGATAGATCTCGAAAAAATAAGTGGTTTAGGCTCAAGAAAAAGTTAATTCTGACCTCCGAGCATCAAGTTATGATCTTCCGAAGTTGCTGAATGAGGACGCAGTCGTGCTGCGTCATTGCTGACGCAGTGGTCAGAAACTTTTAGCTGCTTATCTGAACTTTTCGAATTCACCATTGGATAGAGCTCGAAAAGTTATGCGGTTTAGGCTCAAGAAAAAGTTAATTCCGACCTCCGAGCATCAAGTTATGATCTTCCGAAGTTGCTGATAACCTAACTACCCCAAACTCATGACCTTTACTCCTGTAATCATCAAAAACACCAACCTTTCTCATTTCTTAAAAATAAACACTAAATAAATAACCATTACTCTAATTTACACTAAGAATTTAAAAGACATGAAAGCAATTTAAAACATGGGTTGTCTCCCAAGAAGCACTTTTGTTTATTACGTCTTTAAGTTCGACGCGTTACCTTCCATGAAGATGGTATTGAGGCCCTTGCAGTGTTCCTCCGCTTAAACTCGCCTCTTCCTTGATGTAAAAGATTTAGAACCCTCCCCCTTATAATATTATTCAATCGATCTCTAAAAGGAGGTGGGTAAGTACTTCGTTTCGCCTTCTTATTTTCACGACGAAACTCATTTTCCACCACATTATAGTAGATAACCGTATTTTTATTCCTTGTTTCAATCTCAAAGGCATCTTTAAATTTGGTGGGTAGGTGCTCCTCCTTGCCGTTTTGCTCTCGCGGTGTGGCACCTTGCTTGTATAACACATATTGATCATTTGTGGTAGTGGAGGTGATTTTGATTTTTCATCTCTGATAATGATTCGTGGTAGAGATGGTGATTGGTGAACTTTTTGTAGCGGATATTCAATTTCTATTTTATCTTTAACCTTTAATTATTCAATTGATTCTCCCACCATTTCACATTCGTCTTCACTTTCAACCCAATCTTCCACTATTACCTCATCATATTTTTTCTGTGAAATCTCTCTAATCTCGATCACATCTTCTTCCTTTTTTCGTTCTATACCTTGATCATGTGCACTCACCATAGGAATAGCAATTTCTGTTTCAATTTCTAGGATTTTCGTTGCTACTCCTTCTTCCACCATACTAACACGGTCTTCAACCACATTGTGGTCTCTATTTATACTTAGCACAATGGTCTTATCACTATCAATAATATCTTCTTTCAACACCTCCTCCTCAACTGTTTCTCCATTTTGAGTAAGAATTTCATCTAGCATCTTTTGCATTTTTTTCAAACTGGAATTAGTTTCCTCTATTGACTCCAGCCTTTGTTCATATAAGCACACGAGTTCTTTTAATGATTTATCTAACTGGGAAATTTGTGGTGAAGGTGGAGGTTGTTGAATGTTTTCAACCCACTGGTTGTTCCATTCATGCTCGTGTTGATAGTGATATGATAACTGCTGTTGATTGTTCTCGATCCATTGATTGTTCCATTCATGCTCTTGTTGATAGTGATATGGTGTTTGTTGTTGATTGTTCTCGATCCATTGATTGTTCCATCCTTGCTCTTGTGGGTATTGATAAGGTTGTTGGTAAGAATTTATACCCCATTGTTGTTGTCCCGAAGAGTCTTCCCAATAGTCAAATGGACCAGGATTTGGGTAATGTTCTCTATACATCTTTAATTAAATTTCTTGATCATCACCTGAATAAAATAACCTGAAAAGAAAACAAAACAAAAACAAAGCGTAAAACTGAAAATAAAAATGCAACTAATCACTAACGGATAAACATCGTGGTCACACGCTACCGTCCCCGGCAGCGGCGCCAAAAACTTGGTGGTCCTTTGTGTGTTCTAAATAAATGCAATAAATAATCGAACCACAACCGCAAGTGTACGGTTGTCCCAAGTAGTATAACTGATAAAACAGATTCGTTCCAAGAACGGGAAGGTTGACTACAATGCTTATCTATTAATGATTGATGCACTTATGAAAGCAAATAAAGATAATATGTTTGATTGGTTTTGTATTAATGCTAAAGAAATGAAAGACAATTATTAAAATGCAAATAAAAGCTAAGACGCAAGTAAAATGATGTAAAACGCAATATGAGAAGTAGCACTTGAGAACGCAAGGATCCTCCCAATCCTATTTCCTAACTTATGTTGTTTAAGGGCTAAATTGGTCAATTACAATGGTCGGGATTCTAAATTCCTTATACCCTCATCAGGGTGGACTATAAGGCGATCCTAGAGTGTCACTAGTCCCGTCGGCGTAAATATGATCCACCTTTGGATGTTTAAGTTTGATTACCTCATTGGCCCTAGGATTAGCTAAGTTCGTCAGAATCAATAACTTCTATCCTAGATTGAATAAATGGTTCTGTATCTAAACCCTCCGTCAGGATGATCCAATCGCCACTAATTGGAATAGCCTAAATACTAACACATGTTCCTAGTTCATGACGCTAAAAACAGTAAATATTCTCAATTTATCGAAAAGAGTAAAAGACACAATCTAGTTTAATTTAACAGAAACCCAAATTCGACATTCGTAATTCAATAAGATTGGGATTCACCCATTAATTGTTCTCAAGCACTATGAAAAGCTTAGCTCATATTAAAAATAAAAAATAAATAAAAAGAAATAAGACTCATATTGTTTTACAGAAATAAAAATACAGAGAACCTAATTATGGAGTTGAATTGGCTGAGAATCGAAGATATAGACAGTCTCCAGCTCTTGCTTCTTCTTTTCCTTGTTTCTGCTTCTTCTCTGGACGCTCTCTTCTAAGGATGTTTTAATTTGAAGAATAAATTGAGAGGTAAGAAAATAATAAGGTCTAAAGGCCTATTTATACTAGTAAATTCGGACTAGGGTTTTATTTTGAATAAAAAGTCATTTTAGAAAAGCCCAAGTCCATAATTAAGCCCAAAATCCCGTAACTGCTGCACCACCTCCACTAAAACAGCTCTAGCCGATTCGTTATAACTCCGATTGACCTCAAATCACTTGCTAAATTTCCGTAACTCGATAAGGAACATAATCTCTTCAAAGGTCAGCGGCTAAATCAACTCGTAAGTGCCTCGAAATCAGCAATATTTGGCCTGTTTTCCAGATTTGCAGCTTCAAAATATAATTCTTTTCGGGATTTATCTTCAAGCTTTGACTCCATATCACGATCTTTGACTTTATTCTTGTGTTCCTCTCCTAGCTAATATTCAAAACCTACAAACGTTTCACTAAAGTACACAAGATTACGCGCAAAAGTTTAATAAATCAAAAATACTAGAAATAAAAGAGGAAATTCGGATTATTGCATATTTAGCCCAAAAGTCTATCAAATTAATCAAATAAACACCAAAAATGATGTCTCCCAAGGGCATAAAATTAGAACATTTAGAGAGACATCAAAAATTCTTGGTGGTCTACGATTTAGAGATTTTAAGCATATGAATACAACATTATTGGTAACTCAGGCATATAGGATTTATAACAACCCGAACACTCTAGTTGCCAGAATCTTAGAATGTATATATCTTCCTAAAACTGATTTTATGAATGTCAAATTAAGACAGTCGCGCACATGGTTTTTGGCCAGTATTAATGATGGTAGAGACTTCTTAAAATAAGATGGAATATATCAGACCAGAAACGGAAATTCTAATAATTTTTGGAAAGTTAAATGGATAAACTCGTAACGGGAACTCATCAAAACCGCAGATTGTAGATTAGAAAAGGTAACACAGTTATGGAAACAATGTAAAAGGAATTTTACACAGAGACACTAGATAATATTTTTTCAAGACCAATAATATTAAAAAATATAGGCATCTAATTATATAACACTCAATACGAAGATAAACCCATATGGCCACACACTCCTAACGGGGGAGTATGCAACAAGTTTGGGTACAAATTTCTCATAGACACCCATGTTTTTTTTTCATAGAGACTCACCACAACTGTTAACGCGTTTTGAATCACACCACCCAGAAATTTGGAAGACCATGTGAAAATTTAATCTGCCAACAAAGGTACGATAATTTATTTAATATATATGTAATAATTCTATTCCTACTAATGAAATTTAAGAAAAAGAAAATTTGTCGATTTAGGTGATTGTATATGGTGCATTAATCAAATTGAAACAATTGAATATATGTATTTAACATGCTCAATCAGCCGCATTATATGGTCTGGTCCAGCATTCCAAGTCATAGTTAAGGAACAAGAGGCAATTGACATAACAAGTTGAATTTAAAATATTATATATACTTATTCAAAAGGAGGCCGGGATACCAGGATAGTTGTCACTTATATATATTTATTGATTTGACACATTTAGAAAGCGAAAATGCATTTATTCATGATAATATTCAGATTGAGGGAGATGTTATTATTGCAATCATTCATTCTTCTATGCAGGAATTGTTTGGAACCGAGTGGAGGATAATGCAAACATCTATGACAGGAACAAATAATCAACAACGAACCTAAGTTCAAAACATATGAAATACAAGTGATATCAATTTTATGTTTAGCGCATCATTTTGCGAATCTTTTAATTTGACAAGCTTGCAGATTGTACAACCATACTCACGATCTGGAACAAATTCGAACCATTCCTGAACTACTTTTTGTAATTCAATTGTTGAAGGTGAAGCACAATCAGTTCTGGATGCTACAATTCTATGTAAAGACTTTCTTGATGAGTCGAAGGTTATATTCTTGGATAACCTTGAAGTGATTCAAGGTATCAAACGACTGCAGCATCAAGTTGGAGAATTCACCCAAAAATCTTGGAGATTAGAAGACATGCAGCATTGCATGGGCCGGTCAATTCGAATATACCCAAGAAGGCTTAACATACGAGCCGACAGACTTGCGAAACTCGCTAGACAGAGAGGCAACTGTGAAACAATACAAATAATGGAACACCTTTGTGTCTCGTTTCGAAAATTAGGAATAGAACAGTATGCTTTAATGTTAGTTACTCAATCCGACCAAAAAAAAATTAAGAATATTTCTAGATCAAACTTCATTTAAAGAATTACATTTTCTAATCTTTTTCTTAAAAAGGGAAAGAAGACAATGATAGGTTTATTTTTTTTTCGGAGACAATGATAGGTTTACTTGGAAGGAGATGTATACAAGTATCATTTATTGAAGTGTTTTTTTTTTTTTTTTATTAATGTAAACACCGCCCGTGACTCTTGTATTATAGGGCCATAATATGTCACTAACATCATAAAACGCGGTGTTCATACTAAATGCTTGACTAACCCCAAGGTTTGACCTAAAAAAAAAAAATAACCCTAAGGCATTGTAATTTTTTTGACTAAATAGCACATTTTCTTTTTCATGGTCGAAACATATTTCTATTTCCACTACAGCATAAATCTCCTATGAATAAATGACTAACACTCCTAATCGCTTGAGCCATAATTTTTTTAAGTTGAATAACAATTTTATTTCATTTATGAAATAAAATTACAAAATCGTCTCATATCTACTGTATTATAGTCACTAAGTACAAGTTTAGTTAAATAGGAGGATTACATCCAATCAAAGCAAAACAAGTTACTTTTAAGATCTTGTTTTACTACTCAATCAACCATCAAGTTTTTACTCCTTGGTGTATAAGAGTATCTAAAGTAACTTCTACTCAAGGTTTTCACATCCTTGACTAAGTTTTTAATACAAAAAGAAAGTTTAACTCTATTACACATAAGTGACTTAACAATCACTCTCAATTATGACTAATCTATCCTTGAAAAAGTTAGTCAATCGACAAGCTTGCAACATTCCTCTATTGTTAGCCTATAATGGTGAGAGAGCTCCTAAACACTTCAAATTCCTATACAAATTTTTTCTTTTATAGTCCCTAGCAATAGACACAATACAAGAAAGATTAGTAATGGAGTTATAAGTCTTATCTGTATTTATTTTGATATCTTCTTATTTGGGGGAGTCCAACTTGTATTAGACTAATAAATCTCCGAGTGTGTTTGCACACCACTCATGACATCCTAATTCACAAGTTCTATAACTTGATTATTTGTTTCTAAGCTAGGTTGTTAAATTGAGATAAGGTTATTCTCAATGTTCAAGTTATTCACCTCACCTGGTTCATCTGAATTATTGGTGGGTCCTTGTGTATTACAAAATCATGTGCTAAAGTTGAGGACTCACAAATCGCAAGTGTACGGTTGTCCAAGTAATACACCGATAAATCGGATTCGTTCTCAGGGGGCAGACTAGGTACAACTCAGGGGCGGATCAAATAGTGACGTAATTGCAAGTAAAGAAAAGTAAATGATATAAAGTTTGTTTGGTTTTTAAGAACTAAAGTGCAAATAATGTAAAATACTTAATTAATTAAACTGAAATGAAAAATAAAACAAGTAAAAGAGTTGGACACAAGGGGAGAAGTAGTACTTGAGTCTCGCAAGGGTTCACCTAAACCTTCTTAATTAATGTTTTTTGTTAAGGGATGAATTGTTATATTTATGCTAGTCGGGATTCTAAAGTCTCTTAGCCTCTGTCAGGTGGACTTAAGAGCTCTCCTACGGTATTATAATCTCCGTCAGGATGATTACAACTACTTTCTGATGGTTCAAGTTCTTTACCTCATTTTCTATTGGTTAGACAAGCCTATCAAGGTCATTGGAGAATACCAACGACAATTACCAATGTTTGTATCTAAACCCCCCGTCAAGATGATCACTACGCCATTATAGTGAATAGCCAAGATACTAAAAATTACTCCTATTTCATGACGCTAAAGATAATAATTCAAGAATAAAAGAAAAGCCAACATAAAATAACAAATTCAATTTAAATTACAAAATCCCAAATTAAAAAAACCCTTAATAATCAAGTTAGGGTTCAACCCAATTCGCGATTCTCAAGTACAATGGGAATTTAGCTCATAACGGAAAAAAACTAAATAAAATAAACTAAAAGAACTCATTGTCAATTATAGAAATAAAAGATAGAACCTATTTTAAGGGTTGAATTGACTGTTGATGGAAGAATTGCTTCTCCAGCTTCAGTTTCTTCTCTCCTCTTGCTTCTGACTTTTCTCTTTGACGTTCTGACTTGTATGAATCGAGTTGTGTGTTAAATAAGAGTCAAAAGGTCTATTTATAATGCTAAAATCGGACTTGGGCTTGACTTAAGAAAATTAGTGGAATATTAAATGACCTAAGTCCAATCTTCTAATTGAAATCCCGTAACTGGTGTGCAACCCTCAGTAAAACGGCTGTAACTTTTTCAAATCAACTCTGAATTGACCCGTTCAAGTTGCTAAATCTTCGTAACTCAATAAGGAATGAATCTTCTTTACATCCCAGAGGCTGAATCCACGTCTAAGTGACTCGAAATCAGCAGTTAACATAAGCCTTTCAGATTTGCAGCTTCAACTTGTCAACTCTTCGGGATATTTCTTCACGCCTTTGACTTCTTTACACGATCTAAGACTTAAATTTTCGATTCCTCTCCTTGATAGAATCATGTCGCTAGCTCTACCGGTCAAGAAGAACGAAAAAATATGACAATACAGTTGCTCGCGTGTAATGCCAGGAGTAATGTAGGCATCACAAATCTGCATGAACTTCTGAATCGATCTTACCGGATCTTGAATTGCTGTACCAGTGTAGAGTCCAAAACATTGAAATTGACTAAGCATACCCGGATCGGGTCTAAATTTGATATTCTGGATCTCTGGAGGGCAGTAACCGATTGGTTGAACATGAAACGGTACATGAAGACCGGGGAGATCTTGCTGCACTCGATTCTGTTGATTATTAACGTTATTCTGCCCATTACCTCCTCCTACAGGTAGTTGTACACCAGGTGAATCCTGTTGTTGAATCCCATGTGGATCTTGCTGAGGACCAAGTGGTGGATTTAGTTGGGCTGCCATTGCTCTTCTTAAGGCTCTTTCCTCACGAACTCGTCTGTTGTAAGGTCTGAAGCTCCTCTCAGGCTCCGATAAAGGAGGCCAAGAATTAAACACCGTGAAACCTGAAAAAGACTAAAGCAAACCACAAGCGTAAATCCGGAAAAATAAAAACTAAAAACTTGAAAAATAAAAACTAATTAAAAACTACTACTCGAAATAGATAACCCACACGCTAACGAGACACAAGTCCCCGGCAGCGGCGCCAAATACTTGATGTCGCCTAGGGTGTGATAAAAATAAGATAAAACTAAGTCAAGAAACTACGCACTCTCACCCTAGACAGGCACATTACTGCAAGTATTACAGGACGTATGCAAGTTTTAGTTAGTAAGTTGAGTTCGTTCTCAGGGACTTAAGTGTGTTATACGAGTGGATAGCAATAACGAGTAAGCAATAATTAAGTGAAAGACAGAAAATAAAGAGAATAGATTTCGAAATATCTAAATTAAACTAAGAAAATTAAAGACAATAAAATAAAATACGAAGAATATGAGATGAGAAATATAGCTTAGGTTTTGCTAGTATGCACTAATCCTTCTAATTCTATCTAAAAATCTAGTTAATAAGGGAGAATATTAGCTCTTGGTATACTTAGTCAGGATTCTAAATTCCCATACCTTAGACCTTGAGAGCGAATAAGGGGGCTACGACACAACCAAGACGTGGTTACACTCTTAGAGTTATCAAGCGCTACCAAGGCTCTAAGCAAACGCAACAATCAATTGGTGATATGGTGATTAAAACAAACCCTAATGACTATCTAGTTAGAATCATGTTTTGTCAGAACTAATATCGACACTAGACATTATGTGGTGGTTCAATAGTTAAACACCCTGTCAAGGAGACCATCTAACTGTTATTAAAACAATCCTATCAAAACACATAAACAAATATTAAGTAAGAAGCTAATATCAAATTAAAACATATAATTCCCAAAGAAACTTAGATAGAAGAATTAGAATTCATAGATTATACATTATGCAAAACCCAAGCTATGGGAGGTTTAGTTCATACCTGAAGGAAATAAACTAAAAGAAATTACAAAAGACATCATCTTGCTCTCTACAATAAACTGGAAGAATAAAACCTTAAAAACCTAATTACTATGAGGCAAGGATTGCTAGGGTAGTTTTACAAGTGATATAAGGGTGTATTTATAGGTGTTTAGAAGACCTAATTCGTTTTCTTGAGGAAGAGATAAAGTATTGGACTTCTAGCCCAACTCAAATTCGTATGGAAATAAAGATAAACACTGCTGGACCGTTTAGAGCATATCTTCTTCGTTATTGGTCGGTTTGAGCTCCATAAGATACCAAAAGAATCCTCACAGAATTATGTATGTCCCTATGAAAGGAAATTACCAAAATCGGCCTATTTCTTGGGGGTAAATAGCACTTCTTTAGGCGTGTACTGCAAAATCCCAGATTTAGGCAGCTTTTCCTTTTCCATCTTTTTAGCTTTTGTTTCCTTATCTCCAATTTCCATGCTAATATCTTTCCATAAGTTGTAGTCTTTGACTTGGACTCTAATTCATCTCCATAATTATCTTTAAAGCTACACACTAAATAAACAATTAAATCCAATATGCTCTAAAAATATTATTTTACTAAATCAAGACTCAAAATAGGAAAGTGCACTATTTCTCAAGAAAATCGACATTTATGAATTCTAAATCACTAAATATGATGTCTCATCTTAACATTAATCTATCACAAATGAGGAGACATCAGTTGAGGATCTAATTTCACCCAAATTTCCTCCAAGGTAGATTAGATAATACCATACAAAACCTTCGGGTGTAATTAATTCAAATCCTAATGACTACTTGGCTAATCAAGACCGGCCGGCTCACAAACACACACCAAGCGTGTCTAGTTCCGCAATTAAACCCCTATTCCGGACGCTAGCTTAATTACTAATTATGTCCACTATTTAGCCTGAATATGATTAGGTTTCAAGCACAAGATATATAACCACTATAATTAAACACAGTTTATTTGAATATAGAATCCTAAAATCACAAGAAGATCATTAAAAATCAACTACGATTCATACATTAAGCAATCCTCAAGCAATGAGGGTCTAGTTCATATTCAAATAATAAATAATAATAAAAAATAATTCAGGAATAATGTTAAAAAGCTAAAAATGAATAATTTTACTATGTTGATTAATAGGATTCGAAGCTCCGATAAGGAAGAATGGTTGATTTTGGTGAAAAAACATTCTTCCCTTCTCTTTAGCTCTCTTTGGCGTTTTTGCTCTTCAAAAATGAGTAATATGATATGTGGTTCTAAATAATGAGCACCTATAATGTTTAAGTAACATCTTAAAATATTTGGGGTCTCCATTGGCTCACTTAAATAGGTTAAAAATAGCCCAACCTGTTTGTAGGATAGCGATGGCCAGGTTCAAATCACGGTGGAAGAAAACAACATAATGTCTTCATCTCAACTCCGAGTTGAATTCCCTCACTTCTCATGTGTCACTGGCTTCAAGCTCTATATATATATATATATCAAAAGTACTTACCTTCAAAACTACGACAATTTAATCGTGGTGACTGAAACAATATGATGTTAAGATTTCTCCGATAAACACGCTAACTTCCCAAAGTGGATTGAAGCTCATTTCACACCTAGTCTTCGGGTTTGACTTGACCTTTTGAATTCTCCCCATAATATTGGAACCTTGTTTCAAGCATGTACCTGAAAGCTACATTCTTAACACACAATTAAGGCACAAACACTCTAAAAAACGAAATATGTCCAAACCAAGAGAGGAAGGTACAATATTTTGAATACTAGGGGAACATCCCTCACTTAGACCCAATAAACTCCCAAAATGATGTCTTGTGAATAGATTAATCTATCACAAAAAAGGAGACATCATATACTGCACAATGTGACACTAGAGAATTGAAAAGAGTCTTTATGAACTTCAATTACTCCAAACCTTATTCCTAGCCTCCTCCAACTTCACCATAACTAAATACAACTACCAAATTTCATTAAAAAACCGTTGAACTTGATCAAACGTGCACCAACACACCAACACACAAACACACAAACGCAACACCAAATCATCATCTTCATCCTCCACCAAAACATAAACATAATCAAATGCACTCCATAACACCATTAGAACACCAAGATTTTCAAGTTTACAAAATTCCTTCCACCACAAGCAACCATAATTCATTCACATATAATTCATATACCACAATCCAAACACCACTAAATATATTCCTACGTAAAAAACTCAAAGAAACACCAACTAAACCAAAATCCAAAGAATAATTAATACTTGGTGCATCCTTGAGTTGTGGGATAGTTGAGATGACGAGGCAAATAGATACGTAGACTTTGAAGAGGAAGAGACAATACATGGGTAAGAAGAAAGATTTACCAGGGGAAACAAAAGAGTGAGAATTCCTTATGGGTGAACCGCATGAGAATAAACTGAAGACTGAGGTACCTACTCCCCCAAAAGAAAGTAATGTGAGAAGGAAATTACCAGTGGAACCTAAGAAGAAAGCACCAATATCAAATGATCGAGGCCCATCCTTGACTCTCTAGAAGGTACCAATTACAGATAAATATGAGTTTGAGATACCTATATAGGCGAGAATGCATACAAAGTTGGGCGACTTGGAGACTATGAAATTCAACATCATCGATTCTCAAGCAAGGATGGTGATGTCTCCTCATTTGTGATAGATTTATGTTAAGATGAGACATCATTTTTAGTGATTTAGAAGTCATAATAATCGATTTTCTTGAGAAATAGTGCACTTTCCTATTTTGAGCCTTGATTTAGTAAAATAATATTTTTCGAGCATATTGGGTTTAATTATTTATTTAGTGTGAAGCTTTAAAGATAATTATGGATATTAATTAGAGTCCAAGTCAAAGACTACAAGATATGGAAAGAGATAAGCATGAAAATTGTAGATAAGGAAACAAAAGCTAAAAACATTGAAAAAGAAAAGCTGCCTTAAATCTGAATTTCTGCACCTCCGACCGCAAATTAGCTTATATCTCAAACATAGTGTGGAATTTAGAGAAACGGTCAAGAGCAAAGTTGAAGATCTTTCCGAGACGATGAATTTGGTGTACTCATACTCGTCAAACTGATGATTATTGAAGCTGCTAGGACCAAAAGAAAAACGGGCCTGATTTCATGTTTTAGGGTAACGAATTTGAGTTGGGCTTGGAGTCCACTACTTACCTTCTCCTTCAAGAAAACGAATTAGGTCTTCTAAACATCTATAAATACACCCTTATATCACTTGCAAATCATCCTTGCCTCATAGTAATTAGTTCTTAAGGTTTTATTCTTCCAAGTTATTGTAGAGAGCAAGATGATGTCTTTTATTATTTCTTTTAGTTTATTTTCTTCAAGTATGAACTAAACTTTCCATAGCTTGGGTTTTGCATCATGTATAATCTATGAATTCTAATTTCTTTCTATCTAAGTTTCTTTGGGAATTACATGTTTTAATCTGATATTAGCTTCTTACCTTTATATTTGTTTATGTGTTTTGATTTATTGTCTATCCTAGAACTGATCACTTTAGGCTTTCTTAATAGTAATTAGATGATCACCTTAGCTGGGTGTCTAATTATTGAAACACAACATAACGTCTAGTGTCGATATTAGTCCTGACAACACTGATTCTAACTAGATAGTCATTAGGGTATGTTTTGATCACTATCACCATGTATGGAAATTGATAGCTTAGGGCCTTGGTAGCGCTTGATAACCCTATTTGAACCAGCCTCGTGGTGTGTCCGTAGCCCCTTAGTCGCTCTCAAGGTCTAAGGTATGGGAATTTAGAATCCTGACTAAATATACAAGAGTTAATTATCTCCCTTATTAACTAGATCTAATCGAAAGAATTAGAAGGATTAGTGCATACTAGCAAAACCTAAGCTATATTTCTCATTTCATATTTCTTCGTATTTAATTTACTGTCTTTATTTCTTTAGTTTAATTTTGTAATTTCGAATATTCTCTATTTAATTTCTTGTCTTTTAATTAATTACTTCTTACTCGTTATTTCTACCCATTCGTATAACACACTAAGTCACTGAGAACGAACTTTCTTATCATTAAAACTTGCATACGTCCTGTAATACTTGCAGTACTGTGCCTGTCTAGGGTGAGAGTGCGTAGTTTTCTGACTTATATTTTATCTTATTTTTATCACACCCTAGGCGACACCAGATGGAAATAGAGATAGACCACATACTTTTCATGCTTTGGAAAGGATCAAAGGGACACGACGATCGCAAGGTGGATGGCTCAGTCGCCTACCAAGTAATGTTTCCTGATCTCACTATTTAATTTCTTATGTTTTAGTCTATAATAATTTGAATTATATTTCTTTTCCAAGTCTTTTCGATTCGTGGGGACATGACTCACTTTTGAGTTGGGGTGGGGATTCATTGTTTCATCTTCGTTTGTTACATTTTAACATAAAATTTAAAAAGATTTAGTCTATATTTTAGGTATTTGGCATAGAATATATTGAATGTAGCTATTAAGCATGATTTTAGTGAGACATTATAGTAAGTAGTGTGTCCTAGAACAGTGTCCCAACGCGTATAGTAAATTTTACATGAAAACATTAATTAAAGGATAAAAAAGATAAAAATGATCAGTAAGCAATGCGTAGAAGCAATTAGGATATTAGGGTGCCTTGGTTAGTGTGTTGAACATGAAGTCTGAGCTAGTTGAAACCTCTCTTAGCCTATGAACTAAAAGTAAAAATATTACGAGGCTGAGTACTTAGAAAAATGATTAAGGAAGTTCTTTGATAAGCCACTTGAAGACTTTAGCTTGCTAACTGGAAATTAATCGATATATTATCCATCTTAGCACCCTTGTAGCCTGCAACCTTCTTTTGCCGCCAAAGTATAAGTGGTGGGTCTTGGGGTGTGATAAAATTAACGATAAATAAAAGGATCCACAGACCACAAGTGTACGGGTCGTCCAAGTAATAATTAGATAAACATGATTTTGGTTTTCAAGGATTGAACTGGTATAACTCAAGTTTTTATCAGAAAGTAGTAGTAATTGGGATTTGGGAATATAGAAAAATAAATGATAAATATTTTTGTTTGGTTTTGAAGATTAAACTAGTAGACGCAAGTAAATAAATGACTAAAGATAAAAAGAAAGTAAATGAATTGAAACTAAAGATATAGGAACACAGATATGAGAGAGGTACTTGAGTCTCGCAAGGGATTCACCTGAGTTCCCATTATTAATGCTTTCATTTAAGGGTTAAATCGGTATTTATGTATTAGTCGGGACTCTAATATCTCCTAACCCCGTCAGGGTGGACTTAGGAGCTATCCTACGGTATTACAAACCCTGTCAGGGCGATTGTACCTACTTTCGGATGTTGGAGTCTTTTACCTAATTGGCTACGTGATTAGTCAAGTCAGTCAGGGTTATCGACGAATATCGCTCGTCTATTACCTAGGTCCGTAATTAAACCTCGTGTCAAGGTGATCACCGCCACTAGTGAATATACCAATTAACAATACCTATTTCTAATTAGCTACATCAGAAAGAGTAAATAATCTCAAGATAATAGTCAATACACAATACCCAATTTAAAGTAAATTAAAACAATCCCAAAACTGAAAAAGATTGAATTAAAGGAACTAGGGCTTAACCCATAGTGTGATTCTTAAGTACACGTGATGTCTCCCTAATTGTTCTAAATATAAGACCTTAGGAGACATCATTTTAGGTAAAAATGGTCTTTTTATATTGACTTTTGTGCTTAATTCGTAATATTCCTATTTCTTGTTTTAATTTGATGAATTATTATTTTTATAGCATATTTGGTTTAATTTGTGTGTTAATGTGAAGTTTTAAAGATAATATGGAAATAAATTATATGTCAAATCAATTCTAAGGAGATAAGGAAAGAAGATCTTGAAGAAATCAGGAGATAGAAGGAAAAAGAGTTCAATTAGGAAAAGAAAAGCTGCCAAATAAATCTGAATTTCTGCAGCTATGTCTAAAGAAGTGAAGATAAATCCAAATCCGATACGATTCTGGAATAGCCCTATTAGAGGTAGATATATCTTTCTATGAGGATTCTTTTGATTATATGGGCCAAAAACGGCCCAGTAACGAAGAAGATATGATCAAAGCAAGTCAGCAGTAATTATCCTTATCTACTTACGAATTTGAGTTGGGCTTGGACTCTTTTACTTGGTCCCTACTCCAAGATTTCGACCTAGCACCTATATATATCAGTTCTAAACTTTAGAAAATCATCCCTTGGCTGCATAAGCTTGATATACATACATAATTCATCATAGAAGCAATCAAGAGGATCTAGAGGAGGAAGAAGCAAGAGCTAGAGCTTAACTACATCAATTCAACACTTCTCCATCTCTATTCTTTGGGTAAATTAGTATTAGATATATTTTGTCTATGAGGTATTTCTAAGATATTTATTCAAGAGTTTTATTATGCATAATTTCTCTTTAGGATTGTAATTATATGAACTATTGATTAATGTTTTTCTGTTTTAATTTGAATCTGGGATTTTAGTATTTAATTGAATTGGTTCTTAATTTTTATTGACTATATTCTTGTGCTTGTTTACTTCATTGAAGTCATGAATCAAGGGTAGGTTTTAGTAATTAGGCTATTCACTTAGTGGCGAGTGATCACCTTAACGGGGGGTTTAATTACAGAATTAAAAAATAGACGCGTGGTGTCCGTAATTTGACCGACATGCTTGACTAACCACGTAGTCAAAGAGGTAAAAGAACTAATCATCCGAAGAGGCATATTCGCCCATATAGGGGTTTATTGTACTTTAGAATTGCTCCTAGGTCCACCCGACAGGGGGCTAGGAGATTATAGAGTCCTGACTATTGTGAGATTTCCCATTCACCCTTATTCTTACGAATCATTAATTCAATAGGATAGGTTCATACTTGCATCTCCTTATCTTATTTGCATAATTTTTTATTATTTTTTATTTAGTTAATTAGAAAACAAACCCCTTTGCTACTTATCTTTTTATTTTAAATAATTAGAACTATCTATTCTGGTATTGAACACGAAGTTAGAATAAATACTTAAATCTCTGTGGAGACGATAATCCCATATTTACTTATTTATTACTTGGAACGATCCGTACACTTGCGGTCTGTGGATCCTTTATTCCTTTACTTTTATTGCATTATTTTATATCACACCAAGACCCACCAACAAGATGTTTAGCTAATATTCAAACTAAAAAATAAAAATAAAATAAAAGCATTCATGTTCCTAAATTACAGAAAAGAAATAAAGAACCTAATTAAGGTGTTGGATTGAGCTTTTTTTGGAAGAAAGTGAATTCTCCCGCTCTTGCTTTCTCTTTTGTCTTTTTGCTCTGCTCTTGAATTTAGAAAATAATCAAACGTACTAACATGAAGTCTAAAAGGCTATTTATACTCACTAAATCGGATTAGGATTTTTATTTTATTTTATTTCATTTAATGAATAAAAGCCCAAGTCCAATTTAGCAAATCACGTAACTGTTGCACACACTCTGCTAAATAGGTGTAACTTTTGCATCATAAGTCCAAATTACTTGATTCCAGTCCTCAATCCGAGCTAACTCAGAGGTGCAACTTTCTCCTTTGAATCTGTATAACTGAATCAGTACCGTTTTGGCTCGAAATCAACAAGAAGTAACAGCTATCCAGATTCTTATATCTTTTCGTCAACTCTTTGAGTGGTACTTTCTCTCTTTTGACCTCTCCTATTGATCTAAGACTTTAAACTTCACTTATCCTCCTCATCTTGGTGCTCAATATCATCCATTTACTTCAGAACTTTATGCTAAAAATAAACGAATTAATGCACAAAAGCTCTAAAATTACAAATAACATAATTTTGAAGGGAGAAAGTGCAATATATTAAAATTAACATATAAGTATGTCAAATAAGTCTAATTTACACCTAAATTGATGTCTCCTAAGGGAATATATTTATCACAAAAAGGGAGACATCAAGAAGTCATACCCCTCAGGTTATAGGACTTTTCCAAATGACATGCACTTGAATCGCAACGCTAAGACAAGTGTCTTTAGATCTTGAGTTTGGAGTATTGGGATTTCATTATGAGAAACACTTTGGGTGGGACTTTTTTTACCTTGTATATATGTACTATGTGATGATGCACTAATATGGTAAACCTTTGCCGAGATCTATTAAGAAAAATTGAGAAAAGAAAAAGAAAGAAAAAAAGATTAAGTAGTCAACATTTCACATCAAAAAGAGTGTCATGACTAGATTACTAAAATGAATGAAAAATAATCAAAATCAAAGGACTAAAAAGGTTGAATGTTATGAAACCATCGAAAATTATTATGGGATTATTGGAAATGCAAAAATAATGCAAAATTAGGTTGAGTGAGAACCGTGTGGAATCAAGTTCTAGGGAGATTGTTGTATGATTATTGAGGAGAGAGCCAAAATATCACTTCATGTTATCCAAATATACGTATCATACCATCCTAAGCCTACAATATAACCAAAAAGTCCTTAGGATTTCTAAATGCATGGTTAACTAACCATTAATGGATTAGGGACTATCTAGGTGTACCATTAGATACTATGTTAAAACTAATGAATACCCCATAGCCGCCAAATTAAATTAAGTGAAAACCAATCCTTCTTATGTTGCGAAGCTAATATGATCTTTGATTTATAATGTGTTAATTTTTTGTGTATTATGTATATTTGTGTATTAGTTCTTAGACATTACTACAAGCGTGTTTGCACTCCAAACATGATGTAATGAATCGACACAAGGGAGGACATTGCTTACCCGGAAGTGTATGAGGACAATGAAAAGTAATAGAGATAAGTTTAAGGGATTATCATCTCCACAAGGACTATCAAAGTAATTCTTAATGTGTATAGAAGTATAATAGCGAAAAGTTGTAAATAAACTACAATAAAATAAATAAATGTTTGTTGGATTTTATATTATAAAGAGTAAAATAGAAATGTTAATTAAGAACTGAAAAAGAAATGCAATTAAGCTAATAGGAAAATAGGAAATAAGTTGAGAAAGAGGCTTGAGTCTTGCTAGTAATCCCCAATGTAGTCAAGTTAATGTTTCCATGAATAAGGGCGAAGTGGTAGTTTCACACTAGTCCGGATTCAATAATCTTCCAAAACTCTCTCTTGGGTAGAAATGAAGCTATTATACGGCCATAGATACGTCTCCCGGGTAACCATGTGTATGCTTTTGAATTCTAATGGTTCAAAACCTAAAGACTACTTGGTTAGTCAAGACTTATTGGTTCACTAACACACACCAAGTGTCTATATGTTATATCTTTAATCCGACCCTCTCCCCGATGATAGTCTAATTACTAACTCTACCCAATATTATTCCAGACTATGAATAGGAATTAATTACAAGCATTTTTTTTCTTTTTGGACAGTAATTACAAGCATATAGTCAATGGAAATAAATACCCGCTTCAATGAAACATAATCCCAAAATAGAACATAGATTACTAACAAAGATTTGTACAAAGCAATCCTCTAGAAATGAGTGCTTAGATAATAATTAAATAACAATAACTACTGAAAAATAATGCAGTAATTATGTTTATAATACAAAATGGAATAAGTTTACTCTAATGATTGACGCAAAGCGAAGCTCCAATGAAGATGTATGGTAGGTTTTTGTGGAAAACCCCTTCTTTTCCTTCTCTTATGCTTTCCAGCTGTGTATATTGAATAAAATGTGATGTCTAAAGTGTGATACTGAATAATGAGCTTCTCAAGTGTTTAAATATTATCCTAACTACGTTTTGGGGCCTCATGGGCTCACTTAGACAGGTTAAAAATTGTCCAACCCATTTTTAGGCTAATATTGGATTAGTTCGAGCAAGGGTGGAAGCAAATGGCATAACTTATTCATATCATGTCCACATTGAGTTTCATCACTTCTCACTAGTCACTTACTTCAAGATCTATCCAAATCAAAATTAAATTTTTCCGAAAGCTCTAAACAATTATTCGTGGTGACTGAATCAAGTTTACATAAGACTTATCAGGTAAACGCTCTAACTTTTCAAAAGTGACTTTAAGCTCGTTCTACGCCTTGGATTTTTGTTGGAATTGACTTCTTAACTTCTAGTCAAATTATTTTCATCTAATGTTAACCATGTACCAAAAAGCTACACATTTAACACACAATTAAGGCACAAAAACACTATAAGTAACAATAGGTCCAAAATAAAGTGGAAAAGTACAGTATGTCAGATATTAGGGAATAACCCCTCACCTAGATCCCAGAAAAATCCAGAATGATGTCTCATTAATAGATTAGTATATCACTGATGTCTCCCTATTTGTTCTAATTCTTAGCCCTTTGGAGACATCCTTTTAGGTGAATAAATGACTTGTTTGTTAGACTTTTAGGCCTATTTGATCATATTGCACTTTCTCCCCTTGGAAATTAACTATTTGCAGAATCTGAGCTTTTGTGCATAAATTTGACTGTTTTTAATGCAAAGTTAATTGGTTCTTGAATTTCATGAAAGACCAATCCAAGGAGAAAAAGTGAGAATAAAGTCTTAGTGTCTTTTAGAGTGTTAGGAAATGATTTCTAGTCGAGTTTCTATTTTTAGAGTACACTTTCCTATTTTGATTTCTTGATTTATTGACTTATTCTTTTTAAGCATATGCGGTTTAATTATTATTTAATGTGAAGCTTTAAAGAGATAAATGGTAATTACTTAGAGGCCAAGTCAAGATAAAGATGAAAGGAAAGAAGATTTATATGGAAATAAGAAGATTTGGTAAAGATTTATTCAAAGGAGGAAAAGATAAAGCTGCCTTTTGAAATCTGAAATCCAGCCACGTTTTAGGAATTAAATCATAATAAAATATTGGCATGGATTCTGGACGAATGGTCTGCACCAATAGAAAGAGCTTTCCAAGACAAGCAGTTTCATATATTGGAACTTCTCAAACGGATAAGTATTGAAAAAGATATGACCAAATCAAATCAGCAGAATCTTATCTTTTAGAGCTACGAATTTAAGAGTCTTTGCCTTGTCTTCCACTCCAAGTAATTCGACCTAGGGCTTGCTAACACCTATAAATACACCCCTTAGACCTCATAATTCAGGACCTCTCATAATTCATTCAATATATACATCCTTAGAGAGAGCGTCAAGAGGCGGAAGCAAGAGCAGAAGCTGGAGACTGTCTATATCTCCAACAACAGTTCAAGCCAATTCCTCTATCTAGGTTCTTAATTTATTTCTGTTATTAGGAACATGTATATTATTAATTTCTTTATTGTTTTTACTTTTAATATGAGCTAAACCTTAATTACTTGAGAATCGTAATGGGATGAACCCTAATTTGTTTAATTCATGTATTTTAATTTGGGATTAGTTTCTAGTTTAATTTGAATTAGGTATTTCATATTGTTTCTTATTTTATATTAATTTCACTATCAATGAATTAGCTAATCGGAGATAGGTCATAGTAATTAAGCTATTCACTTTGGTGGGGAAGTGATCGCCTTGACGGGGGGTTTAATTACTGAACTAGATAATAAACGTAAGGTAAAAATTATTGATCCTGACGGACTTAGTTAACCTTATAGCCAATTGGGTAAAATAGTATTCATTCGAAGGTGGATTATAATCGCCCTGACGGGGTTTGTAACATCTGAGAATAGCTCCTAGGTCCACCCTGACGGGGGCTAGGAGATTATAGAGTCCCGACTAATATAGAAATATCAGTTCTGCCCTTAACGAAAGCATTAATTAGGTAAGTTTAGGTGATTCCCTAGCGAGACTCAAGTATAACTCATATTTGCATCTTAGTCTTTTAGTATTTATTTTCTTGCATTCTTAGGATTAATATAAAAACCAAATAAATATTTCTCATCTTTTATTTTCTGTATTTGCAATTACTACTACTTATCTGTTGAACACTTGGGTTATACCAGTCCAATCCCTGAGAACGAATCCGACTTATCGGAGTATTACTTGGACAACCGTACACTTGCGGTATTGTGGTTCCTTTTATTTATCGCATTAATTTTATAACACCCTAGGACCCACCAAGTTTTTGGCGCCGCTGCCGGGGATTGCAGCGTGTGACCCCGGTGTTTAATCTTTAAGTAGTTTTAATTGTTTATTTATTTTTATTTTTCAGTTTTACGCTTGGTTTTTGTTTTTGTTTCTTTTACAGGTTCTTTATTGAGGTAATGATCAAGATATTTCATTGAATATGTATAGAGGACATTACCCGGATCCCGATCCATACGAATATTGGGAAGACTCTTCGGGACAACAACAATGGGGTAGTAACTTCTACCAACAACCTTATCAATACCCGCAAGAGCAGGATTGGAACAACCAATGGATCGGAAACATTCAACAACAACCATCATATCACTATCAACAGGAGCAAGGAGGGAACAACCAATGGGTTGGAAACATTCAACAACCTCCACCTCATCACTATCAGCAAGAAATTGACAATGAGAGACGTTCTAAACTCCAGCGCTTAGTAGAAGAAACAAACGCCATCCAAGCACGCATGCAACAGATGGTAGAAGAATGGGGTAGTATGTCTTATGAGGATTCCACCCCCCCCGAGGGATGGAAGAAATCAACTGGTAGTTGAGGAGGAGGTGTTGAAGGGAGATACTATTGATAGTGATATGACCACCATGCCGGTTATAAATGAAGACCACCATGTGGTTAACAATCCTATTAGCATGGTGGAAGAAGGAGTAGCAACAAAAATCCTAGAAATAGAAGCTAAGATTGCTATTCCTATGGTGCGTGCACATGATCCAGATACTGAACGCGAACAAGAAGAAGAGGTGATCGAGATTCAGATTCATCAAGAATATGATGAAGTAATAGTGGAAGATTGGGTTGAAAGCGAAGACGAATGTGAAGTGGTTGAGAAATCAATTGAAGAGTTAAAGCTTCATAATAAAAGAGAAATCGAATTCCCACCACAAAAAGTTCACCAATCACTATCTCCACCACAAATCATCATTAGAGATAGAATATCGGAATCACCTCTATCACTAAAAATGATCAATAGGTGCTACGCAAGAAAGGTGCTACACCGCGAGAGTAAAGCGGCTAGGAGGAGCACCTACCCACCACACTTTAAAGAGGAACGCGAGATTGAAGAGATTAAAAAGGAGCTTATACCGTTGAGGACGGTCATCTACTATCGTGTGGTGAAGAACACGTTTCGTCATGAAAGTAAGAAGGCGAAACGGAGATACTACCCTCCCCCTTTCAGAGATCGATTGAATAAAATTTTAAGGGGGAAGGTTCTTACATACCAAGGACGAGGCGAATTCAAGCGGAGGAGAACCGCAAGGGCCTCAATACCATCTTCAAGGAAGGTAACGCGTCGAACTTAAAGACGTAATAAACAAAAGTGCTTCTTGGGAGACAACCCATGTTTTAATTGCTTTAAGTTTTTGTCAAGTTTTAGTGTCTACTTTTAAAAGAAATGAGAAAGGTAGTGTGTTATTGGTGCAGGAATTGAAGAAAGGAATCACTTGGAAAAATTCGCAGGTCGGTCCGGTGCACCGCACCAGACCCCCGGTATACCGCGCCTGAAAAACCTGTACCACGGGGTGGCCCCCACGGGTTTTATACAGAAAGGAGAAAAAAAATTTTAATGCGCGGTCCGGTATACCGCGTGAGATGTCCGGTATACCGCAGGAGGGAAAAACCCGTACCACGGGTTAGGTACCGCGGGTTTTTTGACGGAGTTGGTGCGGACTACCCCATGCACCGCACCTCTGCACCGCAGGGCAAAAACCCGTACCACGGGGTGCTAGCACGGGGTCAAGACAGGAGCGAGAAAAAACGAAACAACAGAAGCTGCGGTACACCGCGGCTTAGGTCCGGTGCACCGCGCCATGGCGGTTTGTGAGGAGTTTGAGGCCCATTCAACTTCTTACCTTGTCAAGATAAAACCCTAGCCTCCCCCAAATACGAATTTTCCAGATCCTAACCCTTATATACCTGCACAAAGACCACTACAACACCAAAGAACATTAAATCCTTCCTCCTAATCCATTCCAAACACACATCTAACACCACAATCCTTCAAGAACATCAAGAAATCTTCTACTTCAAGCTTAAGCCTCTTCATCAAAGCTTCAATCCTATTCATTAAACCTTCCCCAAGCCATTACCCATCTCATATGTCTCCATAATACTTCATTACAAATCCTCAAAACATCAAATTTCAAAACTCCTCTCTAGTTTTTGATTATTTGAAGTTTTGAGTTTGGGGTCCATTGAGATGTCAAATATTGGGAGGTCAAGAATACCATGAAGAGAAAAGAGAAGTTGGAGAAGCTTGTATTACTTTTGGGTGTTGAGATGTAGTTGAAAGAATTTTGGGAGGATAATCATGAAGAGGTGTTGAAACCCATAGGAAAAATCACAAATGAGTTGGAGCTTATGCAAATCATATTACGTGGTGTGAGCAATGTTCAACATGCCACCTACGCAACACAAGGAGCTCAACCTACACGCAACCATGGAAACCAGCTTCATGCTGGTTCAGATACGTTTTCCTATCCCTTTCTTATTTGTTTTATTTGTTTATTTTCTTTCTTGAGTCTTTTTCGAGTCGTGGGGACACGACTCATTTTTGAGTTTGGGGTGGGGTTCGTTGCCTCATCCCAATTTTATGTGTTTTACAGTTTTTTTTTAAATTTTAGTTTGAGGAATGTTTTGACTGTAGAGATGTAGAGTGTTTTAAATGCCCCCATCAAGCATGCTTTTTATAAATTTATGATAGAAAATAGTTGACTTTAGGAGTTAGTGTAAAACTCACTTTGATTGCATGCAAGTATGAGATGATTGATATGAAAAATTAATGAACAATGCAAAAGAAGTAAACTTGTGCTTAAGGATAATCGGTGGTTTGTAGAACGTGAGATCTAAATGAGTAGAGAACCCACTTAGGTATGAACTAGAGACAAGTTGTGTAAATAGGAAGATGATAGAGGCAGTTCTTCGTTAGCCCTTTGAACCCTTTTTGGCCTTCTATCCCTGAATTAATTTTATCCTTCTTAGACAAATTTTTAGCCTTTAAGCCTTTCTTTTGTCGCCACATTATAAGCCAATTTCCCTTTAGATTTTTAGGCATGACCATATGACCCGCACTTGAATCACGATCCTGAGACTTCCTGTCTTGAGCTTGAGTTTGGGGTGGTGGGTCCACTATATGGGAATTTACATTGGGATTGGGAGTTTTGAGCTTATCAATGATGCTTTGTGCTATATATGATGATGATTCACAAGTTTATCATATTGTAACCCTTTGCCGGGGTAATAGTGAATGGAAAAGAAGCTATAAAGCTAAAATCATGAATAGGCATGAAGAAAAATAGCATGATATCTCAACATTAAAGAGAGAGTCATAGCTATACAAAAGAAAAGAATATATATATTTGGACCGGCAAAGTGGAAAATTTTAGGTGAATCATCCTTAGTGCTTATTGGGTTAATTTGGGGACGCTAATTAAGCGCGTCAATTGGGTTGAGTGAGAACGTAATTCGAGTGTAAACTCAAGCTCTTGGACAGTTGTTGATGGTAAGTGAGGAGAGAGCCACAAGCTCACTTCAAATTTACCAAATATACATACCATACCGTCCTTCAGCCTATGCTAAAACCGTAAAGTCCTCGTGATTCCTAGATGCACGGTGAGTTAATAGGGATTATTCTAAGTGGAACATTCAACACAAGTAAAGATCAAGGAACACCCTATAGCCACCATCTTGAGATAAGTAATAAGCGTAACCTTCTAGCATTGTGAAATTAATTTTGGATTGATATTGTTTTGTATTTGATTTTGCATGATAAGTGTAGGTGTATATTAATTCCTAGGTTAGACTATATGAGATGTGTTTTAAGTTGTGCTTTGGGATTATTTTCTAGATTCTACCTTCTGCATTCACCTAAAAGATCCTTTGTTTTTATTTTACTTTGTCGGGACGACAAAGGTTTGAGTTTGGGGTCTTGATGTCTCCCTATTTGTTCTAATTCTTAGCCCTTTGGAGACATCCTTTTAGGTGAATAAATGACTTGTTTGTTAGACTTTTAGGCCTATTTGATCATATTGCACTTTCTCCCCTTGGAAATTAACTATTTGCAGAATCTGAGCTTTTGTGCATAAATTTGACTGTTTTTAATGCAAAGTTAATTGGTTCTTGAATTTCATGAAAGACCAATCCAAGGAGAAAAAGTGAGAATAAAGTCTTAGTGTCTTTTAGAGTGTTAGGAAATGATTTCTAGTCGAGTTTCTATTTTTAGAGTACACTTTCCTATTTTGATTTCTTGATTTATTGACTTATTCTTTTTAAGCATATGCGGTTTAATTATTATTTAATGTGAAGCTTTAAAGAGATAAATGGTAATTACTTAGAGGCCAAGTCAAGATAAAGATGAAAGGAAAGAAGATTTATATGGAAATAAGAAGATTTGGTAAAGATTTATTCAAAGGAGGAAAAGATAAAGCTGCCTTTTGAAATCTGAAATCCAGCCACGTTTTAGGAATTAAATCATAATAAAATATTGGCATGGATTCTGGACGAATGGTCTGCACCAATAGAAAGAGCTTTCCAAGACAAGCAGTTTCATATATTGGAACTTCTCAAACGGATAAGTATTGAAAAAGATATGACCAAATCAAATCAGCAGAATCTTATCTTTTAGAGCTACGAATTTAAGAGTCTTTGCCTTGTCTTCCACTCCAAGTAATTCGACCTAGGGCTTGCTAACACCTATAAATACACCCCTTAGACCTCATAATTCAGGACCTCTCATAATTCATTCAATATATACATCCTTAGAGAGAGCGTCAAGAGGCGGAAGCAAGAGCAGAAGCTGGAGACTGTCTATATCTCCAACAACAGTTCAAGCCAATTCCTCTATCTAGGTTCTTAATTTATTTCTGTTATTAGGAACATGTATATTATTAATTTCTTTATTGTTTTTACTTTTAATATGAGCTAAACCTTAATTACTTGAGAATCGTAATGGGATGAACCCTAATTTGTTTAATTCATGTATTTTAATTTGGGATTAGTTTCTAGTTTAATTTGAATTAGGTATTTCATATTGTTTCTTATTTTATATTAATTTCACTATCAATGAATTAGCTAATCGGAGATAGGTCATAGTAATTAAGCTATTCACTTTGGTGGGGAAGTGATCGCCTTGACGGGGGGTTTAATTACTGAACTAGATAATAAACGTAAGGTAAAAATTATTGATCCTGACGGACTTAGTTAACCTTATAGCCAATTGGGTAAAATAGTATTCATTCGAAGGTGGATTATAATCGCCCTGACGGGGTTTGTAACATCTGAGAATAGCTCCTAGGTCCACCCTGACGGGGGCTAGGAGATTATAGAGTCCCGACTAATATAGAAATATCAGTTCTGCCCTTAACGAAAGCATTAATTAGGTAAGTTTAGGTGATTCCCTAGCGAGACTCAAGTATAACTCATATTTGCATCTTAGTCTTTTAGTATTTATTTTCTTGCATTCTTAGGATTAATATAAAAACCAAATAAATATTTCTCATCTTTTATTTTCTGTATTTGCAATTACTACTACTTATCTGTTGAACACTTGGGTTATACCAGTCCAATCCCTGAGAACGAATCCGACTTATCGGAGTATTACTTGGACAACCGTACACTTGCGGTATTGTGGTTCCTTTTATTTATCGCATTAATTTTATAACACCCTAGGACCCACCAATCACAAAATAGGAGACATCATTACCCCTAACTCAAAGTTTTGTTGTCCCGACGAAGTAAACAAAAAATAAAAGCTCAATGGGGCCTTAAGTCCAATCAATCAAAGAAGAGAGAATTACAAACATAATGAATGACCCTAAATCACTATTCTATAAACTATCATATAGTAAAATTCGCAAATTAAATCATATATATACTTATCAAACAAACAATCAACATATAGTAAGTTTAAGATTAGATTAGCCTTGCAATGCACAAATGATCGGTTTTTCTTTTAGTCCGCTATGGTGGCTATAAGGTGTTCCTCTATCCTAACATAGTCTCCAACTGCTCATCTAACTACTCTCTAGTGGTTCAATAGATCATGTATCACATAGTAAAGAATTATAAGGGTTTTAAGGTTGTAATGTCAGTTTAAGGAAGGTATGATCGTTTATTTCTATAATATAGAGTGAGATTTTGGCTCTCTACTCACTAGACATCACCGAGTCGCCCTAGAGCTTGATTTACTCAAATATGTTCTTACTCAAACCATATTTGATTCACTTATTTCACATCCACAATAACCCACTATAAGTATTGATGACCATATAACAATTTACAATTTTCTAGTCCTTTTTCATATTTAATTTTTTTTCTTTTGCAAGTTAGCTATGGCTCTCCTTTTTAATGTGAGATTTCATGCTACTTCTTCAGCATATATCTTTTCTTTTCAGTTTTTTCTTTTTCTTTTACCTCGACAAAGGGTTACAACATATAAACAAGTGAATCATCAAAAGCACGCATACATAGCTCAAATACTCACCCAATGATGTTTTCCACAATCATTCCCACCACCCCAAATTCAAGATCTAAAGACGAGTATTTCAGCAGCGCAATTCAAGTGCGGGTTATATGGAAAAGTCCTATAATCTAAAGGGTAAGGTTTGTAACGTGGCTAACAAAAGGCTTGGACAGGATAGGAGGGCTTGAGACGGTTTATATCAATAAATATGGTCAGGAAGTTAAAAGGGAACAAGTTCTTAACAAATAAATGCCTTAATCGCCTTCTAATCAATAAAATTTTGTTACTTTCTCACCTCTAGCACATTCATTAAATGGTTCATCAACTAGTTTGGATCTCACTTTCTGCACACCACTCAAGAATATCTAAGATAAAATCTTATTTCTACCACATTGCTTACTAATCTTTTTTCTTTCCTTAAGTGTGTTTCAAGTTTTTCTTTTAAGCATACAATGTGACAAGTTCATAAACATACTATTTTGCTATCATTGTCTTGTTAAAACTATGCTTAATAGTTAAATTCACTACATTCTACACATATTCCCTATACTATTTTTTTTTAAAATTTCATGGCTTTTCCAAAACAATAAAACACATAAAATGGGGAATGAGGACAACTATCCCCACACTCTACTCAAAAGTGACCTGTGTCCCCATGACTCAAAACAGACCAGATAAAATTTATAAAATAATTAATATACAAGAAGAGAAATGGTATGGAAGAAAACAAACATAATCTCGAGATATTGCCTCGCGTCACCAATACCCAAGCTAGGGTTCAACGGACCCTTCACGATATCGCACCTCATTTGCTCTAGGAGTGTCACGATGTGCACTTGATTTTATTTGATTGTGCCACATCATCGGACAAGAAAGTTTGAGCTGATTTTACTCGATCTAGTTGCTCAGATATGCTTTCCTACCAAGAAAGACCTTATCTTATTGACTTTGCTCCTCCCAAAATTGTCTTGATCCATGCATTATTGATTTTGGTACCCGGTTTGGCCACAAATTTTTCCTTATCATCTAGTTTCACATTTGCCCTCATCAATGGGCTCGTGATTGTTGAAAGGAATTTCAAATTAAATATCTTTTGTGGGTCGATTTTGAATTGCATCACCCCATCAAAAAGTACTTGCGCTATATCTACTTCCTCCTCCCTCAAAATACAATTCAAAAAAATGGCAGATTTTTTAGTTACATTCGCGGTTCAAGTGTTCCCAAAAGCTGCAGGTGTGAGGAAGTGGTGCCATACTCTCGCATCGGGTTGAAGATACTTGTAAGGCCAAGACGGCTTCACCTCTCATTCATGTTCTAGAACTAATACTCATATAGTTGGTTCCAATGAAAATAATCAATTTTCTTCACCCCTTCTTGATACTTTCATGGTCAACCCAATTTTTTAACGAGAACTCTACCTTCAGTATCTCAGCTAATGAGGCCGAGATAGAATTCTAAAACTAGCTTAATACTCAATATCAAACGCTTCATCATGAATGTGGTATGTCTGAATATTTCACCCCTCTCTAGAAATTATTGTATTCCCCTTCTCCAACTTCTTTCACAAATTTTCTCTCATTGGTAAGTGTTAGACTCATCATGATTTATGTTGTGATAACTAATAGGGCCCTAGGAGCTTCATTTTTCTCGGGTAAATGAGCCTTGATTTGGAGAGGTTGTGGTATCTTCTCTTTTAAATCACTTAGCTTTCTCTCTGCACTTGAATTTATAACCGGATACTCTCTATCGACTTACTTAAAATACCCTTTTGGTTCTCTACCGATCTTACAAAAATCTCACTTTATTTCTTCTTGTCTTTACCTAATTATTTTCTTTGATTCTTCTTTCTTCTCCCTCACATTAACTAGTGTCTTCATTCTTCTCGTTATCTCCTTTGACCTCCAACTCAAAATTATACCTTTTTTGGAATAACCCCTTAAGTTGGGTGAATAACGTGTTATTTAAAATGGGAAATGTGTAAGGATTGTGTTCAATAGGTGGGTAAGGTGGAATCATGCTTGGAGAAAAAGGATTTATGAATTTTGGGAAAAAGGGTTTGAGTTTTTTTTGGAGTTAAATCTTAATTTCAAGGAGTTTTTGAGTGATTTGGGTAGGTAAATGTTGTTTGGAAGATGGTAGGGATAAATTTGGATATGTAATTTTAGTGATTTGTTGTTTTTTTTATGTTAGGTTAAGGTTTTTTGAGGCTTAAGTGGAGTTTGGGTTCTTGGGGAAGAAGGAGGCTTATGGTTTATACTTTGAAGATAAACATGGCCTCTTTCTCTTTGTCGCTCACGTTGCGTCACAGTATACTGCACATAGGGTGTATTATACCGCTCCTAAGGTCTTACTTCTGACTCTCTGTACTGTGGACCATTTGTTGTGACTGAATGTTGCACAACGGTATACTTCCTGAAGGGAACGGTATACCGCTTGACTCATGTGAAGATTCTTCCCATTTATACCGTGTCCTACTCGTCACTGCGGTCTTCCTTGTGGAATGGTATACCGCCCAAAGGTTGCGGTATACCACACACATTGTGACGATTCTGACTTTTACACCGTGGAGCTGTGGTTGTCATGGTTTGGTGGGGCACGGTGTCCCGCCGGAAGGACATGGTATACTACTTGACTTACTGTGAGCTTGTGAGCACGACTTTTCATTCTTTTTCAGCCCAAACTCATTTTTCTACTCAGCCTATACATAAAAAAACACGTTCTACCTTACTAAATAACTATATTATACATAAAACACATAGAAACTTAGATGATATACACTAAAAACATGAAATTAAATTAATAAAGCAATTAAACATGGGATCTCCCAAGTGAACTTTTATTTAACGTTGTTGAAGTTTGACGTTGTTACCTCTAGGACCATTTCTTTTTACTAGAACCTCTACAGCAGCAGGTAAGGCTATTAACATTTACCAAGCCGAATTAGCAACACTTTTTGCTTTCACTTCAATTTCCTTCTCGTAAATGACTCTAGTGACCATGAATTGTCCACTCCAAGAACTGTTGTGCTTGTTTCATTTGTTTGGGGGATCAGGATCTTTCATCATCTCCTACCCCAAACTCATCCTTTCCACTCTTTCGTATGGTTTCTTTTGGAACCTTTTTAGCACGTTTCTTGGTTTCCTTCAAGTGGAGTACTTTTAATAGGTGTATTATTGCTTGGTTGTGTATCCTCCAACCATAAAGTCGCCACAACATTGGTTGGATATTGCGCTACATGATCAATGACATCCAAGTGGAAACAATCACCCTTAGGTTCGGGGAAATTCATCGCCTTGAAGACAATTCATTTTTCCTCGTAGTCTTGCACTTTCATGATCTATTCATTATTATCTACATCAATCAAAGTACCCCCCCCTTGGATAAGAATGGACGCCCCAACATAATTGATGTATTCTTATCCATCTTATATACAAGAATAATGAGATTACATGCGATTATAAAATTACCTGCCTTAACGAGTACGTCCTCAATCTTTTCTTCAGGTTGGGAGATAGACCTATCTGCCATTTGCATGAACATGGTAGTAGGCCACATGCTCCTAATATTCAACTTTTCAAATAACTATCTAGTAATTAGATTAATACTCGCACCCAAATTTGAGAAAGATCTCCTGTTTCACTCTTGACCAATGGATATAGGAATATTTGAACTCCCAGGATCTTTCAACTTCAGAAGCAACTTACTTAGACAAATTTCACTGCACTCCTCCAGAAAACCAACCATCTCTCCTTCTAAGTATTTGTGTTTGTTGGAGAGAAATACTTCATAAATTTAAGATACTCTGGCATGCTCTGGATGGCATCCACAAAGAGTATATTGATTTAAAATTTCATAACCATGTCCATGAACTTCTTGTACTCTTTGTCATTGTCCTTATTCTGGACTCGTGATGGAATGGTGGAGGAGAGGCAGTTTTCGTTCGCAACTACTTCTTTCTTATTTTGACTTACCAGTTCCTTTTCAGTATTTTTATTAACGATTACAGGCTCAACTACTTCTTCAAAAACTTCTCTACCTCTTTCGGCTAGGCAGCCCACTTTTATTCTTTAATAACAGGGAAGGACAGGAGTAGTTGCTTCCCACTCCTTAACAAAATCACATTACACTCTTCATTTATATGCAGATTCTTGGTATTTCTAGGAGGTTGACCTTGAAACCTTATATTCAAATGATTAACAATTTGAGAGAAAATATTTTCAAGTAATGTTAATATTGTGGAATGCACATTCATCCTCTCATTATTGGATTACCACGTTTCTCGTTTTGACTTTAAATTCTCTTGTGTCGTCATCATAAATAAGTTTAATATTTGTTGTATAGGATTAGAGGTACCTTATTGTGGATATTTAAGAAGTGTTTTCTGGGCAAGACTCTTAGCATACGCATCTTGTAAATCTTTTGTCTTCCTGGTAATTGAATATGAGGTCTTGATTGAAGATTATTTCCTTGGGGGCATGGTTGATAATTGCCTTGATTGACCACCCCATTAGGATTTGACCACTGGAATTTGGGATGACTATGATTTGGTTGCATATAGATTTGACCACCAAAAAAATGGTTACCTCTATTAGACACACAGAATACAAATTATGGGTTGCTTTGGCACTATTCCCAAGTATGATAATTGACTCAACAATTAGAACAACCATGTGACTTTTGTACCATTTATACCTATTTTTTCCTACTTTGGAATCCTTTTTTCACAATTGAAGTTAATTACTTCACTTAATTCTCATATGTAGAAAATTTGGCATCCATCGTGGTCTCACTATCAACACGTAATGTACCTTTTTATTCTCGCGATACTGGCCAACTTCTTTTGGTGTTTATTTTTTCTCCATTGAGTTTGCGGCTTGAATATTGATATCTCCATATTTTTGATATATTAATATAGGTTTGAGACATCATTTTAGGTGTATTTAGTAAATTGTTAACGGAATTTCTCCCGTTATTAGATAATTTTTATTCATGCCTTGATTTGGAGATTTAAACTTTGTAGCGTTTTTGGTATAATTTGTGTGTTATTACGAAGCTCTTAAGTAAAAGGAAATAAGTAGAGGCGAAATATATGTCAAGGAGGTAGGAAAGAAGATCCAAGGTGAAATGAAGAGTTAAAAGGAAATAAAGTTGAATTATGAAAGGAAAATCTACCAAGTATACTGCCATCCTGAAAAGTCATCTAGTGTTTGAAAACTACAGTAAATCTATTACGAATTTGGATGAGATATTTTATTAGCAGATATATCTTTGAATTTTCGTACTACATATTTGTCCAATTAACGAAGGAGATATGGCTAAATCGTTGAAGCAATGTTTATCCTGTCCTATATTTTAGGACTGAATTTGAATTGGAAAAGGACTCCAATAACTTGCCTTGCATTCCAAGATTTCGAACTAGGGTTAGCTAACACCTATAAATACACCTACTTATCATTGTAAATATGTCCTTGCCCAGTTATTAATTAATATTACTCTTAGAGATGCTTAACAACAAGTTGACAAGTATGTATCTATCTTTTATTTTTTTTCTTTCTAGTATGAACTAATTTTCTCGTAGCTTGGGTTTGCACATATATAATCTTTGAATTATTTATTATTATTTAGGATTTACCTTTAAATAGATTAAGCTTCTTATATTTTCATATATTTGTTTTATGTTCTTTGATGTATTGACTGTAGTTCTTGCTAGTGCACGAGTATATACTACCCAATTAATAGTAGTGGATGGTCACCCAGAAGGAGTGTTAAACTATTGAAACACCACATAAACATCTAGTGTGTGCTAGTGATCCTAACGGGCTTGCCTACCCAGATAGTTACGAGTGTTTGAGATTAACCACCAATCATTGTGCAGGGTCCCCTTACCGAATTCCCTTGTAATTGTTAGGTTGCCACCTAAGTCCACTCGGAAGGGGGTTAGGAGGAATGTAAAATCCTGACTACTTTCTCTAAGAGCTTTAATCACCTTTGTAACTGAGATATAGATTTAGAATGATAAGTACATACTAGCAAACCTAAGTTGTACTTCTCATCTGCATTTTATTTATCTTGGTAGTTTAATAATTATTCTCTCAATTGTTTATCCTTTTATTTATCTTTAGGTTTAGCAAGTAATCTCTACTACGTTTTCTTTCCTAACCACGATTCTAAGCTAACAGGCTTGATCCTTGCGAACGAATTCTACTTATCAACTAAACTTGCAAACGATATGTGATACCGTGTTGTTAAAGGTGTGAATCCGTATCTTTATTTATCCTTATTTTATCACACTCTTTCCACCACCAAGTTTTTGGCGCCGCTGTCGGGGATTTTCCTCGTTAGTTATTGTGTTTAGTTTTTAGTTGTTTTCAGTTTTATGCATTTTTTTTGTTTTTGTCTCTTACATGTTCTTTAGGTTCTGGTGTATGTACTCAAATCCTAATGATATAATAAGAGCTTATAGAAAACGTTTAAGAGAAGAGAAGAAGGAAGCCATGTAAATAGTTAGAGATACCGAAGATCCACCTGGTTGGGAAAATCTTAATCCACAAATTCCTATTCCCCCACCAATAGCACCACACGGAGCGATTCCCCAGAATAATCAACACCGCGAACAAGACCTCCTATGTTCGGGAGCACCTTTTCGAGTTTAAACATCAGGAATTCGCCCTCCAGTGATCCAAGCACAAAATTTAGGCCTGTTCAGGGTATGCTAAGTCAGTTTACAAGCTATGGACACTATAGTGGTGCATCAACTCAAGATCTGGTAAGAGCGACTCGGAAGTTTATGTAGATTTGTGATGCCTACATTACCCGGGGCATTACACGCGAGCAATTGTATCAAGTCGTGTTTCCATTGAAGGAGCTGGTGAATGGTTCAAAAGACATGCACCAGATACACTTACTCTTTTGGATGAGTTGTAAGTTGCATTCTTTAAAAGCTTTTATCTGAAGAGGATGAGAAAATATCAGATGGAGCGTGCAAGTTTGTGCCAAGAGAATGATGAAAATGTCAGAGAGGCATGGACAAGGTTGCGACATAAATTATCAAGATGTCCACTTCATGGTTATACCATAGCTTTACATTTGGCAATGTTCTATCAAGGTATTGACGTCGAAAGTAGATTGGGGGTAGATATTCTTGGAAGAGGAGGATTTGTGTCCATGGATCTTGTAGAAGCTACATAATGTATGAAGCGAAATATTGAGACAGAAAGAAATTGGCCTCTATCGCGAGCTCATTTCACAAATACCAAAGGAACGCTTCGATTAGGTACAAAATATACAGTTAGCGTTAAACACTCCACACTGGAGAATCAAATTAAGTAGGTATTACTCTAGATGGAGAAGAATTTCAAAGGAATCAAGCTGAAATAAATGTAGTGTGAGAGGCACAAGGGTGTCCGCATTGCGAGGTGAACAATAGTGAATGGGAAGAGTGTGAAGGCAATCCAGAATTTGTGTACTTCATATCAAACCATGGAAATTACCAATTTGGTAATCGTAATCATCTAGGTATACAACACTCTAATCCTCATGGGGCCTCAAATCCAAGCAATACATAATAATCACGTCCCCACCGCAACCAACTTATGATGCTTATGCTGATAATCTAGCTCAGAAAGCCTTTCCAAAACATCCTATGGAAGGAGTTGGGTTAGATTAAAAAAATAGAAAACTTTATGATTGTGATAAAAAATAATGTTAAATTTTGTCTAGACATGATCAGTGATCAAGGAGCTGCAGTACAAGTCTCTCAAATAACAAAGGTAAAATCTGAAAGTCCTAGAGGAGGGGTGAATAGGATTACTAATAAGATTAATGCCTAATTAAAAATCTTTTGGACAATTATAAGTTTAAGAGAAAACTTCTAAGTCAACTAATATATCAAACACTTATGGGATCATGCAAAGGATAAGTTAGAGGCATGATATATAAGTTTAACAAGTAAAACAAGTTTCTAATCTCTTACTACTCTAGATGACAATATGTTAGATAAACTAGATAATCAATATCACAATATTCATACTAGCATATTATCAAACATGTAAAGTGCGGAAAGTAAATAGAGTAGGGATAGAAAGATACACACGATTTATAGTGGTTCGGTTTCCCTACATCCACTACCTAAGGAAGCCTCCTTAGGATTTCAAGCTTTTCACTAAGCTCCCGTGTCTCTCTTAACCGGGTCGAGAACACAATAACCCTTACAACCTCTTCGATAACACGAAGGACAAACTCTTCGAAACCACGAAGGAAACTCTTGTGTAATCACAACACAAGGACACCAAGTATACTCCCTATACTTGAATTCTCTCTTAATCTATCTGTTACAAGAACTAGACTTAAGAGGATAAATACAAAGTGTTTAAGGGGTGAAACTACTTTGCTTAACAATCTCCTAATGAGTAGATATAACACTTAAGCATGAAAGACTCCTCTTGAGTGGATAGAACTTTGTGGCTTATTTGATTAACTCCTTGAATGAGTTGGATAGGACTTATAAGCTCACTAAGATTGATTTTGACAATGTATAGCTCTTGACACCTTCTTGAATGATAACAATTAAGCTCCTTAATGTTTGTAATTTGTTGGTGTAGTTGTAGCCTTCAAAGAGCTTCAATTTATAGCTGAAAATTGCTTCCAACGGTCATAAGGCTTGAGTCCAACGGATCTATTAATTTCCCCAACGGATATATTTCTTATGACTTAACTTTGTGCAGAAAAACCTTCCTTGCGGTGTACCGCACATCAACGGTTAGATTTTCTATCTCTCTGACCGGACTAGCCATGCACCGTGCCCTGGTCCGCATTCTTGGTCCGGTGTACCGCACCATATGTCCGGTGTACCGCACCAAACATCTTTGATAGAATTGACCTATGCTTTGATGCTTGGATCAATAAATCTTCTTCACGAAAGTTGTAGATAACATCATTCTTATAAACATTGCAGTTGATCATTAAGGCTATATCTCAAAGTATATAAAGATATGAATAAAAGTATATGTAAGAGATATAATAAGAATGATATGTAAAGTGTTTTTGATGAACAATAGTGCTAGTAAGGATGTATATAACAAGAGTAATTAGCACACTAATCATAAGAGGATTTGTCACATTAAAACAACCTATTAAGGGAGGCTATATGCCAACAATCTCCCCCTTTTTGATGATGACAAATCTTTCACTAAAACACCTTAGGAATGATATGAAAGTTTAAGCTCTAATGAAATTTAGCTCCCCCTCACAATAAGCATATAAGATTTGAGATGCATTTGTGAGATATTAAAAGGTGCAATTTTTGAAAGTTTTAGTGCACATATTTCTCCCCCTTTGTCTTCATCAAAACGACGGGGTAATAAAAACAACTAAAGATAGAAGAGCTAAAACTCAAGTGAATAGATTTTAAACAACGATTTTAAGGGTGTGCAAGAGTTTAGGGATTAAAACAATTTTAGAATGAGATGCACAAAGATAGATAATAGTAAAGCAATAGCTAAGGATAGAGACATTTTACCAACTTCTTGATCGATAGATTTTCATTTCATATGCTTTCTAATGACACAAACGATTAGTTGCAATGTATGAGATAAATGATTAGTATAAACGATTAACCAAAGCATTTGAGTTTTTAAAGATGATTTAACAAAAACTCCCCCTCACAAAATGCATAGAGTTTGTTTTAATTTTGTAAAAGTTTGACCTATAATTTCTTCTTTTTTTTTACTAATGATAGAATTTTGAAATTAATTTTAAGAAATTAAGGGGTAAAATGTAATCTTTGAAAAGTATAGGTGAAAAAAGCATTTTTCAAAAAGTTTTAGGGACTAAAGAGCAATTTTGAAAAACTTTTAAGGACCTAAGTGCAATTTTCAACCATTTGATGAACTAAGACTAATTTGAACAAACTATAGGGACTATAAAGCAATATAGAATATGATCAAGGATCAATGATGCAATAGTACCTATATCATCAAAGGAAAAAATTAGCAACATCAACACAATTAGATAATATTCGAAGCATAAAATTTAAGCACCTAACCAATAAATATCCAAAGTAAAAACATAGCATACTAAACCAAATATCCAAATTAAACACGTAGCATACTAACCAATTATCCAAATTTAAACCAAGTAGCAATAAAAATCCTAAATGTCCAAAACACGGACCCAAAAGCATTCAAAGCACGAAATAAGATAAAACATAGTCAATTTAAACACCAAATAGGATAATAAGAAAATAAAGAACACCCAACACGACCAATTAACGATTTTCCCGGGGAGAGCGGCTTCTAGAACGGTGACGGGAATGTGACACATCATCCTTGATGCACGAAACATCATTTTTCACACAAGTTAATTCATTTGCAAGATTTCCCAATTTCTCTTCCAAAACCCCAAATTTTCTTTCTAATTTCTCTTCCAAAACCTCGAATTTTCTTCCCATATAATCCATAAAACGGGTAACTGTGCTTTCAAAACGGGAGAGATTAGGAGGATCCTCATGAATGGGTTGGTTTTGAGTAGGCTCATTTTGGATAGGATTTTGTGGGGCCGGGTTATCCAAGAGTTCAAGCGAGTTAAGATCCGGGCCGAAAGTTCCTTCTTTTGCTTGTAAGATACGATTACGAATTGAAGCATCCGAAATACGATTAACATGTGAGCACGTAACATAAGTGTTATTGTAGATAGCGAATTTCATTCTCTTTATAGTGCTATAATCAAAACACCAAGCCCTGTTTATTGGTCTCACACTAGTACCTCCTAAAGAAATTCCACTTGCATCAAAGAGTTTGGTTAGAAAAATACCGTATGGAACTTTATCCCTAGATGCTCTAGCATGATTCATCCACTTGAACATAATAGCAATGATGTTAATCCGTTGTCTAGCAAAGATTAAATATAAGAGATAAGCCTCGTATGGGATTAATTTAGCATCATGTTTATCTTTTGGAATCACGGCCGAAATTAAGAATTTGTGAGCCACTATAAACTCCGGATCAAAATTCCGTAAATTCCAATTTCCATCACGAATGAGCATCCTACCATTTACGAATTCATTAACCTCGTTTTGAGCTACCACATCAAGACTTGAAACATCCCAACCACTAGACCAAAAACCACTAAACCCATCCGAAGGAATATCATAGCGAGCACACAATTCATTTAACTTTAATCGTAAAGAAATACCCGAAACTTGTGATTTTATCGAATTATTAGCACAATTATATTCAAAGTTTGAGTAAAATTCTTCAATTAAACCACTAGCTAAATGACTACCCAAATATTGAAAGATATTGTGACAACCTTGAAAAGAAAGGAGTTGAAAAAGAGAATCATCACCGGAAGGAAAAGCTGAAGCATTTACGGTTCTACCCGGAAGAGGATCGAATGGCCGGAGTGGAGGTGGTGTTGGTGACCTCGCCGGAGATGGTGCACGGCGGAGGCTGGAGGAGGCTCTGGCGGTGGCTTTCTTCCTTGGAGCAGATTCCTTTTCTCTAACCATGGTGAAAAGAGGTGGGTTATGGAGGAGGAATGAAGGAGAGAGAGAAGGGAGTGATTTGGTGGAGAAGCTAGAGCTTTAGGCGGCGGAAATAAGGTGTATAAGTCGCCGGAAATCGCAGCAGCGGCGTTGGAGCGGGTAGGATTTTGTTTAAAAGAGAGGAATGAAGACCAAATGATGACTGACGGGTTTTTTAATCACGACAAAACCTAACTCGTGGTGTACCGCGACAACTGTGCGGTGTACCGCACTGTAAAGATAAACTGGGCGAAAAATAAAGGAAAAAATAAAAAGGCAGAAACCCTGGATCGCGGTGTACCGCGGAGTGGTCCGGTGCACCGCAAAAACGTTCGTCGAAGACACTAAGAAGGAATTTTTTGGTTCTTTTAAAAACACCCGAAACACATTCGAAACTTCCCCAAAAGATTCGGAATGGTATAAAACTTACAAGATAATTTTTGTTTTGAAAAGATACAACAAGGAAATCCCGAAATCACATAAAACAGTTTATTTCACAAATACCTCTATATTTTCTAAAAAGTACAAAAAGACCCAATGTAAAAACAAAGCAATATTAAGCATGAAAAGGTAAAGACTCACAAGATATTAGCACATAGAGGATAAAACACATAAACACATAATAACACACAAATCAACAAAGAGAAAAAGGAAAGAAATCACCGGATTTTTGTTTTACGGGATTTGAGCGTCTTTTTGTATATTATTCCATTTTCTTGACGCTCAACACCTACAATGAATATTACTATGGTATCCGAGGTGGAATGGATCCGGAAATATTATTAGCATTTTTCACGATCCATATCGGCTTTTCCCACGAGGGTATCAAAGACCCGTATTCAAGTTGTTTGTGGTAATGGCACGTAGAAACATGATGACCGGGTTTACCACAATAATTGCATGAACTTCTTTCTCGAATAGAATTATCATGTGAGGGTTTTGAACACGATTTTTCCTCATTTTTTTGAATATCCAAATTATCACTCAAATATAATTTTTCTTTGAAAAGACCATTTGAATACAAAGGAGTGACATTTAAATAAGGATGATTTTCTAAAGTTTTAAGAGCAAGGGAAAATGCTTCATCCATTTTTTCAAAACCTTCTATATTTTTCTTCATAGGATGTTGACTTTTATTTGAAAAGAAAATGTTTTCAAAGCAAGGGTTTTTAGTATTACCCAAAATATCATCTAAAGTGATACAACAATTATAACAATTCTTTTGCTCAACTTTAGCCTTTTTCAACATTAGGTTATTCAAATGGATTTGAGAATCAAGAATTTTTAGAAGGGATGAAATATGCCTAATATCATCAAAATAATAAGGAGGTGACAAAGAGTTAGGATAGATTGCTACCTCATGGTTTGGTTTAGGATTGTCATGAGATTCGTCATGGATTAAGATTTCTTTTTGTTCGTCATTCTCGACAATTCCATATAGAAACTCCAAACGATCCCAAAGCTCTTTTGCGGAATTACAATCTAACATTTGTGAGAAAATTTCTTCTGAAATTCCACAAATTAGAGTGTACATCGGTTTTGCATTTTGAGTGAGCTTAGCATTATCCTCAACGGTGAGTTCATCATAATCTTTTTCTTCTTGATTTAGCTTAAGAACTCCCGCTTCATTTAACTCCTCTTTATATGGAAAGAATGGACTTTCCATAAGCATTCTTCATTGATCGGGATCTTCGGCTTTGATAAATTCCTCCATTTTTGTTCTCCAAGCAAAATAGTAAGTTCCTACAAAAAGTGGAGGTCGGGTAGAAGACGACTCTTCCAAAAGATTAAATTCCATATCGTTTACTCTACTAACGATTAAGCTATTCACGTAGAGTTAGGCTCTGATACCAATTGAAAGTCCTAGAGGGGGGGGTGAATAGGATTACTAATAAGATTAATGCCTAATTAAAAATCTTTTGGACAATTATAAGTTTAAGAGAAAACTTCTAAGTCAACTAATATATCAAACACTTATGGGATCATGCAAAGGATAAGTTAGAGGCTTGATATATAAGTTTAACAAGTAAAACAAGTTTCTAATCTCTTACTACTCTAGATGACAATATGTTAGATAAACTAGATAATCAATATCACAATATTCATACTAGCATATTATCAAACATGTAAAGTGCGGAAAGTAAATAGAGTAGGGATAGAAAGATACACACGATTTATAGTGGTTCGGTTTCCCTACATCCACTACCTAAGGAAGCCTCCTTAGGATTTCAAGCTTTTCACTAAGCTCCCGTGTCTCTCTTAACCGGGTCGAGAACACAATAACCCTTACAACCTCTTCGATAACACGAAGGACAAACTCTTCGAAACCACGAAGGAAACTCTTGTGTAATCACAACACAAGGACACCAAGTATACTCCCTATACTTGAATTCTCTCTTAATCTATCTGTTACAAGAACTAGACTTAAGAGGATAAATACAAAGTGTTTAAGGGGTGAAACTACTTTGCTTAACAATCTCCTAATGAGTAGATATAACACTTAAGCATGAAAGACTCCTCTTGAGTGGATAGAACTTTGTGGCTTATTTGATTAACTCCTTGAATGAGTTGGATAGGACTTATAAGCTCACTAAGATTGATTTTGACAATGTATAGCTCTTGACACCTTCTTGAATGATAACAATTAAGCTCCTTAATGTTTGTAATTTGTTGGTGTAGTTGTAGCCTTCAAAGAGCTTCAATTTATAGCTGAAAATTGCTTCCAACGGTCATAAGGCTTGAGTCCAACGGATCTATTAATTTCCCCAACGGATATATTTCTTATGACTTAACTTTGTGCAGAAAAACCTTCCTTGCGTTGTACCGCAGGTATCGTGCGGTGTACCGCACATCAACGGTTAGATTTTCTATCTCTCTGACCGGACTAGCCATGCACCGTGCCCTGGTCCGCATTCTTGGTCCGGTGTACCGCACCATATGTCCGGTGTACCGCACCAAACATCTTTGATAGAATTGACCTATGCTTTGATGCTCGGATCAATAAATCTTCTTCACGAAAGTTGTAGATAACATCATTCTTATAAACATTGCAGTTGATCATTAAGGATATATCTCAAAGTATATACAGATATGAATAAAAGTATATGTAAGAGATATAATAAGAATGATATGTAAAGTGTTTTTGATGAACAATAGTGCTAGTAAGGATGTATATAACAAGAGTAATTAGCACACTAATCATAAGAGGATTTGTCACATTAAAACAACCTATTAAGGGAAGCTATATGCCAACAAAATCTCCACAATTGACCTGATCAACAAACAAAGTAAAGTCAATAGACAATGGTGATGAAACTGTTGGGTTCGAAGCATGTAACACAATCTTCCTTGAAACTGAAAAGAAAGAGGCATCGCCACATACTATAGAAATTAGCGTGGAGGTTCTAGAAGAAGAAGAAGAACCAACCAAGCCTAGCCAAGAAGAAGATGAGTTTGTACTTCTCCTCAAGGACATGCACGAAGAGATCAGAACAGTCATAGAGTTACAAGCTAGTAGAGCTATAGAAAAAGAGGAATAAGCCTTAAGTGAGAAGAAAGAATAGTAGGTTGCACCTGCTATGCAAATAGGAAAAGAAGAAGTGGTTGCACCTGCTGTGCAAAAAGAAGAAGAAGAAAAGAAGGTGGGCTCGCCACTAAGTAGTTCATCAATGTCATCATCCAAACCTATAATTCATCAAAAGGCTGACATTGAACTCAAAACATTCGGCGAGGCGTACAGTGAAGAAAAATCAACGCCCAGATACTCGAGATAGTTAAGAAAGAGCTTACACCACAACAGGTATTCACGAAGGTTGTTCCAAAGAAAGATGCGAGTGTACAAGCCATGGTAGAGACTGGGATTCAAACTGAGAGAGTCTCGAGAAGAATAAAGAAGTAGCTACCACCTAAGCTTCAAGATCTAGGAATTTTTAACCTTCCCATTCAAATTAGTGAAAAGCTCAAGGTGAAAGCTATGTGTGATGTAGGTTCAAGTGTGAATCTTATGCCGATAAAAAAAAAGCTATGTATGATGTGGGTTCAAGTGTGAATTATATGCCCAAGTCTGTGTTCGATAGGCTTAGCATCAAGAAGGTAGAGAAAGCTCCAGTGAAACAACAATTCATGGATATCTCAGTATCGAGGACATGGGGAACAGTGGAGGATGTTCATGTCCAAGCAGGTAACTTAACCATCCCTACTGACTTTTTTATTATTGATTATGATGCATGTAATTTAGTTATGATCATACTTGGAAGGCCTATCCTCGCCACAAGTCAAAGAATCATAAACTTCCAGGAGGGAACAGTGACCCTCCGTGCTAAAAACGTATCCGAGACATTCTATGTCTTGTGTAATTAACCCAGGAAGTTAGATCCGACATTTCATGTCATCCACATTGCTACTAGGAACAAAGTCCCAGAATAAATCCACGCAAAACTTATGGATACTAGACTAAAGAGTGAGTTTGGGGTAGGCCACGAAGTTGTATGAAAGACCCGAAAACCAGAAAATATGTCAGAAAGTCACAAAGATTCGTGGATCGGACCATTTGTCGTCACACAGGTTGTTTCAGCAAAAGTGATTGAGATCATACCCACGAGGGGTCTAAAACAGAGATTGATAGATGTTCATAGCCTTTCTCTTTGTTGGGGAGGTTACATAGGAAAAAGCTGATAGAGGTAACGCGTCTAACTTTGAAAGACGTTAAACAAAAGGGTTGTCCGGAAGACAATCCGCAATTTTTTTTATGTTTTTAGTTTATGTTTGGATTATTTTTTTCAGTAAGTATTGCAGTAATGAGGAAGGTATTAGTGTTTTTGATGTGTTGGTAATCTTATGAATTGAGTTCGGGAGAAGAAACCAAGTTTTTTTGGAAATCCGACAGTTACTTGCGGTACACCGCACCCCAGCCGTGGTGCACCGCACCTGAGAAAAGGGTCAAGACAGTCAATGAATTGGGTACACGTGTGAGGCTTCTAATGGAAACCGTATCGTCACTCATGCGTGTACCGTGCCACGGTGTTGAATAGAAGAGTCATCGCTACACCGCACCCCAACCGCGGTGCACCGCGCCAAAGAAAAACCGTCGCCACAGGTAGGAAATTAGGTCACATGCAGGGAGTAGTACGTACCCCGCGGTACACCGCACATCCCTCGCGATGCACCGCACGCAGAGAAATCATCATCACAATACGACAAATTGGGTTTGAATACGAGACCCCTAAAGGAAAACTGTGTCGACCTTCGCGCAAGACCGTGACACCCTGAGGATCAAAGGATTTCCGCGGTACACCACACCAACCCCGCGGTGCACTGCACGACGCTGCCAGAACACGGGAAAAAGAGGTTTGATATATAATTGCTTTGTAAAGACCTAATCCTTATATATCTTTCTTCCCCAAGCCTCCATAAATCAATTGAAAGCTTCTACAAACCTTCATCACACATCAAAACACTCCCCAATCAGCATAAATTCACATGCAGTTCCTTCCCTACATAATTATAACAAATATTAAACCTCCCAAATCAAGCCAAAACACTTAGAATTCAAAAGCCAAATTTTCTAAATATTTTTCCAACAATTTCTTACACCCATACCAATTAAGTAAGAGTTCATCATATCGACATAAATATTCATCATCCTTACTTCTTTCCTAACCCAAATAACACTTTATCTACCCACGATAGAGGGGTAATAATCTTATAGAGTGTTCAATCTTTGAGTTGGAGGTCAATTGAGATGACGAAAATAACAGCACCATTATCCACTGTTAGGGAGATGAAGAAGAATTATGGCAAGGTATTGGGTACTATTGAGAATAAAATGATTGAGAAAGGTGCAAGTTCATGTACAAATCAAAAGGGTAAAACAAGTCAAGATAATAAAGAAAAGCAGTCGGTGGTGAAATCAAAGAGCAAAGCAGTTACAACTTTCAAGGAAAAGACACTGCAACCTCTACAAATCGAGATTCCTATACCCGAGATGAATGAATCTTAAAAGGTCTTGTTAGCTTCCTAAAAAACACATTTACCTAACTTACCTTTTGCTCATGAGAGAATATTTGAAAAAGAAGTTGGAGAAGGTGATTACTAGAGATTTCTATAGATTAGAGAGAAATTGGGTTGGAGTACATTCATGATGAGACGTTCAAGTTTATGTATGGATTTAGTTTTCAAGTTCTATTTAGGCCTTTTCAGCCGAGATAGTGAAGGTCGTATTCCAGTTAGAGGAAATTAGTCCCCTTTACGGTTGAAGAGATTCAAAACCACTTTGAGTTCAAGAAACTGGTTGGACCATGCAAGTATCAAAAAGTGGTGGAGAATATCAAGACTTTCAATTGAGATCAACTTTTTGAGCATGTGTTGGATGAAGAAAATGTTCGAGCGCACGAAGGAGAACAGAAGGCACCTTGGCCTTACAAATATCTCCAACCTGATATAAGAGTTTGGCACAATTTCCACACACCAAATGCATTTGGTAACATGCGAACCTCGGGTGTAACTAAGAGAAACACCATCTTTTTGAATTGTGTTTTAGGAGGGGAAGAAGTAGATGTGGCACAGTTGATCTTTGAGGAGGTAATTCTATTTTTGATCTCCGCTCTTGTTATTTAATGTGAAATATCCAACTATGATCACGTGCCTAGTACGAAAAGAGAATATGATTCAGGGTGAAGAAGGGAAATTGATGTATGCAGTAAGTAATAATATCAACAATGTGCAAGGAAGAAGACTATGTGAAGCTGATTTTTATAAGAAAAAATAATCCAGTAAGGTGAAAATGTGGGATGGTGGGAAGAGAACCGGGGTATATGTGGATGAAGTAATGCAAATAGGAAGAGATGGCCCAGTACTTGAGAGCGTAAGTTTAATTTGACGACTGAAAATGCATAAGTTAAAAATCAATATATTAATCTTTTTGTTTAAGATTTTGTAGGTAATTGGTACAGTGATCGACATATTGGTGAGGGAACATAAAGGAGAAGATCGTTTCTGGGACAAGGAATTCTCAAGACTACTCATTGAAACACACGTGCCCACTTATACTATTGTAAGAAGAAAGAAAATATATCTTTTATGAATAAAAAATATAAGATAAAAGGTGATTTTTATAATGAAGGTGTTGAGGAATGAGCACAAATGAGATGATCTTTCGAAAGAAGTTTGAGAACTGTTTATAAAATACCACATAATCAATAGGTTTACACTTTTTCGATACAAATGGGACATGGTGTGGCGACTCTATGGAGTCTTCTGGTGTATGAAAGAGGACATAATAATTTCTTCTATTTCAACTGAATGCCAGATACAACGAGTAAGATGGAAGGTGGACGAGGAAATGAAAATGCAAAGAGATTATATGATTACCTAATAATGAGGGTGATAAAAAGAGCATAAAATAATATCACCAAATACTGACCAAAAGAAACTATTGTAAATATGCACATAAACAATAGGAATACGCGCATAGTAGATTCCGGGATATACATTCTTATGTATACATACGTCATGTACAACATGAAATTGGTAAAAAAAAGTTCTCTCTTAGATTAAAGTAGAAGAAAAGAGATCGTTTATTGTATCGAAGATATTGACAACCTATGATGCGGTATATGATGCTACAACATACAAGGTATATGAATATTGAAACTTTGATTTATGAATCAATTTGTATTGTTGCTTGTATATCTTGTATTTGTTTGCATAGATGAATCCAAATGTGCTACAAACTGGTATTGATGAAGGGGTGAGGAGGAAATGTAGGAAATGGAAAATAATAATGAAGGGGATCAAGGACCTGGCAGTAGCGCACAAGCAACTCAGGAATCTCCTAGAAAAGAAAGAGGGCAAAAGGTGAAAACCTGAAAACAAACTTACTTAGAATACAAAAACCCTGACTTCCAATCAACATGTAAGAATAATAAATAGGTTTATACTAATATGAAACACTAATAAAAATGTTTGTTTTGTATATGTAGGTATACACCAGAAGCTCCACGAAGAAGTGAGAGATGTAGACGAATGCAAATGATAGATTTATAAGATGATAGTCTTGTACAAATTGAATAATAATGATAATAATAATAATAACAATAATAATAATAATAATAAGAAGAAGAAGAAGAAGAAGAAGAAGAAGAAGAAGAAGAAGAAGAAAAAGAAGAAGAAGAAGAAGAAGAAGAAGATTAGATGCTTCGTTTAGTGTTTATGGAATATTATTAGACTAATAATTACTTTTTTAAGTTGTTAATTTTAACGATTAGATTTGTGGTAGTTGTTTATGGATTATTATTAGATTAATAATCACTATATGATATGTCTAGCAAAACACACAAAGTTACTTACAAAAATATATAACACCAAAGTAGACTTGTTTGGTGGAGAAAATTCCACCAAATGACTAACTATACAATGAACCATGAATATCGAAAAACAAAGGAGTTATGTTGATAACACTTCCTAAACTAAAATTATGACAAACTAAATCGACCAAAAAAATAACACATCAAAAACTGAAACAACAACCAAGAAGATAAAAAAATGTAATATAAAACAAACAAAAAAGATTCATTTGGTGGGAATATCCCATTTGAAGTATTATACAAACAAAGCCCAGAAAAATAAAATATTTCTTAACAACACTTAAAAATATAAACTAGGAGTTGAGACAAACAATTTCAACGAAGTAAAGTACATACAAACCTAAAACCAATCATTACTTATAAGAAATAGGATAAAGAAAAAATGCAAATTCATTTGGTGAGAAAAGATCCCACCAAATGAAGTAATATACAAAGTAGCCTCGGAAGTTAAAATTTAAAAGAGCAATCATGACAAAATAGAGTTTTAATTTTAGACACAAAAACCCAACAAAAAAACACTATAAGAACTAAAAAAATAAGGAGGAAATAGTACAACATATAGAGTATGGTTTGGTTGGAAAAATATCACCAAATGAAAAACTATTTAAACAAAATATTGGAAAAAATGTAATTTAGAAAGGCTATAATATATAAATGATTAATAATATCACAAACAAACTTATTTAAAGTGGAAATCGTAAACAACACAATACGAAACTTTGAGGAATCTTAAATCTTATCACAATTATTATTATCATTTTAACAAATCAATTGGAAATGAAAAAGTAAAATCATAAAGTTTCTCTGTTGTTCTAATTCCCAGATCACAAAAGGGCGTTACAAGTGGATTTGTTATGGTAAGGAAACTCTTTACAATGACCACAAAGCCTCTTAGACCAAAAGAACACAACTTCAGAAGAATATATATTCTTCTTCAGCCTACCGGATAAACGCTTCACTGCATGTGGGTAATCGACAAGATCATTGACTAGTGGAAGGGCATCTAGAAAATTAAATAGTGTCGCAATGCCTTGAGCATAAGTTTCAATGTACTTTTGACGAATGAAAGAACCGATTAACAAAATTGTATTGGTTAGAAAATCAAAATTCAAGAAGGGAAGCTATTGCATGTGGACACGAAAAGCCATCAATCTTCCAATGACAACAAGAACAAGTGTATTTCAAAATATTGACCGTAATGATAGCATCTGACATAACTTGAAACACGTGATCGCTTGAAGGTTTGACCTGCAATGGACGACATTTATCATAATTAATCTAGTACCTTAGAATAACATCCTTTGAAATAAATCTATTATGTGCCTTTTCTTTTATTAAACAGTCGTGCATTTGAACCATTAAAAGGTTACTGAGACTTTCTATTAGCTCGGTTATAGGCAAGTAGCTTCTCTCCCTTATCTTCCCGTTAAACAACTCTACAACACTCACTATATCTCTTACCTTGAAAAAATGCATCTACGTATCGTTCCCTGGGCAAGTTGTCGATGAATTCAGTAGCTTTGGAAGTACCTGTGCTCAAAACACTTCAAGACACTACTCGTACTTAGCTTAGTTAATTTCCTTGGCACATTTATCAAGTAACCGAACATGGATTTTGTAGTACCGGCGCAGCCCCAAGAAAAATTCTTCAAGTTTTGTTTGATATGTAACATACAAACACCATAAAACGAGGTCGGAAACTCAGATTTCAATGCTATAGGAATACTGGTATGATAGTCAGAAACAAAAGTCAACACACGGTCAGACACGAGAGGAGCAAGAAATTTTAAGAAATAAGTCCAACTATCTACATCTTCGGAGCGTGCAATAGAAAAATCGACGGGGAAAAGACATGCGATAAAATGATTTTAACGAGCAAAAAGATAAAGATAAAAAAGTGGCACAAAAAAACTAGATATCATGGTGAAAAAGAAGAAGATGAACACATAACTGGTTGGTGGGAAAAATCCCACCAAATACAACTACAAAAATAACCAGTGTTTACCCCTATTTGCATTTTTTGTCGTGGTTGTGAGGAGTACACCTTTTAACTTTGATTTGATAAAAGTGTCGTTGATGAATAACAGTGGGCGACAAGCACGGAAACTGGAGATACAAGCACCGAAAAATACATGACAACTCTCGAATGAACGTGTGATGGGATCAAATTGTAAAGAAGCATGGGAAGAAGTATATGCAATTTTAAGCTTGGTAAAAGAGGCATTAATACGATTGTATGAAAAACCAGAATTCCCATATATTTGTTCTCGAGCTTTCTAAAGAGTTGTTCAAACAATATCGTACCAAATATGATAACTATGATGGAGTTTTATATGAAGCATCATATCCTTGGGAATCCTAGAAGGTCTTCCTCTAACTTCATCGAGAATAACAACTTTAACTACTTTTGAAGATAATCGACCATTTTTCCATCGACTTATCTAGTTCACCGCACGTGTGACTATTCTTACAACTTTTGACATAAAGACGATGATTTACGTTCTCAGCTGATACATATACATACCATAGACACAATTTAGCTTTCTTATTTTTACAAATATGCACTGACTTTTGAAGCATTATTGTGACCAAAATAGAAACAATAACCTGATTCAGCAACATATTTTGCAAGAGTAATTATGAATTCCTTCACCCAATCGCGACAAACCTCAACGACTGACTTTAATCCTTTGTCTCAATTACGACAAACCCTATCTTATGCAAGTTTTACTATTAAGTAAGATTCGTTCCTCAAAGACTTAGTGTGTTACACGAATGGGTAAATAAAGTAGCGTAGCAGATAATAGTTAAAGACATGAAAAGTAAATAAAGATGATTTATGATGAGATTAACGATTAACTAAATAAACTAAAGACAATAAATAAAATACGAGAGAATGAGATGAGAGAATATAGCTTAGGTTTTGCTAGTATGCACTAATTTCTTCTGCTAGTTAATAAGGGTGATAATAGCTCTTTGATAAGTAGGCAGGATTCTAAATTCCTCCTACCCCTTTCTGGGTGGACTAAGGTGGCGACCTCACAATTACCAGGGGACTTAACTAAGGTGCTCCTACACCACTAAGTTCTTTGATGAGACTGTCTTACAAATAATGACCGGTGATTAAATCAAACTCTAATGACTATCTAGGTAGGCAAGCCCTTCTGGATCACTACCGCACACTAGACGCTTATGTGGTGTTTCAATAATTAGACACCCCTTCCGGGTGACCATCCCAATACTATTAGCACAACCCTAAACGGATCAGGTTTAAGACAGACAATAAATCAAAGAAAATAAAACAAGTATATGGTTAAGAAGCTAGAATCAATTTAAAATAGTTCTCCAAACAAACTTAGATAAAAGAAAATAGAATTTAAATATTATATATATGCAAAACCCAAGCTATGGGGAAATTAGTTCATACTAGAAAGAAATAAACTAAAAGAAAGATACATATTATCAACTTGCTCTCTTGAATGATCTCTTATGATGAATAAAACTTAACGACCAATTGTGGGAGTCAAGGACATGCATACAATAGTTAAAGGGTGTATTTATAGGAGTATAGGAAGCCCTAAATAGGATTTCTTGGAGTAGGAGGCAAGCAATTGGACTTCTTTTCTAAATCGAATTCGTTTCCTAAGATATAGGGAAAAGGAAAAACTGATGATGTCGCTGAAACTTCTTAATATTGCTCCGTGTGACGCGTTCTTTATATCAAAACTGACCGCTTCAAAAATATCTACACTTTTTCTTCAGAAAATTCTTCCAAATTACCATCCTATTTTAATTTATGATCACTTTAGTGGACGTGGCTGCTGAAATTCAGATTTACTTGGCGACTTTTCTTTTCCTATTTTGTCTTTTACTTCCTTTATCTCCAATTTCCATCCTTATCTATTTAGAATTGATTTTACATTTGATTAATTTCCATATATCTTTGAAGTTTCACAATTAACAAACAATTAAACCAAATATGCTCTACAAATAATAAATCATCGAATCAAGACAATAAACAGAAAAAATATAATATTATGACTAAAATAGAGTATTGACTATCCTAATACACCTAAAATGATGTCTCCAACCTAGATTAATTCATCACAAATAGGGAGACATCATGTTCCCCCCTTGGTTCTTGTCATTCCCCTATGATTCCACATTTGAGTAATCGCCCTTGCGCTGTCTCATTTCGTCCCCCTTTTAAACTTGACCCCTCTTGTCTTGAAATGGAGTAGTGTAATGATACCATTATTAGGTGCTTGTCTGGGTCCCATAACTTTACTCATCCTCCCTTTGTGATATTTCTTAAAAGACTTATTAGGTCCAAAAATTCTATTCATTGGAAAAAAACTAATCTTAGAAATAATGCTACCATGATCAATAGTATTTCGAAAAATCTTGAGTCTCTTATGCAAAATAACCCTAATAATATTAGTGCGTCTCTCTCGTTAACAAATTTTCTTGATTTCTCATGAAATTAAGTACTTTTGGTCCCTTGAAGAAAAGTATTGGGCCACCCCATCTCGTATCCTTTGGCTCAGATTGGGTGACCGTGATACAAAGTTCTTTCATCTCTCCGCTAAAATCAGAAGGGACACTAATAGGATTGATATCTTGCTTAGGGAAGACAATTCCTGGACCTCCGGCCCTGTCGATCTTTCCTCCCATGTCAATGAGTTCTTCCAAGATCTTTATAAAGATCTGGTTAATAGAGTTGTTGACCCTATCCTCAGGGATATTATCCCTCTTGTTGATGAGGTTGATAACTCTAACTTTATGGCTCATATAAGTATGGAGGAACTCAAATATGCAACGTGGAAACTTGGTTCTTCTAAAGCTCCTAGACCTAATGGTTCCTAGGTGTGTTCTTCAAGAGTACCAGAACCAATAGAAAGATGACATCCTTAATGTATAAAATGGTGTGATTATAGGGACCATCCCCTTGGGTAGTATAATGATACAAATTTAGTCCTCATTCTTAAATGTAAAAATCCTTAGAAAATTGGCCAGTTTAGACCTATCTCATGCACCGACTTCATGTATAAGATTATGTCAATTGTTATCGTCCTTACACTAACCTTAATTATCCCCAAGATCATCTCTCTGTGCTAGTCTACTTTCATTAAAGGCAGACTTATCTAGGATAGTATCATAATTTTCCATGGAGTCTTCCATAAACTTAAACATCTTAGGAAAATATCCAAGGATAACTACTCGGTTATTAAAGCTTATATTCATAAGGCATATGATAAGGTTAGCTGGCCTTTCCTTTTCAAGGTTCTTCAGAAACTGGGTTTCACTGATTCCTGCATATCCTTCATCAAAATGTTTGTCATATTTGTCCATTATAATGTTATCCTTAATGAGAACCCTTATATTTCCTTCATTCCTTCTCATGAATTGAGTCATGGAGACCTGTTATCCCCCTATCTCTTCACAATAGCGTCTAATATTCTCTTTATCCTTATTGAGAAGGACTTTTGAATTGGGGATAGCATAGGTATCAAGTTAAGTAGACAAGGCCAATACATTCACCATCTTCTTTTCGCAGATGATTCCATATTGTTCCTCCGTAATTCAGTTCTTGAAATCTAGCTTTTGAAGAAATTCTTTACAAGTTCTTTTTTTCCTCCGGTCTTACACTCAGTCTTAATAATCATCTGTTATCCTTAGCCCCAATAATACTGCTAATACTAAACATCTTATTTTGAAGGCTTTTAGAATTCCCATGGTTGAAGACTTGGGTCGTTACCTTGGCCTTCCTACTGAATGGAGGAATTATAAGATTAAAGCGATGGATGGCCTTGTCTCTAAGGTTGCATCTAAGTTGGACGGTTGGAAGAAATCTCTCCTCTCTATGGCAGGAATAGCCATTCTTATTTCTTCTATCATTTATGCTTTTCCTACCTACTTCATGAGCATTCTATGAATCCCCAAAGGCACCATCGAAAAACTAAATTTCCTTACTTGTCACTTTAGTTGGGGAAATGAAGAGGATTAGAGTTATTCACTAGGTGAACTGGAACAAAATTACCACCCCAAAAATTATGGGGGGTTTAGGTATAAAAATTTTAGAAGCTTTCAATCTTACTCTATTAGCCAAACAAGCGTGGTATATTGTAAGGCTGAGCAAATCGAAATAAAAAAACCAAATCAAACAAAAAAAACGAAAACCAAAAAACCGATTAGTTTGGTTTTTGATTTTTTAAAAACCAAAAATTCTGGTTCGGTTCGGTGTACTACATATAAACCAAATCAATAGTTTATTTGGAATATTTTCTAAATAAAGTAAAAGTTAAAAGGGTATGTATATAGAACATATAACCAACATGCAGTGTCCAAACATTTTTTCTTTGTATTTGTGTGTAACCTCATCAATGCAGCATCATGTGTATTGTATTAAATTGGAGTAAACTTTGTAGCCTCAATTTGCAATTAAACTTCTTTATTTTATTTTTTAAAAATTTCCTTTAGACTGGTTTGTTTCTTTAGATTGATTTCTTTTAGATTGTTTTTCTTTTAGGTTTCTTTAGTTTTTTTTTAATTTCCCTTTAGACTGGTTTTTTTAATTTTCCTTTTAGACTGGTTTGTCCTAAGACTTTATTGTCTAAAGTTACTGCAATTTTTGTTACTAAAAGCAATATAAAAGCTACTGCTAAAACTTTAGATTCCAAACCTGAAGTCTTTTACTACTCATTCATCTACAATGTTTAAAGTCCAAACCGCATGTCAAAACCAAAATCTGTCCCAAAACCAAGTAAAGCAAACCGAAACTGAGTTATCGAACCGACAATGAACCGTACGGTTTTGTTTTTAAATTATAAAAAACCGAGTCATCCAGTTTGGTTTCGGTTTGGACAAAAACCGAGACGAACCGAGACGAACCGAACCATGCTCACTCCTAGTCTATTGTGATGTCCCGGAGTCCTTGGTTCACTAAGTTCTTCAAGGCATTTATTTTCCTAATGGTGAACTTAAGTATTCCACACCGGTTAGAGGTGCCTCATGGATCTGGAATAGTATTCGTAAAGGGGTTGATTTAATTGCGTCCCATGCAACCAAACCTATAGGGGACGGTCATTATGCCAAATTATGGAAGATAGCTGGTATGGGTCTATGATTGAGAAGCCCCCTTCTTATAGTGAAGACCCTACTTTCCCTAAATTTGTCGCACAACTTATCCATAGCCCCACAAAATCTTTGAAAGAAGGTTTGGTAAACTCCCTGTTTAGCTAGGAAGAAGAGAGTGTTGAATCTTGATATCCCTTGGACTCCCCAATCTAGTGCCTTGATCCGGCCTTATACCCCTAGTGGGTTATATACCTCTAAATATGGGTATTCCTATGATGTTAACTCATTCACCAACCACCCTCCACATCCTAGCCCCTCACACTTTCCTGATTATGACATTCTTAAACTCAATTGGGCCTCTGAATCCCCTTCTAAGTACCAATTCTTCCTCTGGAGTGTTCTTTCAGATGACCTTTCTACTGAGAGAAATGGGTATTTTAGGAGGTGTTCTAGCATAGATCTCTACCTGTTTGAAGGAGGAAGAGACCATTGAGCATATTTTTCTTAAGTGTGATTAAACCAGGAAGTTTTGGTGTATCTCGCCAATCCTTTTCAGGGTGGACCCTTTCTTTAACCTTGGTATTAATGGCTGGATTATCCTTTTGTTGGATCGGGTTCCTTCCAAAAGTGATAAATCTAAAATGCTTACTACTATTACTATATGCTTTTGGGTTATTCAAATTATGCACAATCATGTTTTCTTTAAACAAATCACTATTAATTATGATATGTGTTTTATTCTAATCAAGGATATTTGCATGTATGTTCTTTTGTTCTCAGGTGTCCCTCAGGTGCAGATTTCAGTGGACCACACCAGCACTCATTTTCCTTGGTTTTCCACCTTATATACTTGCTTGGCTCCACCACAACACAATTTCAAACTAAACCTTGATGCATCCCTGAAGTTAGGAAAAGTCACAGCAGTTGCCACTATACGAGATTGGAAGGGCAAGATCATCACTGGTTTTGCCATACAGATCACTGCTTCTTCCAGTCTAGAAGCTGAATCAAAGGCGCTTAGAAATTCTCTTCTTTTCATCATTGATAAAACTCCTTATATCACCAGACTTGAAACTGATGCAGATTCTGTATTCAAAGTCGTGTACTCTACGAGTACGACCTGCCCCTAAAGGGTTAGGACTATCCTTGAAAATATTAAAACTATGGCTAAAAACCACAACAACATCCAAATCTGTGGCATCAGAAGGACATCTAACGAAATAGCGAATTAGCTTGCTAAGGCGTTTTCTAACTTATCCCTCTCTATTAATTGGTTTTGTATTCCCTATATGAACTATTTAGTGTTTTGTGTAATGATTTTTATGGTCTTTGTCCAACAGATGTAGGATGACCCATCTTTTTTTTTTTTTTGGACAAAGTACGCTAACCATCCGAGCAGCTTTCAACCAATCCCCATTTTTGTGAAGTTTCGGGATATATCCAAAAATAGGTCATGCGCATGACTGGTTCCGTGTCTAGCGTGTTTCGCAAGACGGTCTGCATGACTGTTCATCCTCCGAGGTAAGTGCCGAAAGGATATCGATCCTGCTTCTTCCGATCTCCGCAGGATCTGTCAGATAATCGGTTGAATAGTTCATCTTGCAGCTGACATCCATCTTTCTTTCAATTTATATATATTAAGCCTTTAAAGCCAAAAAAAGGTTATAATCTATGTTGCACGGATTCTCCAAAACGGTGACGATTCGCGATTCGGATACGGAAACAGAAGCGATTCTCCTCGGATTCACTCGGATTCGCGAATCCTTGAGTCAACGAATTCGGAAGCTTTGACCATTTTCGGAAGCGGCGCTTCCGTGCTAGGATTCTTTTCGGAAGCTTCATTTAATTTTTTTTTAAGATCTAATTTATAAATTTATAAAATTTAAGGGATTAAATTGAATATTTAAAAGTTTATATTAACTAAACTCTTATTAAAAATATTATTTACTTTTTCTGAAAACAGAAAAAAAAACATAGCAGTGAAAAAAAAACCAAGAGCCGGCCCTTACTAACAAAGAAGACAAAGAATTACTAACTAAATATTTATATTATTTTATTTAGAATCACTTTAAAGTTTTAAATTTTAATTACGTATTTTTTGTTTGAATGGAATGATTGGCTTCTTTGTTTTGTTCATAAAAAAGTTTTATTAATGATATGCACATAGAAATTAATTAAAAGATTTGGTCACTTTGATTATAATAAATAAAAAGTAATATTTGAAATCTGGTGTAAAGTATAAACCGTGTAGTATTTTTCGTGGAAATTGAAAACTGAAAACAATCTAAGCCTAAGAAAATTGTCTTATTCGATTAAAGATAGCTATTATTGTCTATTGGAAACTAAAAAGTACCAACGGATTAATCCAAATTACGGATCATAATGTCTGCTGCATATTGAAATTAGAAAATATATTATATAAACTCTTCTGTAAAAGTCATGTTTTTGATTTTATGTAATATTTAGACTATAAAAAATTTATACAGTAAAAGAATAATATTTAATTTTTTTATATATATATATTGTATAAAGTATTTAATACAATATAGAAAGTGTTTAACTAAATGTTTGTTCTATTTCAATTAAAGTGTTTTATTTTATAATATTGTAAATTATTATTCTATAATTTTTAGTTTTAAAAAATAAAACATATATATATATATATTTAAAATAAAAATTAAATATATCGATGAATCCCCGAATCCGCTTTTTGGGAAATGTCGAATCCTCGAATCGCATCGCATCGCTTCCTCGCACCCGCACCCGCTCCCGTGCAAGGTTATAATTTAACAAATACTCGCTTACTGATTTCAAATGCTTTTAAGTCAGTTATATATCGATAATTACTGCACATGGTTTGAGTGAATCTTTTAATTTATATAAAATAGTATAATGTAGTAGTTATGTTTGAATTTTTTTATATCAATTAACTAATTAATAAGTTTCAATGAATAGTGACCAGAGAAGGATAATGAAACAAAGATGGCTAAAATACAAAGATATAGTATAAACTCTTAACACTGATTACCGTCACTGGACAACTGTCTTTGACGTAATATTTTACATATGAATAATTGTAGTCAATTGTCATAGATGGTTTACCAAAATGAGCGTGTGGACTTATCATTGTTTAAAGCGTTTTCCTTTTCGTTGTCCAAAAAAAAAAAAACGTTTTCCTTTTTTTTTTTTTTTTTTTTTTTGGGCGCAAACGTTTTCCTTTTTAGTCATATAAAACTAACTGTTGACTCATGTACTTAAGTAACAAAATCTGAAGGATAATTGAAAACTTCAAACTTTCTATGCTTTATATCATTATAATGAGTGATAAAAGAAAATCTACAAGATATAAATAACATGAACTGGATTAGGTGATTTTAGTTGAGGAAGTATTTTGGTGGGATTAATGTCAGGTGTGGAATATATACTCATAACAAATTCGTATGTAAACATGCTATAGAATGCTTAACATTAGTAACATCAGAAATATGGAAAAAAAAAATTGATTGATATTTATTAAAAAAATGATTAAGGCATAAAAATCTATATTACATTGATTAATTTTCTTTACATTTTTACTTTTATTATAGAGTTTATTAGAGAAGTTACACCACAAATTTCTCCCTTAATGCACGGAACCTAGATAGTGGATAGTGGATAGTGTAGAGGTTATTCTTTAGACAACACACTTCATCTCGATATGCATGTTGGCTTTGCCTGTTATCTGCGGGGAAAATGGGGTTGAGCGGTTCTCATATCGCATTCAGAGTTAAAAAAGTTATGTTTGTAAATACTCCGTGCTAGTGAATTAAAGACAAACAAATAGTATACAAATAGAGAAAGGGTTAGAGAAGAGATAAACATACTCTCGAGTCTATTGCCTCGCGTGTCCATCATCCAAAATAGGTTGGTGAATCCTATCGATGTGTCGCGTCTTATTTGCTCCAGGAGTGTCATGATGTACACTTGACGTCTCCCTAAATGTTCTAATTTTATGCCCTTGGGAGACATCATTTTTTGTGTTTATTCGACTATTTAAATAGACTTTTGGTGTTAATATGCAATAATTCGATTTTTCTCTTTTAATTCTAGTATTTTTTATTTATTAAACTTTTGCGAGTAATATTGTTCTTTTTAGTGAAAAGTTTGTAGGTTTTGAATACTAGCTAGAAGAGGAATCCAAGAATAAAGTCAAAGATCGTGTAATGAAGTCAAAGCAAGAAGAAATATCCCGAAAGAATTGACAATTTCAAGCTGCAGATCTGGAAAATTGATAATGATTGCTGATTTCGAGCCATCTAAGAGTGGATTCAGCCTCTGACTTGTGAAAATGATTTGTTCCCCATTGAGTTACGGAAATTTAGCAACTGGAATGGAGTCATTCCGAGTTGAAACAAGCCGGTTAGAACTGATTTAGTGAAGGTGGTGCAGCAGTTACGGGATTTGGGCTTAATTAATGGACTTGGGCTTTTCTAATTTTCATTTAATCCTTTAGAAAAGCCCTAGTCCGAATTTTATAGTATAAATAGGCTTTAGACTCTTTTTTTTAACACACAATTCATACGCTTAAAAGTCAGATTACCAGAGAAGAAGCTAGAGCAAGGAAGAGAAGAAGCTAAGAGCTGGAGAAATTCTACATTCTCCAATTCTATCCGTAATTAGGTTCTTCTATTTCATTCTGTAAAACAATTATGAATTCATTTTATTTTAATTTCTTAGTTTTTCGTATTAGTATAAGCTAAACTTATAAAGTGCTTGAGAACACATAATGGGTTAATCCCAATTCTATTTCATTTCATGTGTTTGAATTTGGGATTATAATAATTAAAATCAAATTGGGTAATTAGTATTTTTCCTTAATTTGCATTTATTGACTATTACTGGAGTAGCTAATCAATCAATAGGACTTAATACTTAGGCTATTCCATTTAGTGGCGAATGGATCACCTTGACGGGGGGTCTAGGTATGAAACCAATTAACGAATGTAGGATAGAAATCAATGACTTTGACGAGCTTAATAAATCCTATGGCCTATTGGGTAATAAGAATTTAACCATTCGAAGGTGGACTATAATCACCTTGACGGGGTTCGTAGCACCTAATAATAGCTCCTTAGTCCACCCTGACGGGGGTAAAGAGAATTCCGAATCCCGACCATTACTATTTACTAATTTGTCCCTTAAACAAAACATGGAATGAATAGAGTTAGGTGAAATCCTTGCGTCTCTCAAGTACTACCTTTCATACCTTGCGTCCAGCTATTTTATTTACTTGCGTCTAGTTTAATGCTTGCATTAATTTAGTCTTTTAACTAATTGTCTTAGTCTTAGAAAAACCACACAAACATTCTTAAAACAATTTACTTGCTTTTACGTGCAATTAATCACTATCTGATAAGCATTAGAGTCAACCATTCTGTCCCTGAGAACGAATCTGTATTATCACATATATTACTTGGGACAACTGTACACTTGCAGTTGTGGTTCTCTTTTCCTTATTGCATTTATTTTAGAACACACAAAGGACCACCAAATTTTTGGCGCCGCTGCCGGGGACGGTAGCGTGTGAACCCGGTGTTTATCCTTTAGTGTTAGTTGTATTTTTATTTTTTAGTTTTACGCTTTGTTCGTTCATCTTTTTTAGGTTTTTAGGTTTGGTGTATGCGAAGGAAGCTATTTAGGGATCTTGATACATTACCTCCGATCCTTGATAATCCTGAATCATTAGTCAGACTTGCTAACAAGAAAAAGAGAGAAGAAAAGGAAGCGAAAGAGTTAGATTAGAGATTAGCTAGAGAAATAGCCAAACCTCCGATTGATAACAACGGTCAGAATGGCCAAGTCCCACCTCCTAATCCTCCAGTTCAAGCCCAAGTAGCGGATCCATGGTTCATTAATGGTCCAGCACAAGAACCGTTCCATGCTCCTCCTCTTGGGATTGGCCTAGCCGGTATTGATGTTCCGAGATTCCGTCCAGATTCGGGTATGTTAGCTCAATTTTAGAATTTCGAAAATTTCGTGGCAAGCCCGGAGAAGATCCTGTTCGCACAGTACAAAAGTTTATGCAAATCTGCGATTCGTACATCACTCAAGGAGTAACAAAAGAGCAAATGTGTTTTATTACATTCAGATTTTTCGTGATAGATGGAGTGAGTGATTGGCATGATTCACAAGAGCCTTGAAAGATTACGAATTGGGAACAATTACAGACTATGTTTTTCGACAGATACATCCAACATGAGATTAGATGCTCAACTCGAATTAACACATTTCCGACTAGAATATGATGAAGGTTTGGGTAGAATTTGGTCGAGATTCCAGCAGTGTTTGCGAAGAGTCCATGATCATGGCCTTTCAGAACAACAACAAATGAAAAATCTTTTACAAAGGCCTTGATGGGAAATCAAGAAAGGATTTGGATTTGTTATATGGTGGTGGATTTTTGCAGGTTCTACCCGTTCACGCGAAGATTATTTTGGATAGAACGGTAACTAATGAAGTGGGTTGGAATACTTTGAGAACACCTGCTAAAGGGGGATTTAATAACGTAAAATATTGAAGAAAAGTTCACCTCCTTAGAGAACAAAATACAAACCACATTGGAACAACAATTGAAGCAACTCACGTTAGCCGTGAAAGAAGGTTTTTCGAGTAAAAGGGTTGAAGTGAATGCTACGCAAGAAGTTTATGGATGTTCATATTATGGTGTGAATGATCATGAATGGGAGAATTGTCAGAATAATCAAGAGTCAGTGATGTTTGTTTCCGACAGAGGGAATTACAATTCGAGTGGTCAAGGGTATCAACCTAACAGAAACCATCCTGGGTTTCAGTATTCAAATCCTAATAGGGCAGCAAATCCGACATACGCGTATCAGCCGCGTCCCCAAGGTAGACCGCAAAATAAATACCAAGGGGGATAACTCCAAGGAAATTATGTTCAGAGACAACCTCCTCAAGACAATTATAATGACACCATGAACCAGAAAGCCTTACCTGCTCAACCACAAGAAGGTACAAATAACCTTCAGAAAACCGCAGAAGATTTAATCGCACTCCATGCGCAGTCAAACCAAAGGCAACAAGCTTCCGAAGCACATATTAAGGTGTTAGAGAATCAAATTGCGCAAATGTCAAAACAACTAAATCGACATCCACAAGGGCAACTCCCTAGTGACACAGAAAATCCGAAAGATAAAGAAGATTGTAATGCTGTGACTCTCAGAAGTGGTAAGAACCTTCCTCCATCTCCTTTTCCTGTTATGAAAGAGAAGGAAGTTATTCAAAAAGAAAAGGATGCGGTGGATAAAAAAAAGATGATGAAGTAGAGGAAGTGGAGAGGCCCATTGAAATTCCGAAAAAGAAAGATGATGTTGTAATAAATCGTCCTCCTCCACCATTTCCATCTAGAGTTCAAAAGAAGGGTAATATGGCTGAGTATCAAAAGTTCTTTAATAGAGAGAGAGGTCTTAGCATTAATATTTCGCTGTTAGAAGCTATCAAAGATGTACCCAAATATACGAATTTTTTTGAAAAGAGCTCTCACCAACAAAAGGCCGTTGCGTTAAAAAAATGATTGGTTTACCTAAAGAGTGTAGTGCTATTTGTCAAAGTAAGCTACCTCCTAAGTTACTTGACCCTGGGAGTTTCACAATTCCTATATCGATTGGAGAAGAATGGAAAGGTAAAGCACTATGTGATTTGGGTGCAAGCATTAATCTTATGCCCAAATCAATCTTTGAAAAATTTAAAATTGGAGTAGCAAGACCCACCGCTATGGTCTTGCAAATGGTAGATCGATCCCTTGCACATCCTGAGGGTCGAATAGAAGATGTCCTCGTCAAGGCAGGTACTTTAATATTTCCCGTTGATTTTGTTATTCTTGAATACGACGCGGATAGGAATGTCCCCATTATTTTGGGAAGACCATTCCTAGCCACGGGGCGTACTTTAATTGATGTAGAAAATGGAGAATTAACGATGAAAATACAAGAGGAGGAAGTGAAGTTCAACGTGTTCCGAGCTATGAAGTTTCCAGATTCTAAAGAGGATTGTTTCCGAATGGATGTAATTGAGCGTGCCACGCAAGAGGTACATAATGAATTTACTTATGATGATGTTTCGCAGGAAGCTTTGACATTTGATCTACCTAAATTGATGGAAGAGCTTGCCAAAATAGTGGCAGCTCTCAACTCTGAGAATCCAAAATATAGGCGTCTTGCCTATGAACCTGTGAGAGAACCGAGGGAGATTGTCTCTAAAAAGAAACCTTCAATCGAATCTCCTCCGCAGTTGGAGGAAAATCCTTTGCCATCACACTTGAGGTATGCATATTTAGGTACTAACGAAACTCTACCTGTTATTGTTTCAGCAAATTTAACAGGTCCTCAAGAAGATAAACTGTTGCGTGTGTTAAAGGCTAAGAAAGAGGCGATAGGGTGGACTATTGCCGACATCAAAGGCATTAGTCCCCTCCTATTGTCAACACAAAATTATTCTTGAAGATAATAACGCACGCTCAGTTGAAGGCCAAAGGAGATTGATGCCAGCCATGAAAGAAGTTGTAAAGAAGGAGGTTATTAAGCTGTTATACGCCGGGATTATCTATCCCATTTCGAGTAGTGAATGGGTGAGCCTGGTTCAATGTGTGCCAAAGAAAGGAGGAATTAATACAGTCCTCAACGATCAGAATGAATCCATCCCCTCAAGAACCGTTTTTGGTTGGAGAGTATGTATGAATTACCGCAAATTGAACAAGGCCATCAGAAAAGATCACTTCCCACTTCCCTTCATAGATCAAATGTTAGACAAGTTAGCTGGTAGAGAGTATTACTGCTTTTTGGATGGATATCCTAGATATAATCAAATTTACGTGGCTCCAGAAGATCAAAATAAGACAACCTTTACGTGTCCCTTTAGTACGTTTGCATACCACAGAATGCCATTTGGTTATGTAATGAACTTGCTATGTTTCAAAGATGTATGATGTCAATCTTCTGGGATATGATCGATAACTTCCTTGAGGTATTTATGGATGATTTCTCTGTATTCGGTGATGACTTCGATAAGTGTTTACAGAATCTAGAGAGAGTTTTGATTAGATACAAGGAAAGTGATTTGGTTTTAAATTGGGAAAAGTGTCATTTTATGGTTCGAGAAGGTATAGTATTGGGTCACAAGGTTTCTAGTGCTAGTTTAGAGGTTGATCGCGCAAAGATAGAGGTAATAAAAACTCTTCCCCCTCCTGTTTCTATAAAAGGGGTGAGAAGTTTTCTTGGCCATGCTGGCTTCTATAGGAGATTCATTAAAGATTTTTCTAAGATTTCTAAACCACTATGTAACTTACTTGAGAAGGACACCAAATTCCTTTTCGATGAAGCTTGCATGGGGGCCTTCCAAGAAATCAAAGAAAAACTCATTTCCGCTCCTATTGTATTACCACCTGATTGGAGTATGTCATTCGAAGTTATGTGTGATGCTAATAAATTTAGCTATGGGAGCTGTTTTAGGCCAAAGAAAAGATAAGATATTTCATTTAATCTATTATGCAAGCAAGACTTTCAATGGTGCTCAAATTAATTATACTGTTACAGAGAAAGAATTACTAGCTGTTGTTTATTCATTCGATAAGTTTCGTTCCTATCTCCTTGGAGCGAAAGTTGTTGTATATACGGATCATTCTGCAATTAGATATCTTATGGAGAAGAAAGATACTAAACCACGGTTAATAAGATGGGTTTTATTGCTACAGGAGTTTGATTTAGAGATTAAGGATCGAAAGGGTTGTGAAAATCAAGTTGCAGATCATCTATCTCGTCTTGAAGGACCAGAATCAAATGGTGGACCTGAAGTAGTTAGAGAAGAGCTTATTCACGATTCACCTAAACACTACTCCTTGGTATGCTGATATTGCAAATTTAATTTTAAGTGGTTCATTTCTTGAAGGTTCTACTTATCAAGAAAGGAAAAGATTAGCTCATCATGCTAGACAGTTCTTTTGGGAGGATCCTTTCCTCTACAAAGTATGTGCTGATCAAATGGTGAGAAGATGTATACCAAGGGAAGAAACAGAGGCGATTATAGCTGGTTGTCATGACTCACCTTATGGAGGACATTTCAAAGGAGATAGAACTGCTGCTAAGGTATTACAATCAGGTTTTTACTAGCCTTCAATAATGAAAGATTGTCATGAATATGTTAAGAGGTGTGAAAGATGTCAGTTTACGGGAAATATATCCAAGAGAGATGAGATGCCACGTAATAATGTCCTTGAAGTAGAAATATTCGATGTATGGGGTATTGATTTTATGGGTCCGTTTGTTCCTTCTAATGGAAACCTTTACATCTTACTAGATGTTGATTACGTGTCTAAATGGGTAGAGGCCATTGCTCTAACAACTAATGATTCGCGAGTTGTGATTAAGTTTCTGAAATCACACATTTTCACTAGACATGGTACACCGAGAGTAATGATTAGCGATGGAGGCTCTCATTTCGTGAATAAATATTTGAGGACAGTTCTAGAGAAGTATGGAGTGAGACATTGTGTATCTACCGCTTATCATCCACAAGCCAATGGTCAAGCTGAAGTCTCAAATCGTGAGGTAAAATCTATTTTAGAGAAGACTGTTGGTCCTACGAGAAAAGATTGGTCAATGAAGTTAGACGATGCATTATGGGCTTATCGTACTGCGTTCAAGACTCCAGTTGGTGCATCCCCGTATCTGATGGTTTATGGTAAGGCTGGTCACTTACCTCTTGAACTTGAAATTGGTGCGTATTGGGCTATTGCGCAGTTAAACTTAGATCCTACTTTAGCCGGTCAGAATCGAATGATGAAACTCAATGAACTCGATGAATTCCGATTTTACATGCTTATGAAAATGCTAAGCTTTAGAAAGAAAACACTAAGAGGTGGCATGATAATCGTATTCGTGAAAAGAACTTTGTAGTCTGACAAAAGGTATTGAAGTATAACTCAAAGTTCAGCAATTATCCAGATAAATTATGATCGAAGTGGTCGGGTCCTTATATTGTGACCAAGGTTACACCTCATGGGGCAATTGAAATAGAACATCCACTCGAGAACCGTACCTTCATGGTGAACGGTCATTGATTAAAGATATACCATGGAGGTGAAGACACCAATCGCTTGGAAGATCCACATCCCAGGGATATCATGTATCTCCTCGAAGCTCCTTAAAAGCGTGAGGTATCCCGTCGAGCTTAACGACGTTAAACAAAAGCCAATTCATTGTATATTAGTTTAAGTCTTTTATTTTTCATAGTGTATATTAGATAAATTCGTTTAAATTAGTGTTTATTATTAAGAAATGAGGAAGGGTAGTTGTTTTTGATAATTTCAGGGGTAAAAAGGGCATGCGTTTGGGGTCGAAAAGATGAAAAACAAAGAAATTTGGGTTGGAAGACAGGAGCCCACCGGGAACCCGGTGGCTGACCGCGTACCCGGTGACTGCGCTTAAGACCCCCCAAACTTCTGGTTAGTGCGTCGAGTTTGACGCATGTCGTTGCGGCCACGTTTGCGCCAGCGAGAGCCCACAGGGAACCGGGTGGCTGACCAGGTATCCGATCAGTGAAGATGGATTCTCTGGTTAGTGCGTCAAGTATGACGCAAGGTGGCTTGCGACTGAGGTAAAAAAAAATTCTCTAATCTATTTCGCGCCGACACAGCGACGCGAACCGGGAACCCGGTCAGCCACCGGGTACCCGTTCAGCTACTGTGAGAGGCGGTTTTTGAGTTTTTAACCTAGATTTTTTGCCTTCTTTCCCAAGCCAGCCTCTTATTACGAATCCCAGCCTCCAACTACCCCGAAAATCATCATCAAAACACTATATAATCATCAAATCAAACCCTCTTTTCTCACAAACACACAATCAACTCACCTCTTTTCCAAAACACCATCAAATTCCCACTTTTCTCCAAGAATTTTCTTCTTCCTAGGCTCAAAATTAAACCCAATTTCTTCCTTATTCACATCAATTAGCCTCTACCCATCTCATATCTCACCATATTCTTCAAGTGTTAAGCCTCAAAACATCAAAGTTCTAAGCTTTTCTCTAGCTTTTCACTATTTGAATTTTTGAGTTTGGGGTGAAAAGAGATGACTAACAGAACCGATTCCATGTGTACTTATCGAAGAAACCTTCCGAGAAACAGAAACACTGTTGGTACTACTCCAGAACAAGCGATTTAGATTCTTGATTCGCGTTCCAAACGCAAGACTGAAGAAATCCCAGCTGCTCCCAAAAGGAAAGAGAATCTGATTTACGCTAATCCTAAGAAAAGTAGATTAATTGATGAACCAGAAATTGAGGAAGAATCTGAAGAAGAAATTCCGCAAAGATCCACACGAAGAAAGGTGTTTTCTCAAAATCCAAAGAGAGTTGCTATGACTTGGAATGATCAGGTTCGTGACAGAATTAATTACTTGAAATTTGGTGTTGAGAAGGGTCTTCCAAAGGGTATTATGAATAGTGCTTTTAAGGGTTATGCAATTACTTGTGACAAGTTTGGGTGGAAAGAGTTGAGAAAAAGAAAACTTGAATATATTCCTACCTTGGTGCATGATTTTTACGAGGGACTAGCTTTTTCAAAAGAAGCAATTATTGTACGCAAAAAGGTAATGCCTCTCTCTATTGAGCTTATTCGGAAATCATTGAAATTGCCCAACTTCACTGGCCCTTGCCCTTTCCAAGAAACCCTTACCGATCCTTCATTCACCTTCGAATCTCTTTGGGAAAATTACTTATTCATGGGGCCCGCCCAGTTCCCGTAGGAGAACGTTATCATGGACAGATTTATAACAACAATTTGTTGCCTTGTGCTAAGGTTTGGTCCCGTTTCATAATCCCTACCTTCTTTGGTATAATACACACTTCAGAATTGAAAAAGGAGCATATTATATTCATCAAGTGTATTATTGAGAACAAACATATGGATGTGGCTCGCGTGCTTTATGACAATATTATGGAGTTCGAGAAAACCCCTACTACTCAGCAAAATCTCAAATTTCCTTGTACCATTACCACCTTGTGTTTAGACGCTAAAATCCCGCGTAGCTGTGAAGAAGATGAACCTTCCGTAGTTGGGGAACAAATGTCTTTAATTTCAATTCAGAATGCTCATGATGAAGCCACACAAGCCGTAAGGACTCCTAGAGCTCCTCCTCCAAAGAAGAAGGTACAATCCGATAACGAGTTGGAATCGAAAATTAAAGTGTTGGAAGAGAATCAAGATAAGATGATTGCTACTTTAGGGAACGTTACAAAAGAGCTGGACCTTATATGAAATATGCTACTTGGGGTGAGCACCATTCAACACGCCAACTATGGATTACTTACGAAGGATAAAGTCCATGGACGCAACACCGATGGCCAACCACGCGCTGGTTAAGATACGTTTTCTATCCCTTTCGCGTTTAGTGTAGATTAGTTTAATTGCTTTGTGTCTTTTCATGTCGCGGGGACACGACTCATTTTTGAGTTTGGGGTGGGGTTCGTTGCCTCATCCCAGTTTTTATGTGCTATGTGTTTTTAATTGCTTTCAATAAAAATAATTAGGAGTTGCGTTTGACTGTAGAAGATTTTAAATGTCCCCTTTAAGCATACTTTTGATGAATCTATGATAGTAAATAGTGGACTTTAGGGAATAATATAAAACGCGCTTTAATTGCATGCAAACATAGATAATGGATAGGAGAAGTTAATAAACAATGCAAAAGAAGTGAGCTTGTACTTAAGGAAAATGTTTGGTTTGTAGAGCGTGAGATCTAAATTAGTAGAGAACCCACTTAGATATGAACTAGAGACGGACCATGTAACTAGGCAAATGATAGGAGCAGTTTTTGTTAAGCCATTTGAGACCTTTTTAGCCTTCTATCCCTTATATTAATTTTACCCGTCTTAGCCCAATTTTGAGCCTTAAGCCTTTTCTTTTGTAGCCACGATATAAGCCCATTATCCCTTAGATTGTTAGGCATGATCAAATGACCCGCACTTGAATCACGATCCTGAGACCTGTCTCGAGCTTGAGTTTGGGGTGGAGGGTCCACATTTGGGGAATTACATTGGGAGGGAATTATATGTGTTTTTATTGAGGCACAATTTCAGAAGATGATAGTATTTGTAACCCTTTGCCGGGATTGAAAAAAAAATATTCGTAAAGTCAATACAGTAGCTGACCGGGAAACCGGTCAACGGAAAACCGGGAACCCGGTCAATGCAAAACAGGGAACCTGGTCGACGCAAAACCGGGTACCCGGTCAACGCAAAACCGGGAACCCGGTTATAGACTGTAAAAAAACACAAAAAGAGAAAAAGAAAAGAAAAATTAAAAGAAGGAAATTAAATAAACATTCGGCAAAGTGGAAAGTTTCTGAAAATCATCTTATTATGTATTGGGTTGACATGGGACGCTAAATTAGTGTGTGAATGGGTTGAGTGAGAACATTATATGAGTGTAAACTCAAGCTCGTGGACAGTTGTTGATGGTAAGTGAGGAGAGAGCCAAAAGCTCACTTCAAATTTACCAAATATACATATCATATCGTCCCTAAGCCTACGCTAAAACCGTAAAGTCCTCGTGATTCCTAGGTACATGGAAAGTTAATAGGGAGTATACTAAGTGGAGCGTTGAAAGCGAGTAAGGATCGAGGAACAACCTATAGCCATCATATTGAGATAAATACAAGTGTAACCTTCTAGCATTGCGAAGTTAATTTTATGATTGAAGTTATTTGTGTTTGATGTTGCATGAGTAGTGTATGTATATGTTAGTTTTTAATGTTTGCTATATGAGATTTATTTTAAGAATTGCTTTGGGTGTATTTACTAGCTTTTATTTTCTATTTTCTCTTGCATCTACTTCATCCCCCTTGTTTTTCGTTTTGCTTTGTCGAGACGACAAAGGTATGAGTTGGGGGTCTTGATGTCTCCCTAAATGTTCTAATTTTATGCTCTTGGAAGACATCATTTTTTGTGTTTATTCGACTATTTAGATAGACTTTTGGTGTTAATATGCAATAAACCGATTTTTCTCTTTTAATATTAGTATTTTTCATTTTATTAAACTTTTGCGCGTAATATTGTTCTATTTAGTGAAAAGTTTGTAGGTTTTGAATACTAGCTAGAAGAGGAATCCAAGAATAAAGTCAAAGATCGTATAATGAAGTCAAAGCAAGAAGAAATATCCCGAAAGAATTGACAATTTCAAGCTACAAATCTGGAAAGTTGATAATGATTGCTGATTTCGAGCCATCTAAGAGTGGATTCATCCTCTGACTTGTGAAGATGATTTGTTTCCCATTGAGTTACGGAAATTTAGCAACTGGAATGGAGTCATTACGAGTTGAAACGAGCCGGTTAGAGCTGATTTAGTGAAGGTGTTGCAGCAGTTACCGGATTTGGGCTTAATTAATGGACTTGGGCTTTTCTAATTTTCATTTAATCCTTTAGAAAATCCCTATTCCGAATTTTATAGTATAAATAGGCTTTAGACTCTTATTTTTAACACACAATTGATACGCTTAGCAAGGAAGAGAAAAAGCCAAGAGCTGAAGAAATTCTACATCTCCAATTCTCAGCCAATTCAAATCCGTAATTAGGTTCTTCTATTTCATTCTGTGAAAAAATTATGAATTCCTTTTAATTTAATTTCCTATTTTTTCGTATTAGTATGAGCTAAACTTATAAAGTGCTTGAGAACGCATAATGGGTTAATCCCAATTCTATTTCATTTCATGTGTTTAAATTTGGGATTATAATAATTGAAATCAAATTGGGTAATTAGTATTTTTCCTTAATTTGCATTTATTGAATATTATTGAAGTAGCTAATCAATCAATAGGACTTAATACTTAGGATATTCCATTTAGTGGAGAATGGATCACCTTGACGGGGGGTCTAGGTATGGAACCAATTAACGAATGTTGGATAGAAATCAATGACTTTGACGAGCTTAATTAATCATATGGCCTATTGGGTAATAAGAACTTAACCATTCGAAGGTGGACTATAATTACCCTGACGGGGTTTGTAGCGCCTAAGAATAGCTCCTTAGTCCAACCTGACGGGGGTAAGGAGAATTCTGAATCCCGACCATTACTATTTACCGATTTGTCCCTTAAACAAAACATGGAATGAATAGAGTTAGGTGAAATCCTTGCGTCTCTCAAGTACTACCTTTTATACCTTGCGTCCAGCTATTTTATTTACTTGCGTCTAGTTTAATACTTGCATTAATTTAGTCTTTTAATTAATTGTCTTAGTCTTAGAAAAACCACACAAACATTCTTGAAACAATTTACTTGCTTTTACGTGAATTAATCACTATATGATAAGCATTAGAGTCAACCATTTCGTCCCTGAGAACGAATCTGTATTATCACATATATTACTTGGGACAACTGTACACTTGCAGTTGTGGTTCTCTTTTCCTTATTGCATTTATTTTAGAACACACAAAGGACCACCAGCATTTGATTAGACTTGATTAATGCCACGGTATTGGAAAGGAGATATCGAGCAATCTCAATCTGTTTAAGTTGCTCACTCACCTCCTCAAATGACGTTCTTAATTTACTCATCATCTAAGATGGAACTTGACCTGATAATTCATTTCTCTTTATCCCCAAAGTTCACATCGCTTTCATCACGAGGCTAGTATTCATCAATGGGTATTTCAAGATAAAGAAACTTTCTGGTTTGACAATGAATTTTATTACCTCAACGAAAATTACTTGTGCCATATCAACTTCTTCCTCTCTCATAATACAATCCAACATTGATGGGGGATTTCTAAACTACATTTGTGACTCGCGTATTCCTTAGGGCTGAAGGTGAAAGAAAATGGTACCAAATTTTCTCATCAGGCTAAAGATACTTGTAAGGCCTAGAGGTCTTCAACTTATCATTCTCCTTACGCAATACCAACTCTTCACTAAACATCTTTGTGTATAGTTGATTCCAATAGAAACTCTTAATGTTCTTCACAACTAATTGATATTTGCAAAGTCTCACCGTTTTCTTCATCTGAAAATGGTTTCTAATGTCTTCAACTCTGAAGGGAATCAACTTACTTCCGATGGGAACTCTACCATTGCTTTTCGGCTAAAGAGGCCAAGATATAACTCTCTCACTAGTGCAATATTTAAACCTGCGTGCTCAATCATGAAAATCTTCCTACCCAATCTTCCTCCCAGCTCAAGAAATCTCTAATACTTCTGATTTTCCGTATTCTCGTGAAATTATTGCTCATGTGTGAGTATCAAAGCAGGTGAAAGATCAATCGCAATGGCTTCTTGGGACCTAGAATTACCTTTTTCGTTGGGTGGGGGTACCTTGTTTTGGGGAGGTTGTGGAGCCTTCTTCTTCGGAATCTAAATCACTCGTTTTTGAAAACTTGGCTCCACAACTTCTCGCTAGCCACATGACTTGAACCACCCTTTTTTCTCTTTTCTTTAATCACATAAACCTCTAGTTGCTTCCTCTTGTTCTAACCCAAATCCGCGCTTAAATTCTTCTTCATATCTCTCCTACTAGCAAGTGTCTCGGTTTTCAATGTTATCCTCCTTCACCCTCAATTCAAAATTTTACCCAATTTGAAGTTTTTCTTTAAACGAATAATTGAGGTAATATTTAGAGGTGAAATGATGTAAGGAATGTGTTTTGCTATGTGGGTATGAAGGATTGGTGGTGGGATAAGAAGAAATTTAATAAAATTGGAAAACAAATTCTGAATTTTTTGTTTTGATCCTTGCTTTCTTGTGATGTTGGAATGGTTTTGGATGATTATTGGTGTTAGGAATGATGTAATGATATTTTTGGTGTTGAAATATGGGTTGTTTGAGTGTATTTTGATGTTTGTTCAAGCTTGGGTCGAACTCTAATGGTGTTTGGAAGCTCTGGGAAAAAGAAGGTTGGAAGTCTAGGTCACAGGAGGTTAAGGTTTATTTTTCAATTTTTTCACCGTCCTCGGGCGGTACACCGCGGCACCCATACGGTATTACCGCATGTACCGTCTGAGCTATGAACTCTCTGACCTTTGAACCGTGAGATATCGTGAACGCCGATTATATGGTGATACTTACCATATCGCGATTTCTCGTCACACCTTTCATATCGTGTTGTAGTACACCACAGGCATCGTGTTACAACTCCCATCATTCTGTTAGGTCACATGGAGTGTTGTGGGCACAGATTGGCGGGCTGTAGTGCACCACACGTGTGGTGTGGTATACCGCAGCTAGCGATTGTTTTCAGCTCAAAAATTCCACAAATTCACCCCAAACTCATTTTCTCACTTACTTGTACATCAAAAATACTAAAAACCTTCCTCATTACGTAATATACATCCAATAAATTTACTAATACACACCTGATGTCTCCTAATTTTTGATAGATTTATGTTAAGATGAGACATCATTTTTATTGATTTAGAAGTCATAATAGTCGATTTTCTTGAGAAATAGTGCACTTTCCTATTTTGAGTCTTGATTTAGTGAAATAATATTTTTAGAGCATATTGGGTTTAATTGTTTATTTAGTGTGTAGCTTTAAAGATAATTATGGAGATTAATTAGAGTCCAAGTTAAAGACTACAACTTATGGAAAGAGATTAGCATGGTAATTGGATATAAGGAAACAAAAGCTAAAAATATGGAAAAGGAAAAGCTGCCTAAATCTGAATTTCTGCAGCACACGCCTAAAGAAGTGGTGATAACTCCAAGAAAGAAGCCGATTTTGGTAAATTCATTTCATAGGGATGTATATAATTCGCTGAGGATTCTTTTGGTATATTATGGAGCAAAAACCGACCAATAACGAAGAAGATATGCTCAAAACAAGTCAGCATAATTTATCTTTATTTCCATACGAATTTGAGTTGGGCTTGGAGTCTACTACTTTGCTTCTCCCTCAAGAAAATGAATTAGGTCTTCTAAACACCTATAAATACACCCTTATATCACTTGTAAAATCACCCTAGCAATCCTTGCCTCATAGTAATTAGTTCTTAAAGTTTTATTCTTCCAGTTTATTGTAGAGAGCAAGATCATGTCTTTTGTAATTTCTTTTAGTTTATTTCCATCAGGTATGAACTAAACTCCCCATAGCTTGGGTTTTGCATCATGTATAATCTATGAATTATAATTCTTCTATCTAAGTTTCTTTGGGAATAACATGTTTTAATCTAATATTAGCTACTTACCTTTATATTTGTTTATGTGTTTTGATTTATTGTCTTTCCTAGAACTGCTCACTTTAGGATTGTTTTAATAGTAGTTAGGTGATCACCTTAGCTGGGTGTTAAACTATTGAACCACCATATAACGTGTAGTGTCCGATATTAGTCCTGACAAAACTTATTCTAACTAGATAGTCATTAGGGTATAATTTAATCACCATATCACCAATTGATTGAATTGTTTGCTTAGGGCCTTAGTAGCGTTTGATAACCCTATTTAAAACAGCGTCTTGGTTGTGCTGTAGCCCCCTTGGTCGCTCTCAAGGTCTAAGAAATGGGAATTTAGAATCCTGACTAAGTATACAAGAGCTAATATTCTCCCTTAAAAACTAGATCTAATAGAAAGGATTAGAAGGATTAGTGCATACTAGCAAAACCTAAGCTATATATCTCATCTCATATTCTTAGTATTTACTTTATTGTCTTTTATTTTCTTAGTTTTAATTATTAATTTCGAAATCTCTTTGCTTTTATTTTATGTCCTTAATTATTTACTTTTACTCGTTATTCCTATCCACGTGATTAACACACTTAAGTCCCTGAGAACGAACTCAACTTATCAACTAAAACTTGCATACGTCCTGTAATACTTGCAGTACTGTGCCTGTCTAGGGTGAGAGTGTGTAGTTTTCTTGACCTTTATTAGTATTAATTTTATCACACCCTAGGCGACACCAAGTTTTTGGCGCCGCTGCCGGGGACTTGTGTCTCGTTAGGGTGTGGGTTATCTATTTCGAGTAGTAGTTTTTAATTAGTTTATTTTTCAGTATTTAGTTTTTGTTTTTCCGGATTTACGCTTGTGGTTTGCTTTAATCTTTTTCAGGATTCACAGTGTTTAATTCTTGGCCTCCGTTACCGGAGCCCGAGAGGAGCTTTAGAGTTTACAACAAACGTGTTCGTGAGGAAAGATCCTTGAGAAGAGTAATGGTAGCCCACCGAGATCCACCACTTGATGACCAACTTGGAGTAAATCCAAGACGGCCACCACCACCACCACCTGGTGGTGGACAACACGGTGTACAACTACCACAAGGAGGGGGTAATGGGCAAAACAATAATCAACAGAATCGAGTACAACAAGACCTCCCTGGTCTTCATGTACCATTCCATGTTCAACCAATCGGTTACCGTCCTCCAGAGATCCAGAATATCAAATTTAGACCCGATCCGGGTATGCTTTGTCAATTTCAAAGTTTTGGACTCTACAGCGGTATAGCAATTCAAGATCCGTTAAGATCGATTCAGAAGTTCATACAGATTTGTGATGCCTATATTACTCCTGGCATTACACGCGAGCAACTGTATTGTCATAATGTTTTCGTTCTTCTTGACCGATAGAGCTAGCGAATTGCTAGAAAGACAACCACCTGGAACAATTAATTCTTGGACAGAACTTCAAGCCGCGTTCTTTAACCATTTTTATCCGAAGAGTATGAGACTCAAAGATCAAACCGAGCTTGCAAGATTTTGTCAAGAAGATGGAGAAACAGTAGGAGAGTCATGGACAAGGTTTCAACATAAATTAGCTAGATGTCCGCTCCATGGTTATACACCCGCTCTACAACTTGCTATATTCTATGAAGGTCTTAATTATAAAGGTAGAGATAAGGTGGATAACATTGGAAAGGGTAATTTTGTGTCCATGAATCATAATGAAGCTTCCGATGTCTTGGAAAATATTATTGAACAAGAAAGGAGTTGGCCTTCAACGCGAGCTCCTATTGCAAAGACCCGAGGAACGCTTCGTTTAGATGCAGAAACTGCGAACTCAGCTCAAATATCCGCGTTAGAAAATCAAATCAAAGAGCTGAAGTTAGAGATGCAAAAGAATTTAACCGCAGCGAACGTAGTACAAGAAACACAAGGTTGTCAACAATGTGGGGTTAATAATCATACGTGGGAAGAGTGCGAATCAAACCCACAATCTGTGTACTTTATATCCAACCGAGGAGGCTATCAATGGGGTAACCGAAATCATTCGGGTATGCATTATTCAAATCCACAAGGGGCCGCTAATCCTGGTCATTATCAACCGCGCCCCCAGAACAATTCTTTCCAACCGAGAGGTCAGTATCAAAATAAATATCAAAATAGACCTGCTCCCCCTCAACAACATGTTCAAGATGCCTATACCAATTCATTAGATCAGAAAGCTTTACCTCAGTATCCTCAAGAAGGATCTATGTATAATCAGCAAATAATACAAGTCTTGAAGCGTTTGACCACTAATATGAATGCTCAGGTTGAAAAATTCCGAGGACAAGATGCCGCACTTAAGATTTTAGGTACTCAAGTAGAACAAGTAAACAAAGTTCTAACGAATTTAATGGAACAAAAAGAAGTGAAGGCAATCGAAGGAGGTGATAACAATGTTGGGTTCGAAGCTTGCAAGGCTATTTGCCTTGAAATTGAAGAAAAAGAGGAAGTACCGCATGCTGCCAGTAGTGTCGTGGAAGTTCCGAGTACCGAAGAAGAACCAACCAAGTCTAGCCCCGTGGAATATGACTGTTCTGAGGTTTATGTGGAGGACGATCAAGAAAAAGCCGAATTTATACAGTTGCTGAAGAAGATGCAAGAGGAGATTCGATCGGTAATGGATTATCAAGCTGGGTTAAATAGAGAAAAAGAAAAAGAAGATGAAGTCGCACCTGCTGTGCAAGAAGAGAAAGAAGAATAGAAGGTGGAATCGCCACCTATTGTTCAACCAGTGTCATCAACCATTCGTGATACAAATCCTAAGGATGGCACTGAACTCAAGACATTTGTAGAGGCGTATACACCCGAAAAATATCAACACCCAAATGCTTGAGATTGCAAAGAAAGGACTCACACCGCAACAAGTTTTTACGCATTATTCCTGAGAAAGAAGCGAGTGTAGAGATCCCAAAAGAGAATTTGAGAGTTTTGAGAAGAAGTGAAAGAGAGCTACCAACAAAGCTTAAAGATCCGGGAAGTTTCAACCTTCATATTCAAATAAATGGTATGCTCGAGGTGAAAGCGATGTACAATGTGGGTTCTGGTGTGAATCCTAAGTCCGTGTTTGATAGACTTGGACTCCAGAAATCAGAGAAAACTCCAGTGAAGTTGCAGTTCGCTGACAACTCAGTTAAAAGGACATGGGGAACAGTGGAGGACGTCTTAGTCCGTGCAGGCAGTATCGCCATCCCTACTGACTTTGTTATACTTGAGTTTGATGCAGATAAGCAGATTCCAATCATACTTGGACGGCCCTTCATGGCCAAAAGTCAAAGTGTCATCAACTTCCAAGAAGGGACCATCACCCTTCACGCAAAGAATGTATCCGAGACCTTCTATGTCTTGGGTAAGAAACCAAGGAAGTTAGATCCCACCGTTCCTGTCATCCACAGCCTTTCACATCACAAAGTCCCTCCTGAGAAGATCCACTTAAAGCCTGTGGATACTGAGCCAAACATTGAGTTTGGGGTTGGCCATGAAGTTCTATGGAAAGCTCACAAACGCGAAAATAGGCCACGAAGTTTTAAAGACTCGTGGATGGGACCATTCATTGTCACTAAGGTTGTTTCAGCCAAGGTGATAGAAATTCAACCCAAAACAGGATCAAGCGCAGATTAGTGGACGTTCATAGCCTAACTCGTTGTTGGGGAGGCTATATTCGCAAATCTTGATAGAGGTAACGCGTCTAACTTTGAAAGACGTTAAATAAAAGTGCTGTACGGGAGACAACCCGCAATTTTTTAGTTTTTATGTTTTTAATTTATGTTTAGTTTAGTTGTTTTTAGTTGATATTGCGTATTTGAGAAAGGTATTAGTGTTTTTGATGTTCAGGTATTAAAGAAATCGAGTTTGGGGGGAAAACGAAATTTTTGGGCGTGTTCTGACCTGCCACCGGTAAGCCGGCGGGTCAGAAACACGAACCCTAGGGTGCTCGTCTCGGGTTCTTTGCCGAGAGTAGAATTTCGAAAGCTGGCCGCACCGGTATTCCGGGCCATTCCACCGGTATGCCAGTCAAGACAAAACACGAGCCCTCGTGTGCGCGATTCGGGGTTTTTTGCCGAGGATAAGTTTTCAAAAGATCAGCGCACCGGTATGCCAGCCCTTATGGGCGGTATACCGGTCAGCGCCGCTGGAGAGAGAAAAAGTGCATTTTTCAGATTATAAGGAAGAAGAGGTTGGTGTATCATGAATTTTACAATCCTTAAGCCTCTCCTTCTTCTCCAAACCTCTCCCAAGTCCATTGAAGTTTCATCAAACCTTCCATAAACATCAAAACACTACCCAATCACTATAAAAACACATCAAATCTTCTCTCCACATCATTACGAAGAAGATTCAACCACCCATATTATACCAAAAAGCTGCAAGGGCCCTGATAGCTTCTGCGAAGAAACAATTACAAGAACTTCCTTTTGCTTATGAGAAAGTATTTGAAGAAGAATTTGGTAAAGGAGAATATAAGAAGATTCTTGGATATTAGAGAAAGATTGGGTTGGTCTACGTTCATGGTAAGAGGTTCTAAAAAACGCTATCTTGTTGAATTGTATTTTGAGGAGAAGAAGAGGATGTCGCACAGTTGATCAATGAGGAGGTGATACGATTTTTGGTCTCTCCCATGTCGTTATTTAATATGCAATATCCTTCTATGATCACGTGTTTGGTGCGGAAAGCGAATGTAATTTTGGGTGAAGAAGAAGCACTTGAGTTTAAGATGAGTAACAATATTGACAATGCTTGGATCATGAAAGTTTTGAGAGGAATTACGTAACTTTCAAAATAAGAAAAGGAGCACATCATAACAATCCTTGAGAAATTAAAGCAATATCTAGCAAATCCTATCTTGGATGTCGATAATGCGAGGCAATAGCCTCAAAGAGTATGTTTTCTTTCTTCCTTACCATTTCTTTATGTGCTATATGTGTGTTAATTTTAATTTTTTTTGTTTGAGTCTTTTTCGAGTCGTGGGGACACGGCTCACTTTTGAGTTGGGGGTGGGGATTCGTTGTCCTCATCTTCCTTTTTGTTTTTGTATAAAATTTAATTTTTTTTAGGTTTGAATAGGCATAGAATATGTTGAATGTACTTATTGAGCATGATTTAATTAGGTCAATGATAGTAAGTAGTATGTTTTTGAAAGATGTCACAAATATGTTTAGTATGCATGTATGAAAACATGAAATAAAAGATAGAAAAGTTAATGAGCAATGCTAAGAAGTCATATTGAAATTTAGGGAGAGTTATTTGGTGTGTAGAACGTAATGTTTGAAATTAGTTGAAAACCCGCTTGTCTATGAACTAGTAGTGAAAAAGTAACAAAATCCGGTAGTTAGAAAAGTGAATAAGGTAGTTCTTTCATATTGAAGCCACTTGAAGCCTTTTGGCTTTCTCACCCTTATATTTGATATTTGTTATTATTTATCCGTCTTAGCCCCTCTGAGCCTTTCTAAAGCCTTTTATTACGCCACATTAAAAACCATACCCCTTAGTTTATAGGACTTATCCATATGACCCGCACTCGAATCGTAAAACCTGAGACAAGTCGTTTTTAGAGCTTGAGTTTGAGGTGGTGGGTTTTATCATTAGGAACATTGGGTTTGGGAAAGTGTAATTGTGATTTTATTGATGATGAAAAAGTTATTATTGTAACCCTTTGCCGTGGTAATAGTGAATGAAAAAAACTGAAAAACATGAATTGAAAAGAAAAAAATATATATGAAAAAAAATAGCGTAATATCTCGAACATTAAAAAGAGAGTCATAGCTATACAAAAGAAAAATTTGATATATATTCGGACCGGCAAAAGTGAAATTTGTATATCATCATGAAAGGGTTTTATTTGGGATTTATTGGGGATGCACATTAAAGCATCAAAAATTGGGTTGAGTGAGAACATCTTCGAGTGAAAACTCAAGCTCTAGGGCGATTCGTTGATGGAATATGAGGGGAGAGCCAAACGCTCACTTTTCATTATCCAAATATACCACACCGTCCCTAAACCCCGTTATAACCGTAAAGACCTTAGGATTTTTAGCTACTTGATGGAGAAACAATTGAGCTACTAGGTTGTAGGTAAGTGGACCATTGGATGCTATATTAGGACCTATGAACGACCTATAGCCATTAGCACGAACTGAGTTGAGACCTCTCCTTCTGGCATTGCGAAATTAATCTGGACTTGAATTTATGGATTGTTGATTATGTGTATATTAAGCATACGTGTGCATTCTTTCTTGAGCATTACAACATGAGATTTTTTTAGATATTATGCTATAGGATCATTCATTGTGTTCTGTTCTAATTCTCCTCATACTTCTTCTTCTTGTTTATTTGACTACCCTAGTGTTCTTTATTTTATTATATCGGGACGATACAACTTTGAGTTGGGGGTCTTGATGTCTCCCCATTTGTCATGATTTAATCTTAGTTGGAGACATCATTTTAGGTGTATTTATTAGAGTATAGGTCGATTTTCTCATGATTTACTACACTTTCCTATTTGGTGTCTTAATTTAATTATTTATTATTTTTAGAGCATATTGGGTTTAATTGTTTGTTAATTGTGAAGTTTTAAAGATATATGATAATTAATTAGAGGATAAGTTAATTCTAAGAGATAAAGGAAAGAGGATAAACATGGAAAATGGAGACAAAAGCAAGAAATATAAAAAAGAAAAAGATAAAGTTTCCAAATAAATCTGAATTCCAGCAGCTACGACCACAAAATGGCTTATATCTCAAGATTGACTAGGAATTTGAAAGAATGGTCTACATCAAAGTTAAAGAGCTTTCCAAGTCGATCAGTTTCGACTATTGTAACGTGTCAAATGGATAAGAATTAAATCAGTTATGGCCAAAACAACATCAAAATCTCACCTTTTATATATTTTAGGGTTACGAATTTGAGTTGGGCTTGGAGTCCAAAACCTATCTTATACTCCAAGAAACGTTTTAGGGTTTCCTATACCCTATAAATACACCCTCCTATCAATAGAAAATCATCCTTGGCCAGTCCTTAGGCCAGGAAGAAGCTACAACACAAGAATAGAAGTCTGGAAGGAGTTGAACATCATATCATGTCTTCTTCAACCTTCAATTCTGTAATTGTTTTCTTTTCTTTCTTAGTATGAATTAAATAAGTTTAGCTGGAGTTATAGCATATATGTATGAACCCTAGTTTTGGTTGACATCTATCTAATTTGGGAATTATATGTTTTAAATTGAATTCATGTTTTATTTCCTTGTCTATGTGTTTGATTTATAGTCTGTTTTCTTTGCGGATTGCAACCGTATAGAATTACCTTCATAGTAGTTAGATAGTCATTTTCTAAGGCATATTTTAACTATAGAAATAGCACATAACGTCTAGTGTAAGGATGGTCCGACAACCCAGCCGATCTAGATAGTCACTATGGTTTGGTGTTAGCATCATTAATCAATTGTAGGAAAAGTTTGCTTAGGACCCTTATTGACACAGGTAAACCCTATTTTAAACTACCTAGCACAATTGAAACCGATTATTGGAATACTACATGATTCACCCTTACACGTTTAGAACAACAAGTCTAGTTGGGATTACTTGCTAATTTCTCAGGCTAAACTATCATACTATCTTCTTTCCTTTTTTTTTAATTTTCTATCTTTTAATTTATTAGTTTAATTTTCTTATTTAAAAACCAAATATAAATCTATTTTCCTTTTTCTTTATTTGCGTATTATCCGTTCTAGCTTATATATCTGCACTAAATAAATTGCATAAGTTCTCTCTAACTTTCGTAGTCTCTGAGGAACGAATCTTATATATTATTAAAACTTGCATACGTCTTGTAATACTTGCAGAACCGTGCTCAGCCTAGGGTGTCTATTTGTACTTACTTTATCCATTATTTGATCACACCTTAGGCGACACCAGATTAAGAGTATTATTTTTGAATTATGCACTCCTATTTTCTCTTGTATTTCTAGAATACAAAATATAGTTGCAGATTGGATAGCTAAAAACTTGCCATTAGGCATTAGTTTAGGCTATATATGAGATTCTATCCCTCCCCAATTAGCGAAACTCATTGCAAACGATGCCACCCCTCCAGGGTAGGTAGACTTTTTGTAACAATCTTATTATGAATGAAAGCTATTAGACAAAAAAAATAGACCAGAGGCTAGAAAATGAGCTTATATAGCCTTCAAATTCGTTAGTATTTCTTTAGGTTTAAGATAATAGGTTTAAAATTAGCCCAACCCGTATTTTCTTAACCAGAATTCTATTTTAAACAACAGAAGCTGTAAAAGTCATAACTTCTTCGTCTTAACTCTGAATTGATTGCCGTCACTTGCCAGACAACCCTAAATTTAATTTCTTTCCAACCAAAAATGAATCAGGTCCAAAGATTTCACCAAAAAGTCATTGTGACGGAAACATTTGAGGGAAAGAATTCTCCCAAAAAAGCTTTAACTCTCCACAATGGCTCTAAGATCAAATTCTGCCTTTTTATTCTTTGACTTCTTATCTTCATCTTTGACCCTTGCATCAAGCATACACCTAAGAGCTACACATTAGACACACGATTAAAGCACAAAAATCTCTATAAATAGTAATAAGTCCAAAATTAGGGGTAAAAGTGAAATATAGCAAATATTAGGGAAAAAACCGTCACTTAGGCCCCACAAACTCCCAAAACAATGTCTCATGAACGGATTTATTCATCACAAATAGAGAGACATGAGGTTACAACTTAGGTCTAAACGCTAGACTCAATAACACGTATAGAGGATGTAATCAAGGTTTTACCAGGGTGACCCCTTAGGCCTAGAGGCTAGACTTGCTAAACGTTTGGAGGATTTAAACAAGGATTTACCAAGGTGGCCCCTTAGGCCTAGCGACCGGACTAAATAACCCATTTCGGGGATTTAATCGAGGTTTTATCAGGGTTCCCCCTTATGCCTAGAAGCTGGACTCGATAATCTGTATAGAGGATTTAATCAAGGTGTTACGAGGGCAGTCCCTTAGGCTTAACGGCTAGACACGTCTCGTGTATGGTCAAGCTGGTGATGTGCGCCACATGCTTAAAATAGGTGGAAGTCGTGTTTCATATCGCATCTAGGGTGAAAAGGTCTACCGAAAAGAGTTCATTGGCCTTTTCTATGGCCTTCACTACAGATGTCAGTGTGGCTTTACCGCGAGGCTTTCTCTTCGATGTACATACATTCAAATGATGAAATTTAAATTGTGTTAGAGAACTTTAATTTTGATAATACCTGATGAAGATCTCTCAGACAGGATGATCCGTCTATGGTATAACGATGTTGGATCCTCTCCATTCATGTCTCCGTGCTGTCCATATGGAATAACAACAACAAATTAGTTAATAATAAATAAAATTGCAATTAGTTTTATAATGTCTTAAAAATTACATTTGTGGACCTGATTTTTGTATAAACTACAATTCCACCAAAAATTAAATTTTAATTATCTAAAGGTATTCATATTTAATAAAATAAAAATAAAAATAAAACTGCATCATTATGTGACAATCATGTGATTTCATTCAGATGATCGTTCCTTCTATTCCTCAAACTAGATGCAAACCCGTCTAAAAACTTTTACACCTTTAACCAATCAATAAAATAATGTTCGTTTACGCAAATTTTGTATGCGACTGCATCCATTTATCTCGGGTTCGGAACAACCACAACTCACTAGTGATATTCAAGTCTCTCAAATTATTTCTTGTGTTTGTGTTATCTTTGTTTACTTTCTCATCAAGTTCAACCACGGTGCCAAGAAATATATCTTACACGTTTTTATAAAAGTGAATGTCGTCAATGTTATGTTTGAAAGGTTTTCCGACAATTATGGTAATCTGAAAAACATACTCTTTTTCTTCCAATTAAAGTCTTTATGTCTTGTTTTCTCACTCGCCTTCCCACTAGAATCAGTATTTATACCTGAAAATATAAAAGACAACCCATCAAGTTGCGTCTAAATATCTGTGGGGCTATGTGTTCTATTTGGGGGTATGTTCTTGTTTTTTACGTACAAAATCATTTTGCTTCTAACACAATGACGTGTAGGTAACCACTGACAATGGTCAAAATAAACTACATCCTCAATTTTTAATCAGAACACTCTCGCCTTTAAATTTGGTGTCACCGGAGTAACTACCGACATTGAAAGTGGGCCTTAAATCCTCAAACAAGTTAACCATTTCTTCATCTACAATATTAGGAGTAGCATTATTTACAGGACCTTGTGCTATTTCACCGTGTTTTAGCCAAACCTCGTGGTTGGAAGGATCTGAACCTTAAAGCTGCCCTTGAACATTGAGAATACGCTGCTTTCGATTATTAAATCAATGCTTACACGGAAAAAATGTAACTTTTACTATCTATATATTTTTTTCAAATCTAATAAAATACATAACCTCGACCATATATTCTCGATTCACGATATTCGTAGATTTTATTTGACCCTTGCCGAGAAGCGACTAACTTAAATAGAACAAATAATGTATAAATGCGACGATCAAAATAACATTCTGTTAAATTTTTTCATAAATAAATTATCATGTAAATAAATATAAAATATTAGATTATTTATATAACCCACATTAATACACAATATATATCTACAATCAAAACAAAAGTAAACAAATATTTTAAATAAATATATTCAAAAGAGATTGAATTTGAGAAAATATCATTTTTCCAAAAATTTAACGGGTATTTTGATTTCAAATGGGTTCCATATGTGGAGGAAGATGTTGAGTTCTCCAGTATTGATCGACGGATATTCGGTAGCGTGGATTGGTGATGGGAAGATGGATCTTAGACTAAAGTTGTGTATATAAGGGTAGAAAATTTTAACTGGTGTAATAAAAGCTTAAATTTGCCAAAACCTTTGTTTTAAATTTGCTCAAATTATTAGATAAAAAAAATGTCTTTAGTAATTAGTTTATCGTCGCCAAAAATATTTAAAAAAAGTAACTGTATCAATAAAAATTGTTGTCGCTAATTATAAAATATATTTTAGAATAGCGACATTAATAATTAATTGCGACTACATGAGTTTATCACCGTTGGTAATATATATCATTAACCACGTAAAATTGTCTTCATTATTTTTATATTTTAATAAAAATTACCACCAATAGAGGCAACGGATTTATATCGATGTATCACTGTCATTGCCAATGAGGTTGTTACTAAAAAAATCGTGATAGTGTAAATATTATGCACCATATTTTAAAAAATAAAAATTAAACATTATGAATAACATGTTCATTTATTCAACTTATGTAAATAATTACATATGTAATGTTATAACACGTTACATGTCTCTTACACGCCTTAATATATACATGTAACATGTGTTATAACTACAGAGACCTAATTATATCACATAGATCGAGTAAATTTTTCTTTTTTAAAAATGAAAAAAACTACATATTACAGCATTTTAAAGTTTAATTAAGCAAATCTATACTATTCAATACATTATTAAACGTCTATAAAGCTAAATCTTTTTCTTTCCTTATATATTTTGCTGTTAAATCAGCAATAATATTAAAATCTCTCTTGATATGGCAGACTTTTCATCTTGAAAATTTTGAAATCCATTTCCAGATCATTTCGATCATTGGTAGGATCTTCCAATCAATTCTCATTTTAGTTTTTATACCTTGAACAATTTTAAAGTTATCTGTGTAGAAAGAAGTCTTTTATAGTTGGCCCCTTCTGTTGCTTTCATCGCTGGAAGAATTGCCCAAATCTCCCCTTCTTTTGCGATTGGGTTTCTTTTACAGGGGTGATCCGGGATTGCTTGCGCGCACTACGATCAATTCCACGAAAATATACATGGGAGATCAATTCCTCGAAAATATACATGTCTCCCATGTATATTTCCAGTTAAATCTGAACTAGGTTACCCATGTTTAGGGAGGGGTTCAAGTCTTATACCTTTTACTTTACACCCGTTAGGGAGGATATTCGAACTCAAGACCCCCCCTTTAAGTGATGAAGAAATAACAAAACTCTGCCAGTTGAGCTAACCCAACTAGTTTTTATAGTGACTCTTTATTCTTTTTAAGATTTGGTGCATACTGTTATCAGCTCTAATTCATTAATACTTCGCTTGAAATAGTTTAGTGTCGAGAAATAATGTTTTATAATTACTTATATTTAATATAGTTATTATTTTCTTGTCAAGTACAAAATCAAAAATTATTTACAAATACAACCAGAATAGATCCTACTAATACTACTAAAAAACTCTACCAGCGAATTAGACGGACAGGTAGATATGTCCATGTTATTTCTAACACATTTAGTTAGGATGTCCGCAACTCCATTATATTCCCTTTTAACATGAGTGACCTTCCAATCCCGACATCGTCCTATCCACCTCCATGCTTTCGAAATCATGGGGCGAATATAGTTATTATTGTAAAAGAAAAAGATAGTTCTTATTCAAAACCAACAAAGAGTATGTTCTCGGAGCGAGACTCGACAATGATAGTGCTCTTAAACTTTAGAATATACCTTTTTCTCTCTCTTTAGTCAACATGCGTAGTATCTTGGTCAACCTGAGTTTTTCAGTTTAATTTCTAGACAATTCTTCCTACCTTCTACTTGCATGTTTTTCGTTTTGATTTTGGAACTTATGTATAGTTACTTTTGTTGAGTTTTGGTTATAGTTTGGTTTTGTGCTTTCTTTCTTCTTCATTGGGTCTACCTGGCTGCGTTTCTGGTGATAAGTGGTTGTCAACGGCTCAATATTCAGTTCTATGTGGTGGCGATTTGATTGGAAGGTGGCTTGGCCACCATTTCGTTCTCTTATTTCATTTCTGCTTCTATGCTCTGTGATTGGTGGTTTTACTTTATATTTTGATCCTTGTTCCGTTGATTGTTGCCTGACGGTGTGGAATATCTCATCTTCTAAGATATTTTTCCACTTTTCTCCGGTTTGGACATACGTTTGGGCTGTTGTCCACATGATATCTCCTTTTAGGATGGGTTCTCATGATTTTGTTGATAGTCTTGAAGCGGCGTTTATTTGTGTTGTCTGTATACGGTTAATCTCTTATGCTACCATATCATATACCAAATATAAGTACTCCTTTTCTGCTCTTCATTTTTGTAGAAGTATGTTTTGCTTTTATGTTTCAGATGGTTTCCCTGGCTTTTTGTTGAACATTAGTTTAGTGGGAATTTTATTAGTTTATATGAAGTTTAAAATTAACATCTCTTTCTCGAGGCCTTGTCTGATTGGTTCTTTTATTGGGCTTCCTTACTTTATTATCTACAGCTTAATGGTTTATGACCCGGTTAGTCTAAACTTATTTCACAATTATATGGAATTTTTGGTTCACCTATTGTGGGGCTATATATTTAGCAGCTATTTGGTCTATTTCCAATTATTTGATTTATCGTTCCAAGGTTCGGGGATATGATATGGATTCTTCTATAGGTTTAACAAATATTATTTTATCTATAAATCTAGAATAACTAGCTTTGGACGTTTCATATACTCCTCTAAAAGCTTGGTTAATTTATCAAGAAGTAAGCGTGCTTCATTTTATGGCAAATTGCGAATTCCAATGAGCATATGCACTTCTACTTCATTGTTTGAGAGACACGTGTCAATTTCCTTCTGCAACTTCTCTTATCATACGAATATCTACAACATTTTTCTTCTAAAGAGGGTTTATTATATTTATAAGGTTGTTCTTTGTTCATTTAACCCCAATCATTCCTCAATTAACTAATTCCTTTTTCTGCACTGTCCTTGTAACTTCTTTTCAATCATGGCCAATGAAAACAAACATGATCTCCCTTTAGCCAAAACCAGAAATGACACACTGAAGAAATTTGTTGTTCTTTCACTTGCTACTAAAACTCTTGTTGTGCGTACCAGAATTGAGGAGTATTCCTTTGTAGCTAAGGTGGTCTCTGCTAGGATTTTCCCTTTGGGCGTTTTCCGTAAAGCTGTTATAGAATCATGGGGTATTAACTGTCGCATACTTTTCGAAGAACCTCATTCCAATATATTTAAAACTCACTCTCTAGGCGGCACAAGAAGCTGAAAGGTTGTGGTTTCTTCGCCCAACCGTAGTTCAGTCGACGCATGTCATTCTATGCAAATGGGAGAATCAAACAAGCCTTTCTAAATTTGACATGATCAACTCTTATTCGTGGATGTGGATTTATGGGCTAGCTAAGAGTCGGAATACGTTCGACACCATGGAAACCTTTGGTAACTACATTGGGAGTTTGGAGGAGATAGATCATCTGGTGAATGACAATGATACTTCAGAGTTCATTAGATTCAGGGTGAAATTTAACACCCAGAATCCACTTAAGATTGGGGTTTTTGTCGAACAAAATGAGGGTGCAGCATGGATGGCTTTTCACTATGAGAGTATTGGGCTTTTCTGCTATAACTGTGGATATTTAGATCACAATAAGGGTATCTGTACTATTGGGAATGGTCAGACCTCGCTGGAGTGATGATTCGTATAGGTAATTTAACTGGAGTAAGGAAACTTCTATTCGAAGTGAAGACAAAGCTTTTCATCTGATTCGACGAAGGGATAGGTTTGGGGTGTTTGAAGAAGTTGTTAGGTTACATGCATTTAAAAGAAATGTTGGTGATGGCGATGATGGAGGAGACTCTAATCCAGACAATGGTGGAAGAGGCAATGTCCCTTTTCCGCTTAATCAAAACACGACTCAAGATACTTTTAATACACATGTTGTTAAAGAAGTGGGTGAATCAAGTAAGAAAGAGGGAAGCGGATATTCTAAACGAAAAAGAGAGAACACTTTGGCTTTCGCAGAGCTTTTTGGAATTTCTGCTGACCTTGATGAAGCTACTGAAATGAACCATGTCAATTTCCCAGCTTTATTTAAGATTCTTCAAGATGAGACAGGAGACTTCGGTGATACGATTATTATAAGTAATCAAACTATCTATGAAATTTTAAACGCTAGAGAGGCAGATATTCATCGCAATTATGATAATTTTCTTATGGAAAGTAAGTTGGGTTATTATACAAATTTAAACTCGAATAGCGTGTGAATGGAAGGCTGATAAAGGAGGTAGATGTGGGGTCATTACTGAGATGGGAAGTAAGGCTCAAGATGATGAGGTTGATCGTAGTATGGGTGTGTTTTCTCGTGATGTGCAGAAGAAAAGTGGTGGGATTAGTCTGACCTTGCATAAGGGCAAAGGGAAACAAATCATGCAACCTGAGGATAGTGATGTGGAAACTTTTGAGGCGGATTTCAAACCTGGGGAGGAATCTTTGGACTCGTAGTCTATTCATATTAGCAGACACCCGAGGGAGGATGAAGAAGTTGATCAAAGATGGCTTTTAACACCGACAATGAGGGTGGATACAAGAGTTGAAAGGTTCACTTGGCATGACTACCTTAAAAGGAAGGAGGCTCTTTCTGGAGCGATTGAGAAGTCGGGGAAGAAGAGAATTTGTATGAAGGATGTTAGCAACCTTGGTCAACGAATTATGGAGGCAAAATTATTTTTAGAAGAATTATATGTTAGTTATGGTGAGATTAAGGATCAATTCATGGAGTATGAATACCTAAAAGTGTGTGGACCAAATGAAACTATTGACAGTGATATGGAGAATAGGGTTTATTACTATTGTAGTGCTATTGGATGTGAGGGTCATTTGAGTGGTGATGATACCGAGTCTGATACGGAGGGGGATGTGAGTACCCAGGGTGAGCCTGTGGAGGAAAACGTGATCTCGAAAAATCTTAAGGGTAGCGGCTAGCCCGGGGTGAAAGCGGTCGGGTTCGATAGATAATATGCGCATTTGGAATTGTCAAGGTGCTAAGGTAACCTCGACAAAGAAGATGATCCACACCCTTATTTCTATGTTTAAATTATCTTTTGTATGTTTGTTGGATTCTCGGGTAAAAGCTATTAATATTCGGTCCGTTTGTTATCTTAAGTATTTTGACCAAAAATTTATAATCATCCCTGGGGGAAGAGCTTCTAGGTCCGGGGGGGTTTATAATTTCCTGGAAAAATAATTTTAATATAAGTATTTGTTCTCGTGTTCGTATTATGCAATCTGTTATATAACCGAAGCTAACTCTATTCCATGGTACCTTGTGGTTATACATGCACCAAATGATCAAAAAGAAAGATAAATTGTATTCGATAACCTGTCTAAATGGAGATAAAAATTAAAGAACCAATTCTAATCGCGGGTGATTTCAATGAAATTTCGAAAACTTCGGAAAATCAAGGTAAAGTTGCGCCGAACTTCGATAGAATGATGCGCTTTAATGATTTCATTAATAAAAATAATCTTATCGACATCCCATTTAAATGGTGTTTCTTTACTTGGACAAATAAGAGAGAAGGATTAGAAAATATCAATGAAAGACTAGATAGAGCTCTATCTTCTTATTTGTGGTGTAATCTATTCCCTCGAACTATTATTAAAGTTCCTCTGGTGGTTGGGTCGGATCATTCGCCTTTAATTATTCAGAGAGATGAATCATATATTGGTTCGAAGAAATTTTTTATATTTTAATCAAGGTGGTTGGAAAATTCTCAATGTAGAGAAGTAGTCAATGACTCATGGAACCAAACTAGAAATATAATGAATATAACCGATTTTATTAATATAAAAGATGCAACGTGTCAAGCCTTAACGGGGTGGAGTAGGTCAATATTCAGTGATAGCGGGAAAATGAATGAAAAAATATCAGAAGTTACTAGAGAGGGAATTTACAATAGAAAATTATAAGGTTGAAACAGAAATAAAACAAGAGCTTGATAGGCTATGGGAACAAGAAGAGACGTTCTGGGTCGATAGGGCGCGGTAAATTCACATTAAAAAAGGTGATAAGAATACAAAATATTTTTTCTCCAAAACTACATTGAGGAGGAACATTAATCGTATTTCTTGTCTCAAGAATGAAGAAGGGGTATGGTGTGAAGACATTAAAGAAATTAAGATCCAAATCCAAAATTATTTCATTAATCTTTTCAAGGAGAATACGGTATCTAATATTGATGAGGTGGCAATGCATACACCGTGTAAAGTGGATGATAATATTAATGATTTCTTAACAAGAATTCTGGATATGGATAAAATTAAGCAAGCCGTTTTTGCTATGTCAAGTCGAAAGCTCCCAGATCTGACAGATTGCCTGGTAATCTTTATCAAGAATTTTGGGATATTATCAAGGAGGATATCTACAAACTTATTCATGATTTCTTTGCTTATAATACTCCTTTAGACTATATTAATGATACAATTACTTCTCTTATTCTGAAAGGTGATCATCAGGAGTCTATTAAGGAATTTTGGCCTATATCGTGTATCAATTTCTATTATAAAATCATAGCCAAAATCATAGTGCTAAGACTGCAACCGTTTATGGAATCTATAGTCTCCCCGACACAATCCGCTTTTATTAAAGGAAGAAGTATTCAAGATAATATTCTATTGCTCAAGAGGTGGGTTTCTTTCTTAAAACTAAACAAAGGTCGAATAAGCATTATGGAGCAGCCAAGATTGACATGGGTAAGTCTTATGATCAAGTTAACTGGGATTTTCTTATGTCAATCCTTAAGAACTTGGTTTTTGTGAGAAATGGAGGAAAATGACCTTTAACTGTATTTCATCGGTATCTTATCAAATTAAGGTTAACGGGGATAGAATGGCGAAATTCAAACCAAAACAGGGTATCAAACAGGGTGATCCCCTTTCTCCACTTTTATTCTTTATGCTAATTGAAGGTTTAATAGGCTTAATAAATTTTGAATGTCGAGAAGGTAATATCAAAGGGATTTCTCTCGCTAGAGCTGCCCCGAGGCTTACTCACCTTCTCTTTGCAGACGATTCTCTATTTTTCTTGGAGATCAATGATAGGGAAATTAATGCTTTCAAGGATGTCATATCTAAATATTGCGAGGCTTCAGGACAGAAGGTGAATTTCAATAAGTCAACAATTATGTTTAGTAAAGGTCTTTCTGATGTTAGAGCCAAAAGCATTTCTGAAATTTTGAATATTGAACTCACTAATTCCATGGATAAATATTTGGGCATTCCAATGTCTCTTAAAAGATCGAAAATGGAAAATCTTAATTACATTAGGGATAGATTCTCGAATAAATTTGCAAAATGGCTTCTAAATTATTGTCGGACAGAGGAAAAGAGATCTTGATTTAGGTTGTACTACAATCGATTCCAAATTATGCCATGTCCATTTTCAAATTCCCTATTACTTTATGTAAAAAAATTAGCTCCATTGTAGCTAAATTCTAGTGGAACTCTGGAGATAAAAAGAGAATTAACTGGGTGAAATGGAAAAATCTTGCGAAAGCAAAAAAGATGGGGGGCATCGGTTTTCGAGATTTTCGTAAAATGAATATCGCTCTTCTTGGAAAACAAGCATGGAGAATTTCACATAATCCTGATTCTCTGGTGGTTTAAGTTCTTAAAGGAATTTATTTCCCGAATTGTGATATGTGGATTGCTAAGCTAAAAAGTAGAAGATCGTGGAGTTCGGCAAGTATACATAAAGGTCTTTCTTTCATCAAGGATGAATATATATGGTAAGTGGGTAACGGTCTCACAATTAATGTTTGGAATTATTCTTGGATAGCAAGAGGCTATAAATTAGATAAGCCAAACGAGTGTATAATCAGTAAGCTAATTGAATGTTTTAATTTTAACCTTACAAAATGGAATTTTGATGTTCTCAAGGACTTCTACACCTCAAGGGATATAGCTGATATCCGGAAAATTCCGATATTACAATTAGAGCCAGATTCAAAAGACGGAGAATATTCGACTAAATCTGGGTATCATAGATTGGTTTAGAAATAAATGGATAAAGAAGGTGAGTAATCTGTTATTGGAGAAAACAACAATAGTGAAATGTGGAATATAGTTTGGAACTCTAATGTCCCACTCAAGATTAGGAGCTTTATATGGAAGCTACATAATAACGCACTACCTACTAAATGTAACTTAAAGAAGAAAAAAATATAGCAATAATGACACTTGTGAATGGTGTGAAAATGAGGAGGAATCGATATTACACCTATTTGTTAAATGTCAGTTCAGTATGGGTGTGTGGGCTAATTCTCAGCTTCAGTGCAAAATTATGGATCTATCAGTGAATGGATTAAAAATGTCATTGAGAGCTATGCAAAAAACGGTTGGAACAAGAGACTGGTAACTGCAACAGTATTAGCTACATTATGGAATATTTGGAAAGCCAGAATGAAGGGGTTTTTTGATAAGAAGTCTTGGAATATATTTGAAAATAACAATAATACAAAATTGCTTTTGAAATATTTATTTGACAACAATAGCGAAAAAGTGGAGGAGAATGAGCGGTCGCACCACGAACCTACTAAAGATACTCCTAACCCATTTTTTTAGTGATGATGCAGACCTTGTGTGGATGATGATGCTTCTTTCGTTAATAGCTGGGAACCCTCAGGGATTGCTTCTATTGGTATTAATAAGTATGGAATTATTAAACATAAAATTGTAAAAAGATCGAGAGTCAATTATATTATTGAGGAAGAAGCGTGGGCCATCCTTCAGGCCATGAGGTCTGTCGCAGATCTCAAATTCCAGAGTATTTCTTTTTACTCAGATAACCTTGAGGTGGTTCAAGGTATTTAAATGGTGGAACTTCCAATTGGAGAATCAGACCAATTGTTAGTGAAGCCCTCAGCTGGCTTAAGAGATTTCTGTCTTGGAAGATCATACATATTATGAGAGATTTTAATCTGATTGCTGATAAGGCTGCTAAACTTACTAGGATGAGTGTGGGCATCTCTGGATGTCAGACTATGTCTATTTTAGATTTTTCTGTTTGGTTAGATAGGATAGCATGTTCTCGTATGTAACTCTTTTTCATGACAAAAAAGTTATTTATCACAAAATTTAAAGCTCTAACCTGAACTAAAGAGTAATGAAGATCAAATTTGTGTTTATAAAGATTCGATTGAGCTTTTTCTATAACCATCTCATTTCTATTGAAATGTCCATTGGATAATGACTTATAATCACTACTACACGTGTGATCTCTCGCGACTAAAGATTTCGTGACTACATATATGTAGTCACTAAAGATTATATCTTTAACGGCTACTTCTTTTTAACCACTATTTTACATCTTTCTCGACTACAAAGTAGTCGTAAATAACATTTGTTTTTATCGACTACAAAATGTAGTCGTTAATATTATACACGTAGTCGCTAGTTGTTTTTCATTTTTCAATTATTTTTTCCACCAATATTGGTAGTCGCTAATGAATTTTAACATTTATGAAGACAAAAGTAGTCGTTAGTGGTCATTAATAGCGACTACTTGTACATATTTAGCGACTACGTGTGTAGTCGTGAATGGTTGTAGCGTATTTATTACAGTGAGTTGCGAATTGGGATTCTCAATACCCATTATAACTTCCCCACTATTCTCTCAAAACTCTCACAATTTTTTCCCACAAATCATCATCAAATATTATTTCAATACGTGGAAAAGCTTTCCCGGGCCAATCAACAACGTGAGACCTACCCAATTATCAATTTCTCCATCTACATTTTCCCAAAATTGGGTATTTTTCCTTCTATAAAACTTTTTCAAATTTCTTTTATTTGATTATGATTGTGTAGTTAATGCTAAATATTATTACTAGGTTGTTAGAAACATGTTCTAATTTTATATGATCTATATATATGATATATTATTGTATGATAAATAAATGAATAAATGAGATATTTATTTTGTATTCTATTATATTGGAATAGTTGATTATATTGGTAATAGAGGATGGCTTTGGGTATTGATAAAAGTTGGATTACTTCCGCTCATCGTGTTTTGTGTGAATTTGTTAAGGGGATAGAATAATTTCTCGCAATTTCTCAAAAAAAGATGATTTTAAAGAAACTTTGTTTTGTCCGTGTAATGGGAGTTTGAATCATCGTCGGTTTAACGTGGACAAAGTTAGGGCACATCTTTTACAATTTGGGTTTTTGTCCACGTATGAGATTTGGACAAAGCATGGTGAGAACGATGAAATTACCGAGAATCGATATGAAGAAAATGAAATGTTGAATGTCTATGAAGATTTGAAACCTAATTATGAGGGTGGTGGTCATTCGGGTGACACCGAGATGATAGACTCGAACAGTTCAACACGTGAAGTTTCGAAACTATGTTTGAGGAATTAGAGACCGAGTTATACCCTGGTTGTACAGTGTCAAGTTCATTAAATTACATTGCGAAGCTAATGCACGTGAAGGTGAAGAACAAGTGGACTACCATATCTTTCACCGAGTTGCTTGATCTTTTGTGCCGCGTGTTGCCCAAACCTCATACCTTGCCTGATTCATACGAGGAGTGCAACAAAAAGTTAAAATGTTTAGGTATGGGGTACACTACCATCGATATTTGCGTGAACGATTGTTCTTTATTTTACAAGGAGAATGAGTTCCTTGATAAGTGTCCAGTATGTAGTGAATCCAGATGGTACCCAAAGAAGGGTCAGAAAGTAGCGCATAAGAAACTCTGATATTTCCGGATTGCGCCGAGGTTGCAGCACTTTATGCTTCAAGACACACTGCTGATAATATGATTTGGCACCGTACAGGGAAAAGTACAGATCCAAATGTGTTGCGTCATCTGGTTGATGGTGATAGTTGGAAGAGATTTGTTCAGTTACATCCTGAGTTTGCTAGTGAACCTCGGAATGTGTTCTTGGGTTTGGGTATCGATGGTTTTTGTCCGTTCTCTATCCAGAACAACTCGTACAACATGTGGCCGGTTATATTGACCGTCTACAACTTACCACTGTGGGAGTGTATGAAGAAGACAACATTTCAACTTTGTTTGTTGATTTCAGGACCCCGTTCACCCGGTAAGGACATGGATATCTTTCTTCGACCTGTAATAGATGAGTTGGACCAGTTGTGGGATAAAGGGATCCTTACGTATGATTCCCACAAGAAGGAAGAGTTACGATGAAGGTTTGTTTGTTGTCCACGACTGATGATTACCCCGCTAGGTCATACACTTCAGGATGGTCGGGTCGAGGTTACTTAGCTTGTCCAGAATGCATGGATTCTACTCCGTCATTGAGGGTGAAGAAAGGGGTTGTTTAATTTGACCATAGACGTTGGTTACCTCTTGGACGTCGATTTAGAAGAGACAAGGTTACGTACCCGGCTGCCGATCATAGGGGCCCACTGAGGAAACATACTCCTGCTAATATTCAGACACAATTAGATGGGCTTACCATTGTGTTTCCCGGTAAACACAAGGATTTTGTGGGCAAGATCGTGAAACAAACTGTTCCTCGTCGATTCAATTGGAAGAAAAAGAGTATTTTTTAGCGTTTACCTTATTGGTCGGAAAATTTGTTGAAACATAACATTGACGTTATGCATTGTGAGAATAATGTGTGTCATAGTTTGCTCGGTACAATTATAGGTATTGATGGGAAAATAAACAAAGATAACGTGAAAGCGAGAATGGATCTTAAAGATATGAACATCAGGAAAGATTTGTGGTTGACATTGAGAGGAGGTAATCAGATAGTGCAGCGAGCAAAGTATACTTTGTCAACGGAAAAGCGAAAAATATTTCTTGACTGGTTGAAGGCACATAAGTTTCCCAATGGTTTCGCATCTAGTTTGAGAAATAATGTTCAAAGTGATACATGCAAGATTATCGGAATGAAATCTCACGACTGGTGTCGCCTAGGGTGTGATAAAAATAAGATAAAATTAAGTCAAGAAACTACGCACTCTCACCCTAGGCAGGCACAGTACTGCAAGTATTACAGGACGTATGCAAGTTTTAGTTAGTAAGTTGAGTTCGTTCTCAGGGACTTAAGTGTGTTAATCGCGTGAGTAGAAATAACGAGTAAAAGTAATTAATTAAAGACATAAAATAAAAGTAAGTAGATTTCGAAAATACTAATTAAAACTAAGAAAATAAAAGACAATAAAGTAAAAGATTAAGAATATGAGATGAGAGATATATCTTAGGTTTTGCTAGTATGCACTAATCCTTCTAATCTATCTATAAATCTAGTTAATAAGGGAGAATATTAGCTCTTGGATACTTAGTCAAGATTCGAAATTCCCATACCTTAGACATTGAGAGTGACTAAGGGGGCTACGGCACAACCAAGATGTGGTTTAGAATAGGGTTATCAAACGCTACTAAGGCCCTAAGCAATCGCAACAATCAATTGGTGATATGATGATTAAAACAAACCCTAATGACATCTAGTTAGAATCATGTTTTGTCAAACTAATATCGACACTAGACATTATGTGGTGGTTCAAGAGTTAAACACCCTGTCAAGGAGACCATCTAACTACTATTAAAACAATCCTAAAGTGATCAGTTCTAGGAAAGACAATAAATCAAAACACGTAAACAAATATTAAGTAAGAAGCTAATATCAGATTAAAACATGTAATTACCAAAGAAACTTAGATAGAAGAATTAGAATTCGTAGTTTATACATGATGCAAAACCCAAGCTATGGGGAGTTTAGTTCATACCTGATGGAAATAAACTAAAAGAAATTACAAAAGTCATCATCTTGCTCTCTACAATAAACTGGAAGAATAAAACCTTAAGAACTAATTACTATGAGGCAAGGATTATTTTACAAGTGATATAAGGGTGTATTTATAGGTGTTTAGAAGACCTAATTCGTTTTCTTGAGGAAGAGATAAAGTATTGGACTCCTAGCCCAACTCAAATTCGTATGGAAATAAAGATAAACACTGTTGGACCGTTTTGAGCATATCTTCTTTGTTATTGGTCGGTTTGAGCTCCATAAGATATCAAAAGAATCGTAACAGAATTATCTTTGTCCCTATGAAAAGAAATTACCAAAATCGGCCTATTTCTTGGGGGTAAATAGCACTTCTTTAGGTGTGTACTGCAGAATCCCAGATTTAGGCAGCTTTTCCTTTTCTATCTTTTTAGCTTTTGTTTCCTTATCTCCAATTACCATGCTAATCTCTTTCCATAAGTTGTTGTCTTTGACTTGGACTCTAATTCATCTCCATAATTATCTTTAAAGCTACACACTAAATAAACAATTAAACCCAACATGCTCTAAAATATTATTTTACTAAATCAAGATTCAAAGTAGGAAAGTGCACCATTTCTCAAGAAAATCGACATTTATGACTTCTAAATCACTAAAAATGATGTCTCATCCTAACATAAATCTATCATAAATGAGGAGACATCAAGACCCCCAACTCAAAGTTGTATCGTCCCGATACAATAAAGATAAAAACAAAGGGAAGTCTATAAATACACACTTATAAAATTCTTAACACAAGGGGAAGAATATAGCAGAACATATAGAATAAAACTAAAGCACATAACTCAGAAAATTTCATGCAATAATATTCATAAACTATACATGTACACTTCTCATATCCACAGTCAACACGGCTTGAATTCAAGATCAGATTAGTTTCGCAATGTAAGAAGGATTGGGACTTTACTCAGTTCCCCAAGGAGAGCTATAGATTGTTCATCGATTTTCACTAGTTTTCAAAGATCCACTCAACTAATCTCTAATGGCTCAATCACTTCTCAATTACATAACAAAGAATCACAAGGTCTTTAAGGTTGTAATTTAGGCTTAGGGACGGTATGATAGTATATTTGGATAATTTGGAGTGAGCTTTTGGCTCTCTCCTCACTAGCCATCGACGAATCGCCCTAGAGCTTGAGTTACTCTCATAAAACGTTTCTCACTCAACCCAATGAGTTCCTTGATGCACAATTTAGCATCCCCAATAACCCAATTAAAGCTTAAGATGTTCACATAAAAATTCCACTTTGCCGGTCCGAATGTATATATTTTCTTTTCTTTTTAAATCAATTCTTAAGCTATGACTCTCTTTTAATGTTGAGATATCACGCTATTTTCTCATATATATATTTTTCTTTTAATGCACTTGTTGGCAAAATTAGCTCGTAGCTTCTTTTTCATTCACTATTACCCCGGCAAAGGGTTACAATAAAAATTTGTGAATCATCATCAATATACGCACAAAGCACAATTAATAAGCACAAAAATCCCAACCCAATAACAATTCCCATAATGGTGGACCCACCACCCCAAACTCAAGCTCTAAAACAACTGTCTATGCATCGCGATTCGAGTGCGGGTCATATGGAAAAGTCCTATAATCTAGAGGATATGGCTTATAACGTGTTTCAAAAAAGGCTTTTGAAAGGCTATAGGGTGGCCTAAGGTGTGATAAAATAATGATATAAATAAGTGCAAATAAACACCCTAGACTAACACGGTACTGCAAGTATTACAGGACGTATGCAAGTTTTAATGATAAGTATTACTGACGAAAGTTAGAGAGAACTTATGCAAATTATCAAGTGCAGATATAAAAGATAGAAAGATGATACGCAAAGAAAGAAAAGGAAAATATATTTTTATTTGGTTTTTAATAAGAAAACTAAACTACTAAACTAAAGACAATAAAATAAATAAAATCAAAGAAAGAAGATAGTATGAAAGATATAACTTAGGTTTTACTAGTATGCACTAATCCTTCTAATTCTATCTATGAATCTAGTTAATAAGGGAGAATATTAGCTCTTGGTATACTTAGTCAGGATTCTAAATTCCCATACCTTAGACCTTGAGAGCGACTAAGGGGGCAACGGCACAACCAAGAAGTGATTTCAAATAGGGTTATCAAACGCCACTAAGGCCCCAAGCAAATACTGCAATCTTGGTGATATGGTGGTTATAACAAACCTTATTGACTATCTAGTTAGAATCATGTTTTGTCAGAACTAATATCGACACTAGACGTTATGTGGTGGTTCAATAGTTAAACACCCTGTCAAGGAGACCATCTAACTACTATTAAGGTAATCCTATACTCGTGCACTAGCAAGGAAAACAATCATTAAATCAAAACACATAATCAAGTATAAAGGTAAGTAGCTAATATCAGATTAAAACATATAATTCCCAAAGAAACTTAGATAGAAGAATTAGAATTCATAGTTTATACATTATGCAAAACCTAAGCTAATAGAATTAGTTCATACAGAGAAAAGAAGAGAAAAGAATCACAAATTAAGAGGTTGAAGGAGACATGATTGATGCACAGCTCCTTCCAGATTTCTTCTCTTGTGTTGCAGCTTCCTCTTGGCCTTAAGGTCTGGTCAAGGATCATTTTAGAGTGTTAAGAGGCTGTATTTATAGGGTATAGGAAGACCTCATTCGTTTTCTTGAAGGAGAAGGAAAGTAATAGACTCCTAGTCCAACTCAAATTCGTATGGAAATAAAGATAAACACTGCTGGACAGTTTTGAGCATATCTTCTTCGTTATTGGTCGGTTTGAGCTCCATAAGATACCAAATGAATCGCAACAGAATTATCTTGGCCCTTAAGAAGTAAATTACCAAAATCGGCCTATTTCTTAGGTAAAAACGCATATCTTTAGACGTGTATGCAGAATCCCAGATTTAGGCAGCTTTTCCTTTTCCATCTTTTTAGCTTTTGTTTCCTTATCTCCAATTACCATGCAAATATCTTTCCATAAGTTGTAATCTTTGACTTGGAATCTAATTAATCTCCATAATTATCTTTAAAGCTTCACACTAAATAAACAATTAAACCCAATATGCTCTAAAAATATTATTTCTACAAATCAAGACCCAAAATAGGAAAGTGCACTAAATTAAGCTAAGATCAACCTATAAACTAATAAATACGCCTAAAATGATGTCTCTGAAGTATATTATATTATCACAAATGAGGAGACATCAAGACCCCCAACTCAAAGTTGTATCGTCCCGATACAATAAATGTAAAGAATAGTAGGGTAGTCAAATAAACAAGAAGAAGAAGTAGGAGGAGAATAAGAAAAGAACATAATGAATGATCCTAAAGCAAGATATCTAAAAAGTCTCATGTAGTAATGTTCAAGAAATAATGCACAAATATTCTTAATATACATGTAATCAACAATCCATAAATTCAAGTTAAGATTAATTTCGCAATACCAGAAGGAGAGGATGATAACTTAGTTCATGTTAATGGATATAGGTTGTTCATAGGTCCTAAATAGCATTCAATGGTACACTTACCTACTACCTAATAGCTCAATTGTTTCTCCACCAAGCAGTTAGAATCCTAAGGTCTTGGGTTATAACTTGTCTTAGGGACGGTATGATATATTTGGATAATGAAAAGTGAGCTTTTGGCTCTCTCCTCACTAGCCATCAACGAATCGCCCTAGAGCTTGAGTTTTCACTCGAAGATGTTCTCACTCAACCCAATTTATTGATGCTTTTGATTTGCATCCCCAATAATCCTAATTAAAAACTTTAGTGATGATTTACAAAATTCCACTTTGCCGGTCCGAATATATATACTTTTCATATCAATTTTTTTCTTTTTGTATAGATATGATTCTCTTTGATGTTGAGATATCACGCTATTTTTTCATATATATATTCTTTCTTTTTAATGCCCTTGTTGGCAAATTTAGCTCGTAGCTTCTTTTCCATTCACTATTACCCCGGCAAAGAGTTACAATAATAACAATTTCATCATCAATAAATTCACAATTATAATTCCCAAATCCCCAAAGTTCCTGAATGATGAAACCCACCACCCCAAACTCAAACTCTAAAACGAGTTGTCTTAGGTTTTGCGATTCGAGTGCGGGTTATATAGATAAGTCCTAAAAACTAGGGTATGGATTATAATGTGTTTCAATAAAGGCTTTAGAAAGGCTCAGAGGGGCTAAGACGGGTGAATTATAACAATAATCAAATAAAGGGGTGAGAAAGTATAAAAGGCTTCAAGTGTTTTAATCATGAAAGAACGGCCTTATTCATTTTTCTAACTGCCAGATTTTGTTACTTTTTCACTAATAGTTCATAGCTAAGTGGGTTTTCAACTAATTTTAAACCTCACGTTCTACACACCAAATAACTATTCCTAAGTTTCAACGTGACTTCATAGCATTGCTCATTAACTTTTCTATCTTTTATTTCCTGTTTTCATACATGCATCTAAACAATTTTGTTGCATCTTTCAAAAACATACTACCTACTATCATTAACTTAATTAAATCATGCTCACATAGGTACATTCAAAGATATTTTATGCCTAATTCAACCCAAAAAATTTTAAATTTAATAAAAAAACAAAAAGGAAGATGAGGACAACGAATCCCCACCCCCAACTCAAAAGTGAGCCGTGTCCCCACGACTCGAAAAAGACTCAAGAAAAATAAAATTTAAAATTAGCACACATATTGCACATAAAGAAATGGTAGGGAAGAAAGAAAACATACTCTTCGAGGCTATTACCTCGCCTTGTCGATACTTGGATTAAATTCTAATGTATCTTCTTCGCCCAACTTCTTAATCACTTTCCGATCAGGACACGTGATCATAATAGGATATTGCATTATATAACGTCATGGGAGAGATCGAAAATCCGTATCACCTCCTCATAGATCAACTGTGCCACATCTTCCTCTTCTCCTCACAAAATACAATTCACAAACTACCCAAGCATTCCAAATCTCCACGAATCTTCATGTATTCTCCTTCAAATTCTTCTTCAAATACTATCTTATAAGAAAAAGGTAGTTCCTTTAATTGTTTCCTTGGAGAAGCTATCATGGCCATTGAAGCTTTCTCTTTTTCTTTGGGTATAAGGTCTTTGATCTATAGAGGTTGTGTTGTCTTCTTCACTAAAGTTAGAATCTTTTTGCTCATTGAATCAAACACAGCTAGCTAACCTCTCTTTTCATGACCTATTTTACCCTTTGAATTTGAACTAGGACTTTTCTCACTTTATTTCTTCTCAATTAAATCCAACACCTTGATTTCTTCATCTCCCATACAGTAGATAATGTTCATGTTCTCTTAATCATCTCAATTGACCCCCAACTCAAAGCTTTAACCACTCTTGAAATTTGATCTTTTGATTATTAGTTGTACAAGCTTAATTTGGGTTAGGAAGGGTGATTTGATGATGATTCTCTATATGGGTAAGATGGATTCTTCATGGATTGGCTTGGATTTAAGAAATTGTAGGATGAATTTCTTGAAATTTAAGTTTTTGATTCTTGGATTCAAGGTGTTTTGGGATGATATAGGTGGTTGAATCTTCCTTGTAATGATGTGGAGAATGAATTGGATGTGTTCTCATGGTAATTGGGTAGTGTTTTGATGATTGGTGAAGGTTTTTGTGAGCTTCAATGGAGTTGGGAGAGTTTTGGAGAGGAGAAAGAGGCTTAAGGTTTATAAAATTCGGAATTAAAAGCTTAATACCTCCTTTATACACTTGAAACCCTTTATTTTCTCTCTCTGGCGGCTTGTGCGGACCATGCTGCGGACCATGGGGTGTACCGCGGGGTACACCGTAGCAACTGATGGTCGAATTTTTTACCCACTGGATAATACCCGTGGCACAACCCCGTGGCACGTGTTTTTGCTCTGGGGACCATGGCGCGGTGTACCGCGGGGGTAGTCCGTGGCTTCTACGTCAAAATACCCGTGGCACCTACCCCGTGGCACGTGTTGACCTGCGGACCAGGGCACGGTGCATGGGGTAGTTCGCGGGGCAATGTTACTCGGTTTCTGGTCACGACCCGTGGCTCCACTCGTGGTACGGGTTTTTACCCTGCGGTGCACCGCGGCTGAGGTCCGGTGTACCGCACTCAGCAAAAACCTCCCCAACAGCTAGATCTCGAAAAGTTATGCAGTTTAGGCTCAAAGATCACCTGATTTCGACATCCGAGCGCAAAGATATGACTTGCTGAAGTTTCTCCGTTCCGAAAAATTTTGCTCGTTTCCCTAACTCGATTTCTCCAATACCTAATCATCAAAAACACTAATACCTTCCACAAATATGCTATATCAACTAAAATTAACTAATCTAAACATAAATTAAAAACTAAAAATGTAAAAACATAAAAGAATTTACGGGTTGTCTCCCGTACAGCACTTTTGTTTAACGTCTTTCAAAGTTAGACGTGTTACCTCGATTAAGGATGACGAAATTTCCACCCTTTGCCTTTAATTCCCACGAACTTTTCAGCTCGATTCCTAATAATCATGGATGGTGCCATCCAAGATGTCGTGGGAATAGGTGTTTCTGGTGGTAACTCGATTTCGGTTTCTAATCTTCGTTTGTTAGAAAGAATGTCCTTCATGAACTGACCGTATTTTGACATTCTTGTGAGAGCTTCTACAAACGGAGTGCTGATCTTTAACGTGTTCACCATGTCAACGAACTTCTTGAATTCCAGGTAATTTTCCTTTCTGACACGTGAAGGGAATGGTGGAGGAGGACATGTGTTGGTTACCACTGGGCTCTCTTTCTTTTCTTGTGTCTTCTCTTGGACACTTTTTTTGTTCAACTACCTCTTCGACCTTTTCTTCTTTTGTTTCTTCTCCCCCCCGTTTCTGGAATAGGGACTGGTTCTGGTTCTGGTCTGGCTGGAGGTAGTTGTTTTCCCCTTCCTAATTCAACTGCATGACAAACTTTGTTTTCTGGAGCCGGAGTATCACTTCGGAGTTGCCTTTTTGCAAAGATTTGGAGTTTATTCACCTTTTGTGACACTGTCTGCACCAACTCCATAAGCTCATTCTGCGAGTCTTGGGATTCTTGCTGGCTAATCTCTATATCTTCAATCATGTTCATTATCTTAGCCATGGTTGAATTCGAACTCGAAGGTTGCTGTACGGTTTGCTGCATTGAATAAGGAGGTGGTTCTTGATAAGCTTCATTATAGATCGGCGCTTCTTGATAGATAGGTTGTGGAGGGTAACAAGATTGTGGTCGTGGTTGATAATCATCATCATAATAACGGTTATTATGATAATACGTCTGTTGATCTCCGACCCAATTGTAACTCTGTGGGGGTTGATAGTCAGCGTAATTCCCTTGAGATTGATAATAACGATCATAATAATGGTCTCTTTGATAAGGCATGAAGGAAATTGAGGCGGGATTGTTCATGAAATGTCCCCACGAGTGATCTCTTACTCCACAACTAGGACATGAAGGTGATGTATGTACTAGATTCCTCCGAGCTATTTCTCGCGCTTGTTCTCGTAATTCCTCAAGTTGTCGGCTTAACTCCTTGAGCTTTAGAGATTCCATCATGTATTAGCTTCTTCAGGATCTAATAGCACGAAACCTTTATCTCCTAATAACTCTGCTCTCGCCTAAAAAGAATCTGTAAAGACAAAAACTAAAAAGAAAAGCGTAAAATAGAACTAACTAAAATAAAAGCACAAGATAATTGCACATGGACTAACGATGTAGTCCCCGGCAGCGGCGCCAAAAACTTGGTGTGGCCTAAGGTGTGATAAAATAATGATATAAATAAGTGCAAATAAACACCCTAGACAAACACGGTACTGCAAGTATTACAGGACGTATACAAGTTTTAATGATAAGAAGATTCGTTCCTCAGGGACTGACGAAAGTTAGAGAGAACTTATGCAAATTATCAAGTGCAGATATAAAAGATAGAAAGATGATACGCAAAGAAAGAAAAGGAAAATAGATTTTTATTTGGTTTTTAATAAGAAAACTAAACTACTAAACTAAAGACAATAAAATAAATAAAAGCAAAGAAAGAAGATAGTATGAAAGATATAACTTAGGTTTTACTAGTATGCACTAATCCTTCTAATTCTATCTATGAATCTAGTTAATAAGGGAGAATATTAGCTCTTGGTATACTTAGTCAGGATTCTAAATTCCCATACCTTAGACCTTGAGAGCGACTAAGGGGGCAACGGCACAACCAAGAAGTGATTTCAAATAGGGTTATCAAACACCACTAAGGCCCTAAGCAAATACTGCAATCTTGGTGATATGGTGGTTATAACAAACCTTATTGACTATCTAGTTAGAATCATGTTTTGTCAGAACTAATATTGACACTAGACGTTATGTGGTGGTTCAATAGTTAAACACCCTGTCAAGGAGACCATCTAACTACTATTAAGGTAATCCTATACTCGTGCACTAGCAAGGAAAACAATCATTAAATCAAAACACATAATCAAATATAAAAGGTAAGTAGCTAATATCAGATTAAAACATATAATTCCCAAAGAAACTTAGATAGAAGAATTAGAATTCATAGTTTATACATTATGCAAAACCTAAGCTAATAGAATTAGTTCATACAAAGAAAAGAAGAGAAAAGAATCACAAAATAAGAGGTTGAAGGAGACATGATTGATGCACAGCTCCTTCCAGATTTCTTCTCTTGTGTTGCAGCTTCCTCTTGGCGTTAAGGTCTGGCCAAGGATCATTTTAGAGTGTTAAGAGACTGTATTTATAGGGTATAGGAATACCTCATTCGTTTTCTTGAAGGAGAAGGAAAGTAATAGACTCCTAGTCCAACTCAAATTCGTATGGAAATAAAGATAAACACTGCTGGACCGTTTTGAGCATATCTTCTTCGTTATTGGTCGGTTTGAGCTCCATAAGATACGAAAAGAATCGCAACAGAATTATCTTGACCCTAATGAAGGAAATTACCAAAATCGGCCTATTTCATAGGTAAAAACGCATATCTTTAGACGTGTATGCAGAATCCCAGATTTAGGCAGCTTTTCCTTTTCCATCTTTTTAGCTTTTGTTTCCTTATCTCCAATTACCATGCAAATCTCTTTCCATAAGTTGTAATCTTTGGCTTGGACTGTAATTAATCTCCATAATTATCTTTAAAGCTTCACACTAAATAAACAATTAAACCCAATATGCTCTAAAAATATTATTTCTACAAATCAAGACCCAAAATAGGAAAGTGCACTAAATTAAGCTAAGATCAACCTATAAACTAATAAATACACCTAAAATGATGTCTCTGAAGTATATTATATTATCACAAATGAGTAGACATCAGGCTAGAAGGGGCTGAGAAGGATATAGCATATAAAATCAAAAATCACAAGGTGAGAAGGTATAAAAAGGCTTCAAAGGCTTCAAATATGAAAGAACCGCCTTAATCACTTTCTACACCATGTAATTTTTTTATTTTCTTACCTTTAGCACTTTCATCAAATCTTTTTTCAACTAGCTTGGATCTCACGGCCTACACACTTCTCAAGGTTCCCTGAGATCGAACATACTTTCTATCGCATTGCTCACTAATCTTTTCTTTACTATCAACGTGTGTTTTCCTGCAAATACTCAAAGCATACAAATAAAATAGCTCATAAACATATTACTTACTATCATCAATTCACTGAGCTTATGCTTTCAAGCTATTAAACACACTCTACATCTAATTCCCGTGAATCAAAAATTTTAATTTCTACCTAAAAACAGGAAAATGGAGATGAGAGACAACGAATCCCCACACCCCCAACTAAAAAATGAGTCGTGTCCCCACGACTCGAAAAAGACTCGAAAACAGAAATTAAAATTAGCAGATAAACATATTTACAGAAATGGTAAGGAAGAAAGAGAACATACTCTCGAGGCTATTGCCTCGCATCATTGATATCCAAGTTCGGATTTGCTGGACCTTTCGTTAATTTCTCGAGGAGTTTCATGATGTGCACTTGATTAGCATTGATTTGTGCCACATCATTGACTAAGGAAGTTTGAGCTGCTTCGAATTTCGTTAAACGCTCCTCCATCTTCTCTTGCCAATTTTGCTCCTTTTCTTCTTTCGAGACTTGCTTAGAACCCGCTCTCCGAAAGATATCCTTGATCCAAGCATTATCAATATAACTTGTCTTAAACTCGAGTTTCTCTTCTTCACCCAATGTAACATTCGCTTTTTGCACAAGACACGTGATCATAGTAGGAAATTTAACATTATAAACTGATTTAGGAGAGACCGAAAACCGTATCACCTCCTCATAGATCAACTGTGCCACATTAACTTCTTCTCCTCACAAAATACAGTCCAAAAGTAGAGCGTACTTCATAGTCACATCCAAAGTTCGTGTGTTTCCAAAGATATTAGGAACAAGGAAATTGTGCCAAATTCTCGCATTTGCTTGAAGATATTTGTAAGGCCAAGGTGCCTTCAATTCTCCCTTATGTGATTGCACTTTCTCCTTGTCTAGTACATGCTCAAAAAGTAATTCCTCATCAAAGATTTTTCGTTTAGCAACCGCTTCTTCAAATTTGCAATAACCTTTCAATTTCTTAAACTTGAAGTGGTTTCTAATCTCCTCAACTGTGAAAGGAACTAGCTTTCCTCTAATCGGAACACAATCTTTACTATCTCGGATAAAGAGGCCTAAATAGAATTCCAAAACTAACTCATGACATAATTCAGAACGCCTTACCATGAACGTAGACTAACCCAGTTTCTCACCAAGCTCTAAGAATCTCGCGTATTCTCCTGTACCAACTTCTTCCTTGAATACTTTCTCATAAGCAAAGGGTAGTTCTTTCAATTGTTTCTCTGCAGAAGCTTTTAAAGTTTTTAAAGCTTCCTCTTTCTCCTTGGGTGTAGGACCTTGTGGAAGTTGTGTTTTCTCCTTTGGATAAAAGTAAAGCTTTTTACCATTACGATCAAGCAAAGGTATTGCACCATCTTCAACTTTATCTTTACCCTTTGATTTAGAACTAGAACCTTTGTTATTTGATTTCTTCTTGATTAAATCCAATCCCTTGCTCTTCTTCACCTCCCTCTTGTTAGCTAAATTTTTTGTTCTATTAGTCATCCTCAATTAACCCCCAACTCAAAGCTTTAGCAACCCTTGAAATTTAATCTTGTGATTTGGCTTAGGATAGGTGAATTGATGATGAATCTCTATGTGGGTGAGGTGGATTTGTAATGGGTTGGCTTGGATTTAATAAATTGTAGGATGAATTTTGAAAATTTTAGCTCTTTGATTCTTCAATTTGAATGGATTTGGTGAGGATTGGGTGCTTGAGACTCTCTTGTAATGATGTGGAGAGAAGATTTGATGTGTTTTTCTTGATGATTGGGTAGTGTTTTGATGATTGGTGAAAGTTTTGATGAGCTTTAATGGAGTTGGGAGAGTTTTGGAGAAAAGAAAGAGGCTTAAGTTTTATAAAATTCGGAATAATGGCTTTAATACCTCTTTTATACACTAAAAACCCGTTTTTCTCTCTCCAGGCGGCGACCTGCGGTATATGATGTCTCCCTTTTTGGTCTAAATATAAGCCCTCAGGAGACATCCTTTTCGGATGAAAATGGTCTTTTTATATAGACTTTAGTGCTTAAAATGCAATATTGCACTTTCTCCCCTTGGAATTAGACTATTTGCATTTATAGAGCTTTTGTGCGTTAATTTACCTATTTTTAGTGCAAAGTTTGTAGGTTTAAGAATTTCATGAGAAACCAATCCAAGGAGGAGAAGTGAGAATTAAAGTCTTAGAATATTTCTAGTGTGCTTAGTCGAGTTTCCTAAATTTAAATTGCACTTTCCTATTTCTAGTCTTGATTTGATGATTTATTATTTTTAAAGCATATGCGGTTTAATTATTTATTTAATGTGAAGATTTAGAGATGATATGGAAATAAATTAGATGCTAAATCGATTCTAAGGAGATAAGGAAAGAAGATCTTGAAGAAATCTGGAGATAGAAGGAAGCAGAGTTCAATTAGGAAAAGGAAAAGCTGCCTTATGAATTTGAAATTCCAGCCACGTTTCAAAGATTAATTCATAACTAAAGATTGGCTAGGAATCTGAACGAGTGGTCTGCACCAATAGAAAGCTCTTTCCGAGGCAAGAGGTTTCATATATTGGAACTCCTCAAACGGATAAGTATTGAAAAAGAAATGACCAAATCAAATCAGCAGCAGAATCTTACCTTTCCTAGATTTTAGGGTTACGAATTAAAGAGCCCTTGACTTGTCTTCCACTCCAAGTAATTCGACCTAACACCTATAAATACCAGCTCTAAACCTTAGAAAATCATCCATTGGCTGCATAAGCTTAATATACACAAATAAATCATCATGGAAGCAATCAAGAGGATCTAGAGGAGGAAGAAGCAAGAGCTAGAGCTTAATTACATCAATTCAACACTTCTCCATCTCTATTATTTGGGTAAATTAGTATTAGATCTATTTTGTATATGAGGTATTTCTAAGCTATTTATTCAAGAAGTTTAATTATGCATAATTTCTCTTTAGGATTGTAATTATATGAACCATTGAATATTGTTTTTCTGTTTTAATTTGAATCTGGGATTTTAGTATTTAATTGAATTGGTTCTTAATTTCCATTGACTATATTCTTGTGCTTGTTCACTATCATTGAATTCATGAATCAAGGGTAAGTTTTAGTAATTAGGCTATTCACTTTAGTGGCGAAGTGATCATCTGACGGGGGGGGGGGGGGGGGGGGGGTTTAATTACAGAAATAGAATATAGACGCGTGGTATCCGTTATTTGACCGACAGGCTTGACTAACCACGTAGCCAAAGAGGTAAAATAGTATTCATCCGAAGAGGCATATTCGCCCAGATAGGGGTTTATAGTACTTTAGGATAGCTTCTAGGTCCACCCTAACGGGGGCTAGGAGATAGTAGATTCCCGACTATTGTGAGATTTCCCATTCACCCTTATTCTTAGTAATCATAGATTCATTAGGATAGATTCATACTTGCATATCCTTATCTTTCTTGCATAATTATTAATTGTTTATTTTATTGTTTATTTTATTATTTAGTTAATTAGAAAACAAACTCCTTTATTATTTATCTTTAGCAATTAAAACCACCTATTCTGATATTGAACACATATTTAGAATAACTTCTTAAATCCCCGTGGAGACGATAATCCCGATTTTACTTATCTATTACTTGGTACGACCCGTACACTTGCGGTCTGTGGATCCTTTATTCCTTTGCTTTTAATTTATTATTTTATAACACACAAGGACCCACCAAGTTTTTGGCGCCGTTGCCGGGGATTTAAAGCGGTTATTTTATTTTGTGTTTAAGTTAGGTTAGTAGTTTTAGTTGTTTTCAGTTTTACGTTTTTTTTGCTTTAGTCTCTTTTCAGGTTTTCCTTTAGGTATGGAGATTTCCCTCTATCAAGAGCCAAATCCAAAACAGACCTGTTATATGCCAGTACACAAATTCATGGACTTGACATGCAAGAGCTTGACAGATCATTATGATAGGCTCAGGAAGTTGGAGGACTCCCTCAATTGTTTCATGAAGGCCACGACGGATCATATAGTAACGAGTGATGCGAAAATCGATGCTATCATATCATTAGTGCAAGTCATGCAACAACATCATCAATTAATGGAGCAACGAGTGACGCAACTCACAGAAACAATTGAGCAATTGCAACAAGTACCATCTATGCAAACGGGCCAAAGTAAATTTTTTGATGATGAGGCCATTCAAGTTAATAGCGATGTTTGGTTCGATGTAGCTACAGAGTTTAGCCTTCAAGAGGAGGAAGTGGAATCGCCACAAGTAGCACCTAGTGAACTAGAGATTCCAACAATAGAAGAATCAGCCACGCTAAGCATAGATGAGTCAATTGTTGGTAATGGAGTCGAAATTGAATTTACACCTTGTGAAGGGACGATTACATCCATGGAAAACCCAGCCAAGGCGTGTTTAGAGGAAGTAAATATTGAGGTCTTGGTTAGAAAAGAGATAGAAGAAGAAGATACTAGGATGGATTCACCACCTAGTACTCCATTGATGTCACCTCCCAATCCAATAACGACGAATCATTCACACGGTGACATCGATAAAGCATTTGTAGAGGTGTGTAAAGACAAAGCCTACACCCAAATGCTTGAAGTTGATACAAAAGAACTCACACCGCAACAAGTATTCATAGAACCTATTCCAGAAACAAAGGAGAATGCGAGTGTAGAGATCGAGGTTGAAGACATAATAAAAGAAAGTTCTGAAACATCCCTTGTTTTGGACAAAATTCTAGAGGAGGAGCCACTTGAGTTCCCCATTGTTCCAGAAGTATCTAAAGAGGTTAAAGAGAAGGACCACCACCATGAACCCTTGAAGAAGAGAGCTAAAGATGAGTTTGGGGTCGGAACCACGGTTGCTTGGAAGGCCTCCAAACAAGAGAATAGACCACGAGGATTCAAAAATGAGTGGATGGGACCATTTGTTGTTACTCGAGTAGTGACACCAAAATTAATAGAGATACAACCTTCTAGAGGTCAAAGGACGCGAATTGTAGACATACATAACCTCACCCACTGCTGGGGAGGCTACATAATCAAGGGATAATAGAGGTAACCCGTCAAACTTTAAATGACGTTAAATAAAAGTGCTCTTGGGAGACACCCCAAGCTTTAATTGCTTTCTTAGTTTAGTTTTTTTTTAGTGTATATTATTTAGTTACGCATTGTTTTTAGTTGATATTGCATATTTGAGAAAGGTATTCGTGTTTTTGATGCTCAGGAATTGGAGAAATCGAGTTAAGGACGCGAGCAAAAATTTTCGGAGCAAAGAAATAATCGGCGCGGACTACCCCCGCGATGTACCCCTACACCGCAGCCATGGTCCGCAGGGTAAAAACCCGTACCACGGGTTGGAGCGCGGGTTTTATCCAGAACCGAGAAATTTTGACCCCGCGGACTACACCCCTGCACCGCACCATGGTCCGCACGGTTAAAACCCGTGCCACGGGGTAGATCCACGGGTATTTTGACGAAGAAGGTGCGGAGTACCCCTGCGGTACATCCCCTGCACCGCACCATGGTCCGCACGAAGCGACTGGAGAGAGAAAAGGTTGCGTTTTGAGCTTATAAAAGGAGGAGATTAGGTATTATTCCGAATTTCTCAATCCTTAAGCCTCTTTTTCTTCCCCAAACCTCTCCCAACTCCATTAAAGCTTCAACAAACCTTCACCTAACATCAAAACACTACCAAATCACCATGAATTCAAATCTAAATCCTTCCCTACATCGTTACAAAGAAGATACAACCATCCAAATCATATCAAAACATCTAGAATCCAAGAATCAAAAGCCTAGATTTTCAAAATTCATCCAAAATTCCTTAAACACATCAAAGCTTAATTCCATGATTACCCATATGGAGATTTATTATCCTAAGACCTTTCCTAACCAATTAAAGCTTGTTCCACCTATAATCAAGAGTTACAAATTTCAAGAGTGTTCAAGGCTTTGAGTTGGGGGTCAAAAGAGATGATAAAGAGACGATAGAGCTATTATCAAGTGTAAGGGAGATGAAGTATCAGTGCAAGGTATTGGGTAGAGTTGAAAAGATGAGAAACAAGAGATATCTAGAGTGTGATTGATTGGGATGGAGCACAAGAAGATGTAAGGGACAGCAAAATTGGTGATACATGGAGTTTACATACAAGTAATTCACTGCACCCTATCTTGGGTATTAATCAAGTGAGGCAATAGCCTCGAAGAGTATGTTTTCTTCCTTCCTTACCATTTTCTCAATATGCACTATTTGCTATTTTTATTTTATTGAGTCTTTTCGAGTCGTGGGGACACGACTCATTTTTGAGTTGGGGGTGGGGATTCGTTGTCCCTCATCTCCATTTTTATGTGATTTACTGTTTTTTTAGAGAAATTTGAAAATTTTGAAATTTTTAAGAGATGGATTAGATGTAGAATGTGTTTAATAGCTTGAAAGCATAAGCTTATTAAGTAATGATAGAAAATAGTATGTTTATGAGCTGCTTTATTTTGTATGCTTTGAGTATTTGCAGAAAAAACACATATTGATAGTAAAGAAAAGATTAGTTAGCAATGCGATAGAAAGTATGTTCGATCTCAGGGAGCCATAAGTGGTGTGTAGGCCGTGATATCTAAGCTAGTTGATGAACCCATTTAATGAACGTGCTAAAGGTAAGAGAATGACGAAATTGCATAGTTTAGAAAGTGATTAAGGCGGTTCTTTCATAAGCCCCTTGTTGCCTTTTAGCTTGCTGTCCATTTTATTATTATATATCCTTCTCAGCCCCTTCTAGCCTTTCTAAAGCCTTTTTATTAGCCACATTATAAGCCATATCCCTTTAGTTTATTAGGCATTTCCATATGACCCGCACTCGAATCGCGATGCATAGACAATTGTTTTAGAGCTTGAGTTTGGGGTGGTGGGTCCACCATTATGGGAATTATTACTGGGTTGGGATTTTTGAGCTTATTAAGTGTGCTCTGTTCTATATATTGATGATGATTCACATGTTTATTATATTGTAACCCTTTGTCGGGGTAATAGTGAATGAAAAAGAAGCTTCGAGCTAAAGTTATGAAAAGGCATAATTTGTGAAAAAATAGCGTGATATCTCAACATTAAAAAGAGAGTCATAGCTATACAAAAGAAAAAATAAATTGATATGAAAAGAATATATATTTGGACCGGCAAAGAGGAATTTTTATTTGAACATCTTTATGCTTTAATTGGGTTATTTGGGATGCTAATTTGTGCATCAAGGAATTCATTGGGTTGAGTGAGAATGTTTTACGAGAGTAACTCAAGCTCTAGGGCGATTCGTTGATGGCTAGTGAGGAGAGAGCCAAAAGCTCACTCTAAATTATCCAAATATACTTTTCATACCATCCCTAAGCCAACATTACAACCCTAAAGACGTTTTGATTCTTTGCTATGTAATCTAGAAGTGATTGAGCCGCTAGAGATTAGTTAAGTGGATCTTTGGATACTACTGAAGTTCGATGAACAATCTATAGCCTCCATAGTGAACTGAGTAAAGATCCTCTCCTTCTTACATTGCGAAGCTAATCTAATCTTGAATACAAACCGTGTTGATTATAGATATGACAAGTGTGCAGGTATGTAGTTTGTAAACATTATTACATGAAATTTTCTAAGTAGTTGCTTTGAGTTTATTCTATATATTCTGCTATCTTCTTCTCCCCTGTGCTTCATTGATATGGCTGATATTTTAGAGACTTCCCTATGTTTTTATTTTTTATTGTATCGGGACGATACAAGTTTGAGTTGGGGGTCTTGATGTCTCCCTTTTTGGTCTAAATATAAGCCCTCAGGAGACATCATTTTAGGATAAAAATGGTCTTTTCAAATAGACTTTAGTGCTTAAAATGCAATATTGCACTTTCTCCCCTTGGAATTAGACTATTTGCATTTATAGAGCTTTTGTGCGTTAATTTACCTATTTTTAGTGCAAAGTTAGTAGGTTTAAGAATTTCATGAGAAACCAATCCAAGGAGGAGAAGTGAGAATTAAAGTCTTAGAATATTTCTAGTGTGCTTAGTCGAGTTTCCTAAATTTAAATTGCACTTTCCTATTTCTAGTCTTGATTTGATGATTTATTATTTCAAAAGCATATGCGGTTTAATTATTTATTTAATGTGAAGCTTTAGAGATGATATGGAAATAAATTAGATGCTAAATCAATTCTAAGGAGATAAGGAAAGAAGATCTTGAAGAAATCTGGAGATAGAAGGAAGTAGAGTTCAATTAGGAAAAGGAAAAGCTGCCTTATGAATCTGAAATTCCAGCCACGTTTCAAAGATTAATTCATAACTAAAGATTGGCTAGGAATCTGAACGAGTGGTCTGAACCAATAGAAAGCTCTTTCCGAGGCAAGCGGTTTCATATATTGGAACTCCTCAAACGGATAAGTATTGAAAAAGATATGACCAAATCAAATCAGCAGCAGAATCTTACCTTTCCTAGATTTTAGGGTTACGAATTAAAGAGTCCTTGACTTGTCTTTCACTCCAAGTAATTCGACCTAACACATATAAATACCAGCTCTAAACCTTAGAAAATCATCCCTTGGCTGCATAAGCTTAATATACACAAATAAATCATCATAGAAGCAATCAAGAGGATCTAGAGGAGAAAGAAGCAAGAGCTAGAGCTTAATTACATCAATTCAACACTTCTCCATCTCTATTATTTGGGTAAATTAGTATTAGATCTATTTTGTCTATGAGGTATTTTTAAGCTATTTATTCAAGAAGTTTAATTATGCATAATTTCTCTTTAGGATTGTAATTATATGAACCATTGAATATTGTTTTTCTGTTTTAATTTGAATCTGGGATTTTAGTATTTAATTGAATTGGTTCTTAATTTCCATTGACTATATTCTTGTGCTTGTTCACTATCATTGAAGTCATGAATCAAGGGTAGGTTTTAGTAATTAGGCTATTCACTTTAGTGGCGAAGTGATCATCCGACAGGGGGGGTTTAATTACAGAACTAGAATATAGACGCGTGGTATCCGTTATTTGACCGACAGGCTTGACTAACCACGTAGCCAAAGAGGTAAAATAGTATTCATCCGAAGAGGCATATTCGCCCAGATAGGGGTTTATAGTACTTTAGGATAGCTTCTAGGTCCACCCTGACGGGGGCTAGGAGATAGTAGATTCCCGACTATTGTGAGATTTCCCATTCACCCTTATTCTTAGTAATCATAGATTCATTAGGATAGATTCATACTTGCATATCCTTATCTTTCTTGCATAATTATTAATTGTTTATTTTATTATTTAGTTAATTAGAAAACAAACTCCTTTATTATTTATCTTTAGCAATTAAAACTACCTATTCTGATATTGAACACATATTTAGAATAACTTCTTAAATCCCTGTGGAGACGATAATCCAGATTTTACTTATCTATTACTTGGTACGACCCGTACACTTGCGGTCTGTGGATCCTTTATTCCTTTGCTTTTAATTCATTATTTTATAACACACAAGGACCCACCAGTATACCGGTCATATTTTCCGGTATACCGGAACATCTGATGCTCCAAAAATTTTCGTCTCGTCAAAATACACGCGCTAGCAACCCGTGGCACGGGTTTTTGCTCCAGCGGTATACCGGGGATATCGTCCGGTATACCGGACCCATCGAATTAATTTTTTTTCTTTTCGGTATAAAACCCGAGCTACCAACCCGTGTCACGGGTTTTTGTTCTCTCCGGTATACCGGGGCTAAGGTCCGGTATACCGCTCCGATGGTCAGAATTTTACGAAATTTTTTATTCCTCCTCCCGAACTCGATTTCTCCAATACCTAAGCATCAAAAACACTAATACCTTTCTCAAATATGGAATATCAACTAAAAACAGCTAAACTAAACATAAACTAAAAACGTAAAAACTAAAAAACTATGGGTTGTCTCCCGTATAGCACTTTTGTTAACGTCTTTCAAAGTTAGACGTGTTACCTCTGTCAAGATTTGCGAATATAGCCTCCCCAACAACGAGTTAGGCTATGAACGTCAACTAATCTGCGCTTGACCTCAGTTTTGGGTCGAATTTCTATCACCTTGGCTGAAACAACCTTAGTGACAATGAATGGTCCCATCCACGAGTCTTTGAAACTTCGTGGCCTATTCTCGCGTTTGTGAGCTTTCCATAGAACTTCATGGCCAACCCCAAACTCAATGTCTGGCTCAGTATCCACAGGCTTTAAGTGGATTTTCTCAGGAGGGACTTTGTGATGTGAAAGGCTGTGGATGACAGGAACGGTGGGATCTAACTTCCTTGGTTTCTTACCCAAGACATAGAAGGTCACGGGTACATTCTTTGCATGAAGGGTGATGGTCCCTTCTTGGAAGTTGATGACACTTTGACTTGTGGCCATGAAAGGCCGTCCAAGTATGATTTGAACCTGCTTATCTGCATCAAACTCAAGAATAACAAAGTCAGTAGGGATGGCGATATTACCTGCACGGACTAAGACGTCCTCCACTGTTCCCCATGTCCTTTTAACTGAGTTGTCAACGAACTGCAACTTCACTGGAGTTTTCTCTGATTTCTGAAGTCCAAGTCTCTCGAACACAGACTTAGGCATAAGATTCACACCAGAACCCACATCGTACATCGCTTTCACCTTGAGCATACCATGTAATTGAATAGGAAGGTTGAAACTTCCCGGATCTTTAAGCTTTGTTGGTAGCTCTCGTTCACTTCTTCTTGAAACCCTCAGGTTCTCTCTTGGGATCTCTACACTCGCCTCTTTCTCAGGAATAACTTGCGTATAAACTTGTTGCGGTGTAAGTCCTCTCTTCGCAATCTCAAGCATTTGGGCGTTGATATTTTCAGGTTGATACGCCTCTACAAGTGTCTTGAGTACAGTGTCATCCTTAGGATTTGTATCAGGAATAGTTGATGACACTGTTTGAACAATAGGTGGCGATTCCACCTTCTCTTCTTCTTTCTCTTCATGCACAGCAGGTGCAACTTCATCTTCTGTTTCTTTCTCTTTCTCTTTAGCCAGCTCAGCTTCATAATCCATAACCGATCGAATCTCCTCTTGCATCTTCCTCAGTAGCTGTATAAATTCGGCTTTCTCTTGATCGTCCTCCACATAAACCTCAGAACAGTCAGATTCCACTGGGCTAGACTTGGTTGGTTCTTCTTCGGTACTCGGAACTTCCACGGCACTAACGGCAGCATGCGGTACTTCCTCTTTTTCTTCTTCAATTTCAAGGCAAATTGCCTTGCAAGCTTCGAACCCAACATTGTTTTCACCTCCTTCGATTGCCTTTACTTCCTTTTGTTCCATTAAATTTGTTAGAACTTTGTTTAACTGTTCTACTTGAGTACCTAACATCTGAAGTATGGCATCGTGTCCTCGGACCTTCTCGTCCTGAGCGTTCATAGTCGTGGTCAAACGGTCCAGAGCTTGTGCTATCTGTTGATCGTCTATAGATCCTTCTTGAGGATACTGAGGTAAAGCTTTCTGATCTAATAAATCGGTATATGCATCTTGAGCAGGTTGTTGAGGGGGAGCAGGTCTATTCTGATGCTGGTTTTGGTACTTACCTCTCTGTTGGAAAGAGTTGTGCTAGGGGCGCTGTTGATAATGACCAGGATTAGCGGCCCCTTGTGGATTTGAATACTGCATACCCGGATGGTTTCGGTTACCCCATTGATAACCTCCGCGATTGGATATAAAGTAAACAGATTGCGGATTTGATTCGCACTCTTCCCATGTATGATTGTTAACCCCACATTGTTGACAACCTTGTGCTTCTTGTACTATGTTTGCAGCGGCTAAACTCTTTTGCATCTCTATTTTCAGCTCTTTGACTTGATTTTCTAACGCGGATATTTGAGCTGAGTTCGCAGTTTCTGCCTCTAAACGAAGCTCGTGTTGAAGGCCAACTTCTTTCTTGTTCCATAATATTTCCTAACACCTCGGAAGCTTCATTGTGATTCATGGACACGAAATTACCCTTTCCGATGTTATCCACCTTCTCTCTACCTTTATCATTAAGACCTTCATAGAATATAGCAAGTTGTAGAGCAGGTGTATAACCATGGAGCGGCCATCTAGCTAATTTTTGTTGAAACCTTGTCCATGCTTCTCCCACTGTTTCTCCATCTTCTTGGCAAAATCTTGCAAGCTCGGTTTGATCTTTAAGTCTCATGCTCTTCGGATAAAAACGGTTAAAGAATGCGGCTTGAAGTTTTCTCCAAGAATGAATGGTTCCATGTGGTTGTCTTTCTAGCCAATCGCTAGCTCTACCGGTCAAGAAGAACGAAAACATATGACAGTACAGTTGCTCGCGTGTAATGCCAGGAGTAATGTAGGCATCACAAATCTGCATGGACTTTTGAATCGATCTTACCGGATCTTGAATTGTTGTACCAGTGTAGATTCCAAAACTTTGAAATTGACTGAGCATACCTGGATCGGGTCTAAATTTAATATTCAGAATCTCTGGAGGGCGGTAACCGATAGGTTGAACATGGAATGGTACATGAAGGCCAGGAAGGTCTTATTCAACTCGGTTCTGTTGATTAGTAATGTTATTCTGCCCATTACCTCCTCCTACTGGTAATTGTACACCAGGTGGATCTTGTTGTTGGATCCATGGTGGTGGACCTCTCGGATTTACTCCAAGGTCATCAAGTGGTGGATCACGTTGATTAGCCATAGCTCTTCTCAAAGATCTTTCCTCACGAACACGTCTGTTATAAACTCTAAAGCCCCTCTCAGGCTCCGATAACGGAGGCCAAGAATTAAACACTGTGAATCCTGAAAAAGACTAAAGCAAACCACAAGCGTAAATCCAGAAAAATAAAAACTAACACTAATTAAAAACTACTACTCGAAATAGATAACCCACACGCTAACGAGACACAAGTCCCCGGCAGCGGCGCCAAAAACTTGGTGTCGCCTAGGGTGTGATAAAATAAGATAAAATTAAGTCAAGAAACTACGCACTCTCACCCTAGGCAGGCACAGTACTGCAAGTATTACAGGACGTATGCAAGTTTTAGTTAGTAAGTTGAGTTCGTTCTCAGGGACTTAAGTGTGTTAATCGCGTGAGTAGAAATAACGAGTAAAAGTAATTAATTAAAGACTAGAAAATAAAAGCAAATAGATTTCGAAAATACTAATTAAAACTAAGAAAATAAAAGACAATAAAGTAAAAGATTAAGAATATGAGATGAGAGATATAGCTTAGGTTTTGCTAGTATGCACTAATCCTTCTAATTCTATCTATAAATCTAGTTAATAAGGGAGAATATTAGCTCTTGGATACTTAGTCAGGATTCGAAATTCCCATACCTTAGACCTTGAGAGCGACTAAGGGGGCTACGGCACAACCAAGACGTGGTTTAGAATAGGATTATCAAACGCTACTAAGGCCCTAAGCAATCGCAACAATCAATTGGTGATATGGTGATTAAAACAAACCCTAATGACTATCTAGTTAGAATCATGTTTTGTTAGAACTAATATCAACACTAGACATTATGTGGTGGTTCAAGAGTTAAACACCCTGTCAAGGAGACCATGTAAATACTATTAAAACAATCCTAAAGTGATCAGTTCTAGGAAAGACGATAAATCAAAACACATAAACAAATATTAAGTAAGAAGCTAATATAAAACCCAAGCTATGGGGAGTTTAGTTCATACCTGATGGAAATAAACTAAAAGAAATTACAAAAGTCATCATCTTGCTCTCTACAATAAACTGGAAGAATAAAACCTTAAGAACTAATTACTATGAGGCAAGGATTATTTTACAAGTGATATAAGGGTGTATTTATAGGTGTTTAGAAGACCTAATTCGTTTTCTTGAGGAATAGATAAAGTATTGGACTCCTAGCCCAACTCAAATTCGTATGGAAATAAAGATAAACACTGCTGGACCGTTTTGAGCATATCTTCTTCGTTATTGGTCGGTTTGAGCTCCATAAGATACCAAAAGAATCGTAACAGAATTATCTTTGTCCCTATGAAAGGAAATTACCAAAATCGGCCTATTTATTGGGGTAAATAGCACTTCTTTAGGCGTGTACTGCAAAATCCTAGATTTAGGCAGCTTTTCCTTTTCTATCTTTTTAGCTTTTGTTTCCTTATCTCCAATTACCATGCTAATCTCTTTCCATAAGTTGTTGTCTTTGACTTGGACTCTAATTCATCTCCATAATTATCTTTAAAGCTACACACTAAATAAACAAATAAACCCAACATGCTCTAAAAATATTATTTTACTAAATCAAGATTCAAAATAGGAAAGTGCATTATTTCTCAAGAAAATCGACATTTATGACTTCTAAATCACTAAAAATGATGTCTCATCCTAACATAAATCTATCAAAAATGAGGAGACATCAACGACTATCACATGATGATGCAGCATCTTTTCGTGGCTAGTATCACAAGGCTTATTGAAGATAAATTGATTAGTTATGCGATAATTGGGCTAGCTAATGTGTTTAGAGTCGTTTGTAAGAAAAATCTCAGTAAAAAAGAGTTATAATCTAGTAAGGAAATGATTTGCCTCCCGCATTTTTCGATATTAATGATCCACCTGGTTATACACTTATACGACGAGGATTTGTTAAGGGGACCGGTTCAGATGCGTTGGATGTACCTATTTTAGCGGTATTTGAAGAAGTTAAAGGAGTACATACGAAACCTGGCTAGGCCGGACGGTTCAATCACCGAGGGGTACGCCGTAGAGGAGATTTTGACTTTCATTTCGCGTTATCTTCAAGAAGAAAAAACAAAGTTCAACGAACCGGGTAGATATACCGAGACTATAGCTCAACCGAAAAATTTATCTGTATTTAAGAGACAATGTACGCCACTAGGTAAGAAAGAGTTTGGTGTTTTGCAATACATAGAGAAGGAGCAAATCAACTGGTACATTCTACTTAATTGTGACGAAATCCATCATTTAATGACGTAAGATGATCATTTTATTTTTTTATTTTTTATTCATTATGAATGACGTATTGACTTTAATCTTCAAATGTGCAGAGAACACAAAGCCACACTGTCGGGCCCTGTAGTTGATAAAGATAGGAAATACTGACAAAATTTTCGAGATTGGTTTATGCATAAGATATAGATTCATTCAAATACCAATTAAAATTTCGATATTAGACAATATTGTTATAATTGTTTGTGTTTGTAGGTTTATGAAATGGGAAAAGACGGCGATGCATTTGCTAGTAGTGAGATGATTTCATTGGCTAGTAAGTCTCATGGTGCGGTTTATAAGTACGATTCATGTGTTGTAAACAGTGTCAAATGGGCTACTCGTGAAAAGGGTGAAAAAAGAGTGACCCAAGATTACGGGGTATGCACCATCTATGAAGAAAAACTGTATTACGGTGAATTAGTCAAGATTGTGGAGGTAACATTTGATGGTGGTTATTCTGTAGTGTTATCCGAGTGTAATTGGTATAGCACGGGTACTGCGAGGACAGAGAATGGGGTAACCTTTATTAACACGTCTAGTTTTTTTGGAGAGAAGAGCCATACACCTTAGCAACACAAGCAAAAAAAGTATTTCACATTGATGAGATTAATTCAAGGAAAACACAAAAAGGGTGGAAAGTTCTTTGGAAAATCAATGATAGACATGGATGGAGTCCCGAGTAATGGGGTGCAGAATCACTACCTACTGAAAACGAGAGTATCACGATTCCTTTTGGTGAACACCGAGACGGGTTACTCATAGTTACACTTGAAAACTGGTGAGGAGATCCCATTTGACCCTTCTCAGTTGCATATAGATTTATTTATTGATGAGGAGGATGAGTTTTTGGACGACATGATGGACGAGTATGCCGACGATGAAGTAGAGAAACCAATCTACATTGATAGTGATGAGGAAGTTGTTGACACGAGTGGTGGTTACGAGACTGACTGAATTGTTTTATTATATCTTTAGCGTTAGGTTTTTTTGCAAGTTGGTAGTTATATTTGAGGATTTGTTATGATCAAGTGTTTTGATTGTTTAGATTTTGATTACGTGTTTTTGATTGTTCGGAATTTGACTATGTTTTTTGATTGTTTGGAATTTGATTATGATTTTTGATTGTTTGGAATTTTAATACGTTAAGTTTATTGCTCGTTAGAAGTTAAAATTGTTCATTATTAATTAATTAAAAAAATTACTATTCGCGACTACATAGTTCATTCTCGACTAGTTCGTAAGTATGAACTAGTCACTAATAATATATATCATTCGTGACTAGTTCATACTTAGGAACTAGTCGGGAAAGAGTGGGATGCTATTCGCGACTACATATGTAGTCTCTAAACATGAATTTAATATTCATTAAATTAATGGCGGCCCATTCTCCCGCCCAATGGAAGGACACGCGTTACATCTTAACGCTTAGCGACTACTTAGTAGTCGCGAAAACCCAATTTGTCGATCATATAACCGACACGTGTCAGTCAGTCTTGCTTTTCTCGACTACCTTCCTCATCTTTCGCGACTACATTATCTAGTCGCTAAAACAATTGTCCTATATGTACTTCTGCCGAGCCTCTTCACTCTCGTTTCCTTATACACTCCATATAAAACACATCTCTCTCGATTTCTTCCATTCCAAGCTAGGATTGAAGCTAGAAACACCTAAACATCAAAACTGAAGGTAATATATTCATGTTTTTAGCCTTTTCCCCCTTTTTTCCTTATGATTTCAATACATTATATTCTCTATTTTTTAACTAACCTAATTTTTTCTGTTTAAATCCGAATCATATGGGCATGGATTCTACATTAATATAGCTTCTATTTCATCATTCAAGGTAAGTTTTTCAACACCTAATTGTGTTATAATTTTCAAGGTTTTTTTCCAATTTTTTTGGTTTTTTGATTTTTTGATGTTGTTGTTTCTGAAAATTATTTAGTGTTTTAGGATAATTTTTATGTTAGTTATAACACATATTAGTAGCTAAAATGAAAATAATTAAATGTGAATAATTTTCATGAATTTTTTTCCGTTTTTTGTTTTGATATTGAAATCTAAGAATAAGTGGTGTTATTTGGGTATGATTTATGTTAGTTTAGACACTATTTATATGTTAGATTATGAAAAAATTGATTGCAAAAATTTAAGGTTTATTAGGGTTTTTTAGGATTTAAAAAAAATTAAAAGTAGCATTATGAAATTAAAAATTGGATGTAATAAACATTTTTTTGGCCTAAAGTTGTTTTTATAAAAATATAGGGACCAAATTGTACTTTAAAAGAATGTTAAAGAAACTTATTTGACAAAAAATATTTTTAAAAATAAATAAATGACCATTTTGCAATTAAATAAAGTGTTATAATAATATTTGACTTAAAATGTTTTTTATGAAAATAAAAGGACCAAAATGCAATTTTATAAAAGTATAAGGACCAATTTACAATTTAAAAAATATGTATAAGAAAACATAATAGAACTAAAATGCAATTTTAAAAAAAAAAATTAAAAGACCACTTTGTAATTTAAAAAATAAAAATAAAAAAAATATAAAAGGACTAAAATATTTATTTTTTAAAAAATGGACTATTTTGTAATTTTAAAAAAAACTATAAAAGGACTATAATGTTAATTTTTTTTTTTAAAATAACCTAATTTGCAATTTAAAAAAAATTAAAGAAAATAATTTGACATAAAATATTTAAAAAAAAAATAAATGGACTATTTTGAAATATCAAAAACAAAATGTATATATATAGCAGTTAATGCAAAATATAGGTAACGAATGGAGTTGGGAAACAATAGATGCAAATATTCCAGATCCGGTTAAAGAAGAAATTTATAGAATACCGTTAATTAACAAACAAGAAAATGATATGTTTACCTGGCCATTTACAAAAACTGGAAACTATACAACAAAATCAGGATACAAGGTACTTAACAATACATATCTAGATAACATACCACAATCAGTTCAACATGCAGAAATGAGCAACTCTAAACTGTGGACATTAGTGTGGACATCTAATGTGCCATCTAAAGTGCGGAACTTTGTATGGAAGGCTTGCTGGGATATTTTACCAACAAAAAGAAATTTAAAAAATCGGAAATGTAGCGAGACGGATACTTGTCAGTGGTGCGAAGACGTTACTGAATCATGTTCACATCTCCTGTTAACGTGTAATTTTTGTAGACAAGTCTGGGCAGCATCAGCAATACAAATACGGATCCCGGAAGATGAACCACGCAACATTGGGGAATGGATAATGAAACTAAATGATAGCATTGATCCAAAAATATGGGGTAAACGTATACTGATGGCTTATATTATGCTTATACTGTGGAATATCTGGAAACAAAAAATGAAAGTTATACATGAAAATGGTTCAATACAGATTACTTCAGTATTACATTTAACTAATATTACTACGACAGATTTGTTTGGACAGGATTGGAGTGCAATGGAGGTACAATCAGATTATAGGGGTGATCAAGTCCCGATAAACCCAGTCAACCAGCACATACCGGAGGACACTGAGATACTATATACCTGTGATGCATCGTTCTCTCGAAAACTGAGCAGAGTGGAATTGGAATTGTTAGAAGGGAAGTTACATCTGAATATCGACAAGTTTTCTCCAAACCGGTTTGGACGGATACAGTACTAGAAGCAGAAGTAATAGTGGTGCACGAAGCAACAAAAATGGCCACACAAGACTTGGGAAGGAAAACAATAATCTGTTCCGATAACCTTGAAGCCATTCAAGGTATTAACAAGCTGTCAGCACCATGGTGGAAAATCAAACCGTTCATTACGCAGATCCAGAAGGAAGCTGAGAGACACGGTCAGGTGTCTTTCGTACATATACCACGAAGGTGTAATGGATGGGCTGATAGAGCCGCACGAATGGCTAGGCAGCGAAAGATTCTCAGGGGGAGCGAGGCTCAACTGACGCTCTCTTTTGGACGATTGGGTATTGGATAAAGGATTCATAGTTGAGTTTGTAGTCCGGTTGACCAAAAAAATATATATATATATATATTATTTATTTATTATATGATTAATATTTTTTTTGTGTAATACAGATTGTAAGTGCAATGGATTTATTATTATATTTTTTAATTTATTTAATTTATTTTGTATTTTATTTATACGTATGTATTTAATTTGGTGATATGATAATTTTTATGTATATAATTTTATATTTATGTATTTAATTTAGTGATGTAATAATTTTTATTTTTTCATTTTATTTTTATTTCTGTCTTTTAAATATATTTTAAAATAGATGGCCGATGTGATAGCTAGGAGTCATGGAGGGGGCGGTGGGGGCTGCGATCCAAACCAAATTCCAATAAAAACCTTGCAGATTGTAACAATCAATCGGGTAAATAAAAAAAATTATATCCAAAATTATGTTTAATATAACTTATACATTAATTAAATCTAATTTAAAACATAACCAATTAAGCGCAACAAAAAGGGGAATGCGACACTAAAATCTGCCATTAAGTCACTAAAGGCGGTCGGGTATCCTTTGCCGATTGATTTCTGCATACTAGACAACACGTGGAATCCCTCGGGTAAATACGGAAAACACGTTAGCTAGGTGGTCCGGCTAACTGTTCGAGAGAGAATACCATTATGTACAAAGCATGGGAGAAAGTTCCGACTTCCGACAAAGTAGCAGTCATTGTGCAATTATTGGTAATATAAAACTAATCCCACCATTAATCCTTATATATAATAACTTATTAATTTAATATAATTTTAAATAATATTTTGAATATAGAATTCTTTTGATATCGCTAATTGGAGGAAAAGGTCCAATTGGAAATTTATTGTTGGGAATTTGGATGATACTATGCGAGTGAGGTACAAAGACTACATAATGCGAAAAAGCATTATTACTTGATGGGTAAGAAACCGAGTGATTTATCTGATAAGGTCTGGGAGATGTGTTGTAAGTATTGGGGTTCGAAGGAAGCAATGGTATATATATAATTTTATTTATTTATCATTTAGATTATATATAATGTTATTAATATTTGTATTTTAAATTTTTTAAGCACCAGGCAAAAATGAATAAAGAAAATCGAAAGTAACAAAAGTATAAAAGTGGAGCGGGGTCTCGAAAATATTCCCGGACTCGTGATATTCTTTACGAGGTACTTTGATTTTTATGTAAAGGTGTTTAATGTATTTAGAATATTTATTAAATATTATGAATGAAACAGGGTGTTGAGAAGTTGACCGAGGGTGGGACGGTGGTAGCGAGGGATGAGGCAACTCAGGAAGAAATCCCTATTCCAAAAATTAGTGTGTTTTTTCGAGGTGGTGGGAAAAAGCAAAAAGACAAAGCAGTGGAGGTCGGAGGGTTACAAGAATGCTGATGTAAGTATATTTAAAAATTAAATTTTAATTATAATTTTATTCATAAATCAATTTTGATATTATTATTTTCATGTCTATAATTAAACATAAATTGTTAAGAGATGCTATGAAAGAGAAAGTGACTCAGAATCAATCTGAGTCAACTGAAGCTGGTGACTTGTCGCAAAAGGAGCAAATTGAGTCGGTAAGGGAAACTGCTAAAAAGGCTATTGGGTCGCCGAAGAGGAGCTGGACATCGGGAATGGGCCGACAGAAAAAGAAGAAGCTTGTCTCGAGTCCTTTGACTACCCCGGCACAAGACGAGCAAAACATGCATACGATGGCGGCAATATACGAGTTTTGAGTAGCCCAAAGACTGGCACCTTATATACCCCCTAGTACAACCTCTTCTAGCAGTGCTCCTCCAGTTTATTCTCAGGCAGCTATGACTGATGCGATGGCTTATATTAATGAGATGACTGTACATCTGGGTTTGCCCCTATCTAGCCTATGCCTGCGAACCCTACTCTTCCACCTTGTGATGCATCCGAGAGTCGAGGTGATAAATAGTGTGATGAAGAGAGTGATGGAGATGAAGATGATGATGAGTCCGATGGAGAATAGGAGACCCGTTTATATGGTCTTTAGGTTGGGTTAAGTTGGTGTTTATTTTGGTTTGATTTTAAGATGTAATAATATTTTGACTTTTTGTTTGACTTTTGATTTGACTTCTAATTTAAGTTTATGGATGATTTGATGCATTAGTATTTTAATTAATTCTTTGGTTTAAAACTGGTATTTTTAATTATTAATTGTATATATTTTTTGAAATAAAAAAAATATGATTTTGCAATTATATCTAATTGCAATATTGCGATTAAATATAATTCGGAATCATAATTTTTTATTTTAAAAAAAACATTAATGTCATTAGCGACTACAAAGTAGTATAGAAAAACAATTAAAGGTACTCGTTACATATAAGCTTCTAGCGACTACACATGTCGTTGATAATAACTAATCAAATAGCGACTACTTATTTAGTCGGTAATACTTAATTCATTCACGACTACAATGTAGTCGTAAATGACACCAGACCTTTTCGCGACTACATAGCGACTTTCGTCGCTAGATATAACCTCTAACGACGAGTTTTTTGCGACTAAGTAATAACGACTACATGTAGTCGGTAAAGTCCATATTTGTTTTCCACGACTACTTTTTCCTTCTTTCTAGACTACAGATGTAGTCGCGGAAAAAAGGACGTGGTGTAGTGAATAGGGTATACCTGAGTGCTTTGGGGTGATGAATACTTGACCCATATATTTTGGACGGGTCAAAAAAGTTAGACCCTCACATGCTCAATGCTTTATATAAATCGCATAAATACTTAACTTGTATATCTTGGACGGGTAAAAAAAGTTACTAAAAAGTTAGTGGTACGTTTTTGATACATTGCAGGTGACTTAGATTGATAAAAGGGTTAGATTTGTATCTAGTTTTATTGGACGGGTCAATATTATTTTACAAATGAAAGTTTGATAAACAATAGAAGTTCAGATTCCCATTTACCATCAAATAATTTTCGATCTAGAAAATATAATTTAAAAATTTAAGAAGATAAATTTAGAAAAGATCAAAAGAAATAGAGATGATATCATAATAGAATATGAAATTAAACTTATTAGATGAAATATTATTTACAAAAATGTTATTGATAGGTAAGAAGATTTTACAAGAAAAGAAAAAAAAAATATAGAAGAAGAAGAATATGATCTCTATGAATTTTAAAAGTAAAATATGAAGTAGGAATTTTTCTAAATATTATACTAAAAAACGATTGGATCATGCAGGTTTGCAGATTTCAACTTTAAAATACGTAATCCAAAAAAATGTATGTTTTTTAAAATTTAAACTGCAACTCACTTCATAAAACAATAACCCGTCTAATTTCGGATTAGTGTAGGCGAGTTTATCAGATTCTTCAGGTTTTCAAGCCCATTGCACAACCCTAACTTATTCAATTATGAGCATAGATAGTTCAAGAATGTATGCTCATCTTATCGAATCCAACAAGGATTTCCAAGTGAACGAGTTACAGTGGGCCATACTCGGGTTAAACATAGAAATATAAATACATTAAAATAAAGCAAGAAAATAAAGAAGGTGATAACTTAAGTTTTGAAGAGATTTTCATACAAAGATGTCGACAACTCTACAATCACTAATTATTGACGAATAATGGAATAACTTAAATAAGAAAACATGATATAATTTCAGAATTCAAACTCTAAAGAAACATGTTTGTATGAATGTGAAGAATAAAAACAATGTGTGGTGTAGTCGGGTGTTAACCTTTGTTCAACGGTCGTTCTCAAGGTATGACTACTACTCTCATGTTTAGAGTGCACTCTTCAGGCGAATATTGGAGTTAAGCCTCTGCATGAGTTAGCCTAACCCGGTGGGAGAAGCCCAAACTAAGGAGGTTCATATTGCATGTAATGGGGTTGGGTCTCGATTTAATCATAGAAAAGCAAAACCACATGTGATCGGTTTGGTTTGAGAATTTTATTAATGGTAGTGTTTTTTATAATTAGATAGATAATATTACCCCCCTCAACCCATCAAACCTCATTTGACCTCATTCTCTTTTCACCCTCTAACCTTTCACTTTTAAATTCTCTCGTCTCAAGCAAACCCTAGCCCCTCAACAACATTTATAATACATATCATTAATATTTTTTGATGATTTACGGCTATCCAAGGTATCTTTGCCTCTTCATGACGTGTATTATGGTGGGTTCACTAGATTATTATGATTTTATGTTTTTCAGAGTCTATATATCTCCTTGATTCTTTGGAAATAACATAATATTTTACCATTATAAACTTCTAATTCCTCTTCCCTTTTTATTATTATTTATGCAATCTATATTATAAAGTATGGTTTTTTATAAGTGGTGGCCAGGATCGATTCTAGCCAAGATCGATCCTGACTCCACCTATCATTAATACCATTAACTATTCATTCTTTAATTAAGAAATTTATATTATAAGACAAAATACCTTAACTCACTCCCTTATTTCTCTCATTATTCTTTTATTCTTCTCATAAATTTCTTATTAATTAATCTTTATTTACTTAATAAAAAAATTATATTTTAAAACAAAAACCTTAAATCACTCTCTTATTTCTCTCATTATTATTTTATTCTTCTCATAAATCTCTTAAGATTTTCTATTTTTTTATTTTCTCATTTGTTATATCTATATAAAAACCACATTGGCCTTTTAAAAGAAAATTTTTCAAATTGGGAATATAGGAGCAGTGTATTCCCCTACACGATTTTTCAAAAAGCTAATAAGGAAAATAATATTGAAATATATGGTGGAGCTGATAATAATAATAATAATAATATCTTGAAACACTTAATTGGGAAAATCCGATTTGGACCTTTACAACCAAATTACACCATATGGATTGTTTGATAATACTTGAATAGCGGAATGAAGTATATTTTATTTAAAAAAATATGAATAAAAGTTACATTATTGATTATAAATACACTTATACACAATCTTAACTTTGACCTTGACCGTGAACGTGACTTTGACCTTGACATTGACCTTGGCCTTGACCTTGATGTTAACCTTAACTTGAACATTAAACTTAACCTTAACCCTCAACCCCTTAGACATAACCTTAGACCCTTAACTATCAATATTAACCTTAACCTTAACATTAAATTTGCCCTTAACCTTAACCTTAATTTTAACCTTAACCTTAACCTTAACCCAAACCCAAACCCAAATTCCAAAGCTTAACCTTAACCTTAACCCTAATCATAACCTTAACCTTAACCTTAACCTTAACCTTAATCTTAACCTTAACCTTAACCTTAACCTTAACCTTAACCTTAACCTTAACCTTAACCTTAACTTTAACCTTAACCTTAACCTTAATCTTAACCTTAACCTTAACCTAAACCCAAACCCAAACCTTAACCTTAACCTTAACCTTAACCTTAACCTTAACCTTAACCTTAACCTTAACCTTAACCTTAACTTAAACTTAACCTTAACCTTAACCTTAACCTTAACCTTAACCTTAACCGTAACCTTAACCTTAACCTTAATCTTAACCTTAACCTTAACCTTAACCTTAACCTTAACCTTAACCTTAACCGTAATCTTAACCTTAACCTTAACCTTAACCTTAACATTAACATTAACCTTAACATTAACCATAACCTTAACCTTAACCATAAACTTAACCTAAACCTTAACCTTTAACTTTATTTTTAACTTTACCTTTACCTTTACCCTTACCTTTACCTTTACCTTAACTTTAACCTTAACCTTGACCTTAAACTTAAACTTAACCTTAACCTTAACCTTAACCTTAACCTTAACCTTAACATTAACCTTAACCTTAACCTTAACATTAACCTTAACCTTAACCTTAACCTTAACCTTAACCTTAACCTTGACCTTAAACTTAAACTATACCTTAACCTTAACCTTAACCTTAGCCTTGACCTTAACCTTGACCTTAAACTTAACCTTAACCTTAAAATACACCTAAACCTTAACCCTCAACTTATTATCCATAAGCTTAACCCCTTAACTACTAACCTTATTCTTAACCTTATCCTTAGCCTTAACCTAACCCTGACCGTAAACTTAACCTTAACCTAAACCTTAACCTTAACATTAACCTTAATCTTAAACTTAACATTAAACTTAACCTTAAACTTAAACCTTAAACCTTAAACCTTAAACCTTACATCTTAAACCTTAAACCCTAATCTTCATCATCACCTTAACCTTAACTTTAATCTTAATCCTTAACCTTTAATCTTTAACCTTACACCTTAAACCTTAAACCTTGATCCTTAAACCTTGACCTTGAACCTTAAACCTTACAACCTTTCTTCATCTTCACTTTAACCTTAACTTTAACCTTAACCCTTAAACCATAAACCTTAAATCTCAAGCCTTAACCTAACCCTGACCGTAAACTTAACCTTAACCTAAACCTTAACCTTAACATTAACCTTAATCTTAAACTTAACATTTAACTTAACCTTAAACTTAAACCTTAAACCTTAAACCTTAAACCTTACATCTTAAACCTTAAACCCTAATCTTCATCATCACCTTAACCTTAACTTTAATCTTAATCCTTAACCTTTAATCTTTAACCTTACACCTTAAACCTTAAACCTTGATCCTTAAACCTTGACCTTGAACCTTAAACCTTACAACCTTTCTTCATCTTCACTTTAACCTTAAATTTAACCTTAACCCTTAAACCTTAAACCTTAAATCTCAAGCCTTAACCTTTACCTTCACCTTCATCTTAAGTTTAACCTAAATCTTAACCATAACCTTAACCTTGAATTCAAAACGTAACCTTAATCTTGAACCTTGAACCTTGAACCTTAAACCTCAAATCTTAACCCTTAACCCTTAAACCTTAACCTTAACCTTAACTTTCATCTTAATTGTAACCTTAACCTTAACCTTAAACAAATGAAGAATCATCGCGCTAATATTCGACCTTAAACTTGGAATTTTGTTAAACCTTAAACGTTTAATCTTAAACATTAACTATAACTTAACCTTAATCTTAAAATTAAATTTAACCTTAACCTTGACATAAAATTTAACCTTAACCCTTAAATTTAACCTTATCCTTAACCTTGACCTAAACCTTAACCCTAACCTTAACCTTAAACTCAACCTTAACCTTAACCTAACCTTCTTCTTTATGAGAAACAAAAGAAAAACCTTAACCCTAACTTTAACCTTGACCTTCACCCTTGGAACCTGTGTTCGATTTCCGTTAACATCACAAATGTTTTCTTCAGTGTCTTCATACACGGGTTTTACCTAGTTTTTTATATATGGTTTAACCACATATCTCTTATTTATGGGTCCATTTACTATGTTAAATGCATGACATTTCCCAATACAATTTTATACAATTTAGGTAAGTTATTTTGACGTGTTTATATTTATGTATTAGTTTATTGATGGAAAATCATAATTATGTTGTTGGTTGAACTTGACTTTCTTCCAATAATAAACTTAGTTGTTTAGATTTGGTTTTTATATTTCAAAATTTTGTAAGTTATGTGATAACATTTTGTAACTAAAAGTTATTTAATTTGGTAAATGGTAACTTAATTAGGATCTTAGAACATTTTACATGTCACAAGTTGAACCACTGAGGGATGCCCTAAATAATCCAATTATTTAGACGGTTTGTAGACTATTTGTATTTTTGGAAAGATGAGTATTCTCATGAATTAATTTGTATGTATTTTTGTGTTGTATGTAGTAAAAATTCATTGTTGACGGACAATGGGTATACGATGAGAATCAAGTTTTGTGGATAGAAATTATGGGATAGTACTATTTACTACGTTTCTTCTTCAACCTAGAATTGTATTGTATATACTATGGAGCTAATACTAGGTAATTTAAGGGCTAAAATCTCATATGATGTTTTCCAAAGATATTCAAATCAGATTTAAAGACTGTGTGACATCTTAATTCTGCATTCCTTTCACACAAACAAGTTCTTAGTTGCTTCCTTGAATTATACAACTAAATCTCGATTATACAGTACTTTAATATACATTTAGATGTAACGGTATTGGTAGCATATGGTTGCCTTCGTATTTCAATTAACTTATTATTGTCGAGTTGGCTAACCATGATTCCTAGACTAAATTAGCAACTTTTTTGAAGTTGGTGTCGGCTATGGTGTGATAAAAATAAGATAAGAATAAAACAACTAAAACCCTAGACTAAATATGTTACTCACGTCAAGTATCACAGATCGTATGCAAGTTTTAATAGTAAGTAAGATTCATTCCTCAGAGACTTAGTGCGTTATACGAATGAGTAAACAAAATAGCGTAGCAGATAATAGTTAAAGACAGAAAATAAATGAATATGATTGATTAGGAGATAAGATTAACTAAATAAAATTAAAGACAATAAATAAAATACGAGAGAATAAGATGAGAAAGTATAGCTCAGGTTTTTTTAGTATGAACTAATTCTTCTATTTCTTCTACCAGTTAATAAGGGTGATTATAACTCTTAGATAAGTAGCCAAGATTCTATATTCCTCCTAACCCCCTTCCGGGTGGTCTTAAGAGGCGACCTAACAATTACCAGGGGACTTAACTAAGGTGGTCCTACGCCACTCGATTCTTAGATGAGGGGGCCCTGCAAATAATGATCGGTGACTAATAGCAAACCCAAATGACTATCTATCTAGGAAAGCCCTTCCGGATCACTACCGCACACTAGACGCTTATGTGGTGTTTCAATAATTAGACACCCCTTCTGGGTGACCATCTAACTACTATTAATACAACCCTAACTTGATCAGGATTAAGATAGACAATAAATCAAAACACAAAAAACAAATATATGGTTAAGTGGTGGGACCTGGGGTGTTATTAAATTAAGTACTGAAATAAAAGAAACCACAATACGCCAAGTGTACGGTTGTCCAAGTAATACTCCGATAAATCATGTTTCGTTCTCAGGGATTGAACTGGTATAACCCAAGTGTTTAGTAGATAGGTAGTAATAATTGCTAATAGATACAATAAAATATAAAAGATATATATTTTGTTTTGATTTATTAAACTACTAGACGCAATTGAATAAAATAACTAAAAGTAAATACTCAAATATTAAGACACATATATGAGCTATACTTGAGTCTCGCTGGGGAATCACCTAAACTTACGTAATTAATGCTTTCGTTAAGGGCAGAACTGATATTTCTATATTAGTCGGGACTCTACTATTTCCTAACTCCCGCCAGGGTGGACTTAGGAACTATCCTACAGTATTACAAACCCCGTCAGGGCGATTATAAGCTACGTTCAGATGGTTAAGAGCTTTACCCAATCGGCTACGCGGTTAGTCAAGCCCGTCAGGATCATTGACGAACAACACACGTTTATTATCTAGTTCAGTAATTAAACCCTCCATCAAGATGATCACCGCCACTAGTGAATAGCCTAATTACTATGACCTATCTCTGATTAGCTAATTCATTGATAGTGAAGTTAATACAAAACAATAAGGAATATAAAATACCCAATTCAGATTAAACTAGAAACTAATCCCATATTGAAAACACTAATTAAATAAACTAGGGTTTATCCCCAAAATGCGATTCTCAAGTATATGAAAGTTTAGCTCATATTGAAATTAAAAACAGAAAAAAATTAATAATATACATGTTCCTAATAACAGAAATAAAATAAGAACATAGATAGAGGAATTGAGCTATTGTTGGAGAAAAAAGACTCTCTAACTCCTACTCTTACTTCCGCCTATTGACGCTCTCTCTAAGGATGATTTAATTTGAAGGTCTAATGAGAGGTCCTGAATAATGAGGTCTAAAGGAGCTTATATAGTGCTCAAAATCGGATTAGGGCTTAGGTTAAGAGCATTAGGTCAAATTATAAAAAGCCCAAGCCCATGTTCTTCATTGATTCCCGTAACTGGTGTACAACCCTTAATAAAACGGCTGTAAATTTTGCATATCAACTCCAAATAGACTCATTCCAGTTGCAAAATCTTCCTAACTCAGTAAGGAATAAAACCTATATCACGGCCCAAAGGCTGAATCCGCTCCTAAGTAGCCCATGAATAGCAATTAGTAACAGCCTTCCAGATCTGCAACTCCTTTAGTCAAGTCTTCGGAAATTCTTTCCTTTCCTTTAAATCCTCCTCTTGATCTAAGACTTTAATTCTCACTTCTCATCCTTGTATTGGTTCTACATGGAATCCATGAACCTATGAACTTTATACTAAAAAACAAACAAATTAACGCACAAAAGCTCTAAAAATGCAAATAGTCTAATTCCAAGGGAAGAAAGTGCAATATGACGAATTAAACATAAAAGTCTATCTAATAAGTCCATTTTCTACCTAAAATTATGTCTCCTAAGGGATAATATTTAGAACAATTAGGGAGACATCTAGACCCAAACTCAAACCTTTGTCGTCCCGACAAAGTAAAACAAAACATAGGTCTTAGATGAGAAGCAACATGCAGAATCTAAAGAATAAACCCAAAGCAAAACTCAAAAATGCACACATACACCTATCATACAAAATCAAACACATAAATAATTTCAATCCAAAATTAACTTCACAATGCTAGAAGGTTACAGTTGATACTTAGCTCGAGATGGTGGCTATAGGGTGTTCATCAATCCTTAATTGCTTTGAACGCTCCACTTAACTTACTCATGTTAGCAAAAATATTATTCCACTATATCCCTAGAAATCACGAGGTCTTTACGGTTTTAGCGTAGGCTTAGGGACGGTATGGTACATTTGGATAATGAAAAGCGAGCTTTTGGCTCTCTTCTCACTAGCCTTCAACAAACTGTCCTGAGGTTGAGTTTACACTCACATATGATCTCACTCACTTGACACACAAATTTAGCATCCCCAAAATAAACCCAACCTATCAATATGATTACAAAAATATTCCTTTTCCGTTTATTTTATTTCAACATTTATTCAACCTTTTTTAAAGTTAAACATGACATTCTTTTTAATGTGAATTGTCATGCTAACTTATTTTCTCAATTTCTTTTTCTTTCCTTTTTTTTTCTATTCTAAAATCGGCAAAGGAATTTACAATAAAGTGCATAATCATTCAAGCACATCACAAATCTACCCAACATATGTAATAACAGATTCCCTCACCCCAAACTCAAGCTCAAGGACAAATAGTCTTAAGAAATCGTGATTCAAGTGCGGGTCATGTGGTATAGTCCTAACATATAAAGGATAAGCTTATAATGTGGCTTTAAAAGAAAGGCTTAAAGGCTTAAAAATGGGCTAAGAAGGATATAACATTTAATCACGGGGTAGAAAGCTAAAAAGGTCTCAAGTGGCTATCAAAGAACTGCCTCTATCATTTTCCTAGTTACATAGTTTCACTCTATTTTAACCTCTATTTCATAATTAAGCGGGTTCTCTACTCATTTAGGTTCCACGTTCTACACAACACTCATTCTCACTAAATACGAGCTTACTTCTTTTGCATTGTTCATTAATTTTACCTATCAATCATTTAGTGTTTGCATGCATTCAAGCTGCGATTTACATTAACTCCTAAGATCTACTATTTTTTCTCATTAATTTAAAAAAAGTATGCTTATGGGACATTCAACAAACTCTACAGTCAAATCATTTCTTAAAGTATTTTTTATTTGATTTTTTTAAATTTTTTTTGAAAAAGCAGTAAAAACACAAAATAAATAAAATTGGGATGAGGCAACGAACCCCACCCCAAACTCAAAAATAAGTCGTGTCCCCACAACTCGAAAAGATTCTGAAAGCAAATAAAATAATCTACACTACTAAATGAGAAAAAGGGAGAAGGAAACATATTTGGATCGGCACTAGGCCGATTACATGTGGTATTGCGTCCAGGTTGTGAAATCTATTAAGTCACGATGTATAGATCATACACCATGGAATTTGTCTTCTGTAAAATGCGTTTCATCAACTCGAACTCACGTCTCCTCTAATTAATCATCTCCTCCAAGCCCTCTAAATCATCACCTTCTGATGTCTCCTCATTTGTGATAGTAAAATATACTCATGAGACATCATTTTAGGCTTATTTATTAGTTTATAGGTTGATTTTAGCTTATTTTAGTGCACTTTCCTATTTTGGGTCTTGATTTGTAGAATTATTATTTTTAGAGCATATTGGTTTAATTGTTTATTTAGTGTGAAGCTTTAAAGATAATTATGGAGATTAATTAGAGTCCAAGTCAAAGACAACAACTTATGGAAAGATATTTGCATGGAAATTGGAGATAAGGAAATAAAAGCTAAAAAGATGGAAAAGGAAAAGCTGCCTAAATCTGAGATTCTGCACACACGTCTAAAGATTGGTGTTTTTACCTAAGAAATAGGCCTAATTTGGTGATTTCCTTCACAAGGGTCTAGATAATTCTGTTGCGATTCTTTTGGTATCTTATGGAGCTCAATCCGACCAATAACGAAGAAGATACACTCAAAATAGCGCAGCAGTGTTTTTATTTCCTTATGAATTTGAGTTGGGCTAGAAGTCCATTACTTAACTTATCTCTAAAGAAACGAATTAGGTCAACCTCTACACTATAAATACAGCCTCTTAACAATCTTAAATCATCCTTGGTGAAACCTTAAACCAAGAGGAAGCTTAGAACAAAAGAGAGAAGTCTGGAAGGAGCTGTCATCAACAATGTCTTCTTCTACCTTTAGATTTGTAATTTCTTTCTTTTCTTGCATGAACTAAATTTCTTTAGCTTAAGTTTTAGCATTAATGTATGAACCCTAGTTTTGATTGACATCTATCTAATTTGGGAATTTAATGTTTTAAATAGAATTATAGTTTTTATTCTCTGTTTATGTGTTTGGATTTATATTCTGTGTTCTTGTGGACGGCCGCCATTAGAATTACCATCTAGTAATTAGGATACCATTGACAACGGTGTTTAATTGCATGTTTAGCACATAAAGTCTAGTATTAGGTATGATCTGACAACCCAACCTAGCTAGATAATCACTATGGTTTAGTCTTTGTGACTATTTACCAATTACAGGAAATGTTTGCTTAGGAAGCCTTATTGACACAGGTAAATCCTATTTGAAACTACCGATAGCATATTGGGACCGATTAGGGAATTACTACATAATTCACCCTTACATGTTTAGAACGGCAAAACTAGTGGGGATTACATGCTAATAACTTAAGCTATATTCTCATATCACTTCTCTTTCATATTTAATTTTCTGTCTTTTACATTCTTAGTTTAATTTAGTTAATTAGAAAATCAAACAAAAATCTATTTGTCTTTACTTTTATTTGCGTTTAGTTGTTCTAGCTTTATTTATTTGCACTAGGTATTTGCATAAGATTCTCCTAACCTCTGTAGTCTCTGCGGAACGAATCTTTATCTAAAACTTGCATACGATCTGTATACTTGCAGAACCGTGTAGTTCTAGGGTGTGTTTGCACTTTATTTATATCTTATTTTATCACACCCTAGGCCCCACCACCTTCTCTATGGAAATCATTCCTCAACACCCAACTTTCTTTTCTCTTCATGTTCTTCGTACCTTTTCCAACCTTCATGGTCATCTCGGATGACCCAAAACTCAAAGCTTCAAGAACTCCCAAAGTGTAGGATGATATTTGTGACTTTTTATGTTCTTAAAGGTGTATGGATATGATATATAGTGTGTTCTGAGTTGGGTTATGGATAACTCAAGGGTTTGGGAAAGGTTCGATGGATAACTTTAAGCTTTGGTGAAAAAAAAAATTGGATTAATCTGTGAATTCTGTGGTGTTTTGGAAGGATTATTTACATGATTGAATGTTTGGAGGGAAGGTTTTATGATATTTTGGTGCCTTGATGGTGGGGTGCAGGTATTTTCCAAAGCTTAGGTTCGTATTACATGTTGTTTCTGGTGTGAAAGGCTAACGCGCAAAATTCTGCGTCCTATATTTATTTTTTATTGTTTTTGCCGAGAGCTGAGCGGCATGTCGGCCACAGGATCGGCTAGCCAGTCGCGAACGACGATCTCCCCAACAGCTAGATCACAAAAATTTATGCGGTTTAGACTCAAAGATCACCTGATTTCAATATTCGAGGGCAAAGATATGACTCGTCGAAGTTTGCTCTGATTCTATCCAGATTTTTTTTATAGCGGGCCGGCATACCGGTTAGGTGACCGGCTAGCCGGTCCCAGACCGTGTCGAGGTTTGCGCCCAAGGTTTTTCCTAGGTGCTCTCGGAATTTTACCTGATTTCCTGAATCGTGTCACGGTTTTGACCCACCGGTATATCGCGATTTTGCTCGGTATGCTGGTCCCAACTGCAATTTTTTTTCTTTTCGTTCCTTGTCATTGTTTAAGCACTCAGAAACTCCGTCTCGCACCTGTTTAACCCCAACCTCAAGGATTTTAGCACCCGCAAATCATCAAAAACACTACCACCTTTCTCATTTCTTAAAATTATATACTAATACTACGAAATTTAACGACATAAAGCGAATTAAAAGATCCTTTGTCTCCCAAGAAGCACTTTTGTTTATTACGTCTTTAAGTTCGACGCGTTACCTTCTATGAAGATGGTATTGAGGCCTTTGTGGTTCTCCTCCGCTTAAATTCGCCTCGTCCTTGACATGTAAGCTTTAAAACCTTCCCCCTTAGAATTTTATTCAATCGATATCTGAAAGGCGCTGGGTAGTATCTTTGTTTTGCCTCCTTACTCTCATGATGAAACTCATTTTCCACCACATGATAGTAGATGACTGTTTTCCACGGTATACGCTCATTTTTATTCTTCGTTTCACTCTTGTGTTCATCTTTAAAATGTGGTGGGTAGGTGCTCCTCCTTGCCTCTTTACTCTCGCGCTGTGGCACGTTGCTTGTATAGCACATGTTGATCATTTTTATTGGTGGAGGTGGTACTGATTTTTCAACTCTAATCTCATTCATGAATCTTGATGGGGCTGGTGATGGGTGAACTTTTTGTGAAGGGGATTCAATTTCTATTTTATCGTGAGCCTTAAGTTATTCAATTGATTCCTCAACCACTTCATATTCATCTTCGCTTTCAACCCAATCTTCCACTATTAACTCATCATATTCTAGCTTTGGAATTTCTATAACCTCGATCACCACCTCTTCTTGTTTGTGTTCTACATCTTGATCATGTGCATATGCCATAGGAATAGCAATATCAGTTTCAATTTCTAGGATTTTCGTTGCTACTCCTTCTTCTACCATGCTATCAAGATCCTCAACCACATGGTGGTCTCCATTTATATCCGTCACGATGGTCATATCACTATCACTATTTTTTCTTTCACTTCCTCCACCTCAACTATTTCTTCATTTCGAGCAAAAACATATCATCTAGTATCTTTTGTACTCTTTCCAATGTGGCCTTGATTTCCTCTTCTCTTGCCTTTCGCTCTTGATCTCTTGCCTTGTCTTCCTCGCAATGGCTCATGTATTTTGCAAGTGTTTCATTTAGATCGGAAAGAGTTATCTATTGAGGTTGTTGAATGTTCCATCTTTGTTCTTGCTGATAGTGACAAGGCCATTGTTGTTCATTGTTCCTGGTCCATTGGTTGTTCCATCCTTTCTCTTGCGGGTGTTGATAAGGTATTGGTAGAAGTTACCACCCATTGTTGTTGTCCCGAAGAGTCTCCCAAATAGTCAAATGGACCGGTATTTGGGTAATGTCCTCCGTACATCTTTAATTAAATATCTTGATCATTACCCTGAATAAGGAACCTGTAAAAGAAAACAAAACAAAGACAAGCGTAAAACGGAAAAAAAATAAACAATTAAAACTACTTAAGGATTAAACACCGAGTCACACGCAGGAATCCCCGGCAGCGGCGCCAAAAACTTGGTGGGACCTGGTGTGTTATAAAATTAAGTACTGAAATAAAAGGAACCATAATACCGCAAGTGTATGGTTGTCCAAGTAATACTCTGATAAATCGGGTTACGTTCTCAGGGATTGAACTTGTATAACTCAAGTGTTCAATAGATAGGTAGTAGTAATTGCTAATACAGAAAATAAAATATAAAAGATATTTGTTTTGTTTCGAGTTATTAAACTACTAGACGCAATTAAATAAAATAACTAAAAGTATATACTAAAATATTAAGACACGGATATGAGCTATACTTGAGTCTCGCTAGGGAATCACCTAATCTTACGTAATTAATGCTTTCGTTAATGGAAAAACTGATATTTCTAAATTAGTTGGGACTCTACTATTTCCTAACTCCCGTCAGGGTAGACTTAGTAACTATTCTATAGTATTACAAACCCCGTCGGGGCGATTATAAGCTACGTTTATATGGTTAAGAGCTTTACCCAATTGGCTACGCGGTAAGTCAAGCCCGTCAGGATCATTGACGAACACCACACGTTTATTATCTAGTTCAGTAATTAAACCCCCCGTCAAGATGATCACCACCACTAGTGAATAGCCTAATTACTATGAACTATCTTCGATTAGCTAATTCGTTGATAGTGAAGTTAATGCAAAATAATAATCAATATAAAATACTCAATTCAGATTAAACTACAAACTAATTCCATATTGAAATACACTAATTGAATAAACTGGGGTTCATCCCCAAAATGCGATTCTCAAGTATATGAGAGTTTAGCTCATAATGAAATTAAAAACAGAAAAGAAATTAATAATATACATGTTCCTAAAATAAGAACCTAGATAGAGGAATTGACTTGAGCTGTTGTTGGAGGAAAAGGATTCTCCAGCTCCTGCTCTTGCTTCCGCCTCTTGACGCTCTCTCTAAGGATGATTTAATTTGAAGGTTTAATGAGAGGTGCTGAATAATGAGTTCTAAAGGAGCTTATATAGTTCTCAAAATAGGATTAGGGCTTAGGTTAAGAGCATTAGGTCAAATTATAAAAAGCCCAAGCCCATGTTGTTTATTAATTCCTGTAACTTAACTGGTGTACAACCCTTAGTAAAACGACTGTAAATTTTGCATATCAACTCCAAATAGACTCAAACTAGTTGCTAAATCTTCCTAACTCAGTAAGGAATAAAACCTATTTCACGGCTCAAAGGCTGAATCCGCTCCTAAGTAGCCCAAGAATACCAATTAGTAACAGTCTTCCAGATCTGCAACTCCTTTAGTCAAGTCTTCGGAAATTCTTTCATTGCCTTTAACTCCTCCACTTGATCTAAGACTTTAATTCTCTCTTCTTCTCCTTGTATTGGTTCTCCATAGAATCCATTAACCTATGAACTTTATACTAAAAACAAACCAATTAACGCACAAAATCTCTAAAAATGCAAATAGTCTAATTCCTAGGGGAGAAAGTGCAATATGACGAATTAAGCATAAAAGTCTATCAAATAAGTCCATTTTCTACCTAAAATGATATCTCCTAAGAGATAATATTTAGAACAATTAGGGAGACATCATTAAGAAGTTATAATCAATTTTAAATAGTTTTCTCAAAGAAACCTAGATAGAAGAAAATAGAATTCAAAGATTATACATATGCAAAACCCAAGCTATGGAAAAATTAGTTCAAAATAGAAAGAACAAAACTAAAATAAAGATACATACTGTCAACTTGCTCTCTTGAATGACTTCTAATGACGTTTAAACTTAAGGATTAATTGTGGGAGGCATTGACATGTTTACAATAGTTAAAGAGTGTATTTATAGGTGTTTAGGAAGTCCTAGTTCGGATTTCTTGGATTAGAAGGAAAGCAATTGGACTTCTTTTCCAAATCAAATTCGTTTCCTAAAATTTAGGAGAAGGGAAAAACTTTTGATGTCTTGTTTTAGTCGTATCTTCTTTGTTATTGCTCTGATTTTTGCCTACTTTATATCGAAACGACCGCGTCAAAAATATATACACTTCTCCTTCAGACTGTTACTCCAAATTCCTAAATTTTATTAAGTTATCTTCACTTTATAGGAAGTGGCTGTTGAAATTCAAATTTACTTGGCAACTTTTTTCTTTCCTATTTAATCTTTACTTCCTTTTATCTCCAATCCATAACTTCTTTACTTATCTCTTTAGAATTGATTTGACATCCAATTAATTTCCATATATCTTTAAAGCTTCACATTAACACACAAATTAAACCAAATATGCTTTAAAAATATTAATTCATCAAATCCAGATAAGAAATAGGAAAGTATCAAAATATGAATAATATTAATTGACCAAATACACCTAAAATGATGTCTCCAATCTAGATTAATTCATCACAAATAGGGAGACATTAGACGCCAATGATGATTGGTAAAAAATTATGGAGTCGATGATGATTCGAATAATCTGAGACTAATATTTATGAATTATACTTGTGATTTGTGTTCAATTGCAAACTGATAATGTCCCATATTCAAATAAAGAATTGATTAGGTTTGAATATCTTTTCGAGAACCAGAGAAACTAGATGATTCAGTCATCGAGCCTTCAAGACAAGATTAAAGTTCTCAAAGTTAGTTTAACTACGCTTTTGTAATGGTTAGGTTAATCATTTGTTATTTATCAATTTTATGTCTACTTCTAAAGTTATAATAGTAAATGGTTATCCATTAGATCTTGTAAGAATTTTTTTTAATAACATGTGTGGTATATTTTTTAATTTCAAGGGTGTTATTGTATCTATTCATTTATTATTTTCTAATTTATGCGTAAGTAAAGTTTAATTTATCCAAATTGTGAATACCTTTGATCAAAATTAACCTGGTTATTAATCCGAGGTTACCCTAAACTAACCGAGGGTAAAAATATTACTCTTATCTTGGGTTTGTCACCCTAAGAAGTAAACCGGGGTGTTTAACCACCAGTCTGAAAATCTTACAACCCAAGGTGAGCCCTATCCTTTCACACCCCTACTTGAAGTATTGCTCAAATTGCCCAGAAAAAACCTTCAAAAAACATTTTGAAGCTAGAAAGAGATTAACAAATAAGAGAGCTTATCATAAATTTATGTATCTGAAATGAAATGAGAGTAGGGGTATATACAGCTATAAAATTAACAAGCACATGAACGCTTCCTACCATTACATACTAATTCCTCCATTAGTACACCGCTAAAACATGGAGACAAGATAATAACTCTGGTGGGGGCAAAGGTGTGATAAAATAATAGATAAATAAAGATAATAATAAAGAGCACACACCTAGCCTACATGTATGGGTGTTTGTCTTGCTCTACTTTTCTCTTCAATTCTTGGTTCATCAACCGCTCTAGGCTTCTTAATCTCATCATGTTCAACTTCTTCAACCCAATCTTCAACAATTATCTCATCTAAGTTCATCTGTTTTACGGTTGACTTGTTTGGTAGAACATCCCCTTTTGAGGGAGATGGTAGCGCTTCAGTGATTATCTCACCGTGTTCTTTTATCTTTTGAGCTTGAAGACTAATAGTCTTAACCTTATCGTCTACGTATTGGATCTTCTTCATGTTAGATGTTGTATCTTGGGTCAATTGTAGGAGTTGACTTTGTATTTGTTCTATGATTGTAGTGAGCCGCATCACATTCTTCTCTAAAAGTTGATTATGTTTTTTAAGATCTCGATTCTGTTGTTGCAGGCTTTGCACTACTGATGCATCGATCTTTGATTCAAGTCTGCTCATATTGTCCTTCGAGAAGTTGATAAATTGACTAATAGTCTCTTTTAACTTTTCTTCTTGAGGACGTGATTGAGCTTGACTAACATTATGCACATGGCAGCTCGGTGGTTGATTAGCTTGATTTTCATAAGCTTGTTCTTGTAGGTATAACTGTTGAGGTGGCTTTGGGATGCTTTCCTTAACGGTTATAGCGAGTTGTTGTATTTGATCTTGCAAGCTTGAAATCCTAGCTTCTTCTTCTTCGTTGGTGGTAGAAGTTTGTTCTTGTGGCCAACTCATGTTGTTCTCAATGATTGTTTCCATACAACTCTTCGCTTCTTTTGGATCCATAGAGACAAAATTACCACGACCCATATTATCTGGTCTCAGCCTTGACTCTCTATCGAGTCCATTATAGAACATGGATAATTGTAATTGTGGCGTGTATCCATGTAGTGGACATCTTGCCAACACCTTTTGAAATCTCGTCCATGCTTCGCCAACACGCTCTCCGGCTTCTTGTAAGAAATTCATAGGCTCCAATAGTTCCTTCACTCGCATACTTGTAGGATAAAATTTATCAAGGAATCTTTCTTGAAGCTTGTCCCAATCGGTTATTAGCTCGGGAGGTTGATCATCGAACCAATCGCTTGCTTTCCCGGTCAAGAAAAATTGAAACATTAAATAATACATCTGTTCTTGTGTAACACCTTCATTAATGTAGGCATCACAGAATTGCATGAATTTTTGAACAGATTTGACCGGATCTTGATTTGTATCACCATTAAATTTCCCATAGCTCGCGAATTGAATAATTAAATCAGGATCAGGCTTGAATCTAACGGCTTGGATAGTTGGGACGCGAATCCCAATGCGTTGAACTCGAAATTTACTAGGTAAACCTAGCTCTAACCGTTGATTATCCATCTAAAATCCTGAGAAAGACTAAAACAAAAAGAGAGCGTAAAACTGAAAACAAATAAAAACTTCTACACTAAATAAACACAAAATAGATTTAACTTAAAGATAAATCCCCGGCAGCGGCGCCAAAAACTTGGTGGGGGCAAAGGTGTGATAAAATAATAGATAAATAAAGATAATAATAAAGCGCACACACCCTTGAGAACCACATAACTCACTGCAAGTATCACAGATCGTTTGCAAGTTTTATTGATAAGTTAAGTTCGTTCGCAGGGATTGTATCCGTTAGATCTACTTATATTTAACAAGCGTAGATGAATTTAGATGTTTTAGATAAAAATACAAAAAGATGAATAAATATCTGATATGAAATAAACAAATATGAATGCAGATAAATAAATATGAATGTAAGTTAAATAAATTAGGATTAATATTATGAGTCTATTTTACTAACTTGTTTTTCTAACTTGTCACAGATTAAGCATTATATATTAACCAGGATTCTAAATTCTACCTAGCCTTTTCTAGGCTTAGGAGCAACCTCTCCACTACCAAGGTCTTGGGTAATGATTGGTGATTAAATCAAACCTTTATAGCTATCTAGTTAGGCAAAAGATCAAAACTAGACGATTATGTGGTGTTGTCAATAACTAAAAATAATCCTAAGATTGACCAAATCTAGGGATGCAACAATAAGTCAAAACACATAATAAAAATATACGCCAAGCTCAATCAATTAAAATAACAAATAGTATTTATGAATGTAGACAAAATAATAACCCAACAATTAAAAGTAAAACTTACAGAATAAAAGCTTAGAAATATGGTTGAACATAAATCTATAGCTAAATACCCTAAATATAGAGAAGGTAGATGTAGAAGAGGAGTTTGTCACTCTCCAACTTCTTGTTTATTGTCTTCCTCTATAGGTCAGCTTGCTTCTTGGATGAATAGCTTGATTCTAAGGATGAATATTAATTTAAAGGACTAAGCTATTATTTAAAAGTGAGAAAATACAAGTAAGGACTAAGCCTAAGCTTGAAACTGAGCAAAGACATGTTTACAATGGTATAAGGGTGTATTTATAGGTGTTTAGGAACCCTAAATCGTTTTCTTGAAGGAGAAGGTAAGTAATGGACTCCAAGCCCAACTCAAATTCGTAACCCTAAAAACATGAAATCAGGCCCGTTTTTCTTTTGGTCCTAGCAGCTTCAATACTCATCCGTTTGACGCGTATGAGTATACCAAATTCACCGTCTCGGAAATATCTTCAACTTTGCTCTTGACCGTTTCTCCAAATTCCACACCGTTTTTGAGTTATAAGCTGATTTGTGGTCGTAGGTGCAGAAATTCAGGATTAAGGCAGCTTTTCCTTTTCCATGATTTTAGCTTTTCTTTCCTTATCTCCAATTACCATGCTTATCTCTTTCCATATCTCGTAGTTGGTGGGTCCTTGTGTGTTATAAAATTAAGTACTGAAATAAAAGGAACCACAATACCGCAAGTGTACGGTTGTCCAAGTAATACTCCGACAAGTCGGGTTTCGTTCTCAGGGATTGGACTGGTATAACCCAAGTGTTCAAAAAATAAATAGTAATAATTGCAAATACAGAAAATAAAAGATAAAAATATATTTGTTTGGTTTTTATATTAATCTTAAGAATGCATGAAAATAAATAACTGAAAATAAATACTAAAGGACTAGATGCAGATATGAGCTATACTTGAGTCTCGCAAGGAATCCACTTAATCAATATAATCTATGCTATGTTTAAGGGTAGAATTGGAATTATAATATTAGTCGGGACTCTAATATCTCCTAGCCCCCCTATCGGGTGGACCTAGAAGCTATCCTAAAGTATCATAAACACATGTATGGTCGAATATGCCTCTTCGGATGATATGATTTTACCTCTTTGGCTATGTAACTAGTTAAGCCTGTCGGTCAATAACGGACATTACACGGGTATTACCTAGATCTGTATTCAAACCCCCCTGTCGGATGATCACTTCGCCACTAAAGTGAATAGCCCAAATACTAAAATCTATTTCTAGTTGTACGAAAAAGAAATAGTGATTAAAACAAAATAATATCCAATATCTAATACCTAATTCAATTTAAATCATAACAATCCCAAATTCAAAACATAAATTAAATTAATTAGGGTTCATCCCTTTATTGCGATTCTCAAGTAATTAAGGTTTAGCTCATATTGAAAGTAAAAACAGTAAAGAAATTAATACTATACATGTTCCTAGTAACAGAAATAAAATAAGAACCTAGATAGAGGAATTGGCTTGAACTGTTGTTGGAGATATAGACAGTCTCCAGCTTCTGCTCTTGTTTCCGCCTCTTGACGCTCTCTCTAAGGATGTATATATTGAATGAATTATGAGAGGTACTGAATAATGAGGTCTAAGGTGTGTATTTATAGGTGTTGGAAGACCCTAGGTCGAAATTGCTTGGAGTGGAAGACAAGTCAAGGACTCTCAAATTCGTAACTCTAAAAGATAAGATTCTGCTGATTTGATTTGGTCATATCTTTTTCAATACTTATCCGTTTGAGAAGTTCCAATATATGAAACTTCTTGTCTTGGAAAGATCTTTCTATTGGTGTAGACCATTCGTCCAGAATCCATGCCAATCTTTTATTATGATTTAATCTCTAAAACGTGGCTGGATTTTCAGATTTCAAAAGGCAGCTTTATCTTTTCCTCCTTTGAATAAATCTTTCCTAAATCTTCTTATTTACATGTAAATCTTCTTTCCTTTCATCTTCATCTTGACTTGGTCTCTAAGTAATTACCATTTATCTTTTAAAGCTTCACATTAAATAAATAATTAAACCGCATATGCTTAAAAAGAATAAATCAAGAAATCAAGAAATCGAAATAGGAAAGTGTACTCTAAAAATAGAAACTCGACTAGAAATCATTTCCTAACACTCTAAAACACCCTAAGACTTTATTCTCACTTTTCCTCCTTGGATTGGTCTTTCATGGGATTCAAGAACCAATTAACTTTGCATTAAAAATAGTCAAATTTACGCACAAAAGCTCAAATTCTGCAAATAGTTAATTTCCAAGGGGAGAAAGTGCAATATGATCAATTAAGCCTAAAAGTCTATCAAATAAGTCATTTATTCACCTAAAAGGATGTCTCCAATGGGCTAAGAATTAGAACAAATAGGGAGACATCAGTAGTCTTTGACTTGGACTCTAATTAATCTCCATAATTATCTTTAAAGCTTCACACTAAATAAATAATTAAACCCAATATGTTCTAAAAATATTATTTTACTAAATCAAGACTCAAAATAGGAAAGTGCACTATTTTTCAAGAAAATCGACTATTATGACTTCTAAATCACTAAAAATGATGTCTCATCCTAATATAAATCTATCACTAATGAGGAGACATCAAACTCATGTAACAATAGTAACAAGGATTAAGGGAAGGAGAATCAATATAAGGTATAAGAATCATTTTGCATCAAATCCAAAAAATGTTTGGAGGTTTGAATTCACCCATAACTGATAGTAAAAACAGATCCATACACACCTTGTATTAATTTTTTTATTCTCCCAGGCTTCTCAACTCCTCACGACCATGACATCCCTTCGCCCCCACTGTCGTCCCATGTCGGGGTCGGCGTAAGGCGGGTAGTGTTGGCACGCGTGTGGGGATAAATCTGTAGGTTCATAACTTCAATGGTTAATAACTTTTCAAGGTAAGTATAAAATTTCAATATAAAATCAAATATTTTATTCACTCCTCCCCATATGTCGTACAAAGGAGGATTACTAAATCTCACAAAACTCAAGATTATCCTTTTGGCCAAGAAATCCATGTAAAAAACAATGAAAAATTGATTCAAAACCTTTGTTAATATAACAATCCCCAAGGCATGGAAATTAGAGGCAAATAAGAGTTTTACAAATAGAACTTCTAGGCAGGAGATGGGTTAAATTATACTTAGTCATCAATTGTCCAATCAACAAAGACTGGATTGATGCGTAGTGAAGTTAGGAAATGACTAGATTCAGTCACCAAAGACTTTCTCTAGCTAAGATTCCCACGACACATAATTACCCCAGGTTTCAAGTAAAAACTATGTGATATTGTCTTTTCATGTGTTTGGGAATTAATGTGTATACCTTGGTTCTAGTGAGTGGTCTAAAGAAATTTAGTCTATGTTTATTATAAAAGGCAGCCCCCACCTTCACACTCACATAGGTGATTTTCAAAAGCGTCTACCTACTATATACTATGCCTTTTGGTTTTTGAAATCATTAAGTGTTATGTAGATCAACCTCATTATTTTCCGATGAGTTCACTAAGTCCTCATTAGTAGGACCACCTCAACGAGGCTAAGAACTTATTAAGAGTAGGACTTGAACCTTGGGTTATAAGTAAAAAATTCATCAAGTTCGTCTCACTAGGACCACCCACTTAGGCTATGAAATTATTTAGAGTAAACAATCATCTTTTTAGTAATAGTTGGTAAATTCATCAAGTCCGTCTCACTAGGACCACCAACTTAGGCTTTAATTATATTAAGAGTATATACTCATCCTTAATTTCACTAGGGTGCACCATAGGGGTGAGAAACAAGTGCACTGAATCAAATCTCGTTCCGTCTAAGGGCTTTAGCCCCATCCCCCTAGACGTCTGCAAGATTACGCTCCTGGTTGAGTCTTTAGTAAATAGGTCAGTTAGATTATTCTATTATCTTACAAAATCTAAGGCAGTCACAACATTATGCAGTATTTGTCTTACCAAGACATGTCAGATGTGAATGTGTCTTCTTTTTCCATCATAGACGGTATTATGAGAGACACCTATAGCTACTTCCTTCTATAATGACACATCAACAAGGAAACTTCTCTACCACTTGACTACTTTCCCAGCTAACTCTAGCGCTATAAAATCATATTCCATAGTGGAGCATGTTATAAAAGTCTGTTTGGGAATCTTCCAAAATACAACTCATTTACCCAAGGAATAACATATTTACTAGTGGATCTCACTTATAATTTATAGTTTGCATCAAATTATCCCTCTATAACAACAGTGAACTTTTTAAAATGCAGACCCGTGTCCATAGTACCTATCAAAAGCCTCAATAATTGACGAAATGCAGTCCAATGATCACTACTAGGGTAATATGTATAGAGACTAAGTCTACTTACTAAGTAGGAAAATATAGGTCGAGTGCATCTTATTAAGAATAATACACTTCCTATTATCTTATTTATTCATTTTGGAAAACAACATCTCCACTGTTTCTCCTCATATGAATATCAAGATCGTAGTGAGTTCTTACAGGTACAACGTCAAAGAGTTTGAATTTCTAAATCATCTTTTCGGCATAGGGAGATTGGTTAAGGGATATCTCTCTCCCTTTCTAAATGATATTAACCCTAAAATATCATCCTTTTCTATAATATCTTTCATGTATCTAAAGATAGGAATTACTTAGTCTCATCAAGAACTCACATATTATTTTTGAAGATGGGCATGACCTCTACACATAGACATATGATCACACACTATGATTTTGTTACTGTAAAGTAAACAAATGAATTAGAAGGGTAGACTATAGATACATATTCAAATAAGGTGTTAGCTAATGTTTTTACCATTTTTTTGGTGCCTATTTTAAGCCAATAATGAATTCCTAAGTTTACAAACTTTACTATCCTAAACAGGTACTATAAAACCCTCACGTGGATCCATATAGATCTCTTTATCTATATTTTAATTCAATTAATGCAATTTTAACATCCAATCTGATGTATTACTAATTTATAGATAACTTATAAGCAATAAGAGTTCTTATTGTAGCTATTTTGGTCAAATAGGAATAGGTATCAAAGTAGTTTAGGTCTTTATTTTGGGTAAAACCTCTAATTATTAGTCTAGCTTTGAATTTTTCAATTGAACCATCAGGTCTCAATTTTTATTATAAATCTACATGCTACTAATAGATTTACTACCCACGGGAATATAGGTCATGTCCCAGGTATGGTTTGACATTGTAGATTCTAGTTCACTTTTACTGGCTTCTCTCTAAAAACAGACACCTACTGATTGCATAGCTTCATCAAATGTTCTAGGGTCTTCCTCAATAAGGAAACATGATATTATCTCTTAATTTATTATATATAAGTGGAAGTCCTTAGTGATGAATGGTGTGATAAAGTTTGGTCCAAAACTGGACTATATACTACATCTCCTACTCCTCCTATGTTTACTATCGTAGATAAAATCATAACTAGGGGAAGGGATACTAGGGGAAATATTATCACTAGAATGCATATCAGTAATATCATGTATAGTAGAAGATGAAGCATAGCATTATCATTTAAAGAAAAGATAGACTCAAAGAATTTTGCATCCCTGGATACATAGATATAATTATCATCAAAAGACATAATTATATATGTAGGAATATTTTGAGAAAACTATATAATATATAGTTTTAGGTCCATCGTTTGTTTTCTTAAAGTTCGTTAGGACAACCTAACCCGACACCCCCACAATATTAAGTATTTAAGGTCATGTGCAAAACATTTCACTAAGTCATAGGGGTTCTATCTAGGCTCTTATGAGGTACCTTGTTTACCACATAATATGTTGATATGATAGCTTCTCCTCACATGTTATTAGGCAAACCTAAATTTATTAGCATAGAATTCATTATTTATTTTAGCGATTGGTTCTTTCTCTCAGATATTCCATTTTGTTGGGGGTGTATAGGGTCACTAAGGTCATGTACTATTCTCTTAGTTTCACAAAACTCCTTAAGGTGGAACTATATTCGCCGCCCCTATCGGGCCTAACTCCCTTTATTTTTATATCAAGATGATTTTCTACTTCAGTGTTATATTCTAAAAACATGTGTTAAGCTTCATCTTTAGATTTTAGGAGGTAAAATTTAGTGTAACAGGAATTGTCATCTACAAATGAAGTATAATACATTTTTCCTTCTCTACTAGCGTTATTTTTGAATTTGGCTAAGTCAGAGTATACACTAGTTTTATGAGCTTGGTCTCTCTAGTAGTCACAATATTAAGAAGGTTTAGTATACTTTTTCTCTATGTGTATCTGAAATTTAATGAAATCATCAAGTTTGTTAGCATGAATAAGTCCTAAATCGTTTAACCTTTCAAAAGAGTTGAAATTCACATAATGTTGCAAAAAAGTCTTTTAAAATCAGCCTAAATGAGTTTTGATGTGACAATAATATTTATTGCACTTTTGTGTGAACTTAAACTCCCTCTTCACTTTTGAAATGCAACCCATATTGATGTCATTAGTACTTAATTTTTTCTTGTCTTTCATCAATTCTTGAAGTAATTTATTCTTTCTTTCAGATATCCCATTTGTTGGGAATGTACAGGGTCAAACTCCTTAAGGTGGAGCTATATTCGCCGCCCCTATCGGGCCCAACTCCCATTTATTTTGCTATCAAAATGATTTTCTACTTCAGTTTTATATTTTAAAAATATGTGTTTATCTTCATCTTTATATTTTAGGAGGTAAATTTTAGTTTAACTAAAATAGTCATCTACAAACGAAATATAGTACATTTTTCTTTCTTTACTAGCAGTATTTTTAAAATTGGCTAAGTCGGTATACACTAGTTTTAAGAGCTTGGTCTCTCTAGTGGTCACAATTTTAAAAGGTTTTTTAGTATAATTTTTCTCTATGCATATTTGAAATTTAATAATCAAGTTTGCTATCATGTATAAGTGTTAAATCAATTAACCTTTTCAAAGAGTTGACATTCATATAATGTTTCCAAAAATCTTTTAAAATCAACCTAAATGAAATTTCTATATGACAGTAATATTAATCACACCTATATTATGAACTTAAAACCTTCTCAAAATCACTTTCAAAATGTAGCCCATATTGACACCATTAGCACTTAAAAACTTTTCTAGTCTTGCTTTCACAATATCATATCTCTACAAAATAAATTTTGTCTATAACTTTTCATGTACTCATAATTGTTTTTTTAGTTTTAAGATTGATAGACTAAGAATGTCATTTATAACAACTTCCATATTATACACTTTTCCATTTGATCGTCAAAGAAAAATATCAAAATTCGTTTTTGTGCCAAAAGATAATAGGGTGATTACAACCTTGCACTTCCTAGACCGGCACCCCAATCCAGAACGGGTTCCCGTTTCAGATGCAAAAACATCACCCTTTCTCATGGAGTAATATTTTTATAGTTAGATCATTAAATGCTCAACGATAAAACAAACTACTCAGAAAAATGGCATCCCAATTTCAACAAACGGCATCCCTTTGATTGAAGAAAAAGAATTCCAGATTTATAACTAAGATAGCTTCATCGAAGTCTATATATACCCCCCTGGAGAGAGCAATCAACACGCCTTAATATCCTTCAACTACTACTACTCTCAATTTTTAGTTTCAAACACTAAAGACCATTCTCAAGTAGTCAATCCTCATTTCACATCTCCACTAAAGGCTTGATACATTAATTGCTTTATCATCTCATTAGAGAAAATTTATTTCATCTTGTAAAAACATAATGATACACTACTATATTCTTCCTCTATAGTATAACTTAGTAATAATTATAATTTAAAGAAGAGTATTTTTTTATCTCTTTGAAGAAGAGAATGCTTTAGTTGGAAGTGGTAACTTGTGTGGAAAAGTGCACAAGGGAGTTGGCTTGAATCATTCAAGCTCGGGTTGTGACATCACCAAAAAAAGTCTTATCCTCATCGGGATGTGACATTCCCGTAAAATCTCTCATGTGTTGGTGTATAACTCACATTAAGAATTATTGAGCTTCTTGGAAAATAAGCATGAAAATCCTAAAGGGACCCCTATGTAGTGGATATAGGAAAACCAAAACCACTACATAACGTTGTGTAACTTATATCCCTACACTTTTATATATTGTTTTTACATTATATCATAGCTTATATTACATCTCTAGTATTCTCATTGCATATCCCCTTATGTGTTTGACAAATTGCCTCAACTGTTTTTCAAACTAATATTTTCTTTAAGAAAGTTCTTAATTAGTACACACATACACACACACACACACATATATATCTATATATATATATATATATATATATATATATATATATATATATATATATATATATATATATATATATATATATATATATATTAGTGTCCAGTTCACCCCCTCCCCTTCTAATACTAACAAATGCTATCAGAGCCTAACTCTAGTTTAATACTTAACTGTATTTGAGTTAACGACATGGAAAGTAATCATTGGGAAGGTTTATCTACTACTAGACCCCCTCTATTTGTAGGTACAACCAATGACTATTGGAAGAAGAGAATAGAGATACGACTTCAATGTTTTGATTATGAGCTTAGGAAATCATAGTGATGGATCCTATGTTTGGAAACCAAGAATGATGTTAGACAAACCATGATCACCAATTAACCAAAGATTAAATAAGAATTCACTACAGATAACAATCTCAAGCTTTCAAAAGATGTTAGAGCTTTGAACACCTTGATTTTTGGTTTATCTAAAACAAAGTATAGTTAGATTAGATAATAAGATTAGGCTATCAAAATTTAGGAATTTCTCAAGTTATCTTATGAAGGAACAATTATCTTCAAAAGAAACAAAATTAAGTTATATATTACTCAATATGAGATGTTGATGATGAAGGTCGGAGAGGTATTTAGCTACAATTTCCACATATGAACTCATTTGCGACCTCATGACATAAGAAATTTCTCTTGATCAAGAGAAAATATGAGAAGAAAAAGAAAAATAAATTGTCAAGAAAAATCTTGTCTTTCACGCTCAAACTTTCAAGAAGTAAAGGATTGTTGAGGTAGAATCTAAAAGTGAAGGAACAAGAGATGATAAGGCCATTACCATGTATACTAAGAAGTTAATGAAAGACAAAGGATACAAATATAGTGGTGCCTCAAGCAAACCATACAAGAACTATGGTAAAAATATCAAGAAGGATGAGCCAACTTGCTACTATTGTCACAAGAATGAAACATGAAACCCAAAATGCCCCCGAGCTCCTCAAAGAAAAATCAAAAAAGTTAATTGGGATGATGAAAGCTCAAATAATAGTGATGGGGATAATCATGTGGCCATCTATGTTTCTTTAGTGGCCACTAACAAAGACGATGGGGATGAGGTAAACTCTAACTTTAGATTGTGTTTATCTCAAGAAAATTTAGATAATGATATTGAAATTGTTTATGATTCACTCTTTCTTGATTAAAAACACTCTCTCAAAGTAAAAAGAAAATTTACCAAAGATTTAAAAAAGCTTCAAAAACAAAACCAAAAGATTTACAAACTTCCTTAGGAAACTACGGTGAGATTGAGGATGGTAACTCTATCGTTGTTATACAAAGCGACTTCCTTTTGTAAAAATGTAAAAGATTTAATAGAAATTGTTTTAAAATTTACAATACCCAAACAAAACATTTATTTAATTTTGGGAATCCATGTTACTAGTCTCAAAAAGGGTGGTTCGGGTTTTGATCCCTTTGTTAAACCCTAGTCCTCTAAAACTGTTTTTGTAAGAGCATCAGATAGGCCATCCTCTCCTACCTTTCCTATCTCAAAATTATTTGTGAACATGATGGTCATGATTTGGTTAATTGTGAATATCCAAATTAACTTGAATATTGTTTCCTCACTCCTTTTTGTAAAACTCTAGTAGGGATTTTAAAGAGGAAGGATACCACCAACCCCCATGGACCCAACTTAGCTACTTAAAATTTATTTCTCCTCTTTTGTTGGAGTAGAGCATCAGCAAAAATATTTGGTACTTGATAGTGGATTATCTAGACATATGATAGGAAATGAATGACTCTTCTACAATCTTACAAGGAAAGAAGGAGGTGGTGGAAAATTAACTTTTGTCGATGACACAAGAGGAGAAGTCTAGGGGATAGGAATATTTGGTAGTAAGGATTCTATACTTATTAAAAATGTGCTTTTTGTTGATGGTTTTTTATAATCTTCTTAGCATTAGTCAATTTTATGATGACAGTTGTAATGTCAATTTTGGATCTTCTAAATATGTTGATTTAGAAAATGATGAGAAATACGTTTGTTTTAGTGCAAATAGAGTAGAGGATGTCCTCATGTGTCAAAGTGTTACATGCTTAGCGGGTTTGCAAATAATACTTAGTTGCGTCATAGGCGCCTTGGTCACGCTAGTTCTTGTTCTTGCAAATTTTTCTAGGAAATCTCTTGATGTAGGCATTCCAAAGATCAAATTGGAAAAGGATAATTGTGTGATGCGTGTCAACTCGGTAAACAACATGACACATATTTTAAATCTCTTAACTGAGATGTGACCTCTAGAGCACTTAAAATACTAAACATGGATCACTTTGATCCAATGCACGTGACTAGCATCGGAGGATCCAAACATGTGTTTGTTATTGTTGATGACTATACGAAGTACACATGGGTTTATTTCTAGGTTCAAAAAATCTTTCCTTTGATGAATTTTCAAAAATTTGTTGACGTATTCAAAATGAAAATGGTATTCAATCACTTGCAGCCATAGTAAAAATGGTACAGAGTTTGTGAATTCTCCTTTCATGTACTTTTGTGATGAACTGGGGATTGAACACAACTTCTAGTCCTAGCATTCCCTAACGAAATTGGATTATAAAAAGGAAGAATCATACCTTACAAGAAATGGTAAGGATAATGTTGAAAAATCTATGCTTGCCTACATAATTTTGGTGTGAAGCCGTCAATAGGGTTAGCCATGTTTTAAACCTAGTTTTGATAAAAACTATCATTTCAAAAAAAAAACTTATGAACTTTGGAGTCAGATACTCCCTAATAACTCCTATTTTTGTGTCTTTGGGTGTTAACCTTTTATTCTTAACACTAGTGATCATTTGTCAGAACTTGATGTAAAATCCAGTGAAGAAATGCTCCTTGGCTACTCTATCAAATGCAAAGCATATAGTGTATTCAACAGACATACAATTTCCGTAGAAGAATCCATGCATGTTGACTTTGACAAAACATATTCCTTTGAAAGAAATGAAGAAGATTTAGTTGAATATCCCACATTCCTAGAAGACGAGTGCAAAATTTCCACATTCCTAGAAGATAAGAATGATGAAATCCTCAATAAGCCTCCTAGAAGTTGAACGAATGTTAGACGGCTCTCAAAAAATTTAATACTTGGCGATTCAAGTAAATGGGTAAGAATATGTTCAACTCTTAATTTTTTATGTGAACACAATGCTTTCTTGTCTAAATTAGAACCCAATAACATCAAAGAAGCATTACTTGATAATTGGCTTAATGTTATACATGAATATCTAAATCAATTTGAAAGAATTCAAGTATTGAATCTTTATGAAACCCTGTTTATCATACTATTGTTGGAACATGATGGGTATATCGCAACAAGCTTGATGGTTGTGGAATTGTAATTATGAACAAAGCTTGTCCTATTTTTGGTTCAAGGGTACAACCAAGAGGAAGTTATTGATTTCGATGAAACTTTTTCTCTCCTAGCTAGATTAGAAATTATTCGTATAGTACTTTCTTTTCTTGTTAAATTGATTTAAAATTATTTCAACTTGATGTCAAAAGTGTGTTTCTAAATGGTTTTTTGTGTCGCCTAGGGTGTGATAAAATAATAGATAAACTAAGTGCAAATAAACACCCTAGACTAAACACGTTACTCACTGCAAGTATCACAGGTCGTATGCAAGTTTTAAAGATAAATAGAATTTGTTTCTCAGAGACTGCGAAAGTTAGGAGAACTTATGCAATATAAAGTGCAATTAATAAAGCTAGAATAATAATATGCAAAAAATAAAAGACTAATGAAATATTTATTTGGTTTTTGAATAGAAGATTAACTAAATAAAATAAATCCATAAAAGTAAATAAGAGAAGCAGATAGTATGAGAGTTTAGCTCGAGATATAGCAAGTAATCCCCACTGGTCTTGTTTATTATAATCATGTAAGAGAGAATTATGTAAAATTGCAATAACCAGGATTCTAAATTTCTTCTAACCCCCTTCCGGGTGGACTTAGGTGGCGACCTCACAATTACCAGGGGACTTAACTAAGGTGCTCCTACGCCACTAGGTTCTTGGATGAGACTGGCATGCAATAATGATGGTGGTTAAATAAGCCCCTAATGGCTATCTTGCTAGGCAAGCCCGTCAGGATCACTACCTCACACTAGACGTTTATGTGGTGTTTCAATAATTAGACACCCCTTCCGGGTGATCATCTAACTACTATTAAGGTAAGCTTATACGCGGGCCCTCGTAAGGAAAACAAACAATAAATCAAAGCACATAAAACAGTGAATAAAACACTAATTCATTTAAACACTGTAATCCCAAATTAAGATAGATGTAAAACAAGTCTAGGGTTCACACCCATATGCTAAATCTCAGTCAAAAATAAATTTATTTCATACTAGAGAAAAAAATGAAAATAATTACAAATTTGAAGGCTAGTAAAGACATAATTGGATGTTCAGCTCCATCCAAACTTCTCTATTCTTGTTGTAAGCTTCTTCTTGGCTTAAGGATTAGCTAAGGATGTTTTTCTACTGAATAAAGAGTTTATTTATAGGGTATTCTAACCCTAATTCTAATTCTTGGAGTAGAGGTCAAGTAAGAGGACTCTTTTCCAAGTCAAATTCGTTTCCTAAAATATAGAAAAAAGTAAGAATCTGCCGTTGTTTTGTTCTGGTCGTCACTTTTTAATATTGCTCTAACTGACGCGTTCTTTATATCGAAACTGATCGTCTTGAAAAGCTATACACTTTTTCTTCAGACCACTCTTCCAAATTCTAAGTAGTTTTTGAGTTATGTCGGATTTACTTGGCAACTTTTCCTTTCTTATTTAATCTTTTACTTCCTTTATCTCCAATTTCCATCATTATCTTCGTTCCCTTATCTCATATAATTGATTTTACGTCTAATTAATTACCATGTATCTTTAAAGCTTCACAATTGACAATCAATTAAACCCAATATACTCTAAAAATAATAAATCCTCAAATCAAGACAAGAAATACGAAAATATTAAAATATAAATAAAAATTGATAATTAAATTCCTAAATACTCCTAAAATGATGTCTTTAACCTAGATTAGTTCATCAAAAATAGGGAGACATCAAGACCCCCCAACTCAAAAATGAATCGTCTCGATACAATAAAGATAAAGAACAGTAAGGTAGTCAAATTATTAACAAAGAAGAAGAAGAAGGAGGAGAAGAAGAATAGAACACAATGAATGATCCTATATCATAATATCTAATAAGTTGCATGAAGTAATGCTAAATAATAATGCACATGTACATTTAATATACACATAATCAAAATTCCATAAATTCAAGTCCAGATTAACTTCGCAATGCCAGAAGGAGAGGTTTTTAACTCAGTTCATGTTAATGGCTATAGTTGTTCATAGGTCCTAATATAGCATCCAATGGTCCACTCACCTACAACCTAATAACTCCATTGTTTCTCCACCAAGTAGATAGAAATCCTAAGGTCTTTACGGTTATAACGTGGCTTAGGGACGGTGTGGTATATGTGGATAATAAAAAGTGAGCTTTTGGCTCTCACCTCACATTCCATCAACGAATCGCCCTAAAGCTTGAGTTTCACTCGAAGATGTTCTCACTCAACCCAATTTTTTGATGCATTTAATTGCATCCCCAATTAACCCAAGTAAAACCTTCTTATGATGATATACAATTTCCACTTTTGCAGTCCAAATATTTTCAATCTATCATATCTATTTTTTTTATAGCTAGCTAGGACTCTCTTTTGATGTTGAGATATCATGCTACTCTTTTTCATATATATTTTTTCTTTTCATGCTTTTCATATTTTTTTCATTCACTCTTACCCCGATAAAGGGTTACAATAATAACTTTTATCATCAGTAATATCACAATTACAATTTCCCAAACCCAATGTTCCCTAATGATTTTCATCACCACCCCAAACTCAAGCTCTAAAACAACTTGTCTCAGGTTTTGCGATTCGAGTGCGGGTCATATGGATAAGTCTTATAAACTAAGGTGTATGGCTTATAATGTGGTTAATAAAAGACTTTATAAAGGCTCAGAGGGGCTAAGAATGATAAATAATATAATAATCAAATAAAAGGGTGAGAAAGCTAAAAAGGCTTCAAGTGGCTTCAATATGAAAGAGCTGCCTTATTCAGTTTTCTAGCTACCGGATTAATAGTAGTTGGATGGTCACCCGAAAGGGGTGTCTAATTGTTGAAACAGCACATAAACGTCTAGTATGCGGTAGTGTTTCTGATGGGCTTTCCTAACTAGATAGTCACTACGGTTTGAGATTAACCACAGATCATTGCGCAGGGTCCTCTTACCCAAGTCCTCTGGTAATTGTTAGGTCGCCACCTAAGTCCACCCGGAAGGGGGTTAGGAGGAATATAGAATCCTGGCTACTTACATTAAGATGTTTAATCACCCTTATAACTAGTAGAACAAATAGAAGGATAAGTGCGTACACACAAACCTGAGGTATATCTCTCATCTTATTCTTACATCTTTATTTTATTTGCATTAGTTATTAGTTAATCATTCTCTCCACAATTAATCATATTTAATTACTGTCTTTTTATTCCACAGACTATTCTTTACTACGCTTTCTTCTAATTCATACTTCTAACACACTAAGTCCCCGAGAACGAATCGTACTTACTATCAAAACTTGCATACGGTATGTGATACTTGTAGTGAGCAACGTGATTGGTTAGGGTGATAGCTCTTATCTATTATCATCATTATTTTATCACACTCTACCAGCCACTATTGGCCATTCTTAGCCACTGAGCATACTTTTATTTATGTAGAGAATGGTGAATTGGTCATGCGAGTGCAAGACAATGAGATGAAGTTCAATGTGTTCAAGATGATAAGGTTCCTTGATCCTCTGGAAGATTATTTCTTCTTGGACACCATATATCATGTTGATAAAGAACAAACCAAGATTGTGGCAACCCTAAGGGTGGAGAAGAGAGAAATAATAAAGAACCCACCTAATAAAGCTCCTCTGAATCTTAAGGAAAATCGATCCTCACCCACTTGAAGAGGATCCCGAGATGTTCTAATAAGGCTCCAAGGGAACCCATAGAAAAAGAAGAGTTTAGGGTAGAGGAAGAGGTTGCAGTAAATAAGCTTGATCCCCCACAAAAATAACTCAACTACAAGAGCTCTTGGAGTGGGCCATTTGCGGTCAATAAAATGATTTCTAGGAACTTGGTTGAAGGGAAATCCAAGGGCTGAAAAATACACTTGGTAGATTTGAGAGTGTCACTCATAGCTGGGGAGGCTATGTTAAAAAGATATAAACTTGAGGTAACATGTCAAACTTCAACGATGTTAAACAAAATTGCTTCTTGGGAGACAGCCCATGTTTTTAATGCTTTAATAGTTTAATTTAATTTTCTTAGTGTTTATTAGTAAGTGTATTTTGTGATTTTAGACGTATATTCCGTTAATGAGTAGGGTAGAAAGTGTTTTTGATGTGTAGGTGAGTAAACAATTTAGTTTGGGGTGAAAAGGTGTAAATTTGTGCTCAACTAGCAGGTCGAGCGGTATACCGGCCCCAACGGCGGTATATCATTCCACCCCACATCGTTGCAATGGTAAGCCCACAGTCAAAATGACAAAGACTTTTTGTGCTCGAGTGGTATACTGGCCCCTACGGGTGGTATACCATTCGTAAATGAAGTCTGTGGGGGTACTTGGTCAACACGGTGTAAAGCATCAAAATCTTGGAAGGATCGAACAGTATACCGACCCTAACGGTCGGTATCCGTTGCGCAACATACCGTCGTGAAAGTCAATCCACGTTCAAAATGGTCAGAAGCAACATGATGGGAGAGGCATACCAGCCCCTAAAGGCAGTATACCATACCTCGATACCATAAATATTGCGAGAGGAGCTAAGTGGTCATCATTTAACCTAAACATTAAGCCTACTTCTTCCCCAAGCTACCAAACTCCATCAAGGCTTCAACCTGGCCTTCACCCACCATTATATAAACATCAAACAACCATAAATTCATATCAAAAAAATTCCCTACATCATTCCCAACAACAATTACACAACCAAATCATTCCAATATACAACAAATCAAGATTCAAATTTTAAAAAAAATCAAATATCCTTTTTCAAAAATGCTAAATTCCTTCTCATAATATAAATCCTTCATACACATATAGAAAAAAATCATCTTCACACGTTTCCCACTTAAAATAATACCATATTCACCCACTTGAAGGGGTAACTCCAAACTTGGTAAAATTTTGAGTTGAGGGTGGAAGAAGATGACGCAAAGAACGGAGGCACTTACTCATGTGAGGGAGAAGAAGAAGAATCAACACAATTATTTGGGGGAGAACAAGAGGAACCCACTTGAGTTTTATGAGAGTAAGGCAAAGAAGCAGGTTAATCGGATTCATTCGACTAGAGAGGAACTGGTTATATTGAAATTAAGTGTTCAAGAACAAGCTACTGTAATTCCGAAAGGAGAAGACACCACAACCTCTCCAAGTCAAAGTGACTTTACCCAACAACAACGCTGCTTCTAGGGCACTACAAGTTATTGAAACAAGGATCATACTTACCTTGACTCTCACAAATGAGAGACAATATGTGGATGAAATTGGAAAAGGTGAATACAAAAGATTTATTGAGAAAGGGGAGAGATTGAGTTGGAAGACATTCATGATGGAGCCTTTGAGTTTGTTTATTGAGTTAGTAAAAAAAATTATTTTGAATCTTTAGTTAAGAGAGTAAAGGAAGAGTTCCTATTCGAGGCAATTTAGTTCCTTTCATGGTTGAAGAAATTCATAGCCACTTCAAGTTGAAGATTTTGGTTGCATTATGCAAATACCAAGAAGTTGTAAAAAAATTGAGACTTTTGGATTAAACCAACTACATGAACAAGTGTTTAGTGAGGAGTTGGTGTTAGATTATAATAAAGAAGAAGAGGAGTTGTGTGCATCTTGGCCTTACAAGTTCCTTCAACCCAAAGCTTTAATCTTGTACTGCTTCCTTGCACCGTCAACTTTTAGGAACGCTCGAATGTACTTCAAAAAATTGCCATCTTTCTGAACAGTGTTAGGAAAGAGGAAGAAGTAGATGTAGCACAAGTGATTCTTGATAGGGTATCACAGTTGAGTTACAAAGGTTATTTAATTTAAAATTACTCTCAACTATCACGAACTTATTGACGAAGGCTGATGTGAAACTTGGAGAGAAGGAGAAACTTGTGTGAAAACCAGGAACCATCTTGGATAAAGCATGGATCAGCTACTTAACTATATCAAATTTTATTTCGTATCTTTAGAGGAGGCCATATGAAGGTTCTTTCTTGGCAAGATAAGGTGAGTGAGAAACTTAATCGCATTGAATTAGCTCAAACCCTCATTACTAATGTTGTCGCACTACTGAAAAACAATCAAGTGCACATCACGACAATCCTGACGCAACTAACGTGCGATACCGCAATAGATCCACCACGTCTTATCCCAGATGTTTATCACACGAGGCAATAGCTTTGGGAGTATACTTTATATCTTCTATACCATTTCTCTATTTGTATATTAGGTGTTTGGGTTACATTTATTGAGTCTGTTTTGAGTCATAAAGACACACCTCACCATTGAGTTGAGTGTGGGATTAGTTGTCCCTATCCCTACTTTATGTGTTTTATTTGCTTTTCGTAATGAATGGATTAGGTGTAGAATGTAGTGAATGTAATTATTAAGCGAAATTTTGATGAGTCAATGATAGTAAATAGTAGGTTTATGAACTTGTCATGTGTTATGCTTGATAGATAAACTTGAAAATACATATTAAAAGTATATAAAAATATTTGTAAAAAATATGGTATAAGTAAGTTCGATCTTAGGGCATGAATGGTGTGTAGAACGTGATCCATAGTAGTTGATAAAACCTTTGACGAACGTGCTAGAGGTGAGAAAGTAACTAATGTGTATAAGATAGAAAAGGTTAAGGAAGTTCTTTGTTTAGTCGTTTAGCTTGTTATCCATGTATTATTGTTATATTATTTGTCTCACCCACCCCCTTTTACCTTTATAAGTCTTTTATTTTCCTCATTACAAGACATACCCCTAAGATTTTAGGACTTTTCCATATGACCCGCGCTCGAATCGTGATACTTTGACACTTGTTGGAGCTTGATTTTGGGGTGGTGGTTATGGGAAACATCATAGGGTAGATTTTGTGCTATATATTGTTACTTTTATCACATGTGTTATTATAACCCTTTGTCGGGGTAAAAGAAAAAGATTTCAAAATAATATGTATATATTAAAATGAAAAGAAAAATTTGATGCATAGTAGCATGACTTCTCACATCATAAAGAGAGTTATAGCTAACTTGTAAAAGAAAATATATTTATATGGACAACAAAGTAAATTCGTAGGTGATCATAAAAGGGTATTACTTGGTTTATTGGGGATGTGAAGAATTGCATCAAAATTTGAGTTGAGTGAGAACATATTTGAGAGTAACTCAAGCTCTAGGGAGACTTGTTGATGGCTAGTGAGGAGGGAGATTTAAACTCACTCTACATTGTTCAAATATACGATCATAAGTACCCTAAGTGTACATTACATCATTAAAGACCTTTTGATTCTTTACAATGAATTAGGAGTGATTGAACCAATATAGAATAGTTAGATAGACCTTAAAAATTATGTTAGGATTGAGGAACATCCTATAGCCACCATACGTGGCTAAGCGATAAACCTGTCCTTCGTGCATTGCAAAGCTAATCTAATCTTGAAATTAAAATGTGTTGATTGTTTTTTTGAAAAGTGTAAATACTTGATTTATTTTATAAATATTTATATATGAGACTTTTTAGGTTTATTGCTTTAGTATGATTCTTTTCTTTTCTACTTCCTCTCTTATTTGATTCGAAGGACTTAGGCCCATCTAAGCTTTATTTATCTATTTATTTTTTTGGTACGACAACACTTTGAGTTAGGGTTCTTGATGTCTCTCTTTTTATGACAGATTAATTCATTCACGAGAAATCTTTTTGGGTGTTTATTAGGCCTAAGCAAGGGATTTTTCCATATTAATCAAAATATTGTACTTTTCCTTCTCATTTTGGACTTGTTGTATTGAGATTGTATGCCTTAATTGTGTGTTAAGTGTATATATTTTAGGTAAATTGTTGATACAAGGTGCCAAGATGAAGATAAGAAGTAATAAAGTAAATTCAAACCCCAATTCAAGTCATGAAATGAACTTAAAGTCACTTTGGGAATATAGATTGTTTGCTAGAGAAATCTTGACGTCAAACTATTTCAGTCACCCGGATTAATTGGTTTGATATTTGGACTTAATTACTTTTAGTATAGATAGATCTTGAATTAAGTAACACATAAAAGGTGACGGAACTCATTTCAGAGTTGGGATGAAGAAGATATGTCATTTGCTTCCACCGTGACCTGAACCAATCCAACATTAGCTAAAAACGGGTTAGGCTATTTGTAACCTAATTACGTGATCCCATGGAAGCCCCAAACATTTTTAGCTAGTATATAATCCATTTAAAAACTCATTATTCAACACACAACATATCATTACACGTTTTTAAGAGGAGAAGCACTATAGAATAGCAGAAGAGAACGGAAAAAGGATTTCTCACCAAAATCCACCATTCTTCCTTAACGGGGCTCTGAATCCTATCATTCAAGACAATAACTCTATCTTATTTTATGTTTTAAACATTAATATTGTATTTTTTTTTCTATTTTAATATGAACTAACCCCTCATTGCATGAAAATTACTACCATGTATGAACCTTAGTTGTTTTTAATTATGTCCTTATGATTTTTGGGATTATATATACACGTTTGGTGTGCATTAGTGAGCCGACAGGTCTTGACTAGCCAAGTAGCCATTAGGATTTGAACTTCATTCATTCGAATTTGAGTACAAGAGATTTCTGAATCTACTTAAAATGGAGTTAGAGAGAATATTTAATCCTGGTTTAATAAGAATAAGCATTTTCTCTTATAAGTAGAACATCAAAGTAACGACTTTGAGAATTACTAGCAATACTTAAGCATCTTTTTCATATGCAAACTTCCTTTTGTTAATTGAAATTCCATTACATTAAGCATTTTACTATTTTTAATTATAAAATAAAATAAACATTTTATTGTTTACTTTTTATTGTCGCACCTTGTTTCCAAACTATACACAGTTATACTATGAAACACTTCGAGTTAACCTTAACAGTCGTTGTCTAGACGATACACCCCAGAACTTACTTTATTATTACTTGACAATGACCCTTACACTTGCGAGGAGTCAACCTTATTTTGGTGTTATTTTATATCACACATCGGGGGACGACAATAAGGCTCCATTATCCATGGAACTTTTTACATGTTCTTACATTTATAGTTATCACTATAAATGTTTATATATGGATGAATAATACATGTCGACAACATATAGGATGGGACCAAAATAGACTCAACCTATTATTAAGATAACATAATCTATTTACATCCTAGGTGAACCTAAGATTACTAATTCGACAAATAAATCATAGAATAATTTAATCAAACTTACATTAGAAGATTGAACTAGGAAGAGGGTTAAATATAGTTGTTTAACTCTAGATCACCTAGATAACCTTTAGCATATGAACAAATAAATCTATAGGCTTAGTTCAAAAATAGCTCACGTAGTCATTTTTCTAAAGGTATTATTCACTTTATCGCTTAACAAGGTATTGTAAAATGAAATGATTAAGTATTAAATGGGATAGTAGGTAAAACTAGTTAAAATCAAAAACCCTTAAAACAAAAGTTTGAGTGGTAGAGGAAAGCTAAAAACATCCCAATACTTTCTAAGTCTTAGATCATGTTTGATTTTTTTCCATAAGGTCAATCTAAACAAGCCAAATTGAAAATGATGACTCATATATAGTGACAATAGGAACACACAACCCACGTCGGAGTTACCATAGGGACGTACTATAATTGTGTAGGTTAAGAGACCCCAATTGGTGGAGTTCTAGCTATGTATATCCTAGGATACTCATAAGAGAATGATATTTACTCAACTTAGTAGACTATTTGGCCCCATAGAAGGAAGATTTTCTGTTTTACTGAATAGTCAACCCTAACAAAACTCTATTTTTAACTATGGGGCTTCGCGGCATAGTCATTGGTTAATACCCAAACTCTTCAAAGCCTATTTTTGCTATTAAATGTGGTCCGACCTCATTGAAGTATGTACTAGAGAATTAAGACACCATTACATTAGTTTGACAATTATATGGGTATGTATGTCTAGTTGACACCTAGTGTAGAAACTAATGCATGAATAGTTGTCTTAGTATATTCTTGCATTATATACATGTTGTCCAGTTTTATTTGATTTATTAGATTTATTATATTTATTATATTTATTATTTTTATATTTCACATTCATAATTGGTATCCTTAACCTCTATCACTAGTATTCTCAAAGATAAGAAGTTGACTAGTGAAAACTTCGTGCATTGGAAACGAACATAGTATCACAGTCGACAAATTTGAGTATGTTTTAAGGGATCCAAAGCCAGCACCTGAAGAAAGGGAATTTGTCAGCTCTTCGATAAAAACAACACAGGATTATTGGGAAAAAGATAAATGTGTAGTTAAATGCTAGATACTATAATCAATTAGCAATATTCTCTAGATGTAATGTGAAGGAATATAAAATGCACTGAAAATGCTGGAGTCCATCTCTAGCCTATTTGCTGATAAGAACATGCCTACAAGGAAAGCTACTGTTTGAAACATCATGAATCCTAGGATGGCTGAAGGACAGTCGGTACGAGAACATGTTCTCAAGATGATTGACACCTTCAACATATCCACGATATTCGGTATTGTGATATATGATATGAGAAAGGACGGCATGATAAAAGAATCAATGCCTCATTCATATGGTAAGTTCAATCTTAACTATAACATGGCTAACCAAGAGTTGAACTTGCTAGAGCTGATGAAGGAACTCTAAGAGGATGAAGTCATGACCAAACACGAGGTTGAGGTTCCCACTTAGTTTAAGATGCAAGTTCATGAATATAACAAGAAAGGTAATGCACCAAACAAGAATGTAAGAAAGCATACTAATGGTCCTAGTGTTTGCAAGAATAAGAAGAAATAAAGAAAGAAACAAAGACCAAATGATCCATCCAAGGGAAACTACTTCAAATGTGGGCTAAAGGGACACTTGAAGCAAGACTATCCCAAGTTAAGGATACCTAGAGGTAACTCCCTTCTTTCATGGTCAAATCTTCTAAACGCAATATAAAAATAAAATCTTACGAATGCAAAAAAACAATGATGTCTGGTTGGATAAGCAACATGAGATATAAAAATATATAAGGAACTACTTCAATAATATTTTCATTACTAAAGGACCTAGTAACCTTAATTATGTTATAAATACTATAGTACCTCATGTAACTAAAGGTATGAAAGGAAATCTTACTAAACATGTAAACCCTAGAGAGATCAAAGATACTTTATGGAATATAAGATCTAAAAAGGCCCTTAGGCCTAATAGATATCTCGCTTTCTACAATAAAAAGCACTAGGACGCTCTTAATTTGATCGTATGAGAGTTGTTGCTACTTTCCTATGGACACTAGTTCCTAAGGTACATAAAACAGTCAAAATTGGTCATCATAGAAGCATTACCTACTTTAATGTGATGTATAAGCTTATAGCTAAAATCCTAGTTAACATATTCCAACAAGTCATACACCTTATAGTGGATGAAACCCAATCTGCATTTATCCCTAAAAGTTCTATAGTGGATAACATTATTATCTATCATTTCAAAGAAAGATATAAGAAAAGAAAAACTACAACTTATTTATGTAGCAGTTAAAGCTGATGTTGCAAAAGCCTACAGAAGATGTAAAGTGTGATTTCCTAAAAGACATTATAAGAAGATGGGATTCAATTAAACTTGGTAACATGTGTAATGAATTGTGTAATATCTATCTCATATGTAGTATTACGAGATGGATCCCCATTAATCTAAATCATTTTACAAAAAGGTTGGCATAGAGAGGCCCCCTCTTACCCTACCTTTTCTTTGTACTAAGCCAAACATTATCCTTCATGTTCAAAGACAAAAGAAATAAAAACTTAATAAAAGGCATAAAATTTTCTAAAGATTTCCCAATCATAAGTCATGTGCTCTTTGTAGATGATACTTTATTCTTCCATAGAGAATAAGAGAATGAAATGTATCACTCTCTAGATGTTACAAAAAATTATAGTATAACTATATATGATATCTCCATTTATGTGATAGAATAATCTAGTTATGAGACATCATTCTAGGGGTATTTAGTACTTAATTTCGGGGTTTTCCTCAATTTATTTATACTTCACACTTTCTTGTCTAGTTTTAGGTCTTTTGCTATTTTGTGAGCTTTTGCGCGTAATTTGTGTGTTATTTGTGTAGTACTTAGGTATTGGAAGCTATTAATCCTCGAGATAATAATAAGAAGTGAATAAAACCAAAGAAAACCCTTAATCATAATTAAAAGGGGAAAGCCTGGATCTATTTGAAAAGTAAAGAATCCGCCATACTCAAAAAACATTCACTAATTATAAAGATGCAGAAAATCAGTTACGAAGTTGTAGGAACCCTTTTATGAGCAGATATATTTTTGAATCACGGTCGTTTCCATATACAATACATTAAATTTCGATAATCATCAAAGAAGATATGACAAGAAAACAATTACAAATTTGAAGAATGAAAGAATTAGTTCATACTAAAGAATGAAAAGAAAACAATTACAAATTTGAAGGCTTGTGAAGGCATAATTTAATGCTCAACTCCTTCCAGACTTATCTTCTCTTGCTGTAAGCTTCCCCTTGGCTTAAGGTTTGGCCAAGGATGATTTTCTACTGAATAGAGTGTGTATATATAGGGTTTTCCTAAGCCTAGCTCGAAATCTTGGAGTAGAGGGCAAGTAATAGGACTCTTTTCCAAATCCAATTCGTTTCCTAAAATATAGGAGAAGGGAAAAATGACTGTTGTTTTGTTTTGCGCGTAATTTCTTCGTGTTTACTCTTATTTTTGCCTACTTTGTATCGAAATGACATGGTCGAAAAGTTATACACTTTTGCTTCAGACCGTTCTTCCAAATACCCAGCCATTTTTTAGTTATGATCACTTTAGTGGACGTGTCTGCTGAAATTCAGATTACTTGGCAATTTTTCATTTTCTATTTTATCTGTACTTCCTTTTATCTCCAATTTTCATCCATATCATCTTTCCTTATCTCTTTATAATTGATTTGACATCTAATTAATTACCATATATCTTTAAAGCTTCACAATTAACAAACAATTAAACCCAATATGCTCTAAAAATAATAAATCATCAAAATCAAGACAAAAAATAGGAAAATAGCAATTTATGAATAAAAATCGATAATTAAATGCTTAATACACCTAAAATGATGTCTCCAACCTAGATTAATTCATCACAAATAGGGAGATATCAAGACCCCCAACTCAAAGTTGTATAGTCCAGATATAATATAAATAAAAATAAAGGTAGTCTAATAATAAACAGAGAATGAGAAGAAGGAGGAGAAGAAAAATAGAACACAATGAATGGTCCTAGAGCATATTATCTAAAAAAATCATGTATTAATGCTAAAGAAATAATGCACACGTACACTTAACATACACATAATCAACAATCCATAACTTCAAGTCTAGATTAACTTCCCAATGCCAGAAGGAGAGATCTTGAACTTAGTTCATGATAATGGTTATAGGGTGATCATGGGTCCTAATATAGTATCCAATGGTCTACTCACCTACTACCTAATTGATACATTGTTCCTCCACCAAGTAGCTAGAAATCCTAAGGTCTTTACGGTTATAACGCGGCTTAGGGACGGTATGGTATAATTGGATAATGAAAAGTGAGCTTTTGGCTCTCTCCTTACATTCCACCAACGAATCGCCCTAGAGCTTGAGTTCACTCGAAGATGTTCTCACTCAACCAAATTTTGATGCTTTTCATCCCCAAATAACCCAAGTAAAACCTTTTCATGATGATTACATAACAAATTCCACTTTGTCGGTCCGAACATATTAAATCTTTTCATATATAAAAAATATTTTGTAATGTAGCAATGACTCTCCTTTTGATGTTGAGATATCATGATATTTTTTTTGTCTTTTCTCATTATTAGTGTACATTACTTTATTTTCTTTATTGATTCTTTTCGAGTCGTGGGGACACGACTCATTTTTGAGTTTAGGGTGGGGTTCGTTGCCGCATCCTAATTTTATGTGTTATTTGTTTTACTGCTTTCAATAAAATTAATTGAGGGTTGATTTTGACTGTAGAGTATTTTAAATGTCCCCATTAAGCATACTTTTTATGAATTTATGATAGAAAATAGTAGACTTTAGGAGTTAATATAAATGCACATGCAACATTAGGTAATTGATAGGAAAAAATCAATGAACAATGCTAAAGAAGTAAATTTGTACTTAAGGAAATTGAGTGGTTTGTAGAACGTGAGATCTGAAAGAGTAGAAAACCCACTTAGTTATGAACTAGAGGCAAGCAATGCGACTAGGAAAATGATAAAGGCAGATCTTTGATAGCCATTTGAGACTTTTTAGCTTTCTATCCCTTAATTTAATATTATCCTTCTTAGCCCCATTTTTAGCCATTAAGCCTTTCTTTTTTCGCCACGCAATAAGCCCATATCCCCTTAGTGTATTAGGCATTTCCATATAACCCGAGCTTGAATCACGATCCTAAGACTTCCTGTCTTGAGCTTGAGTTTGGGGTGGTGGGTTTCATTTTTGGGAAATTACATTAGGAGGGAATTGTATGTGTTTATATTGATGCACAATTGTTGATGAAATTTTATGGGTAATCCTTTGTCGGGGTCTTTGAAAAAAAAGAGAAAAGAAAATAAATACATGAGAGACATGGCCATTCACATTAAAATGATGGTCAGAGATATCATATACAAAAAGAGAAAAATATACATATATATACATATATGTATGTGTGTGTGTATATATATATATATATGAAAAAATTAAAGTAACCGGCAAGGTGGAAGTTTATAAATCATCTTAGTGCTTATTGGGTTAACTTGGGGACGCTAAATTAGTGTGTAAAATGGGTTGCGTGAGAACATATTCGAGTGTAAACTAAAGCTCTTGGACAGTTTGTTGATGGTAAGTGAGGAGAGAGTCAAATCTCACTTCAAATTTACCAAATATACTTACCACACCGTCCCTGAGCCTATGCTAAAACCGTAAAGTCCTCGTGATTCCTAGTTAAATAGTGGATTTGTAATTCATCTAATAGGGAGTAAGCTAAGTGGGGAATTCAAAGCAAGTAAGGATTGATGACCACCCTATAGCCATCATATTCAGATAAGTATAAGTGTAACCTTCTAGCATTGTGTGAAGTTCATTTTGGATTGATATTATTTGTGTTTGATTTTGCACGATAGGTGTATTTGTATATTAATTCCTAGGTCATACTATATGAGATTTGTTTTAAGTTGTGCTTTGGGTATTATTCACTAGACTCTGCATCTTTGCGTTCACCTAAGGCCCTTGTTTTTATTTTACTTTGTCGGGACGACAAAGGTTTGAGTTTGGGGTCTTGATGTCTCCCGTTTTGTTCTAAATAAATTCCCCTAGGAGACATCATTTTAGGTAGATATTAGACTTATTTGATAGAATTTTATGCTTATTTCGTTATATTGCAGTTTCTCCCCTTGGAATTATGTTATTTCATTTTTAGATCTTTTGTACATTAATTTGTTTGCTTTTAGTGCAAAGTTCTTAGGTCCTATGGAGAATCAATACAAGGAGGAGAAGTAGGAATTAAAGTCTTAGATCAATCGGAGAGTTCAAAATCAAGAAAAGAATATTCGAAGAGTTGACTAATAGAGAGGAAAATCTGGAAAGCTGTTACTAAGTGATGTTTTCGAGCCACTTAGACACTGGTTTAGCCTTTGAGCCGTAAATAAGAAAGTTGAGCCTTTGAGTTAGGAAGATTTGGGGACTAGAATCAGGTTATTTGGAGTTGAGACGCAAATGTTACGACCGTTCTACTAACACTTGTACATCAATTACGGGATTTCTTAATTGGACTTGAGCTTTTCTCATTCAACTTATTACTCTTAAGTAAAAAAAGCCCAATCCGACTCCTCCACTATAAATAGGCCTTTAGACCTCATTTTTACATACGCTTCAATATATTAAAAGAGAGAGTTAGAGCAAAAAGGAAAAGGAAAAAGGTAGAGCTGGAGAAAGTCATTACTTCCAACAACAGCCAATTCTAACCCCTAAATTAGGTTCTTACTTTATTTCTGTAATTTACAATGAATGTTTTTAATTTATTTTCAGTTATTTCTAGTTTTAGCATGAGCTAATTTCATTTGTACTTGAGAATCGCATTATGGGTTGAGCCCTAATTTCTTTAATTAATGTTTTTTTGAATTTGAGATTTAATTATTTAATTTAGACTCGGTATTTTGTGTTGACTATTATTTTAATCTTAATTACTATTTTTGAAGTCATGAATCATAAATAGGTTACAGTAATTAGGCTATTCACTTTAGTGACGAAGTGATCATCTAGTCGGGGGTTTAATTACGGACCTAGGTAACAAACGCGTAGTATTCGCCAATGGCCCTGACAAGCTTGACTAACAACGCAGTCAATGAGGTAAGAGACTTAACCTTTCGAAAGTAGATATAATCGCCCTGACGGTGTTTATAGTACAGTAGGAGAGCTCCTAAGTCCATGCTGACGGGGTTACGAGAGATTAGAGTTTCGACTAACACAATAATACCAGTTTATCCCTTAAACTGAAGCATTAATTATAGAGATTTAGGTGAAACCCTCGTGAGACTCAAGTACCTCTCTCATTCTTGCGTCCAAACTTATTTACTTGCTTCATTTTATTTTAGTTAATTATTTAAGTACTTTATTTTATTGCAATCTTTAATCATTAGACAAAACCAAACAAAAAATCTTATCATTTACTTTTCTGTTTTACAATTACTTTTACTAGTTGATTAATACCAGTGTTATAACCATCTGTCCCTGGGAACGAAACCCGGTTTATCAGAGTATTATTTGGACAACTGTGCACTTGATAGGAAGTCATATTATTCGCGTTTTTAATTTGCAAGATTTAGAATATCTGGAAGACAAAGATGTAAGGTTTTTTTTTTAAAATAAAAGGTAGAATGTGAAAGAGATTAACATCAGAACCAGCACTCTTATCAGCGATCTCTTCGGCGATTCATTTGATATAGAGAAGAATGTAGAGAGTATAATATAAAATAAGAGAAAAGAATACAGAAACGAGAACGCAATCGTCCATGATAAGTCGGAAACTATTTGGTTTAACGATGGATCTTTCACCAAAGAATGGAATTCGGCGGAATTGCATTAATAGCGGTCAACCAAGAAGGAGAAATTTTGCATAAGGTCATAAAGAGATGAAGAGTCAAATCTATTTCTGAAGGTGAATTTTTTGTTATTCTTTATGAGATTAGTTGTTGGGTTCAATGAACATAGTAATTCTTTTTGTTCCATCGACCTTGAATTATTCAATTATCTATAAAATTGCGGAAGTTAACTAGAAACTTCAGCCAATTGTCGAATTTTTTTCTGGATGAAAGATTTCTAAAATTGAAATTTTGATAAGTTAAAAGGTTTTTTAGTAGAACTGTAGACATATTACCCAAAATATGTGAGGTAAAATATTCGATCTTTTGGGATGAAAATCTCATCATTTGTTAAATCTTTAAAAATTTTAATAAATTATGTAAAGAAGTGTAGGTTGATGTATTTTGTAAGGTTTGTTTCGAATTATTAATTACAAAAAAAAAAAAGATCACCGAGAATTGCAACGAATAAACCTCACGAGGTCACTTTGATCTTATGTGAAAGTGACTGTAATTTATTCTTTCTAATGTGGAAAGAAAAGTTTAAGAAACTTAAGTTGACAATTTGTGAATGCATGATAGTACTATAAAATTTGCTTATCGACAAAAAAGATAGAATTGGCCCATCTAATCAAGTTGAGTATTAAAATCGAATCTTTGACTGTGTTTTTCTCATTTACATGTGACTCGCTCTTGTCGCATATGTTTACTTTAGTAAGTTCATTTTTTTTTTTTCAAATGATATTAATTCTATAATTTTGTATTCCATTTTTTAATTTTCTAATTACAACTATTTCAACTCCTTAGATTTCATAATTTAAATAAAAATAATATTAAGACTATGAGATAATGTTTTCTATCAGACATATTTTTCGAAATAGCCAAAAAATCACACATAGTCGATACATATTTCCTTCTTGTTCTTCTTTTTTCTCTCTTCCACTTCACCATTTTTCTTATCGAATTTATGGTTAAATTACCAGATTCGAGTATGAGAATTTTCAAAAACGAGTTAAGTGACGATGTTGATGGGGCATTTACACTCTCACCTGATGAGAGTGACATATATGCAGCTTATGAAGAAGCAAAATAATTCACGAGAATGATTGTTTCAAACTCAATCAGTTTCACCTATCTTCGCACCATAGCCGTAAAACACTGGAGTGTGAAAGGAAAATTATCCATTAAGAAGAGAGGCCACATCATGTGTCTCCTAAAATTTGATAATCAAGAGAATTGTGATAAGGTATGGGAGAATAGGCCATACCATGTCGTTGGGTTTCACGTCCTTGTTCAACAATGAGTTGAGGTGATTTAAACCCTATAAATTCTTGAATTCACTTTTTTCTGAATAAGAATTGATGGGATTCTGGTGCTTTTTTAGAAGGAAAGCAATGTTAAGAAAAAAGCCGAGAAATTGGGTAAAGTGGAAGATTTAATTATAGTTGACCTAGAAAATTATCGTGATTATTCAACGGTTCGTGTCCGAGTTTCATGGACCATTAATAAGCCGCTCCAATCTAGCTTTCAATTCGTTCGAAAACATTGTGAACCTAAAAGGATCTCTTACAAGTTTGAGTACTCGTATGGTTTGGTTTCTCACGAGGAAACGGAATGTGAAAATTTGACTAAACTCTTGGTGCAACTTGGTAATTGGGTTCGAGCGCCTGAAGCTCTTTCCACATTGAAAGGTGGGGAAGTGGAGGTTTTGTGTTTAAAACGAGTACAAAAAATTGAAATGGGTACGAGACAAATCAGGGCTCCCAAGAAAAATATGAAAGGAAAAAGATAACATGTTTTTGGTAATAAAATTGCTGACAATGGTTTTGCTTAGAGAAATTTTACATCCTCTTTGGGTAAGGTTGAAGAAGATGTTATGACAAAGTCAAATTTTCTTTATTGCAAGAAAGTCAATATGACTCGTGATTTAAGGCCTATTGGACCGACAAAGGACTCTTTTATAAATAGGCCCAACCCGTCTCGTGATGGGCCGTCTATTATTAAAGGTTAGTTCCTTTTAACATTCCTCCTTCTCGGCTTAACATTCAATTACCTAATGTTCTTAAACATAACACTGTCTCTACCGCTCGATCTATCACAGATAACTCGAGTCCTCTTTTTTAGTTTGGTTTTCTTGAGATGTGAATGATTAGAATAAGACAAGTCCGCATTGATCTTTGTCTTGGTTCTAACATTTCGTCGGCATCGTTGGTAACTCATATCTCTAATTATGAAGATGCTTTGATGATTAAAGAAGATGGTGAAAAGGTCGAAGAATCTGTTAAAGCTATTGAGGAGTTTAAGGATTGGACAAGGATATGGGTCAATAATTATATGAAGAGGCAAAATTAGATGAAGAGGTTTGTGGGTTGTCCGACAACAACACCAACTGGATTTATGATCTATTTTTGGAACTGTCAATGGGTTGTTACGAACAAAGCTGGCTTTGCTTGACTCGATCAAGCACAATCGTAGTGAGGTACTATTCTTATCTGAAACTAAGCATCAGTTTTATTTTATTGAGAAGCTGAGCATTAAGATTGGTATACAAACTAATGCCTATATAGACACGATAGGCAAGTCGGGGGGACTGGCTGTTCTAGCTAAGAATGATTGTAAGATTGAGCAAAATTATTGTTCCCTTAATATATATTCACTACTATATTGATATATTCGGGTTTGGGGAGGTTTTTATTTCCTTTGTGTATGGCCCTCCCCCCAGGCTGCTAAAATTAACTTCATTTTTTATCTGAGATCTAAGAACCCCTAAAACCTCGTGGTGTATTATAGGTGACTTTAACCTAATTAGGAACTATTCTGAGAAATTGAGGGGAGCTAGACTTAATAAAAATAATATGAAATTTTTTAATGAATTGTTAACCAAATTGAACTCTTTGGAATTCCCCGGAAAGGTGGCGGATTTACCTGGAGTAACAAGAGCGAGGGGTAATCTGGTTAAGGAATTACTTGATAGAGAATTAGTTAATGAGAATTGGTTATCACTTTCTTTTGACTGAGAAATTGAGGGGAGCTAGACTTAATAAAAATAATATGAAATTTTTTAATGAATTGTTAACCAAATTGAACTCTTTGGAATTCCCCGGAAAGGTGGCGGATTTACCTGGAGTAACAAGAGCGAGGGGTAATCTGGTTAAGGAATTACTTGATAGAGAATTAGTTAATGAGAATTGGTTATCACTTTCTTTTGACAGTTGGGTAGCTTCTCAGCCTTTTATTGAATCTAACCATACTCTCATTTTGCTTCACTAGAACAATATTCATAATAAAGCTAATGAGAGGTTCATACTAGATAAAAATTGGATTATAATAGAATCTTATAATGACCTGATTGTGAAAAGTTGGGAGAATTATAAAGAATTTGTTGGCAAGGCATTGCTAGGTTTCATAAGAAAATTAAAGGATTCTCTTTTTGTCTTACTAGATGGCTCAAGAGAGTTACTTTGAACTAAATATCTTTGATTAAAAATACTCTTATTGAATTGGAGAATTTGGATAATGTTCCTTATTTTGAACAGAATATAGAGAAATTCATTAACTAGGTCCATGGAGGAACACTGCATAAAAGAAGAGAGATATTGGTCCATGCGATCAAGAAACTAATGGTTTAAAATGGAGACGAAGAACTCAAAAAAATTTCAAGCCACTACCAAGGCTAATAGATCTAGGAACAAGATTTCTAGGATAAAAAAGGTCGATGATAACTGGACATGAATTAAAGAAGAAATCTTAAAAGAAATTTTGGATTATTTCTCTATGGTCTTTCAGACTCTGGGCCTAGAGACTTAACGTTTACTCTTAATTGTATTGAAAGAGTAGTGGATGATGAGATGAATGCTATTTTAACTAAACCAATCACCATGGAAGAGTCAAAGTTTGCAGTTTGGATTTAAATACTGACAAGGCTCTAGGCCCAAATGGTGCCCAAATGGTGTATCAGGTTTATTTTATGTTAAATTTTGGGAATTGATCAAATTTGATGTTCTTGGAGTTGTTAAAGATTTATTTTACAGTAATAGTGATTATCATCTACTAATGGAATATTCATTGCTCTCATACCTAAATGTTTAAATCCTGAGAACATTGGGTCGTACAGACATATCTGTTACACTAATTCTCTACATAAAATCATTTCAAAAAATCTTGTTCTAAGGATACAACCATTAATGAGTATTTGGGTAGATGATACTTAGAATGCATTCATACATGGTAGATCAATTTCTGCTAATATTGTGATTGCTCATGAGCTTTGCCACTTTTTGAAAAATTAAAAGTCTTATAAGGCACACTCTTTAGCAATTAAAGCTAATATATCTAAAGCATATAAGAATGTTTAATGGGTTTTCTATTTGAATTAGTGCCACAACAAGGTTTAAGTGAACAGTGGATTGGTTGGATTTCTAATGTTACAACTGTTTTATTAGGTTCAAATCAATGGTAAGCTACACAAGGTCAGTAAACTTACTAAAGGGCTGAGACGGGGGATCCCCTCTCCCCCTTCTTGTTTTATTTAGTTACACAATCCTTATCAACCCTTCTTAAAGAAGCGAGGATAAAAAATTATTAAAAAGAGTTAAACTGCAAGGGGCCGCCCTAGTCTAACTCATTTAATATTTCCAGATAATAGTTTTTTTTCTTGGAGGCTAGCATGGAGAATGTTTCTCATTTCCAATATATTTTGAATAAATATAGTTAATTTTCTGGGCAAATTTAATGTAAATAAAAGTTGAATCTTATTTAGTCATAATACTACATTGGAGCTGAAAATGATATTTTAAAATTACTTAGAATGAATATGATTGTTGACCTTGTTAAATAACTTGGTGTGCCCACCTCTTGGGGTAGATTAAAATTGAAGAGTCTTGAGTAATTAGTGGAATCTATATTTGGGAGAATAGAATCCTGGGACAACAAACTCCTCTTCTCTAGCGGGAAGGAGATACTAAACAAATCAATAATTAATTCTATCCTAAATCATTTGATATCAGTATTTCTAATACCTAAATAAGTTACTAATCATATTTCTTCTCTGGTCTCAGATTTCTTTTGGGGCAAGTTGGACTACTTGAATTAATCACAAGTCAGATGGATTCAAGGGGTTTCAAGCTAGTAATCTTGCACTCTTGGCCTCTAATGCTTGGAAACTTGTCTCAAACCGGACTCTATTGTTTTTAGAACATTGAAAGGAAAATATTTCCCAAATTGTGTCTTTTTGGATGCCAAAGTGGGAAATGATAGTTCATGGGGATGGAAGAGACTTATAACATGAAAGTACATCTTTATAAAAGACCTTCATTGAAATATAGGGAGAGGGGACAAAGTTAGTACTCCCCACGTTCAATTTTTATTTGACCACCTTTTTGGTGCACAAGAATTAAAAAGTGCATTTAATACTCTTCCTCTTTACAAAAATGCCCTTAATTAATATACATGACATCATTTATAACAATACTTTTTCTACTATGTAATTAAGGGTAATATTGGAAAAAGTAGGAAAAAAGTATCTTGGTATTGAAAAAGAGACAAATAATATTGGACACCCTCATTTAAAAAGGTGGACAAGTAAAAATGGATAGAGGGAGTATATGAACAACAACTGGATTATAGTCATTAAATCTCTAACTAAACCTGTTAGGGTTAAATTACTATGGTTAGTAAATTGTTTAATATTCAAGGTACAGGGTGGACCACTCTATCTAATTCAAAACTGGTTGCAACCATTTTGGGAATACATATATCCCTGGATAACTAGATTTATGATGTGTTTTGTGATGGATTAATCCATTCACGAGACATTGTTATGGGAGTTTATTGGGTCTAAGTGAGGGATTTTTCCCTAGTATTTGCTATATTGTACTCTTGCTTCTAGTTTTGGACATAATACTATTTATAGAGATTTGGGCCTTAATTGTGTGTTAAATGTGCAGGTTTTAGTTGCATGGTTGATACAAGGTTCCAATATGAGAAGGAGAAGTCAAAAAGTCAGGATAAACCCAAAGACAAGGCAGAATTTGAGCTTAGAGTCACTTTGGGAAGTTGGAGCGTTTGGTAGAGAAATATCTGCGCCTTAGTGTTTCAGCCACTACGAAATTTGATGAGATATATGGACCTAATTCCTTTTGATTTAGAGAGAGATTGAATAGATATTTGTGTGGGAAGTGACGAAATTCAATTTGTAGTTAAGATGAAAAAGTTATGCCATTTGCATCCACCATAAATCGAACTAGATTTATGCTAAGTAAAATGGGTTTGCCCCTTCTAAACCTAATTAAGCAAGCTAAAAGAGGGCCCAAACTTTTTTACTTGATATATAAGTTATTTCTCAACCCCCATTTCATGATCTTATCAACACACAACGTAATTTAGCAAGGGGAGCAAAAGGAGCAAGAACGGAAGAGCTAGAGAGGAGAAAAGAAGGGTTTGTCCATAAACCCAACAATTTTTCCCCAACTGATCATCATTTTGTCTCTTCTGGAAGAGTAACCTATATTCATTTTTTTTTCTTTTGAACATGATTCTATCATTATTTTTAATTAATTTTTTTCTTATTTTAATATGAACTAAACCCTCATTTCTTGAGGATGCTTATGTAAGAGTTTATGCTTAGCTTTTTAATGGGTTTATTGTATTTCAGATAAAGTATTTAATTAAGTTTGGATAAGTTATTTATATAATTGTCTTATGTGTTTGATTAAATATTATGTATGCTTCGTCCAAGTCGTAGGTAGCTGTTGTAATTAATAGTCCACCCGAAAAGGGTAGTTTAATTACATACATATCATATAAACACCTAATGTGAGGTATTGAACTGGGATGTCTTGCTTGTTAGGTAGTCAACAGGGTTGGAACTTCATTCACCTGAAATCCTTAGGCATGTACAGTTGTCTTCTAACTCTACCCGGACGGGAGTTAGAAGGACACTTGACTCCCGACTAATGTGAAATTCACCAACTCACCCTCATAAATAGAACTATTAACTAGTGGTATAGATAATTATTAGCAATTCCTCAAGCAGCCTTCTCATCTTAGTCCATATTTTAATCATTTACTTGTTTATTTTCATTATCAGTTTAACCTTTAATCTTATTGCTTTCTTAGTTGTTAATCTTTGAAAATAAAATAAACAATTTGTTATCTAAGTATTTATTAATTGTTAACTCCATTGCAAGCTTTACACATTTACACTCTATTAAGCATAATTATTCTCACTGATAATCCATGTAGAGAACGATAGAGCCCTACTTATCAAATAAACTTGTCACTGGTCCGCATGTTGCAGAGAGTCACCCTTTCCAGTGTTGATTTATAACATCACAGGTGGAGGGCGAACAATATTCATGTGTGGAATAAGTATATCTTAGGAAGTGTCTCAGTCAAGGAGGCATATTCCCAAATTAGGAGGGCACACCAAGATCTGGATGATAATATACTAGAGAATAAAGGGGAGACTTCTTTCTCTACCCCTAAAACGGTTTGGGGTTTTATTTGGAAAGTCGAGGTTGCACCAAAGGTAAGAAATTTTTTATTGAGGGACTTTAAGAATGGCCTTCGAACCAATAAGAATATATTCAAGAGAAAGACTTAAGTTTTTAATTGTGATATTTGTAAGTCAAATGTTAATCCAACTGAACCCACTATTTCTCAATGTGACTGTGCTAGAGCTGTTTGGTTAGCCTCACTACTCAATTTTTTTATCTCTAAGTGGTCCAACTAGATGTATGATCACATGGATTGAGTTTATCATGGATTACATCAAAATTAGGACCCAAGAGAATTCATTTAGTACTGAACTAGATGCAAATTTGGCTTGGCACATATGGAAGGAAAGATACCTTTATATTTAAAGGAATAAGCCTGACCCAATCATGACAATGTAAAATGTTGTAAAGGCCAATGATGAATATATAAGTTCCAATAGCAAGTCTTCTGAGGTCTCGAACAATAATATTAGTCTTTGTTAGCTGAGTCGGTAATGATAATGATCAACGCTCTAAGCAACTCATTAATATACTTAACTGGAACTGGGTGGGATCCACCCTCCTTGGGTAACAATAAAATAAACACTGATGCTGCTTTTGATGCATCAAACTCTAATTCATTTGTTATGTTATTGATAGGGAGCATAATAGAAAGCTTTTGGATGGATTGGTGAAATGCGTGCGAGCCTCATCACCTATGGAGATCTATATTTATCAAAATTTGAGGAACAGAAGCTAGAAGAGTCTATCAAGCTTGTAGAATAGCGGTGCGATATCCATATGGAGCAGTAACTATGAAGAATGATTACTCCTCAGTTTTAAATCTTTATTATATAATAAGTTTAAACCTTTTAATTGTATTAAATTCTTTATTATAGACATTAAAGAGTGTAGCATCACTCACAACATTGATTATTCCTTAGTTTCTAGGAGTAAGAACTTGACAACTGATTGGGCAGCTAAACAAAGGCTTACAGGCAAATTGTTTGGCTTTGGATGGATCCGTTCATCCCAATTGGCTAAACCTCTATGTATTGATCACAATGCAATAGACGTAGATGTGATATTTTGTAACCTCTTTTCTATTAATGGATTGTTTTTTGACTAAAAAAAAGAATTTATAATCACGAATAAGTTTGATTTCTTCTAATGGTTTAGATATGTACAAAGTTAAGAAAAATTTATATAAAACCACCAAGCATTACGAAAATTGATATATTATAGTTAAAATATAAATAAAGGTATAATGGGTAGTGGTAAAATAGGTGTAGAGTGTTAAATATTCTAATTAACCTTTAGTAAAAAGAATAGATTAGGGAGGTATGGTTGAGTTTTAAAGTGGGGGTTTCAAGAACCGTTAGATAAAAGTCTCTTAAATTAATTATACTTTTTCATTAAAAATCATTTAATTTGAATCATATTGAAATTCAATCTTTTTTATTGTGAAGTATATTAATCAATTTGTAAAGAAAATATCAATTTGCATAATGCTCGGTGGTTTAATGTAAATACTCAATGTTTTAATGTAATACTTAGTGATATTATATAAATAAATAGAGATATTGCATATCAATTAGTGATTTTGTGTAATACTCAGTGACTTTTGTGGTAATACTTAGTAATTTGATGGTAATACTATGTGATACAGTGTAATACTCACTAATTCTGTGTTAATACTCAGTGATTTTTGGTTAATACTCAGCGATTTCAAATAATATCATTAATTTCAAATAATACTCTATGAATTTCAAATAATACTCAGTGATTTTATGCTAATATTAGTATTGATACTCAGCGATTTTAAATAATTCTCAGCGATTTCAAACAATACTCAATGATTTCAAATAAGACTCCATGATTTTCAAATAATACTACGTTATTCTATGTAAATACTTAGTCTAATTACAGATTAATCATTGTAAAATACTAAGTACACCCTAAGTGGCAGCGCTGGTGGTGGCATTGGAGATAAACAATACTAATACTTAATGACTCGATACTCAGTGACTCGGTGTTCCATGCTTTTTCCAACTTATTTTTGCCTTTATTTAATTTTGTTTTTGCATGGTATTTTAGTATATTTATTTTATTTGATGTGGTCTTTTTGAAGAAGAACATCCCTATATTGTTCTTATGTGGCTCTTTCTTCCCCTTCTTTAATACCACCTATATTCAGAATATACTGGACATTTTTTGAGTTTTTATTTCTATTTATAATACAATACAAAATCATTCAAATAAACATCAATCGTAATGTATCCCATACCCAAACTCTTTAACTTTTTATTGCAATCCTCATACGACATAGGAAAAGTATGACCTTAAGGAAAAACACGACACAATAGTTGAAGGAATTCGATGAAATAAGTATTTGTCCATTTATTCACTTGATGTGCATTAACTTAGAGTTGAAATGTAAGGAACCTATTGACGTGGAACCGGGGTACAACTCACTTTATATTTCCTCAAACAAAGATTCAAAACAACCACGACTTCTTCTTAGAACTTCTCGTCACCAATCTCATTGTCACTAGAATGACACCGTACATCATTAGTAGGTCTCAAATATTCAAACACATTCATTATTTCTTCATCTACAATTAGGGTAGGGTTATTTTTTCACAGGCATTTTTTCTTTTTCCCCGAATTTTGTCCAAATATCATACGTTCACAAAACATATACCTTAAAATATATGCTTTAACCTCGCCTATACAATAATTTTAATTATTCAAACAACACTTACGCGGACAAAATATGTGAATTATACTATCCATTTAATTTTCTTCAATTTTAATAATTTTTATCACACCAAATCAATATTCCCCAAATAACCAAATCATTTGATTGAATCTAACTTTTCTCGATTACTGGATCCAACGCCAATATTAAGTCATTCATGCAATAAAAAACAAATTCGTATAATCAATATATATTTGAAATGAATGATTTTATTATAATGAGAACTTAAAAACATATATTGCGATCATTACATATACCACAAAAATACACATTATGTTTATATAGTTGAAGCATAGTGAAACCGAATTCAAAAATACCAAATTTCAGCAAATTTAATTGTTATTTTGATATTGAAGTGGACCCCACACGTGTAGGTGGAGGTTAATAGACTCTGGTAATGACGTGGTAGAGAATGGTAGCGGTTGGGAGTGGTCTCGTGGCTCGTTAAGGTCTAGAGTTTGAGATTTTGGAGTAAATATTTGTGGGTGGGTATTAAATGAAATTTCTGCACAATCCACTGCATTTATTTTGCGCGCGTCATTAGAAACGATATTATGACATTTCTAATTATCCCAATTTTTAATATTAATTACAAGAGCGACGACTAATTTTGTCACTAATGATTGTTATCTTTAGCGATGATGTCTCCTCATTTGTCATAAATAAATTTTAGTTAGAGACATCATTTTTAGTGTTTTAGAAGTCTAAATACTCGATTTTCTCATGATATAGTGCACTTTCATATTTCTAGTCTTGATTTAATGAATTACTATTTTTAGAGCATATTGGGTTTAATTATTTATTTAGTGTGAAGCTTTAAAGATATATATGGAGATTAATTAGATGCCAAGTCAATTCTAAGAGATAAAGGAAAGAAGATATACATGGAAATTGGAGAAAAAAAAGGAAAAGCTAGGATATGGAAAGATAAAGCTGCCAAATAAATCTAAATTCCAGCACCCACGACCACAAATGAGCTTATATCTCAATATCGAGAAGAATTTGGAAGAATGGTCAAGAGCAAAGTTAAAGAGCTTTCTGAGACGATTGTTTTCGACTATTGGAACACATCAAACGGATAAGAATTGAAGCTGTTATGACCAAAACAAAAACGGAGCTGATTGTTACCTTTTCTATATTTTAGGGTTACAAATTTGAGTTGGTCTAGGGGTCCATTACTTGTCTTCTACTCCAAAAAAAGGAATTAGGACTTCTAAACACCTATAAATACACCCTTACATCACTTGTAAATCATACTTGTCTCCCATTAATTAGTCCTTAGGGTTTATATCATTACAGTTATTGTACAGAGCAAGATGAAGTCTTTTATTCAATCTTTTAGTTTATTTCCTTCAGGTATGAACTAATTTTCCCATAGCTTGGGTTTTGCATTATGTATAATCTATGAATTCTATTTTCTTTCTATCTAAGTTTCTTTGGGAATTATATGTTTTAATTTGATATTAGCTGCTTACCCATATATTTGTTTATGTGTTTTGAATTATTGCCTATCCTTAACTTGATCACTTTAGGATTTCTTAATAGTAGTTAGATGGTCACCCGGAAGCGGTGTCTAATTATTGAAACACCACATAATGTCTAGTGTCCGATATTGGTCCTGACAACACCGATTCTAACTAGATAGTCATTAGGGTATATTTTAATCACTTTCACCATATAGGAATTGAATTGCTTAGAGCCTTGGCGGCGCTTGATAACCCTAAGTTTAGGCTGTCTCGTGGTTGTGCCGTAGCCCCCCTAGTCGTTCTCAAGGTCTAGGGTATGGAAATTTAGAATCCTGACTAAGTATCTAAGAGCTAATTATCTCCCTTACTAACTAGAATTTGATAGAAAGAATTAGAAGGATTAGTGCTTACTAGAAAAACCTAAGTTATATCTCTCATCTCATATTTCTTCGTATTTATTTATTTGTCTTTTATTTTAATTAGTTTAATTAATTATCTTCCAATTTATTCATCTTTAGTTTCTGTCTTTTAATTAATTACTTGTTACTTTTGATAATTTCTCATTCGTGTAACACACTAAGTCCCTGAGAACGAATCTTCTTATCATTAAAACTCACATACGTCCTGTAATACTTGCAATATCGTGCTAGTCTAGGGTGATTTGTGCATCGTTTATCTATCTTTTATTCTATTATTTTATCACACCCTAGGCAACACCAAGATTTTGGCGCCGCTGCCGGGGACTTGTGTATTGTTAGCGTGTGGGTTATCTATTTCGAGTAGTAGTTTTTTAATTGATTTTTATTTTTCAGTTTTTATTTTATTTTTCCAGATTTATGCTTGTGGTTTGCTTTAGTCTTTTCAGGTTTCAACAGTGTTTAATCTTTGGCCTCCTCTACCGGAGCCCGAGAGGAGCTTCACAGGTTATAACAGACGTATCTGAGAAAAAAGAGCCTTGAGAAGAGCTATGGCGGAAATACAAGATCCAGTAGATCCGAGAGTACTTGGTCTGTTAGGACATATACCACCACCGGTATGAGGTAACGGAAATAATGATAATCAGAACATAGTTGAACAAGACCTCCCATGCTTGGGAGTACCGTTTCATGTTCAACCATTAGGTTATCGTCCTCCAGAGATCCAGAATATTAAATTTAGGCCCGATCTGGGCATGCTCAGTCAATTTCAGAGTTTTGGACTCTATAGTGGTACAATAATTCAAGATCCGGAAAAAGCGGTTTAGAAGTTCATGCAGATTTGTGATGCCTATGTTACTCCAGGCATTATACGCGAGCAACTGTATTATCATATGTTTTCGTTCTTTTTGACCGATAAAGCTGGTGAGTGGCTAGATAGGCAACCACCAGGAACTATTAACACATGGGCAGAACTTCAAGCCGCATTCTTTAACCGTTTTTATCCAAAGAGTATGAGACTCAAAGACCAAAGAGAGCTTGCGAAGTTTTGTCAAGAGAATGGAGAAGAAGTAGGAGAAGCATGGACAAGGTTTCAACAGAAGTTAGCTAGATGTCCACTCCATGGTTACACCCCATCTCTACATTTAGCTATATTTTATCAAGGTATCAATAGAGAAAGTAGATTGAAGGTAGATAATCTTGGAAAGGGAAATTTCGTTTCCATGGATCCTGCAGAAGCCGCCGAAGGTTTAGAAAATATTATCGAAACAGAAAGGAGTTCGCCATCTTCGCGAGCTCCTATTACAAATGCCAGAGGTACACTTCGATTAGATGCAAAAACTGCAAACTCAACTCAATTGTCCGCATTAGAAAATCAAATCAAAGAACTTAAGCTTGAGATGCAGAGAAATTTAGCCGCAACAAATATGGTGTAAGAAGCACAAGGTTGTCAACAATGTGGGGTTACAAATCATACATCGAAAGAGTGTGAAGAAAACTCAGCATTTGTTTATTTCATATCCAACTGTGGAAATTATCAATTTGGTAACAGAAATCATCCGGGTATGCAATATTCAAATCCACATGGGGCCGCTAATCCTGGTCATTATTAACCTCATCCCCGGAATAACTCTTTCCAACCAAGAGGTCAATATCAAAGTCAGAATTATAATCGACCTGCTCCTCCACAACAACCTGTTAATGATGCATATACCAAGACGTTAGCTCAAAAAGCTTTACCATAGTATCCTCCAGAAGGAGCTGTGGATGATCAACAATTGAAGAAATTTATGGATCTTATGACCACTAATATGAATTCATAGAGTGAGAAGTTACGAGAACAAGAAGCTTCAATTCAAATTTTATGTACGCAAGTAGAACAAATGTATAAAGTTCTAACAAATATTATGGAACAAAAAGAATTGAAGGCTATCGAAGGAGGTGATGGCAATATTGGGTTCGAACCTTGTAAGGATATTTGCCTTGAAATTGAAGAGAATAAGGAAGTACCGCATGCTGCCGAAAAATGTCGTGGAGGTTCCGAGTACCGAAGAAGAACCAACCAAGTCTAGCCCCGTGGACTCTAACTGTTCTGAGGATGATGTGGAGGAAGATTCAGAAAAATCCGACTTTATACAGCTTCTGAAAGATATGCAAGAAGAGATTAGATCGGTTATGGAGTTACAAGCTGAGCGAGCTAAAGAGAAGGAGGAAGAAGAAGCCTCAAAAGAACCAAGAGTTGAAGTTGCACCTGCTGTGCAAGAAAAGAAAGAAGAAGAAAAGGTGGAATCGCCACCAGTTGTTCAAACAGTGTCATCAACCATTCCTGATACAAATATGAAGGGTGACATTGAACACAAGACATTTGTAGAGGCGTACACTCCTGAGAATATCAACGCCCAAATGCTTGAGATTGCAAAGAAAGGGCTTACACCACAACAAGTTTTTACACATGTTATTCCAGAAAAAGAAACGAGTGTAGAAGCCAAGAGAGAGACTGTTAGAATCTCAAGAAGAGAAGAGTTACCATTAAAGCTCAAAGATCCTGGAAGCTTTAATCTTCCTATACAAATAAATGGTATGATCAAGACGAAAGTCATGTACGATGTGGGTTCAGGTGTGAATCTTATGCCAAAGTCCGTGTTCGGGAGACTTGGACTTCAGAAATCAGAGAAAGCTCCAGTGAAGTTGCAGTTTGCTGATAACTCAGTTACCAAGACATGGGGAACAGTGGAGGACGTTCATGTCCGATCAGGTAATATCACCATCCCTACTGACTTTGTTATACTTGATTTTGATGTAGATTAGCAGGTTCCAATCATACTTGGAAGGCCTTTCATGGCCACAAGTAAGAGCATAATCAACTTCCAAGAAGGGATGATTACCTTTCATGCTAAGAACGTATCCGAGACATTCTATGTATTGGGTAAGAAACCAAGGAAGGTAGATCCCACCGTTCTTATCATCCACATCGTTTCCCATCACAAAGTCCCTTAAGAGAAGATCCATGAAAATCATATGGATACTGAGCCAAACATTGAGTTTGGGGTTGGCCATGAAGTTCTATGGAAGGCCCTCAAACCAGAAAATAGGCCACGAAGTTACAAAGACTCGTGGATGGGACCATTCATCATCACTAAAGTTGTTTCAGCTAAGGTGATAGAAATCAGACCCAAGAAGGGTATAAAGCGGAGATTAGTTGACGTTCATAGCCTTGCTCGTTGTTGGGGAGGCTATATTCGCAAATCTTGATAGAGGTAACGCGTCTAACTTTAAAAGACGTTAAATAAAAGTGTTGTACGGGAGACAACCCGCAATTTTTTATGTTTTTATGTTTTTACTTTGTGTTTAGTTTAGTTATCTTTAGTTGATATTGCATGTTTGGGAAATGTATTAGTGTTTTTGATGTTCATGTGTTAAAGAAATCGAGTCTGGGAGAAAAACGAATTTTTTGGGCATATTCAGATTTAACCACCGGTATGCCGGTCACACGACCGGTAAGCCGACGAGTCAAAACGCGAGCCCTCGTGTGCGTGTCTCGTGTTCATTGCCGAGATTCGAATTTTCGAAAGCAAGCAGCACCGGGTACCCGGTCATACCACCGGTAAGCCGGTTAAGACAAAACCCGAGCCCTCGTGTATACGATTCGTATTTTTTGCCGAGGATGACTTTTCGAAAGAGCAGCTCACCGGGTACCCGGTCATACCACCGGTAAGCCGGTCAGCGCCGCTGGAGAGAGAAAAAAAGTGCGTTTGTTGGTTATAAAGAAGAGGAAGGTTAGTCTAGTACGAATTTTAGAATCGTTAAGCCTCTCTTTCTACTCCAAACCTCTCCTAACTCCATTAAAGCTTTATCAAACCTTCACCAAACATCAAAACACTACCCAATCACCATAAAAACACATCAAATCTTCTCTCCACATCATTACAAAGAAGATTCAACCACCCAAATCTTACCAAAACACATTGAATTGAAGAATCAAAATCTTAAATTTTCAAAATTCATCCTACAATTTCTTAGATCCATACCGATTCATCAAGAATTCATCTTACCCACATAGATATTCATCATCAAAACACCTTTCCTAACCCAAATAAAGATTGTTCAACCAATAATCAAGAGTTTCAAATTTTCAAGAGTGGTTAAAGCTTTGAGTTGGAGGTTAATTGAGATGACTAAAAGAACAGAAACATTAGCTACTAAGAGGGAGATGAAGAAAAGTAAGGTATTGGGTCCTATTGAGAAGAAATCAAGTGAGAAAAGTTCTAGTTCCAATACAAAGGGTAAAATAGATTATGTAAAGAGAGGTGAGCTAGCTTCGTTTAATTCTATGGGAAAAAAGGTTCCACTTTTTAACAAGAAGACAACACAATCTCTCCCATTCAAAGGTCCTAAACCTGAAGACAAAGAGAAAGCTTCAAAGGCCATGATAGCATCTGCATAGAAACAATTAAAGGGACTACACTTTGCTTATGAGAAAGTATTTGATGAAGAAATTGGTAAAGGAGAGTATATGAGATTCATGGAGCTTGGTGAAAGATTGGGTTGGTCTACATTCATGGTAAGACATTCTGATTTATGTCATGAGTTAGTTTCAGATTTCTATTTAGGCCTCTTTAGCTGAGATAGTGAAGGTTGTGTTCCAGTTAGAGGAAAGTTAGTTCCTTTCACAGTTGAAAATATTAGAAACCACTTCCAGTTTAATAAATTGATTGGACCATGCAAATATAGAGAAGCGGTGGATAGACAAAGAATCTTTAATTGGAATTTACTTTTCGTGTATGTTTTAGACAAGGAGAAAGTGCAATCACATAAGGGACAATTGAATGCACCTTGGCCTTACAAATATCTTCAGCCGGATGCTAAAGTTTGGCACAATTTCCTTTTCCTTAACGTAGCTGGAAACACACGAATTTGGGACATAAGTAAAGAGAACGCTCTATTTTTGAATTGTATTTTGAGAGGAGAAGAAGTAGATGTGGCACAGTTGATCTTTGAGGAGGTGATGCGATTTCCGGTCTCTCCTAAAACAGTGTATAATGTAAAATATCCTACTATGATCACGTGTCTTGTGCGAAAAGCGAATGTGATTTTGGGTGAAGAAGAGAAACTTGAGTTTACAAAAAGTAATATTGATAATGCTTGGATCATGAAAGTCGTGAGAGGAGCGGGTTCTACGCAACTCTAAAAAGAAGAAGAGGAGAAAAGTTGGCAAGAGAAGATGGAGGAGCGATTAAATAAATTCGAAGCGGCTCAAACTTCCTTAGCCAATGATGTGGCACAAATCAAAGCAATCAAGTGCACATCATGACACACCTTCAGCAATTAAAGAAAAATCCAGCAAATCCTATCTTGGATGTCGATAATGCGAGGCAATAGCCTCGAGAGTATGTTCTCTTTCTTCCTTACCATTTCTGTAAATATGTTATCTGCTAATTTTAATTTCTTTTTCGAGTCGTGGGGACACAACTCATTTTTGAGTTGGGGGTGTGGGGATTCATTGTCTCTCATCTCCATTTTTCTGTTTTTAGGTAGAAATTAAAATTTTTGATACATGGGAATCAAATGTAGAGTGTGTTTAATAGCTTGAAAGCATAAGCTCGGTGAGTTAATGATAGTAAGTAGTATGTTTATGAGCTATTTTATTTTATATGCTTTGAAGTATTTGCAGGAAAACACACATTGATAGTAAAGAAAAGATTAGTAAGCAATGCGACAGAAAGTATGTTCGATCTAGGGAGCCTTGAGTGGTTTGTAGGCCGTGAGATCCAAGCTAGTTGACAAACCCATTTGATGAACGTGCTAAAGGTAAGAGAATAAAGAAATTGCATGGTGTAGAAAATGATTAAGGCAGTTCTTTCATATTGAAGCCACTTGAAGCCTTTTAACTTTCTCATCCTGTTATTTGATTTAATATTTCATATCCTTCTCAGCCCCTTCTAGCCTTTCTAAAGCCTTTTTATTTAACAACGTTATAAGCCATATCCCTTTAGATTATAGGACTTTTCCATATGACCCGCACTCGAATCGCGATGCATAGACAGTTGTTTTAGAGCTTAAGTTTGGGGTGGTGGGTCCACCATTATGGGAATTGTTATTGGGTTGGGATTTTTGAGCTTATTAATTGTGCTCTGTTACTATATTGATGATGATTCACAGGATTATATTGCAACCCTTTGCCGGGGTAATAGTGAATGAAAAAAGCTAAAAAGCATGAAAATAAAAAGAAAAAAAATCTATGAGAAAAATAGCGTGATATCTCGAACATCAAAAAGAGAGGCATACCTATACAAAAGAAAAAAAATTGATTTGAAAAGAATATATATTCTGACCGGCAAAGAGGAATTTTTATGTGAACAACTTTATGCTTTAATTAGGTTATTGGGGATGCTACTTTGTACATCAAGAAAAATCATTGGGTTGAGTGAGAAACATTTTATGAGAGTAACTCAAGCTCTAGGGCGATTCGTTGATGGCTAGTGAGGAGAGAGCCAAAAGCTAACTCTAAATTATCCAAATATACTATCATACCGTCCCTAAGCCTACATTACAACCTTAAAGACCTTTTGATTCTTTGCTATGTAATCTAGAAGTGATTGAGCCAATAGAGAGTAGTTAAATGGATCTTTGGATACTTGTGAAGTTCGATGAACAATCTATAGCTTCCTTGGTGAACTGAGTAAAGTTCCTCTCCTTCTTACACTGCGAAGCTAATATAATCTTGAATTCAAACCGTGTTGATTGTTAATATGAGAAGTGTACAGGTATGTAGTTTGTGAGTATTATTACATGAAATTTGCTGAGTAGTTGATTCATCTCTATTCTATATATTCTACTATCTCCTTTCCCATTGTGCTTAAATAACCTAGTGTGTATTTAGAGACTTCCCTTTGTTTTTATCTTTATTATATCGGGACAATACAACTTTGAGTTGGAGGTCTTGATGTCTCCTCATTTGTCATGAATTAATATTAGTTAGAGACATCATTTTTAGTGCTTTAGAAGTCTAAATACTCGATTTTCTCATGATATAGTGCACTTTCCTATTTCTAGTCTTGATTTAATGAATTATTATTTTTAGAGCATATTGGGTTTCATTATTTATTTAGTGTGAAGCTTTAAAGATATATATGGAGATTAATTAGATTCCAAGTCAATTCTAAGAGATAAAGGAAAGAAGATATACATGAAAATTTGAGAAAAGAAAGGAAAAGTTAGGATATGGAAAGATAAAGCTGCCAAATAAATCTGAATTCCAGCACCCACGACCACAAATGAGCTTATATCTCAACATCGGTGAGGAATTTGGAAGAATGTTCAAGAGAAAAGTTAAAGAGCTTTCCGATACGATCGTTTTAGACTATTAGAACGCATCAAACGGATAAGAATTAAAGCTGTTATGACCAAAACAAAAACGGGGCTGATTGTTACCTTTTCTATATTATAGGGTTACGAATTTGAGTTGGGCTAGGAGTCCATTACTTGTCTTCTACTCCAAGAAAACAAATTAGGTCTTCTAAACACCTATAAATACACCCTTATATCACTTGTAAATCATCCTTGCCTCCCATTAATTAGTCCTTATGGTTTATATCATTAGAGTTATTGTAGATAGCAAGATGAAGTCTTTTATTCAATCTTTTAGTTTATTTCCTTCAGATATGAACTAATTTTCTCATAGCTTGGGTTTTGCATTATGTATAATATATGAATTCTATTTTCTTTCTATCTAAGTTTCTTTGGGTAGTTTATGTTTTAATCTGATATTAGCTGCTTACCCATATATTTGTCTATGTGTTTTGAATTATTGCCTGTCCTAAACTTGATCACTTTAGGCTTTCTTAATAGTAGTTAGATGGTCACCCGGAAGGGGTGTCTAATTATTGAAACACCATATAACGTCTAGTGTCTGATATTGGTCCTGACAACACCTATTCTACTAGATAGTCATTAAGGTATATTTTAATAACTATCACCATATAGGAATGGAATTGCTTAGGGCCTTGGTGGCGCTTGATAACCCTAAGTTTAGGCTGCCTCGTGGTTGTGTCGTAGCCCCCTAGTCGCTTTCAAGTTATAGGGTATGGGAATATAGAATCCTGACTAAGTATATAAGAGCTAATTATCTCCCTTACTAACTAGAATTTGATAGAAAGAATTACAAGGATTAGTGCATACTAGCAAAATCTAAGCTATATCTCTCATCTCATATTTCTTCGTATTTATTTATTTGTCTTTTATTTTATTTAGTTTAATTAACTATCTTCCAATTTATTCATCTTTAGTTTCTGTCTTTTAATTAATTACTTGCTACTCTTGATATTTTCTCATTCGTGTAACACACTAAGTCCCTGAGAATGAATCTTCTTATTATAAAAACTTGCATACGTCCTGTAATACTTGCAGTACCGTGCTAGTCTAAGGTGATTTGTGCATCCTTTATCTATCTTGTATTCTATTATTTTATCACATCCTAGGCAACACCAAGCGACGAGATTTATTCAACGACAAATTCATTACTAATATGAACAATAGCGAGAATACCATTTCGTCGCTATTGTTACTAATCATTAACGATGACGAAATTCACCTCTATACTATATTTTACTCAAAACCTAGTCAATAAGGACTACATACAAATATCTTCGCTAAGGATACGTTATTAGCGATGAAAATATGTCGTCCCTAAAATTAGTATTAATGTATTACTAGATTTTATTAAGTTTATCTTATAAACAACAAAAATGAAAATCTACTAAACCATCAAACTTGAAAGATATATTCTTGATACAATTCTACGTTCTTTATCATTAGGGGCGACATAAGTCATTGCTAATAATAGGATAAGTCGTCGCTATTAACCTGTGCTTGTCTTTGGCGACGACAATGTGTCGCTAATGTGTCGCCACTAAAGTTTGGTTACTAAAGATAGTCAATTGCCACGAAATGTCAAAAGTTATCGCTAATGTACCACCTATATTAAGCGGCGACATATTTTGAACATTAGCGACCATGATCTTGATTAGTAGCGACGACTTCTGTCATCGCCAGAAACACGCTTATTATAGGAAATATTTGTCGTCGTTGGAAATATTATCATTAGCGACGAACATTGTCATCATTAATAACAAAAGTCTTTTGCGACAACACTTGTCGTCGTTAATCCCAAGGCATTAGAAACGACATTTTTTGTCGTTGAAGATGTTTTGTTATTAGTGAAGACAATGTATATAACAATAGCGATGACTTTGTTGTTGCTATTTCCTTTTCTTTTTGTTAACATGTTCTTTTAAATATAATTTACGAAATTGGATTGTTTTGGGTTTTTATATTAATATATTAGGTCTAGATTTATATTGTCAAATATACAAAAATTAAAATGATACGAACAAAAATTATAAATGAATAAAATGGTAGAAGAAATTAACGATATTAAAAAGTTACAAACTAATAAAGTCGGTTACTTCATAACTTTGAACGAAAATCTAAATAATAAATTTGATATTACAAACCAAACATAAAAGTCTTATAAGTTTAATGATAATTCAGTAAAAAATTTAAATTATCATCATCTTCTTCTTTATGTTTGGAAGGATTCAGATTTAAATTCGGAGGATTCGGATTCAGAGAAGGAGTTGAACCTGTTAGAGGAGGATCTGTTGTAGTGGATCCTACGGTATGGGGAACTTCCATCTGAGCGAACATATCAAAGGTTAGGAGTCCTCGAGTGTCCTGTTGCGCATTGAACCAATTCGTAAAATAGTTCGTCTTATCCGGTTGGTTCGGGATTTGATGTCTGATGGCGGTAGATGGCGATGACTCACCGCGTAGAAAAACAAACTGCTCTAATCTCTGTTGCACCATGCGCTGGTTCACGAAGTTGATCATGGCATCTAACTTAGCTGCATCCGTCGGTGTCTGGCTTATTTGAGGAACTCCTCTTATCTTCACCTCTTTTGCTAGGCCAACACCAACTAACCACCCCCATGTCCCCTTCCTCATCCCTTTTTCAACGGCACTCACCACCGATTTTATCTAGTATATTCAAAAAATGGTGGGGTGGAAGATGAGGATGTCCCTGAGACACTTAGTGAGGACACCACCTAAGTGGATAACGACTGCAAGTGTTGTCGCAATGCTTCATGTTGAACAATGAAGACTTATTTATTAATAATGATGTTAATTGTGTAGGAAAAATAAAATGTGATTATAAAGAACTCTTACATCTTACTTAAAACAGTGATCGACCCTCCACTCCCTCGCTTCTTCGTCGAAACCGACTTTATAGAAGAACTTGTGAATCGGTGGTAGCGTTGCATCCCCCTCTCCTCCCCTAGTCTGATTGGGGTCAACTTCTTGCATCGACTCTTGTTTCAAGCATTAACACATGATTTAAAACTAATCTAATAAAGTAAAAAAAATTAATTAGTAAAAGTGAAAAAATCACCTCAAGTAATATCTCTCGGGTCCGGGATAAATTTCTTGATCCTTCTCCGCTCGGGCGACCTTGCTTTTCCTAGTTTGCCTTGCTTGTTGCCACTCGGTTATGCTTTTTTTGATTTACAAAACAATTACACTAAAATTAAAATTATTTTAAAAGAATATACTAAGGAAGTACATGTACATCTTCACTGCCCCAATACTCGCAGCTCAGCTAATAATCCTCATCTAACATATTATTTAGTTTTGTGTTCGTCTTGAAAAAAAAATCTTTTTTTAACGTGTTTTTGTTCACGTGATATCTCCGGGCACAAGTCTCTACCATGTGTCTTAAAATCTATCCCCAATCCTCCCTTCTCCTTCACCTCTCTAAGTCAAATAAATTCTGAATAAAAAAATTAACATCTTATTAAATACAACAAGTATATTTTCTAAGTGTATAAAATTTAAACAAAAATTGAATTGGCAAAATACACGCAGATTTGTAAAAGCCCGTTGTTGGTGGCTTTCAGGAACTTTTGCCCACGATTTAAAGTCTGGTGCGATCAGTCTCTCGGATGGCCAATCTAATGACTTGCATCACGTGTTTCCCATACTTAGAAGTCAGGTTCCACAACCCATTTAAGGTGCTAAAAGTCTACCAGTAACAGTCCTACGACCTTCTCCATGAACCTCACTACTAACGCTAGTGTGGCCTTACCTCGAGGGTTTCTCCTCATTTTGCTTGCATTTAAATGACAAAATTTAAACAGTGTTTATTTCTTAATAGAAATTAAATTTGAGAATACCTATAGAAGCACCACAACCAATGAGGCCCCTATTGTTTAGAAGTGGTGGTCATTTTCATCCCCGTCTTCCATGTGTACCTATGACATTACATCAGCCATCTATTTGATAATATTTAAAATTTGAATTATGTCCTATTTTTTTTAAAAGTACACTAAGGTCCTTATATTGTTAAAAAATTCACTAAGACCTATATATTGTTAAACTTACATCAAGTCTCCTATATTTTTAAAAATTACATTAAGGCCCCAATATTTTTATAAGTTACATTAAGGCCCCAATATTTGTATAAATAACACTAAGGTGCCTATATTGTTAAAATTACAATAAGGCACTAAAGTCCCAAAACTGTTAATTATTTCCGTGTTTCTAGAGTGTGATTTTGCTATAAAATGAACCGGCTACCCTTACTTGATCAATTTAAAAGAAAAATCGAGAGAAATTTCGTTTTAGCTCGTCTGAAATGGAGGAAAATGGTTATAATAAGCCTAATTTTTAGGGATGACATGATGTTATCGCTAATGACATCAAAATGTCGTCCCTATAGACAATTTATAAATTTTTTAAATGTCATTAGCGATGACATATGTCGTCACTAAACAGTTTTGAGAATCGGCTCGCGGGAATTCGACCATCAAACCCCACCTTGAAAATTGAAATTGGGTTACTAGCCACAACATTTGTCGTCGCTAGTAATAATTGGAAAATTTATTTAAATGGCACTAGGGGCGACATTTGTCGCCGCTAATGATACTTTTAAACGAATAAGGATTTTTTTGAAATATCTTAATCCTGTAATTTTTTCTACCTGTTAAATACAAAATCCACTAAATACAAACTACTATTATACAACTCCTAAAATATGTAGTTAGCAAATCCCAAAATATTACATTTTTTAACATATCAAGTATAAATTCGTACACAAGTGTCAAATAACATAAGAGTGGACATGATATATATTAAGCCAAATTTTGTGCCTTTAACCAAAAAAGAAAAGAATGTTGTATTTTCGGGGGGAAAGCAAATTTTACACGTGACTGCATTGCTCTACTCGATCCTCGAACAATTACAACTCTTTCATGATATTCAAATAATTCTTGACTTTTGCTTCATCTTTGTTTACTTTCCCATCGAGACTAACGACGGTACCAAGCAAGCTATCACACACGTTTTCCTCACATTATATAACGCCAATGTTATTTTTGAGAAGGGTTTCTAACCAATATGGTAATCTGATGAAAATACTCTTTTTCTTCCATTTGAACTCTTTCTGGCTTGTTTTCTTACTCGTCTTACCACTAATATCCTTGCGTTTACCCGAAAACACAAAAGGCAACCCATCAAGTTGCATTTGAATATCTGCGGGCCTATGTTTTCTAGGCAGTGGTATGTTTTCATTTTTCCCGTACAAAATCACATTCCTTCTAAGAAAATGTCGTGTAGGTAAACACCAACGATAATCAAAATAAACTATACCCGTACGCGCACGTATTGATGGTGTAGAATCTATGCATTCTGGTCACGCTTTGTAACCTTGAACTTGCCATCCTGAAGTATACGACCTAGCCGAATAATCGTTGATCGTAAATAACAAACAAGCCATCATGATAAATTTCGTTTATGTGTCCGCATCATATGTAGGTTTCTCGTAGACTACAACAACTCCAACCATCGAGAGCGGGCGTAGATCAATATAAATGTTCACATGCTATATGGGTTATTTTGCACAAAGAAAGGAAAAAAACCATCGATGGACAATCCAAGCACACATTTCAACGATCATAGAGATTCAAGGTTCTACACGACTAATATAATCAACAAGGTGACGTAAAACATCATCGTCTACATACTTACCTGTATGGTGGCAAATCACATCCTTTGTGGTGAGCCTTAAAGAGTATAATCTTTGAAATCTTGGTGTAATAGGGAAGTATCACGGTTACTTAGATCCCAGCTAGGTTCACCACAAACTGGGCATGCCTCAAAATGTTCATTCTCTTAATAATACAATATACAATCATTCAATAAACATCGATTGATATGTATCACATACCCAAACTTTTCAACTTTCTGTTGCGCACCTAATACGATACAAGAAAATTATGTCTTTCTGGTAAAATATGACCCAATAGTTGTAGGAGTTCACTAAAAGAGAAATTTGTCCACATGTTCTTCACTTTGACATACATCAACATAGCAATGAAATTAAAAGACCCCATTGTTGTGAAACTGGGGTACAACTAAATTTCCATTTCCTCAAACAAAGCATCAAAAGAACCTTGTTTTTAATCGTAAGACTCTCGTCCATAATCTCGGTGGAACCATATGAACCGCCAACAATAAAAGTAGATCTTAGATCATCAAACACATCAACCATTTCTTCCACTATATTAGAGGTAGCATTATTTATATAAAAAATTTCTATGTCACTGTGTTTTATATAAAGCTTGTAGGTTAGTAAGATTTCGTACATTAACAAATGCCCTTGAACATTAGAAATATGGTGCTTTCGATTATTCAAACAACGTTTACACAGACAAAAATATAACTCATACTATCCACATGATTTTCCGCAAACCTGATAAAATCCATAAATGCGACCATATATCCACAAATCGAGGTATTATTAGATTTAATCTAACCCTTTTCGAGAAGAGACTAATTTAAACAAAAACAAATAATAATAAATGCGATGATCAAAATAACGTTGCGTGAAATTATTCTGCAAAATTATATCATAAATAAATATAAAATATTAGATAATTTATATAAATCACATTAATACACAATATACCTACAACCATAACAAATGCATAACCCTATTGAATTAAAATATATTAAAAAAATAACTTTGAGAAAATACAATTTTTTTGAAAAAATCAGTGGGTATTCAATTAGGCCTCATACATGGAGGAAGAGGTTGTGATCTCCAATAATAGATCTGCGGATATTCGGTAAATTAGATTGGTGATAGAGTATATGGATTTCTGGATTAAGGTTTTGTGGTTGGGGGTGAAAACTTTCAATGGTGTTATAAAAGTTCAAATTTGTGTCTAATCTGCAGCATTTAAGTCTCATAACTCTTTAACGACGACATCAAGTCATTGCTAGTAAGTAAGTGTTTGTCGCTAATGATGTTAATAGTGACGACAATGTGTCGTCGTTAATAAGTATGTATCTTCAGTAACGACATTGTTTATCGCCAAAGATAATATTATTTTAGAATTATTTTATATTAAAATGTCGTTGTTGTTAGCATGACTAGCGACAGAATGTGTTAGTCGCTAGTAAAATTAATCATTAATGACAATATAAATCATCGGTAATGATATATTATAAATATGTTTGCATCAATAAGGGTGACAGACGTGGATCATCTCTGTAAGCGAATCACAAGCGAAGACAATGTCGTTAATGATTCCGCTACTAAAAAATTGTGATATAGTAGTATAATTACATGGCTCCATTTGAATAGGTAATAACCCGATTTAGTTTTTTTATTTGGCATTTCACTTGGGCAATATAATAAATTAATACAATTTGGGTACAATAAGATTACAATTGGACTTCACAATCAACCGCCGTGATTATAAAGCTTATAATTTTCCCATGAAAAGAAAAATGGTGTACTCTTTTTTCTTTTTTTAGTTGTTGTAAGAATTTTTTACACCCTTAACAAGATGTAACTTTTTCTTGCTCTGATTTTGGAAAATCCCTATGAGTACTAGTTACAGTTTCCAGCTTATAATTGTAAGGTGGGATAATTACTTAGAAGGTATCTACTGAATTTGATTTTTGATTTTTGATTTTTGATTTTTGAATATCTAAGGTTTAAATGTGACATATTAGTATCTAAGGTTTCAATTTGCGTACTATGTTGATATCCCCGTTACTTTCTTCATTAAGTGCCACGTGACGCTTGCGTGGCGATTAGAAAATCTGTCACACACACGTCACGTAGGCACCACATGACACTTAACGCAGAAATTAACGGTAAGTATTAACGCAAAATATAAATTGAAACTTTATGTACAGATTTGTCATTTTTAGAACCTAGTTAAATTTTGGAACGCTGGGAACAATACAGAATGTATTTCACTTTTGGAAACAAATTAGGTCGCATGTCTTCCATCATTTCTGCTTATATTCTGGAAATTCGGCAAATAATTAAATAGATGAATTCAATCTTCAAAGTCGTCTAACGTGCATTTGGATGAATATAGAAATAGTGTTTGGCAGGACCCAGAAGCAAAGGCTAAGATCAAGTAAAAATAATAATATAATATTGTTTTTCTAGCTGTCCATTGGCTCATTTAGAATCATCCATTTTGCCTATAAAAGGAAAGCCTCAAGCAGTTCAAAGTATTGTGCTAGCTAGCTTTCAAGTACTACACACTTCCAGTTGATAGTAGTTTTTATTAAAATATTCTTTCAAACTTAAGAAAATGAAAGCCAATCAAATTTTAATTAGCTTTTTGCTCTTGATTTTTGGTTTGAGTAGTGAGTTTTTTGGTGCTGATGGGTTGAGTCAGAATTTCTATAAGCCTACTTGTCCTTTAGCTGAGACAATAGTGAGGGACGCCACATTTGCAAAAGTTAAAGCTAACCCTTCCTTGGGTGCTAAAATCCTTAGACTTCACTACCATGATTGTTTTGTTAGGGTAAATAATTTTCTACATAATTCTCTCTCTCTCTCTTTCTCTCTTTCTCTCTTTCTATAATATAAGTATATCCTAATTCTTTGTTTACGTAGATGTGAGAATTGCATGCAAGCATGCACTTAGTAGTTACTTATATATATATAATGTTTGAATATTACAGGGTTGTGATGCATCTATATTGTTAGACAAAATCGGAACCGATCCATCGGAAAAGGACGCAAGACCTAATCTCTCACTTGGAGGTTTCGATGAAATTGATGATATCAAAGCTGCAGTCGAAGCAAAATGCCCTGGAGTTGTTTCTTGTGCAGATGTTCTCGCTTTAGCTGCTCGTGATGCTGTTTCCTTTCCCGTAAGTAATCAATCAATAAGTCAATCTCATATAAATATTCATACTACCGATATTATATGCAGTTCAGGAGGCCATTGTGGAATGTGCTAACCGGAAGAAGAGATGGAAAAACTACTCTTTCATCAGATGTTACTGGAAATTTACCATCACCCTTTTCTGATTTTACAACCCTTAAAAACCTTTTTGCTGGCAAAGGTCTCCTTGTTCCTGATCTTGTGGCACTATCAGGTAATTATCTAATTATATATAAAAGTAATTAAGTGTCTATTTGGAGAAAAATATTTAAAAATGCTTCTAAAATTTTAAAATTATTTTAGACCTTTAAAAATAATTTTAAGAGAAACACCAGATATATGTAGTTCATAAAAAAACATTTAAACATGATTTTGAATTCTAAAATTATTTTTAACAATTTTTAGAATACTTTAATTTTATTCTAAATGTGTGTTTTTATTCTAAATTAAACACTCCTAAACGAATCCTAAGAAAGACTGAAACCAATTAGATCTAACTGATAACTAATGACATAACAGGTGCACATACAATTGGGGTTTCTCACTGTGGAGCATTTTCCAGAAGAATATTCAATTTTTCAGCCACTTCAGACGTTGACCCAACTCTTGATCCAGTTTACGCTGCAGAATTAAAGCAAAAATGCCCCTTACCCACAAATGCAGCCACAACTGTTGAGATGGATCCAAGAAGTTCATTATCTTTTGATACTAGTTACTTTAATATCCTTACAAAGAATAAAGGCTTGTTTCAATCTGATGCAGCTCTTCTTAATGACACAGCATCAGCTGCAATTGTCAGACAATTGCAAATCCCAGCAAAGTTCTTCGCTCAGTTTGCTAAATCAATGATAAACATGGGTAATATTCAAGTCTTGTCTGGACTTGACGGAGAAATAAGGGAGAAATGTCGTTTCGTCAATCCTCCTCGTCCTCCTCCTGCATAAGAAAAACATAGCTTGGTTATGAAATCATAACTCTCTAAGTCCAAGGAAATGTTAGTTATGCCTATTTTAATGTGTTACAATGTTACTGTCTTGTATTAAAAAAAGAGTCGTATCAAAAGCTAAAAGTCTGTGTAAAGCTATTGATATTTTGTTTGAATAATTAAGGTGCCATGCATCTTGAATAATAAACGTGAACGTTTCACATTTGTAATCACGGGCATCATAAATGGATTTTGGAACTTTGTTTGTATATGTAAACCAAAGACCTCTTTCGTTTTTGTTTTTCTTTGTGATATTTTTGGTCACAGACTTTTTTTATTGTTTTGTTTCCCAAAAAGCATTAATTAATTTTTTGGTTAAGGCAATTTTTTCATGAGTAATGATATATGTCACCCCTTTTCATGTCACCCTTTTATCACCCTTCTATATATGTGTTCTGATTTCCTTGAATAGAAGATAGAGAAAAATTAAATAGGATAGAGAAATCAATTCATTGGTACATGTAAGCATACACGTAGGAGGTGATAAAAGGGTGATACAAAAAGGGTGACAAATACCATTACTCTTTTTTCATTTCGTATTAAATTCTAAACTTACAAATAAGGTAATTATATGGGAGAAAAGTCTCAAAATCACTTACCTAAAATATTAAAATCACTCATCTAGAACATTAGTAATGCTCAAATTATTGGAATGCACGTATCTAATTTATTATTCACAAATTTTCCACTTTTAAAAATAATATACATATAACCGAGAATTTAATATTTTTAAGAATTTGTTCTTTAGTTTTTGCAAGCCATTAAAAATATTCTATTATTTCACTCATACCAAATAATGTAGACGGGAGCTAGTGGAAATTGTTTTAAATATCATAGCATGTAGATTATTTCCATTATATATTTTTGTTTCCCGTAATATTATATCATCCTTATTAAACAGATTAGTTAAAATCATGCACTTGCACAATATATTTTTTTATATTCGTGTTGAGAAGATGGATTTAAAAAAGAAATACTCTTTTTCTTCTGTACCATTTTTACAATACACACAGAAAGTTTCTAAGATAAACCTAAATTATTTAGTCTACATCTGGTTGCAAGCTTGTCAAGTGTTGCAATCCAATTGATGTAGTTAGTTACCTAACAATATAGCACATCATCATATTAGGCTTAAATAATAAACCACACTATTGACCGAAGTACTCCTAAATTACCAACGCACCTTCTTAACGCGTCTCACTACTTTTATTGAAGTGAAACACACGTCTAATTGTTTTAGGCTGTACAAGCATAATTCAGGAAAATGGTCTGCAATCAAAAAGAAAAAAATCCCCTTCGTCGCCCCGAATCACGCAATCACACCAAAAAAAACTCTTCTTTCCTCTGATAATTTCGTGTGAGATTGTAATACTATTGTTTGGTGTGAGTACAGAAGATGGTGCGACCTCCGTTGAAGACGAAGACGGAAAATAAATTTAAAGGTTAGAAATCTTTTTACTGTACCTGCAATTATAAGGAAAACGTGCCTAATTGTATGTGGGAGATTATCAATATCCATGTTTATATGATTAAATGTCTTTGTGGTGTGTTGAGCGTGGGTATAAGGTCGTAACCGATACTCTTTATTCATGAAATCCATAGGTGGGTATGGTTGTACTGATTTTTGGTTTAAGTGACTGCAATCCTCAATTTTAATTGTCTTTCTGCTATCATATAGTAGTTAAGTGATTTATTGGTTCGGATTTAGGATTTACTGATTGTAATAGGCTCTACTGATTTTTGGTTTAAATGACTGCAATGCCCAATATTAATTCTCATATTGCTATGTTATAATAGTTTAGTAATTTATTAGGCTCCGATTCAGGATAATTAAAGTGGTGTAGTGACCTGGTTTTCGTGAATTTGTTTTCAAATTGAACTGAATGTGTGATTTTTATGGTCTACCGAATTGATTTTGTGCTTTTTAAATTTGAAGTAATTGAACGTGTGATCAGTTTCATTTGAACTCAAAACCACAGCTGCTGTAATTTATCTACACTTTTTATCACTAGAACTAACCCTCATTCAAATAACATAAATATTATTCTTTAATCATATTTAGTTGTAGTACACATTGTCGTACATTAATTACTGGATTTGTAATTACTTGTAATGTGAAATTTATAAGTTAATTAGTGATGTAACAAGATGCAATCATATATATTCCGTATATGATTTGTCTTTGATCATATACAGTAGTAAATTATAGGAATACTAAAAAGTCAATCTTCCACAGGTTAAATTATTGTATAGGACCTATATTGTCCCAATGTAATGTGAAAATTAGTTTGTATGTTTTTTTCCAAGTATGGAAAAAATTACATACCGATCTTCAATGGAGACCATTGTTTCCGTTCTTTTTGGTTCGAGGGTAACAGATGATCACGTCCTAGTGTGTAAACTATTGTCATTCTACATGCTAATACGTGGTGTTTATGACACGAAAGAAGATAAAGAAGGCTTCAGGAAAAGAGGGGAGTATATTCATGATATATTGAGAAGATATTCTTCTGATGAAGGTGGATTCGTTATCGGACGAAAGTGTGTCGAGCTCACACCCCATGATGTGCGGCTTATTATGGGAGTTGAAGGTGGAAGTGAAGAGCTACGCGTTATGAAGACAACAGAGAATGACGAGAATTCAGTTTGGTTTGATCTCAACTTTCCCGATGTGAAGGGACAACTCAGGGATTCAGACATTAAAAAACGAATAAAACAGGTTCTAGACGTGGAACCGCAGACGGATGAAACAATACGGAATTTCATTATCTCTTAGGTGTTCTTGCGATGACCACCATCTTCTAGACAACTGGATCAAAAACCCCTTGGTGGATGGTTATGTATTGTGAGGATCTCAAACACATGACGGACTACGACTGGCCTAGCCAATTTTTTTTTTTGGACGCAAATTGATTGTCTATCTAATACAAGTGATATGTATAAAATTACTATCCATGCAAACGTTGAAAATGTTTATAAAATTAGCCATATAAATGGGAATCAATATCATGCAAATGATTGTATAATATATACCATTAATAAGCTACGAATTTAGTAAAGGGTTTATTTATATCTAATAAGGGGTATTATAAGTATAAATAAAAAAAATTGGACCTTGTAGGGGGCTAAAAATGAAATGGACTTGGTGAGAGGTGGTGTATGGGTACTTGGACTTTATATGCTAATATCTCTAATTGATAAACCTATATTTAGGTATTCCAGAACCTCCCCATATAAGATTGTGCCATGTAATTTTATCACTTTTATATTTTAAGTGCTTAAATGTATCTTTAAAGGTATAGTTGCCTTTAATTGAATCTTTTACTATAAAGGATATAAGAGCATTTACATCAGAATCATTTAATTTATACATCAAACTCCCATCTGCCAACCAATTATTCCACTATAAACTAGTAAATTTTTCATTTCAAACTCTATGCTCCATAAGCTACTTAACCAAAACTATTATGTTAAAAAGTTTCCTCAAACGATATGAGACATCAGATGGATTTTTCATACTCCAAATACTCATTTTCTTAATCAGAATTGCATGCACCCATTCAATGTTGATAAATTTATCTCTAGTATATATACACCAAAATTGTTTTAAGATACCTACTTGATTCATGGTTTTCAAGTCAGGTAATCCTAAACGATTTTCTTACTTAGGTAGGCCAAGCTTTTTCTGCCTAAACTTTGCTTCTCTTGCATCATTTCCTCCTCCCATCTATAAGAAAGTTGGAAATTACATTTCTTAAATCTAATGACTTTTGAAGGATGTAACAATATATTTTTCAATACCTTCTAATACTTAGAAGTATAGCTTGGTTCAATTGGAACCTCCCACCAAATGATAAACTTCTTAAAGTCCAATGTGTGATTTTTGTAGTAATTCTATCTTCAATCCTTTAGAAATCAACTATAATAAGTTTTTCTACAATAAGTGGTACTCTTTTATCTCATAAGAAGATATCCTTCTTTTACTATCAAAATATTACACAAAGTTGTTCTTTATTCATTATTTAGTCCTCCAAAATATGTCTCACTTTTATTATGACTGAAGTACAAGGCTGACATCATGGAAAAGAAACAAGACCTTTCCTAATTAGTTAATCACTTTTAACATCTCCACCAAAGAAAAACATGAGATCATCGCCAAATGCTAGATGATTTATCATTTTTCTAGCACTTAAGATGATGAGTAAAATCTTTTTTTTCTACTGTTAAGTTGAATACTTAAGATAATAAGAGTTACATGGCTATAATAAAGAGATAGGGAGAGACAAAGTCTTATTATCTTATACCCCTTTCTACTTTGAAAAATCCATCTAAATATCCATGTAAAGACAATGAATAATATGGTGTAATGAGGCACATTCTATTGGATGAATTACATAGTTAAAACCAACAACTATAGTTTTGAGTATAAATATTCATGATAAAGTGTTATAAGTGCTTACTATATCAAGTTTTAGTGTACATCTTGGTGTCATTTTATCTCTGCCATAACCTCTTACCATATTTTGAAATACCAAAATGTTATCAATAATTCTTCTAACTTCTACAAATTTAGATTGAGTAATTGAGATAATATAAGGAAATACCTTCTTTAGTTTATCATCCAATATCTTAGAAATAATTTTATATAGGATACTGTAGCATGAGATTGGCATGTAGTCCTTCACTGAGAATGGATGAGCTCTTTTAGGTATAAGATTTGTATTTGTAGTATTCAGTTGCTTCAAGAGCTTATTATCTCTTAAAGTATATCTTATTGAATTACACACTTCCTAACCAATAAAGTGCCAAGATATTTTAGATAAAGAAACTAAGAAGTCATCAGGTCGAGGACTTTTGTTGTTGTTGATGCATTTGAGAGCTTCCCGTAATTTCTCCTTTAATACTATTTCACACAATCCTGTCAAGTGGTTTTAAGGATATGTAAGCTTCATAGTTCTTTATAGAGTTTCTATAGATGTATGTGTTGCATCACTCTTTGTTCCCAACATTAATATATAGTAATTTTGGAATTCAGTGACTATATCCTCATGTGGAATTACATTAAACCATCATATTTTTTTTATGGCTTGCATTATGTTGTTGCAGATTCTCTACTTAATTTTTTCATTTAGTATTAAATTCTAAACTTACAAATAAAGGTAATTATATGTGAGAAAAGTCTCAAAATCACTTACCTATAATATTAAAATCACTCATCTAGAACATTAGTAATGCTCAAATTATTGGAAAGCACCGTATTTAATTTATTTATTCACAATTTTTTTACTTTTAAAAATAATATACATATAACCGAGAATTTAATATTTTTAAGAATTTGTTCTTTAGTATTTGCAGCTATTAAAAACATTCTATTATTTCTTTCATACCAAATAATGTAGACGAAACTAGTGGAAATTGTTTTAAATATCATAGCATGTAGACTATTTCCATAATATATTTTTGTTTCCGTTGATATTATTAAATCATCCTTATTATACAGATTAGTGAAAATCATGCACTTGCACAATATATTTTTTTATATTCGTTCAAAACAAGATTTTTGTTAATATGACTAATTCAACACCTATTGCAAGAATATGAAAATTCTCTCTGTTCTCTCTCCTCCCCAAACAACAACAATCTAAACTTTTTCATCACCAAATATTACACAAAATCCCTAAATTTTGTGTGATTCCTCTAGAAATATAGTGTTTCCCTACGAAGATCTTTATAAACACTATATTTCACCCTTCAAATCTTCCTCACCCCCTTTTACTCTATTTCCTTTTCCTGTGACTGAGCTATGGATTTCTACTCTCCTTCACATCCCCTAGCAAAAAACAAAGCTTTAGTTATTTCCCCGGATAGGAACTCAGTTTACAAAATAGCTCAAGAATTTAAGTTAGTTGCAAAACTACTTGTTCGAGAGAAAATCAATCACACTTACCTAAAAACCACATTAACAAATATTGGGCTTTATTTGAGCAAGTAGAGGTTGAAAGATGCGCTGCAAATACCTTTATTATCAAGTTCAAAAATGAAGAAGACAAGTTAAAGGTATGTCTTCAAAGACCCTGGATTGTTCAAGGTAAACATCTAGCGCTAAAAGATTTTAAATTGGGTGAATCAAATATAGTCACACACACAACTTTATGGATTCAGCTCACTGGAGTGCCAGCCTATCTACTTACTCAACAACGCCTTGGAAAAATGTTGAGTTATTTTTGCAGAGTCCATACTATTGAGCTTCCTAGTGTCACGCCCCGAAAAAAAACACGACTATCTATCTAATTTAAAATAAATAAAAGTACATTTTATTACAACAATTTACTATTTATTACATTTAAAATAAATAATTACAAGCTAGTAAATAGAAAAATCTATTCTTCCTCTTCAACCTGTTCCTAGGTAATTGACCACTACCCAAATCCTTAAGTTAACTAGCACCTGAAAGGGTGGGAGAAAGAGGGGTGAGCTTCCACTAACTCAGTGAGAAAGTAAATAATGGTCATATGTAAACTTTAACCTAGGGGCAGTAATTATATTTAAGACGCTGTCATTGAACTGATTTATGTCTGAATATAAATTAAACATTTATAAAGCAATAAATAAATAAATCAGATAAATGTACATATCAAACTAGGCAGCCCATACTACCCAGCAGGCTATATACACAAGCAAGTAATAAACACGTTACAATGGATACTGTGGTCTTGCCCTTATGACTCCCGCCGGAACTCTCGAACCCTTATCACTCCCACTGGTTATACCCCGGGTAAACCGAACCTACGACCCACTGGCCAAGGAACTCTCCGTCACATGCGCCAGGTAAGAATAGATCATGATAGTCGTGTTAACCCTGGCAAGCCCGCTGCCGCCCAGTGTCACACGATTGTATCATGTCGAACAATCGATCGATAGATATATCAAATATCAAATATGAATTGACTAAGTAGGTCGATTCAACAACGATAGCAATTAACAATTATTGGATAGACGGCGAAGTAGGTCGTGCTACCCCAAATATACAATTAATTATATGATAACGAAATAATACAATTAATCAAATAATTACGAGACAATATAATTCAGATAGATAACACCACATAGAGTCCAAAAACATCGAATTAAATATATTACTGAATAATTTAAAATAGGGTTACAGATAAACATATTAAAGATTATTTAAACCCTCACCTGAAAAAGAGGATATTAGTGGGTGATTATTAAGTGGCCGCCTTTCTACCCGATATTGGCATAACTTCTCATCTCGATTCGAAGTTCAATAATATTATTTACTGTTTATATATATTCTAATTGTTTAGTAAATAAGAATAAGTGTTTTATTATAAAATTTCTTGACTGCTGTAATATATACTGTACATCTAACCAATATATGTCTTACGAAATATACATATACATTTATATATAAAGGAAGGAGACGTCGGTCAAGAAGGGAAAAGAATAAGAAATTGACAAGTGTTCTTTAGTAAATGACTAAGATATTTATTGGCTGAGGTGGAGCTGTCTAATTGAGCTTCTAGAAGAAAAGAAGAAAGAATTTTACATGACTATTAGTTGGTGGGATAAAAGGTGGTTGTGTGTAAATTATGCAACGTGGATTTATAATTCCTAGTGTCACGCCCCGAAAAAAAACACGACTATCTATCTAATTTAAAATAAATAAAAGTACATTTTATTACAACAATTTACTATTTATTACAACAATTTACTATTTATTACATTTAAAATAAATAATTACAAGCTAGTAAATAGAAAAATCTATTCTTCCTCTTCAACTTGTTCCTAGGTAATTGACCACTACCCAAATCCTTAAGTTAACTAGCACCTGAAAGGGTGGGAGAAAGAGGGGTGAGCTTCCACTAGCTCAGTGAGAAAGTAAATAATGGTCATATGTAAACTTTAACCTAGGGGCAGTAATTATATTTAAGACGCTGTCATTGAACTCGTATAGGTCTGAATATAAATTAAACATTTATAAAGCAATAAATAAATAAATCAGATAAATGTACATATCAAACTAGGCAGCCCATACTACCCAGCAGGCTATATACACAAGCAAGTAATAAACACGTTGCAATGGATACTGTGGTCTTGCCCTTATGACTCCCGCTGGAACTCTCGATCCCTTATCACTCCCACTGGTTATACCCCGGGTAAACCGAACCTACGACCCACTGGCCAAGGAACTCTCCGTCACATGCGCCAGGAGGGAATAGATCATGATAGTCGTGTTAACCCTGGCAAGCCCGCTGCCGTCCAGTGTCACACGATTGTATCATGTCGAACAATCGATCGATAGATATATCAAATATCAAATATCAAATATGAATTGACTAAGTAGGTCGATTCAACAACGATAGCAATTAACAATTATTGGATACACGGCGAAGTAGGTCGTGCTACAATTAATTATATGATAACGAAATAATACAATTAATCAAATAATTACGAGACAATATAATTCAGATAGATAACACCACATATAGTCCAAAAACATCGAATTAAATATATTACTGAATAATTTAAAATACGGTTAAAGATAAACATATTAAAGATTATTTAAACCCTCACCTGAAAAAGAGGATATTAGTGGGTGATTATTAAGTGGCCGCCTTTCTACCCGATATTGGCATAACTTCTCATCTCGATTCGAAGTTCAATAATATTATTTACTGTTTATATATATTCTAATTGTTTAGTAAATAAGAATAACTGTTTTATTATAAAATTTCTTGACTGCTGTAGTATATACTGTACATCTAACCAATAAATGTCTTACGAAATATACATATACATTTATATATAAAGGAAGGAGACGTCGGTCAAGAAGGGAAAAGAATAAGAAATTGACAAGTGTTCTTTAGTAAATGACTAAGATATTTATTGGCTGAGGTGGAGCTGTCTAATTGAGCTTCTAGAAGAAAAGAAGAAAGAATTTTACATGACTATTAGTTGGTGGGATAAAAGGTGGTTGTGTGTAAATTATGCAACGTGGATTTATAATTCCTAGTGTCACGCCCCGAAAAAAAACACGACTATCTATCTAATTTAAAATAAATAAAAGTACATTTTATTACAACAATTTACTATTTATTACAACAATTTACTATTTATTACATTTAAAATAAATAATTACAAGCTAGTAAATAGAAAAATCTATTCTTCCTCTTCAACTTGTTCCTAGGTAATTGACCACTACCCAAATCCTTAAGTTAACTAGCACCTGAAAGGGTGGGAGAAAGAGGGGTGAGCTTCCACTAGCTCAGTGAGAAAGTAAATAATGGTCATATGTAAACTTTAACCTAGGGGCAGTAATTATATTTAAGACGCTGTCATTGAACTCGTATAGGTCTGAATATAAATTAAACATTTATAAAGCAATAAATAAATAAATCAGATAAATGTACATATCAAACTAGGCAGCCCATACTACCCAGCAGGCTATATACACAAGCAAGTAATAAACACGTTGCAATGGATACTGTGGTCTTGCCCTTATGACTCCCGCCGGAACTCTCGATCCCTTATCACTCCCACTGGTTATACCCCGGGTAAACCGAACCTACGACCCACTGGCCAAGGAACTCTCCGTCACATGCGCCAGGAGGGAATAGATCATGATAGTCGTGTTAACCCTGGCAAGCCCGCTGCCGTCCAGTGTCACACGATTGTATCATGTCGAACAATCGATCGATAGATATATCAAATATCAAATATGAATTGACTAAGTAGGTCGATTCAACAACGATAGCAATTAACAATTATTGGATAGACGGCGAAGTAGGTCGTGCTACAATTAATTATATGATAACGAAATAATACAATTAATCAAATAATTACGAGACAATATAATTCAGATAGATAACACCACATAGAGTCCAAAAACATCGAATTAAATATATTACTGAATAATTTAAAATACGGTTAAAGATAAACATATTAAAGATTATTTAAACCCTCACCTGAAAAAGAGGATATTAGTGGGTGATTATTAAGTGGCCGCCTATCTACCCGATATTGGCATAACTTCTCATCTCGATTCGAAGTTCAATAATATTATTTACTGTTTATATATATTCTAATTGTTTAGTAAATAAGAATAAGTGTTTTATTATAAAATTTCTTGACTGCTGTAGTATATACTGTACATCTAACCAATAAATGTCTTACGAAATATACATATACATTTATATATAAAGGAAGGAGACGTCGGTCAAGAAGGGAAAAGAATAAGAAATTGACAAGTGTTCTTTAGTAAATGACTAAGATATTTATTGGCTGAGGTGGAGCTGTCTAATTGAGCTTCTAGAAGAAAAGAAGAAAGAATTTTACATGACTATTAGTTGGTGAGATAAAAGGTGGTTGTGTGTAAATTATGCAACGTGGAATTATAATTCTTAGGTTCTTATTGCATTATCTAATTTCATACATAAATATGGTAATCCAAAAGCATCTATGGTGTAGTGTAAGCATACGTGATTCAGTCATTATTTTCTGCACCTCAAAATTAGCTTTGAATTTAACATTGAATACACGTTATAAACCTACCATATAAAGGTTATTCATGATTTAATTTCCAATCTAAATCAAACTATAAGTTATAATTTAAATAATTTTCTTTTTAAAAATTAAATGAATATATTAATTAAATCAGATACAAATATATTTTAGGGGTATCACATTCTCTCCAACTTACAAAAATTTCGCCCACGAAATTTATCTTACTATTAATTTTTAATTCAAATTATAAAATTTTCGATCTTTCATTTTTAACTAACCTCAATATTAGAATTATGCAGTTAAAACGTAACATATCAATATAAATTATGGGAAATTATCAAGTATAGATACTGAACATTCAAACACTTAATCAATACATATAATTAATCTCTGATTAGTTTACTATTAAGATCCTAAGTGTTCAAATATAGGTCAATCTAATAACCAAAAGCAATGAAACTTTCTCGAGATGGCCAGACTCAAGAAATTATCACCACACTTAGTACTAGACGAGGGATCAACCTCAAGAGTTATCTTGGGGTTGGTTCAATGACAAACACTAATTAAATTTAATTTTAAATGGTTATACTTTTTAATCTACCCATTATCCACAGTCTGAGAATCATATCCCCGGTTACGCTTAGAGACTACTCTAAGCTCTGATACCACTTGTCACGCCCCGAAAAAAAACACGACTATCTATCTAATTTAAAATAAATAAAAGTACATTTTATTACAACAATTTACTATTTATTACATTTAAAATAAATAATTACAAGCTAGTAAATAGAAAAATCTATTCTTCCTCTTCAACCTGTTCCTAGGTAATTGACCACTACCCAAATCCTTAAGTTAACTAGCACCTGAAAGGGTGGGAGAAAGAGGGGTGAGCTTCCACTAGCTCAGTGAGAAAGTAAATAATGGTCATATGTAAACTTTAACCTAGGGGCAGTAATTATATTTAAGACGCTGTCATTGAACTGGTATAGGTCTGAATATAAATTAAACATTTATAAAGCAATAAATAAATAAATCAGATAAATGTACATATCAAACTAGGCAGCCCATACTACCCAGGAGGCTATATACACAAGCAAGTAATAAACACGTTGCAATGGATACTGTGGTCTTTCCCTTATGACTCCCGCCGGAACTCTCGATCCCTTATCACTCCCACTGATTATACCCCGGGTAAATAGAACCTACGACCCACTGGCCAAGGAACTCTCCGTCACATGCGCAAGGTGGGAATAGATCATGATAGTCGTGTTAACCCTGGCAAGCCCGCTGCCGCCCAGTGTCACACGATTGTATCATGTCGAACAATCGATCGATAGATATATCAAATATCAAATATGAATTGACTAAGTAGGTCGATTCAACAACGATAGCAATTAACAATTATTGGATAGACGGCGAAGTAGGTCGTGCTACCCCAAATATACAAATAATTATATGATAACGAAATAATACAATTAATCAAATAATTACGAGACAATATAATTCAGATAGATAACACCACGTAGAGTCCAAAAAAATCGAATTAAATATATTACTGAATAATTTAAAATAGGGTTAAAGATAAACATATTAAAGATTATTTAAACCCTCACCTGAAAAAGAGGATATTAGTGGGTGATTATTAAGTGGCCGCCTTTCTACCCGATATTGGCATAACTTCTCATCTCGATTCGAAGTTCAATAATATTATTTACTGTTTATATATATTCTAATTGTTTAGTAAATAAGAATAAGTGTTTTATTATAAAATTTCTTGACTGCTGTAATATATACTGTACATCTAACCAATATATGTCTTACGAAATATACATATACATTTATATATAAAGGAAGGAGACGTCGGTCAAGAAGGGAAAAGAATAAGAAATTGACAAGTGTTCTTTAGTAAATGACTAAGATATTTATTGGCTGAGGTGGAGCTGTCTAATTGAGCTTCTAGAATAAAAGAAGAAAGAATGTTACATGACTATTAGTTGGTGGGATAAAAGGTGGTTGTGTGTAAATTATGCAACGTGGAATTATAATTCTTAGGTTCTTATTGCATTATCTAATTTCATACATAAATATGGTAATCCAAAAGCATCTATGGTGTAGTGTAAGCATACGTGATTCAGTCATTATTTTCTGCACCTCAAAATTAGATTTGAATTTAACATTGAATACACGTTATAAACCTACCATATAAAGGTTATTCATGATTTAATTTCCAATCTAAATCAAACTATAAGTTATAATTTAAATAATTTTCTTTTTATAAAATTAAATGAATATATTAATTAAATCAGATACAAATATATTTTAGGGGTATCACATTCTCTCCAACTTACAAAAATTTCGCCCACGAAATTTATCTTACTATTAATTTTTAATTCAAATTATAAAATTTTCGATCTTTCATTTTTAACTAACCTCAATATTAGAATTATGCAGTTAAAACGTAACATATCAATATAAATTATGGGAAATTATCAAGTATAGATACTGAACATTCAAACACTTAATCAATACATATAATTAATCTCTGATTAGTTTACTATTAAGATCCTAAGTGTTCAAATATAGGTTAATCTAATAACCAAAAGCAATGAAACTTTCTCGAGATGGCCAGACTCAAGAAATTATCACCACACTTAGTACTAGACCAGGGATCAACCTCAAGAGTTATCTTGGGGTTGGTTCAATGACAACTACTAATTAAGTTTAATTTTAAATGGTTATACTTTTTAATCTATCCATTATCCACAGTTTGAGAATCCTATCCCCGGTTACGCTTAGAGACTACTCTAAGCTCTGATACCACTTGTCACGCCCCGAAAAAAAACACGACTACAAATCTAATTTAAAATAAATAAAAGTACATTTTATTACAACAATTTACTATTTATTACATTTAAAATAAATAATTACAAGCTAGTAAATAGAAAAATCTATTCTTCCTCTTCAACCTGTTCCTAGGTAATTGACCACTACCCAAATCCTTAAGTTAACTAGCACCTGAAAGGGTGGGAGAAAGAGGGGTGAGCTTTCACTAGCTCAGTGAGAAAGTAAATAATGGTCATATGTAAACTTTAACCTAAGGGCAGTAATTATATTTAAGACGCTGTCATTGAACTGGTATAGGTCTGAATATAAATTAAACATTTATAAAGCAATAAATAAATAAATCAGATAAATGTACATATCAAACTAGGCAGCCCATACTACCCAGCAGGCTATATACACAAGCAAGTAATAAACACGTTGCAATGGATACTGTGGTCTTACCCTTATGACTCCCGCCGGAACTCTCGATCCCTTATCACTCCCACTGGTTATACCCCGGGTAAACCGAACCTACGACCCACTGGCCAAGGAACTCTCCGTCACATGCGCCAGGTGGGAATAGATCATGATAGTCGTGTTAACCCTGGCAAGCCCGCTGCCGCCCAGTGTCACACGATTGTATCATGTCGAACAATCGATCGATAGATATATCAAATATCAAATATGAATTGACTAAGTAGGTCGATTCAACAACGATAGCAATTAACAATTATTGGATAGACGGCGAAGTAGGTCGTGCTACCCCAAATATACAATTAATTATATGATAACGAAATAATACAATTAATCAAATAATTACGAGACAATATAATTCAGATAGATAACACCATATAGAGTCCAAAAACATCGAATTAAATATATTACTGAATAATTTAAAATAGGGTTAAAGATAAACATATTAAAGATTATTTAAACCCTCACCTGAAAAAGAGGATATTAGTGGGTGATTATTAAGTGGCCGCCTTTCTACCCGATATTGGCATAACTTCTCATCTCGATTCGAAGTTCAATAATATTATTTACTGTTTATATATATTCTAATTGTTTAGTAAATAAGAATAAGTGTTTTATTATAAAATTTCTTGACTGCTGTAATATATACTGTACATCTAACCAATATATGTCACATATATATACATATACATTTATATATAAAGGAAGGAGACGTCGGTCAAGAAGGGAAAAGAATAAGAAGTTGACAAGTGTTCTTTAGTAAATGACTAAGATATTTATTGGCTGAGGTGGAGCTGTCTAATTGAGCTTCTAGAAGAAAAGAAGAAAGAATTTTACATGACTATTAGTTGGTGGGATAAAAGGTGGTTGTGTGTAAATTATGCAACGTGGATTTATAATTCTTAGGTTCTTATTTCATTATCTAATTTCATACATAAATATGGTAATCCAAAAGCATCTATGGTGTAGTGTAAGCATACGTGATTCAGTCATTATTTTCTACACCTCAAAATTAGCTTTGAATTTAACATTGAATACACGTTATAAACCTACCATATAAAGGTTATTCATGATTTAATTTCCAATCTAAATCAAACTATAAGTTATAATTTAAATAATTTTCTTTTTAAAAATTAAATGAATATATTAATTAAATCAGATACAAATATATTTTAGGGGTATCACATTCTCTCCAACTTACAAAAATTTCGCCCACGAAATTTATCTTACTATTAATTTTTAATTCAAATTATAAAATTTTCGATCTTTCATTTTTAACTAACCTCAATATTAGAATTATGCAGTTAAAACGTAACATATCAATATAAATTCTGGGAAATTATCAAGTATAGATACTGAACATTCAAACACTTAATCAATACATATAATTAATCTCTTATTAGTTTACTATTAAGATCCTAAGTGTTCAAATATAGGTTAATCTAATAACCAAAAGCAATGAAACTTTCTCGAGATGGCCAGACTCAAGAAATTATCACCACACTTAGTACTAGACCAGGGATCAAGCTCAAGAGTTATCTTGGGGTTGGTTCAATGACAAACACTAATTAAGTTTAATTTTAAATGGTTATACTTTTTAATCTACCCATTATCCACAGTCTGAGAATCCTATCCCCGGTTACGCTTAGAGACTACTCTAAGCTCTGATACCACTTGTCACGCCCCGAAAAAAAACACGACTATCTATCTAATTTAAAATAAATAAAAGTAAATTTTATTACAACAATTTACTATTTATTACATTTAAAATAAATAATTACAAGCTAGTAAATAGAAAAATCTATTCTTCCTCTTCAACCTGTTCCCAGGTAATTGACCACTACCCAAATCCTTAAGTTAACTAGCACCTGAAAGGGTGGGAGAAAGAGGGGTGAGCTTCCACTAGCTCAGTGAGAAAGTAAATAATGGTCATATGTAAACTTTAACCTAGGGGCAGTAATTATATTTAAGACGCTGTCATTGAACTGGTATAGGTCTGAATATAAATTAAACATTTATAAAGCAATAAATAAATAAATCAGATAAATGTACATATCAAACTAGGCAGCCCATACTACCCAGCAGGCTATATACACAAGCAAGAAATAAACACGTTGCAAAGGATACTGTGGTCTTGCCCTTATGACTCACGCCGGAACTCTCGATCCCTTATCACTCCAACTGGTTATACCCCGGGTAAACCGAACCTACGACCCACTGGCCAAGGAACTCTCCGTCACATGCGCCAGGTGGGAATAGATCATGATAGTCGTGTTAACCCTGGCAAGCCCGCTGCCGCCCAATCGATCGATAGATATATCAAATATCAAATATGAATTGACTAAGTAGGTCGATTCAACAACGATAGCAATTAACAATTATTGGATAGACGGCGAAGTAGGTCGTGCTACCCCAAATATACAATTGATTATATGATAACGAAATAATACAATTAATCAAATAATTACGAGACAATATAATTCAGATAGATAACACCACGTAGAGTCCAAAAAAATCGAATTAAATATATTACTGAATAATTTAAATAGGGTTAAAGATAAACATATTAAAGATTATTTAAACCCTCACCTGAAAAAGAGGATATTAGTGGGTGATTATTAAGTGGCCGCCTATCTACCCGATATTGGCATAACTTCTCATTTCGATTCGAAGTTCAATAATATTATTTACTGTTTATATATATTCTAATTGTTTAGTAAATAAGAATAAGTGTTTTATTATAAAATTTCTTGACTGCTGTAATATATACTGTACATCTAACCAATATATGTCTTACGAAATATACATATACATTTATATATAAAGGAAGGAGACGTCGGTCAAGAAGGGAAAAGAATAAGAAATTGACAAGTGTTCTTTAGTAAATGACTAAGATATTTATTGGCTGAGGTGGAGCTGTCTAATTGAGCTTCTAGAAGAAAAGAAGAAAGAATGTTACATGACTATTAGTTGGTGGGATAAAAGGTGGTTGTGTGTAAATTATGCAACGTGGAATTATAATTCTTAGGTTCTTATTGCATTATCTAATTTCATACATAAATATGGTAATCCAAAAGCATCTATGGTGTAGTGTAAGCATACGTGATTCAGTCATTATTTTCTGCACCTCAAAATTAGATTTGAATTTAACATTGAATACACGTTATAAACCTACCATATAAAGGTTATTCATGATTTAATTTCCAATCTAAATCAAACTATAAGTTATAATTTAAATAATTTTCTTTTTAAAAATTAAATGAATATATTAATTAAATCAGATACAAATATATTTTAGGGGTATCACATTCTCTCCAACTTACAAAAATTTCGCCCACGAAATTTATCTTACTATTAATTTTTAATTCAAATTATAAAATTTTCGATCTTTCATTTTTAACTAACCTCAATATTAGAATTATGCAGTTAAAACGTAACATATCAATATAAATTATGGGAAATTATCAAGTATAGATACTGAACATTCAAACACTTAATCATTACATATAATTAATCTCTGATTAGTTTACTATTAAGATCCTAAGTGTTCAAATATAGGTCAATCTAATAACCAAAAGCAATGAAACTTTCTCGAGATGGCCAGACTCAAGAAATTATCACCACACTTAGTACTAGACCAGGGATCAACCTCAAGAGTTATCTTGGGGTTGGTTCAATGACAAACACTAATTAAGTTTAATTTTAAATGGTTATACTTTTTAATCTACCCATTATCCACAGTCTGAGAATCCTATCCCCGGTTACGCTTAGAGACTACTCTAAGCTCTGATACCACTTGTCACGCCCCGAAAAAAAACACGACTATCTATCTAATTTAAAATAAATAAAAGTACATTTTATTACAACAATTTACTATTTATTACATTTAAAATAAATAATTACAAGCTAGTAAATAGAAAAATCTATTCTTCCTCTTCAACCTGTTCCTAGGTAATTGACACTACCCAAATCCTTAAGTTAACTAGCACCTGAAAGGGTGGGAGAAAGAGGGGTGAGCTTCCACTAGCTTAGTGAGAAAGTAAATAATGGTCATATGTAAAATTTAACCTAGGGGCAGTAATTATATTTAAGACGCTGTCATTGAACTGGTATAGGTCTGAATATAAATTAAACATTTATAAAGCAATAAATAAATAAATCAGATAAATGTACATATCAAACTAGGCAGCCCATACTACCCAGCAGGCTATATACACATGCAAGTAATAAACACGTTGCAAAGGATACTGTGGTCTTGCCCTTATGACTCACGCCGGAACTCTCGATCCCTTATCACTCCAACTGGTTATACCCCGGGTAAACCGAACCTACGACCCACTGGCCAAGGAACTCTCCGTCACATGCGCCAGGTGGGAATAGATCATGATAGTCGTGTTAACCCTGGCAAGCCCGCTGCCGCCCAATCGATCGATAGATATATCAAATATCAAATATGAATTGACTAAGTAGGCCGATTCAACAACGATAGCAATTAACAATTATTGGATAGACGGCGAAGTAGGTCGTGCTACCCCAAATATACAATTGATTATATGATAACGAAATAATACAATTAATCAAATAATTACGAGACAATATAATTCAGATAGATAACACCACGTAGAGTCCAAAAAAATCGAATTAAATATATTACTGAATAATTTAAATAGGGTTAAAGATAAACATATTAAAGATTATTTAAACCCTCACCTGAAAAAGAGGATATTAGTGGGTGATTATTAAGTGGCCGCCTATCTACCCGATATTGGCATAACTTCTCATTTCGATTCGAAGTTCAATAATATTATTTACTGTTTATATATATTCTAATTGTTTAGTAAATAAGAATAAGTGTTTTATTATAAAATTTCTTGACTGCTGTAATATATACTGTACATCTAACCAATATATGTCTTACGAAATATACATATACATTTATATATAAAGGAAGGAGACGTCGGTCAAGAAGGGAAAAGAATAAGAAATTGACAAGTGTTCTTTAGTAAATGACTAAGATATTTATTGGCTGAGGTGGAGCTGTCTAATTGAGCTTCTAGAAGAAAAGAAGAAAGAATGTTACATGACTATTAGTTGGTGGGATAAAAGGTGGTTGTGTGTAAATTATGCAACGTGGAATTATAATTCTTAGGTTCTTATTGCATTATCTAATTTCATACATAAATATGGTAATCCAAAAGCATCTATGGTGTAGTGTAAGCATACGTGATTCAGTCATTATTTTCTGCACCTCAAAATTAGCTTTGAATTTAACATTGAATACACGTTATAAACCTACCATATAAAGGTTATTCATGATTTAATTTCCAATCTAAATCAAACTATAAGTTATAATTTAAATAATTTTCTTTTTAAAAATTAAATGAATATATTAATTAAATCAGATACAAATATATTTTAGGGGTATCACATTCTCTCCAACTTACAAAAATTTCGCCCACGAAATTTATCTTACTATTAATTTTTAATTCAAATTATAAAATTTTCGATCTTTCATTTTTAACTAACCTCAATATTAGAATTATGCAGTTAAAACGTAACATATCAATATAAATTATGGGAAATTATCAAGTATAGATACTGAACATTCAAACACTTAATCAATACATATAATTAATCTCTGATTAGTTTACTATTAAGATCCTAAGTGTTCAAATATAGGTCAATCTAATAACCAAAAGCAATGAAACTTTCTCGAGATGGCCAGACTCAAGAAATTATCACCACACTTAGTACTAGACCAGGGATCAACCTCAAGAGTTATCTTGGGGTTGGTTCAATGACAAACACTAATTAAGTTTAATTTTAAATGGTTATACTTTTTAATCTATCCATTATCCACAGTCTGAGAATCCTATCCCCGGTTACGCTTAGAGACTACTCTAAGCTCTGATACCACTTGTCACGCCCCGAAAAAAAACACGACTATCTATCTAATTTAAAATAAATAAAAGTACATTTTATTACAACAATTTACTATTTATTACATTTAAAATAAATAATTACAAGCTAGTAAATAGAAAAATCTATTCTTCCTCTTCAACCTGTTCCTAGGTAATTGACACTACCCAAATCCTTAAGTTAACTAGCACCTGAAAGGGTGGGAGAAAGAGGGGTGAGCTTCCACTAGCTTAGTGAGAAAGTAAATAATGGTCATATGTAAAATTTAACCTAGGGGCAGTAATTATATTTAAGACGCTGTCATTGAACTGGTATAGGTCTGAATATAAATTAAACATTTATAAAGCAATAAATAAATAAATCAGATAAATGTACATATCAAACTAGGCAGCCCATACTACCCAGCAGGCTATATACACAAGCAAGAAATAAACACGTTGCAAAGGATATTGTGGTCTTGCCCTTATGACTCACGCCGGAACTCTCGATCCCTTATCACTCCAACTGGTTATACCCCGGGTAAACCGAACCTACGACCCACTGGCCAAGGAACTCTCCGTCACATGCGCCAGGTGGGAATAGATCATGATAGTCGTGTTAACCCTGGCAAGCCCGCTGCCGCCCAATCGATCGATAGATATATCAAATATCAAATATGAATTGACTAAGTAGGTCGATTCAACAACGATAGCAATTAACAATTATTGGATAGACGGCGAAGTAGGTCGTGCTACCCCAAATATACAATTGATTATATGATAACGAAATAATACAATTAATCAAATAATTACGAGACAATATAATTCAGATAGATAACACCACGTAGAGTCCAAAAAAATCGAATTAAATATATTACTGAATAATTTAAATAGGGTTAAAGATAAACATATTAAAGATTATTTAAACCCTCACCTGAAAAAGAGGATATTAGTGGGTGATTATTAAGTGGCCGCCTATCTACCCGATATTGGCATAACTTCTCATTTCGATTCGAAGTTCAATAATATTATTTACTGTTTATATATATTCTAATTGTTTAGTAAATAAGAATAAGTGTTTTATTATAAAATTTCTTGACTGCTGTAATATATACTGTACATCTAACCAATATATGTCTTACGAAATATACATATACATTTATATATAAAGGAAGGAGACGTCGGTCAAGAAGGGAAAAGAATAAGAAATTGACAAGTGTTCTTTAGTAAATGACTAAGATATTTATTGGCTGAGGTGGAGCTGTCTAATTGAGCTTCTAGAAGAAAAGAAGAAAGAATGTTACATGACTATTAGTTGGTGGGATAAAAGGTGGTTGTGTGTAAATTATGCAACGTGGAATTATAATTCTTATGTTCTTATTGCATTATCTAATTTCATACATAAATATGGTAATCCAAAAGCATCTATGGTGTAGTGTAAGCATACGTGATTCAGTCATTATTTTCTGCACCTCAAAATTAGCTTTGAATTTAACATTGAATACACGTTATAAACCTACCATATAAAGGTTATTCATGATTTAATTTCCAATCTAAATCAAACTATAAGTTATAATTTAAATAATTTTCTTTTTAAAAATTAAATGAATATATTAATTAAATCAGATACAAATATATTTTAGGGGTATCACATTCTCTCCAACTTACAAAAATTTCGCCCACGAAATTTATCTTACTATTAATTTTTAATTCAAATTATAAAATTTTCGATCTTTCATTTTTAACTAACCTCAATATTAGAATTATGCAGTTAAAACGTAACATATTAATATAAATTATGGGAAATTATCAAGTATAGATACTGAACATTCAAACACTTAATCAATACATATAATTAATCTCTGATTAGTTTACTATTAAGATCCTAAGTGTTCAAATATAGGTCAATCTAATAACCAAAAGCAATGAAACTTTCTCGAGATGGCCAGACTCAAGAAATTATCACCACACTTAGTACTAGACCAGGGATCAACCTCAAGAGTTATCTTGGGGTTCGTTCAATGACAAACACTAATTAAGTTTAATTTTAAATGGTTATACTTTTTAATCTACCCATTATCCACAGTCTGAGAATCCTATCCCCGGTTACGCTTAGAGACTACTCTAAGCTCTGATACCACTTGTCACGCCCCGAAAAAAAACACGACTATCTATCTAATTTAAAATAAATAAAAGTACATTTTATTACAACAATTTACTATTTATTACATTTAAAATAAATAATTACAAGCTAGTAAATAGAAAAATCTATTCTTCCTCTTCAACCTGTTCCTAGGTAATTGACACTACCCAAATCCTTAAGTTAACTAGCACCTGAAAGGGTGGGAGAAAGAGGGGTGAGCTTCCACTAGCTTAGTGAGAAAGTAAATAATGGTCATATGTAAAATTTAACCTAGGGGCAGTAATTATATTTAAGACGCTGTCATTGAACTGGTATAGGTCTGAATATAAATTAAACATTTATAAAGCAATAAATAAATAAATCAGATAAATGTACATATCAAACTAGGCAGCCCATACTACCCAGCAGGCTATATACACAAGCAAGTAATAAACACGTTGCAAAGGATACTGTGGTCTTGCCCTTATGACTCCCGCCGGAACTCTCGATCCCTTATCACTCCCACTGGTTATACCCCGGGTAAACCGAACCTACGACCCACTGGCCAAGGAACTCTCCGTCACATGCGCAATGTGGGAATAGATCATGATAGTCGTGTTAACCCTGGCAAGCCCGCTGCCGCCCAGTGTCACACGATTGTATCATGTCGAACAATGGATCGATAGATATATCAAATATCAAATATGAATTGACTAAGTAGGTCGATTCAACAACGATAGCAATTAACAATTATTGGATAGACGGCGAAGTAGGTCGTGCTACCCCAAATATACAATTAATTATATGATAACGAAATAATACAATTAATCAAATAATTACGAGACAATATAATTCAGATAGATAACACCACGTAGAGTCCAAAAACATCGAATTAAATATATTACTGAATAATTTAAAATAGGATTAAAGATAAACATATTAAAGATTATTTAAACCCTCACCTGAAAAAGAGGATATTAGTGGGTGATTATTAAGTGGCCGCCTTTCTACCCGATATTGGCATAACTTCTCATCTCGATTCGAAGTTCAATAATATTATTTACTGTTTATATATATTCTAATTGTTTAGTAAATAAGAATAAGTGTTTTATTATAAAATTTCTTGACTGTTGTAATATATACTGTACATCTAACCAATATATGTCACATAAATATACATATACATTTATATATAAAGGAAGGAGACGTCGGTCAAGAAGGGAAAAGAATAAGAAGTTGACAAGTGTTCTTTAGTAAATGACTAAGATATTTATTGGCTGAGGTGGAGCTGTCTAATTGAGCTTCTAGAAGAAAAGAAGAAAGAATGTTACATGACTATTAGTTGGTGGGATAAAAGGTGGTTGTGTGTAAATTATGCAACGTGGAATTATAATTCTTAGGTTCTTATTGCATTATCTAATTTCATACATAAATATGGTAATCCAAAAGCATCTATGGTGTAGTGTAAGCATACGTGATTCAGTCACGTATCCAAAAGCATCCAAAAGAATTTTTTTTTTTTTTTTTTTTTTTCTTTGAACAAAAAAAAGATTCAGTCATTATTTTCTGTACCTCAAAATTAGCTTTGAATTTAACATTGAATACACGTTATAAACCTACCATATAAAGGTTATTCATGATTTAATTTCCAATCTAAATCAAACTATAAGTTATAATTTAAATAATTTTCTTTTTAAAAATTAAATGAATATATTAATTAAATCAGATACAAATATATATTAGGGGTATCACACCTAGTTCACTCAATATAGACGAAAACTCTATAAATCGAGTTCAAATCGATTGGGATATTGTAAAATCACTTATTACGGGTATCAACTACTGGGAATCGGAAAATAAGTCGATTTGGATCAAGTTTACACACAAAGATATAGGACAGGTCTGATATGGCTGCGGAATTTTTGGACATGAAGAAAGTAAATGTAAGAACCCTAAAACTATACCCAAATTGGGGGCTTGGATTAAAACATCCACTAGAGGTCCAGCTTACATGGTAAGACAACTAACAGAGAAAGGTAATAAAGGAGACAGAGCTACAGTTAGAAAAATTGCTAACTTACCAACATCGAGTCAGAATCGGATGAACTCAGAACAAGTAGAAGGATCTAAACTCAGTAACGGAGCTGTTAACAAGGTTAGTAACGGTAACGAAAAATGAGTACTAAAGCAATTTTTGAATTTGGTATGAGTAATGGTAGTGGTAGCGAGAAATGACAACAAATGGCTACAATGAGAGAGAAGAAAAAGGACGTTTACGGTGGTGAAAATGTTTTGTCGGTTTCGATTATGAAAGAGAAGGAAGCCTAAAATAATATATATTTAGAAAAATAAAATCAATTGGCCACGCTGGCAGAGTCTCTTCGTAATAAACTTAACTCACCCCAGGCTCAAGAAAAGGAAATTCTTTTTGGAAGTTTTGAAAGCCCAAACCATTTTAATAACAGCCCTAATGTCCTATTTAAATGCCCACCAAACAAAAGCCCATCTCCACAATGCCCAAATCAAAACCCAAATACCCAAATCCACTCTACCAAATCCTCCACTTCAGAAAATCCCAATCCTCCGTCTTCTGAAAATCGCCCAAACACATCTAACCCTATAATCAAAACTCCTTCAACCTCTATCCTAAACTCCGATGATTACTCCATGGTGGTCCTTTGTGTGTTATAAATAAATGCAAATAATAATCGAACCACAACCGCAAGTGTACGGTTGTCCCAAGTAGTATATATGATAAAACAGTTCGTTCCAAGGACGGGATGGTTGACTACAATGCTTATCAATTAATGATTGATGCACTTATGAAAGCAAATAAAGATAATATGTTTGTTTGGTTTTGTATTAATGCTAAGTAAATAAAAGACAATTATTAAAATGCAAATAAAAGCTAAGACGCAAGTAAAATGATGTAAAACGCAATATGAGAAGTAGCACTTGAGAACGCAAGGATCCTCCCAATCCTATTTCCTAACTTATGTTGTTTAAGGGCTAAATTGGTCAATTACAATGGTCGGGATTCTAAATTCCTAATACCCCCGTCAGGGTGGACTATAAGGCGATCCTAGAGTGTCACTAGTCCCGTCAGGGTAAATATGATCCACCTTTGGGTGTTTAAGTTTTATTACCTCATTGGCCCTAGAATTAACTAAGTTCGTCAGAATCAATAGTTTCTATCCTAGATTGAATAAATGGTTCTGTATCTAAACCCTCCGTCAGGATGATCCAATCGCCACTAATTGGAATAGCCTAAATACTAATACCTGTTCCTAGTTCATGACGCTAAAAACAGTAAATAATCTTAATTTATCGAAAAGAGTAAAAGCCCCAATCTAATTTAATTTAACAAAAACCCAAATTCAACATTCGTTATTCAATACGATTGGGATTCACCCATTAATTGTTCTCAAGCACTATGAAATGTTTAGCTCATATTAAAACGAAAAACTAATTTAAATGTAAAGGAATCCATATTGTTTACAAAATTAAAAGATAAAAAGAACCTAATTTCCGGAATAGGAATGACTACGAACGGAGATATAGACCCTCTCCAGCTCTTGTAGCTTCTTCTTTCTTCCTTCTGTTGCTTCTCTCTGGTGTTTAATCTTGTGGAATGTGAATTGTATGAAAAATAGAAGTCCAGACCTCCTTTTATAAGTGCAAATTCGGACTTGGACCTAGGCTTTTAATTAAATGAAATATAAAAGGCCCAAGTCCACTAACTTAGCCCAAAATCCCGTAACTGCTGATATGCCTTCACTAAAACGGCTTTTCCCAATTCGTTATGACTCCGATTGACCTCATACCAGTTGCTAAAGTTCCGTAACTCGATAAGGAATGTTTTCTCTTCAAAAGTCAGCGGCTAAATCAGTTCTTAAGCACCTCGAAATCAGCAATCTATGGCCTGGAAAATGGATTTTCAGCTCTAAAAATAATATCTTCGGGATTTATCTTCAAGTCTTGATTCTATCTCTTGATCTTTGACTTTCTCCTTGGATTCCTCTTCTAGCTAACATCTAAAACCTGTAAACTTTACACCAAAAATACCAATATTACGCGCAAAAGTTTAATAATTTAAAAATGCTAGAAATAAAAAGGAAATTCCGGATTATTGCATATTTAGTCCAAAAGTCTATCAAATTGATTAAATAAACACCAAAAATGATGTCTCCTAAGGGTCGAAAATAAGAACAATTAAGGAGACATCAAGTCCCCCAACTAAAATCTTTGTCGTCCCGACAAAGCAAAACAAAATAAAACAAGGGGTAGAAGTAAACGCAAGAACAAATAGAAGCTAGCAAATACACCTAAAGCAATTCTTAAGATAAATCTCATATAGCAAACACTAAGAACTAACATATACATACACTAATCATGCAACATCAAACATAAATAATCTCAATCATAAAATTAAAGTCGCAATGCTTGAAGGTTACACTTGTACTCATCTCTGTATGATGGCTATAGGGTGGTCATTAATCCTACCTTGCTTTGAACGCTCCACCTAGTATATTCCCTATCAACAGAATCATAAATTCACTATGCACTTAGGAATCACGAGGTCTTTATGGTTTTAATAATGGCTTAAGGACGATATGGATGTATATTTGGTAAATTTGAAGTGAGCTTTTGGCTCTCTCCTCACTTACCATCAACAATGTCCTCGAGCTTGAGTTTACGCTAAAAAATGTCCTCACTCACCCATTTGACGCATTAATGTTGCGTCCCCATGTTAACCCAAATACAACTAAGATGATTTCCAAAAAATATTCCACTTTGCCGATTTATTTATTCTTTCTTTCTTTTTATTTTTGTACAAGATACCCATGACCATCGTTTTGATGTGAAAAGTCATGTCTCTTATAATTTTCTTTTTCTTTTCTCTTTTTTTTTTCGTTTTCAAAATTCGGCAAAGGGTTACAAATAATAATATCATCTACCTTTTTGTGCCTCAATACAAACACATATAATCCCTTCCCAATGTAAATTCCCAAATGTGGACCCTCCACCCCAAACTCAAACTCGAGACAAGTCTCAGGGTTGTGATTCAAGTGCGGGTCATTTGGTCATGCCTAATAATCTAAAGGATAGTGGGCTTATATCGTGGCTACAAAAGAAAAGGCTTAAGGCTCAAAATTGGGCTAAGACGGATAAAATTATAATTAGGGATAGCAAGCTAAAACGCTTCAAATGGCTAACAAAGAACTGCCCCTATCATTTTCCTAAGTACATAGCTTGTCTTTAGTTCATATCTAGGTGGGTTCTCTACTAATTAGGATTTCACGTTCTACACACCAAGCATATTCCTTAAGTACAAGCTTACTTCATTTGCATTGTTCATTAATTTTTCCTATCAATTACCTATGTTCGCATGCAATTGTAAGTGCGTTTTATGTTATTCCCTAAAGTCCACTATTTACTATCATTGATTCATCAAAAGTATGCTTAAAGGGACATTTAAAATCTTCTATAGTCAAACGCAACTCCGAAAATTATTTTATTGAAAGCAAATAAAACACATAACACATAAAAACTGGGATGAGGCAAGGAACCCCACCCCAAACTCAAAAATGAGTCGTGTCCCCACGACTCGAAAAGACTCAACGCAAGAAAAATAAACTAAACTAACTAAAACGCGAAAGGGATAGAAAACGTATCTTAACCAGCGCGAGGCTGGTTATCGGTGTTGTGTCCATGAACTTTCTCTTGCGTAAGTATACCATAGGTGGCGTGTTGAATTGTGCTCACCCCCATTAACATGTTTCGGAGAAGTTCTAACTCTTTTGTAACGTTTCCCAAAGACGCAATCATCTTCACTTGGTTCTCTTCTAACACCTTCACTTTCGCTTCCAACTCATTGGTGGTATGCATCTTCTTCTTTGGAGGAGCTATAGGATTTCTTGTTGCCTTTAACACCTCATCATGAATGTTCTTGATCAAAGCTAAACCCATACTCTCACCCACTACAACACGATCAATCTCTGCGTCTTTACGCGGAACCTTTGCGTCTAAGCAGAAAGTAGTGATGGTACAAGGAAATTTGAGATTTTGTTGTGAAGTAGGAATTCGAGCAAATTCCATGATGGTATCATATATCACACGAGAAACATCTATAGGTTTCTCCATGATAATACAATTAATGAACAAAAGATGCTCCTTCTTCACTTCCGATATGTGTTTAACTCCGAAGAAGGTAGGGATTATGAAGCGTGACCAAATCTTGGCACATGGTAACAAGTTACTACTATACATCTGTCCAGGATATCTCTCTCCTTCGGGAATTGGGCGGGCCACATCAACAAGCACTTTCCCCCAAAGGGATTCATAATCAAACGAAGGTTCTTTTAGAGACTCTTGAAACGGACATCTTCCAGAAAATTCGGGTAATTTCAATGATTTACGAATAAGCTCAACGGAGAAAGGAACTACCTTTTTGCGAATAATAACTGCTTCTTTTGAGAAGGCGATTCCTTCATAAAAATCTCGCACCAAGGTAGGAATATACTCAAGCTTCCTTTCACGCAATTCAGTCCAACCCAATTTATCACAAGTTATACCATAATCTTTATAAGCACTAGTCATAATACCCTTAGGAAGAATCATCTCCTCACCAAACTTCAAAAATTGAATTCTATCACGAACCTGCGTATCCCATGGAACGAAGACTCTTTTAGGCTTTTGAGCCCAAGCTTTCCTACGCGGAGGTTTCGGTTGTTGCACTGGTTCTTCGGGAACCTCTTGTTCAGTTTCTTCCTCAATCTCTTCTTCAACTTATTCCTCACTTTCTTCATCACTTTCATCAATTAACCTACTCTTTTTCGGATTAGCCTTACTTGGATTTTCTTTTCGTTTCGGAGCAATTGGGTTTTGGACAGTCTTTTTGGATCGCGAATCCGGAATCTCAATTGCTTGGTCTGGGCTAGCTCCAACATTGTTCCTGTTTCTTGGTATGTTTCTTCGATAGTTACACATGGAATCGGTTCTGTTAGTCATCTCTTTTCACCCCAAACTCAAAACTTCAAATAGAGGAAAAGCTAGAGAAAAGCTTTGAAATTTGATGTTTTGAGGTTTAAAACTTGAAGAATTTGGTGTTATATGATATAGGTTAAGGTTATTTGAGAGGAATTGTGAAAGAATTGGGTTTAATTTCAAGGTTGGGAAGAGAGAATTTATGAAGAAAAGATAAATTTTGGTGATGTTTTGGAGAAGCTATGAGTTGATTGTGTGTTTTTGTGATGAAAGAGGGTTTGATTTGATGATTTTATAGTTGTTTGTTGATGAATTTCGGAGTAGGTGGAGGCAAGGACTCGGAATATAAAGTTTGTCTTGGAAAAGAGGCAAAAAACTAGGTTTAAGGAACTCAAAACCGCCTCTCGCTACAGGTGGCCGGCTAGCCGGCGGATTCGCTGGCATGCCGGTCGCGAGGGCGGTGGAAAAATTACTAAATTCGTTTTTTTTTTACCTCAAAACGCAAGCACATTGCGTCGTCGCTGACGCAGTGATCAGAAACCTCGACATCCTTGGCCGGCTAGCCGGCGGATTCGCCGGCATGCCGGCGAAATGTCGATGGCGCAAATGATGACGCAGCAACCTTGCGTCGTCGCTGACGCAAGGACCAGAACCTTCACCTCCTTTGGCCGGCTAGCCGGTCAGTTGACCGGCATGCCAAAGCTGCGTCGTCGCTGACGCAGTGGTCAGAGAGTTGGGGTCCTTCAGCTCGGTTGGCCGGTATGCCGGCCAGCTCGCCGGCTAGCCGGTCAAACCTGCTGTGGACTTCAAAATTTTTCGTTTTCTCTTCGTTTTGACCCCAAACTCATGACCATTATACCCCTGAAATCATCAAAAACAAACACCCTTCCTCATTCTTAATAATAAACACTAATTATAACAAAAATCAAACTCATCTAAACTACGAAAAATAAGAACTTAAACTAATATACACGAAATTGGCTTTTGTTTAACGTCGTTAAGCTCGACGGGTTACCTCGTTCATTAGTCATTGACATAACCTCCCCAGCAGTGAGTGAGGTTGTCAATATTTGCAACTCGGAATTTACATCCTTTAGCTTTTATGCCCACTAGTTTATCTGAGATAACCTTCGTGACCATGAATGGTCCTAACCAAGAACTTTTCGATTCACGTACCTTTGGAGGGGAATTTGGTTTCTTCATAGCTACTTCTTCACCTACTTTGAACCCCTTTTTCTTTCTTTCTTTCTTAGGTTCCTTCGGAACCTTCGTGGCACGTGCTTTCTCTTTCTTCTTTGCATGATTTAGTTGTGGATTTTTAGGGTATGGAGGAGCTTTAATTGGTGGTTTCTTTCGTAGCTCTTTCTCCTCCACTCCTAAAGTGTCCACAACATTAATTGGCTCTTTTCTTACCGGTTCCATTACATCTATACGAAAACATTCTTCCTTGGAATCCGGAAACTTCATAGGTCTAAATACATTAAACTTCATTTCCTCGTTTTGGATTCTCATTATCATTTCGCCATTTTCTACATCAATCAAGGTACGCCCCGTGGCTAGGAATGGTCTTCCCGAAATGATGGGGACATTCCTATCCGCGTCGTAATCAAGTATAATGAAATCAGCGGGAAAAATTAACGTACCTGCCTTAACGAGGACATCTTCGATTCGGCCTTCCGGATGTGCAAGAGATCGATCCGCCATTTGCAAGACCATAGAAGTGGGTCTTGCTTCGATATTAAGCTTGTCAAAGATTGATTTGGGCATAAGATTTATGCTTGCACCCAAATCGCATAGCGCTTTTCCTTTCCACTCATTACCAATAGATATCGGAATTGTAAAGCTGCCCGGATCAACTAACTTTGGAGGTAGTTTACCTTGACAAATAGCACTACATTCCTCAGGGAGACCAATCATCTCATTATCACAATACGGCCTTTTGTTAGTGAGGGCTCGTTTAAAAAACTTAGGATACTTGGGTACATCTCGAATAGCTTCTAGCAACGGAATATTTATGCTAAGACCTCTTACCTTGTTAAAGAATTTTTGATAATCAGCCATATCACCCTTCTTTTGAACTCTCGATGGAAATGGTGGAGGAGGACGGTTTATTATAGTATCATTTTTCTTTTTCGGAATTTCATTAGACCTCTCCACTTCTTCTACTTCAACTTCTTTATCTTCATTCACCACCTCTTTTTATTTTCTAACTTCTTTTTCTTTTATAACCGGAAAAGGAGGTGGAGGAAGGTTCTTACCACTTCTGAGAGTAATAGCTTTACAGTCTTCTATTTGTATTGGATTCTCAGTATCGCTAGGGAGTTGCCCTTGTGGACGTTGATTCAGTTGTTTATTTATCTGATTCATCTGATTCTGTAATAACTTCATGTTTGCTTCAGATGCTTGTTGACGTTCCATGGCTTGTGTCTGAAAAGAAATTAAACTTTCTACGGTTTTCTGAAGGGTAACTACACCTTCTTGTGGATAGGCAGGTAAGGCTTTCTGGTTTAATGTTTCATCGTAAGTATTCTGAGGAGCTTGTCTTTGTACATAATTACCTTGATTCTGTCCTCCTTGATAATTGTTGTGTGGTCTTGGATTATAGTTGTTACCTTGGGGACGCGGCTGATACGCATATGTAGGATTGGCTGCCCCATTGGGATTTGAGTATTGAAACCCAGGATGGTTTCTGTTAGGCTGATATCCATTACCACTCGAATTGAAATTACCTCTGTTGGACATAAACATCACAGACTCTTGGTTATTCGGACAATTTTCCTCATCATGATCATCTACTCTGCAAATCGAACACATATACACCTCTTGTGCAGCATGCACAGCTACCTTCTTACCCAAAAATCCTTCTTTTACAGCTAAAGTAAGCTGCTTCAATTGTTGCTCTATAGTATTCTGAATCTTATTCTCAAACGTAGCAAACTTTTCTTCCATATCAACATTATTTACTCCTTTAACCGGTGTTCTTACTGAATTCCACCCAACTTCATTCTTGACTATTCTTTCTAAAATGATCTTAGCATGAGCGGGTTGAACTTGAAGAAAACCTGCACCACATAACGTATCCAATTTCTCTCTTGAAGTCCCATCAAGGCCTCTGTAAAAGATTTTTATCTGGAATCTTGTCCAACTCTTACCCACAGTTTCATCATATTCTTGACGGAAATGTGTCAACTCTAATTCAGCATCTAATCGCATGTTACTTGGCTAATACCTGTCAAAGAAAGCAGTCTCTAATTGGTCCCAGTTGGTTATCTTCGTAGGATCTTGTGTATCGTGCCATTCACTTGCTCCATCAATAACAAAGAATTTAAACGCAGCAAAATACATCTGTTCTCTTGAAACTCCTTGTGTGATATAAGAATCACATATCTGTTTGAATTTCTGTACTGCTCTAAGAGGATCTTCTGATGGTCTTCCACGAAAATTCCCAAAATTTTGGAATTGAGCTAACATACCCGAATCTGGACGGAATCGCGGAACATTAATATCTGGAGCACCTAATCCTATAGCAGGAGCACGGAATGGAACTTCTGGTGGGCCATTAGTAAACCACAGATCTTGATTCATCACTATCTGAACTTGAGGATTAGGATTTAGTGGTGCAATAGGAGGAATAAGGCCAGGAGGCGCTAAAGGTTGGCCATTCGCGCCTTGTTGACCTGGTTGATTATTTTGTTGATCTTGAAGATTTATCTCATCCATTCTGTTAATTAATTCTTCTACCTCTAAAGCTTCTCGTTCTCTCTTTCTCTTGTTAGCAAGTCTGATCAACGATTCTGGATTACTAAGGATAGGAGGTGTTGGCTCTAGATCCTTGAATAGTCTTCTTCACATACACCAAACCTAAAAACCTGAAAAGAGATGGACAAACAAAAAGCGTAAAACTGATAAAATAAAATAAATGCAACTATCACTAAAGGATAAACACCGTGGTCACACGCTACCGTCCCCGGCAGCGGCGCCAAAAACTTGGTGGTCCTTTGTGTGTTCTAAATAAATGCAAATAATAATCGAACCACAACCGCAAGTGTACGGTTGTCCGAAGTAGTATATATGATAAAACAGATTCGTTCCAAGGACGGGATGGTTGACTACAATGCTTATCTATTAATGATTAATGCACTTATGAAAGCAAATAAAGATAATATGTTTGTTTGGTTTTGTATTAATGCTAAGTAAATAAAAGACAATTATTAAAATGCAAATAAAAGCTAAGACGCAAGTAAAATGATGTAAAACGCAATATGAGAAGTAGCACTTGAGAACGCAAGGATCCTCCCAATCCTATTTCCTAACTTATGTTGTTTAAGGGATAAATTGGTCAATTACAATGGTCGAGATTCTAAATTCCTTATACCCCCGTCAGGGTGGACTATAAGGCGATCCTAGAGTGTCACTAGTCCCGTCAGGGTAAATATGATCCACCTTTGGATGTTTAAGTTTTATTACCTCATTGGCCCTAGAATTAACTAAGTTCGTCAGAATCAATAGTTTCTATCCTAGATTGAATAAATGGTTCTGTATCTAAACCCTCCGTCAGGATGATCCAATCGCCACTAATTGGAATAGCCTAAATACTAATACCTGTTCCTAGTTCATGACGCTAAAAACAGTAAATAATCTTAATTTATCGAAAAGAGTAAAAGCCCCAATCTAGTTTAATTTAACAAAAACCCAAATTCAACATTCGTTATTCAATACGATTGGGATTCACCCATTAATTGTTCTCAAGCACTATGAAATGTTTAGCTCATATTAAAACGAAAAACTAATTTAAATGTAAAGGAATTCATATTGTTTACAAAATTAAAAGATAAAAAGAACCTAATTTCCGGAATAGGAATGACTACGAACGGAGATATAGACCCTCTCCAGCTCTTGTAGCTTCTTCTTTCTTCCTTCTGTTGCTTCTCTCTGGTGTTTAATCTTGTGGAATGTGAATTGTATGAAAAATAGAAGTCCAGACCTCCTTTTATAAGTGCAAATTCGGACTTGGACCTAGGCTTTTAATTAAATAAAATATAAAAGGCCCAAGTCCCCTAACTTAGCCCAAAATCCCGTAACTGCTGATATGCCTTCACTAAAACGGCTTTTTCCCAATTCGTTATGACTCCGATTAACCTCATTCCAGTTGCTAAAGTTTTGTAACTCGATAAGGAATGTTTTCTCTTCAAAGGTCAGCGGCTAAATCAGCTCTTAAGCATCTCGAAATCAGCAATCTATGGCCTGGAAAATGGATTTTCAGCTCTAAAAATAATATCTTTGGGATTTATCTTCAAGTCTTGACTCTATCTCTTGATCTTTGACTTTCTCCTTGGATTCCTCTTCTAGCTAACATCTAAAACCTGTAAACTTTACACTAAAAATACCAATATTACGCGCAAAAGTTTAATAATTTAAAAATGCTAGAAATAAAAAGGAAATTCCGGATTATTGCATATTTAGTCCAAAAGTCTATCAAATTGATTAAATAAACACCAAAAATGATGTCTCCTAAGGGTCGAAAATAAGAACAATTATGGAGACATCACTCCACCCCCAAACCAACTATACACCATAATTCCACTAACAATGTACTTTCTACAAACCTATTTGATAACTCTTCAATCAAGTATGACTATAAAGCTAAGCAAATCACATATGAAGGATCAACATCGAGGGCTTCGGTCAAAGCTAAGAAGATCAAAAAGAGTGCTCTAACTCAAGTGAATGTAAAGCGGCAAAAAACACTCTGGGCTGCTACAAATAGTTACAACAGAGAGTCAAATGATAATTAGGATGATGCCCTAAATGAAGAAGTAATTATTGAAAAGGAAATGGTATATGGAGAAACAAGTAGCTCGGGTAAGAAGATAGCGACTACATATGCTCAAATGGTTTGCGGGGTTGACCTTCATCAACCCCAATCTCCTCAATGATACACGCATCCTGGAACTGTCAGGGTATTGGCAACACCTTGACAGTCCAGACCCTAGCTGGTTTTGTTGCTAAATACCAGCCTTAGGTACTGTTCTTTTCAGAAACTAAAAATAATTTCCCTACTGTTAAAAAATTGGAGAAAATATCCATATGACCCTCGTTGAGATCATTGAACCAATAGGTATTAGTGGGGGGTTAACAAATTTTACGAAAAATAATATGGATATTGATATTATTAGCAAATCTAGTAATCATATGCACTGTAGACTTAATATTGAGGAAATTGAACTCTTCACTACTTTTATCTATGGTGCCCATATAGAGAAAAAATAAAGAAGATTGCCTTAAACTTTACAGTAGCTGTAAACCTATTAATGATGAACCATGGATGTTAATAGGGGATTTTAACAATATTAGATACTGTTCTGAAAAAAAAGGTGGTTTAAGAAACACTAATAAATGTATGAATATGTTTAATGGCTTTATAAAACATCAAAACCTTGAGGAGGTTGTGACTAAAGGTTGCAAATTTTCTTGGAGTACTAAGAGGTCTAATGATGAGATGATTAAAACTCTTATTGATAGGGTCTTTTGTAATAAAAAATGGGGGGAATATAACCTACAGCCTGGATAGCCCTTCTGTCTGCTATAGGCTCTGACCATTCACCTCAAATCCTATTTATGAATGATAACCATATTAAAAAGGATAGAAGATTTTACTTTGAAAATATTTAGGCAGAAGAAAAAGATTGTCTTGAAATAATTAAAAAAATTTGGGACTTAAAGAAATATAGTCCTGGACTCTTTAGAAATGCCCTGACCTATAAATTAGAAAGGTGTAAGACCCATCTGACTAGGTGGAGTAAGTTGAAATTTAACAATAATAAAAAAATGATAGATTTGTATGTCCAAAATCTTGAAGCTATTTATAATGACCCTAATACGAAAGATTGGACTGAGTACAACAATACTATTAAGAAAACAGAGGTATTGTGGAAAAAAGAAGAGGAATTCTAGGCATCGAGATCTAGAAATTTGTGGCTTAAAAGAGGGGTTAAAAACTCTTCCTTTTTCCATGCTTCCACTAAAGAAAGGAGAAAGATCAATAAAATAACAAGAATTATAAAATATTATGGAGTTTGGATTGAGAAGTACACTGATATTAATAATGAAATAAAAGGTTGTTTTGATAATATCTATAAAACTATTGGTAAAAGGGATTATGATCCTAATCTTTCTACCACTCAAACTACTATTACTAAATATATGAATGAGAGTCTTGACAAAAAATTGGAAATAAACGAAATTGAAAAAGAAATTCATGAACTGGGAGCCAGTAAGGCCCCTGGGCCCGATGGATGTCCTGGACTCTTTTACAAAAAGTACTGGGATATTATAAAACTTGATGTAATTAAGGTTATAAACGATTTTTGGTATAATAAGGGATCAATAGAGGATTTAAAGAAAACCTCTATTTCTCTAATTACAAAAATTAGCAAGCCGACCAATTTTAAACACTATCGCCCCATTAGTTGTTTGAATTTTATATATAAAATCATAGCTAAGATTCTCGTGAATAGGATGCAACCAGTAATGAATGTACTAATTGATGAGAGCCAATCTGCATTCATACCTGGAAGGCACATTGATAATACGATGGTAGCTCATGAAATTATTGACTTTATCAAAGGTACAACGAGCACAAAAAGTATTATATGACTATTAAAACTGACATACAAAAGGCTTACGAAAATGTAGAATGTGACTGTTTGCAAAGTATTATGGTTAAAATGCGTTTTGACACGAATTGGGTTGATAAAATAATGCGTTGTGTATGTACAGTATCATATGTTGTTCTTGTGAATGGTAATCCGGTGAATATTGATACACCTCAGCGAGGTTTGCGTCAAGGTGACCCATTATCACCACTGTTATTTTGTATAACGACACAGCTTTTGTCAACCCTTATAAATGAAAAAAAAAATGGTTTTATGAAAGGTATTAAAATTGCAAAGCTTGCCCCTCCTGTTACACACTTACTATTTGCGAATGACAGTATATTCTTTATGGAAGCTACAAACCAAGAAATAGAAGGTTTTAAGGATGTTATGAATAAATACAAGTATGCTACAGGTATGAAAGTAAATCTTAACAAACCTGGGATTAAATTTAGCCCTAACACCCCTATTTTCTTACAAAATTGCATGGCTATAAGGCTTAACATGCCCATTACTAATAATTTAAAAAAATTACCCAGGACTTCCCACTGAATGGGGAAGATCCAAGGTTAGAGACCTTAATAATCTAGTGGAACAAACCCTACAAAAAACTTAAAATTGGAAAAATCTTTATCTCTCAACAGCTGGTAAGGTAATACTTATTAAGTCTGCTATTCAAAGTCTACCTAATTACTCTATGTCTTCATATCTGATCCCACAAAAAATATGTGATCTTATTACTTCTAAAATATTAAATTTTTGGTGGGGGAGTAATGGTAAGAAAAAAATACACTAGAATAAATGGGAAGACTTGTCTAAAAGAAAATACTCAGGTGGGCTAGGTTTTAGGGATCTACACCTAATGAACTTAGCCCTCTTGGTTAAACAAGCTTGAAATATTATCAATAAACATGATTCTCTTCTCTATAAAGTGTTAAAAGTTAAATACTTTCCCCTTTGTAACTTTCTTGAAGCTCAATTAGGAAGCTCACCCTCTTGGGGTTGGAGGAGCCTACTGAGTGGAAGAAATATTATGAAAGATGGATTAAAATGGAAAATAGGCAATGTATATAATATCAACTTGTACACTGATATATGGATCCATGGTCAAAATGATATTATAAAACCTAAGAAAGGTACAGTTAAGAAAGTCCATGACCTTATGTATCAAAATGATTAAAAAAATGTTATGAAGATATTATTAGAGATGATTTTGATCCTGAAAATCTCTGATATTATCCTTAATACTATCATTCCATTAATGGATTCTCTAATCTTTACATGGTATCAGATGTTAACTAAATAATTCCGCACCTATCTCCTCTCTACGATTGATTATCATCCATGGCAACACCACCTTCTTTCACTAAAGATTTTTCAAGCCCTTACTATTTGCATCTAAGCGAGAACACCGGGGCCTCTCTTGTCTCCGATGTACTTAACGACGATAATCACCTCTCATGGAAGCGAGCTATTGAGATTTCTCTTTCCGTCAAGAATAAGTTAGGCTTGATAAACGGTGACATTTCGCAACCTCTTTTAAGTATTTTGGTTCTGTTTACGGCTTGGAATCGAACAAATAACCTAGTCTTGTCTTGGCTCCTTAATTCTATTTCTAAAGAAATTAAATGCAGTTTGTTATACGTGAATTCTTATTATGATATCTTCAATGAAATCAAAACACGTTTTAACAAAAGTCATGGTACACGCGTTTTTCATCTTGAAAAAGATTTGAGTTTGATTTTGCAAAATTCGAGTTCAGTTTCTGAATATTTTGCACGATTTAAAACACTCTGGGATGAATACATTCATTTTCGTCCTATGCCTAGTTGTTCTTGTGGACATATGAATAATTACAGCTGTAAATTGTTTGAGATTTTGATTGATAGGCAGCAAAACGACTTTGTTATCAAATTCTTGATCTCTCTACATGAGTCTTATGCAATTGTTCGTAGCCAAATCATTCTCATGGATCCATTACCCAATATAAATTTTGTATTTACTAAGATCGGTCAAGAAGAAAGTAAGAGAACAATGACTCTTTCCTCTATAAACTCTTCTGCTCAAGCTTTTTACACCAAGAATGTGCAAAAACCTGCTAATTTTTATGAAAAAAAAAAGATGGTTTGCACTCATTGTGGTTTTCCAGGACATACCATTGAAACTTGTTTCCAAATCCATGGATATCCAGTTGGTTGGGAAGGACCAAAAGGAAAACGTTTCAACATGAATCACAATTCAAAACATCCAGATGTCAAAGCTCATTATGTAGTTGTTCAAGAATCTCCTGTTTAAGAATCAAAATCCACTGCTCCTTATGACTTTACAACTGAAGAAATTAGCAAGCTCATGGCTCTAGTTCACTCTTCATCAACTGATCCACCTTCATCATCTGCAGCTGTTCATCAAGTCTCTACTCAAGAAGGTAATAAGGGTAAAGATTCTTGGATTCTTGACACTTGTGCTACTAATCATCTCATATTATCTTGTACTTTATATACTAGTAATGTTACTCTTGTCAATACACCAGCTACTCTTCCTAATGGTGATATTATAAATGCTACACAAAGAGGTAGTATATGGTTAAATTCCTTCATAACTTTACACAATGTGCTTTGTGTTCCTAAATTCAAATGCAACTTATTATCTATCTCTAAGCTTACTTAAGATTCCAACATTTGTGTTGTATTCTTTCCATCTCATTGTGTTATTCAGGAGCACAAATCTCAGAAGATGATTGGGATTGCTTATGAGCTACAAGGTTTATACTATATTCATTCACCAGCTTCTTTTTTACCAAGTCATACTTCTTTTACAGTTGTTACTGAAGGATTTGATCTTTGGCACTCAAGATTAGGCCATCCTTCTAAGGCCAAACTAGCTGCTCTCAAGATGTTGGGTCCTTCAATTTCTTTTCTCTCTTCTAATATTTGTAATTCATGTCATTTTGCTAAAAAAATGGCTTCTTTTTCCTATTTCTAAGACTAATACTTCTTCTTGTTTTGACTTAATCCATTATGATATTTGGGGTCCTTTTAAACAAGAGTCTTACTCAGGGCATAAATATTTCTTGACAGTTGTAGATGATTTCTCAAAGTGCACTTGGGTTTATTTAATGTCCCATAAATCTGAAGTGCATATACGTCTATTTTCTTTCTATAATCTGATTCAAACTCAATTCAACAAAAAGATTAAGATATTGAGATCAGACATTTGACCTGAGTTTTTACACCAACTCGACGTCAACAATGTATTTCTGCATGGTGATTTGAATGAAGATGTTTACATGACAATTCCTCAAGGACTTGAGGCTCCGCCTAACTCAGTCTGTAAACTAAACAAAAGCTTGTATGGTTTAAAACAAGAATCTCGTCAATGGTTTGCTAAACTCTCTTCTGCTCTAATCTCTTATGATTTTATTCACTCTAACAGTGATTTTAGCCTTTTTATTAAGAAGAATTCTATTTCTTTCATTGCCATACTTGTGTATGTTGATGATATAATTCTTGCTAGTGACTCTACGGATGAAATTACGCACCTATTTGCATTTCTTCATCAACAATTCATGATTAAAGACTTGGATGAATTACGTTTTTTTCTAGGTATTGAAGTTGCGCGTTCATCAACTGGTATTTCTATGTGTCAATGTAAATTCGCACTTGATATTCTTACTGAATGTGGCTTATTGGGTTCTAAACCCTGTAATTTTCCAATGGAACCGACTTTGAAATTACGCAATGATGATGCTGAGTTACTAGAAAATCCTTCATCATACAAACGCTTAATTGGTAGGTTGTTATATTTAACAATCACTCTACCTGATTTATCATACTCCGTTAATTGTCTTAGTCAGTTCTTGGCTAAACCATTGGTTAATCATTGGAATGCATCTCAAAGGGTCCTTTGTTATATCAAATTAACACATGGACAAGGCTTGTTCTTTTCTAATTCCTCAAAGATCAAACTTAAAGCCTTATGCGACAGTGATTGGGCTAGTTGTGTTGATACTTGCCGGAGCGTTACCGGATTTTGTATTTTCCTCAAAGATTCCTTAGTTTCGTGGAAAAGAAAGAAGCAAACAACCATTAACAAATCAGCTGAAGCTGAGTATAGAGCGTTAGCTGCTACTACATGTGAACATCAATGGTTAATTTTTGCGCTAAATGATTATGGTATTTTGCATCCTTCTTCGGCTCTTGTCTTTTCTGACAGCAAATCGGCCATTACCATGTCAACAAATCCAGTACAACATAAAAAGAGCAAGCATATTGACATTGATTGCAAGATAACTCGTGAAAAATTGCAAGCTGGTTTGATCAAGCTACTTTACATTCCGTCACCTTTACAGCTTGCCGATATTTTTACCAAGCCTCTTGGTTCAATCTTTTTTCACAGTATTCTCTCCAAGCTTAACACTCACAACATTCATGTTCCACTTGTGGGGGGCTCTTGGAATGAAGCAAATATATTAGATAAAAAAAATAGAGAAAATTGTATATAAAAATACTACATGGACTAATATGCAATTAGATTTATAGAAGAGGTTTAATCCAGCTGTTTATTGTTAGAAAGCTTTTAGTGATAGATGACCTATATATACACAACTATGTAATCATATACGACTCGTGTTGCTATTCTATCAAAATAATTCATCTACTCAAACACCTATTCTCTTCTTCTTCTTCTCTTCATCTGCTTCTTTAGTTTTTCTTTCTCACGGCTTCTCTAATCTTTACAGTCAGTTTCTGCGTTAAGTGTCACGTAGCGCCTACGTGGCGCTTGCGTGGCGAATAGGAAATCTGCCGCACACGCACCACGTAGACACCACATGACACTTAACGGAGAAATTGAGAGTGAATACTAACCGAATTCACAAATTAAAATCTTAGGTATTGATTTGTTATTTTAAAAATCTAAGACATTTAAAATTCAAATTTTAAATTGTAGGAAATGTATAGGCGTAATTCCCTTGTAAGTTTGGAAACAAATTAGGTCGCATGTCCTCCATCATTTCTGCTTATATTCTGGAAATTCGGCAAATAATTAATTAGATAAATTCAATCTTCAAAGTCGTCTAACGTGCGTTTGGATGAATATAGAAATAGTGTTTGGCAGGACATAGAAGCAAAGGCTAAGATCAAGTAAAAATAATACTCCCTCCGTTCCATTTAAATTGTCCCCTTACTAAAATTATTGTTCCAAATATATTGTCCACTTAGGAGTTCAAGACACTTTTTTTACTACTATTTCCACTATTACCCTTATTAAAATATTAAAATTTATATTTCCAATACACATTTAAGATATCAAGATACTTTATTAGGGGTATTTTTGTAATGGAGAATACATTTATTTGTTATTCTAATAGGATCAAGAATCATATATATAAACAAGAGGTTTGGATTGTTACCTCTTACGTAGCGGAAAGGAAATCAGTGATTTTTGCTTGGTCGTGAAACTCCTTACTGTGAAGAAGAAACTTTGTCTTCACAACCTAAGAGCCTGAAGAATTTTGATCGGTGTATTTTTGTTTGTGTGTAGAGAAGAAGTTAATTTTATCAGAAGAAAGTTGAAACTAAAAATGAACGTAAGTTATCCTTTTATTTCTTGTCTGATAGAAATAACTGCCCAGGTCAAATTTTAAGAGATACGTGGAAAGCATGCAGTACCTCCACCACATCATGGGTGGTTAATAAATAAAACAATTTATTTATTTCTTTCATTCTCCCACTCACCCATGCTAGGGTTACAAATGTAATCTAGGTATCTCATTGTCTCATATCTTCTAATATACACACCCGTATCAAAATATCATCATACATGGCAAATAGGTCGTGCGACCGGCAAGCATACGAGCATACGTTACTAATAACCTGTTAGGGTACATAGTTGCTAAAATAAATCTTATTCCTTACGTATCCTGCAGTACCCAAGACTAACAATATGTTGTATCATATTACAGTAACTCTGACCCCTTCAAATTTATATCACAACTTCTATGTGAAAAAGAGTTCACTGTCATTTTGTTTATGTGTCACACTATCATGTTATAGTCCGTATTGACTTACATGATCGGTTAACCTGCAAGCACACATTTGATACACAATTCTAGTCTTCCCTTTACACTTATATCCTTTTATATTGATTAGGTTGCTTTCCCAAACATACCCCATTAGACCGAATCACTCATGATCATTGGTAATGTGTTCAAAGTAGCATACACCTAATCAAAATATCAAGATACAGTCAAAAGTAATAAGGGCACATATCAAAGGTATCACACAGTGAAGAAACAGGGATCAATTCTTCACTTCCTTTTGGTCGAAAGCACACGTGGTATGACACACGTGTTATGGTATTATTCATATATCTCAAACTGTATGTCACAATTTTACAAATACCATACAGATATATAATTAGACAAGCCTCGTTGCCTAAGATGAATTCTTCGATCGATCAACCCTTCTATGAAATCAATCAAACAACTCATATCTGGCTATTATAGACTAAGTAGATAGTGGGATTCTACTTCGATCATAATAGAAGCTTAACATGGTTTATCCATGTTTATGATCTCATCTTAACACTTAGTTAAGGCGACTATCTTAACTTAAGTTATCTTAAGGATTCTTCACTGCTATGAGTTAGTCTCATCTTTGCGCACTTCTTATGCCAAAGGCGATTGCCCGTGTGACAGGGTCAATCTCAGTCTATAGGACATACATACTTACAAAATCACACGCAATATATATAATACATATCAAACATGATATTATTAAAATAAACAGTTAAATAAACATACTAATGGAAATATATACATGAATGCACATAAACTAACCATAATTCATACATTATATCTTGCTTAATCCTATAGATCTAACATGATCCATGAATACATCCCTTGGGATAGCTTTTGTGAATGGATCGGCAAGCATATTGCGTGTGGGTATATATTGCAAAGTAACATCCTTTTGTGCAATTATATCTCTAACGAAGTTATACTTTATATCAATGTGTTTGGTCTTGCTGTGATATTTTGGATCTTTCACATAAGCCATTGCAGCTTGACTATCACAGTATATTGTTATTGGACTCCCACTATCACCAGAGAATCCTAAATGTTCAAAGAACCTTTTTAACCAAACAGCCTCCTGAACCGCAGCTGAGCATGCTACAAATTCAGCTTCCATCGTTGACAAAGCTACACAGGTTTGTTTCTTGCTACTCCACGAGATTGCGCAATTATTTAGCAAGAAAACATAGCCTGAAGTGGATTTACGCCCATCTATATCACCAGCCCAATCGGCATCTGTATATCCTTCTAGGCGTAATTTATCTCCTCGAAAGCATAAGGCATGATCTTTAGTGCCTTTTAGATATCTCAATATCCTTTTCACAGCTTTCCAATGCTCCTGTCCAGGGTTCGATTGAAAACGACTAACTAAACCTACTGGATAACATATATCTGGTCTCGTACACATCATAACATACATAAGACTACCAATGGCACTAGAATATGGTACTGTTGACATTTTCTGTTTTTCTTCTGTAGTACTAGGACACATGTCGAGAGTTAAGTTTATTCCCTTTGCCACAGGAGTGTCAATGGCATTGCACGTAGTCATACCAAAGCGCTCAAGTACATTCATGATGTAAGGTTCTTGAGATAGAGATAATAGTCTTCTAGACCTATCTCCATGAATCTTAACACCAAGAATATAATTTGCTTCTCCCATATCTTTCATATCGAATTGAGAAGCTAGCCACTCCTTGTTAGCTTGAATAAACTCTTTATCATTCCCAGCTAATAGGATGTAATCCACATATAGAGATAAAATTACGAAATTTATCTTGGAACGTTTAATATAAACACAGTGGTCTTCACTTATCATCTCAAATCCATTTGACGAGATGACCTCATGAAATCTCAAATTCCACTGTCTCGAGGCTTGCTTAAGACCATAGATTGATTTCAACAATCTACATACTTTATTCTCTTGATCTTTTGCAACGAAACCCGAGGGTTGTTCCATGAAAATTACCTCTTCTAAATCTCCATTTAGAAATGCAGTTTTAACATCCATTTGGTGCAACTCCAGATCGAGATGCGCCACAATAGCTAAAATAAGATGTATTGAGGTAAATCTAACAACAGGAGAGAAAGTTTCCTCAAAATCTATTCCTTCCCGTTGAGTATAGCCTTTCGCTACCAAGCGAGCTTTATACCTGTCAATGGAATTGTCAGGTTTCCTCTTTATTTTGAGAACCCATTTGTTCCCAATCGTTTTACGTCCTTTTGGGAGATCAACCAGTTCCCATACCTGGTTTTTCTTCATCGACTCCATTTCTTCTTCCATTGCTTTCCTCCATTCATTCTTAGCGGGACATGAGAGTGCTTCATTAACTGTTCGAGGCTCTTCTTCGTCTTGTGGAGTTATCATAAAGACTTCTCCTTCGATTTCAAATCGGCGACGAGGAATTAAACCTCTAGCACTTCTCTTAAGTTGAGAATATTGAGAAATAGGATTACTAGATGATGCAATGGTTTCTTCCATCTCAAGATTTAGAGGAGTGTCCATCTCTATTTCTTGAGTATGTGTTACCTCATCAGGTGTCACATTTGTTTGCATATCATCTTCCTGAATCTCATTTAATTCACATAAATGGAATTTCTGTCAACCTCACCTCTGCTAGGAAAATCATTCTCTAAGAATGTAACATCTCGTGACTCAATTTCTGTAAGACCCCCATCATTATGTTCACCAATAAACACATATCCTTTAGAGTGATCTGGGTATCTAATGAAGATACACTTCTTACGTCTTGGACCTAACTTCCCATACTTATGAGATAGATCATGAACATAGCCTGCCGACCCCCAAGGTCGCAAGTATGACAGATTAGGTTTCCTACCTGTCCATAGTTCATAAGGAGTTGATGGAATAGTCTTTGTGGGTACTCGGTTAAGTATATAACAGGCGGTAAGAAAGGCATCTCCCCAATAAGATATTGGAAGATTTGCTTGTGCCATCATAGACCTAACCATTTCTAGGAGTGTTCTATTCCTCCTTTCAGCCACACCATTCTGTTGTGGTGTTCTAGGAATTGTAAGTTGCCTTACTATCCCTTTTTCATCACACAGTTCTTTAAACTGATCAGATAGATATTCACGTCCCCGATCGGTTCTAAGGGTTTTCACCTTCCTCTCTAACTGATTTTCCACTTCATTGATAAATGTCATAAAACATTTCAATGCTTCAGATTTGTGAGAAATCAGGTAGACATAACCAAACCTAGTGAAATCATCTATAACGATGATGAAATAACGTTCCCCACGTTTAGTTTGAACACTCATTGGGCCACAGATGTCTGAATGAATTACTTGTAATGGGTACTCGACTCGTTTAGCCTTTCCAAATGGTTTTCGTTTTGCTTTACCTGCTAGACAATTTTCACAAGTTGGCAAGTTGACTTTAGTCAACGAACCCAAAAGGTTCGCCTTAGCCAACAAATTCATACGGTCTTGTCCGATATGACCTAATCTAGCATGCCATACATTTTCTTCTACATTAGAATTACTAGAAGAAGAAGAAGTATTAGTAGAAAAGCAACTGCTTACATAATAACTATTAAACGAGTTATCATCATCTAGTACAATTAACCCATGCGAAATAAAACCAGAACCATAATACTTAGCGTCATAATAGATATCTACTTGTTTGTTATGAAAATGCAAATTAAAACCTAATCCTAGAAGAACAGTGACCGAGACTAAGTTCCGTCGAATGTCAGGTGCGTAAAGTACATCATGCAGGTACAAGGTTTGACCACCTCGCAAGTTCAACTTGCAAGTGCCAACTCCTTTGACTTCAACCTTATTGTTGTCTCCTACATATATCCACCTTGATCCCTCTGGAATCCGACGGTACTCTACATATGCCTCTCGGTCTTTGGCTACATGGTCTGTCGCTCCTGAGTCCACAGTCCACAAAGGATTAGAATCAGCAAGCAATACAGTACTGGTAACATAAGTAAAATTACAAGAAGTAAATGACATTGCTACCTTTCTGGGCTCGCTGCACTCGCGAGCGAAGTGACCCAGTTTGTCACAGTTAAAGAATTTCATCTTACTCTTGTCTTTCTTCTTACGGAAACGTTTTCCCTTATTGTTACCACCTTTCTTGTTCTTCTTGGAAACGTGCTCATTTCCGTTCTTCTTCCCATTGTTCTTGCGCTTATTGCCAGAAACTTTGTGGGAACTTGACTCAGCAACATAAGCCTGACCCTGAGGCTTAATTGCATCTAGACGTTCATTTTCCAATGTCACATGACGAGCAGCATCATCAAAGGTTTTGATGTTGTCATTGTGAGTCAAGTTTATCTTCAAATGCTCCCAGTTATTTGGAAGAGATCGGATCACAGCTTGAACTTGTTGGTCATCAGTAAGGTTATGACCTGCATTCTTAAGTTCCCTAATCATGTTAGACATCTCTCGGAGATGTTGTTGCATGGTTTGATTAAGCTTCTTCTTGCAAGTGTCAAACTTAATGGTCAATTTACGCAACTTAGTCACAGTCGTACCCCCATACTTCTCATTAAGAGCATTCCACATCTCGTGAGCAGTGAGGTATCGTTGACATTCATAGACAAGATCGTCATTCATGGAGCCTATCAAGATGCCTCTTGCAGTGAAATCTTTCTTTTTCCACTTCTCATAAGCCTCCATGTCCCTTCTGTTTTGAGCTGTGTTGCCTTCCTCAGGCTGAGCCATGATGTTGTTAACAGCCTCAAGAACATCTTGCTCTTCTAGAACATAATGTATCTTGAGCTTCCAAAGGTTATAGTTCTCACCATTCATCTTTTCTCCTTTGTTGAGATCAGCAATGATGGTTTTTGATGCCATTTTCTCTATAAAAGTAAGATATTTCCATTAATAACATACATTTATTTAACAACTCTAAGCTATTAATGCAAATGGAATGAATAACAAAGATAACAAAATAAGTGATAAAGAAAGTTCACTATGTTCCCAATCATGAATCACTATATTTTGTTTGTCTTAATCATTCAATCAATTTCATTAACCGCAAAATAAGTTCTTCAAGAACTCCCACTTACTCTAACATAAATAGAGCAAAAAAAAATTGTATGAAAAACAAACAACTAAAGCATACAATCAAAGAAACTAGTTGAATTCAAACATAACTGAAATACATGTTCAATAAAGAAAATACTGAATCAAAAGGAATAAAAGCAACTAATGTAATTTCTAACAAACATGGAATGAAAAACATTGAAGAAAACAACCTACTTAAGCAAACTACCTATGCAAATTCAACTAGCAAACACCTTTCATATCCAAAAACTTAATTTTGGAATTGACTCTTCAAATCTCACTTCCTCATAGGTTCCAATTGGAAAATAATTATCAACATCAGTGGTAGGATAATGCATTCCACAATTACATTGGTCCGACCTAATGGAATTATTAAAATGCCTCCATAAGTGTGATTCAGTCAAAGCATACACAAGCCACTCATATGTGTTATCTCGTCCATGAACATTGTTCTCCGGAAATTCATACTCCCATAAGATATCGAGATCCCTTTGCAACTCTCTCGGCAAAGTTCTGTGAAGGACTTCAACCTTGTGATTTTCGCATATGATATCACCCCAATTGATGACATCTTAAATCAACCTATTCACAATTGCTACATGTTGCACCAAAGTGTGATTGGGTCTCTTCCTAGCTATAGTGGAGTGCTCGGATACTGTTCCTCAAAACTTGTCTTTGTTCAGGTGTCCTTGCTCGACGAGGTGTATGAACCCTTAGTGGTCCATTTGGATTTCTTATGTTCCTATGAAGCATTCGGTAATCTCTCAATAGGCGGAGCCTTGATTCCCGTGATCCCCTGGATCGTGTTACCATCATTTTCTACATATAGAAAAATAAGAACGATAAAATTACACCACAATCGATTAAGAAACGAGACAAAACAGATTTAAGTATCTTTCCAGGAACTATGTTCATTAACAAGTATCTAAGGTAGTTAATCTGGTAAGGCTACATGTCACTAATATGAACAGTACATATATATAAGGACTCTGTGAACTATATATATAATATAAGGATATACTTATATAAAATTGTCCACGTTTAATGGATCTGTGAATATATATAAGGATATATTTAAACCTAATTAATCCAACATATATATTTCTATCTCTTTACTGTCGACTGAAAAACAAAAAATTCATCAAAAAAAAAAATCCTCCTTTTTTTTGATCATACGAATGTATTTTCACATACAAATCAAAAATTATATATATAATTCTCATAAAATGGCTCTAATACCATTTGTTATTCTAATTGGATCAAGAATCATATATATAAACAAGAGGTTTGGATTGTTACCTCTTACGTAGCGGAAAGGAAATCAGTGATTTTTGCTTGGTCGTGAAACTCCTTACTGTGAAGAAGAAACTTTGTCTTCACAACCTAAGAGCCTGAAGAATTTTGATCGGTGTATTTTTGTTTGTGTGTAGAGAAGAAGTTAATTTTATCAGAAGAAAGTTGAAACTAAAAATGAACGTAAGTTATCCTTTTATTTCTTGTCTGATAGAAATAACTGCCCAGTTCAAATTTTAAGAGATACGTGGAAAGCATGCAATACCTCCACCACATCATGAGTGGTTAATAAATAAAACAATTTATTTATTTATTTCAATTATGTTTCTTAATATATGTGAAAAGGTAAGTGGACAAATTAAGTGGAATGGAGGGAGTAGTATAATATTGTTTCTCTAGCTGTCCATTGGCTCATTTAGAATCATCCATTTTGCCTATAAAAGGAAAGCCTCAAGCAGTTCAAAGTATTGTGCTAGCTAGCTTTCAAGTACTACACACTTCCAGTTGATAGTAGTTTTTATTAAAATATTCTTTCAAACTTAAGAAAATGAAAGCTAATCAAATTTTAATTAGCTTTTTGCTCTTGATTTTTGGTTTGAGTAGTGAGTTTTTTGGTGCTGATGGGTTGAGTCAGAATTTCTATAAGCCTACTTGTCCTTTAGCTGAGACAATAGTGAGGGACGCCACATTTGCAAAAGTTAAAGCTAACCCTTCCTTGGGTGCTAAAATCCTTAGACTTCACTACCATGATTGTTTTGTTAGGGTAAATAATTTTCTACATAGTTCTCTCTCGCTCTTTCTCTCTTTCTATAATATAAGTATATCCTAATTCTTTGTTTACGTAGATGTGAGAATTGCATGCAAGCATGCACTTAGAAGTTACTTATATATATAATGTTTGAATATTACAGGGTTGTGATGCATCTATATTGTTAGACAAAATTGGAACCGATCCATCGGAAAAGGAAGCATTACATAATCTCTCACTTGGAGGTTTCGATGAAATTGATGATATCAAAGCTGCGGTTGAAGCAAAATGCCCTGGAGTTGTTTCTTGTGCAGATGTTCTCGCTTTAGCTGCTCGTGATGCTGTTTCCTTTCCCGTAAGTAATCAATCAATAAGTCAATCTCATATAAATATTCATACTACCGATATTATATGCAGTTCAGGAGGCCATTGTGGAATGTGCTAACCGGAAGAAGAGATGGAAAAACTACTCTTTCATCAGACGTTACTGGGAATTTACCATCAGCCTATTCTGATTTTACAACCCTTAAAAACCAATTTGCAGGCAAAGGTCTCCTTGTTCCTGATCTTGTGACACTATCAGGTAATTATCGAATTATATATAAAAGTAATTAAGTGTCCATTTGGAAAAAAAATTTAAAAATGCTTCTTAAACTTTAAAAGTATTTTAGATTTTTAAAAATAATTTTTAAGAAAAACATTAAATATATGTGGTTCATAAAAAGAAATTTAAAAGTGATTTTGGATTCTAAAATTATTTTTAATAATTTTTTTAATATTTTAATTTTATTTTAAAAGTGTGTTTTTATTCTAAATTAAACACTCCCAAATGAATGCTAAAAGAGACTGAAACCAATTAGATCTAACTGATAACTAATGACACGATAGGTGCACATACAATTGGGGTTTCTCGCTGTGGAGCATTTTCCAGAAGAATATTCAATTTTTCAGCCACTTCAGACGTTGACCCAACTCTTGATCCAGTTTACGCTGCAGAATTAAAGCAAAAATGCCCCTTACCCACAAATCCAGACACAACTGTTGAGATGGATCCAAGAAGTTCTTTATCTTTTGATACAAGTTACTTTAATATCCTTACAAAGAATAAAGGCTTGTTTCAATCTGATGCAGCTCTTCTTAATGACACAGCATCAGCTGCAATTGTCAGACAATTGCAAATCCCAGCAAAGTTCTTCGCTCAGTTTGCTAAATCAATGATAAACATGGGTAATATTCAAGTCTTGTCTGGACTTGACGGAGAAATAAGGCAGAAATGTCGTTTCGTCAATCCTCCTCCTGCATAAGAAAAACATAGCTTGGTTATGAAATCATAACTCTCTAAGTCCAAGGAAATGTTAGTTGTGCCTATTTTAATGTGTTACACTGTTACTGTCTTGTATTAAAAAAAGAGTCGTATCAAAAGCTAAAAGTCTGTGTAAAGCTATTGATATTTTGTTTGAATAATTAAGGTGCCATGCATCTTGAATAATAAACGTGAACGTTTCAAATTTGTAATCACGGGCATCATAAATGGATTTTGGAACTTTGTTTGTATATGTAAACCAAAGACCTCTTTCGTTTTTGTTTTTCTTTGTGATATTTTTGGTTACAGACTTTTTTTATTGTTTTGTTTTTCCCAAAAAGCATTAATTAATTTTCTGGTTAAGGCAATTTTTTCATTTCGTATTAAATTCTAAACTTACAAATAAGGTAATTATATGGGAGAAAAGTCTCAAAATCACTTACATATAATATTAAAATCACTCATCTAGAACATTAGTAATGCTCAAATTATTGGAACGCACGTATCTAATTTATTATTCACAAATTTTCCACTTTTAAAAATAATATACATATAACCGAGAATTTAATATTTTTAAGAATTTGTTCTTTAGTTTTTGCAAACCATTAAAAATATTCTATTATTTCTTTCATACCAAATAATGTAGACGAGAGCTAGTGGAAATTGTTTTAAATATCATAGCAGTAGATTATTTCCATTATATATTTTTGTTTCCCTTAATATTATATCATCCTTATTAAACAGATTAGTTAAAATCATGCACTTGCACAATATATTTTTTCATATTCATGTTGAGAAGATGCATTTAAAAAAGAAATACTCTTTTTCTTCTGTACCATTTTTACAATACACACATAAAGTTTCTAAGATAAACCTAAATTATTTAGTCTGCATCTGGTTGCAAGCTTGTCAAGTGTTGCAATCCAATTGATGTAGTTAGTTACCTAACAATATAGCACATCATCATATTAGGCTTAAATAATCCAAACCACACTATTGACCGAAGTACTCCTAAATTACCAACGCACCTTCTTAACGCGTCTCACTACTTTTATTGAAGTGAAACACACACGTCTAATTGTTTTAGGCTGTACAAGCGTAATTCAGGAAAATGGTCTGCAATCAAAAAGAAAAATATCCCCTTCGTCGCCCCGAATCACGCAATCACACCAAAAAAAACTCTTCTTTCCTCTGATAATTTCGTGTGAGATTGTAATACTATTGTTTGGTGTGAGTACAGAAGATGGTGCGACCTCCGTTGAAGACGAAGACGGAAAATAAATTTAAAGGTTAGAAATCTTTTTACTGTACCTGCAATTATAAGGAAAACGTGCCTAATTGTATGTGGGAGATTATCAATATCCATGTTTATATGATTAAATGTCTTTGTGGTGTGTTGAGCGTGGTATTAGGTCGTAACCGATACTCTTTATTCATGAAATCCATAGGTGGGTATGGTTGTACCGATTTCTGGTTTAAGTGACTGCAATCCTCAATTTTAATTATCTTTCTACTATCATATAGTAGTTAAGTGATTTATTGGTTCGGATTTAGGATTTACTGATTGTAATAGGCTCTACTGATTTTTGGTTTAAATGACCGCAATGCCCAATATTAATTCTCATTTTGCTACGTTATAATAGTTTAGTAAGTTATTAGGCTCCGATTCAGGATAATTAAAGTGGTGTAGTGACCTGGTTTTCGTGAATTTGTTTTCATTGAACTGAATGTGTGATTTTTATGGTCTACCGAATTGATTTTGTGCTTTTTAAACTTGAAGTAATTGAACGTGGGATCAGTATCATTTGAACTCAAAACCACAGCTGCTGTAATTTATCTACACTTTTTATCAATACAACTAATCCGCATTCAAATAACATAAATATTATTCTTTAATCATATTTAGTTGTAGTACACATTGTCGTACATTAATTACTGGATTTGTAATTACTTGTAATGTGAAATTTATAAGTTAATTAGTGATGTAACAAGATGCAATCATATATACTCCGTATATGATTTGTCTTTGATCATATACATTAGTAAATTATAGGAATGCTAAAAAGTCAATCTTCCACAGGTTAAATTATTGTATAGGACCTATATTGTCCCAATGTAATGTGAAAATTAGTTTGTATGTTTTTTTCCAAGTATGGAAAAAATTACATACCGATCTTCAATGGAGACCATTGTTTCCGTTCTTTTTGGTTCGAGGGTAACAGATGATCACGTCATAGTGTGTAAACTATTGTCATTCTACATGCTAATACGTGGTGTTTATGACACGAAAGAAGATAAAGAAGGCTTCGGGAAAAGAGGGGAGTATATTCATGATATATTGAGAAGATATTCTTCTGATGAAGGTGGATTCGTTATCGGACGGAAGTGTGTCGAGCTCACACCCCATGATGTGCGGCTTATTATGGGAGTTGAAGGTGGAAGTGAAGAGCTACGCGTTATGAAGACAACAAAGAATGACGAGAATTCAGCCTGGTTTGATCTCAACTTTCCCGATGTGAAGGGACAACTCAGGGATTCAGACATTAAAAAACGAATAAAACAGGTGCTAGACGTGGAACCGCAGACGGATGAAACAATACGGAATTTCATTATCTCTTAGGTGTTCTTGCGATGACCACCATCTTCTAGACAACTGGATCAAAAACCCCTAGGTGGATGGTTATGTATTGTGAGGATCTCAAACACATGCCGGACTACGACTGGCCTAGCCATTTTTTTTTTGGACGCAAATTGATTGTCTATTTAATACAAGTGATATGTATAAAATTACTATCCTTGCAAACGTTGAAAATGTTTATAAAATTAGCCATATAAATGGGAATCAATATCATGCAAATGATTGTATAATATATACCATTAATAAGCTACGAATTTAGTAAAGGGTTTATTTATATCTAATAAGGGGTATTATAAGTATAAATAAAAAAAATTGGACCTTGTAGGGGGCTAAAAATGAAATGGACTTGGTGAGAGGTGGTGTATGGGTACTTGGACTTTATATGCTAATATCTCTAATTGATAAACCTATATTTAGGAATTCCAGAACCTCCCCATATAAGATTGTGCCATGTAATTTTATCACTTTTATATTTTAAGTGCTTAAATGTATCTTTAAAGTTATAGTTGCCTTTAATTGAAACTTTTACTATAAAGGATATAAGAGCATTTACATCAGAATCATTTAATTTATACATCAAACTCCGATCTGCCAACCAATTATTCCACTATAAACTAGTAAATTTTTCATTTCAAACTCTATGCTCCATAAGCTACTTAACCAAAACTATTATGTTGAAAAGTTTCCTCCAACGATATGAGACATCAGATGGATTTTTCATACTCTCCAAATACTCATTTTCTTAATCAAAATTGCATGCACCCATTCAATGTTGATAAATTTATCTCTAGTATATATACACCAAAATTGTTTTAAGATACCTACTTGATTCATGGTTTTCAAGTCAGGTAATCCTAAATGGTTTTCTTACTTAGGTAGGCAAAGCTTTTTCTGCCTAAATTTTGCTTCTCTTGCATCATTTCCTCCTCCCATCTATAAGAAAGTTGGAAATTACATTTCTTAAATCTAATGACTTTTGAAGGATGTAACAATATATTTTTCAATACCTTCTAATACTTAGAAGTATAGCTTGGATCAATTGGAACCTCCCACCAAATGATAAACTTCTTAAAGTCCAATGTGTGATTTTTGTAGTAATTCTATCTTCAATCCTTTAGAAATCAACTATAATAAGTTTTTCTACAATAAGTGGTACTCTTTTATCTCATAAGAAGATATCCTTCTTTTACTATCAAAATATTACACAAACTTGTTCTTTATTCATTATTTAGTCCTCCAAAATATGTCTCACTTTTATTATGACTGAATTACAAGGCTGACATCATGGAAAAGAAACAAGACCTTTCCTAATTATTTAATCACTTTTAACATCTCCACCAAATAAAACCATGAGATCATCGCCAAATGCTAGATGATTTATCATTTTTCTAGCACTTAAGATGATGAGTAAAATCTTTTTTTTCTACAGTTAAGTTGAATACTTAAGATAATAAGAGTTACATGGCTATAATAAAGAGATAGGGAGAGACAAAGTCTTATTATCTTATACCCCTTTCTACTTTGAAAAATCCATCTAAATATCCATGTAAAGACAATGAGTAATATGGTGTAATGAGGCACATTCTATTGGATGAATTACATAGTTAAAACCAACAACTATAGTTTTGAGTATAAATATTCATGATAAAGTGTTATAAGTGCTTACTATATCAAGTTTTAGTGTACATCTTGGTGTCATTTTATCTCTGCCATAACCTCTTACCATATTTTGAAATACCAAAATGTTATCAATAATTCTTCTAACTTCTACAAATTTAGATTGAGTAATTGAGATAATATAAGGAAATACCTTCTTTAGTTTATCATCCAATATCTTAGAAATAATTTTATATAGGATACTGTAGCATGAGATTGGCATGTAGTCCTTCACTGAGAATGGATGAGCTCTTTTAGGTATAAGAGTTGTATTTGTAGTATTCAGTTGCTTCAAGAGCTTATTATCTCTTAAAGTATATCTTATTGAATTACACACTTCTTAACCAATAAAGTGCCAAGATATTTTAGATAAAGAAACTAAGAAGTCATCAGGTCGAGGACTTTTGTTGTTGTTGTTGATGCATTTGAGAGCTTCCCGTAATTTCTCATTTAATACTATTTCACACAATCCTGTCAAGTGGTTTTAAGGATATGTAAGCTTCATAGTTCTTTATAGAGTTTCTATAGATGTATGTGTTGCATCACTCTTTGTTCCCAACATTAATATATAGTAATTTTGGAATTCAGTGACTATATCCTCATGTCGAATTACATTTAAACCATCATATTTTTTTTATGGCTTGCATTATGTTGTTGCAGATTCTCTACTTAATTTTTTCATTTAGTATTAAATTCTAAACTTACAAATAAAGGTAATTATATGTGAAAAAAGTCTCAAAATCACTTACCTATAATATTAAAATCACTCATCTAGAACATTAGTAATGCTCAAATTATTGGAAAGCACCGTATTTAATTTATTTATTCACAATTTTTTTACTTTTAAAAATAATATACATATAACCGAGAATTTAATATTTTTAAGAATTTGTTCTTTAGTATTTGCAGCTATTAAAAACATTCTATTATTTCTTTCATACCAAATAATGTAGACAAAACTAGTGGAAATTGTTTTAAATATCATAGCATGTAGACTATTTCCATAATATATTTTTGTTTCCCTTGATATTATTAAATCATCCTTATTATACAGATTAGTGAAAATCATGCACTTGCACAATATATTTTTTTATATTCGTTCAAAACAAGATTTTTGTTAATATGACTAATTCAACACCTATTGCAAGAATATGAAAATTCTCTCTGTTCTCTCTCCTCCCCAAACAACAAAAATCTAAACTTTTTCATCACCAAATATTACACAAAATCCCTAAATTTTGTGTGATTCCTCTAGAAATATAGTGTTTCCCTACGAAGATCTTTATAAACACTATATTTCACCCTTCAAATCTTCCTCTCCCCCCCTTTTACTCTATTTCCTTTTCCTGTGACTGAGCTATGGATTTCTACTCTCCTTCACATCCCCTAGCAACAAACAAAGCTTTAGTTATTTCCCCGGATAGGAACTCAGTTTACAAAATAGCTCAAGAATTTAAGTTAGTTTCAAAACTACTTGTTCGAGAGAAAATCAATCACACTTACCTAAAAAACCACATTAACAAATATTGGGATTTATTTGAGCAAGTAGAGGTTGAAAGATGCGCTGCAAATACCTTTATTATCAAGTTCAAAATTGAAGAAGACAAGTTAAAGGTATGTCTTCAAAGACCCTGGATTGTTCAAGGTAAACATCTAGCGCTAAAAGATTTTAAATTGGGTAAATCAAATATAGTCACACACACGACTTTATGGATTCAGCTCACTGGAGTGCCAGCCTATCTACTTACTCAACAACGCCTTGGAAAAATGTTGAGTTATTTTGGCAGAGTCCATACTATTGAGCTTCCTAGTTCACTCAATATAGACGAAAACTCTATAACTCGAGTTCAAATCGATTGGGATATTGTAAAATCACTTATTACGGGTATCAACTACTAAGAATCGGAAAATAAGTTGATTTGGATCAAGTTTACACACAAAGATATAGGACATGTTTGCTATGGCTGCGGAATTTTTGGACATGAAGAAAGTAAATGTAAGAACCCTAAAACTATACCCAATTGGGGGCTTGGATTAAAACATCCACTAGAGGTCCAGCTTACATGGTAAGACAACTAACAGAGAAATGTAATAAAGGAGACAGAGCTACAGTTAGAAAAATTGCTAACTTACCAACATCGAGTCAGAATCGGATGAACTCAGAACAAGTAGAAGGATCTAAACTCAGTAACGGAGCTGTTAACAAGGTTAGTAACGGTAACGAAAAATGAGTACTAAAGCAATTTTTGAATTTGGTATGAGTAATGATAGTGGTAGAGAGAAATGACAACAAATGGCTACAATGAGAGAGAAGAAAAAGGACGTTTACGGTGGTGAAAATGTTTTGTCGGTTTCGATTATGAAAGAGAAGGAAGCCAAAAATAATATATATTTAGAAAAATAAAATCAAATGGCCACGCTGGCAGAGTCTCTTCGTAATAAACTTAACTCACCCCAGGCTCAAGAAAAGGAAATTCTTTTTGGAAGTTTTGAAAGCCCAAACCATTTTAATAACAGCCCTAATGTCCTATTTAAATGCCCACCAAACAAAATCCCATCTCCACAATTCCCAAATCAAAACCCAAATACCCAAATCCACTCTACCAAATCCTCCACTTCAGAAAATCCGAATTCTCCGTCTTTTGAAAATCGCCCAAACACATCTAACCCTATAATCAAAACTCCTTCAACCTCTATCCTAAACTCCGATGATTACTCCACCCCCAAACCAACTATACACCATAATTTCACTAACAATGTACTTTCTACAAACCTATTTGATAACTCTTCAATCAAGTATGACTATAAAGCTAAGCAAATCACATATGAAGGATCAACATCGAGGGCTTCGGTCAAAGCTAAGAAGATAAAAAAGAGTGCTCTAACTCAAGTGAATGTAAAGCGGCAAAAAACACTCTAGGTTGCTACAAATAGTTACAACAGAGAGTCAAATGATAATTAGGATGATGCCCTAAATGAAGAAGTAATTATTGAAAAGGAAATGGTATATGGAGAAACAAGTAGCTCGGGTAAGAAGATAGCGACTACATATGCTCAAATGGTTTGCGGGGTTGACCTCCATCAACCCCAATCTCCTCAATGATACACGCATCCTGGAACTGTCAAAGTATTGGCAACACCTTGACAGTCCAGACCCTAGCTGGTTTTGTTGCTAAATACCAGCCTCAGGTACTGTTCTTTTCAGAAACTAAAAATAATTTCCCTACTGTTAAGAAATTGGAGAAAATATCAATATGACCCTCGTTGAGATCGTTGAACCCATAGGTATTAGTGGGGGGTTAACAAATTTTACGAAAAATAATATGGATATTGATATTATTAGCAAATCTAGTAATCATATGCACTGTAGACTTAATATTTAGGAAATTGAACTCTTCACTACTTTTATCTATGGTGCCTATATGGAGAAAAAATAAAGAAGATTGCCTTAAACTTTACAGTAGCTGTAAACCTATTAATGATGAACCATGGATGTTAATAGGGGATTTTAACAATATTAGATACTGTTTTGAAAAAAAAAAGGTGGTTTAAGAAACACTAATAAATGTATGAATATGTTTAATAGCTTTATAAAACATCAAAACCTTGAGGAGGTTGTGACTAAAGGTTGCAAATTTTCTTGGAGTAATAAGAGGTCTAATGATGAGATGATTAAAACTCTTATTGATAGGGCCTTTTGTAATAAAAAATTGGGGGAATATACCCTACAACCTGGATAGCCCTTCTGCCTGCTATAGGCTCTGACCATTCACCTCAAATCCTATTTATGAAAGATAACCATATTAAAAAGGATAGAAGATTTTACTTTGAAAATATTTAGGCAGAAGAAAAAGATTGTCTTGAAATAATTAAAAAAATTTGGGACTTAAAGAAATATAGTCCTGGACTCTTTAGAAATGCCCTGACCTATAAATTAGAAAGGTGTAAGACCCATCTGACTAGGTGGAGTAAGTTGAAATTTAAAAATAATAAAAAATGATAGATTTGTATGTCCAAAATCTTGAAACTATTTATAATGACCCTAATACGAAAGATTGGACTGAGTACAACAATACTATTAAGAAAACAGAGGAATTGTGGAAAAAAGAAGAGGAATTCTGGGCATCGAGATCTAGAAATTTGTGGCTTAAAAGAGGGGTTAAAAACTCTTCCTTTTTCCATGCTTCCACTAAAGAAAGGAGAAAGATCAATAAAATAACAAGAATTATAAAATATTATGGAGTTTGGATTGAGAAGTACACTTATATTAATAATGAAACAAAAGGTTGTTTTGATAATATCTATAGAACTATTGGTAAAAGGGATTATGATCCTAACCTTTCTACCACTCAAACTACTATTACTAAATATATGAATGAGAGTCTTGACAAAAAATTGGAAATAAACGAAATTGAAAACGAAATTCATGAACTGGGAGCCAATAAGGCCCCTGGGCCCGATGGATATCCTGGACTCTTTTACAAAAAGTACTGGGATATTATAAAACTTGATGTAATTAAGGTTATAAACGATTTTTGGTATAATAAGGGATCAATAGACGATTTAAAGAAAACCTCTATTTCTCTAATTACAAAAATTAGCAAGCCGACCAATATTAAACACTATCGCCCCATTAGTTGTTTGAATTTTATATATAAAATCATAGGTAAGATTCTCGTGAATAGGATGCAACCGGTAATGAATGTACTAATTGATGAGAGTCAATCTGCATTCATACCTGAAAGGCACATTGATAATACGATGGTAGCTCATGAGATTATTGACTTTATCAAAGGTACAACGAGCACAAAAAAGTATTATATGACTATTAAAACTGACATACAAAAGGCTTACGAAAATGTAGAATGTGATTGTTTGCAAGATATTATGGTTAAAATGGGTTTTGACACGAATTGGGTTGATAAAATAATGCGTTGTGTATGTACAGTATCATATGCTGTTCTTGTGAATGGTAATCCGGTGAATATTGATAAACCTCAGCGAGGTTTGCGTCAAGGTGACCCATTATCACCACTGTTATTTTGTATAACGACACAGCTTTTGTCAACCCTTATTAATGAAAAAAAAGAAAATGGTTTTATGAAAGGTATTGAAATTGCAAAGCTTGCCCCTCCTGTTACACACTTACTATTTGCGAATGACAGTATATTTTTTATGGAATCTACAAACCAAGAAATAGAAGGTTTTAAGGATGTTATGAATAAATACAGTTATTCTACAGGTATTAAGGTAAATCTTAACAAATCTGGGATTAAATTTAGCCCTAACACCCCTATTTTCTTACAAAATTGCATGGCTATAAGGCTTAACATGCCCATTACTAATAATTTAAAAAAATTACCCAGGACTTCCCACTGAATGGGGAAGATCCAAGGTTAGAGACCTTAATAATCTAGTGGAAAAAACCCTACAAAAAACTAAAAATTGGAAAAATCTTTATCTCTCAACAGCTGGTAAGGTAATACTTATTAAGTTTGTTATTCAAAGTCTACCTAATTACTCTATGTCTTCATATCCGATCCCACAAAAAATATGTGATCTTATTACTTCTAAAATATTAAATTTTTGGTGTGGGAGTAATGGTAAGAAAAAAATACACTAGAATAAATGGGAAGACTTGTCTAAAAGCAAATACTCAGGTGGGCTAGGTTTTAGGGATCTACACCTAATGAACTTAGCCCTCTTGGTTAAACAAGCTTGAAATATTATCAATAAACATGATTCTCTTCTCTATAAAGTGTTAAAAGTTAAATACTTTCCCCTTTGTAACTTTCTTGAAGCTCAATTAGGAAGCTCACCCTCTTGGGGTTGGAGGAGCCTACTGAGTGGAAGAAATATTATGAAAGATGGATTAAAATGGAAAATAGGCAATGTACATAATATCAACTTGTACACTGATATATGGATCCATGGTCAAAATGATATTATAAAACCTAAGAAAGGTACAGTTAAGAAAGTCCATGACCTTATGTATCAAAATGATTAAAAAAATGGAATGAAGATATTATTAGAGATGATTTTGATCCTGAAAATCTCTGATATTATCCTTAATACTATCATTCCTTTCTCAGGAGGTAAAGATATACCTTACTGAGATTTTGACTCAAAAGGTATGTATGCAGTAAGAAAATGTTACCAGGTACTTAAAGATAAAAAGCAAAAAGAAAGTACAGGTAAAAGTAACACTAAATCTACCTCCTCACATATCATAGACCATGATATATGGAAAATGGTATGGAATTCAAAAATAGCACCAAAAATAAAAAAAATTATCTGGAGGGTGCTCAAGAATCTCTTACCAACAAACGAAAATATTTACAAAAGAAATGTTATTAATACTCCTATGTGTAACATTTGTAATAAAGAGATATGGACACTAGAACATCTCTTATTAAATTGCGAATGGGCGAAAGTAACTTGGTTTGCCTCATCTTTTAATTTACAAACTTGCAACCAAGAATCCACTAGAATGGATAGTTGGATGGTAAGTATGTTAGAAAAAATGAAAAAACAAAAGTTGGAAAAACACTTTATATTGGAACAGGTCTGTACACTTTTATGGTGTATATGGAAGGCTAGAAATGATAATAAATATAAATATATTAAACTGGACCCTTTAACAGTTATCTGTAAAGCGAATAAAAACTGGCATGAATATAAAGAAGCGAATTATCCTAAGGATGTTACCAGTTTACTGAAGGATAACGAGATACAATTCTATATACTAAAAACTAACCCATTAAAGGAAACAAGTAACACAGTACACAGAGAGGAAAATTGAATCCTCCACCTATAAATTTTATTAAAATCAATTGCGATGCTTCTTTTAATAATAACAAAGCTGCAATATCTTGTGTGAACAGGGACCATTTGGGCGTGTATAATTGCTCGAGACTTGAAGGTATCAAGAGTAATTATAGAGAGTGATTGTCAAAATGTGATGCTTCCGTAAGAGAAAAACAATTTAATTTCGATTCCTAAGATTTGTAATATTGTTAAGAGTATTTATTTTATTGCCGAGAATTGTAACCCTATCTTTAGATGGATTAATCGGGGTAGGAATAGTCTAGCTAATGAGTTAGCCAAACATAAGCTATCTAGAAATATGAATGGCTCGCAACCTGTTGCGTACTCAAGTAGGTTAGCTGAAATTATTCGAAACGAATCCGTTCCCTCGGGGATTGGGTAATTCTGTAACTCTCTTTGTGGTTTTAATATAAGTATTTTGGAACAAAAAAAAGAAAAAGAAATACTATTTTTCTTAGTACCATTTTTACAATACACACATAAAGTTTCTAAGATAAACCCAAATTATTTAGTCTGCATTTGGTTGCAAGCTTGTCAAGTGTTGCAATCCAATTGATAGACTTAGTTACCTAAAAATACCACACAACACCATATTAGGCTCAAAGAATCTAAACCACACTATTGAACTCCTAAATTACCAACACGCCTCACTATTTTTATGGAAGTGAAACACACGCGTCTAATTGTTTTAGGCTATACAAGCGTAATTCATGAAAAAGGTCTGCAAATAAAAAAGGAAAATATCCTTCGTCACACCGAATCACGCAATCACACTAAAAAAACTCCTCTTTCCTATGATAGTTTCGTGTGAGATTGTAATAGTATTGTTTGGTGTGAGTACAGAAGATGGTGCGACCTCCGCTGAAGACGAAGACGAAAAACAAATTTAAAGGTTAGAAATCTCTTTACAATACTTGCAATTATAATGAAAACGTGCTTAATTGTATGTGGGTGATTATCAATATTTATGTTTTTATGATTAAATGTCTTTGTGGTGTATTTAGCGTGGGTATTAGGTCGTAACTTATACTTAATTCATGAAATCCATAGGTGGGTATGGTTGTACTGATTTTTGGTTTAAATGACTGCAATCTCCAATTTTAATTGTCTTTCTACTATCATATAGTAGTTAAGTAATTTATTGGTTTGGATTTAGGATTTACTGATTGTAATAGGCTCTATTGATTTTTGGTTTAAATGACTGCAATACCCAATATTAATTCTCCTTCTGCTATCTTATAATAGTTTAGTAATTTATAAGGCTCTGATTCAGGATAATTGAAGTGGTGTAGTGACCTGGTTTTCGTAAAAAATATTCAAATTGAACTGAATGTGTGATTTTCATGGTCTACCGAATTGGTTTTGTGCTTTTTAAGTTTGAAGTAATTGAATGTGTGATCAGTTTCATTTGAACTCAAAACCACAGAAACTGCAATTTATCTACACTTTTTATTAATAGAACTAATCCTCATTCAAATAATATAAATATTATTCTTTAATCATATTTAGTTGTAGTACACATTGTTGTACATTGATTACTGGATTTGTAATTACTTACAATGTGAAATTTATAAGTTAATTAGTGATGTAACAAGATGCAATCATATATACTCCATATAAAATTTGTCTTTGATCATATACAAAAGTGATGTCTCCCTAATTGTTCTAATTTTATGCCCTTGGGAGACATCATTTTTATGTTTATTCGTTTATTTTGATAGACTTTTGGACTAAATATGCAATAATCCAATTTTCCTCTTTTATTTTTAGCATTTTTTATTTATAAAGCTTTTGCGCGTAATATTGTGTATTTTTGTGAAAAGTTTGTAGGTTTTGAATGTTAGCTAGAAGAGGAATCCGAGAAGGAAGTCAAAGATCGTGATATAGAGTCAAACCTCGAAGATAAATCACGAAAAGAATTATATTTTGAAGCTGCAAATCTGGAAACAGGCCAAAGATTGCTGATTTCGAGTCACTTACGAGTTGCTTAAGCCCCTTACCTTTGAAGAGATTATGTTGCTTATCGAGTTACGGAAATTTAGCAAGTGATTTCAGGTCAATCGGAGTTTTAACGAATCGGCTAGAGCTGTTTTAGTGAAGGTGATGCAGCAGTTACGGGATTTTGGGCTGAGATAATGGACTTGGGCTTTCATTTAATTATTAACCTAAAGGCCTGGTCTGAATTTATAAGTATAAAAGGGGATTTTGACTTCTATTTTACACACAATTCACTTTTTATAAAAGAAGACATCATAGAGAAGTCAAGGCAAGGAAGCAGGAAAGCTAGAGAACTGGAGACGGTCTATATCTCCAACTCTCAGCTAACTCAATTCCGGAATTAGGTATTTTCTTTAAAGTCTTTCTGTAAAACAATATGAATTCGTCTTTTAATTTAGTATTTGTTTTTCCTTTAGTTATGACCTAAAACCTTTTAGTACTTGAGAATGCTTAATGGGTGATCCCTAAAACTATTGAATTTTATATGTTTGAATTTGGGTTGTTATGAATTAAATCGAATTGGGTCATTTACATTATTCGGTAATTTATGACTATTTACTGTTTTTGGAGTAGCTAACTAAGAACAGGTGTTAGTACCTAGGCTATTCCACATATGTGGCGTGTGGATCATCCTGACGGAGGGTTTAGGTATGGAATTAATTACTCAATATAAGGTATAAACTATTTGACTTTGACGAGCGTAGTTAATCTTAGGGCCAATGAGGTAATATAAACTTAATTATCCGAAAGTGGATCATATTTACCCTGACGGGACTAGTTACACTCTAGAATAGCTTTGTAGTCCACCCTTACGTGGGTACAAAGACTCTCGAATCCCGACCAATGTTAATTGACCGATTTGACCCTTAAACAACATATGATATGAAATAGAGTTAGGAGGACCCCTTGCATTTATTGAGTACTACCTTCCCTTTCTTGCGTCTAGCTATTTATTATTTGCGTCTTGTCATTTATTTACATTTTCATATTAGTCTTAATCATCTTAGGAACTATAAAACCAAACAATCAACTATTAGATCTTTAAATTACTTTCATAAGTGCAACCATTCATTAATCGATAAGCATTGTAGTTAACCAAACCGTCCCTGCGAACGATCCTGTTATCACTATTATTACTTGGGACAACCGTACACTTGCGGTTGTGGTTCAATTACTTATTGCATTATTTTTAGAACACACAAAGGACCACCAAGTTTTTGGCGCCGCTGCCGGGGACGGTAGCGTGTGACCACGGTGTTTATCCTTTAGTGATAGTTGCATTTATTTTTATTTTTATTTTTATCAGTTTTACGCTTTTTGTTTGTTCTTCTCTTTTAGATTTTTAGGTTTGGCGCATGCGAAGAAGTCTTAGATTTGAACCACCAGTTCAAATCCTTGATAATCCAGATTCGTTAATCAGACTTGCAAATAAGAAAAGAAGAGAACAAGAAAAAGAGGGAAAAGAAATGGCGAATAACCAAGATCCCTGGTTTGTTAACGGTCTGGAAGAAGTTCCATTCCGTGCTCCTGCTCTAGGGGTAGGCGCTCGAGATATAGATGTTCCGAGGTTTCGTCCAGATTCGGGTATGTAGCTCAATTCCAAAGTTTTGGAAATTTTCGTTGTACACCTCGAGAAGATCCCGTCCGAGCCGTACAGAAATTCAAACAGATATGTGATTCTTATATTACACAAGGGGTTTCAAAGGAACAAATGTATTTTGCTGCGTTTCGATTTTTCGTTATTGACAGAGCAAGTGAATGTCACGATACACAAGAACCTACTAAGATCACAAATTGGGATCAATTAGAAACTGCTTTCTTTGACAGGTACTACCCAAGTAACACACGGTTAGATGATCAACTTGAATTAACTCATTTCCGTCAAGAATATGATGAAACCTTGGGTAAAAGCTGGACAAGATTTCAGATGTGTTTGCGTAGAGTTCCCGATCATGGCTTTTCAGAACAACAACAGCTAATTTTTTTTTACAAGGGCCTTGATGGGACTTCAAGAAAGGACTTAGATTTGCTATGTGGTGCTGGGTTTGTACAAGTTCAACCTGCTCATGTGAAACTCATCCTAGAGAGAACAGTAAAAAATGAAGTTGGGTGGAATTCTGTAAGAACCCCAGTTAAAGGAGTGAATAAAATTAATATCGAAGAAAAGTTCGCCACTTTCGAGAACAAGATTCAAACCACCATAGAGCAACAATTAAAACAGCTCACTTTAGCTGTAAAAGAACAATTTTTGGGTAAGAAGGTAGCTGTGCAAGCTGCACAAGAAGTTTATATGTATTCGTATTGTGGGGTAAATGATCATGATGAAGAGAATTGTCCAAATAATCAAGAGTCTGTGATGTTTGTCTCCAATAGAGGAAACTTTAATTCAAGTGGTAATGGATATCAGCCTAACAAAAACCATCCTGGGTTTCAATATTCAAATACAAATGGGGCAGCCAATCCTACATATGCGTATCATCCGCGTCCCCAAGGTAACAACTTCAACCCAAGACCACATAATAATTATAAAGGGGGACAGAATCAAGGAAACTATGTTCAAAGACAAGCTCCTCAAGACAGTTAAAATGAAACCATGAACCAAAAAGCCTTACCTGCCCACCCACAAGAAGGTGTGATTACCCTTCAGAAAACCATCGAGAGCCTAATTGTTATCCAGACGCAAGCTATGCAGAATCAACAAGTGTCTGACGCAAGTATCAAATTATTACAAAAACCAGATGGAACAAATCACAAAACAGCTTAATCAACGTCCACAAGGGCAACTCCCTAGTGACACAGAAAATCTGAGACAACATGAAGATTGCAAGGCTGTTACTCTCAGAAGTGGTAAGAACCTCCCTCCACCTCCTTTCCCAGTTATGAAAGAGAAAGAAGATCCATGAAAAGAAAAAGAGGTGATTGAGAAAGAGAAAGATATTGAGGTTGAAGAAATAGAGAGGCCGAGTGAAGTCATGAAGAAGAAAGACGATATTGTAAGTAATCACCCTCCTCCACCATTTCCGTCTCGAGTCCAGAAAAAGGGTGATTTGGCCGATTATCAAAAGTTCTTTAATAGAGTGAGAGGTCTTAGTATTAACATTCCGTTGTTGGAAGCCATCCGAGACATTCCCAAGTATACAAAGTTTTTGAAGAGGGCTCTCACTAACAAAAGGCCATACTGTGATAATGAGATGATTGGTCTTCCTGAAGAATGTAGTGCTATTTGTCAAAGTAAATTGCCTCCAAAGTTACTTGATCCTGGGAGTTTCACAATTCCGATATCGATTGGAGAAGAATGGAAAGGTAAAGCACTATGTGATTTGGGTGCAAGCATCAATCTTATGCCCAAATCGATCTTTGATAAGCTGAAAATCGAAGAAGCAAGACCTACCTCTATGGTCTTGCAAATGGCGGATCGATCTCTTGCACATCGAGAAGGCCGAATTGAAGATGTCCTTGTTAAGGCAGGTACGTTAGTATTTCCCGTTGATTTCGTTATACTTGAATACGACGCGGATAGGAATGTCCCAATTATTTTGGGAAGACCATTCCTAGCCACGGGGCGTACATTGATTGATGTAGAAAACAGTGAATTGACGATGAGAATCCATGACGAGGAAGTCAAATTTAATGTGTTCCGAGCTATGAAGTTTCCGGATTCTCAAGAAGATTGCTTTCGAATGGATGTAGTTGAGCACGCCACACAAGAGGTATATAATGAATTTACCTATGATGATATACTGCAGGCAGCTTTAATTATTGATGCACCTGAGTTCATGGAAGAGCTTGCCGAAACAGTGGCAGCTCTTGATTCTGAGAACCCGAAGTATAGGCGTCCTACCTATGAACCCGTGAGAGAACCAGGGGAGATTATTCCTAAAAAGAAGTCTTCAATCGAATCTCCTCCGGAATTGGAAGAAAAGCCATTACCAGCACACTTGAGGTATGTGTATTTAGGTACTAATGAAACTCTACCTGTTATTGTTTCAGCAAATTTAACAGGTCCTCAAGAAGATAATCTGTTGCATGTGTTAAGAGCCAACAAAGAGGCGATAGGATTGACAATTGCTGACATCAAAGGCATTAGTCCCTTCTATTGTCAACACAAAATCATACTTGAAGATGATAACGCACGCTCAGTGGAAGGTCAAAGAAGATTAATGCCCGCTATGAAGGAGGTAGTGAAAAAGGAAGTGATCAAGCTGTTAGACGCGGGGATTATTTATCCTATCTCGAGTAGTGAATGGGTGAGCCTAGTTTAGTGTGTGCCGAAGAAAGGAGGAATCACAACAATTCTGAATGATCTAAATGAAGCGATTCCTTCGAGAACGGTAGTTGGTTGGAGAGTTTGTATGTATTATCGTACACTGAACAAGGCGCTGGTAGAGAGTAATATTGTTTCTTAGATGGTTATTCCGGGTATAATCAGATTTACGTGGCTCCAGAAGATCAACATAAAACAACATTTACATGTCCCGTTGGCACTTTTGCATATCGCGGAATGCCATTTGGGTTGTGTAATGCACCTGCTACCTTTCAAAGGTGCGGATGGCCATTTTCTGGGATATGATCGATAATTTTCTTGAAGTTTGTATGGACGATTTCTCCGTGTTTGGTGACAATTTTGATAAATGTTTAGATAATTTGGGAATTTTTTTAATTAGATGCAAGGAAACATATTTGGTTTTAAACTGGGAGAAGTGTCATTTCATGGTTCGCGAAGGTATAGTTCTGGGTCACAAAGTTTCGAGTGCTGGATTAGAGGTTGATAGAGCGAATATAGAGGTAATTAAAACTCTCCCCCCTCCTGTTTCTGTTAAAGGGGTAAGAAGTTTTCTTGGCAATGCTGGCTTTTATAGGCGTTTCATTAAAGACTTTTCTAAGATTTCTAAACCGCTATGCAACTTACTTGAAAAGGATTCCAAATTCCTTTTTGATGAAGCTTGTTTAGCGGCCTTTCAAACAATCAAAGAAAAGCTTATTTCTGCTCCTATAGTATTACCTCCAGATTGGAGTTTACCTTTTGAAGTTATGTGTGATGCGAGTGATTTGTGTATGGGAGCTGTATTGGGACAAAGAAAAGATAAGATATTTCATTCAATTTATTATGCTAGTAAAACTTTCAATGGTGCTCAAATTAATTATACAGTTACAGAGAAAGCATTGCTAGCAGTAGTGTATTCATTCGATAAGTTTCGCTCTTATCTTCTTGGAGCGAAATTTATTGTTTATACAGATCATTCAGCGATTAGATATCTTATGGAAAAGAAGGATGCTAAACCGAGGTTAATCAGATGGGTTTTATTGCTTCAAGAATTCGATTTAGAGATTAAGGATAGAAAGGATTGTGAGAATTAGGTTGCAGATCATCTATCGCATCTGGAAGGTTTAGAAACAAATGGTGGAACTGAAGTGGTTAAAGAAGAGTTTCCTAACGAGAATTTATTTGATGTTCGTGACTACGAAGCTCCTTGGTATGCAGATATTGCAAATTTAGTGGTAAGTGGTTCTTTTCCTGAAGGTTCAACTTATCAAGAAAGAAAAAGATTAGCTCACCGTGCTAGACAATTCTTTTGGGAGGATCCTTTCCTCTACAAAGTGTGTGCTGATCAAATGGTAAGAAGATGTGTAGCCAAGGAAGAAATTGAAACGATTGTAGCTGGATGTCACGATTCACCATATGGTGGACATTTTAAAGGAGATCGAACTGCTGCCAAGGTATTTCTATCAGGTTTTTACTGGCCTTCTATTATGAAAGAATGTCATGAGTATGTTAAGAAGTGTGAAAGATGTCAATTTACCGGAAACATGACCAAGAGGGATGAGATGTCACGTAATAATGTGTTAGAAGTGAAAATATTTGATGTGTGGGGTATAGATTTTATGGGTCCGTTCGTCCCTTCAAATGGTAACCTCTACATTTTATTAGCTGTGGATTACGTGTCTAAGTGGGTAGAGGCCGTTGCTCTACCAACCAATGATTCGCGAGTAGTAATTAAGTTTATTAAATCATACATCTTCACTAGGCATGGTACTCCGAGAGTAATTATTAGCGATGGGGGTACTCATTTCGTGAATAGGTATTTGAAGTTAGTCTTAGAGAAGTATGGGGTGAGACATCGTGTATCTACCACCTATCATCCACGAGCCAATGGTCAAGCTGAAGTCTCAAATCGCGAGGTAAAATCTATTTTAGATAAAACCGTTGGTCCTACAAGAAAAGATTGGTCAATGAAATTAGATGATGCTTTATGGGCTTATCGTACTGCATTCAAGACTCCGGTTGGTGCATCCCCGTATCGAATGGTTTATGGTAAGACTTGTCACTTACCTCTTGAGCTTGAAATGGGTGCATATTGGGCTATTGTGCAGTTAAACTTAGATCCTAATTTAGCCAGTCAGAATCGAATGATGAAACTTAATGAGCTTGATGAATTCCGATTACATGCTTATGAAAACGCTAAACTTTACAAAGAAAATACTAAGAGGTGGCATGATAATCGGATTCGTGAGAAGAACTTTGAGGTGGGACAAAAAGTGTTGAAATATAACTCAAAGTTCAGCAATTATCCGGGTAAGTTAAGATCGAAGTGGTCAGGACCGTATATTGTGAGCAAAGTTACACCTCATGTAGCAATAGAGATCGAACATCCACTTGAGAACCGTACATTCATGGTGAACGATCATCGTTTAAAGATATACCATGGAGGTGAAGATACCAATCGCTCAAAATATCCACATCCGGGAGAGGTCATGTACCTCATCGGAACTCCTTCGAAGCGTGAGGTAACCCGTCGAGCTTAACGACGTTAAACAAAAGCTAATTCCTTGTATATTAGTTTACGTATTTCAATTTCTGTAGTGTAAATTAGTTTGATTTTCGTTAAAATTAGTGTTTATTATTAAGAAATGAGGAAGGGTAGTTGTTTTTGATGATTTCAGGGGTAAAATGGTCATGAGTTTGGGGTCAAAACGATGAGAAAACGAAAAATTATGGAGTCAACAGCAGGTTTGACCGGCTAGCCGGCGAGCTGGCCGGCATACCGGCCAAACGAGCTGCGAGACCCCAACTTTCTGACCACTGCCTCAGCAATGACGCAGCATGACTGCGTCTCAGAATGCGCCAGCAAGGAACCGCTGGCTAGCCGGCCAGAGAAGAAGAAGTTTTTGATCACTGTGTCAGCAATGACGCAAGGACGTTGCGTCTCCCATTGCGCCAGCGACACGCGACCGGCATGCCGGTCAGATTACCGGCTAGCCGGTCAAGGAAGATGGACTCTCTGATCACTGCGTCAGCAATGACGCAAGGTAGCTTGCGTCTGAGGGAAAAAAAATCGAATTTGGAAATTAATTTTCTCCGCCATCGCGACCGGCATGCCGGTCAGCCACCGGCTAGCAGGTGCGCTGATGCGAGAGGCGGTTTTTAGCCTACAAAACCTAGTTTTTTGCCTTCTTTTCCAATCCTACCTCATATTCCAAATCCTTGCCTCCACCTAATCCAAAAATCATCAATAAACAGCTATAAAATCATCAAACCAAGCCTTCTTTCATCACAAAAAAACACACAATCAACTCATATCTTCTCCAAGACATCACCAAATTTCATCTTTTCTCCAATAATTTCTTCTCCCTAACCTTCAAATTAAACCCAATTCTTCCACAATTCCTCTCAATTAACCTCTACCCATCTCATATTCCACCATAATCTTCAAGTTCAAAGCCTCAAAACATCAAAGTTCTAAGCTTTTCTCTAGCTTTATCACTGTTTGAAGTTTTGAGTTTGGGGTGAATAGAGATGACTAACAGAACCCATTCCATGTGTAACTATCGAATAAACTTACCAAGAAACAGGAAAAATGTTGGAGCTAGCCCAGAACAAGCAATTGAGATTCCGGATTCGCGTTCCAAAAAGACTGAACAAATCCCAATTGCTCCAAAAAGAAAGGAAAATCCAAGCAAGGTAACCCGAAAAAGAGCAGATTAATTGATGAAAGTGAGGAAGACAGTGAAGAAGAGATTGAGGAAGAAACAGAACAAGAAGTTCCCGAAGCACCCATGCAACAACAGAAACCTCCGCGTAGGAAAACATGGGCTCAAAAGCCAAAAAGAGTTTTCGTTCCTTGGGCTGATCAGGTTCGTGATAGAATTAATTTCTTGAATTTTGGTGAGGAGATGAATCTTCCTAAGGGTATTATGACTAGTGCTTATAAAGATTATGGTATTACTTGTGACAAGTTGGGTTGGAAAGAATTAAGAGAAAGGAAGATTGAGTATATTCCTACCTTGGTGCGAGATTTTTATGAAGGAATAGCCTTCTCGAAAGATGCAGTTGTGATTCGCAAAATGGTAGTTCCCTTCTCCGTTGAGCTTATTCGTAAATCGTTAAAATTACCCAATTTTACTGAACTATGCCCTTTCCAAGAATCCCTTAAAGAACCGTCGTTCGATTATGAATCCCTTTGGGGGAAAGTACTTATTGATAGGGCTCGCCCAATTCCCGAAGGAGAGAGATATCCTGGACAGATGTATAGCAGTAATTTGTTACCGTGTGCTAAGGTATGGTCCCGTTTCATAATTCCTACCTTCTTCGGAATTAAACACATATCAGAAGTGAAGAAAGAACATCTTATGTATATCAAGTGTATTATTGAGGAGAAACCAATGGATGTTGCTCGTGTGATTTATGATACCATCATGGAATTTGCTAGAATTCCAACTTCGCAACAAAATCTCAAAATCCCTTGTACTATCACTACTTTAGGCCTAGACTCAAAAGTTCCACGTAAGGACGCAGAGATTGACCGTGTGGTAATTGGAGAGAACATGGGTATAGCTTCAATCCAGAATGCTCATGATGAAGTGTTAAAAGCAGTAAGAACTCCTAGAGCTCCTCCAAAGAAAAAGATGCATACCGATCACGAGTTGGAAGCGAAAGTGAAGGTGTTAGAAGAGAACCAAGTGAAGATGATTGCTTCTTTAGGAAACGTTACGAAAGAGTTAGAACTTCTCCGAAACATGCTTATGGGGGTGAGCACCATTCAACACGCCACCTATGGCCTACTTACGAAGGAGAAAGTTCATGGACGCAACACCGATAACCAGCCACGCGCTGGTTGAGATACGTTTTCTATCCCTTCCGCGTTTTAGTTTAGTTTAGTTTAATTTATTGCGTTGAGTCTTTTTTGAGTGGTGGGGACACGGCTCATTTTTTTAGTTTGGGGTGGGGTTCGTTGCCTCATCCCATTTTTTATGTGTTATGTGTTTTAATTGCTTTCAATAAAATAATTTCGGAATTGCGTTAGATTGTAAAAGATTTTAAATGATCCTTTAAGCATACTTTTAATAAATGTATGATAGTAAATAGTGAACTTTAGGGAATAATATAAAACGCACTTAGAATTGCATGCGAACATAGGTAATTGATAGGAAAAATTAATGAACAATGAAAATAAAGTAAGCTTGTACTTAAGGAATATGTTTGGTGTGTAGAACGTGAAATCCTAATTAGTAGAGAACCCACCTAGATATGAACTAAAAACGAACTATGTACTTAGGAAAATGATAGGGGCAGTTCTTTGTTAGCCATTTAAAGCCTTTTAGCTTGCTATCCCTTATATTAATTTTATCCGTCTTAGCCCAATTTTGAGCCTTAAGCCTTTCTTTTGTTAGCCACGATATAAGCCCATTATCCTTTAGATTATTAGGCATGACCAAGTGACCCGCACTTGAATCACGATCCTGAGACCTGTCTCGAGCTTGAGTTTGGGGTGGAGGGTCCACATATGGGAAATTTCATTGGGTGGGATTTATGTGTTTGTATTGAGGCACAAAAATGTAGATGATATTATTATTTGTAACCCTTTGCCGGGATTTGAAAAAAAAAATTATAAGAGACATGACCTTTCACATCAAAATGATGGTCATGGGTATCTTGTACAAAAAAGAAGAAAAGCAAATAAAAAGAAAGAAAGAATAAAATAAACCGGCAAAGTGGAATATTTTTGGAAACCATCTTAGTATATATTGGGTTGACATGGGGACGCAACATTAGTGCGTCAAATGGGTTGAGTGAGAACATTATATGAGTGTAAACTCAAGCTCGTGGACAGATGTTGATGGTAAGTGAGCAGAGAGCCAAAAGCTCACTTCAAATTTACCAAATATACATACCACACCGTCCCTAAGCCTACGCTAAAACCGTAAAGTCCTCGTGATTCCTAGGTGCATAGTGAATTTATGATTCTGTTGATAGGGAATATACTTAGTGGAGCATTGAAAGCGAGTTAGGATTGAGGAACAACCGATAGCCATCATAAAGAAATGAGTACAAGTGTAACCTTCAAGCATTGCTAATTTGATTTTATGATTGATGTTATTTATGTTTGATTTTTCATGATAGGTTTATGTGTATATTAGTTCTTAGAGTTTTACTATATGAGATTTATTTTAAGAATTGCTTTAGGTTTATTTGCTAGCGTTTACCTTATTGCGTTTACTTCTACCCCTTTGTTTTGTTTTGTTTTGCTTTGTCGGGACGACAAAGGTTTGAGTTGGGGGTCTTGATGTCTCCCAAATAGTTCTAATATTATGTCCTTGGGAGACATCATTTTTTATGTTTATTTGTTTACTTTGATAGACTTTTGGACTAAATATGCAATAATCCAATTTTCCTCTTTTATTTCTAGCATTTTTATTTATTAAGCTTTTGCGCGTAATATTGTATATTTTAGTGAAAAGTTTGTAGGTTTTGAATGGTAGCTAGAAGAGGAATCCGAGAAGGAAGTCAAAGATCGTGATATAGAGTCAAACCTCGAAGATAAATCCCGAAAAGAATTATATTTTGAAGCTGTAAATCTGGAAACAGGTCAAATATTGCTGATTTCGAGGCACTTACGAGTTGATTAAGCCGATGACCTTTGAAGAGATTATGTTCCTTATCGAGTTATGGAAATTTAGCAAGTAATTTTAGGTCAATCAGAGTTGTAACGAATCGGCTAGAGCTGATTTAGTGAAGGTGATGCAGCAGTTACGGGATTTTGGGCTGAGATAATGGACTTGGGCCTTTATTCTTTCATTTAATTATTAACCTAAAGGCCTGGTCCGAATTTATAAGTATAAAAGGGGCTTTTGACTTCTATTTTATACACAATTCACTTTTTATAAAAGAAGACATCATAGAGAAGTCAAGGCAAGTAAGCAGGAAAGTTAGAGAACTGTAGACGGTCTATATCTCCAACTCACAGCTAACTCAATTCCGGAATTAGGTTTTTTCTTTAAAGTCTTTCTGTAAAACAATATGAATTCGTCTTTTAATTTAGTATTTGTTTTTCCTTTAATTATGGGCTAAAACCTTTTAGTACTTGAGAATGCTTAATGGGTGATCCCTAAATCTATTGAATTTCATATGTTTGAATTTGGGTTTTTATGAATTAAATCGAATTGGGTCATTTAAATTATTTGGTAATTTATGATTATTTACTGTTTTTGGAGTAGCTAACTAAGAACAGGTGTTAGTACCTAGGCTATTCCACATATATGGCGTGTGGATCATCCTGGCGGAGGGTTTAGGTATGGAATTAATTACTCAATATAAGGTATAAACTATTTGACTTTGACGAGCGTAGTTAATCTTATTGCCAATGAGGTAATATAAACTTAATCATTCGAAAGTGGATCATATTTACCCTGACGGGACTAGTGACACTCTAGAATAGCTTTGTAGTCCACCCTGACGGGGGTACAAAGACTCTCGAATCCCGACCAATGTTAATTGACCGATTTGACCCTTAAACAACATATAATATGAAATAGAGTTAGGAGGACCCCTTGCATTTCTTGAGTACTGCCTTCCCTTTCTTGCGTCTAGCTATTTATTATTTGTGTCTTGTCATTTATTTACATTTTCATATTAGTCTTAATCATCTTAGGAACTATAAAACCAAACAATCAACTATTAAATCTTTGAATTACTTTCATAAGTGTAACCATTCATTAATCGATAAGCATTGTAGTTAACCAAACCGTCCCTGTGAACGATCATGTTATCACTATTATTACTTGGGACAACCGTACACTTGCGGTTGTGGTTCAATTACTTATTGCATTATTTTTAGAACACGCAAAGGACCACCAAACAGTAAATTATAGGAATACTAGAAAGTCAATCTTCCATATGTTAAATTATTGTATAGGACCTATATGTCCCAATGTAATGTGAAAATTAGTTTTTATGTTTTTTTCTAAGTATGGCAAAAATTACATACCGATCTTCGATGGAGGCCATTGTTTCCGTTCTTTTTGGTTAGAGGGTAACAGATGATCACGTCTTAGTGTGTAAACTATTGTCATTCCACATGCTAATACATGGTGTTTATGACACGAAAGGAGATAAAGAAGGCTTCAGCAAAGGAGGGGTGTATATTCATGATATATTGAGAAGATATTCTTCTGATGACGGTGGATTCATTATCGGATAGAAGTGTGTTGATCTCACACCCCATGATGTGCGGCTTAATATGGGATTTGAAGGTGGAAGTGAAGAGCTTCCCGTTATGAAGACAACAGAGAATGGCGAGAATTCAGCCTGGTTCGATCTCAACTAACCGATGTGAAGCGACAACTCAGCGATTCAGACATTAAAAAATGAATAAAACAGGTACTAGACGTTGAACCGCACACCGATGAAACAATACAGGATTTCATTATTCTCTTAGGTATTCTTGCGATGACCACCATCTTCTACCCAACTGGGTCGAAAACCCCTAGGTGGATGGTTATGTATTGTGAGGATCTCGAACACATGACGGACTACGATTGGCCTAGCCAATTTTTTTTTTTGATGCAAATTGATTGTCTATTTAATACAAGTGATATGTATAAAATTACTATCCATGCAAACGTTGAAAATATTTATAAAATTATCCATATAAATGGGAATTAATATCATGCAAATGATTGTGTAATATATACCATAAATAAGCTACAAATTTAGTAAAGGGTTTATTTATATCTAATAAGGGGTATTATATGTATAAATAAAAAAAATTGGACCTTGTAGGGGGCTAAAAATAAAATGGATGGGTGGTGTATGGGTACTTGGACTTTATAAGCTAATATCTCTAATTGATAAACCTATATTTAGGTATTCCAGGACCTCCCCAAATAAGATTATGCCATGTAATTTTATCACTTTTGTTTTTGAGTGTTTAAATGTATCTTTTAAGTTATAAGTTATAGTTGCCATTAATTGAAACTTTTCCTATATAAAGGATATAATAGTATCCATGAGCATCTACATCAGAATCATTTAATTTATACATCAAACTCCCATCTTCCAACCAATTATTCCACTATAAACTAGTAAATTTTTCATTTCAAACTCTATGCTCAATAAACTACTTAACCAAAACTATTATCAACACTATGAGATATCAGATGCATTTTTTATACTCCAAATACTCATTTTCTTAATTAGAATTGCATGCACTCATTCACTTTTGATAAATTTATCTCTAGTATATATACACCGAAATTGTTTCAAGATACCTACTTGATTCATGGTTTTCAAGTCAGGTAATTGGTGTGGCCTAAGGTGTGATAAAAAGATGTATAAAATAAGTGCAAATAAACACCCTAAGCTAACACGGTACTGCAAGTATTACAGGACGTATGCAATTTTTAATGATAAGAAGATTCGTTCCTCAGGGATTGACGAAATTTAGAAAGAACTTATGCAAATTATAAAGTGCAGATATGAAAGATAGAAAGATAATACGCAGAGAAATAAAAGGAAAATAGATTTTTATAAAGAAAACTAAACTACTAAATAAAAGACAGAAAATAAATAAAAGCAAAGAAAAGAAGATAGTATGAAAGATATAGCTTAGGTTTTACTAGTATGCACTAATCCTTCTAATTCTATCTACTAGATCTAATTTATAAGGGAGAATATTAGCTCTTGGTATACTTAGTCAGGATTCTAAATTCCCATACCTTAGACCTTGAGAGCGACTAAGGGGGCTACGGCACAACCAAGAAGTGATGAAGAATAGGGTTATCAAACGCTACTAAGGCCCTAAACAAATACTGCAATCCTGGTGATATGGTGGTGAAAACAAACCCTAATGACTATCTAGTTAGAATCATGTTTTGTCAGAACTAATATCGACACTAGACATTATGTGGTGGTTCAATAGTTAAACACCCTATCAAGGAGACCATCTAACTACTATTAAGGTAATCCTATACTCGTGCACTAGCAAGGAAAACAATCATTAATTCAAAACACATAATCAAATATAAAGGTAAGTAGCTAATATCATATTAAAACATATAATTCCCAAAGAAACTTAGATAGAAGAATTAGAATTCATAGTTTATACATTAAGCAAAACCCAAGCTAATAGAATTAATTCATACAAAGAAAAGAAGAGAAAAGAATTACAAAATAAGCGGTTGAAGGAGACATGATTGATGCACAGCTCCTTCCAGACTTCTTCTCTTGTGTTGTAGCTTCCTCTTGGCCTTAAGGTCTGGCCAAGGATGATTTTAGAGTGTTAAGAGGTTGTATGTATAGGGTATAGGAAGACCTAACTCGTTTTCTTGAAGGAGAAGTAAGATAATGGACTTCTAGCCCAACTCAAATTCGTATGGATATAAAGATAAACACTGCTGGACCGTTTTGAGCATATCTTCTTCGTTATTGGTTGGTTTGAGCTCCATAAGATACCAAAAGAATCGCAACAGAATTATCTCTGCGCCTATGAAAGGAAATTACCAAAATATGCCTATTTCTTAGGTAAATAACCACTTCTTTAGACGTGTACTGCAGAAATTCAGATTTAGGCAGCTTTTCCTTTTCCTAATTGAACCCTGTTTCCTTCTATCTCCAATTACCATGCATATCTCTTTCCATATCTTGTAGTATTTGACTTGGACTCTAATTAATCTCCATAATTATCTTTAAAGCTTCACACTAAATAAACAATTAAACCCAATATGCTCCAAAAATATCATGTTACTAAATCAAGACTCAAAATAGGAAAGTGCACTAAACGAAGCTCAATTCAACCTATAAACTAATAAATAAGCCTAAAATGATGTCTCAGAATTATATTATATTATCACAAATGAGGAGACATCAGTAATCCTAAACGATTTTCTTCCTTAGGTAGGCAAATCTTTTTCTGCCTAAATTTTGCTTCTCTTGCATCATTTCCTCCTCCCTTCTAAAAGAAAGTTGGAAATTTCATGTCTTTAAATCTAATGACTTTTGAAGGATGTAAAAATATACTTTTCCAATACCTTATAATACTTATAAGTATAGCTTGGATCAATTGGAACCTCCCACCAAATTATAAACTTCTTAAAGTCCAATGTGTGATTTTTGTAGTAATTATATCTTCAATCCTCGAGAAATAAACTATAATAATTTTTTCTACAATAAGTGGTACTCTTTTACCTCATAAGAAGATATCCTTCTTTTACAATCAAAATATTACACAAACTTGTTCTTTTTTCATTATTTAGTCCTCCAAAATATATCTCACTTTGAATAGGACTGAAGTACAGGCCTGACATCATGGAAAAGAAACAAGAACTTTCCTAATGAGTTAAGCACTTTTAAAATCTCCACCAAAGAAAACCATGAGATCATCGCCAAATGCAAGATGATTTATCATTTTTCTAGCACTTAAGATGATGAGTAAAATCTTTTTTCTTTACAGTTAAGTTGAATATTTAAGATAATAAGAGTTACATGGCTATAATAAAGATATAGGGAGAGACAAGGTCTTATTATCTTATAGACCTTTCTCTTTGAAAAATCCATCTAAATATCCATGTAAAGACAATGAATAATATGGTGTAATTAGGCACATTCCATTGGATGAATTACATAGTTAAAACCAACAACTATAGTTTTGAGTATAAATATTCATGATAAAGTGTTATAAGTGCTTACTATATCAAGTTTTAGTTTACATCTTGGTGTCATTTTAGCTCTGCCATAACCTCTTACCATATTTTGAAATACCAAAATGTTATCAATAATTCTTCTGACTTCTTAAAACCTAGATTGAGTAATTAAGATGATATAAGGAAATATTTTCTTTAGTTTATCATCCAATATCTTAGAAATAATTTTATATAGGATATTGTAGCATGATATTGGCATGTAGTCCTTCACTGAGAATGGATGAGCTCTTTTAGGTATAAGAGTTGTATTTGGAGTATTTAGTTGCTTCGAGAGCTTACTATCTCTTTAAGTATATCTTATTGAATTGCACACTTCTTGGCCAATAAAGTGCCAAGAGATTTTAGATAAAGAAACTAAGAAGTCATCAGGTCGAGGACTTTTGTTGTTGTTGATGCATTTGACATCTTCCCGTAATTTCTCATTTAATACTATTTCACACAATCCAGTTGGTGTGGCCTAAGGTGTCATAAAAAAATGTATAAAATAAGTGCAAATAAACACCATAAGCTAACACGGTAGTGAAAGTATTACATGACGTATGCAAGTTTTAATGATAAGAAGATTCGTTCCTCAGGGACTGACGAAAGTTAGAGAGAACTTATGCAAATTATCAAGTGCAGATATTAAAGATAGAAAAGATAATACGCAAGAGAAAGAATAGATAGACAAATATTTATTTGGTTTTTTAAATAAATAAACTAAACTAATAAACTAAAGACAGAAAATAAATAAAAGAAAAGAAAATAGTATGAAAGTTAGCTTGAGTTATTAGCATGCAATCCCCACTAGTTTTGCCGTTCTAAACATGTAAGGGTAAATTATGTAGTACTTCCCTAATCGGTCCCAATTCTCTATCGGTAGTTTAAAATAGGATTTACCTGTGTCAATAAGGTTTCCTAAGCAAACTTTTCATGTAATTGGTAAATAGTCACAAGAACTAAACCATAGTGATTATCTAGCTAGGTTGGGTTGTCAGATCAAACCTAAAACTAGACGTTATGTACTAAACATGCAATTAAATACCGTTGTCAATGGTGACCTAATTACTAGATGGTAATTATATATGGGTGCACTTCCACAAGAACACAGAATATAATTCCAAACACATAAACAGAGAATAAAAACTATAATTCGATTTAAAACATTAAGTTCCCAAATTAGATAGATGTCAATCAAAACTAGGGTACATACATATATGCTAAACACTCAAACTAAAAGGAATTAATTCATACTAAGAAGAGAAGAGAAAAGAATTACAGAATAAGAGGTTGAAGGAGACATAGTTGTTGCACAGCTCCTTCCAGACTTCTTCTCTTGTGTTGCAGCTTCCTCTTGGCCTTAGGGTCTGGCCAAGGATGATTTTAGAGTGTTAAGAGGCTGTATTTATAGTGTATAGGAAGACCTAATTCGTTTTCTTGAAGGAGAAGGAAAGTAATGGACTCCTAGTCCAACTCAAATTCGTATGGAAATAAAGATAAACACTGCTGGACCGTTTTGAGCATATCTTCTTCGTTATTGGTCAGTTTGAGCTCCATAAGATACCAAAAGAATTGCAACAATATTATCTTGACCCTTAAGAAGGAAATTACCAAAATCGTCCTATTTCTTAGGTAAAAACGCATATCTTTAGACGTGTATGCAGAATCCCAGATTTAGGCAGCTTTTCCTTTTCGATCTTTTTAGCTTTTGTTTCCTTATCTCCAATTACCATGCAAATCTCTTTCCATAAGTTGTAATATTTGACTTGGACTCTAATTAATCTCCATAATTATTTTTAAAGCTTCACACTAAATAAACAATGAAACCCAATATGCTCTAAAAATAATAATTCTACAAATCAAGACTCAAAATAGGAAAGTGCACTAAATTAAGCTAATATCGACCTATAAACTAATAAATAAGCCTAAAATGATGTCTCTGAAGTATATTATATTATCACAAATGAGGAGACATCAAGACCCCCAACTCAAAGTTGTATCGTCCCGATACAATAAAATTAAAGAACAGTAGGGTAGTCAAAATAAACAAGAAGAAGAAGTAGGAGGAGAATAAGAACAGAACATAATGAATGATCCTAGAGCAAAATATCTAAAAAGTCTCATGTAGTAATGCTCAAGAAATAATGCACAAATATGCTTAATATACATGTAATCAACAATCCATAAATTCAAGTCCAGATTAATTTCGCAATGCCAGAAGGAGAGGATGATAACTTAGTTCATGTTAATGGCTATAGGTTGTTCATAGGTCCCAAATACAGCATCCAATGGTCCACTTACCTATTACCTAATAGCTCAATTGTTTCTCCATCTAGTAGTTAGAAATCCTAAGGTCTTGGTTATAACTTGGCTTAAGGACGGGTGTGGTATATTTGGATAATGAAAGGTGAGCTTTTGGCTCTCTCCTCACTAGCCATCAACGAATCGCCCTAGAGCTTGAGTTTTCACTCGAAGATGTTCTCACTCAACCCAATTTATTGATGCTTTTGATTTGCATCCCCAATAAATCCCAAATAAAACCTTTGATGATATAAAATCCACTTTGCCGGTCCGAATATATATTCTTTTCATATAAATTTTTTCTTTTTTTGTATAGCTATGCCTCTCTTTTTGATGTTCGAGATATCACACTATTTTTTATATATATATTCTTTTGTTTTATGTCCTTGTAGGCAAATTTAGCTCGTAGCTTCTTTTCCATTCACTATTACCCCGACAGAGGGTTACAATAATAACAATTTCATCATCAATAAATTCACAATTACAATTCCCAAAACCCAATGTTCCCTAATGATGAAACCCACCACCCCAAACTCAAGCTCTAAAACGAATTGTCTCAGGTTTTGCGATTCGAGTGCGGGTCATATAGATAAGTCCTACAAACTAGGGTATGGATTATAATGTGTTTCAATAAAGGCTTTAGAAAGGCTCAGAGGGGCTAAGAAGGATAAATAATACATAATCAAATAAAAGGGTGAGAAGGTATAAAAGGCTTCAAGTGTTTTAATCATGAAAGAACTGCCTTATTCATTTTTCTAACTACCGGATTTTGTTACTTTTTCACTAATAGTTCATAGCTAAGTGGGTTTTCAACTAATTTTAAACCTCACGTTCTACATACCAAAAAACTCTCCCTAAGTTTCAACATACTTCTTAGCATTGCTCATTAACTTTTCTATCTTTTATTTCCTGTTTTCATGCATGCATCTAAACATATTTAATGACATCTTTCAAAAACATACTACCTACTATCATTAACTTAATAAAATCATGCTCAATAGGTACATTCAAAGATATTCTATGCCTAATTCAACCCACGAATTTTAAATTTTATGAAAAAACAAAAAGGAAGATGAGGACAACGAATCCCCACCCCCAACTCAAAAATGAGTCGTGTCCCCACGACTCGAAAAAGACTCAAGAAAAATAAAATTTAAAATTAGTATACATATTGCACATAAAGAAATGGTAGGGAAGAAAGAAAACATACTCTTCGAGGTTATTACCTCGCCTTGACGATACTCGGATTAAATCTAATGTATCTTCTTCACCCAACTTCTTATTCGCTTTTCCGATCAAGACACGTGATCATAATAGGATATTGCATTATATAACATCATGGGAGAGATTGAAAATTCGTATCACCTCCTCATAGATCAACTGTGCCACATCTTCTTCTTTTCCTCACAAAATATAATTCACAAACAACCCAAGCATTCCAAATCTTCACGAATCTTCTTGTATTCTCCTTCAACTTCTTCTTCAAATACTTTCTTATAAGAAAAGGGTAGTTCCTTTAATTGTTTCTTCGGAGAAGCTATCAGGGCCCTTGAAGCTTTCTCTTTTTCTTTAGGTGTAAAGTCTTTAATTTGTAGAGGTTGTGTTGTTTTCTTCACTAAAGTTAGAACCTTTTTGCTCATTGAATCAACACAGCATGCCAACCTCTCTTCTCTTGACTTGTTTTACCCTTTGAATTGGAACTCGGACTTTTCTCACTTGATTTCTTCTCACTTAAATCCAATACCTTGATTTCTTCATCTCCCTTAAGTAGATAATGTTCATGTTCTTTTAATCATCTCAATTGACCCCCAACTCAAAGCTTTAACCACTCTTGAAATTGGAAACTCTTGATTATTGGTTGTACAAGCTTAATTTGGGTTAGGAAAGGTGATTTGATGATGATTCTCTATGTGGTTAAGATGGGTTCTTCATGGATTGGCTTGGATTTAAGAAATTGTAGGATGAATTTCTGAAATTTAAGCTTTTGATTCTTGGATTCAAGGTGTTTTGGGATGATATAGGTGGTTGAATCTTCCTTGTAATGATGTGGAGGATGAATTGGATGTGTTTTCATGGTGATTGGGTAGTGTTTTGATGATTGGGGAAGGTTTTTATGAGCTCTAACGGAGTTGGGAGAGTTTTGGAGAAGAGAAATAGGTTTAAGGTTTGTAAAATTCGGAATTAAAAGCTTAATACCTCCTTTATACACTTGAAACCCTTTCTTTTCTCTCTCTAGCGGCTCGTGCGGACCATGCTGCGGACCATGGGGTGTACCGCGGGGTATACCGTAGCATCTGATGGTCGAATTTTTTACCCACTGGATAATACCCGTGGCACGTCTTTTTGCTCTGCGGACCATGGCGCGGTGTACCGCGGGGGTAGTCCGTGGCTTCTACGTCAAAATACCCGTGGCACCCACCCCGTGGCACGTGTTGACCTGCGGACCAGGGCACGGTGCATGGGGTAGTCCGCGGGGCAATGTTTCTCGGTTTCTAGTCACGACCCGTGGCTCCACCCGTGGTACGGGTTTTTACCCTGCGGTGCACCGCGGCTGAGGTCCGGTGTACCGCACTCGGAAAAAACCTCCCCAACAGCTAGATCTCGAAAAGTTATGCAGTTTAGGCTCAAAGATCTCCTGATTTCGACATCCAAGCGCAAAGATATGACTTGCCGAAGTTTCTCCGTCCGAAAAATTTTGCTCGCTTTCCTAACTCGATTTCTCCAATACCTAATCATCAAAAACACCAATACCTTTCTCAAATATGCAATATCAACTAAAATTAAATAAGCTAAACATAAAAAAAACTAAAAACGTAAAAACATAAAAGAAATTACGGGTTGTCTCCCGTTTAGCACTTTTGTTTAACGTCTTTCAGAGTTAGACGTGTTACCTCGATTAAGGATGACGAAATTTCCACCTTTTGCCTTTAATTCCCACGAACTTTTCAGCTCGATTCTTTATGATCATGGATGGTTTCATCCAAGATTTCGTGGGAAGAGGTGAAACTGGTGGTAACTCGATTTCAAGTGTAGCATTATACTCCTCTGTTAATCCATTCATCTCGAATCTTCGTTTGTTAGAAAGAATGACCTTCATGAATTGACCGTATTTTGACATTCTTGTGAGAGCTTCTACAAACGGGCTGCTGATCTTTAACTTGTTCATCGTGTCAACGAACTTCTTGAATTCCAGGTCATTGTCCTTTCTGGCACGTGAAGGGAATGGTGGAGGAGGAGATGTGTTGGTTACCACTGGGCTCTCTTTCTTTTCTGGTGTCTTCTCTTGGACACTTTTTTGCTCAACTACCTCTTCGACCTTATCTTCTGTTGTTTCTTCTCCCCCCGTTTCTGGAGTAGGGACTGGTTCTGGTTCTGGTCTTGGTGAAGGTAGTTGTTTTCCACTTCCTAATTCAACTGCATGACAAACTGTGTTTGCTGGAGCACTAGTATTACTTCGGAGTTGCCTTTCTGCAAAGATTTGAAGCTTATTCACCATTTGTGACATTGTATGTTCGATATCCTTAAGCGCATTTTCTGAGCTTTGGAATATTTGCTAGCGAATCTCCATTTTTTCAGTTAGGTTCATTATCTTAGCCATGGTTGAATTCGAACTCGAAGGTTGTTGTACGGTTTGCTGCATTGAATAAGGAGGTGGTTCTTGATAAGCTTCATTATAAATCGGCGCTTCTTGATAGATAGGTTGTGGAGGATAGTAAGATTGTGGTCGTGGTTGATAATAATCATCATGATAATGGTTATTATGATAATAATTCTGTTGATTTCCGACCCAATTGTAACTCTGTGGGGGTTGATAGTCAGCGTAATTCCCTTGCGATTGATAATAACCATCATAATAATGGTCTCTTTGATAAGGCATGAAGGAAATTGAGGCTGGATTGTTCATGCAATGTCTCCACGAGTGATCTCTTGCTCCACAACTAGGACATGAAGGTGATGTATGTACTAGATTCCTCCGAGCTAGTTGTCGCGATTGTTCTCGTAATTCCTCAAGTTGTTGGCTTAACTCCTTGAGCTTTAGAGATTCCATCTTGAATTAGCTTCTTCAGGATCTAATATCACGAAACCTTTATCTCCTAATAACTCTGCTTTCGCCTAAAAGAATCTGTAGAACAAAAACTAAAAAGAAAAGCGTAAAATAGAACTAACTAAAATAAAAGCACAAGATAATTGCACAAGGACTAACGATGTAGTCCCCGGCAGCGGCGCCAAAAACTTGGTGTGGCCTAAGGTGTGATAAAAAGATGTACTCCCTCCGTCCCAAAAATAATGTCCACTTAGCATTTTCACACAGATTAAGAAATATCATTATTGAACTCTATATGTACAAAAATACCCCTAATAAATGTCATCATTAATGACAATGCACACCTATTCCTATGCCTAGGAAAATGTAATCTCCTATAAAATAATAATTTAAATAATTATAAATTAAAAGAAAAGTAGGGGTAATTAGGGAAAAAAGTAGAAAAAGTTGTCTTGAAATGGTAAGTGGACATTATTTTTGGGACGCCATATTTAGTAACGTGGACATTATTTTTGGGACGGAGGGAGTATAAAATAAGTGCAAATAAACACCCTAAGCTAACACGGTACTGCAAGTATTACAGGACGTATGCAAGTTTTAATGATAAGAAGATTCGTTCCTCAGGGACTGACGAAAGTTAGAGAGAACTTATGCAAATTATCAAGTCCAGATATTAAAGATAGAAAAGATAATACGCAAGAGAAAGAAAAGATAGACAAATATTTATTTGGTTTTTTAAATAAATAAACTAAACTAATAAACTAAAGACAGAAAATAAATAAAAGAAAAGAAGATAGTATGAAAGTTAGCTTGAGTTATTAGCATGCAATCCCCACTAGTTTTGCCGTTCTAAACATGTAAGGGTAAATTATGTAGTACTTCCCTAATCGGTCCCAATTCGATATCGGTAGTTTAAAATAGGATTTACCTGTGTCAATAAGGTTTCCTAAGCAAACTTTTCCTGTAATTGGTAAATAGTCACAAGAACTAAACCATAGTGATTATCTAGCTAGGTTGGGTTGTCAGATCAAACCTAAAACTAGACGTTATGTGCTAAACATGCAATTAAACACCGTTGTCAATGGTGACCTAATTACTAGATGGTAATTCTATATGGGTGCACTTCCACAAGAACACAGAATATAATTCTAAATACATAAACAGAGAATGAAAACTATAATTTGATTTAAAACATTAAGTTCCCAAATTAGATAGATGTCAATCAAAACTATGGTACATACATATATGATAAACACTCAAAATAAAAGGAATTAATTCATACTAAGAAGAGAAGAGAAAAGAATTACAGAATAAGAGGTTGAAGGAGACATAGTTGTTGCACAGCTCCTTCCAGACTTCTTCTCTTGTGTTGCAGCTTTCTCTTGGCCTTAGGGTCTGGACAAGGATGATTTTAGAGTGTTAAGAGGCTTTATTTATAGTGTATAGGAAGACCTAATTCGTTTTCTTGAAGGAGAAGGAAAGTAATGGACTCCTAGTCCAACTCAAATTCGTATGGAAATAAAGATAAACACTGCTGGACCGTTTTGAGCATATCTTCTTCGTTATTGGTCGGTTTGAGCTCCATAAGATACCAAAAGAATCGCAACAGAATTATCTTGACCCTAAAGTAGGAAATTACCAAAATCGGCCTATTTCTTAGGTAAAAACGCATATCCTTAGACGTGTATGCAGAATCCCAGATTTAGGCAGCTTTTCCTTTTCAATCTTTTTAGCTTTTGTTTCCTTATCTCCAATTACCATGCAAATCTCTTTCCATAAGTTGTAATCTTTGACTTGGACTCTAATTAATCTCCATAATTATCTTTAAAGTTTCACACTAAATAAACAATTAAACCCAATATGCTCTAAAAATAATAATTCTACAAATCAAGACTCAAAATAGGAAAGTGCACTAAATTAAGCTAATATCGACCTATAAACTAATAAATAAGCCTAAAATGATGTATCTGAAATATATTATATTATCACAAATGAGGAGACATCACCAGTCAAGCGGTTTTAAGGATATGTAAGCTTCATAGTTCTTTATAGAGTTTATATAGATGTATGTGTTGCATCACTCTTTGTTCCCAACATTAATTTATAGTAATTTTGGAATTCAATGACTATATCCTCATGTGGGATTACATTTAAACCATCATATTTTTTTATGGCTTTCATTATGTTGTTGCACATTCTCTACTTAATATACTTACAAAAGAAAGATAAACTTTTATCCCCCTCTTTAATCCATTGTTTCCTTGACTTTGCCTTATTATAGATTCTTCGGTCATAATGCAGTCCTCATGCTCATCCAATACTTCTTTTCATTTCTGAAATTCAAAAAAAGCGTGTATAGATTGTAAGTTTGAACTGTGAATTGAAGAAAGTTCTATTATGAACTTCACTATCTTGATATTAAATAAATAAAGTATTCTTTTGTTTAATTCTTTATTTTTATTTTTTTTGAATTCTTTAAGTACTTTCCTCACATTATTGATTTTCTTCACAACTTGATACATTAAGGATCCTTGTACTTCAATATCCCAAGTAGCTGAAATGACATCATATCAAAGGAGGTTTAGTCTAAATGTAATAAAATCTAAAGGGTGTTGGTTTTATAACATTATCAGCATACACACTTATTAATTGTCCAACATAGTTTGAGAAATCAAGAGGAATGAGTAAAAGATTTTAGCATGGAAATTTAATTTTCCGCTCGTCATTAATGGGGATTATCTCTATTATGACTATTCTCATGTTTACACTTACAACTTTATTGGTCCATCTAAAAAACTCCCTAACAAAATTACTTTAACTGAGTTATGTGTTATTAATGCACATTTGAAATTCTACCGTTCCAACACCCAATTTTTGACAATTTAGCTTTCTACCTACACCTTACATCTTATTAAGATCACCAACATATCACCAAGACTCATTAAAGGGGTAATTGAAATTGTGAAAAAAAGAAAACAATGGTACAAGTTGAATGACATGTTAAGATGAGCCAAGGAATTTTGAACCCATGTAAAACCACCAGGAGGGTCATAATGAGTGGGAAATATCCTAGTAAATCTCTGCAAGTAAAATTCCATTTTGACACATGAGAATCAAAGGGATTAACTGAAATTGTGAAAAAATAAAACAATGGTTTTATAAATTATAAACCACCCTGACCCTGTTCATTTAATCTATCACGGGTAATGGCACCTAAGGATAGGTCCCTGATAGGTAGATAGGTAAAGTTCCATATTTGTGGTATAATAATCTAGTTTATAGACACCATTTTAGGTGTATTATGCGCTTAGCTAAGGGGTTTTTTCCTATTTATTGTTAGTTTCTTAATTCTAGCCTTTATTTGGAGGTTTGTTATATTCAGAGCATTTTTTGTGTAATTTGTGTATTAAATGTGTGTTAAATGAAGCTCTTAGGTACAAAGATTATATTAGATGCCAAATAAATTTTAAGGAATTGAAGAAAGAAGATCCAAGAGAAATTAAGAGTTAAAAGGAAAGAAACTTGATTTTGGAAAGTACAAACGTTGTCAAAACTTGTTGTCTGGCTGTAAAGACATGTAGTATTTTTGGTGTTACATAAAATCAACAATGAATTTGAAGAAGCCAATTATATCAAGAAATGTATTTGAGTTTTGGTCGTGTGGCAATTGGAATCAAGTTATTTGGAGTTGTGCCAGGGGAGCTATGATTTTTACAAACTCTAGTTGGCAACCAGTCTAATTATTAAGGAAAACAAATTTCAGTTGGATTACGACTCCAAGACTTGCCCCATGACCTTTATTTCATCCCTACACCTTTATATAATATATATGGTTATTTACCTTTAGAAACAGGTCCTTGCTTGTCCTTTCTCAGTCCCTGGTCAATGTTACTCTTAGAGATCATCTGGATAAGGAAGTTGACTTGTAGAGGAAGACAAGAAGCTGGAGAGTCACAAACTCCTCTTCTCCATCCCTCATTCTACCATTAGGGTAATTTGTATTATATTTGTTAGCTTAACTATGTTTCTAATCTCTTTACTCTTTAGTTATGAACTAAATTTCCCATAGCTTTGGTTTGCACTATGTATAATCATTGAAGTTTATTTCTATATTCTATGTTATTTGGGAAAGTGACAGTTAATTAATTGACTTTTAATGATAAATCTGTATTATGTGCTTGACTTATTCCAGCCCTAGATCTGGCCAATCTTAGGACTGTCCTTAGTAGTTGGAGTGTCACCTTGGCGGGGGATTCAATTATAGACAACACCACATAATCGTCTAGTGTGCGGTATTGATCCTGACGGGCTTCCCCAACTAGATAGTCAACAGGGTTAGATTTCCATCACCAATCTCTCAGCAATGTCCCTTACCCAAGACCCTTGGTAGGGTTGAGTTTACCTTCTAAGCTACCCTGGTAGAAGTTAGAAGGATTTTAGAATCCCAGCTATTTATACTTTCTCAAATCACCCTTATAATTAGAATAATGATTTAGAATGATTAGGGTACGCTTAGCCAGTTTTTGAGCTTTGGCCACTACAGTGGTGCAGCACAACAAGTACCAGTGAGATCAACTCAGAAGTTAATGCGGATTTGTGATGCATATTTTATGCAGGGAATTACACGCGAGCAACTATATTACTTTATGTATTCTTTTCTTGACCTAAGGTGCTAGTGAATGGTTGGATAGTCAACCATCAATTTCAAGCACGTCATAGGACGAGTTGCAACTGAATTTATTTGATCGCTATAATTTACAAAGTATGTTAATGAAGGATCAAATTACACTTGAAAGTTTTTGCCAAGAAAATGACGAGAGTGTAAGAGAAGCATAGACAAGGTTTCAACAAAAATAATCCAAATGTCCACTTCATAGTTATACCTCGGCACTTCAGTTAGCCATGTTTCACTAAGGTGTAAATGTCGAGGCAAGATTGAGGGTAGATAATCTTGGAGGAAGAGGTTTTATGTCCATAGATCCTATAGAAGCTACAGGTGTTATGTCTCCTCATTTTTGATGATTTAATATTAAGTGGAGACATCATTTTTAGTGTTTTAGGAAGTCATTTACACGATTTTCACATGTATTATTGCACTTTCCTATTTCTTGTCTTCATTTAATGAATTATTATTTTTAGAGCATATTGGGTTTAATTATTTATTTACTGTAAAGCTTTAAAGATATATATGGAGATTAATTAGATGCCAAATCAATTCTAAGAGATAAAGGAAAGAAGATATACATGGAAATTGGAGAAAAGAAAGGAAAATCTAAGATATGGAAAGATAAAGTTGCCAAATAAATCTGAATTCCAGCACCCACGACCACAAAAGGGCTGAAGCAAAGTTAAAGAGCTTTCCGCGACGATCAATTTCGACTATTGGAACACATCAAACTGATAAGTATTGAATTATTTATGACCAAAACAAAATAGTGGCAGATTATTACATTTTCTATATTTTAGGGTTACGAATTTGAGTTGGGCTTGGAGTCCAAGTTACTTGGAGTCCAAGTTACTTGTCTTCCACTCCAAGAAAATGAATTAGGTCTTCTAAACACCTATAAATACACTCTTGTAACTCTTGTAAATAATCCCTGCCTCACATAAATTAGTCCTTAGGGTTTATATAATTAGACTTATTGTAAAGAGCAAGATGAAGTCTTTTATTCAATCTTTTAGTTTATTTCTTTCAGGTATGAACTAATTTTTCATAGCTTGGGTTTTGCATTATGTATAATCTATGAATTCTATTTTCTTTCTATCTAAGTTTCTTTGGGAATTATATGTTTTAATCTGATATTAGTTGCTTACCCATATATTTGTTTTTGTGTTTTGAATTATTGCCTGTCGTAAACCTGATCACTTTAGGCTTTCTTAATAGTAGTTATATGGTCGCCCGGAAGGGGTGTCTAATTATTGAAATACCACATAACGTCTAGTGTCCGGTATTGGTCCTGACAACATGGATCCTAACTAGATAGTCATTAGGGTTTGTTTTAATCACCATATCACCAATTGAAGGAATTGTCTGCTTAGGGCCTTGGTAGCGCTTGATAACCCTATTTTAGACTGCCTCGTGGTTGTGCGGTATCCCCTTTAGTCGCTCTCAAGGTCTAAGGAATGGGAATTTAGAATCCTGACTAAGTATTTAAGAGTTATTATCTCCCTTATTAATTGAATTTTATGTAAAGAATTAGAAGGATTGGTGCATACTAGCAAAACCTAAGTTATGTCTCTCATCTCATGTTTCTCGTATTTATCTGATTGTCTTTACTTTTAATTAGTTTAATTAATTATCTCTCAGTCGTATGTATTTTCTATTTCTTTTAATTAATTACTTGCTACTCCTAATTATTTGCTCATTCGTGTGACCCAATAAGTCCCTGAGAACGAATTCAACTTATCATTAAAACTTGCATACGTCCTGTAATACTTGCAGTACCATGCTTGTCTAGGGTGATTAGTGCATTGTTTCTGGCTTATTTTTATCTTATTTTAATCACACCCTACCAAGTTTTTGGCACCGCTGCTGGGGACTTGTGTCTCGTTAGTGTGTGGGTTATCTATTTCAAGTAGTAGTTTTTAGTTAATTTTATTTTTCAGTTTTTATTTTTATTTTTCCAAATTTACACTTGTAGGTTTGCTTTAGTCTTTTTCAGGTTTCAACAGTGTTTCATCTTTGGCCTCCTCTACCGGAGCCCGAAAGGAGCTTCAAAGTTTATAACAGACGTATCAGAGAAGACATATCTTAAGAAGAGCTATGGCGGAACAGCAAGATCCAGTAGATCCAAGAATACTTGGTCCGTTAGGACATATACCACCACCGGTAGGAGATAACAGAAATAACAATAATAATCAAAACAGAGTTTAGCAAGACCTCCCAGGCTTGGGAGCACCGTTTCATGTTCAACCATTAGGTTATCGCCCTCCAGAGATCCAGAATATCAAATTTAGGCTTGATTCGGGCATGCCCAGTAAATTTCAGAATTTCGGACTCTATAGTGGTGTAGCAGTTCAAGATCCGGTAAGAGCGATTCAGAAGTTCATTCAGATTTGTGATGCTTATGTTACTCCAGGCATTACATGCGAGCAACTGTATTGTCACATGTTTTCGTTCTTCCTGACCGGTCTAGCTGGTGAGTGGCTAGATAGACAACCACCACGTATTATTAATACATGGGCAGATTTTTAAGCCGCTTTTTTTAACCGTTTTTATCTGAAGAGTATGAGACTCAAAGACCAAAGCAAGCTTGCAAAGTTTTGTCAAGAGAATGGAGAAGAAGTAGGAGACGCATGGACTAGGTTTCAACAGAAGTTAGCTAGATGTCCACTCCATGGTTACACCCCGTCTTTACCGTTAGCTATATTTTATCAAGGAATCAATAGAGAAAGTAGATTGAGGGTAGATAATCTTGGAAAAGGAAATTTTGTGTCCATGAATCCTGCAGAAGCCGCCGAAGGTATGGAAAACATTATCGAAACAGAAAGGAGTTGGCCACTTTCGCGAGCTCCTATTACGCATACCAAAGGTACACTTCGATTAGATGCAGAAACTGCAAACTCAGCTCAATTGTCCGCATTAGAAAATTAAGCTTGAGATGCTGAGAAATTTAGTCGCAACGAATGTTGTGCAAGAAGCACAAGTGTGTCAACAATATGGGGTCGCAAATCATACATGGGAAGAGAGCGAAGGAAATCCAGCATCTATTTATTTCATATCCAATCGAGGAAATCATCAATTTGGTAACAGGAATCAGTCGGGTATGCAGTATTCAAATCCACGGGGGGCCGCTAATCCAGGTCATTATCAACCTCGCCCCCAGAATAACTCTTTCCAACTAAGAGGTCAAGTTCCATATCAAGGAAATCAGAATTATAATCGACCTACTCCTCCACAACAACCTGTTAATGACGCATATACCGACACTTTAGCTCAGAAAGTTTTACCACGGTATCCTCAAGAAGGAGCTGTGGGTGATCAACAATTGAAGAATTTTATGGATCTTATGACCACTAATATGCATTCGCAGAACGAGAAGTTAAGAGAACAATAAGCTTTAATTCAGATTTTAGGTACGCAAGTAGAACAAATGAATAAAGTTCTTACTAATATTATGGAAGCAAAAGAATTGAAGGTTATCGAAGGAGGTGATGCCAATGTTGGGTTCGAAGCTTGTAAGGCTATTTGCCTTGATATTGAAGAAAATAAGGAAGTACCGCATGCTGTCTAAAATGATGTGGAAGTTCCTAGTACCGAATAAGAACCAACCAAGTCTAGCCTCGTGGACTCTAACTGTTATGAGGATGAAGATGAGGATAAAGATTCAGAAAAATCCGAATTTATACAGATTCAGAGAGATATGCAAGACGAGATTAGATCGGTTATGGAGTTACAAGCTGAGAGAGCTAAAGAGAAAGAGGAAGAAGCCTCAAAAGAGAAAGTAGAAGTTGCACCTGCTGTGCAAGAAAAGAAAGAAGAAGAGAAGGTGGAATCGCCACCAATTATTCAAACAATGTCACAAACCATTCCTAATACAAATCCAGAGGGTGACATTGAACTCAAGACATTTGTAGAGGCGTACACTCCTGAAAATATCAACGCCCAAATGCTTGAGATTGCGAAGAAAGGGCTTACACCGCAACAAGTTTTCACGCAAGTTATTTCTGAGAAAGAAGCAAGTGCAGAAGCCAAGAAAGATACTGTTAGAGTCTCAAGAAGAGTAGAGAAAGAGTTTCCATTGAAGCTCAAAGATCTTGGAATCTTTAATCTTCCTATACATATAAATGGTGTGCTCAAGGTGGAAGCTATGTGTGATGTAGGTTCAGGTGTGAATCTTATGCCAAAGTCCGTGTTCGAGAGACTTGGACTTCAAAAATCAGAGAAAGCTCCAGTGAAGTTGCAGTTTGCTAACAACTCAGTTACCAAGACATGGGGAACAGTGGAGGACGTTCACGTCCGATCAGGTAATATCGCCATCCCTACTGATTTTGTTATACTTGATTTTGATGCAGATAAGCAGGTTCCTATCATACTTGGAAGGCCCTTCATGGTCACTAGTCAGAGCATAATCAACTTCCAAGAAGGGACCATTACCCTTCATGCTAAAAACGTATCTGAGACATTCTATGCCTGGGGTAAGAAACCAAGGAATCAGATCCCACCGTTCCTATCACCCACAGCCTTTCACATCACAAAGTCCCTAAAGAGAAGATCCATGAACAACCAGTGGATACTGAGCCAAATATTGAGTTTGGGTTGGCCATGAAGTTCTATGGAAAGCCCATAAACCAGAGAATAGGCCACGAGGTTACCAAGACTCGTGGATGGGACCATTCATAGTCACTAAGAGGGTGTTTGTTTGCACTTAATGAGATCTTAATCTGGTTCATTAAGACAGTGGATCAATAAGATTGTTTGTTTTTCTTGACTAATTCATATCTGAATAGCTCTTAACTGGTCTGTTTCATTAAGATTAAAAACAAAGTCTGAATCATTCAGACACTACCTCTTAACAGAATAAGTTCTATTCAGCTGTTATTCAGCATTCAGTACTTATCACTTAAAAAAATCAAACGATACCTAAGGTTGTTTCAGCTAAGGTGATAGAGATCAGGCCCAAGAAGGGCATCAAGCGGAGATTAGTATACGCTCATAGCCTTGCTCGTTGTTGGGGAGTCTATATTCGCAAATCTTGATAGAGGTTACGCGTCTAACTTTACAAGACGTTAAATTAAAGTGTTGTACGGGAGACAACCCGCAATTTTTTATGTTGTTATGTTTTTTATTCATGTTTAGTTTAGTTGTTTTTAGTTTATATTGCATATTTTAGAAAGGTATTAGTGTTTTTGATGTTCAAGAATTAAAGAAATCGAGTTAAGGAGGAAAACGAAATTTTTAGGCATATTTTGACCTACCCACCGGTATGCCGGCCGTATGACCGGTAAGCCGGCAGGTCCAAAAGGGATGCCCACGGGTTCTTTGTTGAGGGATGAATTTTTGAAGCTTACCGCACCGGTATGGCGGTCAGACAAAAACACGTGCCCACTCGCGAATCAGGTTTTTTGCCGAAGCAAGAGTTTTTCGACGAGCAGCACCGGTATTCCGGCCCATACCGGTGGTATACCGGTCCGCGCCGCTGGAGAGAGAAAGAATTCAAAATTTAGGTTATAAAGAAGAGGAATATTAGTCTATTACGAATTTTACAATCCTTAAGCATCTCTTTCCTCTCCAAACCTCTCCCAACTCCATTAAAGCTTCATCAAACCTTCCCTAAACATCAAAACACTACCCAATCACCATAAAAACACATCAAATCTTTTCTCCACATCATTACAAAGAAGATTCAACCACCTATATCATACCAAATCTCATTGAATCCAAGAATCAAAAGCTTAAATTTCAGAAATTCATCCTACAATTTCTTAGATCCATACCAATCCATCAAGAATTCATATTACCCATATAGAGAATCATCATCAAAACACATTTCCTAACCCAAATAAAGCTTGTTTAACCAATAATCAAGAGTTTCAAATTTCAAGAGTGGTTAAAGCTTTGAGTTGGAGGTTAATTGAGATGACTAAGAGAACATAAACATTGTATACTAAGAGGGGGATGAAGAAAAGCAAGGTATTGGGTTCTATTGAGAAGAAACCAAGTGAGAAAAGTTCTAGTTCCAACACAAAGGGTAAAATAGATATTGTAAAGAGAGGTGAGCTAGCTGCGTTTAATTCAATGGGAAAAAAGTTTCCACTTTTTGTAAAGAAGAAAACACAACCTCTCCAATTCAAAAGTCCTACACCCGAAGAAAAAGAGAAAGCTTCAAAGTCCATGACAGCTTCTGCAGAGAAACAATTAAAGGAACTACCTTTTGCTTATGAGAGAGTTTTCGATGAAAAAGTTGGTAAACGAGAGTACAAGAGATTCTTGGAGATTGGTGGAAGATTGTGCTGGTCTACGTTCATGGTAAGACGTTCTGATTTATGTGATGAGTTAGTTTCAGATTTCTATTTAGGCCTCTTTAGCCGAAATAGTGAAGGTTGTGTTCCCGTTAGAGGAAAGTTAGTTCCTTTCACAGTTAAAGAGATTAGAAACCACTTCCAGTTTAAGAAATTGATTGGACCATGCAAGTATAGAGAAACAGTGGATAGAAAAAGAATCTTCAATTGGAATTTACTTTTTGAGCATGTTTTAGACAAGGAGAAAGTGCAATCACATAAGGGAGAATTAAAGGCACCTTGGCCTTACAAATATCTTCAAAAGGATGCTAGAATTTGGCACAATTTCCTTATCCCTGACGTCTTTGGAAACACAAGAATTTTGGACGTAAGTAAAAAGAACGCTATCATGTTGAATTGTATATTGAGAGGAGAAGAAGTGGATGTGGCACAGTTGATCTTTGAGGAGGTGATGCAATTTTCGATCTCTCCTATCTCGTTATTTAATGTGAGGTATCCTACTTTGATCACGTGTCTTGTGCGGAAAGCGAATGTGATTTTGGGTGAAGAAGAGAAACTAGAGTTTAAAAATAGTAACAATATTGACAATGCTTGGATCATGAAAGTCTTGAGAGGAGCGGGATATACGCAAGTCTCAAAAGAAGAAAAAGATAGTAGTTGGCAAGAGAAGATGGAGGAGCGTTTAAACAAAGTCAAAGCATCTCAAACTTCCTTAGCCGATAATGTGGCACAAATCAAAGCCAATCAAATGCACATCATGACACTCCATGAGCAATTAAAGAAATATCCAGCAAATCTTATCTTTAATGTCGATAATGCGAGGCAATAGTCTCGAGAGTATGTTCTCTTTCTTCCTTACCATTTCTGTAAATGTATTATCTGCTAATTTTAATTTCTTTTTTGATTCTTTTTCGAATCGTGGGGACACAGCTCATTTTTTAGTTGGGGTGTGGGGATTTGTTGTCTCTCATCTCCGCTTTTCTGTTTTTAGGTAGAAATTAAATTTTTTGATACATGGGAATTAGATGTAGAATGTGTTTAATAGCTTGAAAGCATAAGATCAGTAAGTTAATGATAGAAAGTAGTATGTTAATGAGCTATAATATTTTGTATGCTTTGACTATTTGAAGGAAAACACATATTGATAGTAAATAAAAGTCTAGTTAGAATTGCGATAGAAAGTATGTTTGATCTAAGGAGCCATGAGTGGTTTGTAGGCCGTGAGATCCAAGCTAGTTGACAAACCCATTTGATGAACATGCTAAAGGTAAGAGAATAACGAAAATGCATTGTTTAGAAAGTGATTAAGGCGGTTCTTTCATAAGCCCCTTGTTGCCTTTTAGCTTGTTGTCCATTTAATATTTTTATATCCTTCTTAGCCCCTTCTAGCCTTTCTAAAGCCTTTTTATTTAACCACGTTATAAGCCATATCCCTTTAGATTATAGGAATTTTCCATATGACCCGCACTCGAATCGTGATGCATACACAGTTGTTTTAGAGCTTGAGCTTGAGTTTGGGGTGGTGGGTCCACCATTATGGGAATTGTTATTGGGTTGGGATTTTTGAGCTTATTAATTGTGCTCTATTCTATATATTGATGATTATTCAGAGGTTCATATTGTAACCCTTTGCCAGGGTAATAGTGAATGAAAAAAGCTAAAAAGCATAAAAAGAAAAGAAAAAAATCTATGAGAAAAAATAGTGTGATATCTCAACATCAAAAAGAGAGTCATAGCTATACAAAAAAGAAAAAAATTGATTTGAAAAGAATATATATTTGGACCGGCAAAGTGGAATTTGTATGTGATCATCTTTGTGCTTTAATTGGGTTAATTGGGGATGCTACTCTGTGCATCAAGAAAAATCATTGGGTTGAGTGAGAAAGGTCTTATGAGAGTAACCCAAGCTCTAGGGCGATTCGTTGATGGCTAGTGAGGAGAGAGCCAAAAGCTCACTCTAAATTATCCAATTATACTTATCGTACCGTCCATAAGCCAACATTACGACCTTAAAGACATTTTGATTCTTTGTTGTGTAATCTAGAAGTGATTGAGCCAATAGAGAGTAGTTAAGTGGATCTTTGGATACTAGTGAAGTTCGATGAACAATCTATAGCCTCCTTGGTGAACTGAGTAAAGTTCCTCTCCTTCTTACATTGCGAAGCTAATCTAATCTTGAATTCAAGCCGTGTTGATTGTTAATATGAGAAGTGTGCATGTATGTAGTTTGTAAATATTATTACATGAAATTTTCTGATTAGTTGCTTTATGTCTATTCTATATATTATGCTATCTCCTTTCCCACTGTGCTTAATTGACCTAGGTGTGTATTTAAAGACTTCCCTTTGTTTTTATCTTTATTGTATCGGGACAATACAACTTTGAGTTGGGGGTCTTGATGTCTCCCCATTTGTGATGATTTAATATTAAGTGGAGACATCATTTTTAGTGTGTTAGGAAGTCATTTACTCGATTTTCACATGTATTATTGCACTTTCCTATTTCTTGTCTTGATTTAATGAATTATTATTTTTAGAGCATATTGGGTTTAATTATTTATTTAGTGTGAAGCTTTAAAGATATATATGGATATTTATTAGATGCCAAATCAATTCTAAGAGATAAAGGAAATAAGATATCCATAGAAATTTGAGAAAAGAAAGGAAAAGCTAAGATATGGAAAGATAAAGTTGTCAAATAAATCTGAATTTCAGCACCCACGACCACAAAAGGGCTCATAACTCAAGATTGGTTAGTAATTTGGAAGGATAGTCTAACGCAAAGTTAAAGAGCTTTCCGAGATGATCAGTTTATACTATTGGAACGCATCAAACGGGTAATTATTGAAGCAGTTATGACCAAAACAAAACAGTGGCAGATTATTACCTTTTCTATATTTTAGGGTTACAAATTTGAGTTGGGCTTGGAGTCCACATTACTTGTCTTCCACTCTAAGAAAACAAATTAGGTCTTCTAAACACCTATAAATACACCCTTATAACTCTTGTAAATAATCCTTGCCTCACATAAATTAGTCCTTAGGGTTTATATCATTAGAGTTATCGTAGAGAGCAAGATGAAATCTTTTATTCAATCTTTTAGTTTATTTCTTTCAGGTAAGAACTAATTTTCCCATAGCTTGGTTTTTGCATTATGTATAATCTATGAATTATATTTTCTTTCTATCTAAGTTTCTTTGGGAATTATATGTTTTAATCTGATATTAGCTGATTACCCATATATTTGTTTATGTGTTTTGAATTATTGTGTGTCCTAAACCTGATCACTTTAGGCTTTCTTAATAGTAGTTAGATGGTCGCCCGGAAGGGGTGTCTAATTATTGAAACACCACATAACGTCTAGTGTCCGGTATTGGTCCTGACAACATCGATCCTAACTAGATAGTCATTAGGGTTTGTTTTAATCACCATATCACCAATTGAAGGAATTGTCTGCTTAGGGCCTTGGTAGCACTTGATAAGCCTATTTTAGACTGACTCGTGGTTGTGCCGTAGCCCCCTTAGTCGCTCTCAAGGTCTAAGGAATGGGAATTTAGAATCTTGACTAAGTATCTAAGAGCTATTATCTCCCTTAATAACTGAATTTGATAGAAAGAATTAGAAGGATTGGTGCATACTAGCAAAACCTAAGCTATATCTCTCATCTCATATTTCTCGTATTTATTTTATTGTCTTTACTTTTAATTAGTTTAATTAATTATCTCTCAATCGTATGTATTTTCTGTTTCTTTTAATTTATTACTTGCTACTCCTAATTATTTGCTCATTCGTGTAACACACTAAGTCCCTGAGAACGAATTCAACTTATCATTAAAACTTACATACGTCCTCTAATACTTACAGTACCGTGCTTGTCTAGGGTGATTAGTGCATTGTTTTCTGGCTTATATTTATCACACCCTAGGCGACACAAAGGTGGTACGGTAAGAATAGTTGAGACAGAAAGCGGTTGGTTCAAGTAGTGAGCGCCTATTCAAATGCCAAAGGCACGCTGCATTTAGAGAGTGGAAGCTAAAAAATTTGTGATGGATTAAAAAACGAAGAAGATCTCACTTACAACGGAGAAAGGTTTCCAAGGGAAACAATTTGAGATGAAAGTCGTGCAAGAAACACAAGGTTGTTCACGTTGTGGGGAGTAATCATCATGTATGTGAAGAGTTTGAATGCAACCTGAAATCAGATTATTTCATATCAAATTGAGGAAATTATAAATATGGTAATCGTAATCATATGGGAATGCAATGTCTGATCCAAATGGGTATGTGAATCAAGGTAACTCTTACCAACCACGACCTCAAAACAAAAACTTCTAGCAAATAGTTCAAGGTCCTTATCAAGGGGGCCAAGGTTATAGCAAGCCAGCACTACCACCGCAACCAACCTATGATACGTATGTCGATATTTTAGCTCTAAAGCCTTTCCTAAACACCCACAAGAAGGATTTGGATTTAAGATCCAGAAAAAATGCAAGATTTGTGGTGTTTAACTCACGACAACATGCCGATATACATTGAAAGATTTAACGAGCAATCCGCTGCATCGAAAATATTGGGTACGCAAGTTACCCAAGTGACTAGTGCTTTCGAGAAGTTTCAAAAAGATCTCCCACGAATGGTACAAATTATAGAGAATGATGTGAAGGACATAGAAAATAGCGATGGCAATGTTGTGTTCAAAGCATGTAACGCTATTTTCCTTCAAACAGAAAAAGTTATGGAAATCACCACCTGCTATAGAAATAGTCGTGGAGGTTCCAGAAATCACTGAAGAACTTACCAACCCAAGTTCGGAAGAATCAAATTTTGGACTTCTACTCAAATAAATCCATTAAGAGATCAAAGTAGTTCATGAGTTAGAAGTTAACAAGGTAAAGAAAGAGGTAGAAGTCTCAGTTGAGAAAGGGGATAAAGTAGTTGCACCTACGGTGCAAGAAGGAGAAGAGAGAAAGGTGGAATATTCACCTAATGATATCAAGCTCAAAGCATTTGTGGAGGCGTATAGTGAGGAGAAAATCAACGCCCAAGTGCTTAATATTAAGGAGAAAGGTTTTACAGCGCAACAAGTTTACACGCAATATATTCTTGAAGAAAGTGCGAGTGTACAAGCCGAGATCAAGATTGTGACTCATGATGAGGGAGACTCAAAGAAAGTTGAGAAGAAGCTACCATCTTAAGCTTCAAGATCCTGGAGGTTTTAACCTCCCTATCCAGATTGACGGTTAACTCAAATTCAAGGCGTTGTGTGACGTAGTTTCAAGCATAAACTTTATGCCCAAGTCAGTGTTCGAGAAACTTGGCATCAAAAAGGCAGATAAGGCTTCCGCAAATTTTCAATTTCCGAATAGCTCGACATCCAAGACATGGGGATTCATAGAGGATGTTCTTGTCCAAGCTGGTACACTTATTAATCCTTCTTTACTTTGATATTCTTGACTATGAGGCAGATAAGAAGGTTCTGATCATACTTGGAAAGTTGTTCTTGGCCACAAGTCACAGCATCATAAACTTTGAAGAGGGAAAAGTACCCTCTATGCAAACAATGTATTTGATACATTTTTTGTTTTGGATAACAATCCAAAAATGGTGTCGCTAATAGTCCCGGTCATTCATACTTTGACCAAAGAGGTCAAATAGAAGGTCCACGAAAAATCTTTGGAGATTAGATCCAAAGGCCAGTTTTGGGGTAGGCAATGAAGTTGCATGAAAGGCCCTCAAACCAGAAAATAGGCCACATGGTTTTGAAAAAACGTGGATGGGACCATTTGTTGTCACGGGTAGTGTCAACAAAAGTGATATCTCCCTAAATGTTCTAATCTTATGCCCTTAAGAGACATCATTTTTTGTTTTTATTCGACTATTTAGATAGAGTTTTGGTGTTAATATGCAATAAATCGATTTTCCTCTTTTAATTCTAGTATTTTTAATTTATTAAACTTTTGCGTGTAATATGGTTTGATTTGAGTGAAAAGTTTTAGGTTTTGAATACTAGCTAGGAGAGTAATCCAAGAATAAAGTCATAGATCATGTAATGAAGTCAAAGAAAGAAGAAATATCCCGAAAGAATTGACAATTTCAAGCTGCAAATCTGGAAAGTTGATAATTATTGCTGATTTAGAGCCATCTAATAGTGGATTTAGCCTCTGACTTGTGAAGATAATTTGTTCCCCATTGAGTTACGGAAATTTAGAAACTGGAATGGGGTCATTCCGAGTTAGAACGAGCCGGTTAGAGCTGATTTAGTGAAGGTGGTGCAGAAGTTATTGGATTTGGGCTTAATTAATGGACTTGGGCTTTTCTAATTTTCATTTAATCCTTAAGAAAAACCCTAGTCCGAATTTCATATTATAAACCAGATGGGATTAGCTCACTGGCCAGGGCCTTGGTCTACCAATCTAGTGGTGCAGGTTCGAACTGAGTCAATGACTCTGAGTCCAAAGTGGCTCTCCTATGTAACAAAAAAAAATCATATTATAAATAGGCGTTAGACTCACACAATTCATATAGAATTCATACGCTTAGAAGTCAGAACACCAGAGAAGAAGCTAGAGCAAGGAAGAGAAGAAGCCAAGAGCTGGAGATTATCAACATCTCCAATTCTCAGCCAATTCAACTCCGTAATTAGGTTCTTCTATTTTATTCTATAAAAAAATTATGAATTGCTTTTATTTTAATTTCTTAGTTTTTCGTATTAGTATGAGCTAAACTTATAAAGTGCTTGAGAACGCATAATGGGTTAATCCCAATTCTATTTCATTTCATGTGTTTGAATTTGGGATTATAATAATTGAAATCAAATTGGGTAATTAGTATTTTTCCTTAATTTGCATTTATTGACTATTATTGAAGTCGCGAATCAACAATAGGACTTAATACTTAGGCTATTCCATTTAGTGGCGAATGGATCACCTTGACGGGGGGTCTAGGTATGGAACCAATTAATGAATGTAGGATAGAAATTAATGACTTTGACGAGCTTAATTAATCCTATGGCCTATTGGGTAATTAGAACTTAATCATCCGAAGGTGGACTATAATCACCCTGACGGGGATCGTAGCACCTAAGAATAGCTCCTTAGTCCACCCTGACGGGGGTAAGGAGAATTTCAAATCCCGACCATTACTATTTACCGATTTGTCCCTTAAACAAAACATGGAATGTATAGAGTTAGGTGAAATCCTTGCGTCTCTCAAGTACTACCTTTCATACTATGCATCTAGCTATTTTATTTACTTGTGTCTAGTTTAATATTTGCATTAACTTAGTCTTTTAATTTATTGTCTTAGATATAGAAAACAAAAAAAACATTCTTAAAATCATTTACTTGCTTTTACGTGCAATTAATCACTATTCGATAAGCATTAGAGTCAACCAATCCGTCCCTGAGAACGAATCTGTATTATCACATATATTACTTGGGACAATTGTACACTTGCAGTTGTGGTTCTCTTTTTCTTATTTCATTTATTTTAGAACACACAAAGGACCACCAAAAAGTGATTGAAATTCGACCAAAGAGAGGTCGCAAGCTCCGAATGGTTGACGCTCATAACCTCACCCACAGCTGGGGAGGCTACATACTCAAAAAGTAGAGGAGGTAACACGTTGAACTTTATACGAAGTTAAACAAAAGTGATTTCTGGGAGACAACCCCCAGTTTTTTATGTTTTTATGTCTTAGTTTTTGTTTTAGATTAGTTGTATATAATAAATATTACAGTAATGAGGAAGGTGTTAGCCTTACCTTGTTTTTATTCCCGTTTTAATATTCGACAAATCATTCTTTAACTAAAATTCATTTGGTATCACTTTTAAATGTTTTCCAAAACCCCTCATTAGATTAGTTATCTTAAAATCCTTGAAATTGAGCTTCATTAGTACAGTGGTGCGGTACACCGGACGATACATGCGGTACACCGCAGTACCACGGACCAAAGGCGCGGTGCACAGCTAGTCCGAACAGAAAGCAAGATAATGTGCGGTACACCGGACTGAAGACGCGGTACACCGGACCAAGGATACGGACCAGGGCACGGTGCATGGCTATAGCCCGTCAGAGAGATAGAAAATGTGCGGTACACCGCACAAGACCCGCGGTACACCGCGAGAAAGGGTTTTCTGCACTATTAGAAGAAGACAAAGCTTATATCCGTTGGAGTTTAAATCTATCCGTTAGAGAGAAGCCTTTTGACCGTTGGAAGCTTATTTCAGCTATAAATTAAAGCTCATTCAAGACACAACTCATCCCTTCCATCTACCAATCTTAAGAGCAATTAATATTATCATTCAAAAAGGTTTCAAAGGAGCATTCAAGTCATATTCATTCCTCAAGCTACATAGTTTATATCCACTCATTTAGGAGTCTAGTTACAAGCTATTATACCACCCCTAAACACTTTTCTTTTCCTCTTAGTTCTTGTAATAGATTAAGAGAGTAGTGTGAGTATAGGTTTTATACTTGGTTCCTTGTGTTGGTGATAACACAAGTGTATTTCCTTCAAGGTTCTTGAAGTGGTTGTAAAGGGTTTGCAATCTCACCCGGGTTAAAGAGTTACGAAGATTAGTTGAGAATCTTGCAAATCCTAAGGAGGCTTCCTTAGGTAGTGGATGTAGGGAAACCGAACCACTATACATCGTTGTGTATTTTCTATCCCTACACTCTTTACTTTTCCGCACTCTATATGCTTGATAAAATGCTTACATGAATAGTTTGATAATATTGTCTTTTAGGATTATCTAGTTCTTGACTATTTAGTTTGCTAAAAAAATAGGATTCAAATTAGCTTTTAATTTTATTTACTTGAAATAAAATTAGCCGATTAATTTCCATTGTCCTATTCAACCTCCCTTCTAGGACGCATATAGAATATCAATTGGTATCAGAGCCTAGCTCTATTGTACTTAATCGTTTCTAGAGTAAATACGATATGGACTCTAATCAACCGGAAGGTTCATGTTCTACTAGACCTCCGCTTTTTGTAGGAAAAGATTACTTTGGATGGAAAAAGAAGATGGAGATTCATGTCAAAGGAATTGATTACTTTTTATGGCTTGCTATCAAGAAGGGTCCTTACATTCCTTATGTTGATGGTAGTCAAACGGTTGAGAAAGACGAAGATGATTACAATGCTCAAGACATAGCCAAACTCACCAAAAACAACAAAGCTATGAACATACTCATAAATGGGTTAAGTGTCACGGAATATGCTCGAGTTAGTGAATGCAATTCGGCTCATGAAATGTGGCAACTCTTGGAGCTATCATATCAAGGAACGGGAGATGTCAAGGAAACTAAGATTGGTCTTTTCATCACCAAGTATGAACTATTTCGTATGGAGCCCGATGAAGCCTTAAATGCTATGCATCAAAGATTTTCAAACATTGTCAACACCTTGAAGACTCTTGGTCAAGAGTACACCAACAAAGAACAATGCCGAAAAATATAGTTTGCTCTTCCAAAGAAATACAAATCAAAAATCAACTCTATTAGAGATACTAAAGATCTTTCAAAAATGACGGTTCATGAACTCATTTGTAACCTCATGACGGAAGAGCTCGTGCTTGAAGAAGAAAAGATAAGAGATGATGAGGAGAAGAAGATTAAGAAATCCATTGCCTTCCATGCCTTAGGTAGCAAGTTGAAAGAACGAAAAGAAAGGAAGGAAAGTGAAGAAGAAGAAAATTCAAATAAAGAAGAAACTAGTGAAAATGAAGGAGTAGTTATGTTGGCAAGAGATATGAAAAAATTTATGAGATACAAACGCTTTGCCAAGAAATGAAGTTCTTCAACACCCTATAAGAAGAATGTTAGAGCTATCAAACAAGATGAACCCCCTTGCTATCATTGCAAGAAAGTTGGTCACATCAAAACTTATTGTCCTCTTTTCCAAAAGGAGAAACCAAAGAGAGCAATGCATGCTAATATCACTTGGGATACTCAAAATTTGGATGAAGAAGAAAGTGATAATGATAATGTTAATCTTGTTGCCTTTATGGGAGAACTTGGAAATGATGAAGATACTTCTTGGGATGATGATCATACTATCCAAGAACTAAGCAATGCCGGTTCAACTCACTTTGCCTTTATGGCAAATCATGATGAGGTAACTCCTAAATCTAAGCTTTCTTTATCTAATGATGATGCTAGTGAGCAAGATATTCATGAGGCATTTGATTCTCTTTACAATGATTTTTTAAACTCTATTGAAACAAACAAAGTTTTAACAAAAGATTTAGAAATTGAAAGAAAAAGAAGTAAAGAGATTTTAAAAGCTTTGGAAGATTGTCAAAATCTTAGTGATGAATGTATAGATGAAAATGAGAAACTTCATCTTATTGAGAAAAGTCTTTTGGAAGAAAAAGTTTTGTTAGAGAAAAAGATTGAGGATCAAAATGCTATTATTCTAAAATTTACAAATGGGCAAGAAAACTTGGATTTGATTTTAGGTTCTCAAAAATTAGCTTTTGAAAAAAGTGGTGTTGGATATGATCCATCAACTAAACAAAAACTCTTAAAAAATGTTTTTGTTAAATCAAAAATTTCAAATCATATTTCGTCTTCTTCAAAATCTTCTATCACTTGCACTTATTGTAAAAAACTTGGTCATAATGCATCTCATTGTTACTATCGAAAATTATTGGATTTGGGATCTCTTGTGCCACTTTGGAAAAGGCCTATATGGGCTATAAAAAGGAAATCCACTAACCCTCATGGACCCAAACCAAATTGGGTACCTAAAGCCTAAATTATTTTTGTTTGTAGGGATTGAGCATCAAGAAGCAAAATATATGGCTCCTTGATAGTGGATGCTCAAGACATATGACCGAGAACCCTTCATTATTTACACATCTCTATAAAACAAAAGGTGATAGAGTTACTTTTGCCGACAATACTAAAAAGCGTGTTTTGGGTAAAGGTAATATCGGTAATATGAATTCTTTACTTATTTCAAATGTTTTGCTTGTTGAGGGTCTATCTTTTAACTTGCTTAGTATTAGTCAACTTTGTGATGTTGGTTATTGTGTTAAATTTGAAGCATCTAGATGCATTGTTTTCAAAAATGATGAGTTAGATACTATCTTTATTGCTAAAAGATCGGATAATGTTTTTGTAGTTGATCTTGAGAGTCTTATGTGTCAACGTATAAAATGTTTGTCCGTAGTTAATGATAGTTGGCTTTGGCATAGACGTTTAGGACATGCTAGCATGGATTTAATTTCAAAATTGTCTAGAAAAAATCTTGTTGTTGGTTTGCCTATTTATAAGTTTGATAAAGATAAACTTTGTGATGCATGTCAACTTGGTAAATAACATCGTTCATCTTTTAAACCCATAAATAAGGTCATCACCGTTAGGCCACTTCAATTATTGCATATGGATCTTTTTAGTCCCGTTGATGTCACTAGTCTAGGAGGATCTAGATATGTTTTTGTTGTTGTTGATGATTACACTAGATATACATGGGTGATGTTCCTTGCTTTAAAAAATCAAGCCTTCAATAAATTTGCAAAACTTTGTGGAAAGGTGCAAAATGAGAAAGGCTACTCTATTACATGCATTCGTAGTGATAATGGTAGTGAATATGTGAATTCTCCTTTTGTGCATTTTTGTGATGAATTTGGCATTGAGCATAATTTTTCGGCTCCTAGAACTCCCCAACAAAATGGGGTAGTGGAAAGGAAAAACCGGACTTTACAAGAAATGGAAAGGACAATGCTAAAAGAACATAGCTTGCCTACATACTTTTGGGGTGAAGCCGTTCATACGGATTGTTATGTGTTAAATAGAGTTCTAATTAGACCTCTTATTAAGAAAACCCCTTATGAGCTTTGGAATGGTAGACCACCAACTATTGCATATTTTTGTGTTTTTGGATGCAAATGTTTTATCTTAAACACTAGGGATTATTTGGGCAAATTTGATGCAAAATCGGATGAAGGTATTTTTCTTGGTTATTCCACTAAGGGAAAAGCCTATCGTATTTTCAATAAACGCACTCGTACCATTGAAGAATCTATGCATGTTGACTTTGATGAGACTAACCCTTTTTGTATCAAGAAAGTAGTAGATGTTGATTTACATGAAGATATTCCACAAGATCAACCCTTAATATCTCCTACTCAAGAATTAAAATCTCATGATGAATCTCTTAAGGAAAATGGTCAACTCTCAAATGAAGCTAGTACGGATTTACCAAAGTGTTGGAAAAACATCAAAGATCACCCAAGTGAATTAATTCTAGGTGATCCAAATGAAGGTGTAACCACTCGTTCTCGTATAATTGCTCTATGTGCTCATCAAGCATTCTTATCTCAAATTGAGCCCAAGAATATTAAAGAAGCCTTGCTAGATGATCATTGGATAAATGCTATGCATGAGGAATTAAATCAATTTGAGCGTAGTAAAGTTTGGACTTTAGTTGAGAAACCAATTGGTCCTACTATTATTGGCACAAAGTGGGTGTTTCGAAACAAGCTAGATGACACTGGTATAATCACTAGAAATAAAGCAAGGTTAGTTGCTCAAGGATATAATCAAGAAGAAGGTATTGATTTCGATGAAACTTTTGCTCCGGTAGCTAGACTTGAATCTATTCGTATGTTACTTGCTTTTGCTTGTTATATGAATTTTAAACTTTACCAAATGGATGTCAAAAGTGCTTTTTTAAATGGTTTTATAGATGAGGAAGTTTTTGTTAAACAACCACCGGGTTTTGAAGATCCAAAATTTCCAAATCATGTTTTTAAACTTTCAAAAGCTTTATATGGTTTAAAACAAGCACCTCGTGCTTGGTATGAACGTTTGAGCAAATTTTTATTAGAAGATGGTTTTAAACGAGGAAATATTGACTCCACCTTATTTATAAAAAGGTATTCAAAAGATATCCTTCTTGTTCAAATTTATGTGGATGATATAATATTTGGTGCTACTAATGAAAATCTTTGTGAGAATTTTTCTAAAAGCATGCATAAGGAATTTGAGATGAGCATGATGGGAGAATTGAATTACTTTCTTGGACTTCAAATCAAGCAAATGAAGGATGACATCTTTGTAAATCAAGTCAAATACACAAAAGAATTGATCAAAAAATTTGGACTTGAAGATGCAAAGGAAATTGGAACTCCAATGAGCACATCCACAAAATTAGACAAAGATGAAGATGGTAAGGATGTTGATGAGAAAACATATCGAGGTATGATTGGTAGCTTACTTTATTTAACCGCTTCTAGACCCGATATTATGTTCTCCGTGTGTCTTTGTGCTAGATTTCAATCCTCTCCTAAAGAATCTCATCTTAGTGCCGTTAAGCGTATTTTTGGGTATTTAAAAGGAACCCTAAGTTTAGGACTTTGGTACCCAAAATTTACCTCTTTTGAACTAATAGGTTATTCGGATGCCGATTATGCCGGTTGTAGACTTGGTAGGAAGAGTACTAGTGGAAGTTGCCAATTCTTAGGTCAATCCCTTGTATCTTGGTCTAGTAGAAAACAAAATAGTGTTGCTTTATCCACGGCCGAAGCCGAATATGTTGCGGCCGGAAATTGTGAGACTCAAATTCTTTGGATGAAACAAACCTTACTAGATTTTGGCCTAGAGTATGATTGTGTACCCATTCGTTGTGATAACACTAGTGCTATCAATCTTACCAAAAATCCTATTCAACACTCTAGAACGAAACACATAGAAATCTAACATCATTTTATCCGTGATCACACTCAAAAAGGGGATATTGTGCTTGAATTTGTCACTTCGGAAAATCAACTAGCCGATATTTTTACCAAACCTCTACCCCAAGATCTTTTTGAGAAAATTCATTATGAGATTGGCATGCAAATTCTCTAAACTTCTTATCTTGCCTTTCTTGTTATTGCTTATGGTGTGTTTATTATATTATCTTGTTGCTAAAATTTTCTTGGTGTTATAGGGACCTTGAAGCTTCTAATTGTTATCCATTTACTCCTTTAATCCTTGTTTTTACTCAAAAGTATCTTTGACCCCTTAAAAAATTTCAAAAATCTTATCATTGATTCTTTTTGTTGTTGACAAAGGGGGAGAAATTTTAGTTAAACTTTTTCAAATGCATTTTGTGAGGGGGAGTTTTTCTAAAAACTCTAGTGATTAGTTTGAGGGGGAGTTTTTGTTTAAAACTTTATCTAAGGCATCTTCAAAAGTTTATGATTTGTCAAACATCAAAAATGGGGAGATTGTTAGCCTTACCTTGTTTTTATTCCCGTTTTAATATTCGACAAATCATTCTTTAACTAAAATTCATTTGGTATCACTTTTAAATGTTTTCCAAAACCCCTCATTAGATTAGTTATCTTAAAATCCTTGAAATTGAGCTTCATTAGTACAGTGGTGCGGTACACCGGACGATACATGCGGTACACCGCAGTACCACGGACCAAAGGCGCGGTGCACAGCTAGTCCGAACAGAAAGCAAGATAATGTGCGGTACACCAGACTGAAGACGCGGTACACCGGACCAAGGATACGGACCAGGGCACGGTGCATGGCTATAGCCCGTCAGAGAGATAGAAAATGTGCGGTACACCGCACAAGACCCGCGGTACACCGCGAGAAAGGGTTTTCTGCACTATTAGAAGAAGACAAAGCTTATATCCGTTGGAGTTTAAATCTATCCGTTAGAGAGAAGCCTTTTGACCGTTGGAAGCTTATTTCAGCTATAAATTAAAGCTCATTCAAGACACAACTCATCCCTTCCATCTACCAATCTTAAGAGCAATTAATATTATCATTCAAGAAGGTTTCAAAGGAGCATTCAAGTCATATTCATTCCTCAAGCTACATAGTTTATATCCACTCATTTAGGAGTCTAGTTACAAGCTATTATACCACCCCTAAACACTTTTCTTTTCCTCTTAGTTCTTGTAATAGATTAAGAGAGTAGTGTGAGTATAGGTTCTATACTTGGTTCCTTGTGTTGGTGATAACACAAGTGTATTTCCTTCAAGGTTCTTGAAGTGGTTGTAAAGGGTTTGTAATCTCACCCGGGTTAAAGAGTTACGAAGATTAGTTGAGAATCTTGCAAATCCTAAGGAGGCTTCCTTAGGTAGTGGATGTAGGGAAACCGAACCACTATACATCGTTGTGTATCTTTCTATCCCTACACTCTTTACTTTTCCGCACTCTATATGCTTGATAAAATGCTTACATGAATAGTTTATAATATTGTCTTTTAGGATTATCTAGTTCTTGACTATTTAGTTTTCTAAAACAATAGGATTCAAATTAGCTTTTAATTTTATTTGCTTGAAATAAAATCAGCCGATTAATTTCCATTGTCCTATTCAACCCCCCTTCTAGGACGCATATAGAATATCAGAAGGTATAATTGTTTTTATGTGTAGGTAACATAATAGATAAGTTTGAGTAACAAAAATCGCAAAATTCTGAAGTCACAATAGCAAAGCGGCTTGCCGGTCCTATGGCGATTAATAAGGTGGACATTATTTTTGGAAATTAATACCCAAGTTCGCTCATATAAATTTATTATTAAGAAAAATAGTTTTATAGTTATTAAAGAGAAGTGTAATTTCTTTTTTATTTTAATGATGGTTTCTTCAATGATTTATTCAACTGGGAAAGACGAATTTGAAACTATGATTTAATTTATTTTTCTTGGTCGGGAGAACGGATTGGTGAAGAAGATTGAAAGTATGGGTAAATAGATGAAGAGTCGGTTATGAAAGTATGGGTGGGTGAATGGAGAATCGGTTTTTTAATAGTTTTAGTAATTTTTAATATTATTTTACTAATTAATGGACTATTTCGGTAATTTAAAGTTTAAAAAATTAAAAAGATAATAATAAGTGTGTATACTGCTGGGCTTAAAATATATATAGAAAGAAGTATGAGCCATCCATAGTTTACTAAAGTTAATGGGAGAGTTTAGGGCGGGTTTACCTCTATACCCATATCTCGTCCTGCAAAAATAAAAATAAGCCCCACAATGTACAGCTTCACATCGTACTTTCCGACGACCCGTCCCGTCCTGTTCTTTGAAACTCTGTGGAACTATCAAGGAAGACACGACTTATTATAGAGAGTAAAAAAATAATTCATTTTTTTTGGTTAGTAAAAGTTTAAGCAAATTTGAGCTAGTGTTTGGAAAATTTCGACAATTAGCTTCACTTGTTTATGTATTGATACCAGTCAGCAATCACATCAACGGGCTTGTAATCATTTATAAATTCATGTTGTTAGTAGAAGAGAACGGTAAGACATTATAAACAGAAGACATGACGACATATTTGTTGCAGAATCTCATGAGCTCATTTATTAAATAAACTCAATGCCAAAAAGTATAATTGGAAAGCTTAAAAAATCTTGAGATGCAATGGAAAAATTTGTGAGACTGGTTAAAAGAGTAATTATTATAGATTTATCTTATGTTAACTCCAGGTTCTCGAGCAAGAAGAAGCTAAATGGCTGATACACTCTCAATGAAAGTCGATTATTTACAAAATTCTGTTTTTACATTTGAGGGTGAAATAATAATCTCACAGATATATATATTTATAACATGACTTCCAGAGCCTCTCTTGTTTTACCAAGTATGTTAAATATTGTTGCCGCGATATGAGATGGTGAGAGTCCCGATTCGTTTAATTGATAAGTTGCAGATCCATGTTCGATATATCGATCAGGAAGAACCATTGGTCTCCACTGCACAATTTGAAAAAAAAATAAATGTTAAGATATATATAACTAACACTAATTATGATATATACCTTCAAATTTCCATCGAGAAGGCCATCAAGTGCCATGAAATGGGCAACATGAGATCCAAAACCTCCAATTGAACCTTCTTCAACAGTAATCAATACTTCATGTGTTTTTGCCAAGCTACGTATAAGAGCATGATCCAATGGTTTACAAAAACGTGCATCCGCAACTGTTAAGCGCAATCCACGGGATTCCACTAAAGAAGCCGCCCCTAAACAGCTTTGAACTGCCGCTCCATACCCTAACAAAGCCACTCTTTCCCCTTCAATCAATATTCGACCTTTTCCAACCTGTTATCAATATTCGAACTTTTATATAAACAAAAAAAAAAAATTATACCAATTTCAGAGTATATGAATAGTAATACCTCGAGAGGAACACCTTTATTTCCTGGTGGCAACTCTACACCTACCCCATTTCCTCTAGGGTATCTAAAACAGCTAGGTCTATCATCTATAGAAGCAGCTGTTGCAACCATATGGAATAACTCAGCCTCATCAGAAGGAGCCATGACTACCATATTTGGAAGACATGCCATAAACGTAACATCAAATGACCCACTATGTGTAGGACCATCCGCTCCCACTAACCCAGCTCTATCCATAGCAAATCTAACAGGTAATTTCTGCAAATCCACATCATGCACCACCTAGAAAACCAAGCCAATCAAAGTTAGAAACAATATGAGGCTTAAAAAAATCGACACGTTAATAACTTGCCTGATCATAAGCTCTTTGCATGAAAGATGAGTATATAGTACAAAAGGGTTTAACACCTTCGCAAGCTAATCCAGCTGCGAAAGTTACAGCATGTTGTTCAGCTATCCCAACGTCAAAACATCGAGTTGGAAAACGCCGTAAAAATAAATTCAACCCTGTTCCACCTCCCATAGCTGCGTGTATCGCAACAATGTCTTTATCAACTTCTGCTTCAGCAACCAAAGCCTCCGCAAAGCAGCTCGTGTACGACAGAGTTTTAGCCGTCGCTTTAAATTGCTTCCCTGTAGCCGGATCAAATTTCGACACACCTAAAAACAAATTAATTAAGTTAATTTCTGATCAAGTAATAAGAAGTATTTTTTAAAGTATACACAGATTAGTTACCATGATACTTATCTGCGGCTTTTTCTGCATAAGGGTAGCCACGTCCTTTCTCAGTGATAACATGAATTAACACCGGACCGGTTGTTTTAGTACTTTTGACTTCTTTGAGAATCGCCACAAGATCGTCTATGCTGTGTCCATCTACCGGACCGATATAATATAATCCAAGCTCCTCGAATAGCGTTGAACCTGAACCACTGATCATCCCACGAGCGTATTCATCTACTTTAGCTGCAATTTCATGCATCGGTCCACCAATTTGCTTCGTAACTCCCTATAAATACACGATAATTAATAAAAATACATTTTCAATATCCCAATCAAAAGACTGAAAGTACTAAACCTTAGCGACTTCTCTAAGCTCTCGAAGCGGCCGATTAGATTGAAGTCTACTCAATGCACTACTTATAGCTCCAACAGGAGGAATAGGCCCATCTAAAGAAGCTGTAGGTAAAGAGACTTGTTTGTTATCGTTAAGAATAACAATCATGTCCGAATCTAAATACCCAGCATTATTCATCGCTTCATAAGCTTGACCAGCTGTCATTGCACCATCACCTATCACAGCAATTACATTGTTTTTTCGACCTTTTAAATCTCTTCCCACCGCCATTCCTAAACCGGCTGAGATAGTGGTCGAACTATGACCAGTTCCGAAACAATCATACTCGCTCTCGGAGCGTTTAGTAAAACCTGATAATCCATAGGTTTGTCTCATAGTTGACATCTTATCTCTTCTCCCGGTTAAAATTTTATGCGGATAAGACTGCATATAATATAGTTTCCATAATATGAGCTGAAATGAATTGTAAAATTTGAAAAAATAAAAAAATATGATTACCTGATGACCAACATCCCAAAGTATTCTATCTTGAGGAGCATTGAAGACATAATGAAGAGCAACAGTGAGCTCAACAACACCGAGGCTTGAACCAAGATGACCTCCGGTTTTCGAAACATTAAATATAACATCGGATCGTAATTCATCCGCTAGTTGTTTCAGTTCCTGTTCATGAACGATTAGTATATTGACTCAAAGATGAGTAAAATCAAGGGATATAAGATTTACCTTAGCAGAAAGATTTTTCATGTGAATTGGATAGTTAATTGTGTCCAAAAGCGGAGTTGGTGGACTCTTAGAGAAATACTCTCCTCCTTCTGCTAAAGTTGCCTTCACCCCATTTGATCTTTTCTTCACCTTCAAATTTCAATACATAACAAAACAATCATTTCATTTAAAACTTCAAATTCAATATGTATGAATTATAATAAGTCAAGTTCCTCTTTAACAAATGAATTGTCACAAGTTCAAGACTATTTCAAAAAATAATAAAATTGTACACATACAAAACTTTAAATATAATTATAGCATGCACATAACAGTGTAAGCATTTAGATTAGTTTATATAATAAGAGCTGAGTTTTCAAAATGTCATTAATTCAAATCTCTCTTCGTTACCTATCTAAAGTATTAAACATAACTTAGAAATGGATATCACACTAAAATGAATGGAGTGTGAAAGTATAACAACCATCATAACCACTTATGTTTTAGAGATTTTTTTAGCAAATCTCACTAGCTTAACTATCGTACCTAATTAAAACGTGCAAAACTTAAAAATATATTTGTATACAAGATATATTCTCCTTATTTATTTGAGTAATTTTTACTCTGGTAGGTTCGAACCATGTCTCTCGAGCAGAGTACCCCCAATCACCCGAGCACAATTTGTAACCATTTCTCTTTTTGCTATAATATCATCGGAACTATCCGATGAAGACTAATGGGAAATTAGTTATAATAAGATTTTGTAAGGGAATTGAAACAAACCTGAGTGTTTTTGCATTGAAAATGAAGGTGCAGATCTATTCCATTAAACCAGTGAGAGCATAAAGATGTTTGGTTTTGGGTTTCTGAAACAAATGGTCTGTTCAAATTACCAGGAAATGGATATCTACATAGAGCCATTGCGACAATGAAAATGCAACTATTCTTGGAACAAGTTTAGCCAAGAAAAGAGTCGGACACGTGTAAGTGATATCTTTTAAGACAGAGTTTTATGCACCGAGAACTTCGGGTGTTAGCATCAGATCTGCTAATGCAATAACTTATGAAACTATGTATGTGTGTATGTATATGTGTGCTAAGGATTCTTGAAGGTTAAATGAAGTTGACAGTTCGAGGCTTGAGTGTTTCTTGATTATCGACTGGTATGGTCTAGTCTGGTCTGGTCGGAAAAGAAATGAGTTTTCAAAGATTTTGCGTAGAGATTATAGATGTTTCCTATTGGCCCACGTCACCAGAAATCAGTTATGGATAGCAAGATAGATGATAATGAAAAAAAGGAAAGGAAAAAGAAAAGAGTAAAGATATATATCGCCCATTTTTGCTTCACCTCTATATCATCTCCTATGTGGAGATTTCAAAAACCAATCAAATCATTTCTCTCTCCTAATTAATTAATTTCTTTCTCTTTTGTTTGATGCCACATAATGTGCCATATAGGAGATGAAGCAAATAAGGGTGATATATAGAAATTCTCAATGGACAACTATCATTTTCTTTGATTATATTAAACTTTTTGGAATAGAAGGATTATTTTTTATTTATCTCCTTTCCTTTTCTTTTTCTTTTGAGAATTGCTATATATCACCTCTATTTGCTTCACCCTTGTTTCACCGCACATTATGTGGCATCAAACAAAAGAGAAAGAAATTAATTAATTAGGAGAGAGAAATGATTTGATTGGTTTTTAATATCTCCGCATAGGAGGTGATATAGAGGTGAATCAAAAAGGGGTGATATATATCTTTACTCTTGTCGAGAATTGCTATATATCACCCCTATTTGCTTCACCCTTGTTTCACCTCCTATGTGGCACATTATGTGGCATCAAACAAAAGAGAAAGAAATTAATTAATTAGGATAGAGAAATGATTTGATTGGTTTTTAAAATCTCCGCATAGGAGGTGATATAGAGGTGAAACAAAAAGGGGTGATATATATCTTTACTCTTGTCGAGAATTGCTATATATCACCCCTATTTGCTTCACCCTTGTTTCACCTCCTATGTGGCACATTAGTGGCATCAAACAAAAGAGAAAGAAATTAATTAATTAGGAGAGAGAAATGATTTGATTGGTTTTTAAAATCTCCACATAGGAAGTGATATAGAGGTGAAGCAAAAAGGGGTGATATATATCTTTACTCTTGTCGAGAATTGCTATATATCACCCCTATTTGCTTCACCCTTGTTTCACCTCCTATGTGGCACATTATGTGGCATCAAACAAAAGAGAAATAAATTAATTAATTAGGAGAGAGAAATGATTTGATTGGTTTTTAAAATCTCCACATAGGAGGTGATATAGAGGTGAAGCAAAAAGGGGTGATATATATCTTTACTCTTGTCGAGAATTGATATATATCACCCCTATTTGCTTCACCCTTGTTTCACCTCCTATATGGCACATTATGTGGCATCAAACAAAAGATCAAGAAATTAATTAATTAGGAGAGAGAAATGATTTGATTGGTTTTTAAAATCTCCACATAGGAGGTGATATAGAGGTGAAGCAAAAGGGGTGATATATATCTTTACTCTTGTGGCACATTTGGAACTGTTTTTTTTAGAAGAGTGATTTTAAGTTGTTGCCGTAAAAGGGTTACACTTAAATGCCGATATGTCGATTTAGAAGTGTTTTTTTATAATATTAAAATTTACTTCTAAACTTTGTTATATACCGTAAAACGTATTTTTAAAAGAATCACTAAATATATGTCTTTTTAAAAAATACTAAATATATGTTTTTTAAGAAAATACGGAAAATAATTTCAAATTTCAATATTGTTTTTAATAATTTTTTCAAATATTTTAATTTTATTTTAAAAACACTTCTTTAATCTAAAACAAGCACTTTCAAACGAGCTTTAAAAATGCTTCTAGAATTTTTTAAGTGTTTTAGATGATGAAAAAAAAGTTTTAGAAGAATCGCCAAATATGTGTTTATTAAAAAAATATTTAAAAAGATTTTAGATTTCAAAAATACTAAGTTTTTTCATCTTGCAACCATTCAAAGAAGGAAATATAACATAATAACTAGAATTAAAGATAGCAACGGGGAATGGAAAGAAGATACATGAGAGGTTAAAGAGTGCTTCCATAAATATTATAAATCACTCTTTAAAAAGGTACCTACAACATTAGACAGCATGGAAAAAGAAAGAGAACACATAAACCCTTGTATTACAAAATATATGAATATGGAACTGACAAGGACACCCTCTATGGAAGAAGTTTAACAAGCAGTGCGGGAATTTTCAGCCTCTAAAGCACCAGGTCCGAATGGCCTTAATGGTAAGTTCTATAAGGAAGACTAGAGAATTATTAGAGAAGATGTTTTTAAGGTTTTTCTTGATTTTTTCAACAATAAACGTTCGTTAGAAAAACTAAATGATACTCTTATAACTATGGTCCTTAAAGGGGATACCCAAGAGGATCTTAGAAAGTTTAGACCTATATCTTGTGTAAACTTCGGTTACAAAATTATAGCGAAGATACTTTTTAATAGACTTCGAAACTTTATGAATGATATTGTTTCTCCGACACAATCGACTTTTATCAAAAGAAGAGCCATTCAGGACAATATTATCATAACACAAGAAATCTCTTTTATATGAGTAGGAAAAGAAAAAACAAGAGACATATGGAGACTATAAAAATTGATATGGCCAAAGCCTATAATCAGATGAGATGGGATTTCATTTTACTTGTCCTATATAAACTCGGTTTCTGTGAAAAATGGATTCAGTGGATTATAAATTGTATCACTACAGTATCTTTTCACCTTAATTTGAACGGAGAAAGATTGGACAACTTTAAACCTGGTAGAGGGATTAGACAAGGAGATCTTTTATCACCTTTTTATTTACTATTATGACGGAATCTCTTATTAGTATTATTGTCTCAAATATTAAAGATGGGAATATTAGTGGTATAAAATTAACTGAAAATGCCCTATTATCTCTCATATGCTTTTTGCGGATGACTCGTTTTTTTTTGACATAAAGCATATTAATCTCGAGAGATTTAAAGAATCTTTAGGTATATATTGTTCAGAACCAGGGCAAAGGATTAATTTTGATAAATCATCAATTTTATTTAGTAAAGAGACTCCAGAAGAAATGCGGAAATCTTTCATGGAAATCGTCAATATAAAGAAACAGAAGATTTAGGTAACTATTTGAAAATACCGCTATGTCACAAACGCTCTAAAGTTGAGTCTTTGGAATAGATCACAGAAAGACTTTTTAAAAATACAGAAGGATGGAAAGCAAATTACGATCAGAAGGAGGGAAGGAAGTTCTCATCAAACTAGTTCTGCAAGTCATTCCTAATTACTATATGTCTATTTTTTTCTTTTCCAATTTATTTCTGTAATAAAATTATTTCTCCAATTTCTAATTTTTGGTGGAATTCAAGTGGAAAAAATAGAATCCACTAGTTGGAGTGGGAGAAAATTGCAGTGGAGAAGCTTATAGGATGACTTGGATTCAAGGATTTCAAAAGAATGAATACGGTTTTCTTAGCAACACAAGCTTAGAGATTAATGCACAACCCATGAAATTTAGCCACTAGACTTTTCAAAGGTATTTATTTTAGTGATAGTAATTTACGACAAAGCAGAACTTGGAGTTGGACGAACATTATTGGGAAAGAGATTTCTTAAAGAAATATGGTCTTCATATTATAGGTAATGGAGAGAATATAGATATTTGGAAGAAGAGATGGATAGAATTGAATTTGATACTTGAAAAACCACCTAACCGCTATATTACGAAAGTTAGTGAGCTCCTATATCATGGAACTAATAACTGAAATACTGATATACTGAAATACTAGATAATGTTTTCCAGAACCTATTATCCCACTTATTACTAGAATAACCATTATTGATACTATTGTAGGCGATATGTCTATCTGGCCCTTCTCAACAGGTGGAACTTATGATACTAAAACAGGATATAAAAGAATTACAGAAGAACACGTCATCAACAAACCGAGCACGACAGCAAATGAGGTAAAACATAGATCACCAGCATGGAAAATTATTTGGAAATCGAATATAACAAAAAATACGGTTACTTATGTGGAGAGTCCTTAATAATGCTATACCCACGAGGAGGAATCTATATAAAAGGAAATGTGCAGACCCTACAAGGTGTATATAGTGTAACAACAATGATGAAACAGTGGAACATCTTCGATTACAGTGTAACATGTGCAAAGAAATCTGGGCCGGAACATCTCTCCAAATTAGAATTGAATACCCAATGAAAGAGAATATAGAACAATGGTTTTTAAAAACAATAGAGGAATACAAAGAAGGGGGCTGGAGTGAAGATACAGTGAGAGACTACTTAATGGTATGCATCTGGAATATCTGGAAAGCAAAAATGAAAGCTCTACATGAAGATTCCATAATTGATGGAGAAAACATCATCCAAGCATCCAAGCATCCAACAAACTAATGGATGAGCTACATGGAATTGACTGGAAAAAGTCAACAACCAAACGAGGATTTTAAAATTCTGGATGACGGCGTTAATGATCAAGACCAAGAAGAGGAAGAGGACATTACCATCTCGTGCGACGCCTCCTTCAACAATAAGATGGAACCCACATGTGTTGCAGTTGTTAGCTACCATAAACAATCTAGAATTACAACAAAACTTGTTAGAGTTAAAGAACGCGACTCTGCCACTGAAGGAGAAACAATAGCAGTCCTGGAAGCGGTCAACTTTTGTGAAATTTTTCCAGGAGAGAGGAAAACTATTCTAAAAAATAACCTTGGAGTTATCCAAGGTATTAGGCAGGTGTCAGCTGCGAGTTGAAAAATCCAACCGGTCATCCGTAAGATTATCAAAAAATCAGTTGAGGTAGGACCGATTTCATTTTGTTATATCCGGAAAAATCTTAACGGTAAAGCGGATAAACTCTCAAAAGAAGTTAGGCAAAGAGCCACTGGGATCGACATAAAAGGAGCAACTATTTTGATCTAGCTATTAGTTTTAAGAAATTATAAATCGGATAATTTGGTCATGTAATTTTTTTTATTGGTGCCTCGGCACCTCCTTTTGTTCAAAAAAGAAAAACCTATAAATAATCCATTTATTTCTATTATTAGAAAAGTTTTATATCCATATAGTAAAATATAAGGATAAAATAAATTAATTTTATATTAAAAATATAAAATGTGAAATGACAATATTGTGGAAAAATAAAATCAGCAAAAGTACCATTAAAATGGAAAGGTGGAAGTATAACCGAAAATGTAGGTAATGTTTTTTTTTTCCAAGCAGGTGATGTCATTTCCTAGTTTACTGGGTTTGACTTATATACTTATATAATGATCTTTTTGAAAAAGAAATATATATAAATAATTCACAGAGTAGAGAGAGAAAGGGGAAACCGCTTCTCTGGACTCTCTCTAACCTAATCCACTACACCGACATAACATTCTTATCCATTTTCCAATATTTACATCTCAATTTCTCGATAAACAACAATCAAAACGTGTTGATTATCCAATCATCACGGCGAGAGTGCAACTACGGTAGGAAATTTCAATAGATACAGCAACAGCAACCATGAGTGAATCTTCTGATGGAACAGGTTTGAGTCAAATTAACATGAAACATCATCTCTCGAATATAACTGAAAGAGAAGGAAGAAGAGAAGCAGACATCTTGATGACTGGGTTTCCATGGATTAGACGATATCTGGTTAGAAGGAGCGATAACAAGACAAACGACACAGGATTAAAATTGCAAGAAATTGAAAGAGAAGAGGGATGGAGGAATATAGAGAAGCTGCAACAAAGGTTTCGGAGACGATTATGGTTACTTCCAGAAGACGAATTTAGCGAACAGCTTGATCGATATAAAATAAGGATAGATGAGATGCAGGGGAAAAAATTTATCAACACGCAGAAGGACATATATATTGAGAGCATAAAGGCACTATGGATAACAGATGGAGATGGTAGGGAGCCGAACAGTGATTTACAGAGTAAAAAGGGTCGATTATACACTTACTGGTTATTAACTGAAAACTCACACAATGATAACATCAGCCTGGAAAATACAACTTACACCAAGAATCAGTACAACCTTACAGGTATATCTAAAATTCATTGCAATCACTATTATCTCGATTTGGGATTTCAAGGTTATTATGAGACTAGATACAAAGAGGAGAGCACAGATTATGGGTTTGTAATGGCGAATTTTAATTTTTCTAAGAAATTTAACATGGTGGGGAACTGTCTCAATGTTAATATTACGTACAAAGTGCGACATCTACCTTTAGTTTATAAGGATCAGAAGGAACATAGATGGCGTCTTGTACTAGAGCAGAATCAACAGTTTGTATTGATATATCGGAATTTGGAGAAGTTTACAGAAGAAATTTTGATAGATAAAAAGAAGATACAGGGGATGAAGATTTGGAGTACAGGGGTGAATTGGGCCAGACATTGTTGGGTCTGGGTCAAATGTAGGATACTTTATGGAATTAGGCTAATAGGTTCAAATGATACTATTCGTTTCCAGTACGAGTACCACCCTCGGCCTTTCCTCTCCTCCGTGGTTCAAACCCAAATTTGGGTTTTGCTTATTTGGGAGGACTTCTGGTGTTTTACACTGGGGCAAGTCACGGTAGCGATGCTAATCGTGATTAAGTACCTCCTGACGGTTCTTGGTTTTTGTATGTGTGGTGATGGTGTTGTTCTTTTCACGAGGGCTTGGAGAGGTGCGGGGGATTATAAGACTTGCGATCTGAGGACGAAATTGTGTTATTTCTCGACGACTAGTACATCTTGCAATCTACAAAGGTTACAGTGGGATAGTTGGATAATAGGCATTCCGATAGCTAGTTTGACAAGTTTCTTGTATGTTAATATTGGTACTGTATATAGTGGTTGTAACACCTTGTTTTGAAGTAATAAAAGTGGATTGTTGACCAAAAAAAAAAAAAAAAAAAAAAGAAATATATATGTACATATATAATGCTTATCTTGTTCTTTTTAGGGAAAATATCGAAGAGCACTTAAAAACAGTTATTTTTCTTAGTAACCATTAAATATCTTTATTTTTTGACATGCAATACAATAAAAAAAAGGAAAATAAAATATCACAAACTTATATAATCATTTAATGCTATAGAAGATATCGAAAATGTTGAAAACAAAATTGATTTATTATACCGAACCAACGACAAGAAAACCGAAATAAACCAGAAAACACGGAACAAAAATAGAAAAGTAAATTAAAAAACATGTCTCTGCATGATTTAAAGAAACCTCTATTATTAACCGATCTCATGCAAAGAAACCTCTATTATTAATCGATCTCATGCCTGTTTGTTTGGTTGTCTAACCACATGAGCAAAGTCTCAGTCATCTGAATTCTCTACTTGGAACCAATTTCGTTTAGAGACTCTACTAGACGAATCAACCAATGCATTAAACTGGCAAAAGATATATCTAATGTTGATAAAATCCTGTTTTATTAGCATTTATTTGATTCTCAATACCCTTGGTCTAACAATATACCTAGCATCAAATGTATATAAAATACGCTAAAGTATTTAAACGCAGTCCATGTATATATGTTGTAGCTTTTTGTTTGCTCAGACAATGTAGATTAAGAGCTTTAAACATTTCCAGGACCTTACCCACTACAACAACCTCAAAAAATCTAGGTTTAGCTTTACCATCGGTGATATCTTCATTTTCATTCAGAGCGATGAGAGCGATCCCAGGTGGTTCCTATATATTTGTAAAGGATGTATGGACCCAGATCATGACATTTTCTTTATTATCGATTTCCTAATCTCTCACTGGGATCTAGTTCCTAATAAGCTAAATCTTCGATCCGTTTTTAAACCAATTGTACCAAACCATTCCACCATTGATAAACCACTCTAAAGCCGACCATTCTTGGTTCCCAAGTCTCCCCCTCATGTAAACATCTCATCTTGGATTCCCATATCTGCCAGATCATGTGGAAGACGTATGCCATGAAAATATCCTGATCACAGTCATTATTCGATAAACTGTCATTAATTTCCTCAAAATATATATCAATCATGATCTTGTCTATCCTAGGAATGCAAATTTATATAGGTTCTTCGCCCTAGGCCTGGCAAGAAAAAGGTGACCAACATCCTACATATCACTCCTGCACCAGAGACATACATCATCAAGGGTCATTTCCTTTTGAAAATATTCAGATTATGCAGAATAGCGTTCCATACACATTTTCACATGAATATACTCACCTTTGTGGGTACACATTCTTTCCAAGTAATGTTCCAGATTTTTTTCATCCAACGATCGCGTAGAAAGATGTAGAGGTATGATTCCTATGTCACCTTGACACAAAGCATGGCACCACGATCTTCGATTGCTTCCAGACAAGACGATCATCATTGCTCCGAGGCATAGTCCCAAATTATGAAGGAATTTTGTAGAAGGATTAGCGAAAGACCTATGAACTGCTCAATATTCCGTCCATCGACATGGTTATCAGATGTATCCTCTTTTGTGATATATTAATATACTCATGAGAGACATCTTTTTGAGGCTACGGGACCTAAGTGAGATATTTTTTCCTAATACTTGCCAAATCTTACTTTTTTGCATTCTTTTGGCATTATGGTATTTATAGAGTTTGTGTGCTTAAATTGTGTGTTAAGTGTGTATCTTTTCGGTACATGGTTGACACAAGAGTCCAGGGAGATGAGAAGAAGTAAACAATTTAAGTCCAAACCCAAGCCAAGGCGTGAAGAGAGCTTAAAGTCACTCATATAAAGAAAGAGCGTTTACGAGAAAAGTCTTAGCGCCACATTGTTCTGTCACCAAGAAAAAATGGTTAGATATTTTGAAGTAATTCCTTTTGGTTGGGATATATTTTGAATTCAGTGTCGCTTGAGAGGTGACGGAAGTCAATTCGGAGTTGAGATGAGAAAGTTATATCAGGTTTTACAACGTGACTCGAACTTGGACAACTGATCAAAAACGGGTTGGGACAATTTTAAACCACTTAATTGAGCCCATTAGGTCCATAACGTTTTTGGACCTAGTATATAATCTTATTTGAGCTCCATATTTCATTATCCATCATCAACTATCAAATCATTTCAGTAGAGAGAGTTTCACACGCTGGAGAAAGAGGGAAGAAGAGTTTCCACCCGAATTTCACCATTTCTCGCCATTTTACAAATGAACCATTCGATATTTTAAGTTAATTCGAGTCCACTTTATATGTTGAACATTATTCTATCATTACTTATTTTCATTTATTAGTATGAGTTAAATATATTATGCTTGTGGTGAGGGAAAAGGTGGGATAAATAAACAGATAAATAAGATAATAATAAAGGACGCACACCCTTGACTTCCACAAGAAACTCACTGCAAGTATTACTGATCATTTGCAAGTTTAGTTGATAAGTAAAGTTCGTTCGCAGGGATTTAAATTATTAGATTTACTTGTATTTAATAAGCGTAGATGAATTTAGATGTTTAGATTAAAAATAGAATAAGATGAATAATTATCTAACGCGAATAAATAATGAAAATAAACAAATATGAATGTAAGTCAGATAAATTAAGGTTACTAATATGAGTATATCTTACTAAGTTGTTATTCTAACCTTAAGGGTGAGTTGAGCATTATATATTAACTGGGATTCTAAATTCTTCCTAACCCCGTCAAGGTGTACTTAGGAGAAACCTCTCCACTACTAGGGGACTTGGGTAAGGGGACCATGCATAATGATCGGTAGTTAAATAAAACCTTTATATCTAGTTAGACAAGCCCGTTAGGATCACTACCGCACACTAGACGATTTTTTGGTATTGTCAATAACTGAATCCTCCTTCCAGGTGTTAACTCAACTACTAAAGATAGTCCTAATATTGGCCAAATCTATGGCTGGAAACAATATGTCAAAGCAAATAATACAAATATACGCCAAGCTCAAATCAATTAAAATAACAAATAGTATTATGAAAATTAGACAAAATAATAACCCAACAATTAATAGTAAAAGTTACAGAATATAAGCTTAGAAATATGGTGAAGCCACAAATCTATAGCTAATTACCCTAAATATAGAGAAGGAGAGATGTAGAAGAGGATTTTGTCACTCTCCTTCTTCTTGCTTCTTGTCTTCCTCTACAGGTCAGCTTGCTTCAAAGATGATAAACTTGATACTAAGGATTAATATTCAAGCAAAGACTAGAACTGAGCAAGGACATGTTTTCAATGATTAAATGGTGTATTTATAGGTATTAAGAAGACCCTAGGTCGAAATCTTGGAGTAGAAGTGGTGTGGCCTAGGGTGTGATAAAAATATATAATAATTTGATGCAAATAAACACCCTAAACTGAGCACAGTTCTGCAAGTATACAGATCGTATGCAAGTTTTAATGATTAAGTAAGATTCGTTCAGCAGAGACTACGAAGGTTAGGGGAATCTTATGCAATAATCAAGTGCAAATATTTAAAGCTAGAATAAATAAAACGCAGAAAGGTAAAGACAAATAGATTTTTATTTGATTTTCAATTAACTAAATTAAACTAAGAAAGTAAAGACAGAAATTTAAATGCAAGAGAAGAAGTATTATGAGAATGTAGCTTGAGTCAATATCATGCAATCCCCTCTAGTTTTACCGTTCTAAACATGTAAGGGTGAATTATGTAGTATTTCAATAATCGGTTCCAATTGCGCTAGGTAGTTTTAAATAGGAATTACCTGTGTCAATAAGGAGTCCTAAGCAAACTGTTCCTGCAATTTGTAAATAGCAATACACTAAACCATGGTGACTATCTAGTTAGGTTGATTTGTCAGATATAAACCGAATACTAGACGTTATATGCTAAACATGTAATTAAACACCGTTGTCAATGGTGACCTAACTAATAGATGGTAATTCTATATGGGTGCGCTTCCACAAGAACACAGAATATAAATCCAAACACATAAACAGAGAATAAAAACAATAACGCAATTTAAAACATGAAATTCCCAAATTAGATAGATGTCAATCAAAACTAGGGTTCATACATATATGCTAAAACTCAAGCTAATAGAAATTTAGTTCATACTAATGGAAGAAAAGAAAGAAATTACAAATTCAGAGGTTGAAGAAGACATTGTTGATGAACATCTCCTCCAGACTTCTTTTCTTGTGTTGTAAGCTTCCTCTTGGCTTAATGTTTCACCAAGGATGATTTTATAATGTTAAGAGAGTGTATTTATAGTGTATAGGTTTACCTACACGTTTTCTTGAAGGAAAAGGTAACTATTGGGCTCCTAGCCCAACTCAAATTCGTAGCCCAAAAACATGCAATCAGCCCCGTTTTTTTTGTCCTAGAAGTTTCAATATTTATCCGTTTGACGCGTATGAGTATACCAAATTCATCGTCTCGGAAAGATATTCAACTTTTCTCTTGACCATTTCTCCAAATTCCTCACCGATTTTAAGATATGAGCTGATTTGTGCTTGTAGGTGCAGAAATTCAAATTTAAGGCAGTTTTTCCTTTTCCATGTTTTTAGCTTTTACTTTCTTATCTTCAATTCCCATGTTTATCTTCTTTCCTTTATCTCTTTGAACCAACTTGGAATCTAATTAATTACCATATATCTCTAAAGCTTCCCACTAAATAAATAATTAAACCCAATATGCTCTAAAAAAAATTAATTAATTCAAGACCCAAAATAGGAAAGTGTACTAAATCATGCGAAATTCGACTTATAAACTAATAAATACGCCTAAAATGATGTCTCAGAAATAGATTTTATTATCACAAATGAGGAGACATCAAGACCCCCAACTCAAAGTTGTATCGTCCCGATACAATAAAAGTAAAGAACAGTAGGGTAGTCAAATAAACAAGAAGAAGAAGTCGGAGGGGAATAAGAACATAACATAATGAGTGATCCTAGAGCATAATATCTAAAAAGTCTCATGTAGTAATGCTCAAGAAATAATGCACAAGTATGCTTAATATACACATAATCAACAATCCATAATTTCAAGTCCAGATTAATTTCGCAATGCCAGAAGGAGAGGATGATAACTTAGTTCATGTTAATGGCTATAGGTTGTTCATGAGTCCTAATATAGCATTCAATGGTCCACTTACCTACTACCTAATAGCTCAATTGTTTCTCCACCTAGTAGTTAGAAATCCTAAGGTCTTTGGTTATAACGTGGCTTAGGGACGCTGTGGTATATTTGGATAATGAAAAGTGAGTTTTTGGCTCTCTCCTCACTAGCCATCAACGAATCGCCCTAGAGCTTGAGTTTTCACTCGAAGATGTTCTCACTCAAACCAATTCATGAAGCTTTTGATGTGCATCCCCAATAATCCCAAATAAAACCTTTTTCATGATGATATATCAATTCCACTTTGCTGGTCCGAATATATATATTATTTTCATATCAGTTTTTTTTCTTTTTTATAGCTATGACTCTCTTTTAATGTTTGAGATATCACGCTATTTTTTTCATATATATATTTTTTCTTTTTATGCCCTTGTTGGCAAATTTAGCTCGTAGCTTCTTTTCCATTCACTATTACTCCTGCAAAGGGTTACAATATTAACTTTTTCATCATCAATAAAATCACAATTATGATTCCCAAATCCAATGTTCCCTAAAGATGAAACCCACCACCCCAAACTCAAGCTCTAAAAACGAGTTGTCTCAGGTTTTGCGATTCGAGTGCGGGTCATATAGATAAGTCCTACAAACTAAGGGTATGGATTATAATGTGTTTCAATAAAAGGCTTTAGAAAGGCTCAGAGGGGCTAAGACGGATAAATAATAACAATAATCAAATAAAAGGGTGAGAAGGTATAAAAGGCTGCAAGTGGCTTCAATATGAAAGAACTGCCTTATTCATTTTTCTAACTACCGGATTTTGTTACTTTTTCACTAATAGTTCATAGACAAGTGGGTTTTCAACTAATTTCAAACCTCACGTTCTACACACCAAATAACTCTCTCTAAGTTTCAACGTGATTTCTTAGCATTGCTCATTAACTTTCCTATCTTTTATTTCCTGTTTTCTTACATGCACCTAAACAAATTTAATACATCTTTCAAAAACATACTACTTACTATCATTGACCTAATTAAATCATGCTCACATAGGTACATTCAAAATATTCTATGCCTTAATTCAACCTAAAAAATTTAAATTTTATGCAAAAACGAAAAGGAAGATGAGGACAACGAATCCCCACCCCCAACTCAAAAGTGAGTCGTGTCGCCACGACTCGAAAAAGACTCAAGAAAGAAATAAAATTTAAAATTAAAACTAACTAAACTACCTAATGCATACAAGCTATTAAGAAAGAGCTAGAGTGGCGTACCCGGCTGGCCATATAGATCCATTATGTCCTCCTCCTCCGAAGAAGATGGAGAAGAATAATTATCAATATCCCTGATCATGGTTATATCTTCCAGCTGTGAATTAATCTGTGTAATTTCCACCCAAAGTTCTCTGTTTTCTTCTTGTAAACGTTCAACTTCATGTAGAAATTTAAGATCCCATGGGGGAATATCATGATCAACTTTAGAGGAAGAAGTAGAAGAACCTTGATCATGAATTTTTATCTTTTTCAAAGGCCTTGCTGGTACAGACATTCTAGCAGTTGATTTCTTTGGTAGTGGTTGTGCTGGTGCCTTTTCTTTTGATTCTTCAGTAGCCTCATCAAGGTTGATAGGCTTTTCAATGGTGGCTCCATGCAATTTCTTATTCTTCCCTAAGATGGTGCACTTTCTCTTGTATTCCATAGCATCAGATCTATTAGTCATGTTTGATTTACCCACAACTCAAGTTAAACCAAGGATGAATTAAAAGTTTAAGAGAAATTGGTGTAGCTTGAGGTTGTTGCTTGGAATTAATGAAAGAAAAAGGTTTCTTGATGAATCTTGGAAGAATTCTTGAAAACTTGATGTTCTTGATGGTGTTTAATGGTGTAGTGTGATGAATTTGATGAAGAAATTGTGTTTATGGAGGAGAGAATTATTGATGTTGTTGTGTTAATTGTGGAGGTTTGTACAAGCTTCAAGGTGTATTTATAGTGTTTGGGTCTGAAAATTTCGTGTGGGAGGGGCTAGGTGGTACGGCCTAGGGTGTGATAAAAAGATATAATAATTAGATGCAAATGAACACCCTAAAGCTAGCACGGTTCTGCAAGTATACAGATCGTATGCAAGTTTTAATGATTAAGTAAGATTCGTTCCGCAGAGACTACGAAGGTTAGGGGAATCTTATGCAATAATCAAGTGCAATTAATTAAAGCTAGAACAAATAAAACGTAATAAAAGTAAAGACAAATAGATATTTATTTGGTTTTCTAATTAAACTAAATTAAAACTAAGAATTTAACGACAGAAAGTAAATACGAAAGAAAGAGTAGTATGAGAATATAGCTTGAGTCAATAGCATGTAATCCCCACTAGTTTTGCCGTTCTAAACATGTAAGGGTGAATTATGTAGTATTTCAATAATCGGTTCCAATTACGCTAGGTAGTTTTAAATAGGATTTACCTGTGTCAATAAGGCTTCCTAAGCAATCTGTTCCTGTAATTGGTAAATAGTAACATGTACTAAACCATAGTGATTATCTAGTTAGGTTGATTTGTCAGATCTAAACCGAATACTAGACGTTATTTACTAAACATATAATTAAACACCGTTGTCAATGGTGACCTAATTACTAGATGGTAATTCTATATGGGTGCACTCCACAAGAACACAGAATAATAAACCAAACACAAACAGAGAATAAAAACAATAATTCAATTTAAAACATAGAATTCCCAAATTATATAGATGTCAACCAAAACTAGGGTTCATACATATATGCTAAAAACTCTAGCTAAAGAAATTTAGTTCATACTAATGCAAGAAAAGAAAGGAATTACAAATTCAGAGGTAGAAGAAGACATTGTGATGAACAACTCCTTCCAGACTTCTTTTCTTGTGTTGTAAGCTTCTTCTTGGTTTAAGGTTTCACCAAGGATGATTTAAGAGTGTTAAGAGGCTGTATTTATAGTGTATAGGTTGACCTAATTCGTTTCTTGAAGGAGAGGTAAAGTAATAGACTCCAAGCCCAACTCAAATTCGTATGGAAATAAAGAAAATTACTGCTGACTTGTTTTGAGCATATCTTCTTCGTTATTGGTCGGTTATTAGCCCACAAGATACCAAAAGAATCCTCACAGAATTATCTACGTCCCTATGAAAGGAATCTTCCAAAATCGGCTGGGTTATGGAGTTATCACCACTTCTTTAGGCGTAGGTGCAGAAATTCAGATTTAAGGCAGCTTTTCCTTTTCCATGATTTTAGCTTTTGTTTCCTTTATCTCCAATTACCATGCTTATCTCTTTCCATATCTTGTAGTCTTTGACTTGGACTCTAATTAATCTCCATAATTATCTTTAAAGTTTCACACTAAATAAATAATTAAACCCAATATGCTCTAAAAAAATTATTTTACTAAATCAAGACTCAAAATAGGAAAGCACACTAAATTAAGCTAAATTCGACCTATAAACTAATAAATACGCCTAAAATGATGTCTCAGAGATAGATTTTATTATCACAAATGAGGAGACATCAAGACCCCCAACTCAAAGTTGTGTCGTCCCGATACAATAAAAGTAAAGAATAGAAGGGTAGTAAAATAAACAAGAAGAAGAAGTCGGAGGAGAATAAGAACAGAACATAATGAACGAGCCTAGAGAAAAATATCTAAAAAGTCTCAGGTAGTAATGCTCATGGAATAATGCACAAATATGCTTAATATACATGTAATCAACAATCCATAAATTCAAGTTCAGATTAATTTCGCAATGCAAGAAGGAGAGGATGATAACTTAGTTCAGGTAATGGCTATAGGTTATTCATAGGTCCTAATATAGCATCCAATGGTCCACTCACCTATTACCTAATAGCTTAATTGCTTCTCCACCAAATAGTTAGAAATCCTAAGGTCTTTGGTTATAACGTGGCTTAAGGATGGGTGTGGTATATTTGGATAATGAAAAGTGAGCTTTTGGCTCTCTCCTCACTAGCCATCAACGAATCGCCCTAGAGCTTGAGTTTCACTCGAAGATGTTCTCACTCAACCCAATTTTTGATGCTTTTGAATTACATCCCCAATAAATCCCAATTAAAACCTTTAATGATGATATACAATATCCACTTTGCCTGTCCGAATATATATTCTTTTCATATCAATTTTTTCTTTTGTATAGCTATGATTCTCTTTTTGACGTTCAAGATATCACGCTATTTTTTTTTTCATATATATATATTCTTTATTTTTATGCCCTTGTTGGCAAATTTAGCTCGTAGCTTCTTTTCCATTCACTATTACCCCGACAAAGGGTTACAATAATACCAATTTCATCATCAATAAAATCACAAATATAATTCCCAAAACCTAATGCTCCATAATGATGAAACCCACCCCCCCAAACTCAAGCTCTAAAATGAGTTGTCTCAGGTTTTGCGATTCGAGTGTGGGTCATATAGATAAGTCCTACAAACTAAGGGTATGGGTTATAATGTGGTTCAATAAAAAGGCTTTAGAAAGGCTCAGAGGGGCTAAGACGGATAAATAATAACAATAATCAAATAAAAGGGTGAGAAGGTATAAAAGGCTTCAAGTGTTTTAATCATGAAAGAACTGCCTTATTCATTTTTTCTAACTACCGGATTTCGTTACGTTTTCATTATTAGTTCATAGACAAGCGGGGTTTCAACTAATTTCAAACCTCACGTTCTACACACCAATTAACTCTCCCTAAGTTTCAACGTGATTTCATAGCATTACTCATTAACTTTTCTATCCTTTATTTCCTGTTTTCATGCATGCATCCTAAACAAATTTGTTGCATCTTTCAAAAACATACTACTTACTATCATTGACCTAATAAAATCATGCTCAAATAGGTACATTCAAAATATTCTATGCCTTAATTCAACCTAAAAGTTTTAAATTTTATGCAAAAACGAAAAGAAGATGAGGACAACGAATCCCCACCCCCAACTCAAAAGTGATCCGTGTCCCCACGACTCGAAAAAGACTCAAGACAATAACATTTAAAAGTAAAAACTAACTAAACTACCTAATGCATACAAGCTATTAAGAAAAGAGAATTAGAATTAGAATGGCTTACCTGGCTGGCCATAGAGATCCACTATGTCCTCCTCCTCTTCCGAAGCAGAGGGATCAGAATAATTATCAATATCCCTTTCCAAGGTTATATCTTCCAGCTGTGATTGCATCTGTATGACTTCCATTATCTTCTTGTAATCTTTCAATTTCATGTTGTAATTTGAGAGCCCATAGGGGAAGATCATGATCAATTTTAGAGGAAGAAGTAGAAGAACCTTGGTCATGATTTTTTTTATCTTCTTCAAAGGCCTTGATGGTATAGACATTCTAGCAGTTAACTTCTTTGGTAGTGGTTGTGCTGGTGCCTTTTCTTTTGATTATTCAGTAGCCTCATCAATGGTGATAGGCTTTTCAATGGTGGCTCCAAGCAATTTCTTATTCTTCCCAAGGACGGTGCACTTTCTCTTGTATTCCATAGCTTCAGATCTGTTAGTCATGTTTGATTTACCCACAACTCAAGTTAAACCAAGGATGAATTAAAAGATTAAGAGAAATTGGTTTAGCTTGAGGTTGTAGCTTGGAATTGATGAAAGAGAAAGGTTTCTTGATGAATCTTGGAAGAATTCTTGAAAGCTTGATGAATTTGATGGTGTTTAATGGTGTAGTGTGATGAATTTGATGAAGAATTTGTGTTTATGGAAGATGGAGGAGAGAATTTGTGTTGTTGTTGTGTTAATTGTGAAGGTTTGTACAAGCTTTAAGGTGTATATATAGTGTTTGGGTCTGAAAATTTCGTGTGGGAGAGGCTAGGGTTAAGTTTGGTAAGGTAAGAATTTGATTAGGCATGAAACTCTTCACAAACCGCCACTGCGCGGTATACCGGCCCTATACCGCGGTATACCGGACCCATCAGCTATCCAAAATTTCGATCTCGTCAAAAAACCCGAGCTACCTTACCCGTGTCACGGGTTTTTGCCTCTGCGGTATACCGCACCTATGCCGCGGTATACCGGACCTGACATGCTCCAACTTTTTTCCTCTCGGTATAAAACCTGTGGTAGTGTACCCGTGGTACGGGTTTTTCCAGGCGCGCTATACCGGACGTGAGGCGCGGTATACCGGACCTGCCTGCGAATTTTTCCAAGAAATTCTTCTTGACCCCAAACTCATTTCCTGCACAATAACACACTACCTTTCTCTCCTATTAGCTTGTAAACAATTAAAAATATACACTAACTTAAAATTATACACTACAAAGCAATAAACTAATCTAAAAAATAATTAAAACAAGGGGTGTCTCCCAAGAGCACTTTTGTTTAACGTCTTTGAGTTAGACGTGTACCTCAGGCTAAGCGCTTTCTACGAGATGGATTGTCTCCTCTCGCCCAAAGTCCTCACTGTCATGGTATCTCTTCAAACGCTGGCCATTCACCATGAATGTCCGTTGCTCGGTTGGATGTTCAATTTCAATTGCTCCATGAGGTGTGACTTTCGTAACAATGTAAGGTCCTCCCCAACGGGATTTAAGTTTTCCTGGGTAGTTTGAAAATCGAGAGTTGTATAATAAAACTTTTTGTCCTCTCTCAAAATGCTTTGGACAGAGCCGTTTATCATGCCATCGCTTTTTTTCTCTTTGTAAAGACGTGAATTTTCATAGGCTAGATAGCGAAACTCCTCCAACTCGTTCAACTAAAATTAACTCGATTAAGAATGACGAAATTTCCACCCCTTTCCTTTAATTCCCACGAAATTTTCAGCTCGATTCTTCATAATTATGGATGGTGTCATCCAAGATTTCGTGGGAAGGGGATTTTCTGGTGGTAACTTGATAGAATTACACTCCTCTTGTGATCCACTCATATCCGCAGTTTCGAATCTTCGTTTGTCAAAACGAATGTCCTTCATGAATTTCAGATATTTCGGCATTCTCTTGATAGCTTCTACAAACGGCATTTTAATCTCTAACTTGCTCACCATGTCAACGAACTTCTTGAATTCCAAGTCATTGTCCTTCTTTCTGACACGTGAAGGGTATGGTGGTGGGGGGCGTGCATTAAGTTCCACTGGTTTTTTCGGTTTTTCATGCGTCTCGGCTTGGACACTCTTTGGTTTAACTACCTCCCCTACTGTATCTTCGGTTGTTTCTTCTCCCCCTTTTCTGGAATAGGGATTGGTTTTGTTTCTGGTCTTGGTGGAGGTAGTTGTTTTCCACTTCGCAATTCAACTGCATGACAAGAATCATCTCTAGGAGCAATAGTATTACTTGGAAGTTGCCCTTTCGGCCTATTTTGTAATGTACTTGCCATATGTGATAGAGTACGCTCGAGTTTCTTGATTACCTTTTATTGGGCTTGAATTTTCTGTTGCCTACGACTCATATTGTTCTCAATTGCTTGCATCAATTTAGCCATACTCGAATTCAAGCTCAAGGTTTGTTCTTTCTTTGCCAGTTGCATTGATTGTTTTGGTGGTTCTTTCTTCGTTTCTTGACAAGCTTTTTCAACAATGGGCACCTTTTGCTGAATAGGTTGTGGTGGATAATAGGATTGAGGTTGGGGTTGATAATAAATCTCTTGATTTCTGACCCAACTTCTTTGTTGTGGAGGTTGTTGATAATTAGCGTAGCTTTCTTGAGGATGAGTATAACCATTAGAATAATAGTTATCTTGAGGATATGTAACGGAAGCTAATGCTGGATTATTCATACACCTTTCCCACACATGTTTTCTTGATCCACAACCAGGACACGAAGGTATTGCACGTACTACATTCACCTGAGCAATTGTTCGGGCTTGTTCTTGTAGTTCTTCGAGTTGTTCGGCCAATTCTTTAAGCTTCAGAGATTCTGAAGTGTCTTCTTTTTCTGGTTTCTTCGGCCAACTTCTCTCGTTCTCAAGAATTCTCTCCATCCCCAACTCAGTTTCTTCAGGGTCTAGCAACACAAAACCTGCGTTTCCTAACGAATTTGCTTTCTCCCTTGACTTGTCATTGAGTCCTCCATAAAACAAGGTTAAATAATATTCCGGCGATGACTTATGGTATGGACATCTCGCCTTCTTCTCTGTAAATCGTAACCATGCTTCACCCAAACTCTCTCCGTCTTCCTGTATAAATTTCTCAAGCTCCAACATATCTTTTAAACGTCTACTAACCGGGTAAAAGCGGTCTCAGAATCTTGCTTGAAGCTTGTCTCAATCTGGAATAACATGAGGGTATTGGGTAGCATACCAATTGCTTGCACCTCCGGTCAAGAAGAACTGGAACATCACGTAATACACCTGTTCCGTAGTAACTCCTCTTACGATATAAGCATCACAGATTTGCATGAATTTCTGAATATATCAAATCGGATCTTGATGTGCAGCACCGCTGAATAATCCATGAGTTGCAAACTGAGTTAACATCCCTAGACCAGGCTTAAATTTAGCGGCTTGGATTTCTGGAGCGCGAATTCCTCTTGGTTGCACTCTGAATTCGATGGGTAGCTCAAGTCTCCTTGGGTTCTTCATCTGTAACTATCTATAAAACAAAAACTAAAAGACAAAAGCGTAAAATAGAACTAACTAAAATAAAAGCACAAGATATATGCACAAGGACTAACGATATAGTCCCCGGCAGCGGCGCCAAAAACTTGGTGCGGCCTAGGGTGTGATAAAAAGATATAATAATTAGATTCAAATAAACACCCTAAAGCTAGCAAGGTTCTGCAAGTATACAGATCGTATGCAATTTTTAATGATTAAGTAAGATTCGTTTTGCAGAGACTACGAAGGTTAGGGGAATCTTATGCAATAATCAAGTGCAATTAATTAAAGCTAGAACAAATAAAATGCAATAAAAGTAAGACAAATAGATATTTATTTGGTTTTCTAATTAAACTAAATTAAAACTAAGAATTTAACGACAGAAATTTAAATGCAAGAGAAGAAGTATTATGAGAATGTAGCTTGAGTCAATAGCATGCAATCCCCTCTAGTTTTGCCGTTCTAAACATGTAAGGGTGAATTATGTAGTATTTCAATAATCGGTTCCAATTGCGCTAGGTAGTTTTAAATAGGATTTGACTATGTCAATAAGGAGTCCTAAGCAAACTGTTCCTGCAATTGGTAAATAGCAATACACTAAACCATGGTGATTATCTAGTTAGGTTGATTTGTCAGATCTAAACCGAATACTAGACGTTATGTGCTAAACATGTAATTAAACACCGTTGTCAATGGTGACCTAATTACTAGATGGTAATTCTATATGGGTGCACTCCACAAGAACACAGAATAATAAACCAAACACATAAACAGAGAATAAAAACAATAATTCAATTTAAAACATAGAATTCCCAAATTAGATAGATGTCAACCGAAACTAGGGTTCATACATATATGCTAAAAACTCAAGCTAAAGAAATTTAGTTCATACTAATGCAAGAAAAGAAAGGAATTACAAATTCAGAGGTAGAAGAAGACATTGTGATGAACAGGTCCTTCCAGACTTCTTTTCTTGTCTTGTAAGCTTCCTCTTGGTTTAAGGTTTCACCAAGGATGATTTAAGAGTGTTAAGAGGCTGTATTTATAGTGTATAGGTTGACCTAATTCGTTTCTTGAAGGAGAGGTCAAGTAATAGACTCCAAGCCCAACTCAAATTCGTATGGAAATAAAGATAATTACTGCTGACTTGTTTTGAGCATATCTTCTTCGTTATTGGTCGGTTTTTAGCCCACAAGATATCAATAGAATCCTCACAGAATTATCTACGTCCCTATTAAAGGAATCTTCCAAAATCGGCTTGGTTTTGGAGTTATAACCACTTCTTTAGGCGTAGCTGCAGAAATTCAGATTTAAGGCAGCTTTTCCTTTTCCATGATTTTAGCTTTTGTTTCCTTTATCTCCAATTACCATGCTTATCTCTTTCCATATCTTGTAGTCTTTGACATGGACTCTAATTAATCTCCATAATTATCTTTAAAGTTTCACACTAAATAAATAATTAAACCCAATATGCTCTAAAAATATTATTTTACTAAATCAAGACTCAAAATAGGAAAGCGCGTTAAATTAAGCTAAATTCGACCTATAAACTAATAAATACGCCTAAAATGATGTCTCAGAGATAGATTTTATTATCACAAATGAGGAGACATCACTAGGGTTAAGTTTGATAAGGTAAGAGTTTGAATAGGAATAAAATTCCTCAAAACCGCCATAGCACGGTATACCGACCATATGGCCCGGTTTACCGGACCTGCGTGTCTTTCTTTTTTACTTCTCGGCAAAAAACCCAAGACTCCTACCCCTATTACGGGTTTTTCCTCCTGCGGTATACCGGGCATATCCTGCGGTATACCGGACCCATCATGCTCCATTTTTTCGAACTCTCGGCAGAAAACCCGAGTCACATACCCGTATTACGGGTTTTTCCTGGCGCGGTATATCGGGCATATCCTGCGGTATACCGGACTGACCTGCGAAATTTTCCAACTGATTTCTTTTGACCCCAAACTCATTTCCTGCACAATAGCACACTACCTTTCTCTCCTATTAGCTTGTAAACACAATTAAAAATCTATACTAACTTAAAATTATACACTGCAAAGCAATAAACTAATCTAAAAAGCAATTAAAACAAGGGGTGCCTCCCAAGAGCACTTTTGTTTAACGTCTTTGAGTTAGACGTGTACCTCAGGCTAATCATTTTCTACGAGATGGATTGTCTCCTCTCGTCCAAAGTCTTCACTGTCATGGTATCTTTTCAAACGCTGGCCATTCACCATGAATATCCTTTGCTCGGTTGGATGTTCAATTTCAATCGCTCCATGAGGTTTGACTTTCGTAACAATGTAAGGTCCTTCCCAATGGGATTTAAGCTTTCCTGGGTAGTTTGAGAATCGAGAGTTGTATAATAAAACTTTTTGTCCTCTCTCGAAATGCTTTGGACGGAGTCGCCTATCATGCCATCTCTTTGTTTTCTCCTTAGAGAGACGTGAATTTTCATAGGCAAGATAGCGAAACTCCTCCAACTCATTCAACTGCATCAACCTTTGTTTCCCGGCGAGTTCTAGGTTTAGATTCAGAGTTTTAATAGCCCAGAAGGCTCGAGCTTCAAGTTTAATAGGTAGATGACACGCTTTGCCGTAGACCATGCGATATGGAGATGCCCCAACTGGTATTTTAAATGCTGTTCTGTAAGCCCAGAGAGCATCATCTAGCTTTAATGACCAATCTTTCCTCGTTTTGTTCACGATCTTCTCAAGAATAGATTTGATTTCCCGATTGGAAACTTCGGCTTGACCGTTAGTTTGTGGGTGATAACCGGTTGAAATGCGGTGTCTCACCCCAAACTTATGAAGGAGGTTTCTCAGTTGAGCATTGATAAAATGGGTACCTTTATCACTGATGAGAACACGTGGCGTACCATGTCTTGAAAAGATGTTTGTTTTTAAGAATTTAATCACTGTTTGAGCATCGTTCTTTGGTGTTGCCACTGCTTCTACCCATTTTGATACATAATCTACCGCAAGTAAAATATAAAGATTTCCATGGGAGGTGATGAAAGGTCCCATGAAATATATTCCCCATACATCAAAGATTTCAACTTCTAGGATATTGTTAAGCGGCATCGCGTCTCTTTTTGATATATTACCAGTAAACAGGCATCTTTGACATTACTAGACAAAACGATGACAATCTTTGTGTAGGGTAGGCCAATAGAAACCAGATTGAAGGATTTTAGTTGCAGTTCTATCGCCTTTAAAGTGACCTCCATATGGTGAATTATGACAGCTTGCTATAGTTTTATCAACTTCGCCTTCATGGACACATCTTCTAATTACTTGGTCACTACAAATTTTCCAGAGGTACGGTTCATCCCAATAGTATTGTTTAGCCTGGTGAGATAATCTTTGTCTTTGTTGTGGGTGGATATCCTTGGGGAATACAACACTCACAATGAGGGTGACTAGATCTGCATACCATGGCACAAATGCATCTTTAATAGCAAAAAGTTGTTCATCAGGGAATACCTCTTTAACCAATAATGGTTCCTTGTTCGCTTCAGATCCTTTGAGCCTTGATAAATGATCAGCAACTTGATTTTCGTATCCCTTTCGGTCTGGAATATATATGTCGAACTCTTGAAGAAACAGTACCCATCTAATAAGACGCGACTTAGCTTTCTTTTTCTCCATAAGGTATCCGATAGCTGAATGGTCCGTGTATACAACAGTTTTCTTGCCAATCAGGTAAGAACGAAATTTATCAAAAGCATATACTACGGCCAACATCTCTTTCTCCGTTACTGTATAGTTCATCTGGGCAGCGTTGAAGGATTTACTTGCATAATAAATCGTGTGAAATAACTTATCTTTCCTCTGCCCCAACACAACACCCATAGCATGATCACTAGCATCGCACATAAGTTCAAACGGAGCTTTCCAATCAGGAGGTATAACAATAGGTGTGGAGACCAGTTTCTCCTTAATCGTCAAAAACGCTTGAAGACATTCGTCAGTAAAGTTAAAAGGAGTATCCTTTTCAAGCAAAGAACAAAGCGGTTTGGCGATCTTGGAGAAATCTTTAATAAATCTTCGATAAAATCCTGCGTGACCCAAGAAACTTCTCACTCCTTTTACAGAAACTGGACGTGGTAATGTTTTGATAACTTCAATTTTAGCACGATCAACCTCCATTCCTGCCTTCGAAACTGTATGTCCCAACACAATTCCTTCTTGAACCATGAAGTGGCATTTTCCCAATTAAGCACAACATCTTTTTCTCTACATCTCACAAGGACTTTCTCAAGATTATTCAAACAATCATCAAAACTATCTTCAAACACCGAAAAATCATCCATAAAAACCTCCAAGTATTTATCAATCATGTCCCAAAATATAGCAATCATGCACCTCTGGAACGTGGCAGGTGCATTACATAAACCAAACGACATCCTCCTATAAGCAAAGGTGCCAAACGGACAAGTAAAAGTTGTTTTGTGTTGATCAAGGGGATCCACACAAATCTGATTATAACCCGAATATCCGTCAAGGAAACAATAATACTCTCTCTCTGCGAGTTTGTCTAGCATCTGATCAATGAATGGTAGCGGGAAGTGATTTTTCTTTGTAGCTTTGTTGAGTCTTCGGTAGTCCATGCATACTCGCCACCCCACAGTTGTTCTTGATGGTAGGGCTTCACCTTGATCATTAAGTATAGTAGTAATACCTCCTTTCTTTGGAACACATTGCATTGGACTAACCCAATCACTGCTAGCAATCGGATAGATGATTCCTACGTCTAATAACTTGATATCTTCCTTCCTCACCACTTCTTTCATAGCTGGCATGAGTCTTCTTTGTCCTTCTATAGATCGCCCACCTTTGTTCTCATGAATGATTTTGTGTTTGCAAACGGACGGACTAATTCCCTTGATATCAGCAATAGTCCATACGATTGCTTCCTTGTTAGCGCGAAGTACATGAAGTAGCTTCTCCTCTTGAGGACCTGAAAGGTTAGCAGAAATAATAACAGGCAAAGTTTTGTTCGTACCTAGATATGCATAGCGTAGATGATCTGGAAGCGGTTTTTTCGTCGAGAACAGGTGGACGTATTATGGTTGGTTGCTTAATAGGTTCAATGTCACCTGATTCTCGAAGTAGTTATCGTATATTTGATCCTAATGCAGCAACTTCTTCAGGGGGATTCTCGATTTCCTCTTGTGGTTCAATTGTTAAGGCTTCGCCAAGATCATCATCTAAGCTTGCTTCATTGAAGACTTCTTGTGTAATTTTTCCGATGACATCTATATGAAACATTCATCTTTCGATTCGGTAACTTCATAGCCTTAAACACATTGAATCGTACATGTTCGTCTTGTACCCTCATGATCAACTCACCATTCTCAACATCTATTAGTGTACGCCCCGTGGCTAAGAATGGTCTACCCAAGATGATGGGCACATTCTTATCCGCGTCGTAGTCAAGAATAATAAAATCACAAGGAAAAATAAAACTACCAGCTTTAACTAAAACATCTTCAATTTTACCTACTGGTCGGGAGAGAGAGCGATCCGCCATTTGTAATACCACAGATGTGGGTACTACCTCTCCTATGTTAAGCTTCTCGAACAGGGATCTTGGCATGAGATTGATACTCGCGCCTAGATCAAATAATGCTTTCCCGGTCCAACTATCTCCAATGCCAATGGGAATTGTAAAACTTCCGGGATCTTCTAGCTTTGGTGGTAACTTGTTTTGACATATAGCACTACACTGCACAGGCAATCCAATTGTTTCCCATGTTTCTATACTTTGTTTGTTCGAAAGAATTTCCTTCATGAATTTTAGATATTTCGGCATTCTCTTGAGAGCTTCAACAAACGGCATATTAATTTCTAACTTGCTCACCATGTCAACGAACTTCTTGAATTCCAGGTCATTGTCCTTTTTCCTGAGACGTGAAGGGTATGGTGGTGGAGGGCGTGTAATAAGTTCCACTGAATTTTCGTTTTTTCAGGTGTCTTGGCTTGGACACTCTTTGGTTCAACTACCTCTTCTACTGTATCTTCTGTGTTTCTTCTCCCCCCTTTTCTGGAATAGGGATTGGTTCTGTTTCTGGTCTCGGTGGAGGTAGTTGTTTTCCACTTCACAATTCAACTGCATGACAAGAATCATCCCGAGGAGCAATAGTATCACTTGGAAGTTTCCCTTTCGGCCTATTTTGCAATGTACTTGCCATATGTGATAGAGTATGCTCGAATTTCTTGATTACCTTTTCCTGGGCTTGAATTTTCTGTTGGCTACGACTCATATTGTTTTCAATTGCTTACATCAGTTTAGCCATACTCGAATTCATGTTCAAGGTTTGTTCTTTCTTTGCCAGTTGTATTGATTGTTTTGGTGGTTCTTTATATGCTTTTTCAACAATGGGAACCTTTTTATGAATAGGTTGTGGTGGATGGTAAGATTGAGGTTGGGGTTGATGATAAGTCTCTTGATTTCTGACCCAACTTCTTTGTTGTGGAGGTGGTTGATAATTAGCGTAGCTTTCTTGCGGATAATCATAACCATTAGGATAATAGTTATCTTGAGGATATGTAACGGAAGCTAATGCTGGATTATTCATACACCTTTCCCACACATGATTTCTTGATCCACAACCAGGACACGAAGGTATTGTACGTACTACATTTACCTGAGCAATTGTTCGAGCTTGTTCTTGCAGTTCTTCGAGTTTTTGGGCCGATTCATTAAGCTTCAGAGATTCTGAAGTGTCTTCTTTTTCTGGTTTCCTTGGCCAACTTCTCTCGTTCTCAAGAATTCTCTCCATACAAATTTCGGCTTCTTCAGGATCTAGTAACACAAAACCTTTGTTTCCTAACGACTCTGCTTTTGCCCTTGACTTGCTATTAAGTCCTCCATAGAACAAGGTTAAATAATTTTCCGGGGATGATTTATGGTATGGACATCTCGTCTTCTTTTCATTAAATCGTAACCATGCTTCACCCAAACTTTCTCTGTCTTCATGTATAAATTGTTCAAGCTCCAACATATCTTTTAATCGTCTACTAACCGGATAGAATTGGTCTAGGAATCTTGCTTGAAGCTTATCCCAATCTGGAATAACATGAGGATATTGGGTATCGTACCAATTGCTTGCACCTCCAGTCAAGAAGAAATGGAACATCACGTAATATACCTTCTCCCTAGTAACTCCTCTTACGATATAAGCATCACAAATTTGCATGAATTTCTGAATATATCGGATCGGATCTTGTTGTGCAGCACCGCTAAATAAACCATGAGTTGCAAACTGCGTTAACATCCCTGGATCAGGCCTAAATTTAGCGGCTTGGATTTCTGGAGCGCGGATTCCTCATGGTTGTACTCTAAATTCGATGGGTAACTCAAGTCTCCTTGGATTTTCCATCTGTAACTATCTATAAAACAAAAACTAAAAGACAAAAGCGTAAAATAAAACTAACTGAAATAAAAGCACATGATATATGCACAAGCACTAACGATGTAGTCCCCGGCAGCGGCGCCAAAAACTTGGTGTGGCCTAGGGTGTGATAAAAAGATATAATAATTAGATGCAAATAAACACCCTAAACGGAGCACGGTTAAGCAAGTATACAAATTGTATGCAAGTTTTAATGATGAAGTAAGATTCGTTCCGCAGAGACTAGGAAGGTTAGGGGAATCTTATGCAATAATCAAGTGCAATTAATTAAAGCTAGAACAAATAAAACGTAATAAAAGTAAAGACAAATAGATATTTATTTGGTTTTCTAATTAAACTAAATTAAAACTAAGAATTTAACGACAGAAATTTAAATGCAAGAGAAGAAGTATTATGAGAATGTAGCTTGAGTCAATAGCATGCAATCCCCTCTAGTTTTGCCGTTCTAAACATGTAAGGGTGAATTATGTAGTATTTCAATAATCAGTTCCAATTGCGCTAGGTAGTTTTAAATAGGATTTGCCTGTGTCAATAAGGAGTCCTAAGCAAACTGTTCCTGCAATTGGTAAATAGCAATACACTAAACCATGGTGATTATCTAGTTAGGTTGATTTGTCAGATCTAAACCGAATACTAGACGTTATGTGCTAAACATGTAATTAAACACCGTTGTCAATGGTGACCTAACTACTAGATGGTAATTCTATATGGGCGCGCTTCCACAAGAACACAGAATATAAATCCAAACACATAAACATAGAATAAAAACAATAACTCAATTTAAAACATGAAATTCCCAAATTAGATAGATGTCAATTAAAACTAGGGTTCATACATATATGCTAAAAACTCAAGCTAATAGAAATTTAGTTCATATTAATAGAAGAAAAGAAAGAAATTACAAATTCAGAGGTTGAAGAAGACATTGTTGATGAACAGCTCCTTCCAGACTTCTTTTCTTGTGTTGTAAGCTTCCTCTTGGCTTAAGGTTTCACCAAGGATGATTTTCTAATATTAAGAGGCTGTATTTATAGTGTATAGGTTGACCTACACGTTTTCTTGAAGGAAAAGGTAACTATTGGGCTCCTAGCCCAACTCAAATTCGTAGCCCAAAAACATGCAATCAACCCCGTTTTTGTTTTGGTCCTAGTAGTTTCAATATTTATCCGTTTGACGCGTATGAGCATACCAAATTCATCGTCTCGGAAAGATCTTCAACTTTTCTCTTGACCGTTTCTCCAAATTCCTCACCGATTTCAAGATAGTAGCTGATTTGTGGTCGTAGGTGCAGAAATTCAGATTTAAGGCAACTTTTCCTTTTCCATGTTTTTAGCTTTTACTTCCTTATCTTCAATTCTCATGTTTATCTTCTTTCCTTTAGCTCTTTGAACCAACTTGGACTCTAATTAATTACCATATATCTCTAAAGCTTCACACTAAATAAATAATTAAACCCAATATGCTCTAAAAATAACAATTAATTAATTCAAGACCCAAAATAGGAAAGTGTACTAAATCATGCGAAATTCGACCTATAAACTAATAAATACGCCTAAAATGATGTCTCAGAAATAGATTTTATTATCACAAATGAGGAGACATCAAGAAGGCAAGTAATTGGACTTCTTTTCCAATTCAAATTCGTTTCCTAAAGTATAGGAGAGAGGATAAATACTGATGTCTTTTTCTGGTCATATCTCTTTTGTTATTAGTTCGATATTCGCCTACTTTATACAAAAATGACCGCAACAAAAAGATCTACACTTTCTCTTTTGATTGCTCATCCAAATTCCCGGCCGATTTGAAGTTATCTTCATTTTAATGAACATAGCTGCAGAATTTTAGATTTACTCTGCAGCTTTTCCTTTCCTATTTTATCTCTACTTCCTTTTATCTCTTGATTCCTTCCATATCTTCTTTCCTTATTTTCTTAGAATTTATTTGTAATCTATTTATATTCCATATATCTTTAAAGATTCACATTAACACACAAATTAAACCAAATATTCTCTAAAAATAATAATTCATCAAATCAAGACAAGACAAGAAATAAGAATTTATCAAAATATGAATATAAATATATAATTAATTAATAATAAACATCTAAAATGATGTCTCCAACCTAAATTATTATATCACAAATAGAGAGACATCAATACCCCCAACTCAAAGTTGTATCATCCCGATACAATAAAGATAAGAACGAAGGGAAGTCTCTAAATACACACCTAAGTCAATTAAGCACAATGGGAAGAAGATAGAAGAATATATAAAATAGACTCAAAGCAACTAATCAGAAAATTTCATGTAATAATATACACAAACATGATTACTTCTACATACTCACGATCAACACAGTTAAAATTCAAGATCAGGTTAGCTTGGCAATGCACGAAGGAGAGGTTCTTCCCTTAGCTTACCAAGGAGGCTATAGATTGTTCATCGAAATTTACTAGCATCTAAATATCCACCTAACTACTCTCTAATGGCTCAATCACTTCTAGATTACACATCAAAGAATCATAAGGTCTTTATGGTTGTAATGTTGGCTTAGGGACGGTATGATAGTATATTTGGATAATTTAGAGTGAGCTTTTGGCTCTCTCCTCACTAGTCATCAACGCATCGCCCTAGAGCTTGAGTTACTCTCATAAAACTTTCTCGTTCAACCCAATGATGTTGATGCACTAATTAGCATCCCTAATAACCCAATACTAAAGCATTAAGATGATCACATAGAAATTCCACTTTTTAGGTCCAAATATATTCAATTTTTTCATATCAATTTTTTCTTTTCTTTTGTAGTATAGCTATGACTCTCTTTTTATGTGAGACATCATGCTATTTTTTTCAACATATTTTCTTTTCATAACTTTTTTTCATTTACTTTTACCCCGGCAAAGGGTTACAATATAATAAACCTGTGAATCATCATCAAAATATAGAGCACAGATACATAAGCTCAAAATTCCCAACCCAATAATAATTTTCCATAATGATGGCCCACCACCCCAAACTCAATCTCTAAAACACAACTGTCTATGCATCGCGATTCGAGTACGGGTCATATCAAAAAGTCCTAAAATCTAAAGAGATATGGCTTATAACATGGCTAAATAAATAGGCTTTGGAAAGGCTAGATGGGGCTAAGAAGAATAATAATATAATAAATGGACAGCAAGCTAAAATGCAACAAGGGGATTATCAAAGAACCGCCTTAATCACTTTCTAAACTATGCAATTTCGTCATTCTCTTACCTTTAGCACATTCGTCAAATGGGTTTATCAACTAGCTCGGATTTCACAACCTACACACCTCTCAAGGCGCCCTAAGATCAAACATACTTCTACTGCATTGCTCACTAATCTTTTCTTTACTATCAATGTGTCTTTCCTGTTAATACTCAAAGCATACAAAATAAATTAGCTCATAAACATATTACTTTCCACCATCAACTCACTGAGCTTATGCTTTTAAGTTATTAAACACAATCTACATCTAATCCCTCTCTCAAGAATTATAAATTTTTCCTAAAAAAATCAGTAAATCACAGAAAAATGGAGATGTGAGACAACAAATCCCCACACCCCCAACTTAAAAAATGATTCGTATCCCCACGACTCGAAAAGACTCTATAAAAATTAAAATTTAACAAATATTGCAAGTACAGAAAGATGGTAGGGAATAAAGAAAACATACTCTTTGAGGCTATTGTATCGGATGATCAATACCCAGAATAGGGTGCAGTGTTTTGTTTGTATGTAACTTTCTAGTATCACCAATTTTCGCATTCCCTTACCTCCTTCTATGATTTGTCCCAAATCAATCATACAACTCTAGAAATCTCTTTTTCATCTTCTCCAACTTATTCTTCTGAATACTCTCTTATGTGAAAGTGTTTGTCCAAAAATCTTTGTTTTGGTAACAGTTACTAGCGTCCCAGAAGCTTTGCTCATATCTGATATAGGAATCTTTTATTAGAAGAGGTATTGGCATATTTTGCTCCCTAATCACAAGTGCTTGCTCTTTAGGATTTAAACCCACCAAAAAACGGTTCCTCTCTAATTGCTTGACTCGAAGTATCCTTCTTGTTTGTTCCCGAACTAGTACCAATCTCAATTGATTTCTTCTAGATCTTACCCAATACTTTGCTTTGATACTTCATCTCCCTTAACACTTAGATAATGTCTCTATTCTTTTCATCATCCCTTTTAACCTCCAACTCAAAGATTTGAACACTCTTGAAATTTATACCCCTTGAATTTTGGTTTGAAAGGTGTTACTTGGTTTAGAAAAGGTGTAAGGATGATGTTTCTATGTGGGTAGGATGAAGTCTTGCTTGGATGATATGGTTTTAAGGAATTTTGGAAAAAAGATTTTTAAATTCATGGTTTTGATTCTTGGATTCTAGGTGTTTTGGATTGAATTGGGTACTTGATTCTTGTTTATAGGTAGGTAGGGAAGGATTTGAAAATGAATTTATGGTTATTTTGTAGTTTTTTGATGTGAGATAGAGGTTTTGTGAAGCTTTAATGGTGTTTTGATGGAGGTTGGGGCTGAAATATTCGTTTTGGTGAAGTTGGAGGAGGCTACGATTAGGTTTTACACCTTTAGAGACCCTAAAATCTCAAAAGTAAGCTTTTTAGCCGCCTCCGGCCGGTACACCGCTCATATGGCCGGTATACCGGTCAACTCTTAGCTCTGCACCTGATTTTACTTACCGTCGTGACGGTTTTGTGCGAATGACGACACGGTTATGGGCTGGCTAGCCAGTAGTAATTCTATTTATACCATTGGATAGATCTCGGAAAAATATGCGTTTTAGGCTCAAGAAAAAGTGAATGCTGACTTCCAAGGGCAAATTTATTGTCTTCCGAAGTTTTCTGGTGTTCCGTGCGGTGTACCGCATAATACATCTAAATTTTGCCAAAAGTTATCGTTTTTTCTCCCGAACTCGATTTTCTAAAGTACCTACACATCAAAAACACTTCTACCTTCCTCATTACTGCAACATTTATTAAAACTAACTACACTAAACATAATTAAAACATAACAACATAAAATATTGTGGGATGTCTCCCTGAAGGTACTTTTGTTTAACGTCTTTCAAAGTTAGACGTGTTACCTCGATTATTTCTTTTTATAGCCTCTCCAGCAGTGAGTGAGGTGATTAACATTTACCAAACTGAGTTTGCAACACTCTATAGATTTTATTTAGACCACTCCTGCTGAAATAATTCGCGTGATGAAGTATGGCCCTATCTAAGAACCTTTATGTTTGGGGTTGGGAGATTTCCATGATACCTTGTCTCCCACCCCAAATTTAATTTATTTTTCCATGGTGTCTTGGGGGCTTACAAGTTCTGGCTTCTTGGTCACAACTCTAGTTGTTGATAGTTCTCGTGACTTCTTTATGTTCTTATTCCAAAACATAGAATGTTTCAGAATCATCTTCAATATGTAGAGTCACGGTTCTCTTTAGGGGTGTGTGCGGGTCGGTTTTGGATGAAAAATGCCCAAGCCACAAACTGTCCGTTCTTGTGCGAATATTGAAAAATGAGACACGCACCCGTCCAATACATTATATAAACCATTGAGTTTCGGGTACGGCCGGTTGCTGGTGCATTGCGGGTAGTTTAGTTCGATAAATAAGCCGAATTTATATCCATATTCATTCGACGAGTCAAATTTATATTACAAACGAAAGTGGTAAAAAAATTATTGTTTAGAATACGGATATGCATTTCAAATAAATTTTGATTAAAAGATATAAAATGAGATTTTAGGAAAATAAATTTATGAATCAAACAAAGAATAGAGATAAAATCATAATTGAAATGAAAAACATATTCATTAGATAAAATACTATTAAAATATTGAGGGATTTCAAAAATTTAAAAGGGAAAGAATAAAAAAAAGTAGAGTAAGAAGCACATGACCCTTACTACAACACGAAGTTTTCTAATTTTTTATACTACAAAGTAATCGGGTATATGCGGGTTTGCAGTTTCAAGTTTAAAATCCACAACCCGCGACAAGTGTATAATTTTTAAAAATGTAAACCGCAACCCACCCAATAAAAAACTAACCCGTATAATTTCGGGTTACTGTAATTGGGTTGGTCGGGTTATGCGGGTTTTCTAACTCGATGCACACCCCTAGTTCCCTCATTCACATTGACTATGGTGTCGCTAGTGGCTAGGAATGGACGCCCAAGTATGAATATGACGTTTTTATTTGCTTTATAGTCAAGAATAATAAAATATGTTGGAATAACAAGGTTACCTACTTGGACGAGTACGTCCTCAATTACACTCCACGACTTTGTTGTTGATTGATTCGGAAGTTGTAAGATTACGGATTTCGGTTTTCCATCACTAGTACCAATCTTCTTGAATATACTTTTGGTCATGATATTCACACTTGCCCCTAAATCATACATTGACCTTCCATGGAATATACCACCTATTTTGATTGGGAGGTTGAAACCTCTAGGATCTTTAAGCTTTGTGGTAACTTTTGCTGAAATTGTGCTGATATCCCTTCATTGAGTGCCACAGTCTTGGATCTTGTGAAGTTATCTTTATTGGAGAGTGCTTCCATAAAGAATCGTTATAGTTTTGCTTTCTTTCTATAGATTCAAGTAGAGGGACGTTGGATTTCACTTGTTTTAACGTCTCCATACACCTCTCTTGTTTCTCCCTCAGATAAGCGGGTTTTACGGTATAATAGCAATGTAGTGGTGGTGGTCTCATTATGTTGTTCTCTTCCATTCTTGGTGCATCAACCACTCTTAGCTTCTTAATCTCATCTTGTTCAACCTCTTCAACCCAATCTTCAACAATTATCTCATCTAATTTCATCCTATCTACATTTGACTTGGTTGGTAGAACATGCACTTTACTCGATGTATATGGTGGTGATTCATGTATCTTTTCAGCTTGAAGACTTATAGTCCTAACCTTGTCGTCAACGTACTGTATCTTCTTCATGTTAGAATTTGTACTTTTGGTCAATTGCAAGGGTTGACTTTGCATTTGTTCTATGACTGTAGTGAGCCGCATCAAATTTTGCTCTAAAAGTTGATTATGTTGCTTCAGATCTTGATTCTGATGTTGCAGGCTTTGCACTACTGATGCATTGATCTTCGACTCAAGTCTGCTCATATTTTCCTTCGAGAAGTTGATGAACTGATTAATAGTCTTTTTTTACTCAATGATATTTTCATGAGGACGTGATGGAAGTGTTATCGGAGCTTGACTTTCATTGTAGCCCGATGGTTGATAAGCTTGATTTTTCATATGATTGTTCTTGCAGGTATAGCTGTTGAGGTGGAAATTGGATGCTTTTCTAAATGTTATAGCGAGTTGTTGTATTTGATCTTGCAAGCTTGAAAACCTCGCCTCTGTATCAATATTAGTGGTAGGAGTTTGTAATTGTGGCCAACTCATATCAGTCTCGATGATTCTTTCCATACCACTCTTTGCTTCTTTCGGATCCATAGAGACAAAACCACCACGACCCAAATCATCTACTCTCAGCCTTGACTCTTTATTGAGTCCTTTATAGAACATGCCTAATTGTAATTTTGGCGTGAATCTATGTAGTGGACATCTTGCCAACTTTCTGTAAAATCTAGTGCATGCTTCGCCAACACTCTCTCCGGCTTCTTATAATAAATTCATGAGCTCCAATTGTTCCTTCACTCTCATACTTGTAGGATAAAGTCGATCAAGGAATATTGCTTGAAGCTTGTCCTAATTTGTTATTAGCTCGGGAAGTTGATCATCTCCAATCACTTGCTTTGACGGTCAAGAAGAATTGAAACATTAAATAATACATATGTTCTTGCCTAACACCTTCAGTAATGTAGGCATCACAGAATTGCATGAATTTCTGAGTCCGGACCGGATCTTGATGTGTAGCACCACTATGTTATCCATAGCTCGTGAATTGATTAATCAAGTCAGGATCGAGCTTGAATAGTTGGAGGGAGAATCCCAATGGGTTGCACTCGGAATGGGCCAGGAAAGCCTAGCTCTAACCGTTGATTAGCCATCTAAAAACCTGAAAAAGACAAAAACAAAAAAACGCGTAAAACTGAAAACATATAAAAACCTCTACGCTAAATAAACACAAATAGACTAACTTAAAGATAAATTGCGCCAAAAACTTGGTGGGGGAAAAGGTGAGATAAATAAACATATAAATAAAATAATAATAATAATAATAATAATAAAGGACACACACTTGACTTCCATAAGAAACTCACTGCAAGTATTACAAATCATTTGTAAATTTAATTGATAAGTAAAGTACGTTCACAGGGATTTAATCCATTAGATCTACTTGTATTCAATAAGCGTAGATGAATGTAGATGTTTAAATGAAAAATAGAATAAGATGAATAATTATCTAACGCGAATAAATAATGAAAATAAATAAATATGAATTTAAGTCAGATAAATTAAGGTTACTAATATGAGTCTATCTTACTAAGTTGTTATTTAAACCTTAAGGGTGAATTGAGCATTATATATTTACCTGGATTCTAAATTCTTCCTAACCCTTGTCAGGGTGGACTTAGGAGCAACCTCTCCACCACCAGGGGACTTGGGTAAGGGGACCCTGCATAATGAGCGGTGGTTAAATCGAACCTTTCTGGCTATCTAGTTAGGCAAGCCAGTTAGGATCACTACCGCACACTAGACGATTATGTGGTGTTGTCAATAATTGAATCCCCCTTCCGGGTGTTAACTCAACTACTAAGAATAGTCCTAGGATTGACCAAATCTAGGGCTGGAAACAATAAGTCAAAGCACATAATACAGCTATACGCAAAGCTCAAATCAATTAAAATAACAAATACTATTATGAAATTTAGACAAAATAATTACCCAACAATTAATAGTAAAACTTATAGAATAAAAGTTTAGAAATATGGTGAAGCCACAAATCTATATCTAATTACCCTAAATATAGAGAAGGAGTGACGTAGAAGAGGAGTTTGTCACTATCCTTCTTCTTGCTTCTTTTCTTCCATTACATGTCAGCTTGTTTCTTGGATGATAAACTTGATACTAAGGATTAATATTCAAGAAAAGACTAATATATGGCTTAGAACTGAGCAAGGACATGTTTTCAATGATTAAAGGGTATATTTATAGGTGTTAAGAAGACCCTAGGTCAAAATCTAGGAGTAGAAGGCAAGTAATTGGACTCCTTCTCCAATTCAAATTCGTTTCCTAAAATATAGGAGAGAGGATAAATACTGATGTCTTGTTATGGTCGTATCTCCTTTGTTATTGGTCCAATTTTTGCCTAATTTATATCCAAACGACCACAGCGAAAAGATATACACTTTTTCTTTTGATTGCTCATCCAAATTCCCAGACGATTTGAAGTTATCTTCATTTTAATAGACGTAGCTGAAGAATTTCATATTTACTTGGCAGCTTTTCTTTTCCTATTTTATTTCTACTTCCTTTTATCTCTTGATTCCTTCCATATCTTCTTTTCTTTTTAGAATTGATTTGGAATCTAGTTATACTCCATATATCTTTAAATCTTCACATTAACACACAAATTAAACAAAATATGCTCTAAAAATAATAATTCATCAAATCAAGACAAGACAAGGAATAAGAATTTATCAAAATATGAATAAAAATATATAATTAATTAATCATAAACACCTAAAATAATGTCTCCAACCTAGATTATTATATCACAAATAGGGAGACAGCATCTTGAAACTTGCAAAGGGTATGAACCCTAGTTGATTGTTATTTATGTTTTGGATATTTGGGATAGTATTCTATTGAAATGAATTGAAGTTTTGTATATTCCATTGTTTTATATATTTATGCTTGTTGCTTGTCTATGTCTTGATCACGCAGTGGCAGTTCGAGACTTTCGGCCAACACCTGGATGGGGGTCAGATTTCATACATATGATACATAGTATATAAAAGCCTAGTGCGCGACATTGAACCTGTCTCTCTTGTATGCTAGGTAGTCAATAGGGTTAGAACTCAATTCATCTGAAAACCTTAGGCGTGTACAGTTTCTTTCTAAGTCGATCCCCCTTATACTAATAATAAGATAATAATTAGTTAGGAGGATTACTCGCAAGGATCAAGCATTGCAATCATAATTTCTACTCTTTTCAGTATTTTATTTTGTTTGCACCTTAGATTAATCATTTATTCTATTACCCTCATTCTAAAGTTAAAAAAAATCCTTTACATTATTATTATCTTCTTGCAACTTTACATTACATTCTAAACATAATTAATACAATCTTAGTAGTCCATGAGGAATGATAGCCTTGAGTTTATCATATTTTTACTTGACGACAACTCGTACGCTTGTAGGGAGTCATAGTTCCATCGTCAACAATTTATATCACACCTCGAACCGCAACACCATGCAATTGGATGCGATAGCTATTTAACTGTCACCCTGTCGGGGGGTTGGATAGTAGACATAGGTTATAGCGTCTGGTGTGCATTAGTGAGTCTTACGTGCTTGACTAGCCTGATAGTCATAGAGGTTAAGTACTTTGTAGCGTTGATATTTGCGTAGAACAATCTTACTTGATTACTCTAGTAATTGTTGAATCAGCTTCCCAAGCTACCTAGACGAGAGTTAGGAAGAAGTTAGAATCCCTACAAGCAATATTTCCCCTTTTCACCTTTAAGTAAACTATAAACCCAAATCATAATTAGTAGTGAATACTAGCGTCTCGAGCTACCTTCTCATATTTTCACTTTAATCCTTCTCTATTATCTTTTATCGTCTATCTTAAGTACTTATAAATCTCAAAGCCTAATATTAACATTTACATTTTTGTCTACATCCTCAATAAATAATCTCAACCATAAACTAAGAACACGAGCTTAAGAAACATAGTCCCTGTGGAGACGATAACTGTTTATACTTACTTTTATTACTTGTTAAGATTCGTACACTTGCAGTTAGTAAGATCTCTCAAGGCATTGAATTAGTAGGTTATTTTATCACATATTGGGATACGACACATATAAATAGGATTCTGTTTCATATTGGCAAGATCCCGAAACATTCTATATCTTGAGCATATTACGGATTTTGACTTTCTCCATCGCTGCTCAAATTTAAAAACTTTTCAACTAATGAAACATTAGTTACAATTTTTTTTGAAATTATGTAGTTGAGAACTTTGGCAAATTCAAGTCATATAACAAGTTATGGACAAAATATGAAAATCTACATGTTAGTGAGAATAATATGTTTTAGCATAAGTAGATATACTTGGATGATCTAGCCTCTAACATAAGATATGTTCTACATTTTATAACATATAACAAAGAAAATGAACACACAACAAGTTATAGCATAAAATATAGTTAAAATATCAAAGTGGTAGTATTACCATTTTAGCTAGTTGTATTGCATGTAAATTATGTGATAAGGAAAATGATATGTTGCACATGTTAAAAAAAATATGAAAATTAGAGAAAGTTATTTTTACAAAAATTTGTCACATAATAATTTACTAGAAGGGGCAATAAGCCAACCAAACAGTGTCGTATAATTGATCTTTATTGATTGTGATTTCATGAGAAATCAACAACCTTGAAAGCAACATCAATAATCAAAGGATTATTGCATCGGTTGTTCCAATTTATAATATCATCCAAGAGTGTTTTCCTTTATTTAAAATTATTTGAAGAGTGAATAAAGACCAAGTACCAAAAAGATTCAAATAATTTATTAAATACATACAAAAATATGGCTTCTTGCTAAATCGACTGCCACATTATGTGAAGACTTCCAAAGCAATAACATACATCTAGAATGACCTATAACATCTATAGAACTCCAATAATCAAAACGAGACTGAATCACAAAATTATCAACATCACATGACTTATGATTGGTTACTAACAGACACATAATACTAGGATTATAAAAAGAAATAAAAAACATAAAAATGTTTGGTTAGCGCTGCGCGAGCACATTGATAGTTCCAATATCTAAATATCATGACTCTCCCTTGTACGTTTTTGGGACATTTAAGATATCCCTCAGCTGATAAACTTCGAAGAAGGAAAATCCATAAAATAGATTTGCACATAACCCTATTGGTCAAAGCAAGAATTAAAATTAAAATGAAAGAGAATACAAGTTCATCTGACGCCACATCGGATACAAAGTTATTACAAAGATTTAATTAAATCTGGTTCGAGAATCGATGACAGATTATCAAAAAGTAAATTACGTCTGAACCCCCTAGCTAGAAGGTCAGTTGTCCCATTCCTAGATCCAAGGAAATGCCTGGCGAAATGAGTTTCATTCCTAATGATATCTCTAATTTTCCCCATCAGCTAGAGAGCCTTCTAATTAGTGTTAGATGTGGAAATTAGGTCTTGTGTAACACTAAGGTAGTCCATATGAATAGTAAATTTCTGATCCTCGAAGGTACTCATATATATACAACCTTTAAGAACAGTTGTAGTCTTGCCTTCAACAAACGAGTTGCACCATATTGTTCGTCGTCACACAAAATGGTAGTATATGTATTATCCATCCTGACAATAGCAATACCAGTTAGGACGTTATTACCAACAAAAGATGCCTCATAAGAAATTAAGTTTAGAGTTTGGATCTATATAGGTTTCTTGGGAGGAAATACACAATGTTCCTTGTCCAAAATAGATTGGAATCCTATAAGGAATTTACCACCCTTCCAGAAATATCCTTCATCAAATTTCCAACAAAAATTAGGATGGCTTTAAGTTGCATTTTCTGTTGCCAGACAAAATTTTCATTCTAGTAATCCAAACATTTCATAGGGAGATGAAAAGAAAAGTCAAGAAGACTTTTCGACTCCTTCCCCTTGTAACCTCATTTTTATAGTATTCATAATCCATTTGTCAAAGTTACCACCATAGATAGAGTCGCTAAGAATTTGAGCATTACCAATTATCCATACTTCCTTGCTAATTGGGAACTTCAGGCGGACATGTTCAATAATTTCTTTCACGTGGTTACAAAATGGGCACCATTTGTGATAGTAGATATTTTATCTTGAAGGGAGTTACACCATATGGTATAATATTTTTGCAGAATTTCTAGATAAAGACTCAAATTTTTGTCAGAATTATCGAATGCCATATAACCTTCCAGATTGATAGGTCTCTAGACGAGCCAAAAGAAGATGCTTTTAGAGACTTTTTTTCCTTCATACCTGAGATGCCCACCTTTGACACATTTACTGTTTGCTGACGACTCACTTTTCCTTGTGAATCGTAACGACACTCAGATCCCTACTTTCAGGGAAGTTATTGCACAATATTATGAAGGGCCGGGTTAAAAGATATATCTTATTAAATCGTGTATCTGTTTTAGTAAAGGTACCCTGCCGGAGCTTGCCGAGTCCATTGCAAACTCTCTTAACATTCGGAAATCTGACCCGCTAGAATGTATTTGGGCATTCCAATATATTACACTTAATCAAAAGTGAAAACTTTCCAATAGGTAAAAGATCTATTATTAAGAGAATACTGGGTCAGAAAGAGAAACTTTTATTGGACGGGGGTTAAGATGTTCTTATCAAATCAATCTACATGAATTTCGTAACTATACCATTTCCATTTTGCAAGTCCCAAAAGTATTACGTAAAGATTTTTCTAGAATGGTCAAATTTCTCGTGGGTTCCAGGTAGAGAAACGAAATTCACTGAAAAACTTGGGAGAAATTGAGATATGTAAATAGAATGAAGATCTCGAATTTAGGGATTTTTGAAACATGAATTTAGCTCTCCTTATCCTATGCAACATGATGTATCCTAGACAACCCTAATGCTCTTGTATCTAAGGTTCTTAAAAAGGTATATTTTCCATCTCAGTAATTTTGAATGCACCAATCAAGAAAGTCAAATCCTAGAGTTGCAAGTCCCAAAAGTATTATGTAAAGATTTTTCTAGAATGGTCAAATTTCTCGTGGGTTCCAGGTAGAGAAACGGAATTCACTAAAAAACTTGGGAGAAATTGAGATATGTAAATAGAAGGAAGATCTCGAATTTAGGGATTTTTGAAACATGAATTTAGCTCTCTTATCCTATGCGACATGATGTATCCTAGACAACCCTAATGCTCTTGTATCTAAGTGTCTTAAAAAGGTATATTTTCCATCTCAGTCATTTTGAATGCACCAATCAAGAAAGTCAAATCCTAGAGTTGTACCAATATTTTGACAAGTATAGATGTTCTAAAATGAGAATGTACTAGATAGAATGACAATGGAGTCAAACCGATCATCTAGACAAATGGTTAGCCGTTCACATATACCAATATTCAATAGGTTTACGAACTGACACGGTAAAATGTTTCATGATGGAACTCCTCCCTAACTCATAACATTTTTCATAGGGTGATGTCTCCTCATTTGTGATAATAAAATCTATTTCTGAGACATCATTTTAGGCGTATTTATTAGTTTATAGGTCGATTTTAGCTTGATTTAGTACACTTTCCTATTTTGGGTCTTGAATTAATTAATTATTATTTTTAGAGCATATTGGGTTTAATTATTTATTTAGTGTGAAGCTTTAGAGATATATGGTAATTAATTAGAGTCCAAGTTGGTTAAAAGAGCTAAAGGAAAGAAGATAAACATGGGAATTGAAGATAAGGAAGTAAAAGTTAAAAACATGGAAAAGGAAAACCTGCCTTAAATCTGAATTTCTGCACCTACGGCCACAAATCAGCTTATATCTTAAAATCGGTGAGGAATTTGGAGAAACGGTCAAGAGAAAAGTTGAATATCTTTCCGAGACGATGAATTTGGTGTACTCATACGCACCAATCGGATAAATATTGAAGCTTCTAGGACCAAAAGAAAAACGGGGTTGATTGCATGTTTTTGAGCTACGAATTTGAGTTGGGCTTGGAGCCCATATTTACCTTTTCCTTCAAGAAAACGAATTAGGTCAACCTATACACTATAAATACAGCCTCTTAACATTAGAAAATCATCCTTGGTGAAACCTTAAGCCAAGAGGAAGCTTACAACACAAGAAAAGAAGTTTGGAAGGAGCTGTGCATCAACAATGTCTTCTTCTACCTCTGAATTTGTAATTTCTTTCTTTTCTTCCATTAGTATGAACTAAATTTCTATTAGCATGAGTTTTAGCATATATGTATAAACCCTAGTTTTGGTTGACATCTATCTAATTTGGGAATTCTATGTTTTAAATTGAATTATTGTTTTTATTCTCTGTTTATGTGTTTGGATTTATATTCTGTGTTCTTGTGGATCGCGACCATATAGAATTACCATCTAGTAGTTAGGTCACCATTGACAACGGTGTTTAATTACATGTTTAGCACATAACGCCTAGTATTCGGTTTAGATCTGACAAATCAACCTAACTAGATAATCACTATGGTTTAGTATATATTGCTATTTACCAATTGCAGGAACAGTTTGCTTAGGACTCCTTCTTGACACAGGTAAACACTATTTAAAACTACCTAGCGCAATTGGAACCGATTATTGAAATACTACATAATTCACCCTTACATGTTTAGAACGGCAAAACTAGTGGGGATTACATGTTATTGACTCAAACTATATTCTCATACTACTTCTTCTCTTGCATTTAATTTTCTGTCTTTAATTTCTTAGGTTAATTTAGTTTAATTGAAAACCAAATAAATATCTATTTGTCTTTATTTTTCCTGCGTTTTATTTGATCTAGCTTTAAATATTTGCACTTGATTTTTGCATAAAATTCCCCTAACCTTCATAGTCTCTGCGGAACGAATATTACTTAATCATAAAAACTTGCATACGATTTGTATACTTGCAGAACCGTGCTCAGTTTAGGGTGTTTATTTGCATCTAATTCTTATATCTTTTTATCACACCCTAGGCCACACCATAGAGATACATAGAGTTTCAAACGAATGAACTGAGTCGAGTCGATTACTAGATGTGCAAACTTGTTTGATAAGATTTTCGAGTCGACCCGGCTCAGCTCATATGTTCAAGAGTCAAGCTAGATTTTTGTAAGTTTGTTATCGAATCGAGTTTTTTTATATAGAAGTAGAACTTTCATGAACAATTGATATTAGATAGAATGTGCAGCAAGAAATGTGATGTAAATGAAAAAAATTAAATTCTAAAAAAGTAAAAAAAGATCAATTCAATATATTAGGTCTAATAATATTTTTATTGAGAACTAAAATATTAATATACAAAACATAAATATAAACAGGTAGTTAAGGTAGTTAACAAACGAGATCAAATAAACTTGTTTTTTTTAATTGAACAAGTTCAAACAAACATTTTTATTTGTTTGTATAAAATGAACAACTTTTTTTCCAGAATCAATCTAGAATTGCTTGCGAGCGGAATTGTTTGTTTCCAGCCTTAGGAATACCACTATCACACATTACCAAGGTAAAAGAATAAATCCAATCTGTCCAAAGATTGTCACGCATAGTGACCGAGATAATAAATATATATGAACGAAATTCTTCTCAGCATTCCTATTAGATCAAAATCCTCAAACGAGAATTTAAACAGAAAACCTCCGAACCCATCTTGTTCCCATAATAATTCATATATTATCTTCAATATCAGTAACCCTTGACCCACTTTATTTTATCGAATGTTACACATCTAAATATCATCAGTTTCCACATCATTTGGCAAAAGGACCTCCACTAATGTTGAAGAAAAAAAAAAACCAGCAATTGAATAAAAACTCCATCAAATAAAACTTTAAATACACAAAAGAAAATCCAATCCAAGAAAAAAATGCCCCTCCAAACAAAAAACCAGGATTTACTTAATACCATTTGACCCACAATACTCCCAATAATTAGGTAATAATTCGACACCTAGCCTGTTATCTCCTTATTGATTTGATTAATTTAAGCTTATCCTATTTTAAATCTAAACCACCTTATTAGTGTATGTGAAGATTTTTCTAAAATTTTAGCCATAAATTTCAACCTGATTATAGAAATCGTTTGTTGATAAGTTATAGCCATTTTATGCACAATCTCATGACTTGCAAGCTTAATCTCAATCACAAATCGAAATAACAAATCCAAATATTCTATCTTTATCCATTTAATGAAAATATAGAATGCAAATGGTAAAAACAAAGGAGACCATATAAGCCTCTTACATTTCTTAGCAACTAAAACAAGAGATTTCATTTCACTTCACTTCATCTTTGCCTCGGTGAAAAGAACATGTTTATTGACACGTGGATCATATTTCCTAAACTCCAACTTAATTTGATTGCTCGCTAATCTCTTAGTCTTTTTCTTCACATAAAAGAATCCAGTACCTGCTGCCGAAACAAGCCTGATGAACATTGCCCCAGCCTTCTTTTTCTCACCCATCTCTTTTTTCTTACTTACTCTGAAACAATCAAAACCACATTTTAAATCAAGATAAAAAATTGAGGAATATAGTACACAATTGAAGGATTAAATATGAGGCTTAACTAACAAATGACGTTCATTCAGAGGCTTCCGATAAGGAAAAAATTGTAATGGAACTTTGAAATCTATCTGAATCAGCAATATCACTATTCAATGCCTCAATATTCTCATACCAATCGAACAGAACAAGGCCGTAAATAATGAAAAAGTCAGTGATTCACGTAAAATTGCAAAACTTGAGTAACTAATTATAATCGGGGTCTTTTTTTTTCTGGGAAATCTAGGTTACTTTCACTAATGCACTATATAAAATATAAATAGTGTACCCAGAAGAAGTTTATAATTAATAAAGAACTCAAAATGCAATCTTTACCGTTTATAAGGATATGAAGATGAATAAATTAAAGATACTTACAAAACAAATCTCAACTCTGTTCTGAATTCTGAGTAGCCTTCTTCGGAAAACCCAACATTAAGAAAGTGGTAAAACTAAAAACCTTATATTATTGAGATTACTATATGACTAAAGTACCCTCGTAAAGTTTAGTTTTTTTTTGTCCGATCTTATTTTTATCATCTCCATCAATTGCCGCAAATCGAAAAAAGAAAAACAAAATTTAAGTAATAATGGAGCTTTTTTTTACAACAATGCTCGATTAAATATAAAATAATTAAAAAAAAATTATAAGACAAAATAAGTGCAAAAAGAACCTAAATATGTTAGGACATCATATTTAATTATCATAATCTAGAATTAAAAAATGCCTAAGAAGCGATACACTAGAAAATGTCCAGTATATTTGGGCAAAATACAACTTATTAAAAAGTAAAATACAGTATAAAAATAATTTTCAAGGCCACCGCATTCTTTGACCTACATATACTCTTCTGAACTTCCCCAAATAAATTATCTCCTAATTTGATTAATATACTGCCACACATAACTTGGTAATTTCCCTACTTGCGTGATGCGAATTGGCGCGTCGCTAAGAACACATTGAGAAAGGGTGATGCAACATGCAAGCGTGAGGGAACTACTCTTTCACTTTACGAGTTTTCCTCTGAGACTATTAGTGCATTCACCATAGAAGACCCTTGGTCTTCTCCCGTAAAGGATGGGAATAACAAGGTACTTTCCTAATTCCGCACTTCTTATATAACTGCTCCTTGAGGTGATACTCAATGCAACCTCCTTGTCCACATTCCTTGAGAAGTAAATCACGTATTTTCCTTTGTTGATCGATTGGCCCGCATCATGACAGAAGGCATCGAGAGTATTCTGTAAAAGATCAACATTATCAGTGGTAGCTTTTGGTAAATAATACAAGATCATCAGCAAAGAATATATGAGTCATTGGGAACCCCCCCCCCCTCCCTAAGTTAAGACGTATAGGCTACCATCTTCCCGCATCCACAAGTTGCTGGATAAGTAGTGATAGTCTTTCCATACAAATAACAAACAAATAGGCCGATATGGGGTCACCCTGTCGGATTCCTCGCTTCGGCTTGATCGGGGGTAAAGGAGAACCATTCCAAAGAATGCTTAATTCATTTTCCGCCATCCCTTGAATGATTAGAGCAACCCACGCCGAAGGAACACCCAAGGACTCCGATGAATCTCTAATGAATTCCCATCTAATTTTGTCATATGCCTTTGCAAGGTCAACCTTGACCACCATATTACTTTTTTCCCTTTCTAATGGCGTAACAGATGATTGATTTCACAACCAACAACCATATTATCCATGGTAGAACGTTGCGATAAAATTACTTTGAAACGGTCTGATGTGTGACGTGAGTAGGGTTCTCAACCTATTAACTAACACCTTCATGCAAATCTCATAACAAACATTAATCAAGCTAATCAGCCTGAATTGCGTGATAAACTCAGAAGAGGCTAATTTAGAATAAGATGAACCACTGAGCCTAGAGCCTTCCTCAAAAACATACCATCTAGAAGTGCGAGCCTTATCATGTTACAAACATGTGGACCCACTGTATTCCAACAAGATTGGTATAAACCGACTGTCATCCCATCTGGACCTAGCGATACGTATTTCTTCATTCGATACTCCCTCACCTAGCGAGACAATATCCTCCTCCTTGAAGGGATGAAGCCAAGGTAAAGTAAAAGGTCCTATTGACGTCTCCTCAAGGGAGAAAATCCGATCATATAATCGTTTAACCCACCTCTTTTCAGCCTCACTATCGTCAAAATACATGTTATTACCATCCTTTACCCGAAACTTCTCCCCCTTTGTTTTTTTAATCGTCGCTGCAATATGATAAAACCTGGTGTTCCTTTCTCCTGAGTTAATCCAATATGTACGTGCACGTTCAAACCAATGGATTTCCTCTTCAGCTCTGACGAATTGTACTCACACTGAAGGGCAATCTGAATGCTAGTTACACATGCTAAAAGTCTATTTTTCTGCTTAAAAATGTCTCTGAAAGACTCGAATTTCCAAACTTCTAAAGCCTGTTTTGAATGTCTCGAGATTTCCAGCGAAATCCTTCCCTTCCTTCACCCACATCTCGTTGACGAAATCTTTAAATCCCGCGTGATGGCACCCAGCTCCCTCAAATCTGAACCTTCTTGATCCTACTCGCGGTAATACAACATTGGATAGCGAGATAAGAATGATGGCATGATCTGAATGAATTCAAGGTAAATGTTTGACGGCCGTATCGCTGAAAATCTAGTTCTAAAGTTTATACCGTAAGCTCTATCTAGTCTTTTCATGATTCTCATCCCAGTATTCCATGAATCACTCCAAGTGTATCTCGGAGCTTCGAAACCCAAGTCATCCAAACCACACATGTCTCTCCATCTTTTAAATTTCACCATGAGTCTCGTCATTCCTTCAACACCTCCTACCACATACTCCGAGTCTCCTATTTGATCGAAATCCCCCACCACCAACCACGGTTCTTCGATGATCTGAGAAGCTTTCTCCAGTGCATCCCAGAGACAATCACAAAACCATGCATGGGGGCCCGCGTAAACTGCAGAAAAAAATCCAAGTGCAACATAACTCTCGAGATATACGTAATTAATTACCTGTTTGCTAGCTGATAAAATCGGAACTGTAAAATCCTTAAGATTCCATAGAAGCCAAATTCCTCTAGAGAAGCCCACAACTTCGACTCTTACAGACTTTTCCATATGAAGAGATTTTATAATTGTTGTCGCCTCGGATCCTACGGCTTTGGTCTCCACAATAATCATGAGAAAAGGTTTATGGTGCGCAGCAATGTCATTAAAAGCTCTCTTGAACCCTGCACTGTTAGCACCTCTACAGTTCCAAAACATAAAATTTAAAGGCTTATTGGTTGAGGTCCTATTCCCAGCATTGTTAGAGGATGTAAAAGATATAAGATAATTATATATAAAATAAATAAACCAAACAACCAGAATATATCATAATTTAGCAGGAGAGTGAATATGGGAGGAAAATTTAACTCCCCTGTCCAGAACCCCCCCCCCCCCTCCCCCCGCGCAACATACTCCAAATCTAATAGACCATTCCTACCATCCTCCAGAAGGTCATTTTCTAGAATCAAGGGGCTCTCATCCTCCGACCATATAGGAAGAAATCATTATAATCTCTTTTAGAGCCAATTTTCCGGTCTGCCACTGATTAACTAGATCCTTGCTAGGTTCCTGAAATAAAATTGATGTTGATGATGTTCGGGGTAGCAGTTGATCCGAAGCAAGGACATGTGGGTCCCCCGTGGTGGAATCTCTGTCACGTGAATCACCCACGGTTTGGGCAAGCAAATGGTCTTCTCAAGTAGGTAATGTCTGCCCCAAATCGCCTTTTTCAAAAACAATTAGGCCCCGCTCTTATGTCGAAACTACGTCTACAAAATTAAGGTGACCCAAGGGGGCTGTACCAGCCCCTGAACTTTTAAATACTCCACTTTGACACCTAGAACCTAATGATGCAACTCGCCGCACCCCCACGTTTTTCCTTTCTACTGTGACCCTAAACTTCTCCCTTTCCATTATCGACCGTCTCAACTCTCCCCGATTCCCCATCGCCCAAATTTTGATTTATTAATTTCCTCCATGATATTACGAATCTGTCCTCTTCATCGCCAATAGCCATCACTGATCCCCCCTTTCTACCCTCAACCAAATTCATCTGATTTATTTTTTTCCTCCACTTTTTTTGCAGTTTTGTTTCTCTGCCTTGTTATAGGACCCACTTTCTCGCCATCATAAAGCACTTGCTTATTTAGGTTGAAGAAACCACCCTCCAATTCATACGACTTAGACTCAATAATGGTATGATTCACATGTCCTTCTATATCCTTGTTCCCGTTTTCACCAACTTTACTGGTATTTATTCGAATAGTACCAACCTGTTCAATTTCTCAATTTTTGGGATGAACACTACTCTCTTCACCATTCAATGAGTTTAACGCTTCAAACTTGTTTGGCGACAAAAAATTTCATTCTCTCTAACCCATTATCTACCTTTGAAGCTGCCTTAGCTTGTTGCACATTACCATTTGAGCATGGTCGACATATAGCTCTATATACAATCATCCATTCCACATAGAGAGAGTTAGTATTACCCCCCCCCCCTCTTTTAGAATTGGATCCATAACCAAGTTCGAAGTTGTCACATTTTTTTCCTTTTCTACAGGGCCTTTGATGGTGGGCCAATCCCCTTTAACGTGTCCAATTTGCCACACTCAAAACAAATTAAGTGAAGGCCTTATATGAAACCCTTTGTAAACGCTCTAGAATACGGATAATCAGAATTAGAGGTCTATCCAAATCAATCTCAACCGCTATCCTTGCAAAGTTTTCTCTAGCTTGGGCTTTTGTCAAGGGATCTATTCAAACCCTTTTTACGATGATATTTCCCAAAGAAGATAAAATTTACTCAGTGTAATTAATCAAAGACAGCCACGGTAGACCCAGATAGTTGTCTTAAGTATGGGGGCATTATGCGGCATGAAGAGAGGATTTCAGGCTCTAACAATCATGTATCTATCAAGAATCATCCAAGGAACTCCACCCAATGCCTTATCATAATATTCGGATTCTTTAAATTTCGCCATGAAATGCCAAAAACCCACTTCGACTAGGTCCATGTGAGCTTTCAGGGCCCATTAACTATGTATTTGAAAACCACGTTATAGCCCAGTAAACGTAAGATGAGGGAACGTTGGCATACCTTACATCTTTTCCATTTTTGCTCCGCCGATCTGAGTCTTTGAACGGAACATCATCCTCCATGGGGAATCCATCCCCATTCATACCCTACTTCTGAGGTTCTACGTTGTCATTATTTATCTCCTCCTCCGAGTGACGCTCTTCTAAGGGATATTCGTTTATTGCTTCTATGTTCTATTTTGCTCTTCCCCCTCCCTCTTCCGAAGATAGTACAATTTGCTCCTGTTGTAAGTTATTTGTGGAGCCCGCCACCTCATGGACCTATGAAATCGCATTAACACCTAGTACATTAGTCAAAGGAATTTTAGTTGTACCTGGTGGAATTTCTTCTCCAAAGCGAGGTGTGGTGTCTCCTGCTGCGTGATAAAATCACAACCCAAAAAAGGAGGGACACAGACCGCAAGTGTACGGGTCTTTCAAGTAATAATCCGATAAACGGGTTTTCAATCTCGATTTAAAAAGGGTTCTCCCATATAATGTGAAAACAAATTAGATTAGAATCTACTATCACTCCATCACACTCCACTTGAATTCCCACAATTTCAATTAAATTCAAAGTTGGAAACAATGTCTGAAACCTCTCCTGATTCCATAATCCATCGTGGAGCATATAGTCTCCCACTAAATTCTCATTTATTCCCTCTAGAAGAGGGGGAAACAAAACCAATGAGTGGCATCAAGCCAACCTGAACATCCTTCCAAACGCCACCATTTTTCCTTTCATCACACAACATCAAGATCTTCGTCTCAATACGGAAGTTCCTGCTTTGATGTCTTACAAATCTTGAGAACTTGCTACCATCCTTTTGTATTGTAAAATGGCATGTCTAAAATATTTTTGGTGAAGCACTTGTGTCTATAGAACTCTATCATCGTGAATTATCTTCCACCCTAATTATCACAAAATCTCTTTATCAATCTCCTCCAAAACTTTAACCCAAATCCCTCCACTCTATTCGATTTACATAGCTACTGCCATGATTTTTAATGAATCCTCTGATGTTCTGGTGATGAACACCATATAAAGTCTCGTTGTATCTGATCAATCTCTTTACTCACATCCTGAAGAACTTTCTTTATTTACATCACATATATTTTGCATTGAGTGTTGATTACGTTAATGTAATTCGTCCCACCAGAGAGAAATTTTAGCTCGCAAGTTGTCATCGGATACTATTGGGTATATCATCGAAGAATCCCTTTGGTATCTCCCTAATAGAATTTGGACTCCAAAATATCTTCCAATGTCCATTTTCCTAACAAAGCCGCTCTTAAATACAATCTTAGTTGTTATCTCTTCTCCCATGTTCCTTTAGAATAGATAGGAAACTTGTCACTATCACAAACATGTTAATCTAAAGGAAAATCCAAAAACTAAGTTTAACCTCCATAGAAGAAGAAACAACACATCAACCTTCAACTAAGATTTAAGTAATTCTTATCTACCAAGTCCAAGACATTACTTGCAATTTACCTTTGGTGGGGGCAAAGGTGTGATAAAATAATAGATAAATAAAGATAATAATAAAGGCTACACACCCTTGAGAACCACGGAACTCACTGCAAGTATCACAGATCGTTTGCAAGTTTTAATGATAAGTCAAGTTCGTTCGCAGGGATTATATCCGTTAGATCTACTTATATTTAACAAGCGTGGATGAATTTATATGTTAATATAAAAATATAATATAAGATGAATAAATATCTGATTTGAAATAAACAAATATGAATGCAGATAAATAAATATGAATGTAAGTCTAATAGATTAGGATTAATATTATGAGTCTATTTTCCTAACTTGTTATTCTAACCTGTCACAGATTAAGCATTATATATTAACCAGGATTCTAAATTCTACCTAGCCTCTGTTAGGCTTAGGAGCAACCTCTCCACTACCAAGGATTCCTAAGTAATGATTGGTGATTAAATCAAACCTTTATGGCTATCTAGTTAGGCAAAGGATCAAAACTAGACGATTATGCAGTGTTATCAATAACTAAGAATAATCCTAAGATTGGCCAAATCTAGGGATGTAACAATAAGTCAAACACATAATAACAATATACGCCAAGATCAATCAATTAAAATAACAAATAGTATTTATGGAATTAAAGACAAAATAATAACCCAACAATTAAAAGTAAAACTTACAGAATAAAAGCTTAGAAATATGGTTGAACATAAATCTATAGCTAAATACCCTAAATATAGAGAAGGTGAGATGTAAAAGAGGAGTTTGTCACTCTCCAACTTCGTGCTTCTTGTCTTCCTCTATAGGTCAGCTTGCTCCTTGGATGAATAGCTTGATTCTAAGGATGAATATTTAATTTAAAGGACTAAGCTATTATTTAAAACTGAGAAAATACAAGTAAGGACTAAGCCTAAGCTTGAAACTGAGCAAGGACATGTTTATAATGGTATAAGGGAGTATTTATAGGTGTCTTGGAAGCCCTAATTCGTTTTCTTGAAGGAGAAGTAAGTGCTGGACTCCAAGCCCAACTCTAATTCGTATGGAAATAAAGATAATTACTGCTGACTTGTTTTAATCATATATTCTTCGTTATTGGTCGGTTTTTAGCCCATAAGATACCAAAAGAATCCTCACGGAATTATCTACCTCCCTATGAAAGGAATCTTCCAAAATCGGCTCTGTTTTGGAGTTATCACAACTTCTTTAGACGTAGCTGCAGAAATTCAGATTTAAGACAGCATTTCCTTTTCCATGATTTTAGCTTTTCTTTCCTTATCTCCAATTACCGTGCTTATCTCTTTCCATATCTTGTAGTCTTTGACTTGGACTCCAATTAATCTCCATAATTATCTTTAAAACTTCACACTAAATAAATAATTAAACCCAATATGCTCTAAAAATAATAATTTACTAAATCAAGACTCAAAAATAGGAAAGTGCACTATTTCTCAAGAAATTCGACTAAATGACTTCCTAAATCACTGAAAATGATGTCTCATCCTAACATAAATATATCACAAATGAGGAGACATAAAGACCCCGAACTCAAAGTTGTATCGTCCCGATACAATAAAGATAAAAACAAAGGGAAGTCTCCAAATACACACCTAGGTCAATTAAGCACAGGAGACAGAAGATAGCAGAATATGGAGAATAGACTCAAAGCAACTACTCAGAAAATTTCATGTAATAATATTTAAAAACTACATACCTTCATACTTCTCATATCCACAGTCAACACGGTTTGAATTCAAGATTAGATTAGCTTCGCAATGTAAGAAGGAGATGAACTTTACTCAGTTTACCAAGGAAGCTATAGATTGTTCATTGAACTTCACTAGTATCCAAAGATCCATTTAACTACTCTCTATTGGCTCAATCACTTTTCGATTATATAGCAAAGAATCAAAAGGTCTTTAAGGTTGTAATTTAGGATTAGAGACGGTATGATAGTATATTTGGATAATTTAGAGTGAGCTTTTGGCTCTCTCCTCACTATCCATCAACGAATCGCCCTAGAGCTTGAGTTACTCTCATAAAACGTTTCTCACTTAACCCAATGATTTCCTTGATGCAAAAAGTAGCATCCCCAATAACCCAATTAAAGCATAAGATGTTCACATAAAAATTCCTCTTTGCCGGTCCAAATATATATTTTCTTTTCAATTCTTTTTCTTCAGCTTATGACTCTCTTTTTAATGTTAAGATATCGCACTTTTTTTTCATATATATATATATATATATATATATATATATATATATATATATATATATATTTTCTTTTCTTTTTATGCCCTTGATGGCAAATTTAGCTCGTAGCTTCTTTTTCATTCACTATTACCCCGACAAAGGGTTACAATATAAAGTTGTGAATCATCATCAATATAATGCACATAGCACAATTAATAAGCTCAAAAATCTCATCCTAATAATATTTCCCATAATGGTGGACCCACCACCCCAAACTCAAGCTCTAAAACAACTGTCTATGCATCGCGATTTGAGTGCGGGTCATATGGAAAAGTCCTATAATCTAAAGGGATATGGCTTATAATGTGGCTAAATAAAAAGACTTTAGAAAGGCTAGAAGGAGTTGAGAAGGATATAAAATATTAAATCAAATAACAGGGTGAGAAAGTTTAAAAGGCTTCAAAATGGCTTCAATATGAAAGAACTGCCTTAATCATTTTCTACACCATGCAATTTCGTTATTCTCTTACCTTTAGCACGTTCATCAAATGGGTTTGTCAACTAGCTTGGATCTCACGGCCTACAAACCACTCATGGCTCCCTGAGATTGAACATACTTTCTATCGCATTGCTTACTAATCTTTTCTTTACTATCAATGTGTGTTTTCCAGCAAATACTCAAAGCATACAAAATAGAATAGCTCATAAACATACTACTTTTTATCATTAACTTACTGAGCTTATGCTTTCAAGCTATTAAACACACTCTACATACATCTAATCCTTCTCATAAAAAATTTAATTTTACCTAAAAACAGAAAATGGAGATGAGAGACAACGAATCCCCACACCCCAAACTCAAAAATGAGTCGTGTCCCCACGACTCGAAAAGACTCAAATAAAATAAAAGAAAATTAAAATTTTACATATATTGCACATATATAAATGGTAGGGAAGATAGAAAACATACTCTTCGAGGCTATTTACCTCGCCTGATCAATACCCAGAATAGGGTGCAGTGCTTTCCATGTATGAAAACTTCTAGTATCACCAATTTCGCTTTCCCTTACATCCTCTTATGCTCCATCCCAATCAATCGCACTCTAGAAATCTCTTGTTTATCTTCTTCCAACTTTGATCTTGAATACTTTCTCATGTGAAGGTGTTTATCCAGGAACATGTTTTGAACATAGCTACTAGCGTTCCAGAAGCTTTTATTCATCTCTGATATAGAAATCTTTGATCAGAAGAGGTATTGGCATCTTCTGCTCCCTAATCACAATTGCTTGCTTTTTAGGATTTGAATCCACCAAAAACCGGTTCCTCTCTAATTGCTTGACTTGAATTATCTTGTAATTATTCCCAAACTAGTACCCATCTCAATTGATTTTTTCTAGAACTTACCCAATACCTTGCTTTGATTCTTCATCTCCCTTAACACTTGATAATATTTCTATCATCTCTTTTGACCCCCAACTCAAAGCTTTGAGCACTCATGAAATTTGTAACTCTTGATCATAGGTGGAACAAGATTTAATTGGGTTGGGAAAGGTGTTAGGATGACAATTTTCTATGTGGGTATGATGGAATCAAGCTTTAATGATGTGGGTTTAAGGATTTTTAGAAGAAGATTTTTAAATTTATGGCTTTGATTCTTCGTTTCTAGGTGTTTTGATATGATTTGGGTGCTTGAATCTTCTTTGTAATGATGTAGGGAAGGATTTGGATGTGAATTCATGGTGATTTGGTAGTGTTGTGATGTTAGGTGGAGGTTTGATGAAGCTTTAATGGAGTTGATAGAGGTTTGGGGAAGAAAGAGAGGCTTAAGTATTAAGAAATTCGTGCAATAACTATCCTTCTCTTCAAAACCCTTCTTATGACCTTTTGTTAATGAATCTGGTGGCAGGCTACGGTGTATTGCATGACACTGCTGGATTTCGAATTTTCATTTTATCTCCAAACCAGTGTTTCTCTGCTCCATTGGATAGATCTCGAAAAAATGTGGGATTTAGACTCAAGAAAAAGTGAATTCCGATACCCGAGCGCAAAGTTATGCCCGTTCGAAGTTTTGGTATTTTTCTACCGCTGATAGGTGCGGTGCACCGCAAATACTTGCGGTGTACCGCAAAATAGTTCTGTCCAAGCCTTCTTAACTCCGAAAAATTTCCAGTTTTTCACCCTAAACTCGAACCCTTGCATACCTACACATCAAAAACACTCATACCTTCCTTATTACTGCAATATGCACTTAAAAACACATAAAATCACTAATCTAAACAAAAAACAAAAACATAAAAACATAAAATATTGTGGGATGTCTCCCAGAAAGCACTTTTGTTTAACGTCTTTTAAAGTTCGACGTGTTACCTCAATTATCTCACGAAATTTTCCAGGTTTTGTGAGACCTTATTGATGGAGACTTCTTGCGGATTATGCATGGGCTGTGGTGGAGCTCGAACCTTCTTGATAGAAATTTCGACTTCGGGCCCCGTGAATATTTGTATTGCTTGTTGCGTAATGTTTCTCCATACCTAGGAAACCTGAAAAGAGACTAACAGGGAAAGCGCGTAAAACTGATAACAAATAAAAACTTCTACACTAAATAAACACAAAATAGATTTAACTTAAAGATAAATCCCCGGCAGCGGCGCCAAATCTTGATGGGGGCAAAGGTGTGATAAAATAATATATAAATAAAGATAATAATAAAGGCTACACACCCTTGAGAACCACGGTACTCACTGCAAGTATCACATATCGTTTGCAAGTTTTAATATAAGTCAAGTTCGTTCGCAGGGATTGTATCCGTTAGATCTACTTATATTTAACAAGCGTGGATGAATTTATATGTTTATATGAAAATATAATATAAGATGAATAAATATCTGATATAAAATAAACAAATATGAATGCAGATAAATAAATATGAATGTAAGTCTAATAGATTAGGATTAATATTATGGGTCTATTTTACTAACTTGTTATTCTAACCTGTCACAGATTAAGCACTGTATATTAACCAGGATTCTAAATTCTACCTAGCCTCTATTAGGCTTAGGAGAAACCTCTCCACTACCAAGGATTCCTAAGTAATGATTTGTGATTAAATCAAACCTTTATGGCTATCTAGTTAGGCAAAGGATCAAAACTAGACGATTATGTGGTGTTGTCAATAACTAAGAATAATCCTAAGATTGGCCAAATCTAGGGATGTAACAATAAGTCAAAACACATAATAACAATATTCGCCAAGCTCAATCAATTAAAATAACAAATAGTATTTATGGAATTAAAGACAAAATAATAACCCACCAATTAAAAGTAAAACTTACAGAATAAAAGCTTAGAAGTATGGTTGAACATAAATCTATAACTAAATACCCTAAATATAGAGAAGGTGAGATGTAGAAGAGGATTTTGTCACTCTCCAACTTCGTGCTTCTTGTCTTCCTCTATAGGTCAGCTTGCTCCTTGGATGAATAGCTTGATTCTAAGGATGAATATTTAATTTAAAGGACTAAGCTATTATTTAAAATTGAGAAAATACAAGTAAGGACTAAGCCTAAGCTTGAAACTGAGCAAGGACATGTTTACAATGGTATAAGGGTGTATTTATAGGTGTCTTGGAAGCCCTAATTCGTTTTCTTGAAGGAGAAGTAAGTGGTGGACTCCAAGCCCAACTCTAATTCGTATGGAAATAAAGATAATTATTGATGACTTGTTTTAATCATATCTTCTTCGTTATTGGTTATTTTTTATCCCATAAGATACCAAACGAATCCTCACGGAATTATCTACGTCCCTATGAAAGGAATCTTCCAAAATCGGCTCGGTTTTGGAGTTATAACCACTTCTTTAGACGTAGCTGCAGAAATTCAGATTTAAGGCAGCTTTTCCTTTTCCATGATTTTAGCTTTTCTTTCCTTATCTCCAATTACCATGCTTATCTCTTTCCATATCATGTAGTCTTTGACTTGGACTCTAATTAATCTCTATAATTATATTTAAAGCTTCACACTAAATGAATAATTAAACCCAATATGCTCTAAAAATAATAATTTACTAAATCAAGACTCAAAATAGGAAAGTGCACTATTTCTCAAGAAATTCGACTAAATGACTTCCTAAATCACTGAAAATGGTGTCTCATCCTAACATAAATCTATCACAAATGAGGAGACATCAACCTTACTGAAGAAAAATATGTTATTGCTCTAATAATATCCTCAATAACCTTATGAGACTCTCAATCTAATAAGATTCTTAGGGAATTATAGTTTGATAAACTATAATTAATATCCTTAGTAACTTTATTAGACTCTCAATCTAATAAGATAGTTTGACAAACTAAAATTGTATAACCTTTTAATTCTAAGATTTGGTTACTTTATTAGACTCTCAATCTAATAAGATAGTTTGACAAACTATTATTGTATAAATGTTTTATTCTAAAATTTTGCGAACATTGGATATGGCATGCATTTTTGACATCCCTACATATGATAACAACAAATACCTCTATATTAAAAAAGAACATTTTATTAACAATCCCCAGTAATTACAATGTTCAACAACTATAAACACAAACAATATGTTATAAACTATGTGTAATAAATAAACAACCCTTTTTCTCCCATCGTAGTTCCGCCATAATCGTTACTAAAACAATATGGATAAAACATTCAAAACCAATACGAAAGACCCCAATCTAAAATCGAGTCAATGCATTTTGAGACATGTAATAGAAAAAATCATCATGTCTCAATCATACCCATAACAATGAGTTTGAACCCCGGAGGTACGAAAATCTAGATAGAAGATTGAATACAAATCACTCCACAAGTTATAGCCATAAAAACCCAACACAATCCGACAAGACTTCCGACTGATAGATGTACGTCTCTTCTAGCAAGAAAATAAAAAGATCTTATAGACTTACCACCTTCAAAAAAATTGTTACAGAGGAGATCCAAATGGATCGTGGGAAACTAATTTAACACATACTAGAGGGGAAAAATAAACATTTGGCCTTAAAAACCCCTCATGTGCACATTTCCCGAGATGACAAAGGTAAGAAACTTCAACCGCCTCATCTCCGCCATAACCACCACCACTTTCCAAATCTAAACCCCTCCCATCCATCCACACCCCTAATCTAAGCCCCTCCGTTCCAGATCTATGAAGATAAATCTTTTACTTATCTCTTTACCTAATATCATATTTGTTATAATTTCGGTCTCTTGCATTATCGAGTTCTTTTTTGGCTTGGTCTTTTCGTAAAGCGCTTCATTCTCTCTTTCTAGCATTTATGGAGAGAAGTAAAGATTATGGGATAGAAGGGTCTGAAGAAGATCTATATCTCTCTCTCTCCTGATATTGCAGTTTACAATAATTTCAATAAACCTAAGTTATTTCTTCGTATTATTGCTACATACAATATTAATTTCAGATGTCTAAGAAGAATCATTATCCAACATTAGGGTATTAAAGCGCGTATCTCAGCTGAAAAGAGAGGTATGAATGTATGTGTCATTTAGTTTGAGAACAGTGATGATCTTGAGATTGTGTGGAAGAATAGACCTTACCATGTCTTTGGCTTTCACGTTTTGGTTCAAAAGTATGATGAGTGTGTAAGAAATCCTAATATTCAAGAGGAAACAGCTTTATGGGTTAGAATTGAAGAGATACCTCCATTGTTCATTAAGAGGGTAATGTGAGAAAAATTGCGATGAAATTGGGATTTGTGTTGGATATTGAACTACCTGACCTTGAGAAATTCAAAGAGAAATCTACTGGTAGAGCTCGCATTACATGGAAGATTAATAAACCTCTACTTTTAGGGTTTATGTTTAAATTGAAGGATAGACAATCGGTTTGGGTTTCCTTCAAATTTGAGAAGCTATTTGACATCTGATGTGTGTGTGTGTGTGGAATACTCTCACATGAGGAAAAAATTGTGATAACCCAAATAAACTGATTACTAAACTGGGAATTTGGTTAGGTACTTGTAAAATGATAAAGGTTCTTGTGCATTTGTGTTTAGAGCAGCTAAAAATGGTCCTCCAAGTAAGGAGAACTAGAAAAAAAATGTAATAAGAGGTCGTTGAGAAACAAGAATAAGGTTGTCATGAGGGGATAAGATGGTTAAATCAAACCTGGTTCAGTGACCTTGCCAACTATTGGGTTGGGTCAAGATAGTCATGCTGGAGTTATTTTACCCTCTTGTATTAGGCCCTTGATTACATTGTACTTATAATGACCCTATTAAACGATTTTGTGAAATTACCTTTGTCTATGGCCCAACAGCTGATGTGGCAAAAGAGAATTTTTTGAACAAAATAAATGATAGAAAAACTTCATTAAACTGTTGGTGCATTCTGGGTGATTTTAATCATATAAGGTTTGCTTCTGAAAAATTGGGAGGCAAAAATGGGGGTTTAAACAAAAAAAAAAACATGAATTTGTTCAATGAGTTTATTGATAAAAATGAATTGCTTGACTTGCCAGCTAAAGGATTTATTTTCTTGGTCTAACAAGAGAAATGGCAACATGCTGATTAAGCAAGTCTTGGACAAGATTCTGGTTAATAAGGTGTGGATGGATAAGTTTCCTAATTCATGGAGTGCTTTTTTACCTCCTATTGGCTCTGACCATACTCCAATCATCTTGAGTCTTGGACTCCTTACTATAAAGAACACGAAGCAACTTATGATTGATAAGGGTTGGCTACAGGATAACTCATGTTTTAAAATGATTTTAAATTGGAAATATCATTCTCTTGATCAGTGAAGAGATTCAAATATTTGTAATCAAGTTAATTAAATTACAGAAATGTGTTCCTCTCTGAGCAAGAAATAGTGTTTTGAAAAATAGATTTTTGATCAAAATACTCTTGCTCAGATAGAGAAACTTTATAATGCTCATTTTTCAGAGATTAACAAAACTACCTTTGATGAGATGAGTTTAAATCTTGAAAATTATTGGAAGAAAGAGGAGATGAGTTGGGTTATGAAATCTAGAAATAGCTGGTTGAAGTTAGAGGATAAAAATACCAAATATTTTCCTACCGCTACAAAGGTTAAGAGAACAAAAAACAAAATTTGTAGGCTTAAGAATGATAATGGGGATTGGATTAATAAAGAGAGTGATATTGTTAAGGAGATTACATCCTATTATAACAAAATCTTCAATAGTGTTGGTACTAGAAATTAGAACCAATCTTGAGATGTGTTGAAAAAGTTGTTTCTCAAGAAATGAATTCAAACTTGATTATCTGGTCTTTAGGGAGTGATAAATCACCTGGACCAGATAATTTTGATGGTTTCTTCTTTAAAATGTTTTGGGGGGGATATCAAAGTTGATCTTATAAAACTTGTATCTGACTTTATTATGAATAACTATTTTCTCTTTGATATAAATTGTACTATTATTGCGCTTATACCAAAATATACTAACCCCGATTTGGTTTCATCTTTCAGACCAATTAGCTATGTAAATTTTGTGTATAAAATTATATCCAAGATTTTAGTCAATAGATTACAACCTTGGCTAAGCAGCATTATCTCAGAAATCCAGACAGCTCCCATACCTGGAAGGTCAATTTTTGAGAGTATACTTATAGCTCAAGGAGCTACTCACTATTTAAAAAATAAAAGAACAACAAAGAAATATAATATAGCTATCAAAGCTAATATTAGCAAGGCATATGAAAATATAGAATGGAATTTTCTCCTTGATCTTTAGAAAAAAATGGGGTTCCATCCAAGATGCGTGAAATGGAACAAAAATTGTATTACAACGGTCACTTATAAAGTACAAATTAATGTAATGCTTTATGATATCAATACCCCAAAGAAAGGTTTGAGACAGGGTAATCCCTTGTCACCTATCTGCTTTGTCTTGTTACTCGAGCACTCACTTTCTTTGATTGATCATAATGTTCATACAGGTTTGTTGAAAAGCATGAAAATTACGAGAGCAGCCCTTATGGTCACACATATCTTATTCGCAAATGATAATTTTTTTTCTTGAACCTGATGAATATAATGTTGACATTTTTCTTACGATAATGAACTGGTATGGCATGGTTACGTCTACAGTGAAAAAGTGGTATTTTGTTTAGTAAACATACTCCAATGGATGTGAAAAAACAAAATCCCAAGTCAACTCAAAATGAGAAGACTAGAAGATCTTGGTAAGTATCTAGGCATACCTTCTGGTTGGTGTAAGTCAAAGGTTGAATCATTGGAATGGTTAGTTGGTATTATTTTAAAAAAAAAGTTAGGATACTAAAATGTTATCAAAAAGTAGAAATTGAATTCTTATCAAACCTATTATAGGTGCAATACCTAATTTTATCATGTCAAATTTTTTAATTCCTAAAAAACTTACAAGTCACTTGACTTCTTTAGTGTCAAATTAATACTGAACAATTAAGGTGAGAATAGATGACATTGGATCAAATGGAAAACACTTATGAACTCTAAAGAGGATACGGTCTTGATTTTACTGATTTTCATACACAAATTTTGGCTCTTTTGAATCGAATGCTCGGAAATTATTTAATAATCAAAATTCTCTTTTTTTATTCAATTAATCAAAGAGAAATCTTTTCTCAACTCTTGTTTTTTGAAAACATCTTAACAATTGTTTTTGGAGTTGGAAGAGTTTAGTAGGGATTACTTTAAAGATAGACTGAATTGGACAATTGGTGATGGAAAACATATCAAGTTTTGAGAGGACTCATAGATTCCAAATCAAGCTAGAATTGTAAAACTTCAAGATGTGTCTTACAATTTGTTTCTAAACTTATATAAATCAAAATCAATGAAATTTAAATTTGATTAGTAATTTATTCTTACCTGATGTTGCAGTAATCATAAGCCAATTATATATTTCATGATATAACTATTTAGACACCTCTTACTGGACTGGTTTCAAGACAGGAGAAGTCACAGTCAAAAAATATTATAACAAGCTTTTAAAAGACTCAAAAAAAAGATTAAAAAAATAATAAAATGGGTGATTCTTTCTTTTAAGTAGATGATCTTGACTGGAAATTTATTTGGCAAATTACGGTGTGCTAAAGATTCAAAAATTCATATAAAAATGTTACAATAATGGCTTGGTTACCAATGAAATAGATATAAAAGAAAGTCAATTGATTCTCTTTATTGTAAATTCTGTTGTGAATCGAATAAATCAATGCAAGACCTTCTATTCTATAGTTCATAGGCTAGAGTTGTAGAGTACCTTCTATTCTATAGTTCATAGGCTAGAGTTGTAGAGTAATGATATTTGTCACTCCTATTTCCTTCAACTCCTATTTCTTTCACTTTTTTATCACCTTCTACATGACCTCACCTTTTTATCACCTTCTACATGACCTCCTACGTGGCCGTGGCCGCAGATTACTCAAAGTTGTATAGATGGTTAGTCCACTCTGTTTTAACTCTTAACTTTTTTTTTTGGACTTTTTTAACTCCTTAAGTGAACCATCATGTAATGTGAAAAAATAGAAAAAATAGATTCAGTTTGTTAGAATGAGCATTAAAGAGAAGGTTGATCCCTCCTTTTTAATGGGTGAACTTGCTTTTTTTGTGTTTGACACATTTAGAAAGGAAGGAATGTATATTTAAAGATGTTGCTCCTAACCCTTTTAAGTACAATCCAATTATTTATACTAGCCTATGATGAGTAGTGCTTAGCTAATGAGTACTACTGAGGCTAATAATGTTACCTCAAATGCAAATTTGAACACTCTAGTACAAGCTAATATGTATGACAGGAAAGGTAACTTGGAACTCATATACTGCTCCCTTAGAGAGAATGTTGACCAAAAGTCAACAACCCTCCCTTTGTAACTATAGCATCCAAACAAGGACAGTGGGGTATGGACCTTAGTTACAGTATCACTAATAGCAAGTGCACTATTAAAGGTATTTTCAGTTACTTAAATAGATAGCATTGTCAATTCTTTAACAAAGAATTAAGTGATAAATAAAGATAACTAGTAACAATTTGTAAAGTACACACCCTAATTAAAAGAAACACATATTCCATTAAGTAGACAAATTGTTCACACAACACAAAAACTGAAAAAACAAATAATCCGAGTCAAATGTAAAATTCCAGTAATTGTTTAGAATTTGATATCTAGCCATCAGTGAGGACTGCACAGCACAACAAAAAACAAAAACAAAGTAAATAAATAAAAAATCCCTTTAAAACCAAAAACATATATAAAATTATACTAACCTGTTTGATCTAGAACGAGATTTCCTTGTAGGACTAGGTGACCGTTTAGCTACTATCATGTCTACATTCTTCTTCTCTCGTGGACTAAAATTGTCACGGCTTGTCCCTTCTTCATCATCACCTCTCATAGGAGACCTAGAAATTGACCTAGATACCCTTGGAGAGAAGGACCTTTTAGATTCCCTGTAACTTCTCTCATCTCTATCAGGAGACCTAGAAATTGAACGTACACCACCACCATGTCTCCTGTAAAATCCAAACGGGTATAAATAAATTAACCTTTATTTTACTTCCAAATGGGTCCCATTTTGTCATACAAATAATAACTTCAACATGAGATCAAGGACACGTGTCAAGGCAAGGGATATTTATTTATTGTGCCCTTTACCTGAAATGATTTTCAAACTATCTCTTATTTCCAAGTAACTTCAAAGCTCCCTTTTACAATATACTTTCTTTGTCCAACTAAAAACCTCTATATTCTTTCACTTTATAGTCCCTTTATTTAATCATATCTGCATTCGTAACATCACCATTTAAATCTTTATCTACCTATAGTATTTATTTATCAACCTAACTCTCTTAACAAGCTTTTTTCCAATCAAACAAGGTAAATAAGACATATATATAAACACATAATTAACCATACCTTGAACTATATCTTGGAGGAGAAGGTGATCGCGAATGAGCTGTCACAAAATAAATCATTTTAGTATAATTATTCCACAAATATATTTAATTAAGAAAAATATCTCACAATGGCCTCCTCTATATCTTGAGGACCTTGGTGGACTTCGTCTCCTATAGCTGCTTCGACTACTAAAGGGTAGAAAAGTAAATTATTAGTAATGATATGATATTTAATAGAAGAGGGGGATTAGTTTTGAAACCTTGAACCAGTACGTCTACGCATATCTTGAGGAGTTTTTCTATTTTCCTCAGCAAAAACAATTCTTATTTCACGTCCACCTATAACTGTATGATTTAGATGTTCTTTTGCATCAGAAGCATCTTCTGGATGACGATATTTCACAAACCCAAATCCTCTTGGTTCCCTAAATTTTGAACAATTAAACACTGAAATCAAATCTTTTGTATTGTATAGAAATTAAGGTTACCCAGTGTAGTAATTCTTTGGTAGATACACATCCTTTAATGGACCGTATTTTTCAAAAGGAATCTTCAGATCTTCTTGACTGCATAACATAAAATTCTTATGTTAATTATATAAGCAATGCGAAATTGGAATGGGTCAGACCCATCCCGTGTAATGGAAGAGCTTGAGGCTCATTAAACCCTAATAATTGAAATGAATATAATAGAAATCTTATATATCTATGTACACATCAATTTGCGGTTGTATATAAACATCTATTATATATATATGTGGAGGGGAGGGAAGGTACCTAGCGTCGAGAGGAAGATTACGAACGAGAAGGCCGCAGGGGCCAGGTGAGCGGCGGTCACGGCGGCGATGGCGAGGGTCGTCGTAATGCTTGCTGCGCCGAACAGGGCTACGGCTACGGCTACGGCTACCGCTTCTGCTACGGTACCGTCCCATGTTTGGTGTGCTGTTTCTACTATTAAAGTTTTATTGTGTTTTTGTTAGATTATAGTTATACTGTATTATTCATATAAATCCTTTTTGTTCGAATTTTTGTCGTTAAAAACCCTAGCTTAAATAAATAAAGGTAAGTGTGCGAAAGATAAGTAAGATATGTTTTTTTTTATCTATATTGTAAATTAGCAAATAATAAACGTGGCAGAAAAGGTTACAAGCCTGGAAGAAGAGTCCATATAATTATTATAAGCCCATATTTATGATAGACTCGTTATGGCTTACAATTTAAAATCTCTTTTGAGGGCCCGGTGGTAAAGCCCATCGGTGACACTCCCATATACATACAAATGACCTTACGGGTTTGATAAATCTCATGTATCGCTTCTTAATTTATTTGTCAAAATCAAGTACCTATTCCTTATTAAAAAAAAAAAATTCATACATGAAAGGCTAAAGAAAGCCGTTAAGAATAAGAGATTACATCAAAAACAACAAAATTTATTAACTAACTAGTACAACCCTATTAGTTGCACACCCACTTCTATCTCTTGTAATCAACTTCCAAAGAAAATCAAGTGGATCATTAAGTACCTCTGGAGAAGTATGTAATAATGCCCCTTCCCTCGCTAGTCTATCGGCACAAAAATTAGTTTCGCGATATATCTGAACTAACTCAATCTTCGGGAATTTTCGCAACAATGCACAACACTCTCTTACTATCGAAACATAGCGACTACCTAAGTTCCCACCGCCCTTCACTAGCGCATTGAGGTTCCCCGAGTCCAACTCAAAGTGAGTAGAGCTCCCACCGCCCTTCACTAGCGCGTGGAGCTCCTCCGAATCTGTTTCAATTACTAATTCATTATAACCATTCATGCAAGCCCATCTAAGACCAAAGTGTAGTGCAATTAATTCCGAGACAAAGGGAGAAGTAACATCACACGGCTCCATGAAACACGCAATAAAAGTACCGTATCTATCCCTTAATATACCTCCAATTCCAGCTATTCTTTTAACTTTATTGAAGCTTCCATCAATATTTAGTTTCATACCGCTACCCGATTTAACCCATAAAATATTAACTCCATAAAATAACACTACTTCAACAACTTCTTAATTCTAATTTTCCAATTTCAAAAAAAATCTATTTTAATTTTATTTTAACAATTTTTTAATTAATTACATTAATTTTTAAAATTCTTACACAATTATTTATTTAATATTTTATTTTTAAATTAATATATAAATATTTGAAATAAAAAATTATATAAAGTTAATATATTTTTTAATTTAATATTTACATTATAATTTTTAAAAATTATAAAATATAAATATTTAATATTTCATATATTATACAAACTTAAGAATATATTTTAAATCAAGAAAAAACAAGATACACTTAGGTTAACAAAAAATAATATTAATATCTTATAAAAAAATAAAAAAATCATACAAAAATAATTAATTAAAAAAATTAAACATAGATTAAAAACAAAACAATAATAGTCGTATATTTAAAACATGATGTAAAAAATTAAAAAGAAAATGAAAAAAGAAAATAGGAAGTAACAAAACTAGATAAATATGTTGATAATTTCTTATGAATTGGGATCCCCACAATTAAGATGTTGTTGGAGGTTGGAAAAAAGGTAGTCAACCCCAAATTATAGCAAATAGCTACAATATGGAGGCTATTGAAGTTAGCCTAAATAGCGGATGTTCCCAAAAGAAGGCAGTTGCATTATTCATTTACGATTTTTTCCGAAGTAGAATTGCGCTCATACTAATTTTGATCGTCTCCAAAAGGAGAATAATCTGTATTTGTAGGTTCAAGTATATAGAGTTGGAGCACTCGAATTAAGTTGTCGCCCTTTCAAATCAAAGCAAAGTTTCTCGGACTTTGAAGAAACAACAATATGATGTCAGAAACTAAAGTCCATATAGTAGTTTATGAGCACCAAAGTATCTAGTAGTTCACCAGTCTATCGTGGTATCGTTTGTGGGATATTTCTATTTAGTTTTTCTCACTAAACTTGATAGGACAGATTTTACCAGTTAGATATTTGTTGAAGTTATTAGGTTTATTAGTGAGAAACTGGGATATTTTTAGTTGAAAAACTAGAATGTTAAATATTGAATTGATTGAAAAGATAAGCAATGTGAACCAGAGAAGATAAACTCTATTGATGATATGGCATGAAAGTATTTGAATGGTTGCATTGGTTACTCAAGATCTATGATGTAGAATTCGCCGCCTATGCGTCAAATCCGCTCTTATCCGCTTACGCTTAGTAAAAAATTAGGCGTTTTTGCCTAGCGCCTTAGTCATCGTGGAACGGGCGCCTAGCCTGCCTAGGTGCCGATTAATGGCCAAAATAGTCATCTAGGCGCCATTTAATGACAAAAAATGGCCGCATAGACTTTCTTTTAATTTTCTTATTCTCGAGAATTTTTTAATTAATATTATAACTCAAATTTTAGTATTTTTTTAATTACTATAGTGTTGTTAGATTAAAATTATGACTTAAATAGTTAAAATTGTTGTGATTACTACGCATATATTACTAAGTATACAAAATAACACACCAGGATTCAAAACCATGTAATCCCGCCAACATCTACAACATAACCCAAGATTACATTTGATCTATTTATACTACAACACTCACCATTTATTCCCACCACTCCTATTATTTTGAACTAATCGGCCTATTTTTCCAGACCTATTACTAGCATAATAATCATTGTGCTTCCTTGGTGACCCACATCTGGCTAGTAGCATTGTATAGTTCATGGGTAGTTTTGGTTCAATGTCATGAGGCAATGTACCAAGCTTCTTGTTGTGTGTAGATTCTAATATACCTTACCATTTTCCGAGGTCTTAGCGGTATTCTTGACCTTTACTTGGGAGATGACTCACAGGTGTGGCCCGTGAGGTGACCTATTTCACTTTCCAAGAGGTTTGCATGGTATTTTCTCCCTATAAAGTACCACTTTACATGTAAGGGATCACCTTTTAGATAGTGGATATCACGGATTAACTCTTCTTCGTGGATTACTCCAAGGTTGAGTTGGAGTTCTTTTTTTCAAATCATTATCGTGTCCTACCACGCGTATTCTTTGGTGTTAAGTTTTTCTTTATATTTTGAAATTCTTCAAGGATGACTTATTATATCAGAAAATGTGTCGTTCCGTACTTGATAAGCCTCTTGCAGTTCTTGCTATCTTTTTATGATCCAGTGTTGTCCTTCCGTCTTCCAAAAGAATTCATCATTACTTTGCATCGAATGCTCCATCTGTTACATTTGTCACATGGGTAGGTATCCCCTTAGCTCTTGGACTTCTTCACAGCCTTTATATACATATAGCCTTATAACTACCTCTTGCATTCTTCCTTCATTTGTTCATTATACCAATAACACGAGTTTGAAACATATTCCCACCTCCTCTCTCTATCCTTTGACCATGCTTCGAGCTTGAAACCCTTCCACCGAGCTTTTTATTACATAGTTTCAAATTTTAACGTGATCTATATGTCGTCTGTGTGGTTGTTGAAGACATAGAAGACGTGTGTAAGCAGGCTGCTCCTCATATTAACTTAGAAGAAATACTTTTGGAGGTAAACAACGAGGTTTTAAAGAATTGAGTGACCTTTATGATGAGTTGGAGAAAAAGGATCAATTTATTCAAGAGATGCAAGAGCAAATTTTTGTAAATTCCAAGGGTATGAAAAGACTAAGTCCTATTGAGTCTGCTTCTGAAGGACCTCTGGAGGAACGATTCAGCGCTCGTTATCTTAGTGAATTTTTTTTCAAAGAAGACATAGAGTTCAAATGGTTTAAAAAAAAAACCTAGTTTTCCTCTTTGGCCCAAGCTCATCCCATTCCTTCCGAAAGTGACGTTGCCTTTTCTTCGAATTCCTCACCAAGATCATAGTCGTCTACTTGAAAGCGTCGACTTTTTTCTCTCATTTTTATTGGAACTACCGAGACCTGTGTTGATGGCCTTCTTGATCTTCTCCTTTAGGATTTTACATCTTCATTTATTTTTGATATGATGTAATAATCTTAACAGGGACCCTTTTTGGATGATATATATATATATAAATCTATTTTTATGCTTTCATTGTTTTATCTCTTATCATAATTTAAACTTATTATTATTGAGAAGTTGGGTTTGAGGGTTTGATCCACAACGCTGAGATTTGCCTCCCTATATTGTAGGTTTGTTTTACAAAATTACGTCTGTGCCTTGAGTTATTTGACGACCTTTTTATGATATCCTTTTAATCATGGCGAGTGAATTTGTCTACCTCTCAGGGTGTTCCTAGGACTTAGACTGTTCTACCCCTTAGAGATTAATAACCTTTAAGTCAAAGTTCCACATCACTAGGATCTATTTCCATACTTGGTATTTTTAGAGTAATTTTGACACCACCATACTTAATAAATTTTAAGGCAGATTTGAGTATTAGATGGGTTTACTCCTAAGTCGGTGACCTTTTTTAGGTTGAATCAAGGGACAATATCAATCACGTTAACCTTAATACGTTTAGGTCAAACTCCCATGGTTAATGGGTTTATTCTAAATTGATAACCTTTATGAGGTTGAATCGTTGTATAATAGTGATCATGTTAACCTTTATTGGTTTTCGTTCGAAGTCCCACGTTGAATGGTTTTTATTCTTACTTGATAAGCTTCTTGAGGTTGAACTAAGGTATAATATCGACCACGTTAACTTTAATAGGTTTTAGGTCGAAGTATTATGTTAAATGAGTTTATTTCTAACCTGATAACCTTATTGAGCTTGAATCGAGGTATAATATTGACCATATTAACCTTAATAGGTTATAGGTCAAAGTCCCATGTTGATGGGTTTATTTATTTATTTTTATATTATTTATAAATTATTTAAAAAAAATCATTTTTCTTTTCTTTATCTTTTCATTTCATTTATTTTATTTAACTATTTTTTCTTCATATTTTCTTTATTATTTTTAAGTTATATCTTTAAAAAGTGTATTTTTAGACCGTACGATTTTTAAAAATACCATTTTAAACAATTTCACTAGTTACTTTGGATATTTAATGGTAATCGAGTGGCGACATTTTTCTTTTGTAGGAGAGCGGCTTGGTGGAAAGACGAGTGTGATGGTATATAATGGAAAGCGAAGGGTTGGGGTTAAAATGTGTTTTGTTAATTTTTTTTACTTAATGGCCGATAATTGAGTTTTTATCCCGTTTGGTATTAAGTTATTTTTTTTAATTAAAGGATGAATAATTAATAATCTTAATGATAAGCGGGGACAAAAATAATCCTGTCCACCACTTATGTAGAAGATCTGGGCCGTTTAAAAAACCTTCTTATATAATCCGATTCTTTTTTAATTTTAATTTTGTTTTTTGACTTAATGGACGATAAATGTGTTTTGGTTAGGGATAAGGAATTTTTTTTATCCCGTTTAGGTATTAAATTTTTTTTAATTAAAAGATGAATAATTAATGATTTTAATGATAAACGGGATCAGAAATAATCATGGCCACCACTTACATAAAAGATTGGACCGTTAAAAAAACCTTCTTATATATAGATTTTTTATTTTTTGACTTAATGGCCGATAAATGTGTTTTTTTATCCGGTTGGGTATTAAATTTTTTTAATTGAAGGATGAATAATTAATTATCTTAATCATAAGTGGGCCAGAAATACTCCTGACCCCACTTATATAGAAGATATAAGTGTTTAAAAAATCTTCTTATATAATATTTTTTTTAAAACTTTTTTTTTATTTTTTGACTTAATGGTCGATAAATGTGTTCTGGTTAGGGATAAAGGAATTTCTTTTTCTTTATTTTATCCCATTTGGGTATTAAGCTTTTTTTAATTATAAAATAAATAATTAATGATCTTAACGTTAAGTATGCTAGAAATAATCATGACCACCACTTATGTAAAAGATTTAGACAGTTAAATTTTTTTTTTTATTATTATATACAGTTTCACTGAAATATCTAAATTATTTTTAAAATTTATAAAATATTTGACATTTTCTTTTTGGCATGGATGGTACAAATTTCACGGATAAGTAAACAGAATTAGATATGCATGTTGAGGAAAAAGTTCAAACATTGTATCTTTTACTTTACATCTTCAAGTTAGTAGTAAGTAGTGGAGAAATAACAAAATTTTGTCTAATTAAACTAACTCAAATAATTAAATATTTAACAGTTAAATAGCCTAATACTCTTGAAACTAAAAATGACATAAAATTTGCTCCATTAATAAACAGACCATGGAAAATTTAATGAATTTTGGCCCTACGTTCTATAGGATTTGAGCACTTATGCCGGAAGCATGTCCATCTTTAAATATTTTCTTTATAATTGAATCTGATATCTTATATAAATACTTGTTGCACGACTCTGGTCCAATTGTCAGCACCGCCACCAATTTATGATATCACTAAGGGAAAAAAGATATCTTACTTTTGTCATGTGACCACATGCAGGGGCGGGATCTATATATGTAAGAGGCAATTATAAATAAGAGCCCAACCAACATGTGGGTTATGGATAAAAGGCCTCCCTATTAACTACTAGTTGCATATCAACTAAACCCCAATCAATACCCAAAAAGCTCCTCTATACACTACTGTAACAATGGAAACCCAAAAACAAATTCCCAACCCATATAGGTTACGGGAATAACCAATCCATCATTTAGTTCTCCCACCCCATTCTCTCTCCTCCTTCATCCCCTCTTCTCTCTCCACGAGCGCCCCATCCTCACTCCCTTCTCCCATCTTTCTCTCTCCTCGCGCCACCACACCCTTTCCTTACCACAGCACCGCACCACAGCACAGCACCCCCTCCTAATCACCACCATACGAATCTGTGATGTGGGCTTTGCAGGACCACCAGATCTTCTCCAGTGCGTGCACCAGATCAAGAAGCCATAGCCACCAGCTGACCTTCGAGAAACAGGCCACCACGACGAGGCAGATCCACCACGTGCCAAGATCCAGAAGCCCTGCTGCAAAGCCACTGCTGCTGCGCTTCGACAAGGCGGAGTGCTGCCGGAGTTTGCTGCTGTTGTGCGACTCTCCACCACTGCTACTGCTGCGCGAACCAGATCCAGAACCTCACGCCATCTCTTTCAGCGAGGCCTCCGAGATCGAGTCCAACAATGGCTGCTGCTGCTGCCAAGACCTTTGAACACGAACATGAACTGCAGAAGGCCGAGCACTACATCTCCGCCGTCGCTGCTGCCGGATCTCGCCGCTACACCATGAAAGCTCCGATCCAGCGACACTGCTGCACACCTCCACAACTGCTGCAGCAAATCTGGATCCAGATCCAGATCTGTTAGGTGATGCATTTAGGTTTTGTTTTCTTTTTTATTTTTGAATGTGCTTTTTAATTTAATATATTTGTTGTCTTTTGCAGAATCGATGAACCCCCACTGGGCACAGCCCCTTCACAGTCCAAAAACCGCATCTATGTACAGCCCCATCTAGATCGGGCAATGTGCACGTTCCCATGAGCAACTTAGAAATCCTTTGCTATTGCTTCTGTGCACGTACCCGTTCCACCGTATGTCGCAATGTGCACGTTCCCATGAGACCGTATTTCCTATTGTACACGTTCCCATGATATCGTATTTCCTATTGTACGCGTTCCCATGATATCGTATTTCCTATTGTACGCGTTCCCATTATACCGTATTTCCTATTGTACACGTACCCATTTAGTTGTTGCATAGAGTTTTACCTGGACAGCCCATTGAAGGACTTAATAAAATTTAATACACTAAAAAAAAATTAAAAAATACACACATCTGAATGAAAATAAGTTACGCGTAAAATGGGTCTGTACCCAGTTAAACCCTGATGTGCGCGTACCCATGACGAAGGTAACTATCCTCAGGGGTAAAAAGGTAATGTTAAGTAACTAAAAACCCAACTAAGGACTTAATAAGAAGTCCTAACTAAGTAGGACTTTAAAAATAACTTTTGTTTAATTTAGGACTCAATTTGTAATTTCCTCTATATGTAATAGATTCTTGATTCGGAAATTTTGGCTTTTAACTACTTTTATATATATTTAATTGACGGGTTTCAAACTTTCATGTGATTTATAAATTACGTAAATGTTGCGTTTTTAATCTGCCCACTCAAGTTATGTGTATCTCATTTGGAAATGATTATTCAGGTTAAAACAGGGGCGGAGGCACGTGAAGGGTAAGGGGGGCCATGGCCCCTCCTGATTATTTTAAAAAAAAAAAATTCCTTTGTTAAAAATAATAATAATAATAATAATGTGTTATTTTATCCTTAAATTTTAAAAAAATATTTATTTGGTCTCCCTAAATTTTCAAAACATTCATTTGGCCCTCTTTAAATTTACAAAACATTCATTTGATCCCCTAAATTTTCAGAATCTTTATTTAATTCTCTAATTTTAAAAATTTAATTTATTAAACTTATAATTATTTTATTTTTTTTAATAAAATATATATTATTTTGTATTAAATAAAGAATAATCAGTTACAAACAATAGTATTAGGACTTATAGTGCAGTTTTATCTAATATAAAGGTTTATTTTACAATTTTTTCATAATATATGGAACTACGATGCAAATAAGTTCAAAAAAAAAATTTTCGGGGGCGTTGCCCCCGAACCCCCTTGGCCCCCCCTACTAAAAATTCCTGGCTCCGCCCCTGGGTTAAAAAGTCAAAAAACTTATAATCATGGGATGGAAAAACTTTGTATGTTATTATGGCATATTTGGAAGACAAGAAATGATTATAAGTATAAAAATATGAAACTTGACCCTATCACAGTGCTTAAAAAAGCTAATTGCGAGTGCGTTGAATACAAAAATAACAATTTTCCTAAGGATGTTATTAATATACTAAAGGAAAATACAAAAACTACAAAAAATCCTCCTTTGTCCCATTTGGAAGAGAATAACAGTAGAAGGATAAAAAATGATGAAAGGTGGATACCCCCATCTAAGAATGTTATCAAAATAAATTGTGATACTGCATTTAATAATAACAAAGCTGTAATATCTAGTGTTAGCAGGGACTATCTTGGAAAAGTTTTGGATTGCAATGCTTGGGACGTAAATGTTGATTCTCCGATTGAAGCTGAGACTCTAGGTATACTTAAAGCTTGCTTAATTGCCTGTGATTTGAAAGATTCAAGGACGATTATTGAAAGTGTCTGCCAAAGAGTGATGCTTCCTTTAGAGTTAAACAATTTTATTCATATTCCCAAAATTTGTAATATTAGCAAAAGTATCTACTTTATTTCAGAAATTTGTAACCCTATCTTCAAATGGATTAGTAGAAATAGGAATATTTTAGCCGATGGAGTAGCCAAGAGTAAGCTACTTAGCAACACTCTTGGTCCACATTTATGTGGTAACTCTAGTAGGTTAGGTTTATTTTCCGAAACTGAAGCCTACCCCTCGGGGATAGGCTGATTTGTATTGTGTTTCTTCTTTAATATATTAAGTATTGGAAAAAAAAAAAGTATCTCATTCGGAATTACTTAAAAGAAATGCTAAGTTCAATGATAAAAAAAAAAAAAAAATGCTAGAGTTCATCATAATTGTACTAAGACGGAGGAGCAGCTAGTTAACATAAATGAGACAAACTTAAAATTAATGTTTAAACATTGTAGAAGATATATAGTTAATAGTTCAGCATGTGTTAGAGGTTTAGCTTGTTTTCTGCTTGTTATTAATGGTTGTATGATATATATGAGCTAATTAATCCTTTTTTATTTGATTTCCTCGATTATTTTTATGCTGCCAATAATAAAATTAAGTGATTTGCCTAGCATAAAAGTCAGTTTTTATCACCTGGGTAATCAAAAGATGCTCTAATTTATATAATTATTCAATAATCTAAAGCCTCCAAACAATTTTGCTGCTCTGGTGATTAGGTCACACGTCAGATGACAGCTTCTTCCCACATGAATCCTTGTAATCATAACTATCTAATTAGTTATTATATCACCTAATCATTCATATCAGACAAAAATCTGCATGTATAAATAGAGCTTAACAATTCCTCAAATTTTAAAACTTTAAGCTATATACAAAAATAAATGGCGATTGTTAAATGCAAAGATGTTGAAAATGGTGAAGAGTTGGTAATACCATTTATTGAGCAGCATTATGAAGATAATGAGTGTAATAAAATTGATGAAAATGGTTCAATTTGTATGGTTTTGTTTAGTACATTTGTTGCAGTTTGTGGCTCTTTCGAATTTGGATCATGCGTAAGTTTGTTTAGTTTCCGAGTACTCTGTCATGTATGTGTCTTATAAGGTTATGTACGATCGACTGAAAGAGCATTATTCTTGTTTTACAGGTTGGATACTCTGCACCTACTCAGTCTGCAATAAGCAATGATCTGGATTTATCTGTATCAGAGGTTTGCTATTCTTTTATCCTTGGTTGAATCTGATTACTTGCACTACAAGAAATGGTAGCATTAGCGGGGAAGCTATTGCGGCAACAACTAAAATGGCCTCTAATAATATTTTTAAAAATTAAAATGGCCTTTAATTATATTTTTAGGGGCAATATTTGCCGCTAAAGATAAAGTTAATAGAGGCAAAAACAAATAATTTGCTACTAAAGGTATCTTTAGCGAGGAACTTATAGAAGCGACAAATAAAGACTATTAGCGGCAAAATTAAGATTTTTAGTGTTAAACTTTTTGCCGCTAAAGATACTATTTCTTGTAGTGTTGGTTAGAAATATGTTGGCAATTTTACATAGTTGTGTGTTTACAGTTCTCCATGTTTGGGTCCATAATTACAATTGGAGCCATGATAGGTGCTATAACAAGTGGTCGTATAGCAGACTTGATCGGACGAAAAGGGGTATCATAATCTGCATTAAATTACTTACTTGTGTGCTCTTTTCTTCATTCAAATGATTTATTTTTGTTTTGGACCGTTTGGTTAAATAGGCTATGAGATTGTCAGCTATCTTCTGTATTGTTGGTTGGCTTGCACTATATTTTTCTCTGGTATGTTTCATTAGAGAGTGTGTAATTAAATTCTTTTGACAAGCTATTTAACGTCTTTACATAGTTAGTAAGTGATAAAGTATGGAGAATGAATGATGTAGGAAGCATGGTCTCTTGATGTGGGAAGGTTTTTCACTGGATATGGCATTGGAATATTATCTTATGTGGTAATTATTCAACTTTAATCTTTCTCTGTTGTTAAAAAAAGTTTAAATTAATTTTGGTTTAATTATTATGAAAAGGTCCCAGTTTTCATAGCGGAAATTGCGCCCAAAACTCTTCGTGGAGGACTCACAACAATTAATCAGGTGAGAAAACATTTTCTTTTTTTGTTTTCAGAATCTATTTTCAGAAAACGATTTTCGTTTTCTGTTTCAATATTCTTAGAAAATATGGAAAACGTCGATTTCACGTTCTCTAATATAACACTGTTTTCATTTAATTTTCTAGAAAATTGTTTTCATTTTCTTTAGCCAAACATGTTTTCATTAGTATTTTAGAATATATAGAAAATGAAAACAGAAAACACTTATTATTTTCACAAACCAAACCGCGTCGGTTAAAGTTCATACTTACTAATAGTGACATCAATCCTTTGTTTTGTGTAGCTTATGATTGTTTGCGGTGCATCTACGGCATATTTATTAGGGACTGTTGTAACATGGCGAACTCTCGCTTTAACCGGTAAGAATCTATAATCCTTTACCTCTCACAAGAAACTGATTTTTGGCATTGATGTTCAGGAATCCTCCCTTGCATTTTCCTACTTGTGGGTCTTGTATTTATCCCAGAATCTCCTAGATGGCTGGTAAGAATTCATTTTTAATTCAGCTTTAATGAATAATTAATTATATACATTGTTTGTTTAATCAGGCAAAAGTAGGTCTCAACAAAGAATTTCAAGTGGAATTGCGTAGACTACGTGGGAAGGAGGCTGATATATCTCGAGAAGCTGCAGAAATTCAAGTAATTCTCTTCATTCTACTGCAATTCAAATATATTTTTCTGATCAAACTTGAAACACTATTATTCATAGGCGTATGTCCAAACTCTTCAAAGTCTTCCAAAAAGTAGATTTCTTGATTTGTTCGAAAGAAAGTATATACGCTCAGTGATTGTAAGCAATTTTTTCTTCTTCTTCTTCCTCGTCTTCTTTCATATACTTCAACTTTTAATATTTTGTTGGGGTTTTTCCAGATAGGAGTGGGATTAATGGTGTTCCAACAGTTTATTGGAATAAACGGTATAGGTTTCTATGCAAGTGAGACATTTGTAGCAGCAGGGCTTTCTTCGGGTAAAGTTGGAACAATAGCCTTTGCTATAATCCAGGTTTGTTTTTGTATATCCAAATGAGTAAACTCTTCATGTCTAAACCTCTTTCATATATTCTGTTTCAGCTCCCAATAACTGTAGTTGGAGCAATGTTAATGGACAAATCCGGAAGAAAACCTCTTCTCGTGGTAAGTATCTATTTTTCTTGACAAGGTAAAACCATTAGATTAAGAAAAACCTTGAATAGTTTAGCATTATATATCAGGTTTCAGCATCAGGGACGTTTCTTGGATGCTTCATTACTGGAGCTTCTTTCTTCTTCAAGGTAATAAGCGTCTGGCTTCCATGCACCTCACTCACGCAGATTATGCAAGACAAATTCATGTTTCGATATTAAAAAAAGATCATTTCTTTTGTGTCTGAAACAGGAACAAGGCTTATTACTTGAATGGGTTCCAATATCTGCTGTTTCAGGAGTATTGGTAAACTTTTTTTTCTAAAATTCACTACAAGAAATAGTAGCATTAGCAGGGAAGCTATTGCGGCAACAACTAAAATGGCCTCTAATGATATTTTAAAGAACCAAAATGGCCTCTAATTATATTTTTAGCGGCAATATTTTTCGCTAAAGATAAAGTTAATAGAGGCAAAAACAAATAATTTGCTACTAAAGGTATCTTTAGCGACGAACTTATAGAGGCGACAAATAACGACTATTAGCGGCAAAATTAAGATTTTTAGTGTTAAATTTTTTGTCAATAGTGATTCTTCTTTCCAATCAGAGAGATCTTTCATTCCCTAGTTAACAGGGTCGGTCCTGAGGGTAGGACCTAAAAGGAGACCGTTTCGTGCTCCCAAATTTTTGATATATTTAGAGATCCCAATTTATAATATTTTTTTGTAAAGGGTTCATTTTATAAGTTCGCTTTGGGTTCATGTTGACAAAAAAATATTATACATAGTACATACACGCATCTAAGGCCTTTCTAATAATTTATTATTGATTAAATTAATCTTATTTAAAATTTCATGTGACAGTTATATATAGCATCATTTTCAATTGGAATGGGAGCTGTTCCATGGGTTATAATGTCAGAGATATTCCCAATTCATGTGAAGGGTGCTGCTGGTAGCTTAGTAGTGTTAGTAAATTGGTTAGGTGCTTGGGTAGTTTCCTACACTTACAACTTGCTTATGAGCTGGAGTTCCACAGGTAAAACAAAAACAAATCTCATCATATTATATAAATCTTACAAATATGCAAATGAATCTGAATGCAAAAACTTTCTTATACAGGGACGTATCTAGTTTACGCTGGTTTCTGTGCTCTTACTGTACTGTTTGTGGTGAAGATCGTGCCTGAAACGAAAGGAAAAACACTTGAAGAAATCCAGACATCCATCAATACATAAAATTATATAGTGATAGTTGAGAAAGATTCCAAAAGTTCAAGTTTTGATTTCAGATAGCATATTTTTCGTATAATTTACATCTAAACCTCAAGCAAGACGATTAGGACTTAAGAAATTTGACTGAGGCGATTTTCAGATAATGGAGGAACGGATGATAGTAAAAGAAAAATTTCCAATCAGCCAAGTTGAATTCACGACAGGAGGAAAAGAATGCATTGATTAACACAAGTTTATATTCAAATCATGTAATGTTTTTGAGGTTTAAAAGATGAAATTTTATTATTATAGTAAAAAAATGTAGCCTTTGTTTTCATACTTAATATTTTATGAATTATGAGATCCATAATACTTATAATTTTTTTTTTTGTCGGAAGAAAGAAAATTACAAATTATTACATAGCATCAATGAGTGCTTAAGAAATTCTATACTATCGTCTATGCTGCTAGAGGTCCAGTTTTCCATGTCTCCATTCCTTCGTACAAGCTTTGCCGCCAGATCCGCAATAGTGTTATGCTCCCTCTTTAGGTAACTCACTTTCCATTCAGAAAATTTAGCGATCCATTGCCAAATACGCTCGATAATTGGCCGAATCGTCTAATCAATTCCTGACTTTTTATTAATACCTTGAGCAATTTCAAGGTTATCAGTGTAGAACATGATTCTTCTACGATCTAGTCCATCTGAAGCCTTCATAGCCTGCAGAATAGCCCAAGTTTCCCCTTCCTTTGCGTTCCTAAAAAACCCTTTCCTGTATTGTTTGCTAATTATCTGCTTATCGTTATTGATTCCAATAGAGGCGATTCCCGCTGGTTCATGTTTCCCGGAGAAAGATGCATCATTGTGCCAAATCACATCAGCATGTTCTTCTGGCTTGTAAACTCCTAATTCATTTTCTGGTTGTCTCACTCTTTGGATAACACGTTCTCCTAGCTGACTTTGGTTTGTGCTATATAGTCGATCAACCACTCTATTTGAATTATTGATAATTTCTGATGTATCCCATTCCTTTGTCTCAAAGAATCCCTTCATTTTGGCTTTCCAAAGGTTCCATAATATTACGATCAGATTACTAATCAGGCTTTTCTTGTCCCATCCATTCTTCGAATAATTCTTGATAATATTAGTGAACCAATCTTTGAATTCTTGTTTGTCAGTTCGGTCAATTTTGATTTGAAGTGCCGATTCAGCCCAAACAAAAATTGACCGAACTGACAAACAAGAATTCAAAGATTGGTTCACTAATACTTATAATAAAAAGGCATAAACTGAAAGATAGTAGTCTCAGTTATATCTAAATATAATATAACTGAAAATTAGAAATTGCAGTTTTAACACCAATCTAGTTGTGATTTAAGAATTTTAAAAAAATGTTTTGATTATACCTTAAGGCATTGTATGAGAACTGAATTAACTAACACAGTTTCAAAAACTTGAAGCCTCCACATTTTGCACACAATGTTTTGATTTTGCTTTCAGAACGATTCTCACTTGGAAACTTAGTGCACGTTTGCGATTGATTATTTTGAAACTAAAAGCGCTTTTTGATTAAAAATAAAATATTTGTAAAAAATATTAAAAAATATTTTGACATCTAAAATTATTTTAAGGGATTATTTTAATAATCACTAATCTAGTGCTTTTTCTAAAAGTGATTTTTAGAGTCTAAAATTTTGCTATGGATCTAAAATCACTTTAAGTGATTATTTTAAAAAGCAATCCCAAACGGGCACTTAAAGACCTTTTGATGGTTTTTTTTTCAAGAGAGAAAACTAACAAAAGTTGAAGTAACTTTAGAAAAAAATAAAAAAGTTAGGAAATGAACATATAATAAAAACTGACGATCCTAATAATCTGGTTCACTACCCACTTGTAAAGTAGACTTGGACCTTTTATATTATATATATGACTTAACTAGCCCAGCGGTTAGTGACATATTTTCCACTATTGGAGGTACGTGGTTTGATCCACAAACCTGTCAATTTTTTATTTTCTCTTTTGTCTTAGTTCGGTCTTATGTTAAAAGATCAATGCACTCGTTAGTGTGCGACTACATGGGTTCATCGTTAACTTAATTAATCACTAATAGAGGTTGGCGTCTAACAATACTTTCCAACGACCGGATAACGTGAAGTAACTCCGTACAGAGGACTCGGTAAAAGATCATACACGTAATCCCTTTATCTTTACAACTCCAGATCATCCTGGGATATGGTATAACTGTCAAATCCCATTAGAAAATTAGCTGAGTTACACGTCGATTATCGACGATTGGTGAATGACCTAGGAAACTTCTTTCTTCATTTATTCTATCACATTGTCCAAGGATTCGTACAATCGTTATAATCTTATAACATCGTAGAGCTCAAACTCTTTACCTAGAGTTGATAGATTTCATCTTGACTCATCCCTAGGAGCATATATAATTAGCTATGTCAGATATCCTTTCGAGTAGCATAATGACACACTAGTAGCCTAGTATCAAAACATAACAAGCACATACAAAACTATAGTGATGCTCCCCAAGTCAAAGGATTACAAGCATAAAGTTCCTTATAGAGATTAACCCACTTGACAGTTCAGGGTGATTAACCATTAGTAATCTCTAGGTTTAGTTGGTTCGATAATCACATCTCTATGTGCATTATCTATGCACCTAACTCGGTATGCAAGAACTACCAATATTTATCCAATAAATATTCTTTAGCTACATATTAATCTAACTGAGTGATGTCTCCCTATTTGTCATGAATTAATCCTACTTGGAGACATCATTTTAGGTGTATTTATTAGAGTATAGGTCGATTTTATCATGATTTAGTACACTTTTCTATTTTTGTGTCTTGAATTAATTATTTATTATTTTTAGAGCATATTGGGTTTAATTTTTTATTTAGTGTGTAGCTTTAAAGATATATGGTAATTAATTAGAATCCAATTAAATTCTAAGAGCTAAAGGAAAGAGGATAAACATGGAAATTAGAGATAAGGAAACAAAAGCTAAAATGGAAAGATAAAGTTGTCAAATAAATCTGAATTTCACCACCCACGACCACAAATGGGCTTATATCTCAAAATTGGTGAGGAATTTGGAAGAACGGTCAAGAGCAAAGTTAAATATATTTCCGAGACGATGAATTTCGACTACTCATAGGCGTCAAACGGATAAGTATTGAAGCTGTTTGGACCAAAACAAAAACGAGGCTGATTCCATATTTTAGGGTTACGAATTTGAGTTGGGCTTGGAGTCCAATACTTACCTTCTCCTTCAAGAAAACGAATTAGGTCTTCCTATACACTATAAACAACCTCTTATCACAAGAAAATCATGCTTGGCAAACCCTTAAGCCAAGAGGAAGCTGCAACACAAGAGAAGAAGTCTGGAAGGAGCTGAACACCAATTCATGTCTTCTTCAACCTTTAGATTTGTAATTTCTTTATTTTCTTTCATTAGTATGAACTAAGTCACTTTTAGCTTGATATTTAGCATATATGTATGAACCCTAGTTTTTCTATTTGATTTGGGATACCACGGTATTTTAATGGAATTCATGTTTTATGTTCTGTTTATGTGTTTTGATTTAATGACTGTTTTCCTTGCTAGTGCACGAGTATAGGATTACCTTAATAGTAGTTAGATGATCACCTTAGCTGGGTATCTAATTATTGAAACACCACATAATGTCTAGAATAAGGTTTAGACCTGACAAATCAACCTAACTAGATACTCATTAGGGTATGTTTTCGCCACTATCACCATATTTGGTATTGAATTGCTTAGGGCCTTGGTGGCGCTTGATAACCCTAGGTTTAGGCTGCCTCATGGTGTGTCTGTAGCCCCCTTAGTCGCTCTGGAGGTCTAAGGTATGGGAATTTAGAATCCTGATTATTTCATATTACTTGATTCACTCTTAGACGATAGAATAACCAAAACTAGTGGGGATTACTTGCTAATATCTCGAGCTAAACTCTCATACTACTTGCTTCTCTCTTTTATTTAGTTTTCTGTCTTTATATTCTTAGTTTAATTTTCTTATTTAAAACTCAACAAAAATCTCTTTTCTTTTATTTACTTGCGTATTATTTGTTCTAGCTTTTCAATATTCGCACTTGAATATTTGCATAAGTTCTTCTTAACCTTCGTAGTCTCTGAGGAACGAATCTTACTTATTCATTAAAACTTGCATACGTCATGTATACTTGAAGAACCGTGCTTGTCTAGGGTGCTTTAGTGCATTGTTTTCAGCGTTTATTTATCATATTTTTATAACACCCTAGGAGACACCACTAGGTCATCGAGGTCCTAGTTCTATGATTAAGAACAAGTTTAGATTAATTCCTATGAGCTAGACTCTCATTATCATAACACCTTATGATATCTAGTTCGCAACTTAATCAATGATCTACCTTTATATTATGTAGATGAATACCGTAATCATAAAAACTTGTCATATATTCAAGGAAACTATTCCTTTAATTGATATTGTAGGGATAACTATTAGCGTGTACAATAAACACTTGTGTTCAATTCATTACAAGACGACCGGGGCTTGGGTATAGTTCCAACAATTTCCCACTTGGCCTAGACCCAATCGTTCAAGTACAATAACTTATAAGTAGTTTGTTCTCATCAGACTCTTCTGATAGACACACTTAGATAAATAGATTTATATTGTTTTCCCTTTCTTCTACCTATTGAATGTTAACATCTTCATGTTCAATTATATCTCGAAGTTGTACTACTGCAGAACTCGTTTTGATCTATAGTGTGATCTAGGTTTCTTAGATCATACAATATCTTAAATATTGTCATTGTATAAACAAACTAATATCTATATTTTAGAAACTACACTATGTATATTGATCTGTTTTATCCAAAAGACTTGCATAGTTGCATCTTATGCTGCTATGTATTCTTCTTTTAGTAACCGAAATATCCTATAGTAACTTGATTGAAACTATTCCAATTCACTTCTCCTCTATATCGTCACAACCATATTTTGATCCATGTTTGAAGCAAAACAAGCATCTATATACTCAATTAGCTTAAACTTATATTCTCCATAGATGAGGAATTGGTCCTTAATACTTCTTAAGTACTTAAGGATAGACTTTGCTACTTTCCATATTCCCCATCAAGGTTACCTTCATACTTACTTACTATTCCTAGCGTGTAGTACACTTTAGTTCTTAATACATTTTTAATGGTATATGTTGGATAGATCCTTACTGTTTAAACAAATAAGACTATACACATTCATTCTCTTACTTTTAGGGTCCTAGGACAAACCCTCCCACTAAGAGTAATTCCAAAGCCTATTGTTAAATATCTCCTCTTGGAATTTCCATGTGATACTTCTAAAATGGTATAGATGTACTAAGATTGATATAGGTCAAGTAGCTTCTTTGATCTATCTATATATACCCAATCTGAAGAATATAAGCTACTTTTCCTAATTTTTTCATGGAGAACTATTAGACAATCAAATACTTGGTTTATTTGCTTGGTTGGTATATCATATCCTTATATGATAATATGTCATATACATATAACACTAGGAAGATGAGTGTACGCCCACTAGTCTTTTGTACTCTTATAACTCTTATTCTAAAATCATAAAATACTATTTGATCGTATGAAAGAGAATAATCTAACTTAGTGACAATTTTCTCGATCTATTGAATGGATGTTCTAACTTACATATTTTATTATGAGCAAATTGCAATATGAGACCTTTATGATTAGTCTTAAGGACGTCATCCTTAAACTCCAATTTAGTGAAAACTATTTTCATATGATATTACCATATCTCATAATAATAGTATGTAGTTACTAAAAGTAGAATCTGAAGTAAACTACGTTTTGCTATGATAATTGACGTTTTCCTTTTGATTTAAACTCTTTAGAAACTAGGACTTTATAGGTCTCTACCTTACCGTCTACTCCAATAATTTCCTAAGAACCCTTTTACTATAAATGGATCTTATATCTATTGAATATCTAACCAAAGTACTATATTTTGTTGATTCTTGTAGATACTAATTCAGACTCTATGGTTCTTAACCACTTGTCACTATCTAGACTAGTCATAACCTCTTCATAGGGTTTTAGGATCATCACTTGATGGGGTTATAATCTATATTATTTCCCTTATCAAACTTTAACCATTATTACAATTTATTTTGGTGTATGAGGATATTTATATAAACTTTAGAAGGCGTGTGTACAATAACTTCTTCTTTCTCTTGATTTTGTTAGCTTCCTTGTTCTAGGGGCGGTTCATTAATCGTCCCTAATACCTCAATGTTTGAGACTTGAACCTTAAATAAATCTATTAACCCATCAATGAAAGAAAGATCGATGTGCATATGATTCTCTTCAACTTGTATAAATAACTCAGAAATCTTTATTTTATTATGATATGTTTCTACATTATGAATTCTTTCACTATGGAATTTCAATCTGGAAAGGTTGTACGCCCGCCTAAGCACATCTCTTTGTATTCAAAATGGTGTAGAAATATTACCATGTCATTTTCTTTAGGTATCCAACAAATTTTATATCTGAAAAATCTCAAATCAAACTTAACCATCATAATTTGTTTAACATAAATCAAACAGTTTCGAACTTCTATATTTTGAGGTTTGATTTATATCATCTCCATATCACATATGGATTTTATCGACTGTTTAGTGGGATCTAAGAGTTCATTAAGTATGAAATTGACTTTAAAACATAACCCCTTACAAAAATTTAAAACTAATGAATCTTATCATGAATTACACTATATCCAATAAAAGGCAATTTCTCTTTCTACAGACACCATTAAACCTTGGTGGTCCAGGATATGTTCACTAAGACAATATCTAATTTTGTCATAGATAATCTATTAATGCGTTGTTAAGATTTGCCCCTCTACATGTTAATATCTTATAGACTTGCTTTTAACTTCACTGAATATTAGTTTGAACATTTTAAATAATTCATATTAATGTTTCATCTGGTAAACACATATATATCTAATATATAGTCAGTGAAGGAGATGAAGTAAGAATGTTCATATTTGGCTAAAGTTTGGATTGGCCACATACATCAATATGTAGTAGCCATAAGAACTCATTAGCACTATTCCTATTTTCATCAAAATGAGATTTAGTCATATTTCACTGAGACAAGTCTCAAAAGTTTCATATAATTCCAAATCATACATCAAGGTTTCCTTGTGAAACTAGTAAACTATTTTCTCATAGTTTATGACTTAGTCTACTTCGGTTTATGACTAGAAACAAATATAACACTTTTGCCTAGTTTCTTTAGGAAACTATAATCACCATATTGTAAGTATCCAATGAGATGTAATTCATCACTATAAAAGACTCCATTGGTCATTTTATACTACATTAATACACCATAACAATCTTATGATGACATGACTATTTTGTTTGAAAACAAGTTTATGAACAAAAATATAGTTTTCTTACAATATATATTGTCATATACATCTTAGATGAATTAGTTATTACAATTGTGGCTGCAACAATTGCTCCATTGCCGAAATTTTCATTTAACTTCTCCTATTCTTGTTTTTTATTAATCTATTGAGTATGCAACATTTTGCATATCTTTAAACTACTATAAGTATCCAATACCCATTCTGTGTAATTAATAAAAGTTAAAGAAATTAAAAAATAAATTCCATTAATGCCTCTACCTTGTTTCAATTAAGATGAGATATGATTATAGTTTTACATCTTGTTATGTTTGTATGCGGATTTTGAATTATTCAATCTTGTCGTTTTTTGTACCTTAATTAATTTTAAAATTCTCCTTTATTTATTGTTGTATTTTAAGTAGTATCACTTACTAAAAATGGGCAGCTCTTTAATCATTAGTTGATCGAAGAAAAGGTGGCGTGGTAAAAGCGAGTATGAAGGCTAAAGAGTTATCTTCAACCTTATGCCAATACACCTCCTTAATGTAGGATTTTAGGTATATCAAGTCCTTTTACCTACAACTATTAGGTTAAAAATGCAATTCTCTACCAATTTAATTATACACTTGAAAAAAAAATATAATTTGTAGTTGTAAATTTGGACTGGTGAGTAAAAGAGGTGACATGCTGTTTTACATCATGTTAAAGGAGCAAGTGAATAAATATTAGTGTGTGTTCTATAAGAAAAGTGTTGTGTCATTTTATGAATGATATGATGAGCCAAAAGACTTATTACTAGTACAATCACAAAACTAATGTCTGACAAAAAAAATAGAGAGTTAGACCTTACAACTATATGGATAAACCAAGACAACCCTGTTTTTGTTTTACAAGTAACCAATCTTTACCCTGAGCTAGAAGGAATCTCCGAGTGTGATGTAAAAAGATCATGATTCGATTTTTCGTGTCATCTCCGGCAGTTGTTGGGTACCATGTGAATACGTACCAATACGTACCACTTGGCATATACCCAATTCAATAAAGTAACCATCTCTAGTAGTTGTGGCAAGCTAATATTTTCTACAAAATCCACAAAACATGATAAAATCTCTTCACAATGTTGGATTGGAACAAAAAACATATGGAGATATCTTCAAACTTCGTGGAACAAAAAAAATAGAAATCTCAGATTACTGCATTTGAAAAAAAACAAAAAGGAAATCTCTTTACACTTGCATTAGGAAAAAAACGAAAAGAAATCTCTTCACATTATGGTCAACAAAACACAAAAAGAAATCTCTTCACACTCCGGTGAAGTAAAGAGTAATCTATTCACGCTCGTCTGAACAAAAAACAAAAAGAAATCTCTTCACTGCCCTCTCTAGAACAAAAAAGAAACTAAAATCTCTTCACTAGCACTCTTCACACTGGATCAAAAAACTAATAGAAATCTCCTCGCACTTGGTGGAACAAAAAACAATTTGAAATTGTTTCTTTTTGTTTTTTGTTCCAGTGTGAATAGTTTTCTTGTCCAGTAGATCTGCAACGATTTTCTAGTGTAGCACACCATGATGGTGGCGGTTTCCTAGTGCATCAGAGACTCCACGTTGAAGAAAGGGCGACGTTTTCTTGCGTAACAGAGCGCCGGTGAGAAGGTGAGACCTAAGAATGGTCCAACAGCGGAGGTTGGTCCACGAAAGGAGGCGGTTTTCTTGTGCATCAGACCCACGACGGGAAGTGAAGCGACGACAAGGTGAGACCTTGTCGGCGGAGGCTTTCTTCTGCAAGGGAGCGTCCAAAATGCCGAGGTGAGACCACTTTGTGAATAGGCTTGGATATCTTGCGCAAGAGAGTGTCTTGTGAAGGTGAGATCTGATTGGGAAGAGAGCTGGGAGAGAGAGAGAGAGAGAGAGAGAGAGAGAGAGAGAGAGAGAGAGAGAGAGAGAGAGAGAGAGAGAGAGAGAGAGAGAGAGAGAGAGAGAGAGAGAGAGAGAACATAGGAAGGGATGAGATTGGGTTTCCGTAATCTATAGGGGCCGTGTTTTGGGTTATAGGTTGTCACTGTAAAAAGAGGGGCTTTTTGGGCTTTTGGCCTTTTTTGTTTTTTCAATTAGGTTTAAATTGCGTCTTAAGTTATGGGGTTGTTCTTGATAAATGGTGGTGGCCTCACGCCGTTATTCATAATTCCCCATAAGGCTATAACTTCACTTTTCGGACTCGTGCTTTTTCCTCTTATAATATTTTTTTTGCATGAGTTTGGCTAATTTTGCGACCAGGTGTTTCTGTGTCACATTTTCCACGCGAGTATCTTTTGTCTAATTTTGCGATCCGTTAGAAATTCTTCACTGCATTTGTTCATGCCATCTTAATAGGCCACACAATGTCATTTATCTAACTTGTGAAAAATTGAATGGCTTCGAGTAAAGAATCCTATCACTTGATGAATTGATAAAATTCATTTTCTCTGTAGAAATGATCTGAATAACTCTCTTATTTTAATTATTTACAAATGGTATCAAAATTTATTCACCTTCTTGATAGCCTTCAATTATTTACAAATGAATCAAAATTTATTCACCCAACATTGGCATCACCTCCTTCGATAGCCTTAAATTCTTTCGCTTCTATAATATTAGTAAGAATTTTATTCATTTGTTCTACTTGCGTGCCTAAGATTTGAACTGACGCTTCTTGTTCTCTTAACTTCTCGTTCTGTGAATGCATATTAGTGGTCATAAGATCCATAAAATTCTTCAATTGTTGATCACCCACAACTCCTTCTTGAGGATATTGTGGTAGAGCCTTCTGAGCTAAAGCATCAGAATATGCGTCATTTACAGGTTGTTGTGGAGGAGCAGGTCAATTATAATTCTGATTTCCCTGATATGGAACTTGATCTCTTGGTTGGAAAGAGTTATTCTTGGGATGAGGTTGATAATGACATGGATTAGCGCCCCCCTGTGGATTTGAATACTGCATACTCGGATGATTCCTGTTACCAAATTGATAACTTCCTCGGTTGGATATGAAATAAACAGATGCTGAATTTCCTTTGCACTCTTCCCATGTATGATTTGTGACCCCACATTGTGGACAACCTTGTGCTTCTTGCACTACATTTGCTGCGGCTAAATTCTTCTGCATCTCAAGCTTAATCTCTTTGATTTGATTTTCTAATGCGGCAAATTGAACTGATACCTTTTGTTTGGTTACATGGGTTCCGGGCTAGCTTGCGCGCACCCGACTAATCCTACGGAGATATACAGGCCTCCCCATATGTATTCTCATGGTAAATCAGAACTAGGTTGCCCATGTTCAAGGAGGGGTTCGAGCCTTGTACCTCTTATTCTACACTCGTTAGGGAGGGGATTCGAACCATGGACCTCCCCTTTAAGTGTTGAAGAAATAGCAAGGCTCTGGCCAGTTGAGCTAACCCAACTAGTTTCAGTATTGATACCTTGATAAGATATAGCTAACTGTAAAGACATGGTGTAACCATGGAGTGGACATCTAGCTAACTTCTGTTGAAACCTTATCCACGCGTCTCCTACTTCTTCTCCATTCTCTTGACAAAACTTTGCAAGTTTGCTATGATCTTTGATTCTCATACTCTTCGGATAAAAACGGTTAAAGAATGTGGCTTGAAGTTCTGTCCATGTATTAATTGTACCTGGTGGTTGTCTATCTATCCAATCACCAGCTTTGCCGGTCAGAAAGAACGAAAACATGTGACAATACAGTTGCTCGCGTGTAATGCCTGGAGTAACATAGGCATCACAAATCTGCATGAACTTCTGAACCGCTCTTACCGGATCTTGAACTGCTGCACCACTATAGAGTTTGAAATTCTGAAATTGACTGAGCATGCCCGAATCGGGCTTGAACTTGATATTCTAGATATCTGGAGGACGATAACCTAATGGTTGTACTTGAAAAGGTACTCCCAAGCCTGGAAGATCTTGTTCAATTCTGTTTTTGTTTCTGTTATCTCCTTGTGGTGGTGGTGGTAAATGACCTAAAGGACCAAGTGGTGGATCCCTTAGGTGTGGATCTACTCCTTGTTGTTGATTTTCTTCCATGGCTCTTCTTTGGTTTCTTTCTTCTCGGATACGTTTGTTATAAGCTCTGAAGCTCCTTTCAGGCTCCGGGAGAGGAGGCCAAGGATGCACTGTTAAAACCTGAAAAAGACTAAAGCAACCAACAAGCGTAAATCTGGAAAAATAAAAAATAAAAACTGGAAAAAAAATTAATTAAAAACTACTACTAGAAATAAATAACCCACACGCTAACGAGACACAGGTCCCTGGCAGTGGCGCCAAAAACTTGGTGTCGCCTAGGGTGTGATAAAAATATGATAAATAAATACATGAAACAATGCACTAATCACCCTAGACTAGCACGGTTCTGCAAGTATTACAGTACGCATGCAAGATTTAATGATAAGAAGATTCGTTCCTCAGGGACTTAAATGTGTTAGACGAATGGGTAAATAAATCAGAGTAGTAATTAATAATTAAAAGACAAGAAAATAAATTTGATTGATTGAGAGATGAGATTAATAACTAAATAAATTAAAAGACAAATAATTAAATACGAGAGAGTATAACTTAGGTTTTTGCTAGTATGCACTAATCCTTCTAATTCTTTCTATCAATTTCAGTTTATAAGGGATACAATAGCTCTCTGATATGTAGTCAGGATTCTAAATTCCCCCTATCCCTGGAGAGTGAACTAGGGTGGAAACCTCAAAATCACGAGGGAACTCGCAAAGGGTTAACCTGCACCATTTGGGTCCTAGGTGTAGTCCTACCTACTAATGATGTTTGGTGATAAAAATAAACCTTAATGACTATCTAGTTAGGCTGGTGTTGTCAGGACCAATTCCTTATTCTAGACGTTTATGTGGTGTTTCAATAATTAAACACCCCTTCCGGGCGACCATCTAACTACTATTAGCAAAGTCCTAAATTGATCAGGTTTAAGACAGACAGTAGATCAAAGCACATAAATCAAATATATGGCTAAGTAGCTAGAACCAGATTAAAACATATAATTCCCAAAGAAACTTAGATAGAAAGAAATTCGAATTCATAGATTATACATAATGCGAAACCCAAGCTATGGGAAAATTAGTTCATACCTGAAGGAAATAAACTAAAAGAATGATACATAGATATCATCTTGCTCTCTTCAATAACTCTAATGACATAAAACATAAGGACTAACTTATGAGAGGCAATGATGATTTTAAAAAGGTTTAAGGGTGTATGTTTAGGTGTTTAGAAGACCTAATTCATTTTCATAGAGTGGAAGACAAGTAACTTGGACTCCAAGCCCAACTCAAATTCGTAACCCTAAAATATAGAAAAGGTAATAATCTGCCGTTGTTTTGTTTTGGCCGTAATTTCTTCGTTTCAACTCCGTTTGACGCGTTCCATATGTCAAAACTGATAGTCTCGGAAAGCTCTATAACTTTGCTTCTGACCATTTATCTAAATTCCTATCCAATCGTGAGTTATGATCACTTATATTGTTGTAGGTGCTAGAATTCAGATTTATTTGGCAACTTTATCTTTCCACATCCTATCTTTTCTTTCTTTTATCACCAATTTCCATGCATATTTTCTTTCCTTTATCTCTTTAGACTTGATTTGACATTTTTATCTCTAAGTAATGTGTAAGTGGTATTTGATGTCTCTTCATTTGTGATAGATTTATGTTAGGATGAGGGATCATTTTTAGTGATTTAGAAGTCATAATAGTCGTTTTTCTTAAGAAATAGTGCACTTTCCTATTTTGAGTCTTGATTTAGTAAAATAATATTTTTAGAGCATATTGGGTTTAATTATTTATTTAGTGTGAAGCTTTAAAGATAATTATGGAGATTAATTAGAGTCCAAGTCAAAGACTACAAGATATGGAAAGAGATAAGCATGGAAATTGGAGATAAGGAAACAAAAGCTAAAAACATGGAAAAGGAAAAACTGCCTTAATCCTGAATTTCTGCACCTACGACCATAAATCAGCTTATATCTCAAAATCGGTGTGGAATTTGGAGAAACGGTCACGAGAAAAGTTTAATATCTTTCCGAGACGATAAATTTGGTGTACTCATACGCGTCAAACGGATGAGTATTGAAGCTGCTAGGACCAAAAGAAAAACGGGCCTGATTTCATGTTTTAGGGTTAGGAATTTGAGTTGGGCTTGGAGTCCACTACTTACCTTCTCCTTCAAGAAAACAAATTAGGTCTTCTAAACACCTATAAATACACCCTTATATCACTTGTAAATCATCCTTGCCTCATAGTAATTAGTTCTTAAGGTTTTATTCTTCCAAGTTATTGTAGAGAGCAAGATGATGTCTTTTATTATTTCTTTTAGTTTATTTCCTTCAGGTATGAACTAAACTTCCCATAGCTTGGGTTTTGCATCATGTATAACCTATGAATTCTAATTTCTTTGTATCTAAGTTTCTTTGGGAATTACATGTTTTAATTTGATATTAGCTTCTAACCTTTATATTTGTTTATGTGTTTTGATTTATTGTCTGTCCTAGAACTGATCACTTTAGGCTTTCTTACTAGTAATTAGATAGTCACCTTAGCTGGGTGTCTAATTATTGAAACACCACATAACGTCTAGTGTCGATATTGGTCCTGACATCACTTATTCTATTAGATAGTCAGTAGGGTATGAATTGATCACTATCACCATGTATGGAAATTGATTGCTTAGGGGCCTAGTAGCGCAGGATACCCTATTTGAACCAGCCTCATGGTGTGTCCGTAGCCCCCTTAGTCGCTCTCAAGGTCTAAGGTATGGGAATTTAGAATCCTGACTAAATATTTAAGATCTAATTATCTCCCTTATTAACTACATTTAATAGAAAGAATTAGAAGGATTAGTGCATACTAGCAAAACCTAAGCTATACTTCTCATCTCATATTTCTTCGTATTTATTTTACTGTCTTTTATTTTCTTAGTTTAATTTAGATATTTCGAATTATTCTCTATTTAATTTTCTGTCTTTTAATTAATTACTTCTTACTCGTTATTTCTACCCGTTCGTATAACACACTAAGTCCCTGAGAACGAACTTTCTTATCATTAAAACTTGCATACGTCCTGTAATACTTGCAGTACTGTGCCTGTCTAGGATGAGTGTGCGTGTTTTCTGACTTATTATTTATCTATTTTTATCACACCCTAGGCGACACCAGTATTCCCAGATTTTTACCAAGGGACTTGGTAATACCAATATTTAGTTTTTACGAGACCTCCCTACAAATATTATCTGGAGTACCATTACTAAAAAGAATGGCTGATTTTTGGAGGTTAATTCTTTGACCCAAAGAATTACATTAATGATTATTTGGTTATCATAAATTCTAACAAGACAACTTTACATGTGAAAAATCTTCAGTTTTCTTTCAATGTCTTTGAGGATATGTCTAATTTTTGCAATTATAGGAAATCCCGTGAACTTGATAGCTTTATAAAATGCTTAGTATTCAATTGGATGGAGATGCAAGAGGAAAATTGGTCCCTAGCCAAGAAATTGTCACTTCATAGGTATGCATATTCAACTTCCAAGATGGTATTAGCTTGGGTAGGGGCAACCTTTCTACCCATTACATCGTTGATTCAATTACAAACAACACATGCAACAAAAGTTTTTCCCTGCGAAAAAGACCGATTGTTGACTTTTAGAGCGTATAGTTGGGGCGACCAAATAGTGGACAAAGGGTTGTGCTTCTTCTACAAATAGATCCTACTACTGGGAGTACTCTTAATCTTAAATACGAACAATTCTAGAAAATGAGGAAGTTCGTAGAGTAATTCAAATTTAGAAGAAGGCACCATATTCAATAAAAAAGTTGTTTCTAACTACCCAAATATTCCTTAAGCATGCAATACCTTTAAGGGCTCAAATATTGGACATTAGATTTAGAAGTTTAAAATTCAAAGAGTCCACAACCAAATCCTACAGTTTTATTGATGTTGATATGGAAATGAAAGGGGAATAAACCCCAAAAATTTCTTGTTCGTTCACACTTGGGGACGACGCATACTACACTACAAAATTAAAAGTCTTGAATGAAATAAGCTATTATATAAACGAAATGGCTTTTGTTTAACGTCGTTAAGCTCAACGGGTTACCTCTCACATCTATTCGGTTTCAAGGAGGTACATGACCTCCCCAGAATGTGGATCCACCATGCGATTAGTATCCTCACCTACATGATAAATCTTTAACCGATTTCCATTCACCATAAAGGTGCGGTGTTCATCTGGGTTTTCGATTTCTATCGCTCCATGAAGCGTTACCTTGGTCACCACAAAAGAACCAGACCATTTTGATCTCAACTTACCTGGATAATTACTGAACTTGGAGTTATATTTGAGAACCAATTGTCCAACTTTGAACTTCTTTTCATGAATACGATTATCATGCCACCTCTTTGTTTTTTCTTTATAAAGCTTTGCGTTCTCATAGGCATGAAATCGAAACTCAACAAGTTCATTCAGTTTCATCATGTGATTCTTACCGGCTAGAGTAGGATCGGTGTTCATCTCCGCTATCGCCCAATATGCACCTAGTTCAAGTTCAAGAGGTAAGTGACAAGCCTTACTATAGACTATGCGATATGGAGATGCACCAACAGGTGTTTTGAAGGCAGTACGATATGCCCACAATGCCTCATCTAACTTTGTTGACCAATCCTTGCGTGTGGTACCAACTGTCTTCTCTAGAATGGATTTGATCTCTCGATTGGAGACCAGCTTGACCATTTTCTTGCGGATGATACGCAGTAGATACATGATGTATCACCCCATACTTCTCTAAAACCGCATTCAAGTATCTGTAACAAAATGAGAACCTCCATCACTGATAATAACTCGAGGCGTACTATGTCTAGTGAAGATGTGTGACTTCAAAATTTTATCACTACCCGTGAATCATTGGTTGATAGAGCTACAACCTCTACCCATTTGGACACGTAATCAACCGCTAATAGGATGTAAAGATTTCCGTGAGATGGTACAAAAGGACCCATGAAATCAATACTCTAAACATCAAATATTTCAACTTCAAAAACGTTGTTACCTGGCATTTCATCTCTCTTAGATATGTTTCCGGTAAATTGGCACCTATGACACTTCTTAACATATTCATGGAAATCTTTGTGTATAGTGGGCCAATAAAAACCGGATTGAAGAACCTTTGCGGCTGTACGATTACCTTTGAAGTGTCCCCCATAGGGTGAATCATGACAACTAGCAACTACCGGCTGAATATCACCCTCAGGTATGCATCTTCTCACCATCTGATCACTGCATGTTTTGTAGAGGAAAGGATCTTTCTCTCTTGTGAGGTTGACCCTTGAGGAAAAGAACCACTCACAATAAGATTCGTAATGTATGCATACCAAGGAGTACCATTTACATGTATCGAAAATAAAATCTCATTAGGAAACTCTTCCTTAACCAGTTCGGGACTACTACTGAACTCAGCACCTTCAAGACGCGACAAATGATCAGCTACCTGATTATCACAACCCTTTCTATCTCGAACCTCCAAGTCAAACTCTTGTAACAACAATATCCACCTGATTAAACGCGGATTTGCATCTTTCTTCTCCATAAGGTATTTGATAGCGTAATGATCGGTGTACACGACAATTTTCGCTCCAAGGAGATAGGAACGAAACTTGTCAAATGCATACACTATAGCTAGTAACTCTTTCTCCGTCACGGTATAATTAATTTGAGCACTTGTAAAGACTTTACTAGTGTAATAGATGGAGTGAAATACTTTATCTTTCCTTTGACCCAAAACGTCACCCATAGCAAGGTCACTAGCATCACACATAACATCAAACGGTATATTCCAAATCAAGAGGTAATACAATGGGGGTGGATATGAGTTTCTCCTTGATCTCCTTGAATGCCGCCATGCAAGCTTCATCAAAAAGGAATTTTGTATCCTTCTCGAGTAAGTTACATAACGACTTAGCAATCTTAGAGAAGTATTTAATCAAACGATGGTAAAACCCAACATGTCCCAAGAAACTTCTCACTCCTTTCACAGAATTAGGAGGGGGAAGAGTCTTGATAACCTCTATCTTAGCACGATCAACTTCTAAAACCAAACTCGAAACTTTGTGTACCAAAACTATTCCTCCACGAACCATGAAATGGCACTTCTCTCAATTAAGAACTAAGTCGGTTTCCTTGCATCTAATTAATACCTTCTCTAGATTTTGCAAACAATCATCAAAGTTATCACCAAAAACAGAGAAGTCATCCATAAATACCTCAAGGAATTGATCGATCATATCTCCAAATATTGCCATCATGCAACGTGGGAAAGTGGCAGGTGCGTTATACAATCCAAATGGCATCCTTCGGAATGCGAAAAATGCCAAAAGGACATGTAAATGTAGTTTGTGCTGGTCATCTGGATCAATGCGTATTTGATTGTAAATGGAATAACCATCTAGAAAACAATAATATTCTCTACCTACTAACTTGTCCAACATCTGGTCTATGAAGGGGAGTGGAAAATGGTCTGTTCTAGTAGACTTGTTCAACTTACGAGAGTCCATACACACTCTCCAACCGACTACAGTTCTTGAAGGTATGGATTCATACTGATCATTGAGGACAGTATTGATACCACCCTTCTTTGGTACGCATTGAACCGGACTTACCCAATCAATATTAGCTATGGGAAAGAGGATTCCCGCGTCTAGTAGCTTTATTACTTCCTTCTTGACCACCTCCTTCATGGATGGAATTAATCTTCTTTGACCTTCAACTGAGCGTACACTTGTATCCTCCAAAATGACTTTGTGTTGGAAAAAGTATGGACTTATACCTTTGATATCTGCAATGGTCCATCAATTGCCTCTTTATGAGCTCGGAGTACACACAACAGTTTATCTTCTTGAGAACCTGTTAAGTGAGCTGACACAATAACAAGCAAAGTTTCATTAGTACCTAAATACACATACCTCAAATGTGACGGTAATGGTTTCTCTTCTAGCTTCGGAGGAGATTCAATAGATTGTTTCTTCTGAGGTTCGATCTCCCCCATGTCTCGTAATGGTTCATAGGCTAGACGCCTAGGCTTAGTGTTTTCTGAATTTAGAGCTGCCACTGTTTCGGTAAGCTCTCCCATCATATCAGGTAACTAAAGTACTAGGGCTGCCTGGAAGATATCATCAAAATTCATATCATTAAATACCTCTTGCATTGACCGTTCAATCACATCCACCCGGTGACACTTCTCCATGGGGTCCGGGAACTTCATTGCCCAAAATACATAGAACTTTACCTCCTTGTCTTGGATACGCATGGTTAATTCTTCGTTTTCTATATCAATAAGAGTACGCCCCGAATGGTCTTCCCAAAATAATGGGGACATTCCTATCCGCGTCGTATTCAAGTATAACAAAATCGACGGGAAAAATTAAAGTACCTGCCTTAACGAGGACATCTTCTATGCGTCCCTCCAGATGTGCGAGGTATCTATCAGCCATTTGCAAGACCATAGAGGTCGATCTTGCGTTTCCTATCTTCAACTTTTCAAAAATTGACTTAGGCATAAGATTAATACTCGCACCCAAATCACAAAAAGATTTTCCTCTCCACTCATCCCCAATAGAAATAGGGATTGTAAAACTATCGGGATCAAGCAATTTAGGTGGTAGCTTACTTTGATAAATCACACCACATTCTTCGGGTAAGCCAATCAATTTATTCTTCATTTAAGGGTGTTTATTAGAGATGGCTCTTTTCAATAATTTCACGTATTTTGGCACATCTTTAATAGTATCCAAGAATGGTACGTTAATGTTAAGCTTGCTTACCACATTAAGGAATTTCTGATAATCTGCCATATCTCCTTTCTTCTGAACTCTTGAAGAGAAAGGTGGAGGAGGACGCTTCTCTTCTACAACAATATCTTTCTTCTTAAGCTTTTCCGGGATTTTTTCAACCTATACTTCCAGTTTACTCTCTATCTCAACCACATATTCCACCGTTTTCTCTTTCACTGTTGTTTCTTTCTCTTTCATAACCGGAAAAGGTGGTGGTTGCAATTGCGATTCCGGTTTATTATTCCATTATTTATATTCGTAATTTAAATACTCAAGTGCTTGTGGCCAAAGTAGCTGGAGCCGTCTTAATTTGACTACCACATATATATACTTAGTTCCCTTTAGCGGACATTATTGGAATGCTAGGTAGTCAATAGGGTAAAAGGAACTTGACCTACCTGAAAGCAAAGAGACTAGTAAGGTATATAATTAGGTTTTCCCTTGTGGAAACTTAATTAACTTCGAATCCTAGCTAGTGTGAACATTAAAACCATTCACCCTTATTCGTATAGACGCAATTCAATATGATATATTCTTACTAGCCTCCTTAGCTATAATATTTTATGCATAATTAGTTTGATTAACTTAGAAAACAAAACAAATATATTTTCATTTCATATTTCTGTTCTGTTATCCGAATTACATACTTGCATCTTTACATTGCTTTGAAACCATTAGTCACACTTCATCCCTGCGAACGGTAACCCTACTTATAAATTCTTGCTAACCTATGATCCGTACTCTACAAAGTCGATTCGCATAGTGTTGTGTTGTACTTTATTTTATTAACGGGAAGAACAAAGGTCATGACACAACACATCTGTATGCCAAAACTCACATAAAAAAGAGAAAAAAGGAAATAATATAAAAAGAATGTGGAAGATGAGACAAACCAAAATAATATTTCTTCATGACTTAGATTGATGACTTAAACAATGCAACTTGACCATAGGAAGTGACACAAGCTGGGATGACAAATAAATATGAAATATAGATAAACTTGATTTATAACCTGGTGTAAGAAAATGTTTCTCTTATACAACGATAATATACTTGTGTGTAGCTATGGACCCTTGAACAAGCTATTAGTGTCATGTTTAGGGTGACGACTTAGATTGAATCCTTTTTCAGGAGATACATGATTATTTGATTGCTTTGCCTTAAATTTTTTTCCTCATATTACTGTTTCATATGTTTTGTATTATCTTTTCATATTATCTTTATGTAAATGTATTTTCTTTTATATTTTATCCTTTTATCTGCTTAAGGAAAAGCAAAGAGTGATTGTAGGGTGTGTTATGTCATAATAATATGATATTTTTATATATTATTTTTGACACATTAGGTTTATTTTACAGTGTAATTTGACGATATTACAAGATTTAAAGGTAAAAGGAGATTTCCAACCCTTGAATAGTAAATGAACCTAAAAGTGAGATATTGAAGCTAAATTAAGATAGTACTATTTTTAGAAACTATACAAAAGAAGAGTTGGAAGATTTAGTCATGATTCAGAATTAGAAGACATATATTGGACAAGCCAACTCTGTCTAACAAAAACAAGAATAAGGACATTTTAAGAGCCCTATTCTAAATTATCACCTTGGAAGCAAAGAAATACTATCTTGGAAATCACTCCTGAAATAGAAGAATCCAAAGAATATAAGAGTCCAAGAATAAGAAGATCCCATGAAAAGAAGAATAATAGAAGATAATGATGGAATTAAATATGATAAATGTTAACGTTATCCGGAAGTCACTAAAGTTTTAGACTTCATTTAACTCTAGCTCCATTTCTTATGAATAGAAATAGACTTAGCTTATCTTAGATGAAGAAATTTTACGATTAGTTAAACACTACTTCATAGGGTGGTAGTTTAGGGTTATTGTAATCTTGACTCAAGTTCTTTTGAATAAATTTTTTTGCTTTAAACTCATACAATATTAAAATTGTGTACCCGGTGAATAATCTGTGAAAGTAGGAAACAAACTTCAAATATGATGTGATAACGTGTGATGACCCACCATCTCTAACCAACAAAGTGAATTTCCCTTGAAATCAACAAGTTCTGGAAGAATAGTCAAGATTGAAATTATAGCTGTCATGTTGGTATAGCGTGATGGCTTGCCTCCACAATTAACATGGCATTTCCAATATTTTCTAAAGTAAGTGTATTAAACATTACCTCTATATAAATTCCATGTTCATGATTGCATAGTCAAAATCTAAGGACTGAAGGATCTCTCTCCCATGAATCAACATTGTCTTTAGAATAGTAATCAAGCAATCGACAAATCCCCAATTTAGCAAACCTAGATATCGTAGTGTACCCAGCTAATCCCCAGTCTTCAGAAGATTGATCATTGGAATCACTCGGTGGTAAAGTAGAATGTAAATAGAAAAATTGACAATGTCTCATAATAATCTCTTATTGATTGTGATTTCATAAGAAAACAACAACCTTGCAAAAGTCATCACTTTCCTTCAGGGGTTTGTATAACTTTTCAAACGTTTCTAATTTACCCAATTTATTTCATTGTGTTAGCCATTAAAAACCTAGTTAAGTAGGTGTTGGAAAGTTATTTAGTGAGCATGGAAGCATAATTTCTTAGATTCTCTCCTAGCTAGTTGACCAATAACTTGCTGTAATAGAAATATTTTTTAGGAAAGAAACTCGTTACTAATCCGAAAGACGGGGCCGATGTCGAGTAGACGGAATTAGTCTTAGTGCCTTTCTTACTTGATTGACTGCTTTACTAACTGTTTGAAAGAGGGCCAGAACTCGATCCGGGAATCTCATTAGTCCTCGGATTTAATTATAAATTCGAGCATCTTAAAAGCAAGTTGATACCGACAATAACATAAAAATCAAAATAACCAAATGGGCTACATATGCTAAAACAGTTGCTGATTCCTGGACATACAATACATTATAATCTTCTGAATACTTTCTAAAAGATAGGCGAGATCGAATATTTTTAAATATTCTATGCAAGAAAAGCTATCATTGAATACATTAACTCATTAAGTATCTTTGTTTTGTTTGATTTGTGTTTCTTGCTTGTATACATATTTATATTATATTAATCAATCAATAATATAAATAGGTGTTATATTGTTTACCAATCATGGGTTATATGATATCTAATAACGATAAAGCTGCGAAAATATAATCAAACAAAGGATAAAATATATAGATGCTAGATTTAAAAGGGACAAACCACCTTCAAGAAATCATATTAATATATCTAGCTTGGCATTTACATCAAGCTTTCAAAAGAGTTAACAATTTCCAATAATAGTCTCATGAAAAGTAAACAAGATTTTTTAGTCAGATGAAATCTTTCTACTTATTTTTGTTGTTGTTGAATTAGTCATCTTGCAATTTCTTCAAGGTTTGCAAGGATCTGTTTTGTATCTGGCCTTTGAGAAGGTACGTGGACACAACAAGACAACGCAAGATTAATGTAATCTACAACACGCTCCTTTATTTTATGTGGATCAACACCGGTTTGACCATCAACAATTTCTGGACGACACAAATTTATTACATCATGACCAGGATCACCTGTAATTCTCATGTCCTTTGACAACCCAATTGCTTCCTTCTTGGTGATCAACTTAAGAAATATTATACCAATGCTATAAATGTCATCTTTTTCACTCACATAGTCACTCTCATTTAGCTCTAGAGCAAGAGCATTATATTCTTGGTCATCACGAGTTCCAAGCATTTCATGTACTCCAATAGTATTCAACATAAGATGCAAGCCATAATCTGATACATGAGGTTCGTATTTATCGTCTATAAATATATTATATGACTTGATATTTCCATGAACAATGAGCTCTTCCATTGCATTGTGAAGAAAATCAATTGCTCTAACAATACCCATGGAGATTTTAAGAATGTTTAGCCAATTCACATTTCCATCTGTATAAAAATGAAATTGTTATATTGTGATTATTCTTAGAAAACTAATCTTGATGTGACATATCCATAAATAACATTGAGAATTCTGTAACAAGATCAATTGGATGTGGCCAGTTTCATGATTCTCAAGTCGTAAAATTCATTCAATTTTTTGGCACGTGGATATATTATCAATCAAGTAAAGAATCAAGACTTTATAAATCAGACTTTGTTGAATAAAATAGAAATCTAGCAACATACCTAGTTTTTTAGATTTTGCAACATTTTACAAACAATAGTAAAATTAACAAGAAATTTTAGAAAAAAACGAGACATACCTTCTATTAATTGAGAAAGTGTACGATCAGCAACAAATGGATGAATCATCATCATCTCACCTTTTTTCCCAACATAAAATGCATACAAAGGAACTAAATTTGTATGCCTCACAGAACCCAACAATTTGATTTTCTCCACCACATCATTTATCTTTAAAGTACAAGCAAGATTAAATAACTTCAAGATTGCAAGTGAATTAGTCCTAGCCAACAATGCCTTTTGTGAAGTTGCATAGCTAGATCTAGCTATAACTCTACTTGGAGCTTGGAATATGTCATCCATACTAATATCTTCACCTCCATTGAATTGTATAAATTCCTCATTTTCACTATCACTACCTTGTAGTGCTCTCTCCTTATAGAAATAGTCCAACAATAGATAGATTAGTGTACATGCTAACACAGGAAGGCAAATGAAAAGTACAACGGCGTGGTTGTCTTCCATTTCACGATAGAGTACAAAATTTAATTTTAAAATATTTGGGGAATTATACCATATATTGTAGATTTTTTGGTTGAACTTTTTTTATTTAACTATTCTATAAGATATACAGACTGTTTCCTCTAATTAATGTTACGATATGCTTTTAATGAAAAAAATTAAATAAGTCAATGCTAGTTTGATGGTAGATAGAAATTACTCCATATATTTATTGATAATATTAGGTTGCTCTTGCTGGTTTTCATATTTTCCTTTTATTTATTTTTTTTATTTTTTGTGCGAGAAAGGTTAAAATACCATATTTCCCATGTTTTATAGTCGGAAATACTAGTTTTAAAGCATCCTGCATTTGTTCATATCTTTTATATATATTTTTACATAAATCGTCTAAAGATTTTTAAGTTATATTTCATTAGATGAAACAGATCCAAATTCGGCCCATTATAAGGCTCGTGAGGGGCTACAACCCCTGATATTTGGTCGAGTTTTGGGGAGCCAAATCTTAAAATCACCAATATGTATGTATGTGTATATATAATACTTTTTGAAATACATTATGTATGGTGGCATAGGTAGTCTAGTAGAAACATTGTTATGAAAATTATTCTTTTTTACGATGTAGAACTTTTATTTCAAATTTAGTTATTAGTATAAAAGGTATCAAAACTTTCTAGAATTGTAAATTAAGTCACAGTTTTGTTGAAGTATAAAAATATAGAATATTTAATCAACTAGTTGAATTATTTAATTACAATGTTCCTTGTATATATTATAAATTGTTCAAATTTTTGTAGTTAGTTTAAGTAGCATAAAGGATAGAGTCGATTTTTACACCAAAACTAGTTTATGTGGATTCAAACACCTACCACACATACATAACAAGTTGAAAATGATCACTTTTTGTTATTTTCATATGAGTGATATGACTCAGATACTTTCTCTTGAGAAGCTAGCTAAGATATTCTCTCTCTCTCTCTCTCTCTCTCTCTCTCTCTCTCTCTCTCTCTCTCTCTCTCTCTCTCTCTCTCTCTCTCTCTCTCTCTCTCTCTCTCTCTCTCTCTCTCTCTCTCTCTCTCTCTCTCTCTCTCTCTCTCAAAGTGTAACACCTTCTCTTCTCCAAAAAGTTTTTCAATCCTTTCAAACCTTCATTAAGATATAAGTGTGCTACTTAATAACTCTTATTCTTGGTTTCAAGATCTGATATGTTGGTCGTCGAACGGTCCATATAAAATTCCGCTCTAGACTTCTGTTAGATCGGATTATGTATGGATTCACATACGCGGTCCATGTTATTTTATTTTGCTGTTTTAAGGTTGTTTGAAAGTGGTGAAGGTGATTTCTCTAAAAATTTGTGTTATTTAGGTATATTTCCACTCCTTTAATTGTTCATGGTTTTAACCCACTTGGTTGTTGGGTACCCTGGAAGAATGGTTGTATTTTTCACTAATGCGGATCATGGCTGTTGTTTGTTTATCGTGATTAGGATTCTTCGCTTGGTTATGAGATTTTTAATCTCCGTTGACTGCTCAACGATGGAGGATTTAAACACATGGTTATTTGACTTGGATAGTTATTGGGGCAAGAAATTTATGTTTTGTTTTGTTGGGTGTTATGTAATGAAGTTGTTAATAATCTATCTTTTTATTTGTTTTTCACTAACTCTGATATGATATGTAACCATCTGTATAATGTTTGATGTTATGAGTAAAATCACATTTTAGAAACAAATATATACATATATACATATATATATCTATATTATATTTCAGAGTTTTTTCTAGTGTCCAGATTTACCCACATAAGTGGTGGCTAGGATTAAATCTGGCTAAATATAAGTGGTGACCAGGATTTAATCTGGCTAAACAAAAGTGGTGGCCATGATCATTTATGATATCATTAATACTATTAATTAATTAACATTTTAAAAAAATAATACTAATAATACTAATAATCTCTATGATAAAGTTTTCCTTATTCTTCTCAATCTCATTTGTACGTTTAGGGGTGAGCATGGTTCGGTTCGTCTCGATTTTTGGCCAGAACCGGAACCGAACCGAATATTTCGGTTTTTTATAATTTAATAACCAAACCGGGTGGTTCATCTTTGGTTCCACGTTCGGTTTTTGGTTCCAAATTGGTTCGTTTTGGTTCGGTTTTGGTTCGCTTCGAATTCGGATGCTTGGTCAATAATATTTTCACCAATTTCTCGAAATACATTGTCCAATAGAGACTAATATTCCAATACAATTATGCTATTATTACTTGTCCACGTGGACTATTAATATATCAATTAAATATAACCTTATAATCTAAAAATACTTATCTTAATTTACAATACTACAATAAATTTAAATCTATTACTTCCTATTTCATACACTCATGATTTATAAAATCAATCAAGTAATGAATACTTATAAGCTTAAGTGATATAAAAAAATTCTCACTGATAACACCATCAAATAGTATAACTAAAATTTCACGTATATGATAAATTCTTAACAAAAGTTTCTCCCACATAATTCTTATAAAAGAAGTTCACACATTCCCTATTTTTTCATTCGCTAGTTCGGTTTTTTTTTGGTTTTTTTGGTTCGGTTTTTATGTAGTAAACCGAACCGAACCAAAAAAATTGGTTTTTGAAAAATTAAAAACCGAACCATTTGGTTATTCGGTTTTTGTTATTTTGGTTCGGTTTTTTTTGGGTTTTTTAGTTCGGTTTGGTTATCTGGTTCTCATTTGCTCACCCCTATGTACGTTAAACAAAAAATTTAATACTATCTCTTTACACTTGCATTCGAACAAAAAAACAAATCTCAAATCTCTTCACACTCACTTTCCACACACCAAATCCAATCTACTGCATAAGAGACCGCCCCACTCAAACACCAAGCCGCTCTTATGCACAAGAAAACCGCCGCCACTCAGGACCTCACCTTCCCACACCAAGCCGAATCGCCACCCTTCTTCCGGCGAAGTGGTTCTTCTTTGTTCTGCATTAGATCTTCTCTTTGTTCCGGCGATAAAACAAAGTTAGGGTACATCCAGTTTAATGAAACGGAGTCGTTCTTCTTTGTTCTACTTTAGATCTTCTCTTTGTACCTTGAACAAAACCAGTAACATCTTTCCTTTTTTCTTTTATTCTTCAATTTCATCTTCTAAAAAACACTTCTTTCCGGCAATAAAACAAAGCTAGGGTACATTCGGTCATAATGAAACAGAGTGGTTCTTCTTTGTTCTGCTTTAGGTCTTCTCAAAACCAGTAACATCTTTCCCCTCTTTTTTTATTCTTAAATTTAATTTTCTTATTCATTAGGTATACTTCATATCCGCAGCTTCTAAAACAAAACTGGCGATGTTGTTCTGCTTTAGATCTTCTCTTTGTTCCTTGAACAAAACCAGTAACATCTTTCCCCTCTTCTTTTATTCTTCAATTCCATCTTCTTATGATGTGTGCATTTACTTCATATACGCAGCTTCTAAATACCCCCTTTTCCAGCGATAAAACAAAGCTAGGGTACATTCCTCATAACAGAACTGAGCTTGCCAGGCAGAAATGAAGAAGCAAGGCCCAGGCATCCTCCACTTAATGCTGACTGAAACTGAGTGGTTTTTCTTTGTTCTGCTTAATATCTACTCTTTGTTCCTTGAACAAAATCGGTAACATCTTTCCCCTCTTCTTTTATTCTTCAATTTCATCTTCTTATATATCCTTTGATGATTACACAATGAGTATTGTTATTGTTATTGAGTTCTTCTCTGTATGTATCTTTTACTTTTGCCAATGTTTAATCACTATTTACACGTTGATGTAAATTACTTTTTACAGTAAGTTTTATAATGCATTTTTGAATTCTATTGCAGTAAATGTGTTAGCGATTTGCAGTAAATATCCATTCGCATCATCTGATTGAGTGAGCAATTTGGTCTTACACTGATTGGTAAATGCTTTATAATGCATTTTATAATCCAAACACTGATCTAAGTAGATAAATGTTTGAAACCAAACATTGATTGGTAAATGTTTTATAATGCATTTTTCTTAAACTGTACGTTACGTTTTGGTCTTACACTGCAAATTTCGAATGATTTTGCAATAAATATCCATTTGGCACAACTGCTGGAGTGAGCATCTAAGTGTTATAATGCATGTTTTGAATTGGACCAAAAGCTAATTACATTGAAACATGACGAGACAGGAGCATACACGAATATATTACAATATATTACAAGACGTTTTACAAAGATTAGGAGCAAATAATAGTACAAGTTTATTAACTAATCTCAAAGCTTAAGCTTTTGAAGAGAGTCTAGGTTTAGTTATTTAGCTTAGTATAACTTACGATTATTATTTTTCTTTTTTATCCCTTTCCCGACACTTTAAATCTCGAGTTATTGTAGGTAATAGCTGCTACAGTGGCGGTTTTTATAGTAGATGTAAAACTCGCGTCCATGACGAAAATGATACACAAATGAAGAAGAAGTTACTCTTTCTAGCAAGAAGAGTGAAAAGGGTAAAAAAGGAAAAATGGGTTGGTGAACTCAGATTGCATAAGAATAGAACAAAGTTAATATATTTCTTTCTTACAGGATGTTTGTGTTTCAGTTTCTCACCTTGCTGATTTAATATCAAGATCGAAGCAAGAGCTGATGCTTCACCGTTAACATGGTATACAAGCCTTAAGCATATTTTTTAGTTATGAAATTAATTTTTTTTGCTAACTCCTTTTGTTTATAGTACAATAGTTGCATATGCAGGTGATAGGAATTTCCACACTTTAATTTTATTTCTTCTGATAAAGAATAGAAAAAGGTGGCTCATTGTGTATGAAGGGAGATTTGCAACAATGGTCCCTGAGGGGCAGATTTGCAATTAATTGTCTTCATTTGTAAGTAGAGAGTGGTTTGATAGCTACGCGCACATCTATTTGGTTAAAGGGAATAGTAGAAGTTGATGATATTTCACAAATCATTGAAAGATATCATGGTATGTAGGATATGTTTTGTTATTTTAGAAGTTGAATGAATTAATTAATTTTTGTTTTGGATTAAGGGTTTCGCCATGAGATATATCCAATTGATGAACCGAATAATAGGTTGATGAAGAAGATTAAGAAATATGATAGTTCGACATTGAAGCACGAGACAAAGTTTCTTTAAGACTTGATGCCATGTCATCATCAATGCTTAGCTTTGTCTTTAAATTATCAGATAATGCCTTTAGACACAATTTAGTTCATACTACCCACTAAGCACAGCAAGATCAGTTGACATCATTTACAAGTTTTTCCAGTTGACTCTGTTTTATGTAAGTAGGAGGAATATATGTTCCATCTTGATCCAGTTGCTCAGTTATACAAATATGAACATGACCTAGAGTTGCTAAATCCAAAAAATCAGAATTTGATAAGAAATAGCCAAAAGAGTGATATGAATGGCTCTTTTGTGCACTCAAACATCTTTATGGGTGCTACAGAAGTTGTACTTTGGATCCCAATTATTGAAGAACCAAAACGCAATTTATGGACGCCATATGAATGAGTTCTTCCTCAGCTGTAACTACAATAATGACAAGTTCAAACGATTGAAGAGCTGAGTTGATTATTAAAGATGATAGTACGAGTTTGATATATACTCTTTTCTTTTTTTTTCTTTTTTTTTTGGGTTACATGGGTTCCGGGATAGCTTGCGCGCACCCGACTAAAATAGTCATGTTCTGGTACACAATTTGATGCTTTTTCTTATAGAATGATTAGGCTTCAACTACATAGCAAAAACAATTGCATGGACAAAATTTTGATATTTCCTTCAGTTGCACAACCTTATCCCTCCCTCTTTGTAATGTTCAGAGGTTCCTAACTCAAAATTTGTGTTAATCTGACCAAAAACAATGATTGGATGTTTATAATGCTTTCTTTCACATGAAAAATAATTGTTAATCTGACAAAAAAAAATTGAGTGAGACAGATATAGATTTTGGATCTAAGAAATCTACTACTTGAGACCATTCAGATTGTTGGCGAATTAATTTCAGACCGTTGGTCTTTCAAGATTGATACAGATATAATTGGAAATCGCCATTTTTCAAATCTTTGCTAAGATAAATTTCTCTTCGTTATTTACAGTTTTCTCAATCATATATAAAGATATTCAACTTCATATGCTTAATGATTCATAAAAGCGTGAAGTTGTTCAACAAGTTCAGTATCTAAACTTATCTCTTACAATTCATCTTTCAAAAATAATAAACATTAATTTAGTGGATAGTGGATATTTAATGATGATAATTGTTGATATTTTGAGTTGGTTGGAAAAAAAAGTGTACTACTAAGATACAGAGGTGTGTGCAAGTTAGGGAAAATGTTTTTGCTCAGCAAAAGTTTTATATTGAAAAGCATTAAAAGAGTTTGACAATGTACAAGGACTAAGCACCATCCAAGAGGATGATTTAATTCGTGAGTTGCTAAGGGGCTCTTCGTGAAAAGTTGAAGAGGAGGTCGGTAGCTTCCAAAATCACGCTTCCAAAATCACGCTTCCAAATTCACACCAGGGACCTCAGTGAAAATAACGACAACCAAAAATGTTGTTGTGATAGGGAGAAAATATGTGAATTTTTTGTATAACAACTATAGTTGTACGTGATTCATATGGTGAGTCATCATCATCATTTTTTTTTCGTACGAGGGTTCCGGGCGTACACCCGACTAGTCCCACAGAAGATATGACTGCCTCCCCAACCATACCTCCAGGCAAATTAGAACTAGGTTGCCCATGTACCTCTCACTTGAGAGACAAGCCCTGGCCAGATGAGCTAGCTCACTTGGTTATCATCATCATCTTAATCCATCAAATTCCTTATCTCATCTCTAATATATCTATTTTCACTCATTTTAACTAGGATAAAGTATATGACTATTGCACTTCACGTGAGCAAGATTTCTTATCATATATGGAGTGTTATTGTATATTAATAAATTATTTGGCTAGAAAACACAAATTAAGGTCTTAATTTTTAAAAAAAATTATGTAATTAAATCTCTAAAAGAAATAAAGGGTGCATGATAAGTTCAAATGGTTTGATACTTCAAAAGTCCACAAAATGCATAATTATTGACAAAAAGAATAGTAAATGAAATATTACTAGATTCAACACACAAAAAAGAAACCACTGATTGTTTTCCTATTATATACACAATGTGATTCCTCCTAAACAAAAAATTTTCTTGAAGAGAAAGTATGCAAGACTCAATTGATATACACAATGTGATTCCTCCTAAAGAACGAATTTTCTTGAAGAGAAAATATGCAAGACTCAATTGATTTAAGCACGTGTCTTTTATTTTCACCAATTTTAAGGCCATCGTGTAAGATCTTGGCACCATCCAACATAGCCTTATAAACTGACAAATCTAAGAATACGATCCACAATTAACTCTCAAATACTTACACTCAGATCTCCTACAAATGCAATGACACTTCATACATTAGTAAATGATTTAGTAGTCTAGGGTGTGTTAGCTATAAAGGATGTACAAATTTCCAAAGACCTAACTACTATTAAATTTTCATAGTGTCTTCAGACACTAGGTCATACCTAATATATATATCTATATTATATTTCGAAGTTTTTTCTACGGTCCTGATTTACCCACTTAAGTGGTGGCCAGGATCGATTCTAGGAAAACATAAGTGGTGGCCAGGATCGATTCTGACAAAACATAAGTGGTGGCCAGGATCGATTCTGGCCCCACTTATTAATTTTTTTTTTTTTATACAAAACACGTATAACTCTCGAGAGCCGCTCTCCTTCACAAGACCGTCACTACCCATCACCGTTCTCATCGCCGCTACCCATCAGAACAACCTCATTCACTCTCCTATCGAAACCCTCTCTCCTTCGCTCTCCATCACCGCTCTGCTGCAAAAGAAAACACGCCGCCGCTCGAGGACCATTCTCCACCAAGCCGCTGCTCGAGGAGCATTCTCCAGCAAACTGATCTGCTGTAAAGGAAAACACGCCGCCGCTCGAGGACGATTCTCCACCATCATCGAGGGGAATTTTCGACCATCAACCACCCGGCTTGGCTACACCATCAACAATCGGAGAACCCAAATTAAAACACACTCACATTTCCACCAAGCCGTTCTCTTAATTTGTAACCTAATCTCATTTTTTTCACCTCTCCACTCACGATTCTAAATTAAGGTAAAATCTTTCCTCCCTCTCTCTGATTGATTTTTCTTTTGGGGTTTTACTTTTGTGTTGTTGCAATTTTATTTCAAGTGCAGTTTTAGATTGGTTAATGGACATGTGAGCTGCTCCTTCTTCTTCAACCTTCGTAATAATTTTTCCTTTCCCAAGTTTGAATTTATATACATACATATCATCTCTGTAATTGCAAATCTTAATTTCTAAATTTTTACCCCGATATTTCTTGATTGCGATCTACACCTATGCATATAATTTATTTATCTATTAATTTTCAGTTATATTTACTAATCTATATTCGAGCTTAAACGAATCTCATTGCTAATTGTCTTAATTGGTCTGTATATGCATATATGTGCGTCTTTCTTCCATTTTCTTTGTTAAGCTTACTTTCTTCACCAATAACAGTACTGGGTCTTTCACCAAACCCCAGGAATTTAATCTTTCAAAAGCCCTTTTTTTGTATACCGATGAAACTCAACAAATTAACCAGGCTCAGCATACAATCTTCTTAGTTTGTAGCTTTCTCTTATCTTCAGGGCCCAAAAAACACCAAAAACATTGGTAATTTATCACAACTCTCTTGGGTTTAATTTATTGCTTAATTTAATTATTGATTATAGGACAAGCAGATCATGAAAAGGGAAAATATGCTTTGAGTGATCAGAAGGAATATATGACAAGCCTCTTCCTTGCTTTGGTTGTGGAATTGGATGGTTTTCGTGAGTATTTTCTCTTTTTTTTACCCTTTATTTACGTTTTTAATTTTATTTTATTTTTGTAGTTTTTTGGTTGGGTTTTTATGCCCATTAATGTGGTATTACGCAACTATACTATATTTTGGAAATGATTATCGTAAGGATCCTAGGGAAAGAGCAGGACTAGCTGCTTCTGCAATTGCTGTAATTTAATTTATTTATTTTCAATTGCTTTTCTTGAGTGAAAAATTTAATTGTGGTGCTGTGAATTTAATTATTACCTAGAGATAACCATTTTAGGCTACCTAGATTCTTTTAACTTATCAATTCTATTTCTTTTTTCTCCATTTTAATGGTGTTTAATTGATTTTTCAGTGATAGAGAAGATACACAGTGACCGTAAGGAAGGTTAACCTGATGTAGGTAAGGTTGAAGTAATTGCACTATAGGTCCCTATAATTTATTCTTAATTATGTTTTGTGTTTTTTTTAGTTGTTTGGAATCCATGGGAGAAGAAATCAAAAGCTATGGTGGATTTTGAAGATGATGAATATAAACAGGTATTATTTAGTTATGTAGTATTATTTGATTGTTTTTAATCACCATTTTTTTATTAATTCTCCATTTTTCATGTTTTGTTCATAACAGGTATGGAGGTTAGCATGATATGGAATTAAAGGTGTTTATTAACTAGGCTGCACTGGATCATCTAATTCAGAGGAAAGATATTGACCCAAAAAGAATAATAGTCTTTGGAAGATCACTTGGTGTAGCCGTTGGTTCTGTTTTAACAAAAAATAATCCTGAAAAGGTATTTATAGATGTGCTTCAGTTTCAATTTAGTAGTACATATATTTAACATGTACTTTTGTACTGTTAGGTTTCTGCTTTAATATTGGAAAACACTTTTACATCTATTCTGGACATGGCTGGAGTATTACTTCCCTTTCTAAAATGGTTCATTGGAAAAATTACTTCAAATGGTCCGAAACTTTTAAACTCTGTAGTTCGTTCACCTTGGAGTACAATTGATGTTATTGGTGAGGTGAGAGATAATTAACTAATTAAACATTTAATTAAATATCTTTATTTGCTCATTATTTGGGGAATTTGACTACAGATAAGACAGCCTATTCTTTTTCTGTCTGGATTACAAGATGAGATGGTCCCACCATTTCACATGGAGTTACTTTATGCTAAAGCAGCTACAAGGAATAAACAATGCTTATTTGTAACATTTCCCACTGGTATGCATATGGATACATGGTTATCCCTGTAGGTACATGAACATCTGAAGCTTTAGTAGAGGACACATTGAAGAGGTTCATTTGAAACATTTAGATGGACACATTGAAGAGGTAAGAATGGTTCTATTTTTTACTGTTTTCTTAACTTTTACTAGGGTTCTTATTTATCCAATCATATGTTTTACTTTCACTAAAACAGGTTCCTTATTTCTTTTTACCAGCTAAGGAATTAGTTGATGTGATCGCATCATCTTGCTACAGGTGGGATAATTAGCATTTCTCTATTATAGAATTAGATGCCATTTTTCTAATTTATTTACACGTGAATAAATTTTGAGATTAACATTTATTAATATGTTAACTTTTTTTTGGGTGTCACAGCTGTTTTGACTATATTGTGAAGTTAAAAGTATGCGATTAAAGGTTGTCATGGAGGAAGAGTTAGAATAGATAGTGGTTATAAGAATGTTGTTGTATAATAATTTTGTATGTATATATATAATATAGATATCTCTTAGTAGAGAATCGATTAATGGATTTAAAAGTCACTTTTGTTTATGTCAATACTTTTAAAAATCATTGCAAAGATATCTATTTGAAACCTGTTTTTTTTAGTTAGTTGCACTTTAAGTCTCCGTATTATACAAAAATTACACTTCGTGTTTATATTATTTTGCTATAAGATAATTTTATTTCTCTTATTGTGTTATATCTTTTCAAACTTTTGAATTTTGCCTATTCTTTTTTAATTGGATAGTGCCTTCAGGCACGGGCAATACCTAGTATATATATATATATATACACGACACAAATACCATTCTATCAAATTTTAATATTAATTTAAGATATTTAACACGATAACAATTTATTTAGACAATATAAATTTATGTTATGTATAATATTAATTATTTTAATTATTTAATGTATTATATTTTATAAATTTTAACATATATAGTTTGATTTATTTGTCTAATGGAGTGTCTCTTTACTTCACATTATTTAATGACAGTTTTTTGGATTTAATCAAAATTGAATTATATATCACTATATATGTCAATTTTGACATAATATTAATATATTAATGATGATATAAAAAACAAAGATGACAAAAAATAAATTTCTTCTTTTTACAAAGGCTAATCAAAAAGTTTTTTGACATTTTATATTTGTTATCAGTATATTGTCAAGAATATAAGAGATCCCATTTTGAAAGTTCGTTCTAAGTTCTTTAAAATGTCAAGATAGACCATAAATCTACTTTGGTTAAAAACACAAAAGAAGGATGGCTCATCCAATGTATCTAGGGTGCAAATAATTAAGGATTACATATTATAAATCATACAAAAAATTGAATATTTATTACAACAAAAAATTTGGCGCAACATAATTTTTTTTGTCAAAAGAACATCTTACATAATACCATTAATACAATGATTAACAATGAAATTAAAAGAACCAATTAACAAGAAATATATCCAGTTAGAAAGATCCACATTTCTTCTCGTGCACTTTGCCAATGAATCCGATGTAGTACTGAAATTCCTACTAATATGGGCGAACTTCCATAAGGGACATTGAACTAACCATCTTCTAATTTCAGCTTGAAGAGGTTTGAGACTCCAATGGAGGTCGATCAATTTTTTAATGCCTTGAACTAAGTCAAGGTTATCAGAGTAGAAAGAACAACTCTGAGAAATGAGATCACTAGCTAATCTCATGGCTAAAATAATGGCCCAAGCTTCACCCTCAATCACATTATTGACATAACATCTATTATTTACCCTTGGAGAAATACACCCCTCCTTTAACCCAATAACAATGAGGATCACTGGATCCCATTCTTTTTTAGAGGATGTGTCACAAACCCAAACCATTTCTGCATCATCGTTAAGAACACGATTCTCAACACCTTCTCCGTCATTTCCATTACCAATTTTGCCTCCCTTTTTCTCCTTGTTGCACATACCAAATAACCTTGATATAAGATCATTGGTATTGCGTGATACACGCAATTTCTTATTCTCATGAAAGCACTTCATTCTTTCTTTTCAGTTGTTCCAAGTAGTAATAAGAATATATACCGTAATAAGGTTTTTATCCCATCCGTTGTCTGAAAAACAAGTAATAGTAAGAAGTAAACACTTTGCAAACTTAATATTCGCATTATTGTCAATTTTGATTTGCATCAGAGAGGACGACAAAACTTGCATACTAAAGGGGCATTTAAGAAGAAGATGTTCAACAATTTCCACGTCTAATTCACACCACTCACAAATATTATTGTTCACAAATCTTCTTTTTTTAGATTACATTTTATTGGGAAATCGTCGTTACATATTTTGCAACACAAATTCTTAACCTTGGCCAGAACGTTGGCTTTCCAAATGGTATTCAAAATAAAACTCATGTTAGCCTCTACACTATTGGATGTATTAGCTTCAAAAGAATTTCTTCCTCTACAGTCGCATGATAACCCGATTTAGTGGAATAGCTCCCTTTCTTACTTAACGACCAAAAATTTTTACCCTCCTCATCCAATTGCATTATGTGGATTTTCTTAATCAAGGTGAAAATATAAGACGGGAACAAGGAGTTAAGAAACTCAAGGTTACACCCTGACATATCGTATTGAAAAGCTCATTAACCACCATAACCGAGCAATTGATGGTTGTTCAACACGAATTCCTTTGACAATCCAATTATGTTTCCAAATATTAACCAAAAAACCATTACCAATTTGAAAAAATGTGTATTTTTTAAGAACTGAATTCCTTTGTACAAACTTGCCCAACTCCATAATCTTTTTTTATCAAATTTGGCATCCCAGATGTTACAATTTGGAGAATAAATACCTTTGAGAACTCTAGCAGTAAAAGATTCAGGTTTGTTGATAATTCTCCATGCATGATTAGCCAGCATAATTAAGTTCATTTTTTGGAATCTCTAAATCCAAGTCCACCAATTATTTTAGCCCTTAAAGTTTTTATCCACACAACTCAATGAATTCTCTTTTTACTTTTAGAATCCCACCGAAAATTCGAAACAATACTAGAAAATTTCTTACAAAGACATTCATGAATTTCAAAGATAGACATCTCATAGTTAGAAATAGCTTGTAGAATAGCCTTAATACGGTCTTCTTTACCACCTTCCGACAAGAGACAAGCAATCCAGCTCGTAGATTTAGATATCAATCTATCTTTAATATAATTATGGTTCATAGTCTTTTCCCTTCTTAGAGTAAGTGGTATTCCCAGATTTTTACCAAGGGACTTGGTAATACTAATATTAAGTTTTTACGAGACCTCCCTACAAATATTATATGTAGTACCATTACTAAAAGAATGGCTGATTTTTGGAGGTTAATTCTTTGACCTGAAGCATTACATATATTGATTATTTGGTTATCAAAAATTCAACACAACTTTACATGAGGAAAATCTCCAAATTTCTTTCAATGTCTTTGAGGATATGTCTAATTTTCAATTATAGGAAATCCCGTGAACTTGACAGCTTTATAAAATGCTTAGTATTCAATTGAATGGAGATTCAAGAGGAAGATTGGTCCCTAACCAAGAAATCGTCACTTCATAGGTCTGCATATTCAACTTCCAAGATGGTATTAGCTTGGGTAGGGGAAATATTTCTACCCATTACATCGTTGATTCAATTTCAATTACAAAGTTTTGCCTTGTGAAAAAGACTGATCTATGTTGACTTTTAGAGCCTATAGTTGGGGCGACCAAATAGTGGACAAAGGGTTGCGCTTCTTCTACATATAGATCCTACTACTGGGAGTACTCTTAATCTTGCATACGAACAATTCTAGAAAACGAGGAAGTTCGTAGAGCAATTCAAATTTAGAAGAAGGCACCATATTCAATAAAAAAGTTGTTTCTAACTACCCAAATATTCCTTAAGTATGCAACAACTTTCAAGGCTTAAATATTGGACATTATATTTAGAAGTTTAAAATTCAAAGAGTCAACAACACAATCCTACAGTTTTATTGATGTTGATATGGAAATGAAAGGGGAATAAACCCCAAAATTTTTTTGTTCGTTCACACTCGGGGACGACGCATTCTACAAATTATTCATTTTTGAGACAAAATTTACAAAGATCCATAAAAGTATCTACCAACTATTCTTGTAAATGGAGATACAATTAAACAAGAGTATATAGATAAAGAAATTAAATCGGGAGGTAAGGGAGACTTCCCCACAATGATTATAAGATTTGGGAAATAGTATGGAAGGATGTAGGAGAAATGAGGTGTTTTTATTGGAATTTCCTTAAAGTAAATATAAGAGAAGAATAAAACTCTATCATGCTGAATATCAATGAAAGAATCATAAATCATAGAATGAATAAGAATCCGTAAGGACTCATTTACAAGAGTAAATATCACACATAATTATAGGAATCATCTAGAAATTTTAGGTGGACAAAAATATTTGAGGATCATGCAACAACAGGGAAGGGCTAAAAAATTTAAGCACCGTTAGGGAACACATCACTCCTGGTGGAGGCACCCCCCTTAAGGATGGGTTGCTGGATTCATATTTTTCATACCTTTATATATGATTTTTGCCATGCTAAAATTCTACCTTTTGAATAATCTTTATACTTCGAGTTTATGTCTTGAGAGAGAGGTTTATTCTACCATATGTCCATGCGAGATTTTCTTATTATTCAAGTTATATGTTTTGATTAATACTCTATATTAATGATCATAGTGACCTTCCTCTCTAAATTAATTAGAGTTCGTAAGTAAAAGGACTTATTACATTTCCAACTACAAACTCTTTAATTTGAGTGTCCATAATCGCTTAATATATTGGCGGAGAACCTAGCTAGAGCATCTAAGAGGAATATTTTACAATATAAATGGAACTAGTTATTCAGTGGGTTTTAGCGTAATATCTCTATTGTCTTCTGGATCGTGCAAGCATTGATTGACTTTTTGGACCAACGGTGTCTTTTTTGTTTTGTTATACTTTATTTTATTATTCTACCCCATGTGTGTTTCCTTTTGAAGTTCATGATATTTGTTTGCCTAACCAATATATATATATATATATATATATATATATATATATAGAGAGAGAGAGAGAGAGAGAGAGAGAGAGAGAGAGAGAGAGAGAGAGAGAGAGAGAGAGAGAGAGAGAGAGAGAGAGAGAGAGAGAGAATACGTGAGGAGAATTGCCGCCTCACTTTTAAAATTTAGCTAGCTAAATTTAGTATAAAAAAACATAATGATAGAATAATAGAATATATACCTACATTCTTCTTTCTATCGGCTCTCCCATCTCTTTCTCTCTTAGAACATATACACTCGAGCTCTTAGTGGGGTAATTGCAACCACATAGTGCGTTCTTCTCCCTTCTCATATGTATGTTCTTCGGGGGATTGGGGATTTAAGGCCCCATGACTTCAACCTTAATAAAATAAAACCCAACCCCCATTTCCCATTACAACCTCACTAGAAGAAGGCAAAAAACCCAATACACCCCCTTCTCCTTTGTTTTTACGGTGAAACAAACCAAATCAAAACAAAAACCCCATATAGCGATTTACCACATCTAACTCTCTCTCTCTCTCTCTCTCTCTCTCTCTCTCTCTCTCTCTCTCTCTCTCCTATCCTCACAAGAACCACACCTTCATCAACAAGCTTCACCGTCCCCTCCTCACTATCATTACCTCCACCTTCTCACCATCCACCTCCACCTTCCACCTCCACCTTCCATCTTCACCACCATTGGTGTCGCCTAGGGTGTGATAAAAATAAGATAAAATAAAGTCTAGAAAACTACGCACTCTCACCCTAGACAGGCACAATACTGCTAGTATTACAGGACGTATGCAAGTTTTAGTTAGTAAGTTGAGTTCGTTCTCAGGGACTTAAGTGTGCTAGTCGAATAGGTAACAATAACGAGTAAACAATAATTAATTAAAAGACAGAAAAGTAAAGAGAGAATAAATTCGAAATTAATTAAACTAAGAAATTAAAGACAATAAAATAAAAAACGAAGAATATGAGATGAGAAATATAGCTTAGGTTTTGCTAGTATGCACTAATTCTTCTAGTTCTTTCTATTAGATCTAGTTAATAAGGGAGAATATTAGCTCTTGTATACTTAGTCAGCATCCGAGATCTATTTGTTTTTTCTTGTGATTAATGCTTGCTTATTTGCAGGTGAACAGAGCCCTTGGGTCCAGCCCCCTTTGGATCCAACCCTTTGGGTCTAGTCCTTTGGGTTCAGTCTGATAATTGTGTTGTAGCAAAAAATCTATTTTTTGATCCTATGAAATCTTTTTTGGTAATTATCAAGTTACACTTAGGAATGTTTGTCATTTGTGTTTCCGAAAGTTAAAAATTCACTATATTATTTAAAAATTTAAAAATTACACACTGATTTGTTAAATTTGCAGGTAAAAATGGGATAGGGTCCAACCCCTTGGTTTTATAATGTGAAAGTGTTAATATCTTGATGAATCCGGATAAAAAAATTAATATATAAAAATTTATTCAAACACTTCAACATGAATACAACCCATAGGGTACATCATTGGACACAGACATGGACATATAAAAAACGAGACTTGGGTACAAACCCTATTGTATTTGGACTATCACATGGACAAAATCCGTTAGGACACGGACAAACACTAAATGCAATTATATAAAAAATCCTTTCACATAACTTAAATAAATTAAAAACCAACATAGGTCTGTATCTATGGGTACGGGATCTATCAGATTATTGAAAAGAAAAAAAAATAAAAAAGGGTAAAGTTGGAAAAAATACAACCAAAAAGTGAAACTAGGCACTATTAAGTAGGTTTTTGTAATTAGGCTTTAAAAATTAAAAAATAAGTTATGTTAAATTTAGGCTCTAATTTGTATATTCCTCATGTTCTTCTTCCTCTCGTGATTCGTGTACTAGGCCAACTCTAATTTCACGAATTATGAGTTATGTCTAAAATTGTTGATTCATTTATTGGAAGTTATCAATTCGTAAATCTAGTATTTTTTAAATGCTTTGTATAAACCTAATGTTTAATTTCACCATTGGTCCCTGCTTCACGCCTTATTTTGGTTAATTGGGTTCAAATGAATCATTGGTCCCGGCTAAATATTTTCTATACATTCCCAGGCAATTTTTGGGTTTCTGATCACGATCCACTCATATGAATTATTAATGGTATCTCTCTCGCAAGTGTATTTGGTAACCAACATTTGTTGTCGTAGTGGAAACCAAGTAAGTTCTCATTATCAAGTTACACGTAAAAAAAGTATTGTATGTGTATATCCGTTTACATTCGTGATAGAAGTTAAATCTTAATGTCTCATTTATTGATAATTCTATAGTTCATTCACAGTTTAGAAACTTTTTGCTATATGGGGGAATGTCAATTGGATTTTATGTTAGCCACTGGGTTGTTATTACACTTCCTTCATCTGGGATGTACATGGTCATGTTTCACTTGAGTATTAGTTGACTATGTTTGTATGCTCTCTTTCCATATTGCAATTTTTTTTCATACATATACACTACAATTTTCACACAAACTAGCATGACCTCGTTTTAGCTTATTGTAGTGGCTGGATGAGACCCGTGTTAGCACCAAAATATTTCAGATATACATACAGATAAAGTAAGATCAATATTATTTATTAGGCAAAACTTTTAGGTGGGCCTATCGTGTCTACAATATTAATATCTCTACCCAAGATTTGAACACATGAAGAATCTGAGTTTTGTATTCAAAACTTTTCTATCGAAAACTCCAAGGTCGTCGAGGAAGCCATTGCGATGTGGGTAAATGTTTTATATTTACCATTGTTGTTAAGTGCGAGATGCGCAAAAAATGATGAGACCACAAATAGCGTGAAGCGCAAAGCGCTCGATTAAGCGCTGATGTCTCCCTAAATGTTCTAATTTTATGCCATTGGGAGACATCATTTTTGGTGTTTATTTGATTATTTAGATAGACTTTTGGTGCTAATAAGCAATAATCCGGAATTTCCATTTTATTTCTAGTAATTTTGATTTATTAAACTTTTACGCGTAATATTGGTATTTTTAGTGTAAAGTTTACAGGTTTTAGATGTTAGCTAGAAGAGGAATCCGAGGAGAAAGTCAAAGATCATGATATGGAGTCAAGACTTAAAGATAAATCCCGAAGATATTATTTTTAGAGCTGAAAATCTATTTTCCAGGCCATAGATTGCTGATTTCGAGGTGCTTAAGAGATGATTTAGCCGCTGACCCTTGAAGAGATTATGTTCCTTATCGAGTTACGGAACTTTAGCAACTGGAATGAGGTCAATCGGGGTCATAACGAAGCGGGAAAAGCCGTTTGAGTGAAGGTGTATCAGCAGTTACGGGATTTGGGCTTAATTAGTGGACTTGGGCTTTTCTAATTTTTACTTAATCCTTAAGTAAAAGCCCTAATCCGATTTTATGATTATAAATAGGTCTTTAGACCTCATTATTCAGTACCTCTCATTTTATTCTTCAAATTAAATCATCATTAGAAGAGAGCGTCCAGAGAGAAAGTCAGAAGCAAGGAAAAGGAGAAAGTTTAGAGCTGGAGAAAGTCATCTTCTCCAAATCACAGCCAAACCCGATTCTTAATTAGGTTCTATCTTTTATTTCTGTAATTGAAGAACATGAATTCTTTCTGTTTTAATTTAGTTTTTCTTTTTAATATGAGCTAAGCTTTTCATAGTGCTTGAGAACAAACAATGGGTGAATCCTAATTTTATGAAATAACGAATGTTGAATTTGGGTTTTTATTGAATTAAACTAAATTAGGGCTTTTACTCTTTTCAATAAATTGAGATTATTTTACTGTTTTTAGCGTCATGAACTAGCAACAGGTGTTAGTATTTAGGCTATTCCAATTAGTGGCAATTGGATCATCCTGACGGAGGGTTTAGATACAGAACCATTTATTCAATCTAGGATAGAAGTTATTGATTCTGACGAACTTAGCTAATTCTAGGGCCAATGAGGTAATAAAACTTAAACATCCAACGGTGGATCATATTTACCCTGACGGGACTAGTGACACTTTAGGATCGCCTTATAATCCACCCTAACGGGGGTATAAGGAATTTAGAATCTCGACCATTGTAATTGACCAATTTAGCCCTTAAACAACATAAGTTAGGAAATAAGATTGGGAGGATCCTTGCGTTCTCAAGTGCTACTTCTCATATTGCGTTTTACATCATTTTACTTGCGTCTTAGGTTTACTTGCATTTAATTATTTGTCTTTTATTCATTAGCTTTAATCAACAAAACCAAACAAACATTTTATAGTCTTTTATTTTCATAAGTGCATCAATCACTATTTGCTAGACATTGTGATCAACCATTCCGTCCTTGGAACGAATCTGATTTATTAGTTATTACTACTTGGGACAACCGTACACTTGCGGTTGTGGTTCGATTTACATTTTCATTTAATTTAGAACACACAAAGGACCACCAAGTTTTTGGCGCCGCTGCCGGGGACGGTAGCGTGTGACCACGGTGTTTATCCTTTAGTGACAGTTGCATTTATTTTTATTTTTCAGTTTTACGCGTGTGTTTGTTTTGTTTTGTTTTTACAGGTGCTTTATTCAGGTAATGATCAAGAAATTTAATTAAAGATGTATAGAGGACATTACCCAGATCCCGATCCATATGACTATTGGGAAGACTCTTCGGGACAACAACAATGGGGTAGTAACTTCTACCAACAACCTTATCAATACCCGCAAGAGCAAGGATGGAACAATCAATGGATCAGAAGTACTCAACAACAAACACCATATCACTATCAACACGAGCAAGAATGGAACAACCAGTGGGTTGAAAACATTCAACAGACTTCACCTCAACACTATCAGCAAGAGACACTACTAGAGAGAGTTAATCGCCTACGCGAGGAATTTCAAGCAGGAGAACCAGAGCGTAAGGCAAGAGATGAGGAATTCAAAGCCACCCATGCACTCATACAACAGAGCCTAGATCAAATGGCTGCCCGAAACAACCCTCCTAACTTAGTTGAAACTGGTAGTATGTCTTATGAAGATTCCACTCCCCCGAGGGATAGAAGAGATCAACTGGAAGAAGTAGTTGAGGAGGAGGTGTTGAAGGAAGATACTATTGATAGTGATATGACCATCATGCCGGTTATAAATGAAGACCACCATGTGGTTAACAATCCTATTAGCATGGTGGAAGAAGGAGTAGCAACAAAAATCCTAGAAATTGAAGCTGAGATTTCTATTCCTATGGTGCGTGCACATGATCCAGAGACTGAACGCAAACAAGAAGAAGAGGTGATCGAGATTCAGATTCCACATCGAGAATATGATGAAGTAATAGTGGAAGATTGGATTGAAAGCGAAGACGAATGTGAAGTGGTTGAGAAATCAATTGAAGAGTTAAAGCTTCATAATAAAAGAGAAATCGAATTCCCACCACAAAAAGTTCACCAATCCCTATCTCCACCACTAGTCATCATTAGAGATAAAATATCGGAATCACCTCTATTATTAAAAATGATCAAGAGGTGTTACGCAAGAAAGGTGCTACACCGCGAGAGTAAAGCGGCAAGGAGAAGCACCTACCCACCACACTTTAAAGAGGAACGCGAGATTAAAGAAAATACAAATGAGCTTATACCGTCGAGAACGGTTATCTACTATCGTGTGGTGAAGAACGAGTTTCGCCATGAAAGCAAGAAGGCGAAACGGAGATACTACCCTCCCCCTTTCAGAGATCGATTGAATAAAATTTTATGGGGGAAGGTTTCAAAGCTTACATGCCAAGGACGAGGCGAATTCAAGCGGAGGAGAACCGCAAGGGCCTCAATACCATCTTCATGGAAGGTAACGCGTCGAACTTAAAGACGTAATAAACAAAAGTGTTTCTTGGGAGACAACCCATGCTTTAAATTGCTTTCATGTCTTTTAAATTCTTAGTGTAAATTAGAGTAATGGTTATTTATTTAGTGTTTATTTGTAAGAAATGAGGAAGGTTGGTGTTTTTGATGATTACAGGAGTGAAGGTCACGAGTTTGGGGTACCTAGAACGAAAAAGAATGAAAATTTTGGGTTCCAATACAGTAGAAACCGGGTACCCGGTTTGTAGAATGCGGGTACCCGTTTTCGGTGCTGTACCCCAGGTATCAAAACTTCGGAAGATCATAACTTGACGCTCGGAGGTCGGAATTAACTTTTTCTTGAGCCTAAACCGCATAACTTTTCGAGCTCTATCCAATGGTGAAGTCGAAAATTTCGTATGAACAGCTAAAAGTTTCTGACCCAGCGTTTTGAGGCCCGACATTAGTTGCGTCTCGTGGTTGCGTCTCCACTTAGCACCATTGATGACGAACCAAAGCTCCAAAAACACTTAAATTCCATCATCAAAACACCAATATATCACCAATCCTTACCTCTAAACATCATCCCAACACATAATCAATCACAAATCTTTCCAAAAACACCAAGAAATTCAAGTTTTAACCCAAAAATTTCTTCACCAAAACTTAAATTATATCCTTTAAACCTTTCCAACACCATAGATATTAAATACCCATCTCAACTAAATCACAAATTCCACTACTGTGCCACTTTCAACAATATCAAGAGACACAAATTTCATCAAAAGCTTTGGTAATTTGAAGGTTGGAGATTGCAAGTGCAAGGTATCAAATCATCATAAATTCCATGGCCAATCCGGTAAAATAGCTAGAACTATTCTTTTATTTCTATTACCAGTTGGGAATTAAGATTTATTTTAGTTATTTAGCGGAGGAATTGTGAATTGTTTGAGCATATTAATATTATATATTTTGCAAGTAATCTTTAAGTAGGTGAAAAATTGAGTTTGGGGTCATCAAAGATGACCATGAAGGTTGGAAAAGGTACGAAGAACATGATGAAGATAAAAAGTTGGATGTTGAGGAAAGCTTTTCGTAGAAGAGATGATGATTTAGAGGGTTAGGAAAAGATGAAGACTTGGAAAATATGACATGAGAGTTCGAAGTATGCAAAACTTCAACATGAGACTACACGTAATCGGCCTAGTGCCGATACAGATATGTTTTCCTATCCTTTCTCATTTAGTGTATATTAGTTTAATTGCTTTATTGAGTCTTTTCGAGTCGTGGGGACACGACTCATTTTTGAGTTTGGGGTGGGGTTCGTTGCCTCATCCCAGTTTTTATGTGTTTATTTGTTTTAATTGCTTTCAATAAAATAATTAGGAGTTGCGTTTGACTGTAGAAGATTTTAAATGTCCCTTTTAAGCATACTTCTGATGAATCTATGATAGTAGATAGTGGACTTTAGGGAATAACATAAAACGCACTTACAATTGCATGCTAACATAGGTAATTGATAGGAAAAATTAATGAACAATGCAAATGAAGTAAGCTTGTACTTAAGGAATATGTTTGGTGTGTAGAACGTGAAATCCTAATTAGTAGAGAACCCACCTAGATATGAACTAAAGACAAGCTATGTACTTAGGAAAATGATAGGGGCAGTTCTTTGTTAGCCATTTGAAGCCTTTTAGCTTGCTATCCCTTCTTATAATTTCATCCGTCTTAGCCCAATTTTGAGCCTTAAGCCTTTTCTTTTGTAGCCACGATATAAGCCCATTATCCCTTAGATTATTAAGCATGACCAAATGACCCGCACTTGAATCACAACCCTGAGACTTGTCTCGAGCTTGAGTTTGGGGTGGAGGGTCCACATTTGGGAAATTACATTGGAAAGGGATTATATGTGTTTGTATTAAGGCACAAAAAGGTAGATGATATTATTATTTGTAACCCTTTGCCGGGATTTGAATTTAAAAAAAAAAAAAAAAAAAAAAAGAGAGAAAGAAAAAGAAAATTATAAGAGACATGACTTTTCACATCAAAATGATGGTCATGGGTATCTTGTACAAAAAAAAAAGAGAAGAAATGAAAAAGAAAATAAAAAGAAAGAAAGAATAAAATAAACCGGCAAAGTGGAATATTTTTGGAATTCATCTTAGTCTCATTTGGGTTGACATTGGGGACGCAACATTAGCGCGTCAAATGGGTGAGTGAGAACATTTTTTAGCGTAAACTCAAGCTCGAGGACATTGTTGATGGTAAGTGAGGAGAGAGCCAAAAGCTCACTTCAAATTTACCAAATATACATCCACACCTTCCTTAAGCCATTATTAAAACCATAAAGACCTCGTGATTCCTAAGTGCATAGTGAATTTATGATTCTGTTGATAGGGAATACGCTAGGTGGAGCGTTCAAAGCGAGTTAGGATTAATGACCACCCTATAGCCATCATACAGAGATGAGTACAAGTGTAACCTTCAAGCATTGCGACTTTAATTTTATGATTGAGATTATTTATGTTTGATGTTGCATTATTAGTGTATGTATATGTTAGTTCTTAATGTTTGCTATATGAGATTTATCTTTAGCATTGCTTTAGGGTTTATTTGCTAGCTTCTATTTTCTCTTGCATCTACTTCATTCCCCTTGTTTTATTTAATTTTGCTTTGTCGGGACGACAAAGGTTTGAGTTGGGGGTCTTGATGTCTCCCTAAATGTTCTAATTTTATGCCATTGGGAGACATCATTTTTGGTGTTTATTTGATTATTTAGATAGACTTTTGGTGCTAATAAGCAATAATCCGGAATTTCTATTTTATTTCTAGTAATTTTGATTTATTAAACTTTTACGCGTAATATTGGTATTTTTAGTGTAAAGTTTACAGGTTTTAGATGTTAGCTAGAAGAGGAATCCGAGGAGAAAGTCAAAGATCATGATATGGAGTCAAGACTTAAAGATAAATCCCGAAGATATTATTTTTAGAGCTGAAAATCTATTTTCCAGGCCATAGATTGCTGATTTCGAGGTGCTTAAGAGATGATTTAGCCGCTGACCCTTGAAGAGATTATGTTCCTTATCGAGTTACGGAACTTTAGCAACTGGAATGAGGTCAATCGGGGTCATAACGAAGCGGGAAAAGCCGTTTGAGTGAAGGTGTATCAGCAGTTACGGGATTTGGGCTTAATTAGTGGACTTGGGCTTTTCTAATTTTTACTTAATCCTTAAGTAAAAGCCCTAATCCGATTTTATGATTATAAATAGGTCTTTAGACCTCATTATTCAGTACCTCTCATTTTATTCTTCAAATTAAATCATCATTAGAAGAGAGCGTCCAGAGAGAAAGTCAGAAGCAAGGAAAAGGAGAAAGCTTAGAGCTGGAGAAAGTCATCTTCTCCAAATCACAGCCAAACCCGATTCTTAATTAGGTTCTATCTTTTATTTCTGTAATTGAAGAACATGAATTCTTTCTGTTTTAATTTAGTTTTTCTTTTTAATATGAGCTAAGCTTTTCATAGTGCTTGAGAACAAACAATGGGTGAATCCTAATTTTATGAAATAACGAATGTTGAATTTGGGTTTTTATTGAATTAAACTAAATTAGGGCTTTTACTCTTTTCAATAAATTGAGATTATTTTACTGTTTTTAGCGTCATGAACTAGCAACAGGTGTTAGTATTTAGGCTATTCCAATTAGTGGCAATTGGATCATCCTGACGGAGGGTTTAGATACAGAACCATTTATTCAATCTATGATAGAAGTTATTGATTCTGACGAACTTAGCTAATTCTAGGGCCAATGAGGTAATAAAACTTAAACATCCAACGGTGGATCATATTTACCCTGACGGGACTAGTGACACTTTAGGATCGCCTTATAATCCACCCTAACGGGGGTATAAGGAATTTAGAATCTCGACCATTGTAATTGACCAATTTAGCCCTTAAACAACATAAGTTAGGAAATAAGATTGGGAGGATCCTTGCGTTCTCAAGTGCAACTTCTCATATTGCGTTTTACATCATTTTACTTGCGTCTTAGGTTTACTTGCATTTAATTATTTGTCTTTTATTCATTAGCTTTAATCAACAAAACCAAACAAACATTTTATAGTCTTTTATTTTCATAAGTGCATCAATCACTATTTGCTAGACATTGTGATCAACCATTCCGTCCTTGGAACGAATCTGATTTATCAGTTATTACTACTTGGGACAACCGTACACTTGCGGTTGTGGTTCGATTTACATTTTCATTTAATTTAGAACACACAAAGGACCACCAAGCGCTAGATTAAAGTATCTAAACGTTTTATAATATATAGAATAAAAAATTATTTAATAAAAAAACATACTTAAAAATTAAAAATCTCCAAAAACAAAACATATTGTCAAATTTGTTCATATCATAAAAAATAAGCAATTTCAAACAAATAAGATGAACACTTATTAACAAACCATTATTTTACAACCATATACGTGAATTATGTTATCACAACAACCGAGTTTAAGTCTGCACCAAATAAGATGGACACTTATTGAATATATATATACAATATCACAATCATTATTCATGTAAATTGTAACTAAATATTTTATTACAATAACTAGAGAAAGTGAAAACCAAGTCTAAATCTGCAACAAAAGTAAATTCGTTTATCACAAATATAGATGGTTGGTCCCGTTACCATGAAATGATTTAGCATACTTAGTTTAACTGATGGTTAGACACAGTAAATCCATATGCACGTCTTCTATTTAATTTATAAGTTTTTAGTTTAGTATGAGTTTAGGGCCTTAGAGTTTGGATGGCCTTTAAAGTTGATAGCTATTTTATTTCAAACATAATTTTACTGACACCAAAAGCGCATGAAAGCGTGCGATTAAAAGCGTGATTCTGGGTTAATCACGATTCTCTCTATGGTGAAGCGTAACAGACTCGATTCACACTGATTTACCGATTAATCGTGCGTTTTTTACGAATTTAACAACACAGATATTTACCAATCAGTGGAAAATGATGCATTTCTACAGTAACATAATATTAATAAACTATTTTTCTTATATATTTATCGACGAATGTTACTTTGTATACATATACAGAGATGTGGACATAAATCTTGAAGTGAAACCAAGGATTCTTGATTCGTTTAAGAAGAATTATGCATCAACATTCCCTTATAAGAACAAGGTATGTAGCTTAATAGAAATTATTTGTTTATAGTGTGAATACATATTTGAAAGTATAGAAAGGATTAGTAAGAAATGTGGTAAAAGTAAGTTTTGTACTTAAGGAGAATGAGTGACGTGTATAATGTGAGATCTGAGATAGTTGAGGACCTATTTAACGAATGTGCTAGAGGCGATTAAGCAACAAAATTTCATAGTTAGGAAGATTATTAAGGTCGTTCTTTTATAATCCTTTGTATCCTTTTAGCTTGTTAACCAAATATAATTGTTATATCATCCTTGGCCCCTTCTAGCCTTTTCTTTATATCCACATTATAAGCCATACCCCTTAGATTTTAGGATCGCAATGTCAAGGCAGTCGTGTTTAGAGCTTGAGTTTGGTTGGTGGGTTTGAATTATGGGAAACACTTTCCGTGTGATTTTGAGCTTGTATACGTATGTTCTATGTTGATCATGTTCCTAATATTGTAACCCTTTTCCAAGGTCTATTGAAAGAAACAATGTTTAGAAAAAGAAAAGATAAAGAAGAAAAAATTAAAATTGGTAGCATGACATCTCACATCAAAAAGAGTGACATGACTATATTACAAAATAATTAATGTCAAATAATTGAAAGAAAACAATCGGAAAAGTGGAATATTTTATGTAATCATCGTGAATTGTTTTGGGACTAATCAGGATGTTAGTTAAGTGCATCAATTGGGTTGGGTGAGAACATCTTTGTGTGTAAACTCAATCTCTAGGGCAATTTGTTGACGCTATTGAGGAGAGAGCCAAAATCTCCCTCTACATTAATCAAATATACAATCATACCATCCCTAAGCCAATAATACAATCTTAAAGACCTTATGATTCTTAACTATGTGATCTAGAAATGATTGATTTGATAAAGAGTAGTTAATTAGACCATTGGATACTATCTTAGGATTGAGGACCAACTTATATCGACCATATCAGACTAATCGGAAAACCAACCCTTCTTGCATTGTGAAGTTAATCTAATCTTGAAAAGATATATTGTTGATTGTTTGTATGATAAGTTAATGTGTGAGTTAGTTTGTAGATATTATTACATCAAACTTGCTAGGTAGTTGCTTTGGGATCATTCTTTACATTATCTTCTCTCATGATGTTTTCTTTATTGGTCACGAGATATCAATTTAGGGTTATTTATTGCATATTTGAGGGATTATTTTTATATATTTTGATAGTTTTTCGTTTCTTGTCTAATTTTAGAGAATTCTTACTTTTAGAGCTATTTATACGTACTTTATGTGTTAAGGGTGCATATCTTAGGAACTTGTATTATATTAGATACCAAGACAAGGATAAGAGGTCGATAAAGGAAGGTCAAACCCAAGTCAAGGAGTTAAAGGACCTAGATCAAGATAGAAGCAGAGAAAGAGAAGCTTCATGCCATTCTTGCCATTCTAACCCTTCTGGTTATCAATTTTTTATTTTTATTTCTTTATTATGAACTAATTATATTAGCTTGAGAATAAAATATGGGTATGAACCCTAGACTTGTTTTATATTTTATTTAATTTTGGATTTATATATAATTAAATTGTTCGTGATAATTATATATTATGTGCTTTGAATTAATGCTTGCAGTCCTTGATAGTGGATGAGTATAGGGTTATCATCCTGACGTGGGATTCAATTTTAGAAACACCACATAATCATCTATTGTGTGGTAGTGATCCTGAAAGGATTTCCTAACTAGATAGTCAATAAGGTTTAATTTAACCACTGATCATTGCGCAGGGTCCCCTTACCCAAGTCCCTTGGTAGTGTAGGTTGCTTCCTAAGCTACCGTGACGATAGTTAGGAAGAATTTAGAATCCTTGCTAATGCGTATGTATCACAAAATTCTCCCTTTGATAATAAACATAGAACAAGGCCAGTGGGGATTACTTTCTAGTTCTCGAGTTAAATTGTCATAAGTTTCTCTCTATCCTATTTTATTTTGTTGTCTTTAATTTAAGTATTAGTTTATTTAATTGTTTAGATTCTTATGAAAACAAAATATATATTTTAGTGTCTTTGCGTATTATTTAATCAATTATTCCTAGTTAACTTCATAATAGCACTATTTACAAATTTACTTTTATAGCCCCTGAGATCGATATTTATTTTACTTATACATTACTTGCAAATGATCATTTCACTTACAAAGAGTTTATCGTAGTGGTATAAGGTGTATGTTCTTTTATTTATATCGTTATTTTATCACACCTTCACCACCACCATGTATTTACATGCAATTTATGAATACTCTGGAGGATCCCTCTGTTTATAGACATTACTTGAAGTTAGAAGCGCGTAGGAGCTGAGGGATCGTGATTTGGAGCTAAATTGAAGAAGTTATTAAAGTTTTAGTTAGCATGGCTCAAACCAGTCCACTCTACCTTGGATTGTTTTTTGGGTTGGATTTGGTCATTGAAAAGAGACCCACAACCCATAAAATGTTTTTAGCCCTGTAAATATAAGAATTTTAGTTTAGAAAAGGGTTCCATTAAGTTTTCAGAAGATTATAAGAAGCAGAGAAGAGAGAAACATTTGCGAGAAGAACTTGTAGCCCTACTACACCACTTCTACACCATCCTATCTTCAATATTAGAGAAAACTTTATTAATTTCTTGTTTAAACATGATTCTAATATCTTTACTAGTTAGTTTTATTTCCTATATTATGATCTAAATGTCTTATAGCTTGAGTTTCTGTATGTATGAAACTTGAATGAATTATGATTTATTTTTAATGCTCTTTGCAAAGTCTAAATTTAATTGAATTAGGTTATTTATTTGGTTGCATATAATTTGATGTAATTTATTCTTTCTATAACTTGATCAATTATAGAATGACAATAGTATCTTAAATTGTCACCTTGGCAGGGGGTTTAGGAACATAATTAGTTCATATTCATCCGGTGTGCGGTAGTGATCCTGAAGGGCTTGCCTAGCTGGATAATCACATAGGTTAACTGTTTGTAGTGCCAAGATTTTGTGTAAAATAATCTCACTCGAGGACTCTAGTAATAGTTAGGAAGCCTTATAAGCTACCCTGAAGGGAGTTAGAAGGAGGTTAACTTCCGGATTAACAAAGAAAGACCCAAAACTCCCCCTTAGCACTAGAATCAATCATTGTCACGATAAAGGATTACTTGAGACATGAGCTATACTCTCGGATTTTATTCATAGGTTATTTACTTACTTTAGTATTTCAATTAATATATTTTAATATTTACATCGTAGTTTATTATTCACGACCAAACAAAAATATATTTATTTCTATTTTTGTATTTTATTTATAACAAAAGAATCATCTACGGTCTTTACTAACAAAAGCTTCAAATTAACGACTTTAGTCCTTGTGGAGAACGTGATTATTACTTGTGAACGACTAGTACGCTTACGGGGAGTGCTCTCGAGGTGTTGATTTTTTAATTATTTTTATCACACCTTAGAGATAATAGTTTGGTAAAGCTTTAATGGTGTTCATGAGTTGGAGAAGAAGAAGGCGTAAGGATTTAGTATTTAAATTGAACTAGATTTCTTCTTCTTATATGTTCGACGTGCTCGTGCGGTGTACCGCATAGGTCAGCGCGGTATACCAAATACTTGTTCTTCTTGTACCGTATTGATGGTAGTCGTGATGCTTGATACGGGATCTTGCCAATTTCTTCATGGGGAAATATCGCATGGCTGGCACGGTAAACCATGACCAATACTTGATCTCAGCCCCATACTTTATGCGTAATTTAATAACGATCGTCATGACGGTCTGGGTCATGCAATGCTACGCGGGAGGGGTGTGGTTTACCATAAATCCTCTAAAACAACACCAATAAAATCATTAAAAATTCCTACCCATCACGACAATCTCCTCTTTTTCATTCCAAACTCAGCCTATGGAATACCTACCGATCAAATACACAACTACCTTTATCATAAAACGTAATATACACTAAAAGAACTGAAAATTGCTACTTTATACTATCAAAACTAAAATTAAAAAATTCTTGAAAACTTTTTAAAATTTACCTATTAATCTTGGGTTTCCTCCCAAGAAGCTATTTTGTTTATCACGTCATGAAGATCGACATGTTACACATCCCAAAAATATTGATGAGGCCTTTGTGATACTACCCGACTTTATCTCACCTCCTCCTCAAACTAACATCTTTTTGATTTTCCCACCTAAATTTTGTTTCATTCTATCTTTAAAAGGCGGTGGGTAGTTTCCCCGTTTTGTCATCTATGTACCACGACAAAACCTATTCTTCACCGGGTTATGATTTATGACGTCCTTGACGGTATGTTCTCTTTCTTCTCTACAATCTTGTATTCATATTTGAGTGGTGGGTAATTCCATCTCCTTGTCGCCTTACATGTATGGTGTGTCACCTCGATTTCAAAAAATTTGTTGATCTTCTTTAATGGTGGTGGTGGTTCTGGTTTTTCTTATACCCTCTGATCCTCAACGATTTTCAGCTCTAACATCATTCATGATTCGTGGTGTGAATGGTAATGGGTGATTTCTTTGAAAAGCGACTAAATATTTATTGTTCTTATGCAATCTTGGTGCCTCAACTGGTTTCTCAACCACTTCTTCCTCGTCATCAACCAAATCTTCCACTATTACCTCATCAAATTCTTGCATTAGGAGCTCCCTAACCTCGATCATCACTTCTTTAAGCCTGACCTCTCTCTCTCTCTCTGTATGTCTATCTCTTTGTCTCTCTCTCACTATCTCTCTCTCTATTATATGCATACTCCATGGGGACGACAATTTATTTTTTTAATTTCTAGGATTTGTTTTGCTACCCCTCATTCTACCATGCTTACAATAGGCTTAACCACATGTTCCATCCAATCATATTTGGTAAGGTTGTTGAATCACTAATACATGTATCTTCATTTACTCACTCTTCATTAATACTTCTTTCGGTTGATCTATATTAACCCTCATAAGAGTGGACTCATAATAGCTTTCGTACAACTCGTGGCGATGCTATGGGATAGATTTTGGGTAGTCGAGTAGTTTGACATTTGTATGAATAGCTCTAATTTTTGTTTTCCTTGGATTAGTGTCAACATGGCTTCAATTCTGAGCTTGTTTTACTCTTCTCTTGCCTTTGAACTTTGGCACATCTGTCTGAATTTTGCGATAATTTCATTCAATGATTTTTTAGGAAGATCTTCTAGTCTTGTGAGTTGTATTCCACTTGCTCGCATGTAGTTTTCAAGCGTCTCTTTCAATTCATAAGGTTGACTAGTCATTGGAGGTTGTGGGATATTTTTGACCATTTGATTACACATCCATTTATTAGAGAGTATTGAAAATGTTTTGATAGCAGTTACTACCCCATTGTTGATAACCCAAAAAGTCTTTTACTCGAGACGGTTAATATGTCATTGGAGGTTGTGAAATATTTTTGGCCATTGTAACTTCCTTTTTATTTTGGGTAATAGTAAGGTGTTAGGTAGAAATTGTTATCCCTTGGTTGGTTTTCCATATATTCTTCCGCATGATTCAATAGGGCGGACTATGGATAATAGCCTCCTTACATCTTCACAGTAATCCTCCCAAACGGTTGGCGATTGAATCACTGCTTGAGAGGTGAGCTTAATACCTACACATCTCAAAAACAAGAAACCAAGAGTAAAGTATAATAATAAATATCCAAAATGCAACAAAAAAAAATACAATTTGTCCCCAACAGCGGCAGAAAAAACGTTTCGTCTCCCAAGGTGTGATAAAATAACTTAACTAATTCAACATCTCGAGAGAGCTTACTACCTGCAAGTGTGATGTCTCATTATTTGTGATGGATTAATATAGGTTAAAGACATCATCTTATGTGTATTAGGATAGTCAAATACTCGATTTTTGTTTATATTATTGTATAATTTTATTTCTTGTCTTGATTTGATGATTTATTATTTTTAAAGCATATTTGGTTTAATTGTTTGTTAATTGTGAGCTTTAAAGATATATGAAAATTACTTGAATTCCAAATCAATTTTAAAGAGATAAAGGAAAGAAGATAAGGATGGAAATTGGAGATAAAGGAAGGAAAAGATAAAATAGAAAAATAAAAGTTTTCAAATAAATCTGAATTTCAGCAGCCACGTCCACGAAAGTGATCATAACTCAATATTGGATGGGAATGTGGAAGAATGGTCCAAAGCAAAAGTGTAGAAATTTCTGAGACGATCAATATCGAAGATGTTACAACCAAAACAAGACATCAACAATTTATTACCTTTTCTATATTTTAGGGCTACATATTTGATTTGTAAAAGAGTCCTATTACTTTCCCTATACTCCTAGAATCCAAATTAGGGTTCCTATACACCTATAAATACAACCTTTAACTATCGTAAACATGTCATTTCTCAGTTCTAAACCTTAAATTAATCCTTAGTCATTCAAGAGAAGCAACAAGACCTGTAGAGAGGAAGACAAGAAGTTGGAAAATAGAAAATTCCTCTTGTCCATCATCTCCTCTATCATTGGGGTAATTTGTATTAGATTTTTTAGCTTATCTTTGTTTCTAATTACTTATATCCATAGTTTATTTCTATGTCTTTATATATGAACTAATTCTCTCATAGATTGGGTTTGCATATGTATAATCTTTGATTTCTAATTCTTTATTTGTTTTAATGTTATTTGGGAAAACCTTTTTTAAATTGATTCTAGATTCTTAACCATATTTTTTTATGTGCTTTGATTTATTGACTGTAGTTCTTGTGAATGCATGCGTATAGACTACCCCATTAATAGTAGTTAGATGGTTACCCGAAAGGGGTGTCTAATTATTGAAACACCACATAAGCGTCTAGTGTGCGGTAGTGATCCAGAAGGGCTTGCCTAACTAGATAGTCATTAGGGTTTGATTTAATCACTGATCATCATTTGCTGGTCAGTCTCATCTAAGAACTTAGTGGCGTAGGAGCACCTTAGTTAAGCCCCTTGGTAATTGTGAGGTCGGCACCTAAGTCCACATGGAAGAGGTTAGGAGGAATTTAGAATCTTGGCTATTTATGGATAAATAACATGAGCTAGTTCAAACTTCCATGGAGTTCAATAATGAAAGATTCAAGGAACAAGATGCAGAATTGGAAACCTTGGAGACAAATGTCACCCAAGTAACTAGTAAATCCCGTAAGTTTCAACAAGAACTTCCACAGTTAATCCGAGATATAACGGAGGATCAGACTCGAAAAGCACTTCCATCTCAGCCACATGAAGATTTAAATGATTTGAAAAAAAATGTGGATGAAAGTGACACAAAGCTCAATTCTGCCTTATCAACAATGCAACTCATGCACCAATAAATTCAAGCGATGGAGCAAAGAGTTACGCAAGTCGCTATGACCAATCAACAATTACAACAAGAAATACATATGAAACTGGGTGATAGCAATGTTGGGTTCAAAGTTTCAACCATAAAAGAACCAACCAAGCTTAGCTTAGAAGAAGTAATTGTTAAAGATCAGAATACGAAAGAGGTTGAGAAAGAGTTCAAGCATGTGGTTAGAGAAGATGAAAAAGAAACTTAGGAAGAAGAGACAACTTCACAAAAGGTGCAAGAAGAATAAAGTAAGGTGGAACCGCCACCTACACAACCATCGTCACCAATCAAGTCAAAACTAATTGAGGTAATAATCAAAGATTGTGATAGTAAGGATAAGGTTGAAATATTTCATGAGGGAACCGTGACTCTCTGAACTGAAAAAGAATCCAGAATTTTTCATTTTGTGAAAGAAAATGAAGCTAAAAAGAAAGTCCACAATAAACCTGTGAAGAAAAGAATCAAAAGTGAGTGTGCGGTTGGTGACGAGGTTCCATGGAAAGCCTCCAAGAGAGAAAATAGACCACGGGGATTCAAGAATTGTGGATGGGTCCGTTTGTAGTTACAAGAGTTGTTTCAGCAAAACTGATTGAAATACAAGCTAAGAAGGGTCACAAACTTCGGATAGTAGATGTGCACAGGCTATATAATCAAAATATAATTGAGGTAACACGTCGAACTTTGAAAGACGTTAAACAAAAGCGCTTTCTAGGAGACATCCCACATTATTTTATGTTTTTTTGTTTTTATTCTTTTTATTCTTTTTAGTTAGTTTATGTGTTTTTAAGTGCATATGGCAGTAATAAGGAAGGTATGGGTGCTTTTGATGTGTAGGTATGAAAGGATTCGAGTTTGGGGTGAAAAAATGGAAAATTTTTAGAGATGAAAAGGGCTGGACAAAGGCTTTTTGCGGTACACCGCCCGCATGTATTCACGGTGCACCGCACTTATCAGCGTGGATTTTTTTACCAAAACTTCGAACTGGCATAACTTCGCGCTCGGGTATCGGAATTCACTTTTTCTCGAGTCTAAATCACATAGTTTTTCGAGATCTGTCCAATTGAGTGGATAAATCCTGAGTCAGAGGTAAAATAAAAAACGTATTTTTTTCGTGGTATCCAGAGATTTTGTGCGGTACACTTCACGAGGGGTCCGGTGCACCGCAGATCCAAAACCGTGGCAACGGTTCGCAAATACGGTACATTGGCGAGGCCAACTTCACAAAACTGTGTCAACAACTCGCATCCACGGTTTGAAACCCTTGAGTTCGATGTAAAACATCTCAGCCCGGGCGCACCGCACGACATCGCCAGATCCAGATTCGAAAGGTTATAAGATGGGTTTTAAAGAAGAGGTTAGTTTTTACACGAATTTATCAATCCTTAAACCTCTCTTTCTTCCCCAAACCTCTCCTAACTCCATTAAAACTTCACCAAACCTTCACCAAATATCAAAACACTACCTAATCACCATAAATTTACGTCCGATCCGTTCCCCACATCATTATAAAGAAGATTCAACCACCCAAATCATATCAAAACACTTTGAATCCAAGAATCAAAAGCCAAAATTTCCAAATATTACCCAACAACTTCTTAGATCCATACCAATCAAGTACGAGTTCATCCTACCCACATAGAGAATCATCATCATAACACCTTTCCTAACCAAAATAACACTTGTTCAACCTAAAATCGAGGGTTACAAATTTAAAGAGTGTTTAAAGCTTTGAGTTGGAGGTCAATTGAGATGAAGAAAAGAACATGAACATTATCTACTGTTAGGGAGATGAAGAAGAATCAAACTAAGGTATTGGGTTTTATTGAAAGAAATCAATTGAGAAAACTTCAAGTTCCAGTATAAGGGGTAAAACGGGTCAAGTGAATAAAGGAAAACTAGCTGTGTTGAATTCAAAGAGCGAAAAGGTTTCAACTTCCATAAGGAAGAAACCATAACCTCTACAAATCAAGTCCTATACCCGAGATGAATGAAGCTTCAAAGGCCTTGTTAGCTTCCGCCAAAACGTATTTACTGGACTTACCTTTAGCTCATGAGAAAGTATTCGAAAAAGAAGTTGGAGAAGATGAAAAACAAGAGATTTCTAGAGTGTGATTGATTGATAAGGGGATGTAAGGGAAAGTTAAATTGGTGAAACATGAAGATTACATACAAGGAAAGAACTTCACCCAATTACGGGTATTGATCATGCGAGGCAATAGCCTCGAAGAGTATGTTTTCTTTCTTTCTTACCATTTTTTATGTGCAATATCTGTTCAATTTTAATTTTTTGTTGAGTCTTGTCGAGTCGTGGGGACACGTATCATTTTTTAGTTTGGGGTGTGGGGATTGGTTGTCTCTAATATCCATTTTTATGTGTTTTTACTGTTTTTAGGAATAAATTAAAAATTTTGATAGAGGGAATTTTGATGTAGAGTGTGTTTAAAAGCTTTAAAGCATATACTTAGTAAATTAATGATAGAAAGAAGTATGTTTATGATCTGTTTTATTTTGTATACTTTGAGTATTTGCAGGAAAACACACATTGATAGTAAAGAAAAGATTAGTTAGCAATGCGATAGAAAATATGTTTGATCTCAGGGAGCCATGAGTGGTGTGCAGACCGTGAGATCCAAGTTAGTTGATATACTCATTTGATGAACGTGCTAAAGGTAAGAGAATATCGAAAGTGCATAGTTTAGAAAGTGATTAATGAGGTTATTTGATAAGCACCTTGTTGCCTTTTAGCTTGTTGTCCATTTATTATATTTTATATCCTTCTAAGCCCCTTCTAGCCTTTCTAATGGTTGGGTTGGCTGTTGTTGGAAGAACATAATTCTTCCAGCGCTAGCGTCTTCTCTACCTTCTTGCTCTGACTTGAAAACCTTAAGCCTCTTGTGTAATTCTATGAAGTGTGTGAAAAGAGGAGGCTAAGGGGTGTTTTTATAGGTGCTAGGAGTCCCTAATTCGTTTTACTTGGAGTGGGAGACAAGTAAACGACTCTTTAATTCACAGCCCTAAAATATAATGAAGGTAAGATTATGTTGCTGATTTGTTTTGGTCATATCTCCTTCAATACTTATCCGTTTGACGCGTTCTTTATATCTAAGTCACTTGTCTCGGAAAGCTCTATCCATTGGTCCAGACCATTCTCCCAAATTCCTAGTCAATCTTGAGTTATGAGATCGTATTTGAATGTGGCTTGAATTTCAGATTTATTTGGCAACTTTATATTTTCCTTCTTTGCATATCTCCTTCCTTAATCTTCCAATTTCCATGTATATCTTCTTTCCTTTACTTCTTAGACTTGACTTGGTTTCTAATTAATTACCATATATCTTTAAAGCTTCACAATAAATAAATAATTAAACCTCATATGCTTTAAAAATTAAGAAATCATTCAATCAAGACTAGAAATAAGAAAGTGCACTCTAAAATTAGAAACTCGAATAAAATACTTCCTAACACACTAAAAATAATCTAAGACTTTAATTCTCACCTCTCCTCCTTGTATTGGTTTTCCATGAAATTCAAGAACCTACTAACTTTGCACTAAAAATAACCAAATTAACACATAAAAGCTCTGAAAATGCAAATAGTCTACTTCCAAGGGGAGAAAGTGCAATATGACAAGATAAGCATAAAGGTCTATCAAATAAGTCAAATTCACCTAAAATGATGTCTCATAAAGGCTAATATTTAGAACAAATAGGGAGATACCAGTCTCCTACTTATTCTCCATTCTCTTGACAAAACTTTTCAAGGTTGCTCTGATCTTTGAGTCTCATACTCTTTGGATAAAAACGGTTAAAGAATGCAGCTTGAAGTTCTGTCCATGTATTAATTGTACCTTGTGGTTGTCTATCTAGCCAATCACCAACTTTGTCGGTTAGAAAGAACGAAAACATGTGACAATACAGTTGCTCGCGTGTAATGACTGGAGTAACATAGGCATCACAAATCTGCATGAACTTCTTAATCGCTCTTACCAGATCTTGAACTGCTGCACCACTATAGAGTTCGAAATTCTGAAATTGACTGAGCATGCCCGTATCGAGCTTGAACTTGATATTCTAGATCTCTGGATGACGATAACCTAATGGTTGTACTTGAAAAGGTACTCCCAAGCCTAGAAGATCTTGTTCAATTCTGTTGTTTTTTCTGTTATCTCCTTGTGGTGGTGGTGGTAAATGACCTAAAGGACCAAGTGGTGGATCCCCTAGGGGTGGATCTACTCCTTGTTGTTGATTTTCTGCCATGGCTCTTCTTTGGTTTCTTTCTTCTCGGATACGTCTGTTATAAGCTCTGAAACTCCTTTCAGGCTCCGGGAGAGGAGGCCAAGGATGCACTGTTAACACCTGAAAAAGACTAAAGCAACCAACAAGCGTAAATCTGGAAAAATAAAAAATAAAAACTGGAAAATAAAAATTAATTAAAAACTACTACTAGAAATAAATAACCCACACGCTAACGAGACACAGGTCCCTGACAGCGGCGCCAAAAACTTGGTGTCGCCTAGGGTGTCATAAATATATGATAAATAAATACGGGAAACAATGCACTAATCACCCTAGACTAGCATGATTCTGCAAGTATTACAGTACATATACAAGATTTAATGATAAGAAGATTCGTTCCTCAGGGACTTAAATGTGTTAGACGAATGGATAAATAAATCAGAGTAGTAATTAATAATTAAAAGACAAGAAAGTAAATATGATTGATTGAGAGATGAGATGAATAACTAAATAAATTAAAAGACAAATAATTAATACGAGAGAGAATATAGATGAGAGAGTATAGCTTAGGTTTTTGCTAGTATGCACTAATCCTTCTAATTCTTTCTATCAATTTCAGTTTATAAGGGAGACAATAGTTCTTTGATATGTAGTCAGGATTCTAAATTCCCCCTATCCCCGGAGAGCGTTTTAGGGTGGCAACCTCACAATCACAAGGGAACTCACAAAGGGTTAACCTACGCCATTTGGGTCCTAGGTGTAGTCCTACCTACTAATGATGTATGGTGATGAAAATAAACCTTAATGACTATCTAGTTAGGCTGGTGTTGTCATGACCAATTCCTTATTCTAGACGTTTATGTGGTGTTTTAATAACTAGACACCCCTTCTGGGCGACCATCTAACTACTATTAGCAAAGCCCTAAATTGATCAGGTTTAAGACAGACTGTAAATCAAAGCACATAAATCAAATATATGGTAAATTAGCTAGAATCAGATTAAAACATATAATTCCCAAAGAAACTTAGATAGAAAGAAATTCGAATTCATAGATTATACATAATGCAAAACCCAAGCTATGGGAAAATTAGTTCATACCTGAAGGAAATAAACTAAAAGAATGATACATAGATTTCATCTTGCTCTTTTCAATAACTCTAATAATATAAAACTTAAGGACTAACTTATGAGAGGCATGGATGATTTTACAAAGGTTTAAGGGTGTATCTATAGGTGTTTAGAAGACCTAATTCGTTTTCTTAGAGTGGAAGACAAGTAACTTGGACTCCAAGCCCAACTCAAATTCGTAACCCTAAAATGTAGAAAAGGTAATAATCTGCCGCAGTTTTTTTGTTTTTGCTGTAACTTCTTTGTTTCAACTCCGTTTGACGCTTTCCATATGTCGAAATTGATCGTCTCGGAAAGATCTATAACTTTTCTTCTGACTATTTATCCAAATTCCTAGCCAATATTGAGTTATGATCACTTTAATGGTTGTAGGTGCTGGAATTCAGATTTATTTGGCAACTTTATCTTTCCATATCCTATCTTTTCTTTCTTTTATCTCCAACTTCCATGCATATTTTCTTTCCTTTATCTCTTTAGACTTGATTTGGAATATTTATCTGTAAGTAATGTGTAAGTGGTATTCCCATATTTTTACCAAGGTATTTGGTAATACCAATATTAGGTTTTTACGAGACCTCCCTACAAATATTATTTGGAGTACCATTACTTAAAGAATGTCTGGTTTTTGGAGGATAATTCTTTGACCCGAAGCATTACATATAATGATTATTTGGTTATCAGAAATTCTAACAAGACAACTTTACATGTGGAAAACCTCCAGTTTTCTTTCAATGTCTTTAGAGATATGTCTAATTTTTCAATTATAGGAAATCCCGTGAACTTGATAACTTTATTAAATGCTTAGTATTCAATTGAATGGAGATGCAAGAGGAAGATTGGTCCCTAGCCAAGAAATCGTCACTTCAGAGGTCTGCATATTCAACTTCCAATATGGTATTAGCTTGGGTAGGGGCAACATTTCTACCCATTACATCGTTGATTCAATTACAAACAACGTATGCAACAAAATTTTTGCCTTGCGAAAAAGACTGATCTATGTTGACTTTTAGAGCCTATAGTTAGGGCGACCAAATAGTGGACAAAGGGTTGTGCTTCTTCTACAAATAGATCCTACTACTGGGAGTATTCTTAATCTTGCATATGAACAATTCTAGAAAATGAGGAAGTTCGTAGAGTAATACAAATTTAAAAGAAGGCACCAATTTCAATAAAGAAGTTGTTTCTAACTACCCAAATATTCCTTAAGCATGCAACAACTTTCAGGGCTCAAATATTGGACATTAGATTTAGAAGTTTATAATTCAAAGAGTCAACAACCAAATCCTACAGTTTTATTGATGTTGATATGGAAATGAAAGGGGAATAAACCCCAAAAATTTCTTGTTCGTTCACACTTGGGGACGACGCATTCTACACTACAAAATTAGAAGACTTGAATGAAATAAGCAATTATGTAAACGAAATGGCTTTTGTTTAACGTCGTTAAGCTCGACAAGTTACCTCTCACATCTATTCGGTTTCAAGGAGGTACATGACCTCCCCAGGATGGGGATCCACCATGCGATTAGTATCCTCACCTACATGATAAATCTTTAACTGATGTCCATTCACCATAAAGGTGTGTTGTTCAGCTGGGTTTTCGCTTTCTATCGCTCCATGAGGCGTTAACTTGGTCACCACAAAAGAACCAGACCATTTTGATCTCAACTTACCCGGATAATTACTGATCTTGGAGTTATATTTGAGGACCAAATATCCAACTTTAAACTTCTTTTCATGAATACGATTATCATGCCACCTATTTGTTGTTTCTTTATAAAGCTTTGCATTCTCGTAGGCATGAAATTGAAACTCATCAAGTTCATTCAGTTTCATCATGTGATTCTTACCGACTAGAGTAGGATCGATGTTCATCTCCGCTATCGCCCAATATGCACCTAGTTCAAGTTCAAGAGGTAAGTGACAAGTCTTACTATAGACTATGCGATATGGAGACGCACCAACAGGTGTTTTTTAGGCAGTACGATATGCCCACAACGCCTCATCTAACTTTGTTGACCAATCCTTGCGTGTGGCACCAACTATCTTCTCTAGAATGGATTTGATCTCTCGATTAGAGACCAGCTTGACCATTTGCTTGCGGATGATACGCAGTTGTTACACGATGTCTCACCCCATACTTCTCTAAAACCGCCTTCAAGTATCTGTTAACAAAATGAGAACCTCCATCACTAATAATAACTCGAGGCGTACTATGTCTAGTGAAGATGTGTGACTTCAAAAATTTATCACTACCCGCAAATCATTGGTTGGCAGAGCTACAACCTCTACCCATTTGGACACGTAATCAACCGCTAATAGGATGTAAAGATTTCCGTGAGATGGTACAAAAGAACCCATGAAATCAATACCCTAAACATCAAATATTTCAACTTCAAGAACGTTGTTACGTGGAATTTCATCTCTCTTGGATATGTTTCCGGTAAATTGGCACCTATGACACTTCTTAACATATTCATGGCAATCTTTGTGTATAGTGGGCCAATAAAAACCGGATTGAAGAACCTTTGCGGCTGTACGATCACCTTTGAAGTGTCCCCCATAGAGTGAATCATGACAACTAGCAACTAGCAACTGAATATCACCCTCAGGTAAGCATCTTCTCACCATCTGATCACTACATGTTTTGTAGAGAAAAGAATCCTCCCAAAATAATTGCTTAGCACGGTGACTCAATCTCTTTCTCTCTTGTGAGGTTGACCCTTGAGGAAAAGAACCACTCACAATAAGATTCGTAATGTCTGCATACCAAGGAGTACCGTTTACATGTATCGAAAATAAATTCATTAGGAAACTCTTCCTTAACCAGTTCGGGACTACAATTGAACTCGACACCTTCAAGACGCGACAAATGATCAGCTACCTGATTATCATAACCCTTTCTATCTCGAATCTCCAAGTCAAACTCTTTTAACAACAAGATCCATCTGATTAAACACGGATTTGCATCTTTCTTCTGCATAAGGTATTTGATAGCGGAATGATCGGTGTACACGACAATTTTCGCTACAAGGAGATAGGAACGAATCTTGTTAAATGAATACACTACGGCTAGTAACTCTTTCTCCGTCACGGTATAATTAATTTGAGCACTTGTAAAGACTTTACTAGCGTAATAGATGGAGTGAAATACTTTAACTTTCCTTTGACCCAAAACGTCACCCATAGCAAGGTCGCTAGCATCACACATAACTTCAAATGTTATATTCCAAATCAGGAGGTAATACAATGGGGGCGAATATGAGTTTCTCCTTGATCTCCTTGAATGCCGCCATGCAAGCTTCATCAAAAAGTAATTTGGTGTCCTTCTCGAGTAAGTTACATAACGGCTTAGCAATCTTAGAGAAGTCTTTAATGAAATGATGGTAAAACCCAACATGTCCCAAGGAACTTCTCACCCCTTTCACAAAAAATAGGAGGGGGAAGAGTCTTGATAACCTTTATCTTAGCACGATCAACTTCTAAGCCTGAACTCGAAACTTTGTGTACGAGGACTATTCCTCCACGAACCATGAAATGGCACTTCTCCCAATTAAGAACTAAGTCGGTTTCCTTGCATCTTATTAATACCTTCTCTATATTTTGCAAACAATCATCAAAGTTATCACCAAAACAGAGAAGTCATCCATAAATACCTCAAGGAATTGATCCATCATATCTCCAAATATTTCCATCATGCAACGTTGGAAAGTGGTAGGTGCGTTACACAATCCAAATGGCATCCTTCGGAATGCGAAAATGCCAAAAGGACATGTAAATATAGTTTTGTGCTAGTCATCTGGATCGATGCGTATTTGATTGTAACCTGAATAACCATCTAGAAAACAATATATTTTCTACCTGCTAACTTGTCCAACATCTGGTCTATGAAGGGGAGTGGAAAATGGTCTGTTCTAGTAGCCTTGTTCAACTTACGATAGTCCATACACACTCTTCAACCAACTACGGTTCTTGAAGGTATGGCTTCATACTGATCATTAAGGACAATAGTTATACCACCCTTCTTTGGTACGCATTGAACCAGACTTACCCAATCAGTACTAGCTATGGGAAAGATGATTCTCGCATCTAGTAGCTTTATTACTTCCTTCTTGACCACCTCCTTCATGGATGGAATTAATCTTCTTTGACCTTCAACTGAGCGTGCACTTATATCCTCCAAAATGATTTTGTGTTGGCAAACAGATGGACTAATACCTTTGATATATGAAATGGTCCATCCAATTGCCTCTTTATGAGCTCGGAGTACACGCAACAGTTTATCTTCTTGAGAACCTGTTAAGTGAGCTGACACAATAACATGCAAAATTTCATTAGTACCTAAATACACATACCTCAAATGTGACGGTAATGGTTTCTCTTCTATCTTCGCAGGAGATATAATAGATGGTTTCTTTTGAGGTTCAATCTCCCCCACGTCTCGTAATGGTTCATAGGCTAGACGCCTAGGCTTAGTGTTTTCTGAATTTAGAGCTGCCACTGTTTCAGTGAGCTCTCACATCATCTCTGGTAAGTCAAGTACTAGGGCTGCCTGCAAGATATCATCAAAATTCATATCATTAAATACCTCTTGCGTTGACCGTTCAATCACATCCACCCGGTGACACTCCTCCATGGGGTCCGGGAACTTCATTGCCCAAATTACATTGAACTTTACCTCCTCGTCTTGGATATGCTTGGTTAATTATTTGTTTTCTACATCAATAAGAGTACGCCCCGTGGCAAGGAATGGTCTTCCCAAAATAACAGGGACATTTCTATCCGCGTCGTATTCAAGTATAACAAAATCGATGGGAAAAATTAAATACCTGCCTTAACGAGGACATCTTCTATGTGCCCCTCCGGATGTGCGAGGGATCTATCTGCCATTTGCAGGACCATAGAGGTCGGTCGTGCGTTTCCTATCTTCAACTTTCCGAAAATTGACTTAGGCATGAGATTCATACTCGCACCCAAATCACACAACTCTTTTCCTCTCCACTCATCCCCAATATAAATAGGGATTGTAAAACTATCAGGATCAAGCAATTTAGATGGTAGCTTACTTTGACAAATCACACCACATTCTTCGGGTAATCCAATCATTTCATTCTCCATGTAAGGGTGTTTATTATAGATGGTTCTTTTAAAGACTTTCACGTATTTTGGCACATCTTTAATAGTATCCAAGAATGGCACATTAATGTTAAGCTTGCTTACCACATTAAGGAATTTCTGATAATCTGCCATATTTCCTTTCTTTTGAACTCTTGAAGGGAAAGGTTGAGGAGGACGCTTCTCTTCTACAACAATATCTTTCTTCTTAAGCTTTTCCGAGATTTTCTCAACTTCTACTTCCTCTACTTCCAGTTTACTCTCTTTCTCAACCACATATTCCACCGTTTTCTCTTTCACTGTTGTTTCTTTCTCTTTCATAACCGGAAAAGGTGGTGGTTGAAATTGCGATTCCGGTTTATAATTCCATTATTTATATTCGTAATTTAAATAATCATGTGCTTGTGGCCAAAGTAGCGGGAGCCGTCATAATCCGACTAACACATATATATACGTAGGTCCCTTTAGCGGACATTATTCGAATGCTAGGTAGTCAATAGGGTAAAAGGAACTTGACCTACCTGAAAGCAAAGAGACTAGTAAGGTATATAATTAGGGTTTCCCTTCTGGAAACTTAATGAACTTTGAATCCCATCTAGTGTGAACATTAAAACCATTCACCCTTATTCATATAGACGCAATTCAATGGGATATATTCTTACTAGCCTCCTTAGCTATAATATTTTATGCATAATTAGTTTGATTAACTTAGAAAACAGAACAAATATATTTTCATTTCATATTTCTACTCTGTTATCCGAATTACATACTTGCATCTTTACATTGCTTTGAAACCATTAATCACACTTTATCCCTGCGAACGGTAACCCTACTTATAAATTCTTTCCAACATATGATTCGTACTCTGCAGAGTCGATTCGCATAGTATTGTGTTGTACTTTATTTTATTAACGGGAACAACAAAGGTCAGGACACAACGCATCTGTACGCCAAAACTCACATAAAAAGGAGAAGAAAAGGAAATAATATAAAAATAATGTGGAAGATGAGCAAAACAAAAATAATATTTCTTAATGACTTAGATTGATGACTTAAACAATGCAACTTGACCATAGGAAGTGACACAAGCTGGGTTGACAAATAAATATGAAATATAGATAAACTTGATTTATAACCTAGTGTCAGAAAAGGTTTCTCTTATACAACAAAAATATACTTGTGTGTAGCTATGGACCCTTGAACATGATATTAGTGTCATGTTTAGGGTGACGACTTAGATTGAATCCTTTTTCTAGAGATACATGCTTATTTGATTGCTTTGCCTTATATTTTTTTCCTCATATTACTGTTTCATATGTTTTGTATTATCTTTTCATATTATCTTTACAGAATGTATTCTCTTTATATATCTTTCTCTCTTTTATTTTATCCTTTTATTTGCTTAAGGAAAATAAAAGAGTGAGTGTAGGGTGTGTTGTGTCATAATAATATGATATTTTATCTATTATTTTTGACACATTAGGTTTATTTTACTGTGTAATTTGACGATATTACAAGATTTAAAGGTAAAAGGAGATTTCCAACCTTGAATAGTAAATGAACCTAAAAGTGAGATACTGAAGCTAAATTAAGATAGTACTATTTTTAGAAACTATACAAAAGAGGAGTTGGAAGATTTAGTCATGATTCAGAATTAGAAGACATATATTGGACAAGCTAACTCTGTTTAACGGAAATAAGAATAAGGACATTTTAAGAGCCCTATTGTAAATTATCACCTTGGAAGCAAAGAAATACTATCTTGGAAATCACTCCTGAAATAGAAGAATCCAAAGAATATGAGAGTCCAAGAATAAGAAGATCCCATGAAAAGAAGAATAATAGAAGATAATGATGGAATAAAATATGATAAATGTTAACATTATCCGGAAGTCACTAAAGTTTTAGACTTCATTTAACTCTAGCTCCATTTCTTATGAATAAATATAGACTTAGCTTATCTTCGATGAGGAAATTTTATGATTAGTTAAACACTACTTCATAGGGTGGTAGTTTAGGGTTATTGTAATCTTGACTCAAGTTCATTTGAATAAACCTAGTATTTTTTTTGCTTTAAACTCACACAATATTAAAATTTTGTACCCGGTGAATAATCTATGAAAGTAGGAAACAAACTTCGAATATGATGTGATAACGTGTGATGACCCACCATCTCTAACCAACAAAGTGAATTTCCCTTGAAATCAACAAGTTCAGGAAGAATTGTCAAGATTGAAACTATAACCGTTATGTTGGTATAGCGTGATGGCTTGCCTCCACAATTAACATGAAATTTCCAATATTTTCTAAAGTAAGTGTATTAAACTTTACCTCTATATAAATTCCATGTTCATGATTGCATAGTCAAAAGCTAAGGACTGAAGGATCTCTCTCCCATGAATCAACATTCTCTTTAGAATAGTAATCAAGCAATCGACAAATCCCCGATTTAGCAAACCTAGATATCGTAGTTTACCCAAATAATCCCCAGGCTTCAGAAGATTGATCATTGGAATCACTCGGTGGTAAAGTGGAATGAGGGTAGTAAAATTGACAATGTCTCATAATAATCTCCTATTGATTGTGATTTCATAAGAAAACAACAACCTTGCGAAAGTCATCACTTTCCTTCAGGGGTTTGTATAGCTTTTCAAACTTTTCTAATTTACCCAATTTATTTCATTGTGTTAGCCATTAAAAACCTAGTTAAGTAGGTGTTAAGGGTGTGGGAAAGTTATTTAGTGAGCATGGAAGCATAATTTCTTAGATTCTCTCCTAGCTAGTTGACCAATAACTTGTTGCAATAGAAATATTTTTTAGGAAATAAACTCGTTACTAATCCGAAAGACGGGGCCAATGTCGAGTAGATGGAATTAGTCTTAGTGCCTTTCTTACTTGATTGAATGCTTTACTGACTGTTCAAAAAAGGGCCAGAACTCGATTCGGGAATCTCATTAGTCCTCAGATTTAATTATAAATTCGAGCTTCTTAAAAGCAAGTTGATATCTGACAATAAATAAAGATCAAAATAACCAAATTGATTACATTAACTCATTAAATATCTTTGTTGTGTTTGTCGTTGTGTTTCTTGATTGTATACATATTTATATTATATTAATCAATCAATAATATAAATATGTGTTATATTGTATACCGATCATGGGTTATATGATATCTAATAACAATAAAGCTGCAAAAATATAATCAAACAAAGGATAAAATATATAGATGCTAGATTTAAAAGGGACAAACCACCTTCAAGAAATCATATTAATATATCTAGCTTGGCATTTACATCAAGCTTTCAAAAGAGTTAACAATTTCCAATAATAGTCTCATGAAAAGTAAACAAGATTTTTTAGTCAGATGAAATCTTTCTACTTATTTTTGTTGTTGTTGAATTAGTCATCTTGCAATTTCTTCAAGGTTTGCAAGGATCTGTTTTGTATCTGGCCTTTGAGAAGGTACGTCGACACAACAAGACAACGCAAGATTAATGTAATCTAAAACACGCTCCTTTATTTTATGTAGATCAACACCAGTTTGACCATCAACAATTTCTGGACGACACAAATTTATTACATCATGACCAAGATCACCTGCAATTCTCATGTCGTTTGACAACCCAATTGCTTCCGTCCTGGTGATCAACTCAAGAAAGATTATACCAATGCTATAAATGTCATATTTTTCACTCACATAGTCACTCTCATTTAGCTCTAGAGCAAGAGCATTATATTCTTGGTCATCACGAGTTCCAAGCATTTCATGTACTCCAATAGTATTCAACATAAGATGCAAGCCAAAATCTGATACATGAGGTTCGTATTTATCGTCTATAAATATATTATTTGACCTCATATTTCCATGAACAATGAGCTCTTCCATTGCGTTGTGAAGAAAATGAATTGCTTTAACAATTCCCATGGAGATTTTAAGAATGTTTATCCAATTCACATTTCCATCTGTATAAAAATGAAATTGTTATATTGTGATTATTCTTATACAACTAATCTTGATGTAACATTTCCATAAATAACATTGAAACTTCTGTAACAAGATTAATTGGATGTGGACAGTTTCATGATTCTCAAGTCGTAAAATTCATTCAATTTTTTGACACGTGGATATATTATCAATCAAGTAACGAATCAAGACTTTATAAATCAGACTTTGTTGAATAAAATAGGAATCTAGCAACATACCTAGTTTTTTAGATTTTGCAACATATTACAAACAATAGTAAAATTAACAAGAAATTTTAGAAGAAAACGAGACATACCTTCTATTAATTGAGAAAGTGTACGATCAGCAACAAATGGATGGATCATCATCATCTCACCTTTTGTCCCAACATAAAATGCATACAAAGGAACTAAATTTGTATGCCTCACAGAACCCAACAATTTGATTTTCTCCACCACATCATTTATCTTTAAAGTACAAGCAAGATTAAATAACTTCAAGATTACAAGTGAATTAGTCCTAGCCAACAATGCCTTTTGCGAAGTTGCATAGCTAGATCTAGCTATAACTCTACTTGGAGCTTGGAATATGTCATCCACACTAATATCTTCACCACCATTGAATTGTATAAATTCCTCATTTTCACTATCACTACCTTGTAGTGCTCTCTCCTTACAGAAATAGTTCAACAATAGATAGATTAGTGTACATGCTAACACAGGAAGGTCAATGAAAAGTACGACGGCCTCGTTGTCTTCCATTTCACGATAAAGTACAAAATTCAATTTTAAAATATTTGGGGAATTATACCATATATTGTAGATTTTTTGGTTGAACTTTTTTTTATTTGACTATTGTATAAGATATACAGACTGTTTCCTCTAATTAATGTTACGATATGCTTTTAATGAAAAAAATTAAATAAGTCAATGCTAGGTTGATGGTAGATAGAAATTACTCCATATATTTATTGATAATATTAGGTTGCTTGTGCTGGTTTTCCTTTTTTCCTTCTTTTTTTATTTTTTTATTTTTTGTACTAGAAAGGTTAAAATACCATAATTCCCATGTATTATAGTCGGAAATACTAGTTTTAAAGCACCCTGCATTTGTTCATATCTTATAAATTTTTTTACATAAATCGTCTAAATATTTTTAAGTTATATTTCATTAGATGAAATAGATCCAAATTCGGCCCATTGTAAGGCTTGTGAGGGACAACAACCCCTGATATTTGGTCGAGTTTTGAGGCACCAAATCTTAAAATCACTAATGTGTATGTGTGTGTATATGTAATACTTTTTAAAATACATCATGTATGGTGGCATAGGTAGTCTAGTAGAAACATTGTTATGAACATTATTCTTATTTTACGATATAAAACTTTTATCTCAAATTTAGTTATAAGTATAATAGGTATTAAAACATTCTAGAATTGTAAAATAAGTTATAGTTTTGTTGAAGTATAAGAAATATAGAATATTTAATCAACTAGTTGAATTATTTAATTACAATGTTCCTTGTATGTATTAGAAATTGTTCAAATTTTTGTAGTTAGTTTAAGTAGCATAAAGGATAGAGTCGGTTTTTTACACCAAAATGAGTTTATGTGGATTCAAACACCTATCACACACACATAACTAGTTGAAAATTATCACTTTTTGTTATTTTCATATGAGTAATATGACTCAGAAACTTTCTCTTGAAAAGCTAGTTAAGATACTCTCTCTCTCTCTCTCTCTCTCTCTCTCTCTCTCTCTCTCTCTCTCTCTCTCTCTCTCTCTCTCTCTCTCTCTCTCTCTCTATCTCTCTCTCAAAGTGTAACACCTTCTCTTCTCCAAAAAGATTTTTAATCCTTTCAAACCTTCATTAAAATATAAGTGTGCTACTTAATAACTCTTATTCTTGGTTTCAAGATCTGATATGTTGGTCGTCGATCGGTCCATGTTATTTTATTTTGCTTTGTTTAGGTTGTTGGAAAGTGCTGAAGGTGATTTCTCTAAAAGTTTGTGTTATTTAGGTATATTTCCACTCCTTTATTCTTCATGGTTTTAACCCACTTGGTTTTTTTTTTGGTTACATGGGTTCCGGGTTAGCTTGCGCGCACCCGACTAGTCCCACGGAGATATACATGCCTCCCCATATATATTATCATGGTAAATCAGAACTAAGTTGCCCATGTTCAGGGAGGGGTTCGAGCCTTGTACCTCTTACTTTCCACCCGTTAGGGAGGGGATTCGAACCATGTACCTCCCCTTTAAGTGCTGAAGAAATAGCAAGGCTCTGGCCAGTTGAGACCCACTTGGCTGTTGGGTACCCTGGAAGAATGGTTGTATTTTTCACTAATACGGATCACGGTTGTTGTTTGTTAATCGTGATTAGGATTCTTCGCTTGGTTCTGAGATTTTTAATCTCCGTTGACTGCTCAACGATGGAGGATTTGAACACATGGTTATTTTACCTGGATAGTTATTGGGGCAAGAAATTTATGTTTTGTTTTGTTGGGTGTTATGTATTGATGTTGTTAAAAATCTCTCTTTTTATCTGTTATCCATTAAATCGGATATGATATGTAACCATCTATATAATGTTTGATATTATGAATAAAATCACATTTTAGAAACAAATATATATATATATATATATATATATGGTATATTTCAAAGTTTTTTCTACGGTCCACATTTACCCACATAAATGGTGGTCAGGATTAAATCTAGCTAAACATAAGTGGTGGCCAGGATCATTTCTGACTCCACTTATCATTTAGACTAATAATTAATTAACATTTTAAAAAAATAATCCTAATAATCTCTATAATCTCTATGATAAAGTTTTCCTTATTCTTTTCAATCTCATTTGTACGTTAAACAAAAAATTCACTTGCATTCGGAAAAGATATCTCAAATCATTTCACACTCACCTTCCACACACCAAAGCCGCTCTACTGCATATGAGAACCGCCGCCACTCAAACACCAAGCCGCTCTTATGCACAAGAAAACTGCCACCACTCAGGACCTCACCTTCCCACACCAAGCCGAATCGCCACCCTTCTTCCGGCAAAGTGGTTCTTCTTTGTTCTACTTTATATCTTCTCTTTGTTCTGGTGATAAAGCTAGGGTACATTCAGTTTAATGAAACAGAGTCGTTCTTCTTTGTTCTTCTTTAGATCTTCTCTTTGTACCTTGAACAAAACGAGTAACATCTTCCCCCTTTTCTTTTATTCTTCAATTTCATCTTCTAAAAAACACCTTTTTTCCAGCAATAAAACAAAGTTAGGGTACATTCGGTCATAATGAAACAGAGTGGTTCTTCTTTGTCCTGCTTTAGGTCTTCTCAAAACCGGTAACATCTTTTCCCTCTTTTTTTATTCTTAAATTTATTTTTCTTATTCATTAGGTATACTTCATATCCGTAGCTTCTAAAACAAAACTGGCGATGTTGTTCTGCTTTAGATCTTCTCTTTGTTCCTTGAACAAAACAGGTAACATCTTTCCCCTCTTCTTTTATTCTTCAATTCCATCTTCTTATGATGTGTGCATTTACTTCATATACTCATCTTCTAAAAACCCCTTTTTCCGGCGATAAAACAAAGCTAGGGCATATTCCTCATAACAGAACTGGGCTTGCCAGTAATGACGAAGAAAGGCCCAGACATCCTCCACTTAATGCTGACTGAAACTGAGTGGTTCTTCTTTGTTCGGTTTAATATCTTCTCTTTGTTCCTTGAACAAAATCGGTAACATCTTCCCCCTCTTCTTTTATTCTTCAATTTCATCTTCTTATATATCCTTTGATGATTACACAATGAGTATTATTATTGTTATTGAGTTCTTCTCTGTATGTATCTTTTACTTTTGCCAATGTTTAATCACTATTTACACGTTGATGTAAATTACTTTTTACCGTAAGTTTTATAATGCATTTTTGAATTCTATTGCAGTAAATGTGTTAGCGATTTGCAGTAAATATCCATTCGCATCATCTGATTGAGTGAGCAATTTGGTCTTACACTGATTGGTAAATGTTTTATAATGCATTTTATAATCCAAACACTGATCTAAGTAGATAAATGTTTGAAACCAAACATTGATTGGTAAATGCTTATAATGCATTTTTCTTAAACTGTACGTTACGTTTTGGTCTTACACTGCAAATTTCGAATGATTTTGCAATAAATATCCATTTGGCACAACTGCTGGAGTGAGCCATTAAGTGTTATAATGCATGATTAGAATTGGACCAAAAGCTATATACATTGAAACATGACGAGACAGGAGCATACAAGAATATATTACAATATATTACAAGAAGTTTTACAAAGATTAGGAGCAAATAATAGTACAAGTTTATTAACTAATCTCAAAGCTTAAGCTTTTGAAGAGAGTCTAGGTATAGTTATTTAGCTTAGTATAACCTTACGATTATTATTTTTCTTTTTTATCCCTTTCCCGACACTTTAAATCTCGAGTTATTGTAGGTAATAGCTGTGCTACAGTGGCGGTTTTTATAGTAGATGTAAAACTCGCGCCCATGACGAAAATGATACACAAATGAAGGAGAAGATACCCTTTCTAGCAAGAAGAGTGAAAAAAGGTAAAAAGGGAAAATGGGTTGCTGAAATCAGATTGCATAAGAATAGAACAAAGTTAATATATTTATTTCTTACAAGATGTTTGTGTTTCAGTTTCTCACCTTGCTGATTTAATATCAAGATCGAAGCAAGAGCTGATGCTTCACCGTTAACATGGTATACAAGCCTTAAGCATATTTTTTAGTTATGAAATTAATTTTTTTTTGCTAACTCCTTTTGTTTATAGTAAAATAGTTGCATATGCAGGTGATAGGAATTTCCACACTTTAATTTTATTTCTTCTGATATAGAATAGCAAAAGGTGGCTCATTGTGTATGAAGGGAGATTTGCAACAATGGTCCCTGAGGGGCAGATTTGCAATTAATTGTCTTCATTTGTAAGTGGAGAGTGGTTTAATAGCTACGGGCGCATCTATTTGGTTAAAGGGAATAGTAGAAGTTGATGATATTTCACAAATCATTGAAAGATATTATGGTACCTAGGATATGTTTTGTTATTTTAGAAGTTGAATGAATGAATTAATTTTTGTTTTAGATTAAAGGTTTCGCCATGAGATATATCCAATTGATGAACCAAATAATAGGTTGATGAAGAAGATTAAGCAATATGATAGTTTGACATTGAAGCACGAGACAAAGTTTCTTTAAGACTTGATGCCATGTCATCATCAATGCTTAGCTTTGTCTTTAAATTATCAGATAATGCCTTTAGACACAATTTAGTTCATACTACCCACTAAGCACAGCAAGATCAGTTGACATCATTTACAAGTTTTTCCAGTTGACTCTGTTTTATGTAAGTAGGAGGAATATACGTTCCATCTTGATCCAGTTGCTCAGTTATACAAATATGAACGTGACCTAGAGTTGCTAGATCCAAAAATCAGAATTTGATTAAAAGAGTGATATGAATGGCTCTTTTGTGCACTCAAACATCTTTATGGGTGCTTCAGAAATTGTACTTTGGATCCCAATTATTGAAGGACCAAAACGCAATTTATGGGCGCCACAACAATGACAAGTTTAAACTATTGGAGAGCTGAGTTGATTATTAAAGATGATAGTACGAGTTTGATATATACTCTTTTCAAGCCTGTAACTGAGGTGTATTACTTGCATTATATGCTCGAGAAAATGGGACAGAGTATGTAAAATAGTCATGTACTGGTACACAATTTGATGCTTTTTCTTATAGAATGATTAGGCTTCAACTAAATAGCAAAAACAATTGCATGGACAAAATTTTGATATTTCATTCAGTTGCACAACCTTATCCCTCCCTCTTGGTAATGTTTACAGGTTCCTAACTCAAAATTTGTGTTAATCTGACCAAAAACAATGATTGGATGTTTATAATGCTTTCTTTCACATGAAGAATAATTGTTAATCTAAAAAAAACAATTGAGTGAGACGGATATAGATTTTGGAGCTAGAAAATTTACTACTTGAGACCATTCAGATCGTTGGCGAATTAATTTCAGACCGTTGGTCTTTCAAGATTGATACAGATATGATTGGAAATCGCCATTTTTCAAATCTTTGCTAAGATAAATCTCTCTTCGTTATTTACAGTTTTCTCAATCATATATAAAGATATTCAACTTCATATGTTAAATGATTCATAAAAGCGTGAAGTTGTTCAACAAGTTTAGTATCTAAACTTATCTCTTACAATTCATCTTTCAAAAATAATAAACATTTATTTTGTGGATAGTGGATATTTAATGATGATAATTGTTGATATTTTGAGTTGGTTAGAAAAAAAAGTGTACTACTAAGATGCAGAGGTGTGTGCAAGTTAGGAAATAAGAAAGATATGACTGCCTCCCCAACCATACCTTCAGGCAAATTAGAACTAGGTTGCCCATGTACCTCTCACTTGAGAGACAAGCCCTGGCCAGATGAGCTAGTCACCTGGTTATCATCATCATCTTAATCCATCAAATTCCTTATCTCATCTCTAATATATCTATTTTCACTCATTTTAACAAGGATAAAGTATATGACTATTGCACTTCAAGTGAGCAAGATTTCTTATCATATATGGAGTGTTATTGTATATTAATAAATTATTTGGCTAGAAAACACAAATTAAGGTATTAATTTTAAAAAAAAATTATGTAATTAAATCTCTAAAAGAAATAAAGGGTGCATGATAAGTTCAAATGGTTTGATACTTCAAAAGTCCACAAAATGCATAATTATTGACAAAAAGAATAGTAAATGAAATATTACTAGATTCAACACACAAAAAAAACCACTGATTGTTTTCCTATTATATACACAATGTGATTCCTCCTAAACAAAATTTTTTTTTTGAAGAGAAAGTATGCAAGACTCAATTGATATACACAATGTGATTCCTCCTAAAGAACGAATTTTCTTGAAGAGAAAATATGCAAGACTCAATTGATTTAAGCACGTGTCTTTTATTTTCACCAATTTTAAGGCCATCGTGTAAGATCTTGGCACCATCCAACATAGCCTTATAAACTGACAAATCTAAGAATACGATCCACAATTAACTCTCAAATACTTACACTCAGATCTCCTACAAATGCAATTACACTTCATACATTAGTAAATGATTTAGTAGTCTAGGGTGTGTTAGCTATAAAGGATGTACAAATTTCCAAAGACCTAACTACTATTTAATTTTCATAGTGTCTTCAGACACTAGGTCATACCTAATATATATATATATATATATATATATATATATATATATATATATATATATATATATATATATATACGACACAAATACCATTCTATCAAATTTTAATATTAATTTAAGATATTTAACACGATAACAATTTATTTAGACAATATAAATTTATGTTATGTATAATATTAATTTTTTTAATTATTCAGTGTATTATATTTTATAAATCTTAACATATATAGTTTGATTTATTTGTCTAATGGAGTGTCTCTTTACTTCATATTATTTAATGACAATTTTTTGAATTTAATCAAAATTGAATTATATATCACTATATATGTCAATTTTGACATAATATTAATATATTAATAATGATATAAAAAACAAAGATGACAAAAAATAAATTTCTTCTTTTTACAAAGGCTAATCAAAAAGTTTTTTGACATTTTATATTTGTTATCAGTATATTGTCGAGAATATAAGAGATCCCATTTTGAAAGTTCGTTCTAAGTTCTTTAAAATGTCAAGATAGACCATAAATCTACTTTGGTTAAAAACACAAAAGAAGGATGGCCCATCCAATGTATCTAGGGTGCCAATAATTAAGGATTACATATTATAAATCATACAAAAAATTGAATATTTATTACAACAAAAAATTTGGCGCAACATAATTTTTTTTTGTCAAAAGAAAATCTTACATAATACCATTAATACAATGATTAACAATGAAATTAAAAGAACCAATTAACAAGAAATATATCCAGTTAGAAAGATCCACATTTCTTCTCGTGCACTTTGCCAATGAATCCGATGTAGTACTGAAATTCCTACTAATATGGGCGAACTTCCATAAGGGACATTGAACTAACCATCTTCTAATTTCAGCTTGAATAGGTTTGAGACTCCAATGGAGGTCGATCAATTTGTTAATGCCTTGAACTAAGTCAAGGTTATCAGAGTAGAAAGAACAACTCTGAGAAATGAGATCACTAGCTAATCTCATGGCTAAAATAATGGCCCAAGCTTCACCCTCAATCACATTATTGACATAACATCTATTATTTACCCTTGGAGATATACACCACTCCTTTAACCCAATAGCAATGACGATCACTGGATCCCATTCTTTTTTAGAGGATGTGTCACAAACCCAAACCATTTCTGCATCATCGTTAAGAACAGGATTCTCAACACCTTCTCCGTCATTTCCATTACCAATTTTGCCTCCCTTTTTCTCCTTGTTTCACATACCAAATAACCTTGATATAAGATCATTGGTATTGCGTGATACATTATGAACACGCAATTTCTTATTCTCATGAAAGCACTTCATTCTTTCTTTTCAGTTGTTCCAAGTAGTAATAAGAATATATGCCGTAATAAGGTTTTTATCCCATCCGTTGTCTGATAAACAAGTAATAGTAAGAAGTAAACACTCTGCAAACTTAATATTCGCATTATTGTCAATTTTGATTTGTATTAGAGAGGACGACCAAACTTGCATACTAAAGGGGCATTTAAGAAGAAGATGTTCAACAATTTCCACGTCTAATTCACACCACTCACAAATATTATTGTTCACAAATCTTCTTTTTTTAGATTACATTTTATTGGGAAATCGTCGTTACATATTTTGCAACAAAAATTCTTAACCTTGGCCAGAACGTTGGCTTTCCAAATGGTATTCAAAATAAAACTCATGTTAGCCTCTACACTATTGGATGTATTAGCTTCAAAAGAATTTCTTCCTCTACAGTCGCATGATAACCCGATTTAGTGGAATAGCTCCCTTTCTTACTTAACGACCAAAATTTTTTACCCTCCTCATCCAATTGCATAATGTGGATTTTCTTAATCATGGTGAAAATATAAGACGGGAACAAGGAGTTAAGCAACTCAAGGTTACACCCTGACATATCGTATTGAAAAGCTCATTAACCACCATAACCGAGCAATTGATGGTTGTTCAACACGAATTCCTTTGACAATCCAATTATGTTTCCAAATATTAACCAAAAAACCATTACCAATTTGAAAAAATGTGTATTTTTTAAGAACTGAATTCCTTTGTACAAACTTGCCCAACTCCATGATCTTTTTTTAGCAAATTTGGCATCCCAGTTCTTACAATTTGGAGAATAAATACCTTTGAGAACTCTAGCAGCAAAAGATTCAGGTTTGTTGATAATTCTCCATGCATGATTAGCCAGCATAATTAAGTTCATTTTTTGGAATCTCTAAATCCAAGTCCACCAATTCTTTTAGCCCTTAAAGTTTTTATCCACACAACTCAATGAATTCTCTTTTTACTAGACATTTATGAATTTCAAAGATAGACATCTCATAGTTAGAAATAGCTTGTAGAATAGCCTTAATACGGTCTTCTTTACCACCTTCCGACAAGAGACAAGCAATCCAGCTCGTAGATTTAGATATCAATCTATCTTTAATATAATTAAGGTTCATAGTCTTTTCCCTTATCAGAGTAAGTGGTATTCCCAGATTTTTACCAAGGGACTTGGTAATACCAATATTAAGTTTTTACGAGACCTCCCTACAAATATTATTTGTAGTACCATTACTAAAAGAATGGCTGATTTTTGGAGGTTAATTCTTTGACCTGAAGCATTACATATATTTATTATTTGGTTATCAGAAATTCTACACAACTTTACATGAGGAAAATCTCCAGTTTTCTTTCAATGTCTTTGAGGATATGTCTAATTTTCAATTATAGGAAATCCCGTGAACTTGATAGCTTTATAAAATGCTTAGTATTCAATTGAATGGAGATGCAAGAGGAAGATTGGTCCCTAGCCAAGAAATCGTCACTTCATAGGTCTGCATATTCAACTTCCAAGATGGTATTAGCTTGGGTAGGGGCAACATTTCTACCCATTACATCGTTGATTCAATTTCAATTACAAAGTTTTGCCTTGTGAAAAAGACTGATCTATGTTGACTTTTAGAGCCTATAGTTGGGGCGACCAAATAGTTGACAAAGGGTTGCGCTTCTTCTACATATAGATCCTACTACTGGGAGTACTCTTAATCTTGCATACGAACAATTCTAGAAAACGAGGAAGTTCGTAGAGAAATTCAAATTTAGAAGAAGGCACCATATTCAATAAAAAAGTTGTTTCTAACTAACCAAATATTCCTTAAGTATGCAACAACTTTCAAGGCTTAAATATCGGACATTATATTTAGAAGTTTAAAATTCAAAGAGTCAACAACACAATCCTACAGTTTTATTGATGTTGATATGGAAATGAAAGGGGAATAAACCCCCAAATTTTTTTGTTCGTTCACACTTGGGGACGACGCATTCTACAAATTATTCATTTTTGAGACAAAATTTACAAAGATCCATTAAAGTATCTACCAACTATTCTTGTAAATGGAGATACAATTAAACAAGAGTATATAGATAAAGAAATTAAATCGGGAGGTAAGGGAGACTTCCCCACAATGATTATAAGATTTGGGAAATAGTATGGAAGGATGTAGGAGAAATGAGGTGTTTTTATTGGAATTTCCTTAAAGTAAATATAAGAGAAGAATAAAACTTTATCATGCTGAATATCAATGAAAGAATCATAAATCATAGAATGAATAAGAATCCGTAAGGACTCATTTACAAGAGTAAATATCACATAAAATTATAGGAATCATCTAGAAATTTTAGGTGGACAAAAAATATATGAGGATCATGCAACAACAGGGAAGGGCTAAAAAATTTAAGCACCGTTAGGGAACACATCGCTCCTGGTGGAGGCACCCCCTTAAGGATGGGTTGCTGGATTCATATTTTTCATACCTTTATATATGATTTTTGCCATGCTAAAATTCTACATTTTGAATAATCTTTATACTTAGAGTTTATGTCTTGAGAGAGAGGTTTATTCTACCATATGTCCATGCGAGATTTTCTTATTATTCAAGTTATATGTTTTGATTAATACTCTATATTAACGATCATAGTGACCTTCCTCTCTAAATTAATTAGAGTTCGTAAGTAAAAGGACTTATTACATTTCCAACTACAAACTCTTTAATTTGAGTGTCCATAATCGCTTAATATATTGGCGGAGAACCTAGCTAGAGCATCTAAGAGGAATATTTTACAATATAAATGGAACTAGTTATTCAGTGGGTTTTAGCGTAATATCTCTATTGTCTTCTGGATCGTGCAAGCATTGACTGACTTTTTGGACCAACGGTGTCTTTTTTGTTTTGTTATACTTTATTTTATTATTCTACCTCATGTGTGTTTCCTTTTGAAGTTCATGATATTTGTTTGCCTAACCAATATATATATATATATATATATATATATATATATATATATATATATATATATATATATATATATATATATATATATATATATAGAGAGAGAGAGAGAGAGAGAGAGAGAGAATACGTGAGGAGAATTGCCGCCTCACTTTTAAAATTTAGCTAGCTAAATTTAGTATAAAAAAACATAATGATAGAATAATAGAATATATACCTACATTCTTCTTTCTATCCGCTCTCCCATCTATTTCTCTCTTAGAACATATACACTCGAGCTCTTAGTGGGGTAATTGCAACCACATAGTGCGTTCTTCTCCCTTCTCATATGTATGTTCTTCGGGGGATTGGGGATTTAAGGCCCCATGACTTCAACCTTAATAAAATAAAACCCAACCCCCATTTCCCATTACAACCTCACTAGAAGAAGGCAAAAAACCCAATACACCCCCTTCTCCTTTGTTTTTACGGTGAAACAAACCAAATCAAAACGAAAACCCCATATAGCGATTTACCACATCTAACTCTCTCTCTCTCTCTCTCTCTCTCTCTCTCTCTCTCTCTCTCTCTCTCTCTCTCTCTCTCTCTCTCTCTCTCTCTCTCTCTCTCTTTCTATCCTCACAAGAACCACACCTTCATCAACAAGCTTCACCGCCCCCTCCTCACTATCATTACCTCCACCTTCCACCTCCACCTTCCATCTTCACCACCATTGGTGTCGCCTAGGGTGTGATAAAAATAAGATAAAATAAAGTCTAGAAAACTACGCACTCTCACCCTAGACAGGCACAGTACTGCTAGTATTACAGGACGTATGCAAGTTTTAGTTAGTAAGTTGAGTTCGTTCTCAGGGACTTAAGTGTGCTAGTCGAATAGGTAACAATAACGAGTAAGCAATAATTAATTAAAAGACAGAAAAGTAAAGAGAGAATAAATTCGAAATTAATTAAACTAAGAAATTAAAGACAATAAAATAAAATACGAAGAATATGAGATGAGAAATATAGCTTAGGTTTTGCTAGTATGCACTAATCCTTCTAATTCTTTCTATTAGATCTAGTTAATAAGGGAGAATATTAGCTCTTGTATACTTAGTCAGGATTCTAAATTACCATTCCTTAGACCTTGAGAGCGACTAAGGGGGCTACGGACACACCACGAGGCTGGTTCAAATAGGGTTATCAAACGCTACTAAGGCCCTAAGCAATCAATTTCCATTCATGGTGATAGTGGTTAAATTATACCCTAATGACTATCTAGTTAGAATCACTTTTGTCAGGACTAATATCGACACTAGACGTTATGTGGTGTTTCAATAATTAGACACCCAGTTAAGGTCACCATCTAATTACTATTAAGAAAGCCTAAAGTGACCAGGTTTAGGACATGCAATAAATCAAAACACATAAACAAATATAAAGGTAAGTAGCTAATATCAAATTAAAACATGTAATTCCCAAAGAAACTTCGATAGAAGAATTAGAATTCATAGATTATACATGATGCAGAACCCAAGCTATGGGGAGTTTATTTCATACCTGATGGAAATAAACTAAAAGAAATTACAAAAGACATCATCTTGCTCTCTACAATAAACTGGAAGAATAAAACCTTAAGAACTAATTACTATGAGGCAAGGATGATTTACAAGTGATATAAGGGTGTATTTATAGGTGTTTAGAAGACCTAATTCGTTTTCTTAAGGGAGAGGTTAAGTAATGGACTCCAAGCCCAACTCAAATTCGTATGGAAATAAAGATAATTTGCTGACTTGTTTTGAACATATCTTCTTTGTTATTAGTCGGTTTTTAGCCCACAAGATACCAAAAGAATCCTCACAGAATTATCTACGTCCCTATGAAAGGAATCTTTCAAAATTGGCTCGGTTTTGGAGTTATCACCACTTCTTTAGGCGTAGCTGCAGAAATACAGATTTAAGGCAGTTTTTCCTTTTCCATGATTTTAGCTTTTGTTTCCTTATCTCCAATTACCATGCTTATCTCTTTCCATACCTTGTAGTCTTTGACTTGGAATCTAATTAATCTCCATAATTATCTTTAAAGCTTCACACTAAATAAACAATTAAACCCAATATGCTCTAAAAATATTATTTTACTAAATCAAGACTCAAAAAAGGAAAGTGCACTATTTCTCAAGAAAATCGACTATTATGACTTCTAAATCACTAAAAATGATGTCTTATCCTAATATAAATCTATCACAAATGAGGAGACATCAACCATCATCACCGACGCCTCCTTTTATCATTACCTTCACCATCAAAACCCTACTGCACACGAAGCTGTCCAGATTTGATGCCTGGACAATCATTTTCCGCCGTTCGTTCACTGGATCTTTGTCGCCGATCTCTCTCTCACTTCCTCGTGGATCTCTCCCTCACCTTCCCACTCAGTTTTGCTATCCCTTCTCACCACCATGTTTAGATCTGGCGTTCATGGACCTTTTCACCACTATCACGTCGAAGTTTACCTTCCCTTCAAAGCCGTTCACTAACGTCGTGCTCCACCGTCGATCTCCAGCGCACTGCCGTCGCGCTCCACCATCGTTCTCCACCATCATTCTCCAGCGGAAGGCCGCCGCACTCCACCATCGATCTACATCGTAAGGCCACCGCGCTCCACCATCGTTCTCTACCATCATTCTCAAGCTTCGAATTTGTCTAGATCCACCACCACCACGAACCAAGATTCTTCATAGAATGCCGCTCCTCTACACACGAAATCTGCCTCTGTTCCTTCTCCATTCGTGTTCATTATTAGCATCCGAGATCTATTTGTTTTTTCTTGTGATTAATGCTTGTTTATTTGCAGGTGAACAGAGCCCTTGGGTCCAACCCCCTTTGGATCCAACCCTTTGGGTCTAGTCCTTTGGGTTCAGTCTGATAATTGTGTTGTAGCAAAAAATCTATTTTTTGATCCTATGAAATATTTTTTTGGTAATTATCAAGTTACACTTAGGAATGTTTGTCATTTGTGTTTCCAAAAGTTAAAAATTCACTATATTGTTTAAAAATTAAAAAATTACACACTGATTTGTTAAATTTGCAGGTAAAAATGGGATAGGGTCCAACCCCTTGGTTTTATAATGTGAAAGTGTTAATATCTTGATGAATCCGGATAAAAAATTAATATATAAAAATTTATTCAAACACTTCAACATGAATACAACCCATAGGGTACATCATTGGACACAGACATGGACATATAAAAAACGAGACTTGGGTACAAACCCTATTGTATTTGGACTATCACATGGACAAAATCCGTTAGGACACGGACAAACACTAAATGCAATTATATAAAAAAATCCTTTCACATAACTTAAATAAATTAAAAACCAACATAGGTCTGTATCTATGGGTACGGGATCTATCAGATTATTGAAAAGAAAAAAAAATAAAAAAGGGTAAAGTTGGAAAAAATACAACCAAAAAGTGAACCTAGGCACTATTAAGTAGGTTTTTGTAATTAGGCTTTAAAAATTAAAAAATAAGTTATGTTAAATTTAGGCTCTAATTTGTATATTCCTCATGTTCTTCTTCCTCTCGTGATTCGTGTACTAGGCCAACTCTAATTTCACGAATTATGAGTTATGTCTAAAATTGTTGATTCATTTATTGGAAGTTATCAATTCGTAAATCTAGTATTTTTTAAATGCTTTGTATAAACCTAATGTTTAATTTCACCATTGGTCCCTGCTTCACGCCTTATTTTGGTTAATTGGGTTCAAATGAACCATTGATCCCGGCTAAATATTTTCTCTACATTCCCAGGAAATTTTTGGGTTTCTGATCACGATCCACTCATATGAATTATTAATGGTATCTCTCTCGCAAGTGTATTTGGTAACCAACAGTTGTTGTCGTAGTGGAAACCAAGTAAGTTCTCATTATCAAGTTACACGTAAAAAAAGTATTGTATGTGCATATCCGTTTACATTCGTGATAGAAGTTAAATCTTAATGTCTCATTTATTGATAATTCTATAGTTCATTCAAAGTTTATAAACTTTTTGCTATATGGGGGAATGTCAATTGGATTTTATGTTAGCCACTGGGTTGTTATTACACTTCCTTCATCTGGGATGTACATGGTCATGTTTCACTTGAGTATTAGTTGACTATGTTTGTATGATCTCTTTCCATATTGCAATTTTTTTTCATACATATACACTACAATTTTCACACAAACTAGCATGACCTCGTTTTTGCTTATTGTAGTGGCTGGATGAGACCCGTGTTAGCACCAAAATATTTCAGATATACATACAGATAAAGTAAGATCAATATTGTTTATTAGGCAAAACTTTTAGGTGGGCCTATCGTGTCTACAATATTAATATCTCTACCCAAGATTTGAACACATGAAGAATCTGAGTTTTGTATTCAAAACTTTTCTATCGAAAACTCCAAGGTCGTCGAGGAAGCCATTGTGATGTGGGTAAATGTTTTATATTTACCATTGTTGTTAAGTGCGAGATGCGCAAAAAACGATGAGACCACAAATAGCGTGAAGCGCAAAGCGCTCGATTAAGCGCTAGATTAAAGTATCTAAACGTTTCATAATATATAAAATAAAAAATTATTTAATAAAAAAACATACGTAAAAATTAAAAATCTCCAAAAACAAAACATATTGTCAAATTTGTTTATATCATAAAATATAAGCAATTTCAAACAAATAAGATGAACACTTATTAACAAACCATTATTTTACAACCATATACGTGAATTATGTTATCACAACAACCGAGTTTAAGTCTGCACCAAATAAGATGGACACTTATTGAATATATATACAATATCACAATCATTATTCATGTAAATTGTAACTAAATATTTTTTTACAATAACTAGAGAAAGTGAAAACCAAGTCTAAATCTGCAACAAATGTAAATTCGTTTATCACAAATATAGATGGTTGGTCCCGTTACCATGAAAAGATTTAGCATACTTAGTTTAACTGATGGTTAGACACAGTAAATCCATATGCACGTCTTCTATTTAATTTATAAGTTTTTAGTTTAGTATGAGTTTAGGGCCTTAGAGTTTGGATGGCCTTTAAAGTTGATAACTATTTTATTTCAAACATAATTTTACTGACACCAAAAGCGCATGAAAGCGTGCGATTAAAAGCGTGATTCTGGGTTAATCACGATTCTCTCTATGGTGAAGTGTAACAGACTCGATTCACACTGATTTACCGATTAATCGTGCGTCTTTTACGAATTTAACAACACAGATATTTACCAATCAGTGGCAAATGATGCATTTCTACAGTAACATAATATTAATAACCTATTTTTGTTATATATTTATCGACGAATTTTACTTTGTATACATATACGGAGATGTGGACATAAATCTTGAAGTGAAACCAAGGATTCTTGATTCGTTTAAGAAGAATTATGCATCAAGATTCCCTTATAAGAACAAGGTATGTAGCTTAATAGAATTTTTTTGTTTATAGTGTGAACACATATTTGAAAGTATAGCAAGGATTAGTAAGAAATGTGGTAAAAGTAAGTTTTGAACTTAAGGAGAATGAGTGATGTGTATAATGTGAGATCTGAGATAGTTGAGGACCTATTTAACGAATGTGCTAGAGGCGATAAAGCAACAAAATTTCATAGTTAGGAAGATTATTAAGGTCGTTCATTTATAATCCTTTGTATCCTTTTAGCTTGTTAACCAAATATAATTGTTATATCATCCTTGGCCCCTTCTAGCCTTTTCTTTATATCCACATTATAAGCCATACCCCTTAGATTTTAGGATCGCAATGTTAAGGCGGTCGTGTTTAGAGCTTGAGTTTGGTTGGTGGGTTTGAATTATGGGAAACACTTTCCGTGTGATTTTGAGCTTGTATACGTATGTTCTATGTTGATGATGTTCCTTTTATTGTAACCCTTTTCCAAGGTCTATTGAAAGAAAAAATGTTTAGAAAAAGAAAAGATAAAGAAGAAAAAATTAAAATTGGTAGCATGACATCTCACATCAAAAAGAGTGACATGACTATATTACAAAATAATTAATGACAAATAATTGAAAGAAAACAATCGTAAAAGTGGAATATTTTATGTAATCATCGTGAATTGTTTTGGGACTAATCAGGATGTTTGTTAAGTGCATCAATTGGGTTGGGTGAGAACATCTTTGTGTGTAAACTCAATCTCTAGGGCAATTTGTTGACGCTGTTGAGGAGAGAGCCAAAATCTCCCTCTACATTAATCAAATATACAATCATACCATCCCTAAGCCAATATTACAATCTTAAAGACCTTATGATTCTTAACTATGTGATCTAGAATGATTGATTTGATAGAGAGTAGTTAATTAGACCATTGGATACTATCTTAGGATCGAGGACCAACCTATATCGACCATATCAGACTAATCGGAAAACCAACCCTTCTTGCATTGTGAAGCTAATCTAATATTGAAAAGATATAGTGTTGATTGTTTGTATGATAAGTTAATGTGTGAGTTAGTTTGTAGATATTATTACATCAAACTTGTTAGGTAGTTGCTTTGGGATCATTCTTTACATTATCTTCTCTCATTCTTAACTTGACTTAGTTTGGGGTCTTGATGTTTTCTTTATTGGTCACGAGATATCAATTTAGGGTTATTTATTGCATATTTGAGGGATTATTTTTATATATTTTGATAGTTTTTCGTTTCTTGTCTAATTTTAGAGAATTCTTACTTTTAGAGCTATTTATACGTACTTTATGTGTTAAGGGTGCATATCTTAGGAACTTGTATTATATTAGATACCAAGACAAGGATAAGAGGTCGATAAAGGAAGGTCAAACCCAAGTCAAGGAGTTAAAGGACCTAGATCAAGATAGAAGCAGAGAAAGAGAAGCTTCATGCTATTCTTGCCATTCTAACCCTTCTGGTTATCAATTTTTTATTTTTATTTATTTTTTATGAACTAATTATATTAGCTTGAGAATAAAATATGGGTATGAACCCTAGACTTGTTTTATATTTTATTTAATTTGGGATTTATATATAATTAAATTGTTCGTGATAATTATATATTATGTGCTTTGAATTAATGCTTGCATTCCTTGATAGTGGATGAGTATAGGGTTATCATCCTGACGTGGGATTCAATTTTAGAAACACCACATAATCATCTATTGTGTGGTAGTGATCCTGAAAGGATTTCCTAACTAGATAGTCAATAAGGTTTAATTTAACCACTGATCATTGCGCAGGGTCCCCTTACCCAAGTCCCTTGGTAGTGTAGGTTGCTTCCTAAGCTACCCTGATGATAGTTAGGAAGAATTTAGAATCCTTGCTAATGCGTATGTATCACAAAATTCTCCCTTTGATAATAAATATAGAACAAGGCCAGTGGGGATTACTTTCTAGTTCTCGAGTTAAATTGTCATAAGTTTCTCTCTATCCTATTTTATTTTGTTGTCTTTAATTTAGGTATTAGTTTATTTAATTGTTTAGATTCTTATGACAACAAAATATATATTTTAGTGTCTTTGCGTATTATTTTATCAATTATTCCTAGTTAACTTCATAATAGCACTATTTACAAATTTTCTTTTATAGCCCCTGAGATCGATATTTATTTTACTTATACATTACTTGAAAATGATCATTTCACTTACAGAGAGTTTATCGTACTGGTATAAGGTGTATGTTCTTTTATTTATATCGTTATTTTATCACACCTTCACCACCACCATGTATTTACATGCAATTTATGAATACTCTGGAGGATCCCTCTGTTTATAGACATTACTTGAAGTTAGAAGCGCGTAGGAGCTGAGGGATCGTGATTTGGAGCTAAATCGAAGAAGTTATTAAAGTTTTAGTTAGCATGGCTCGAACCAGTCCACTCTACCTTGGATTGTTTTTGGGTTGGATTTGGTCATTGAAAAGAGGCCCACAACCCATAAAATGTTTTTAGCCCTGTAAATATAAGAATTTTAGTTTAAAAAAGGGTTCCATTAAGTTTTCAGAAGATTATAAGAAGCAGAGAAGAGAGAAACATTTGCGAGAAGAACTTGTAGCCCTACTACACCACTTCTAGACCATCCTATCTTCAATATTAGAGAAAACTTTATTGATTTCTTGTTTAAACATGATTCTAATATCTTTACTAGTTAGTTTTATTTCTTATATTATGAACTAAATGTCTTATAGCTTGAGTTTCTGTATGTATGAAACTTGAATGAATTATGATTTATTTTTAATGCTCTTTGCAAAGTCTAAATTTAATTGAATTAGGTTATTTATTTTGTTGCATATAATTTGATGTAATTTATTCTTTCTATAACTTGATCAATTATAGAATGACAATAGTATCTTAAATTGTCACCTTGGCGGGGGGTTTAGGAACATAATTAGTTCATATTCATCCGGTGTGCGGTAGTGATCCTGAAGGGCTTGCCTAGCTGGATAATCACATAGGTTAACTGTTTGTAGTGCCAAGATTTTGCGTAAAATAATCTCACTCGAGGACTCTAGTAATAGTTAGGAAGCCTTATAAGCTACCCTGAAGGGAGTTAGAAGGAGGTTAACTTCCGGATTAACAAAGAAAGACCCAAAACTCCCCCTTAGCACTAGAATCAATCATTGTCACGATAAAGGATTACTTGAGACATGAGCTATACTCTCAGATTTTATTCGTAGGTTATTTACTTACTTTAGTATTTCAATTAATATATTTTAATATTTACATCGTAGTTTATTATTCACGACCAAACAAAAATATATTTATTTCTATTTTTGTATTTTATTTATAACAACAGAATCGTCTACGGTCTTTACTAACAAGAGCTTCAAATTAACGACTTTAGTCCTTGTGGAGAACGTGATTATTACTTGTGAACGACTAGTATGCTTACGGGGAGTGCTCTCGAGGTGTTGATTTTTTAATTATTTTTATCACACCTTAGAGATAACAGTTTGGTAAAGCTTTAATGGTGTTCATGAGTTGGAGAAGAAGAAGGCGTAAGGATTTAGTATTTAAATTGAACTAGATTTCTTCTTCGTATATGTTCGACGTGCTCGTGCGGTGTACCGCATAGGTCAGCGCGGTATACCAAATACTTGTTCTTCTTGTACCGTATTGATGGTAGTCGTGATGCTTGATACGGGATCTTGCCAATTTCTTCATGGGGTAATACCGCATGGCTGGCACGGTAAACCATGACCAATACTTGATCTCAGCCCCATACTTTATGCGTAATTTAATAACGATCGTCATGACGGTCTGGGTCATGCAATGCTACGCGGGAGGGATGTGGTGTACCATAAATCCTCTAAAACAACACCAATAAAATCATTAAAAATTCCTACCCATCGCGACAGTCTCCTCTTTTTCATTCCAAACTCAGCCTATGGAATACCTACCGATCAAATACACAACTACCTTTATCATAAAACGTAATATACACTAAAAGAACTGAAAATTGCTACTTTATACTATCAAAACTAAAATTAAAAAATTCTTGAAAACTTTTTAAAATTTACCTATTAACCTTGGGTTTCCTCCCAAGAAGCTATTTTGTTTATCACGTCATGAAGATCGACATGTTACACATCCCAAAAATATTGATGAGGCCTTTGTGACACTACCCGACTTTATCTCGCCTCCTCCTCAAACTAACATCTTTTTGATTTTCCCACCTAAATTTTGTTTCATTCTATCTTTAAAAGGGGGTGGGTAGTTTCCCCGTTTTGTCATCTATGTACCACGACAAAACCTATTCTTCACCGGGTTATGATTTATGACGTCCTTGACGGTATGTTCTCTTTCTTCTCTACAATCTTGTATTCATATTTGAGTGGTGGGTAATTCCATCTCCTTGTCGCCTTACATGTATGGTGTGTTACCTCGATTTCAAAAAAATTGTTGATCTTCTTTAATGGTGGTGGTGGTTCTGGTTTTTCTTATACCCTCTGATCCTCAACGATTTCAGCTGTAACATCATTCATGATTCGTGGTGTGAATGGTAATGGGTGATTTCTTTGAAAAGCGACTAAATATTTATTGTTCTTATGCAATCTTGGTGCCTCAACTGGTTTCTCAACCACTTCTTCCTCGTCATCAACCAAATCTTCCACTATTACCTCATCAAATTCTTGCATTAGGAGCTCCCTAACCTCGATCATCACTTCTTTAAGCCTGACCTCTCTCTCTCTGTATGTCTATCTCTTTGTCTCTCTCACTATCTCTCTCTCTATTATATGCATACTCCATGGGGACAACAATTTATTTTTTTAATTTTTAGGATTTGTTTTGCTACCCCTCTTTCCACCATGCTTACAATAGGCTTAACCACATGTTCCATCCAATAATATTCGGTAAGGTTGTTGAATCACTAATACATGTATCTTCATTTACTCACTCTTCATTAATACTTCTTTCGGTTGATCTATATTAACCCTCAGAAGAGTGGACTCATAATAGCTTTCATACAACTCGTGGCGATGCAATGGGCTAGATTTTGGTAGTCGAGTAGTTTGACATTTGTATGAATAACTCTAATTTTTGTTTTCCTTGGATTAGTGTCGACATGGCTTCAATTCTGAGCTTGTTTTACTCTTCTCTTGCCTTTGAACTTTGGCACATCTGTCTGAATTTTGCGATAATTTCATTCAATGATTTTTTAGGAAGATCTTCTAGTCTTGTGAGTGGTATTCCACTTGCTCGCATGTAGTTTTCAAGCGTCTCTTTCAATTCATAAGGTTGACTAGTCATTGGAGGTTGTGGGATATTTTTGACCATTTGATTACACATCCATTTATTAGAGAGTATTGAAAATGTTTTGATAGCAGTTACTACCCCATTGTTGATAACCCAAAAAGTCTTTTACTCGAGATGGTTAATATGTCATTGAAGGTTGTGAAATATTTTTGGCCATTGTAACTTCCTTTTTATTTTGGGTAATAGTAAGGTGTTAGGTAGAAATTGTTATCCCTTGGTTGGTTTTCCATATATTCTTCCGCATGATTCAATAGGGCGAACTATGGATAATAGCCTCCATACATCTTCACAGTAATCCTCCCAAACGGTTGGCAATTGAATCACTGCTTGAGAGGTGAGCTTAATACCTACACATCTCAAAAACAAGAACCCAAGAGTAAAGTATAATAATAAATATCCAAAATACAACAAAAAAATACAATTTGTCCCCAACAGCGGCAGAAAAAACGTTTCGTCTCCCAAGGTGTGATAAAATAACTTAACTAATTCAACATCTCGAGATAGCTTACTACCTGCAAGTGTGATGTCTCCCTATTTGTGATGGATTAATCTAGGTTATAGACATCATCTTATGTGTATTAGGATAGTCAAATACTCGATTTTTGTTTATATTATTGTATAATTTTATTTCTTGTCTTGATTTGATGATTTATTATTTTTAAAGCATATTTGGTTTAATTGTTTGTTAATTGTGAGCTTTAAAGATATATGAAAATTACTTGAATTCCAAATCAATTTTAAAGAGATAAAGGAAAGAAGATAAGGATGGAAATTGGAGATAAAGGAAGGAAAAGATAAAATAGAAAAATAAAAGTTTTCAAATAAATCTGAATTTCAGCAGCCACGTCCACGGAAGTGATCATAACTCAATATTGGATGGGAATTTGGAAGAATGGTCCAAAGCAAAAGTGTAGAAATTTCTGAGACGGTCAATATCGAATATGTTACAACCAAAACAAGACATCAACAATTTATTACCTTTTCTATATTTTAGGGCTACGAATTTGATTTGTAAAAGAGTCCTATTACTTTCCCTATACTCCTAGAATCCAAATTAGGGTTCCTATACACCTATAAATACAACCTTTAACTATCGTAAACATGTCCTTTCTCAGTTCTAAACCTTAAATTAATCCTTAGTCATTCAAGAGAAGCAACAAGACACGTAGAGAGGAAGACAAGAAGTTGGAAAATAGAAAATTCCTTTTGTCCATCATCTCCTCTATCATTGGGGTAATTTGTATTAGATTTTTTAGCTTATCTTTGTTTCTAATTACTTATATCCATAGTTTATTTCTATGTCTTTATATATGAACTAATTTTCTCATAGATTGGGTTTGCATATGTATAATCATTGATTTCTAATTCTTTATTTGTTTTAATGTTATTTGGGAAAACCTTTTTTAAATTGATTCTAGACTCTTAACCATATTTTTTTATGTGCTTTGATTTATTGACTGTAGTTCTTGTGAATGCATGCGTATAGACTACCCCATTAATAGTAGTTAGATGGTTACCCAGAAAAGGTGTCTAATTATTGAAAAACCACATAAGCGTCTAGTGTGCGGTAGTGATCCAGAAGGGCTTGCCTAACTAGATAGTCATTAGGGTTTGATTTAATCACTGATCATCATTTGCTGGTCAGTCTCATCTAAGAACTTAGTGGCGTAGGAGCACCTTAGTTAAGCCCCTTGGTAATTGTGAGGTCGGCACCTAAGTCCACATGGAAGAGGTTAGGAGGAATTTAGAATCTTGGCTATTTATGGATAAATAACATGAGCTAGTTCAAACTTCCATGGAGTTCAATAATGAAAGATTCAAGGAACAAGCTGCAGAATTGGAAACCTTGGAGACACATGTCACCCAAGTAACTAGTAACTCCCGTAAGTTTCAACAAGAACTTCCACAGTTAATCCGAGATATAACGGAGAATCAGACTCGAAAATCACTTCCATCTCAGCCACATGAAGATTTAATTGATTTGAAAAAAATGTGGATGAAAGTGACACAAAGCTCAATTCTGCCTTATCATCATTGCAACTCATGCACCAATAAATTCAAGCGATGGAGCAAAGAGTGACGCAAGTCGCTATGACCAATCAACAATTACAACAAGAATTACATATGAAACTGGGTGATAGCAATGTTGGGTTCAAATTTTCAACCATAAAAGAACCAACCAAGCTTAGCTTAGAAGAAGTAATTATTAAAGATCAGAATACGAAAGAGGTTGAGAAAGAGTTCAAGCATGTGGTTAGAGAAGATGAAAAATAAACTTAGGAAGAAGAGACACTTCACAAAAGGTGCAAGAAGAATAAAGTAAGGTGGAACCGCCACCTACACAACCATCGTCACCAATCAAGTCAAAACTAATTGAGGTAATAATCAAAGATTGTGATAGTAAGGATAAGGTTGAAATATTTCATGAGGGAACCGTGACTCTCTGAACTGAAAAAGAATCCAGAATTTTTCATTTTGTGAAAGAAAATGGAAGCTAAAAAGAAAGTCCACAATAAACCTGTGAAGAAGAGAATCAAAAGTGAGTGTGCGGTTGGTGATGAGGTTCCATGGAAAGCCTCCAAGAGAGAAAATAGACCACGGGGATTCAAGAATTGTGGATGGGTCCGTTTGTAGTTACAAGAGCTGTTTCAGCAAAACTGATTGAAATACAAGCTAAGAAGGGTCACAAACTTCGGATAGTAGATGTGCACAAGCTATATAATCAAAATATAATTGAGGTAACACGTCGAACTTTGAAAGACGTTAAACAAAAGTGCTTTCTAGGAGACATCCCACATTATTTTATATTTTTTTGTTTTTATTCTTTTTATTCTTTTTAGTTAGTTTATGTGTTTTTAAGTGCATATGGCAGTAATAAGGAAGGTATGGGTGCTTTTGATGTGTAGGTATGAAAGGATTCGAGTTTGGGGTGAAAAAATGGAAAATTTTTAGAGATGAAAAGGGCTGGAAAAGGCTTTTTGCGGTACACCGCCCGCATGTATTCACGGTGCACCGCACTTATCAGCGTGGATTTTTTTACCAAAACTTCGAACTGGCATAACTTCGCGCTCGGGTATTGGAATTCACTTTTTCTCGAGTCTAAATCGCATAGTTTTTCGAAATCTGTCCAATTGAGTGGATTAAACCTGAGTTAGAGGTAGAATAAAAAACGTATTTTTTTCGTGGCATCCAGAGATTTTGTGCGGTACACTTCACGAGGGGTCCGGTGCACCGCAGATCCAAAACCGTGGCAACGGTTCGCAAATACGGTACATTGGCGAGGCCAACTTCACAAAACTGTGTCAATAACTCGCATCCACGGTTTGAAACCCTTGAGTTAGATGTACAACATCTCAGCCCGGGCGCACCGCACGACATCGTCAGATCCAGATTCGAAAGGTTATAAGATGGGTTTTAAAGAAGAGGTTAGTTTTTACACGAATTTATCAATCCTTAAACCTCTCTTTCTTCCCCAAACTTCTCCTAACTCCATTAAAACTTCACAAACCTTCACCAAATATCAAAACACTACCTAATCACCATAAATTTACGTCCGATCCGTTCCCCACATCATTATAAAGAAGATTCAACCACCCAAATCATATCAAAACACTTTGAATCCAAGAATCAAAAGCCAAAATTTCCAAATATTACCCAACAACTTCTTAGATCCATACCAATCAAGTACGAGTTCATCCTACCCACATAGAGAATCATCATCATAACACCTTTCCTAACCAAAATAACACTTGTTCAACCTAAAATCGAGGGTTACAAATTTAAAGAGTGTTTAAAGCCTTTAGTTGGAGGTCAATTGAGATGAAGAAAAGAAAATGAACATTATCTACTGTTAGGGAGATGAAGAAGAATCAAACTAAGGTATTGGGTTTTATTGAAAGAAATCAATTGAGAAAAGTTCAAGTTCCAGTATAAGGGGTAAAACGGGTCAAGTGAATAAAGGAAAACTAGCTGTGTTGAATTCAAAGAGCGAAAAGGTTTCAACTTTCATAAGGAAGAAACCATAACCTCTACAAATCAAGTCCTATACCCGAGATGAATGAAGCTTCAAAGGCCTTGTTAGCTTTCGCCAAAACGTATTTACTTGACTTACCTTTAGCTCATGAGAAAGTATTCGAAAAAGAAGTTGGAGAAGATGAAAAACAAGAGATTTCTAGAGTGTGATTGATTGATAAGGGGATGTAAGGGAAAGTTAAATTGGTGAATCATGAAGATTACATACAAGGAAAGAACTTCACCCAATTACGGGTATTGATCATGCGAGGCAATAGCCTCGAAGAGTATGTTTTCTTTCTTTCTTACCATTTTTTATGTGCAATCTCTGTTCAATTTTAAATTTTTGTTGAGTCTTGTCGAGTCGTGGGGACACGTATCATTCTTTAGTTTGGGGTGTGGGGATTGGTTGTCTCGAATATCCATTTTTATGTGTTTTTACTGTGTTTAGGAATAAATTAAAATTTTTGATAGAGGGAATTTAGATGTAGAGTGTGTTTAAAAGCTTTAAAGCATATACTTAGTAAATTAATGATAGAAAGTAGTATGTTTATGATCTGTTTTATTTTGTATACTTTGAGTATTTGCAGGAAAACACACATTGATAGTAAAGAAAAGATTAGTTAGCAATGCGATAGAAAATATGTTTGATCTCAGGGAGCCATGAGTGGTGTGCAGACCGTGAGATCCAAGTTAGTTGATAAACCCATTTGATGAACGTGCTAAAGGTAAGAGAATATCGAAATTGCATAGTTTAGAAAGTGATTAATGAGGGTCTTTTATAAGCACCTTGTTGCCTTTTAGCTTGTTGTCCATTTATTATATTTTATATCCTTCTAAGCCCCTTCTAGCCTTTCTAATGGTTGGGTTGGCTGTTGTTGGAAGAACAGAATTCTTCCAGCGCTAGCGTCTCCTCTGCCTTCTTGCTCTGACTTGAAAACCTTAAGCCTCTTGTGTAATTCTCTGAAGTGTGTGAAAAGAGGAGGCTAAGGGGTGTTTTTATAGCTGCTAGGAGTCCCTAATTCGTTTTACTTGGAGTGGGAGACAAGTAAACGACTCTTTAATTCACAGCCCTAAAATATAATGAAGGTAAGATTATGTTGCTGATTTGTTTTGGTCATATCTCCTTCAATACTTATCCGTTTGACGCGTTCTTTATATCTAAGTCACTTGTCTCGGAAAGCTCTATCCATTGGTCTAGACCATTCTCCCAAATTCCTAGTCAATCTTGAGTTATGAGATCGTATTTGAATGTGGCTTGAATTTCAGGTTTATTTGGCAACTTTATCTTTTCCTTCTTTGCATATCTCCTTCCTTAATCTTCCAATTTCTATGTATATCTTCTTTCCTTTACTTCTTAGACTTGACTTGGTTTCTAATTAATTACCATATATCTTTAAAGCTTCACAATAAATAAATAAGTAAACCTCATATGCTTTAAAAATTAAGAAATCATTCAATCAAGACTAGAAATAAGAAAGTGCACTCTAAAATTAGAAACACGAATAAAATACTTCCTAACACACTAAAAATAATCTAAGACTTTAATTCTCACCTCTCCTCCTTGTATTGGTTTTCCATGAAATTCAAGAACCTACTAACTTTGCACTAAAAATAACCAAATTAACACATAAAAGCTCTGAAAATGCAAATAGTCTAATTCCAAGGGGAGAAAGTGCAATATGACGAAATAAGCATAAAGGTCTATCAAATAAGTCAAATTCACCTAAAATGATGTCTCCTAAAGGCTAATATTTAGAACAAATAGGGAGATACCAGTCTCCTACTTATTCTCCATTCTCTTGACAAAACTTTTCAAGGTTGCTCTGATCTTTGAGTCTCATACTCTTTGGATAAAAATGGTTAAAGAATGCGGCTTGAAGTTCTGTCCATGTATTAATTGTACCTTGTGGTTGTCTATCTAGCCAATCACCAACTTTGTCGGTTAGAAAGAACGAAAACATGTGACAATACAGTTGCTCGCGTGTAATGCCTGGAGTAACATAGGCATCACAAATCTGCATGAACTTCTTAATCGCTCTTACCAGATCTTGAACTGCTGCACCACTATAGAGTTCGAAATTCTGAAATTGACTGAGCATGCCCGTATCGAGCTTGAACTTGATATTCTAGATCTCTGGATGACGATAACCTAATGGTTGTACTTGAAAAGGTACTCCCAAGCCTAGAAGATCTTGTTCAATTCTGTTGTTTTTTCTGTTATCTCCTTGTGGTGGTGGTGGTAAATGACCTAAAGGACCAAGTGGTGGATCCCCTAGGGGTGGATCTACTCCTTGTTGTTGATTTTCTGCCATGGCTCTTCTTTGGTTTCTTTCTTCTCGGATACATCTGTTATAAGCTCTGAAACTCCTTTCAGGATCCGGGAGAGGAGGCCAAGGATGCACTGTTAAAACCTGAAAAAGACTAAAGCAACCAACAAGCGTAAATATGGAAAAATAAAAAAATAAAAACTGGAAAATGAAAATTAATTAGAAACTACTACTAGAAATAAATATCCCACACGCTAACGAGACACAGGTCCCTGACAGCGGCGCCAAAAACTTGGTGTCGCCTAGGGTGTCATAAATATATGATAAATAAATACGGGAAACAATGCACTAATCACCCTAGACTAGCATGATTCTGCAAGTATTACAGTACGTATGAAAGATTTAATGATAAGAAGATTCGTTCCTCAGGGACTTAAATGTGTTAGACGAATGGATAAATAAATCAGAGTAGTAATTAATAATTAAAAGACAAGAAAGTAAATATGATTGATTGAGAGATGAGATGAATAACTAAATAAATTAAAAGACAAATAATTAATACGAGAGAGAATATAGATGAGAGAGTATAGCTTAGGTTTTTGCTAGTATGCACTAATCCTTCTAATTCTTTCTATCAATTTCAGTTTATAAGGGAGACAATAGTTCTTTGATATGTAGTCAGGATTCTAAATTCCCCCTATCCCCGGAGAGCGTTTTAGGGTGGCAACCTCACAATCACAAGGGAACTCACAAAGGGTTAACCTACGCCATTTGGGTCCTAGGTGTAGTCCTACCTACTAATGATGTATGGTGATGAAAATAAACCTTAATGACTATCTAGTTAGGCTGGTGTTGTCATGACCAATTCCTTATTCTAGACGTTTATGTGGTGTTTTAATAACTAGACACCCCTTCTGGGCGACCATCTAACTACTATTAGCAAAGCCCTAAATTGATCAGGTTTAAGACAGACTGTAAATCAAAGCACATAAATCAAATATATGGTAAATTAGCTAGAATCAGATTAAAACATATAATTCCCAAAGAAACTTAGATAGAAAGAAATTCGAATTCGTAGATTATACATAATGCAAAACCCAAGCTATGGGAAAATTAATTCATACCTGAAGGAAATAAACTAAAAGAATGATACATAGATTTCATCTTGCTCTTTTCAATAACTCTAATGATATAAAACTTAAGGACTAACTTATGAGAGGCAAGGATGATTTTACAAAGGTTTAAGGGTGTATCTATAGGTGTTTAGAAGACCTAATTCGTTTTCTTAGAGTGGAAGACAAGTAACTTGGACTCCAAGCCCAACTCAAATTCGTAACCCTAAAATGTAGAAAAGGTAATAATCTGCCGCTGTTTTTTTGTTTTTGCTGTAACTTCTTTGTTTCAACTCCGTTTGACGCTTTCCATATGTCGAAATTGATCGTCTCGGAAAGATCTATAACTTTTCTTTTGACTATTTATCCAAATTCCTAGCCAATATTGAGTTATGATCACTTTAATGGTTGTAGGTGCTGGAATTCAGATTTATTTGGCAACTTTATCTTTCCATATCCTATCTTTTCTTTCTTTTATCTCCAATTTCCATGCATATTTTCTTTCCTTTATCTCTTTAGACTTGATTTGGAATATTTATCTGTAAGTAATGTGTAAGTGGTATTCCCATATTTTTACCAAGGGATTTGGTAATACCAATATTAGGTTTTTACGAGACCTCCCTACAAATATTATCTGGAGTACCATTACTAAAAAGAATGGCTGATTTTTGGAGGATAATTCTTTGACCCGAAGCATTACATATAATGATTATTTGGTTATCAGAAATTCTAACAAGACAACTTTACATGTGGAAAACCTCCAGTTTTCTTTCAATGTCTTTAGAGATATGTCTAATTTTTCAATTATAGGAAATCCCGTGAACTTGATAACTTTATTAAATGCTTAGTATTCAATTGAATGGAGATGCAAGAGGAATATTGGTCCCTAGCCAAGAAATCGTCACTTCAGAGGTCTGCATATTCAACTTCCAAGATGGTATTAGCTTGGGTAGGGGCAACATTTCTACCCATTACATCGTTGATTCAATTACAAACAACGTATGCAACAAAAGTTTTGCCTTGCGAAAAAGACTGATCTATGTTGACTTTTAGAGCCTATAGTTAGGGCGACCAAATAGTGGACAAAGGGTTGTGCTTCTTCTACAAATAGATCCTACTACTGGGAGTATTTTTAATCTTGCATATGAACAATTCTAGAAAATGAGGAAGTTCGTAGAGTAATACAAATTTAGAAGAAGGCACCATATTCAATAAAGAAGTTGTTTCTAACTACCCAAATATTCCTTAAGCATGCAACAACTTTCAGGGCGCAAATATTGGACATTAGATTTAGAAGTTTAAAATTCAAAGAGTCAACAACCAAATCCTACAGTTTTACTGATGTTGATATGGAAATGAAAGGGGAATAAACCCCAAAAATTTCTTGTTCGTTCACACTTGGGGACGACGCATTCTACACTACAAAATTAAAAGACTTGAATGAAATAAGCAATTATGTAAACAAAATGGCTTTTGTTTAACGTCGTTAAGCTCGACAAGTTACCTCTCACATCTATTCGGTTTCAAGGAGGTACATGACCTCCCCAGGATGTGGATCCACCATGCGATTAGTATCCTCACCTACATGATAAATCTTTAACTGATGTCCATTCACCATAAAGGTGTGTTGTTCAGCTGGGTTTTCGCTTTCTATCGCTCCATGAGGCGTTAACTTGGTCACCACAAAAGAACCAGACCATTTTGATCTCAACTTACCCGGATAATTACTGATCATGGAGTTATATTTGAGGACCAAATATCCAACTTTAAACTTCTTTTCATGAATACGATTATCATGCCACCTATTTGTTGTTTCTTTATAAAGCTTTGCATTCTCGTAGGCATGAAATCGAAACTCATCAAGTTCATTCAGTTTCATCATGTGATTCTTACCGACTAGAGTAGGATCAATGTTCATCTCCGCTATCGCCCAATATGCACCTAGTTCAAGTTCAAGAGGTAAGTGACAAGCCTTACTATAGACTATGCGATATGGAGATGCACCAACGGGTGTTTTTTAGGCAGTACGATATGCCCACAACGCCTCATCTAACTTTGTTGACCAATCCTTGCGTGTGGCGCCAACTATCTTCTCTAGAATGGATTTGATCTCTCGATTAGAGACCAGCTTGACCATTTGCTTGCGGATGATACGCAGTTGTTGCACGATGTCTCACCCCATACTTCTCTAAAACCGCCTTCAAGTATCTGTTAACAAAATGAGAACCTCCATCACTAATAATAACTCGAGGCGTACTATGTCTAGTGAAGATGTGTGACTTCAAAAATTTATCACTACCCGCAAATCATTGGTTGGCAGAGCTACAACCTCTACCCATTTGGACACGTAATCAACCGCTAATAGGATGTAAAGATTTCCGTGAGATGGTACAAAAGAACCCATGAAATCAATACCCTAAACATCAAATATTTCAACTTCAAGAACGTTGTTACGTGGAATTTCATCTCTCTTGGATATGTTTCCAGTAAATTGGCACCTATGACACTTCTTAACATATTCATGGCAATCTTTGTGTATAGTGGGCCAATAAAAACCGGATTGAAGAACCTTTGCGGCTGTACGATCACCTTTGAAGTGTCCCCCATAGAGTGAATCATGACAACTAGCAACTACCGACTGAATATCACCCTCAGGTAAGCATCTTCTCACCATCTGATCACTACATGTTTTGTAGAGGAAAGAATCCTCCCAAAATAATTGCTTAGCACGGTGACTCAATCTCTTTCTCTCTTGTGAGGTTGACCCTTGAGGAAAAGAACCACTCACAATAAGATTCATAATGTCTGCATACCAAGGAGTACCGTTTACACGTATCGAAAATAAACTCATTAGGAAACTCTTCCTTAACCAGTTCGGGACTACTATTGAACTCGACACCTTCAAGACGCGACAAATGATCAGTTACCTAATTATCATAACCCTTTCTATCACGAATCTCCAAGTCAAACTCTTTTAACAACAAGATCCATCTGATTAAACACGGATTTGCATCTTTCTTCTCCATAAGGTATTTGATAGCGGAATGATCGGTGTACACGACAATTTTCGCTCCAAGGAGATAGGAACGGATCTTGTTAAATGAATACACTACGGCTAGTAACTCTTTCTCCGTCACGGTATAATTAATTTGAGCACTTGTAAAGACTTTACTAGCGTAATAGATGGAGTGAAATACTTTATCTTTCCTTTGACCCAAAACGTCACCCATAGCAAGGTCGCTAGCATCACACATAACTTCAAATGTTATATTCCAAATCAGGAGGTAATACAATGGGGGCGGATATGAGTTTCTCCTTGATCTCCTTGAATGCCGCCATGCAAGCTTCATCAAAAAGTAATTTGGTGTCCTTCTCGAGTAAGTTACATAACGGCTTAGCAATCTTAGAGAAGTCTTTAAAGAAACGAAGGTAAAATCCAACATGTCCCAAGGAACTTCTCACCCCTTTCACAAAAAATAGGAGGGGGAAGAGTCTTGATAACCTCTATCTTAGCACGATCAACTTCTAAACCTGAACTCGAAACTTTGTGTACGAGGACTATTCCTCCACGAACCATGAAATGGCACTTCTCCCAATTCAGAACTAAGTCGGTTTCCTTGCATCTTATTAATACCTTCTTTATATTTTGCAAACAATCATCAAAGTTATCACCAAAACAGAGAAGTCATCCATAAATACCTCAAGGAATTGATCGATCATATCTCCAAATATTTCCATCATGCAACGTTGGAAAGTGGCAGGTGCGTTACACAATCCAAATGGCATCCTTCGGAATGCGAAAATGCCAAAAGGACATGTAAATATAGTTTTGTGCTAGTCATCTGGATCGATGCGTATTTAATTATAACCTGAATAACCATCTAGAAAACAATATATTTTCTACCTGCTAACTTGTCCAACATCTGGTCTATGAAGGGGAGTGGAAAATGGTCCGTTCTAGTCGCCTTGTTCAACTTACGATAGTCCATACACACTCTCCAACCAACTACGATTCTTGAAGGTATGGCTTCATACTGATCATTAAGGACAATAGTGATACCACCCTTCTTTAGTACGCATTGAACCAGACTTACCCAATCAGTACTAGCTATGGGAAAGATGATTCTCGCATCTAGTAGCTTTATTACTTCCTTCTTGACCACCTCCTTCATGGATGGAATTAATCTTCTTTGACCTTCAACTGAGCGTGCACTTATATCCTCCAAAATGATTTTGTGTTGGCAAACGGATGGACTAATAACTTTGATATATGAAATGGTCCATCCAATTGCCTCTTTATGAGCTCGGAGTACAGGCAACAGTTTATCTTCTTGAGAACCTATTAAGTGAGCTGACACAATAACATGCAAAATTTTATTAGTACCTAAATACACATACCTCAAATGTGACGGTAATGGTTTCTCTTCTAGCTTCGGAGGAGATATAATAGATGGTTTCTTTTGAGATTCAATCTCCCCCACGTCTCGTAATGGTTCATAGGCTAGACGCCTAGGCTTAGTGTTTTCTGAATTTAGAGCTGCCACTGTTTCAGTGAGCTCTCACATCATCTCTGGTAAGTCAAGTACTAGGGCTGCCTGCAAGATATCATCAAAATTCATATCATTAAATACCTCTTGCGTTGACCGTTCAATCACATCCACCCGGTGACACTCCTCCATGGGGTCCGGGAACTTCATTTCCCAAATTACATTGAACTTTACCTCCTCGTCTTGGATACGCTTGGTTAATTCTTTGTTTTCTACATCAATAAGAGTACGCCCCGTGGCTAGGAATGGTCTTCCCAAAATAACAGGGACATTTCTATCCGCGTCGTATTCAAGTATAACAAAATCGATGGGAAAAATTAAAGTACCTGCCTTAACGAGGACATCTTCTATGCGCCCCTCCGGATGTGCGAGGGATCTATCTACCATTTGCAGGACCATAGAGGTCGGTCACGCGTTTCCTATCTTCAACTTTCCAAAAATTGACTTAGGCATGAGATTCATACTCGCACCCAAATCACACAACGCTTTTCCTCTCCACTCATCCCCAATATAAATAGGGATTGTAAAACTATCAGGATCAAGCAATTTAGGTGGTAGCTTACTTTGACAAATCACACCACATTCTTCGGGTAATCCAATCATTTCATTCTCCATGTAAGGGCGTTTATTATAGATGGTTCTTTTCAAGAATTTCACGTAATTTGGCACATCTTTAATAGTATCCAAGAATGGCACATTAATGTTAAGCTTGCTTAACACATTAAGGAATTTCTGATAATCTGCCATATTTCCTTTCTTTTGAACTCTTGAAGGGAAAGGTTGAGGAGGACGCTTCTCTTCTACAACAATATCTTTCTTCTTAAGCTTTTCCGGGATTTTCTCAACTTCTACTTCCTCTACTTCCAGTTTACTCTCTTTCTCAACCACATATTCCACCGTTTTCTCTTTCACTGTTGTTTCTTTCTCTTTCATAACCAGAAAAGGTGGTGGAGCCGTCATAATCCGACTAACACATATATATACTTAGGTCCCTTTAGCGGACATTATTGGAATGCTAGGTAGTCAATAGGGTAAAAGGAACTTGACCTACCTGAAAGCAAAGAGACTATTAAGGTATATAATTAGGGTTTCCCTTGTGGAAACTTAATTAACTTTGAATCCCAGCTAGTGTGAACATTAAAACCATTCACCCTTACTCATATAGACGCAATTCAATAGGATATATTCTTACTAGCCTCCTTAGCTATAATATTTTATGCATAATTAGTTTGATTAACTTAGAAAACAGAACAAATATATTTTCATTTCATATTTCTACTCTGTTATCCGAATTACATACTTGCATCTTTACATTGCTTTGAAACCATTAATCACACTTTATCCCTGCGAACGGTTACCCTACATATAAATTCTTTCTAACATATGATCCGTACTCTGCAGAGTCGATTCGCATAGTATTGTGTTGTACTTTATTTTATTAACGGGAACAACAAAGGTCAGGACACAACGCATCTGTACGCCAAGACTTACATAAAAAGGAGAAGAAAAGGAAATAATATAAAAAGAATGTGGAAGATGAGCCAAACAAAAATAATATTTCTTAATAACTTAGATTGATGACTTAAACAATGCAACTTGACCATAGGAAGTGACACAAGCTGGGTTGACAAATAAATATGAAATATAGATAAACTTGATTTATAACCTAGTGTTAGAAAAGGTTTCTCTTATACAACAAAAATATACTTGTGTGTAGCTATGGACCCTTGAACATGATATTAGTGTCATGGTTAGGGTGACGACTTAGATTGAATCCTTTTTCTAGAGATACATGCTTATTTGATTGCTTTGCCTTATATTTTTTTCCTCATATTACTGTTTCATATGTTTTGTATTATCTTTTCATATTATCTTTACAGAATGTATTCTCTTTATATATCTTTCTCTCTTTTATTTTATCCTTTTATTTGCTTAAGGAAAATAAAAGAGTGAGTGTAGGGTGCGTTGTGTCATAATAATATGATATTTTTATCTATTATTTTTTACACATTAGGTTTATTTTACTGTGTAATTTGACAATATTACAAGATTTAAAGGTAAAAGGAGATTTCCAACCTTGAATAGTAAATGAACCTAAAAGTGAGATATTGAAGCTAAATTAAGATAGTACTATTTTTAGAAACTATACAAAAGAGGAGTTGGAAGATTTAGTCATGATTCAGAATTATAAGACATATATTGGACAAGCCAACTCTGTTTAACGGAAACAAGAATAAGGACATTTTAAGAGCCCTATTCTAAATTATCACCTTGGAAGCAAAGAAATACTATCTTGGAAATCACTCCTGAAATAGAAGAATCCAAAGAATATGAGAGTCCAAGAATAAGAAGATCCCATGAAAAGAAGAATAATAGAAGATAATGATGGAATAAAATATGATAAATGTTAACGTTATCTGGAAGTCACTAAAGTTTTAGACTTCATTTAACTCTAGCTCCATTTCTTATGAATAAATATAGACTTAGCTTATCTTCGATGAGGAAATTTTATGATTAGTTAAACACTACTTCATAGGGTGGTAGTTTAGGGTTATTGTAATCTTGACTCAAGTTCATTTGAATAAACCTAGTATTTTTTTTGCTTTAAACTCACACAATATTAAAATTTTGTACCCGGTGAATAATCTGTGAAAGTAGGAAACAAACTTCGAATATGATGTGATAACGTGTGATGACCCACCATCTCTAACCAACAAAGTGAATTTCCCTTGAAATCAACAAGTTCAGGAAGAATAGTCAAGATTGAAACTATAACCGTCATGTTGGTATAGCGTGATGGCTTGCCTCCACAATTAACATGAAATTTCCAATATTTTCTAAAGTAAGTGTATTAAACTTTACCTTTATATAAATTCCATGTTCATGATTGCATAGTCAAAAGCTAAGGACTGAAGGATCTCTCTCCCATGAATCAACATTCTCTTTAGAATAGTAATCAAGCAATCGACAAATCCCCGATTTAGCAAACCTAGATATCGTAGTTTACCCAAATAATCCCCAGGCTTCAGAAGATTGATCATTGGAATCACTCGGTGGTAAAGTGGAATGAGGGTAGTAAAATTGACAATGTCTCATAATAATCTCCTATTGATTGTGATTTCATAAGAAAACAACAACCTTGCGAAAGTCATCACTTTCCTTCAGGGGTTTGTATAGCTTTTCAAACTTTTCTAATTTACCCAATTTATTTCATTGTGTTAGTCATTAAAAACCTAGTTAAGTAGGTGTTAAGGGTGTGGGAAAGTTATTTAGTGAGCATTGAAGCATAATTTCTTAGATTCTCTCCTAGCTAGTTGACCAATAACTTGTTGCAATAGAAATATTTTTTAGGAAAGAAACTCGTTACTAATCCGAAAGACGGGGCCAATGTCGAGTAGATGGAATTAGTCTTAATGCCTTTCTTACTTGATTGAATGCTTTATAGACTGTTCAAAAAAGGGCCAGAACTCGATTCGGGAATCTCATTAGTCCTCAGATTTAATTATAAATTCGAGCTTCTTAAAAGCAAGTTGATATCCGACAATAAATAAAGATCAAAATAACCAAATTGATTACATTAACTCATTAAATATCTTTGTTGTGTTTGTCGTTGTGTTTCTTGATTGTATACATATTTATATTATATTAATCAATCAATAATATAAATATGTGTTATATTGAATACCGATCATGGGTTATATGATAACTAATAACAATAAAGCTACAAATATATAATCAAACAAAGGATAAAATATATCGATGCTAGATTTAAAAGGGACAAACCATTTTCAAGAAATCATATTAATATATCTAGCTTGGCATTTACATCAAGCTTTCAAAAGAGTTAACAATTTCCAATAATAGTCTCATGAAAAGTAAACAAGATTTTTTAGTCAGATGAAATCTTTCTACTTATTTTTGTTGTTGTTGAATTAGTCATCTTGCAATTTCTTCAAGGCTTGCAAGGATCTGTTTTGTATCTGGCCTTTGAGAAGGCACGTCGACACAACAAGACAACGCAAGATTAATGTAATCTAAAACACGCTCCTTTATTTTATGTAGATCAACACCAGTTTGACCATCAACAATTTCTGGACGACACAAATTTATTACATCATGACCAAGATCACCTGCAATTCTCATGTCGTTTGACAACCCAATTGCTTCCGTCCTGGTGATCAACTCAAGAAAGATTATACCAATGCTATAAATGTCATCTTTTTCACTCACATAGTCACTCTCATTTAGCTCTAGAGCAAGAGCATTATATTCTTGGTCATCACGAGTTCCAAGCATTTCATGTACTCCAATAGTATTCAACATAAGATGCAAGCCAAAATCTGATACATGAGGTTCGTATTTATCGTCTATAAATATATTATCTGACCTCATATTTCCATGAACAATGAGCTCTTCCATTGCGTTGTGAAGAAAATGAATTGCTTTAACAATTCCCATGGAGATTTTAAGAATGTTTATCCAATTCACATTTCCATCTGTATAAAAATGAAATTGTTATATTGTATTATTCTTATACAACTAATCTTGATGTGACATTTCCATAAATAACATTGAAAATTCTGTAACAAGATCAATTGGATGTGGACAGTTTCATGATTCTCAAGTCGTAAAATTCATTCAATTTTTTGACACGTGGATATATTATCAATCAAGTAACGAATCAAGACTTTATAAATCAGACTTTGTTGAATAAAATAGGAATCTAGCAACATACCTAGTTTTTTAGATTTCGCAACATATTACAAACAATAGTAAAATTAACAAGAAATTTTAGAAGAAAACGAGACATACCTTCTATTAATTGAGAAAGTGTACGATCAGCAACAAATGGATGGATCATCATCATCTCACCTTTTGTCCCAACATAAAATGCATACAAAGGAACTAAATTTGTATGCCTCACAGAACCCAACAATTTGATTTTCTCCACCACATCATTTATCTTTAAAGTACAAGCAAGATTAAATAACTTCAAGATTACAAGTGAATTAGTCCTAGCCAACAATGCCTTTTGCGAAGTTGCATAGCTAGATCTAGCTATAACTCTACTTGGAGCTTGGAATATGTCATCCACACTAATATCTTCACCACCATTGAATTGTATAAATTCCTCATTTTCACTATCACTACCTTGTAGTGCTCTCTCCTTACAGAAATAGTTCAACAATAGATAGATTAGTGTACATGCTAACACAGGAAGGCCAATGAAAAGTACGACGGCGTCGTTGTCTTCCATTTCACGATAAAGTACAAAATTCAATTTTAAAATATTTGGGGAATTATACCATATATTGTAGATTTTTTGGTTGAACTTTTTTTTATTTGACTATTGTATAAGATATACAGACTGTTTCCTCTAATTAATGTTACGATATGCTTTTAATGAAAAAAAATTAAATAAGTCAATGCTAGGTTGATGGTAGATAGAAATTACTCCATATATTTATTGATAATATTAGGTTGCTTGTGCTGGTTTTCCTTTTTTTCTTCTTTTCTTCTTTTTTTATTTTTTGTACTAGAAAGGTTAAAATACCATAATTCCCATGTTTTATAGTCGGAAATACTAGTTTTAAAGCATCCTGCATTTGTTCATATCTTATATAAATTTTTACATAAATCGTCTAAAGATTTTTAAGTTATATTTCATTAGATGAAATAGATCCAAATTCGGCCCATTGTAAGGATTGTGAGGGACAACAACCCCTGATATTTGGTCGAGTTTTGAGGCACCAAATCTTAAAATCACCAATGTGTATGTGTATATGTAATACTTTTTAAAATACATCATGTATGGTGGCATAGGTAGTCTAGTAGAAACATTGTTATGAACATTATTCTTATTTTACGATATAAAACTTTTATCTCAAATTTAGTTATAAGTATAATAGGTATTAAAACATTCTAGAATTGTAAAATAAGTTATAGTTTTGTTGAAGTATAAGAAATATAGAATATTTAATTCACTAGTTGAATTATGTAATTACAATGTTCCTTGTATGTATTAGAAATTGTTCAAATTTTTGTAGTTAGTTTAAGTAGCATAAAGGATAGAGTCGGTTTTTTACACCAAAATGAGTTTATGTGGATTCAAACATCTATCACACACACATAACTAGTTGAAAATTATCACTTTTTGTTATTTTCATATGAGTAATATGACTCAGAAACTTTCTCTTGAAAAGCTAGTTAAGATACTCTCTCTCTCTCTCTCTCTCTCTCTCTCTCTCTCTCTCTCTCTCTCTCAAAGTGTAACACCTTCTCTTCTCCAAAAAGATTTTTAATCCTTTCAAACCTTCATTAAAATATAAGTGTGCTACTTAATAACTCTTATTCTTGGTTTCAAGATCTGATATGTTGGTCGTCGATCGGTCCATGTTATTTTATTTTGCTGTGTTTAGGTTGTTGGAAAGTGCTGAAGGTGATTTCTCTAAAAGTTTGTGTTATTTAGGTATATTTCCACTCCTTTATTCTTCATGGTTTTAACCCACTTGGTTTTTTTTTGGTTACATGGGTTCCGGGTTAGCTTGTGCGCACCCGACTAGTCCCACGGAGATATACATGCCTCTCCATATATATTCTCATGGTAAATCAGAACTAAGTTGCCCATTTTCAGGGAGGGGTTTGAGCCTTGTACCTCTTACTTTACACCCGTTAGGGAGGGGATTCGAACCATGGATCTCCCCTTTAAGTGCTGAAGAAATAGCAAGGCTCTGGCCAGTTGAGACCCACATGGCTGTTGGGTACCCTGGAAGAATGGTTGTATTTTTCACTAATGCGGATCACGGTTGTTGTTTGTTAATCGTGATTAGGATTCTTCGCTTGGTTCTGAGATTTTTAATCTCCGTTGACTACTCAACGATGGAGGATTTGAACACATGGTTATTTTACTTGGATAGTTATTGGGGCAAGAAATTTATGTTTTGTTTTGTTGGGTGTTATGTATTGATGTTGTTAAAAATCTCTCTTTTTATCTGTTATCCATTAAATATGATATGATATGTAACCATCTATATAATGTTTGATGTTATGAATAAAATCACATTTTAGAAACAAATATATATATATATCATCTATATTATATTACAAGCTTTTTTGATAAGTGGTGGCCAGGATCGATTCTAGCAAAACATAAGTGGTGGCCAGGATTGATTCTTGCTCTACTTATTAATTATTATTATTTTTGAACCTGGGTTCGAATCCTGGCAACGGAATTTATTTTTGCTTTAGTGTCTTCAGACACGGGTTTTTTTGAACCTGGGTTCGATTCCTGGCAACGGACTTTATTTTTGCTTTAGTGTCTTCAGATACGGGTTTTTTCTGAACTTGGGTTTGATTCCTGTCAACGGAATTCATTTTTGCTTTAGTGTCTTCAGACACGGTTTTTTTTAACATGAGTTCGATTCCTGTCAACGAAATTCATTTTTGCTTTAGTGTCTTCAGACATGGGTTTTACCAAGCTAAGAAATTTTATATTTTAAACACCACTAACTGTATACTGCAAATCACACAACCCACATATTCGTATAAAATCATAATAAACTATAATTCTAAAAAAATCTTAAAATAATGAGATTAGGTTCTTCAATTGTTGATGATATTCGATTGTCACATAAATGTTGAAGTTTGTGCGGGAATAAGGTGTGTTAAGGACATCCACAAGTACATATACAAAGGTCATGATCGTGCAACAATGGTGTTGGGTGGAGATGAGATTCAACAATATCTTGACTCTAGGTATATTGGACCCCATGAGGCAGCATGACGTTTATTTCGATATCCTTTACATGAAGAAGTCCCAAATGTAGTACGATTACATCTTCATTTGCCAGGGGAACATCAAGTTGTGTTTGATCCGCAAGAATCTATGGAGTCCATTATTTCCGATTCCAGTGCTAAAACATCAACCTTAACGGGATTTTTTGAGTGTTGCGCTAAATATGAATATAAGATCTGGACGATAAGAAAACAGGGTTTCGCTATTGGACGTGTGTACTTTTCTAATCCTAATTGTGGTGAAAGATTTTATCTTCGTTTGTTGCTCACTGTTGTCAAAGGTCCTCAGTCTTATGAGTTCTTACGTACTTTCAACAGAGAATTGTTTGATACATTTAGGTTAGCATGCAATGCTAGAGGTCTATTAGAGGACGAAGGTGAATGAGTGGAATGTTTGAAAGAGGCTTCACATATGAAAACTGGACATCAGTTAAGAAGGTTATTTTCGGTCATATTAACTCAATGTCATCCACTTCATCCGCACAACCTGTGGAATAGTTATTCCGTGCATATATGCGATGATCTTGCAAACAAGATTCGTACATTGTATGAAATTCACAATCCTACTAAAAAAGACGTGGAAGACAATTAACTGACTTTCTGCCTATGCCGCAATCAACACGAAATTGGGCTCCTTTGTTGAAAGCCGATTTTAAGGGAACATTTACAACTACAGAGGGAGGCAAAAGAAATGGACGCCAACATTAATGTTGCGGGACTGAACACTGCACAAAGACGTGCATACGGTAAGATCAATGACACTGTGTTTAATAACAAAGGGGTCACTTTCTTCTTGAATGGAGGTGCTGGAACTGGAAAAACATTTTTATACAATACATTTTTAACAAAATGTCGGAGTCTGGATAAAATTGTCATTAATGTAGCTTCATCGGGTATCGCATCTTTATTATTGATTAGAGGTTGAACTGCATATTCGACATTTTCAATACCACTGGATATAAATGAAGATTCGGTCTGTCATATTTCTACTCAATCCATCCAAGCCGATTTAATACGAAAAGCAAGTGTCATAATTTGGGATGAAGTTCCGATGCAAAATCGAAATTGTGTTGAAGCCGTTGATCGGACCTTACAGGATATACGCAAAAATGGGAAGCCATTCGGTAGCATCACTGTTGTTCTCAGAGGAGATTTTCGACAGATTTTACCAGTTGTACAAAAAGGTGGACGCGAACAAATAGTGGGGGTCACATTAAGGCGTTCTATACTTTGGCAAAAAATTCATGTACTCACATTGGATGTTAATATGCGTCTCAATGACTCAATTAACGGAAACTCTGATTTTGCCAAATTCCTACTAAAGGTATCTGAAAGGCATATATTTTCTTTTCTCAAACACGTATAAATGTACTCATAATTTTATGTTATTTTTCAATTATTCTAGATTGGCTCTAACGCAGAGGACTCTATGGAGATCCTACCAACAATGCGCAAGTGCAAAGACTTGAGCAGTTTGATATCTACTACATATCCCTTCCTCCATGACCTTGGAACCGTAACTCCCACGTATCTTAATGAACGCACTATACTCTCCCCACGAAATGACGACGTGAGTGAAATCAACAGTCTTGCACTTGAGATTTTTCCTGGAATGCAACATACGTATCTTGCAGCTGATACGATGCATGAAAAGGATCAAGTAGATAAATCTATATCATCACGATATCCAAACAAATTTTTAAATTCATTGAATCCGAGCGGGGTACCTCCAGTTAGATTGGAGTTGAAAGTTGGCGCCCCTATCATGTTGTTAAGAAATATTGCGTCGAAGGACGGATTGTGTAACGGCACGAGGTTGATGGTTGTCAGGTGTTCAACGCGTGTCATTGAAGCCCTTATTTTGAACAGAGATAAATCTGGTAATTTGGTATTCATTTCAAGAATATCTTTGACACCTTCTTCTTCCGATATACCATTAAAGATGACCAGGAGGCAATTTCCCGTTCGTTTAGCGTATGCCATGACAATCAATAAATCACAAGGACAATCTGTGAAATTTGTTGGAATCGATTTGCGCATTCCTGTGTTTAGTCATGGACAACTGTATGTTGCATTATCTAGACGCACGAGTTATGATCGCATAAGTTTGCTTCTTTCCAGAAATGACCAAACCACGACTAATATTGTATACCCATAAATTTTAATATAGTGTATCCTAAAGGTATGTGATTAGCGACTAGGTGTATATTTTCGATCGTTTACAATATAACTAATATTATGTATTTTTGTGCATTGTGCAGAAAAAGAAAAAAACTCATATAACTATCTATGTTATTCTGGCAATATATCGTGCTGAATTTTTGCAGAGACACTGAGATCTCATTGATGTTGTAAGTGAACATATCTATATTATACACGTTTTGTAGTTCATGGTTTATACTTTATTTGTACAATATATCATTTTTGTAAATTTGTAGGTAGATTACATCCGCACAAAAAATATGATTGTATCAGTAAAAGATGAGGAGGAATTGTACTGCTTACAACATCCACAAGTAAGATTATACAAACTCTTATGTCAAATTAGTTTTTAATAATGCAAGCTCATTGTCTTAGAATAATAACTAATTGTGTTCATATTTGTAGAACTGGAAGATGGTCATGGACGAGGACTGGAAAAATGAAAAACGGTTGGCTAGGTGGGATTTGAATCACATGGTACGGATTCCCATGAATTGACTAATGTTTATCGTTTTTTAAATTATTTACTAATTATTTATGTTTTTCAATTTGATAGATCGTCGTTCAGGTTTCTCCAATTGGAAGAAACGTGTATGTTGACACATCTACCTTTTCTAGAATTATGACATCTATCTTCTAATGTTAAAATTTCGACAATGTACGATCCGCACATTTCAATTTCGTTACATATTGAATATTTATTGTTTTATAAAGTATTGTTTGGATGTTTGATAAATAATACACTGATTTTATGATTAGTTGTGTTTGCTAACTTGGAAAACGTCATTAGATTTATGTAAACCATAATCGCATAATTTTGTTCATGTTCATGCTTCTTAGCAGAATTTTTTTTTCGTAGTGTCTTCAGACACGGGCTATACCTAGTATATGTTATATTTCAGAGTTTTTTCTACGGTCCAGATTTACCCACATAAGTGGTGGTCAGGATTAAATCTAGCTAAACATAAGTGGTGGCCAGGATCATTTCTGACTCCCCTTATCATTTAGACTAATAATTAATTAAAATTTTAAAAAAATAATCCTAATAATCTCTATAATCTCTATGATAAAGTTTTCCTTATTCTTCTCAATCTTATTTGTACGTTAAACAAAAAATTCACTTGCATTCGGAAAAAAAATCTCAAATCTCTTCACACTCACCTTCCACACACCAAAGCCGCTCTACTGCATAAGAGAACCGCCGCCTCTCAAACACCAAGCCGCTCTTATGCACAAGAAAACCGCCGCCACTCAGGACCTCACCTTCCCACACCAAGCCGAATCGCCACCCTTCTTCCGGCGAAGTGGTTCTTCTTTGTTCTGCATTAGATCTTCTCTTTGTTCCGGCGATAAAACAAAGCTAGGGTACATTCAGTTTAATGAAACGGAGTCGTTCTTCTTTGTTCTACTTTAGATCTTCTCTTTGTACCTTGAACAAAACCAGTAACATCTTTCCCTTTTTCTTTTATTCTTCAATTTCATCTTCTAAAAAACACTTCTTTATAAAACAAAGCTATGGTACATTCGGTCATAATGAAACCGAGTGGTTCTTCTTTGTTCTGCTTTAGGTCTTCTCAAAACCGGTAACATTTTCCCCTCTTTTTTATTCTTCAATTTAATTTTCTTATTCATTAGGTATACTTCATATCCGCAGCTTCTAAAACAAAACTAGCGATGTTGTTCTGCTTTACATCTTCTCTTTGTTCCTTGAACAAAACCGGTAACATCTTTCCTTTCTTCTTTTATTCTTCAATTCCATCTTCTTATGATGTGTGCGTTTACTTCATATACGCAGCTTCTAAAAACCCCCTTTTCCCGGCGATGAAACAAAGCTAGGGTACATTCCTCATAACAGAACTGAGCTTGCCAGGCAGGAGTGGAGAAGCAAGGCCTAGGCATCCTCCACTTAATGCTGACTGAAACTGAGTGAATCTTCTTTGTTCTGCTTAATATCTTCTCTTTGTTCCTTGAACAAAATCGGTAACATCTTCCCCCTCTTCTTTTATTCTTCAATTTCATCTTCTTATATATCCTTCGATGATTACACAATGAGTATATTGTTATTGAGTTCTTCTCTGTATGTATCTTTTACCTTTGCCAATGTTTGATCACTATTTACACCTTGATGTAAATTACTTTTTACTGTAAGTTTTATAATGCATTTTTGAATTCTATTGCAGTAAATGTGTTAGCAATTTGCAGTAAATATCCATTCGCATCATCTGAATGAGTGAGCAATTCGGTCTTACACTGATTGGTAAATGTTTTATAATGCATTTTATAATCCAAACACTAATCTAAGCAGATAAATGTTTAAAACCAAACACTGATGGGTAAATGTTTTATAATGCATTTTTCTTAAGCTGTACGTTATGTTTTGGTCTTACACTGCAAATTTTGAATTATTTTGCAGTAAAATCCATTTGTCACAACTGCTGGAGTGAGCATTAAAGTGTTATAACACATGTTTTGAATTGGACCAAAAGCTAATTACATTGAAACATGACGAGACAGGAGCATACAAGAATATATTACAATATATTACAAGAAGTTTTACAAAGATTAGGAGCAAATAATAGTACAAGATTATTAACTAATCTCAAAGCTTAAGCTTTTGAAGAGAGTCTAGGTATAGTTATTTAGCTTAGTATAACCTTACGATTATTATTTTTCTTTTTTATCCCTTTCTCGACACTTTAAATCTCGAGTTATTGTAGGTAATAGCTGCTACAATGGCGGTTTTTATAGTAGATGTAAAACTCGCGCCCATGACAAAAATGATACACAAATGAAGGAGAAGATACCCTTTCTAGCAAGAAGAGTGAAAAAGGTAAAAAAGTGAAAATGGGTTGCTGAACTCAGATTGCATAAGAATAAAACAAAGTTAATATATTTATTTCTTACCTTGCTGATTTAATATCAAGATGTTTGTGTTTCAGTTTCTCACCTTGCTGATTTAATATCAAGATCGAAGCAAGAGCTGATGCTTCACCGTTAACATGGTATACAAGCGTTAAGCATATTTTTTAGTTATGAAATTGATTTTTTTTGCTAACTCCTTTTGTTTATAGTACAATAGTTGCATATGCAGGTGATAGGCATTTCCACACTTTAATTTTATTTCTTCTGATAAAGAATAGCAAAAGGTGGCTCATTGTGTATAAAGGGAGATTCACAACAATGGTCCCTGAGGGGCAGATTTGCAATTAATTTTCTTCATTTGTAAGTGGAGAGTGGTTTGATAGCTACGGGCACATCTATTTGGTTAAAGGGAATAGTAGAAGTTGATGATATTTCACAAATCATTGAAAGATATCATGATACGTAAGATATGTTTTGTTATTTTAGAAGTTGAATGAATTAATTAATTTTTGTTTTGGATTAAGGGTTTTGCCATGAAATATATCCAATTGATGAACCAAATAATAGGTTGATGAAGAAGATTAAGCAATATGATAGTTTGACACTGAAGCACGAGACAAAGTTTCTTTAAGACATGATGCCATGTCATCATCAATGCTTAGCTTTGGCTTTAAATTATCAAATAATGCCTTTAGACACAATTTAGTTCATACTACCCACTAGGCACAGCAAGATCAGTTGACATCTTTTACATGTTCCATCTTGATCCAGTTGCTCAGTTATACAAATATGAACGTGACCTAGAGTTGCTAGATCCGAAAAATCAGAATTTGATAAGAAATAGTTAAAAGAGTGATATGAATGGTTCTTTTGTGCACTCAAACATCTTTATGGCTCCGAATTATTAGAGAACCAAAACGTAATTTATGGGCGCCACATGAATGAGTTCTTTCTCAGCTGTAACTACAATAATGACAAGTTTAAACGATTGGAGAGCTGAGTTGATTATTAAAGATGATAGTATGAGTTTGATATATACTCTTTTCAAGCCTGTAACTGAGGTGTATCACTTGCATCATATGCTCCGAGAAAATGGGACAGAGTATGTAAAATAGTCATGTACTGGTACACAATTTGATGCTTTTTCTTATAGAATGATTAGGCTTCAACTACATAGCAAAAACAATTGCATGGACAAAATTTTGATATTTCCTTCAGTTGCACAACCTTATCCCTCCCTCTTTGTAATGTTCACAGGTTCCTAACTCAAAATTTGTGTTAATCTGACCAAAAACAATGATTAGATGTTTATAATGCTTTCTTTCACATGAAAAATAATTGTTAATCTTACAAAAAACAATTGAGTGAGACGGATATAGATTTTGGAGCTAGCAAATCTACTACTTGAGACCATTCAGATCATTGGCAAATTAATTTCAGACCGTTGGTCTTTCAAGATTGATACAGATATGATTGAAATCGCCATTTTTCAAATCTTTGCTAAGATAAATATTTCTTCGTTATTTACAGTTTTCTCAATCATATATAAAGATATTCAACTTCATATGCTAAATGATTCATAAAAGCGTGAAGTTGTTCAACAAGTTCAGTATCTAAACTTATCTCTTACAATTCATCTTTCAAAAATAATAAACATTAATTTAGTGGATAGTGGATATTTAATGATGATAATTGTTGATATTTTGAGTTGGTTGGAAAAAAAAGTGTACTACTAAGATGCAGGTGTGTGCAAGTTAGGGAAAATGTTTTTGCTCAGCAAAAGTTTTATATTGAAAAGCATTAAAAGAGTTTGACAATGTACAGGGACTAAGCACCATCCAAGAGGATGATTTAATTCGTGAGTTGCTAAGGGGGTCTTCGTGAAAAGTTGAAGAGGAGGTCAGTAGCTTCCAAAATCACGCTTCCAAAATCACACCAGGGACCTCAGTGAAAATAACGACAACCAAAAATGTTGTTCTGATAGGGAGAAAATATGTGAATTTTTTGTATAACAACTAACGTTGTACGTGATTCATATGGTGAGTTATCATCATCATCTTTTTTTTTTGTACGAGGGTTCCGCGCTTACACCCGACTAGTCCCACAGGAGATATGACTGCCTCCCCAGCCATACCTCCAGGCAAATTAGAACTAGGTTGCCCATGTAACTCTCACTTGAAAGACAGAGCCCTGGCCAGATGAACTAGCTCACCTGGTTATCATCATCATCATCTTAATCCATCAAATTCCTTATCTCATCTCTAATATATCTATTTTCACTCATTTTAACTAGGATAAAGTATATGACTATTGCACTTCAAGAGAGCAAGATTTCTTATCATATATGGAGTATTATTGTATATTAATAAATTAATTGGCTAGAAAACACAAATTAAGGTATTAATTTTAAAAAAATTATGTAATTAAATCTCTAAAAGAAATAAAGGGTGCATGATAAGTTCAAATGGTTTGATACTTCAAAAGGTTTGATACTTCAAAAGTCCACAAAATGCATAATTATTGACAAAAAGAATAGTAAATGAAATATTACTAGATTCAACACGAAAAAAAAACCACTGATTGTTTTCCTATTATATACACAATGTGATTCCTCCTAAAAAACAAATTTTCTTGAAGAGAAAGTATGCAAGACTCAATTGATATACACAACGTGATTCCTCCTAAAGAACGAATTTTCTTGAAGAGAAAATATGCAAGACTCAATTGATTTAAGCACGTGTCTTTTATTTTCACCAATTTTAAGGCCATCGTGTAAGATCTTGGGACCATCCAACATAGCCTTATAAACTGACAAATCTAAGAATACGATCCACAATTAACTCTCAAATACTTACACTCAGATCTCCTACAAATGCAATGACACTTCATACATTAGTAAATGATTTAGTAGTCTAGGGTGTGTTAGCTATAAAGGATATACAAATTTCCAAAGACCTAACTACTATTTAATTTTCATAGTGTCTTCAGACACTAGGTAATACCTAATATATATATATATATATATATATATATATATATATATATATATATATATATATATATATATATATATATATATATATATATATATATATATATATATATACACGACACAAATACCATTCTAACAAATTTTAATATTAATTTAAGATATTTAACACGATAACAATTTATTTAAACAATATAAATTTATGTTATGTATAATATTAATTTTTTTTAATTATTCAATGTATTATATTTTATAAATCTTAACATATATAGTTTGATTTATTTGTCTAATGGAATGTCTCTTTACTTCATATTATTTAATGACAATTTTTTGGATTTCATCAAAATTGAATTATATATCATTATATATGTCAATTTTGACATAATATTAATATATTAATAATGATATAAAAAACAAAGATGACGAAAAATAAATTTCTTCTTTTTACAAAGGCTAATCAAAAAGTTTTTTGACATTTTATATTTGTTATCAGTATATTGTCAAGAATATAAGGGATCCCATTTTGAAAGTTCGTTCTAAGTTCCTTAAAATGTCAAGATAGACCATAAATTTACTTTGGTTAAAAACACAAAAGAAGGATGGCTCATCCAATGTATCTAGGGTGCAAATAATTAAGGATTACATATTATAAATCATACAAAAAATTGAATATTTATTACAACAAAAAATCTGGCGCAACATAATTTTGTTTGTCAAAAGAACATCTTACATAATACCATTATTACAATGATTAACAATGAAATTAAAAGAACCAATTAACAAGAAATATATCCAGTTAGAAAGATCCACATTTCTTCTCGTGCACTTTGCCAATGAATCCGATGTAGTACTGAAATTCCTACTAATATGGGCGAACTTCCATAAGGGACATTGAACTAACCATCTTCTAATTTCAGCTTGAAGAGGTTTGGACTCCAATGGAGGTCGATCAATTTGTTAATGCCTTGAACTAAGTCAAGATTATCAGAGTAGAAAGAACAATTCTGAGAAATGAGATCACTAGCTAATCTCATGGCCAAAATAATGGCCCAAGCTTCACCCTCAATCACATTATTGACATAACATCTATTATTTACCCTTGAAGAAATACACCCCTCCTTTAACCCAATAGCAATGACAGCCACTGGATCCCATTCTTTTTCAAAGGATGTGTCACAAACCCAAACCATTTCTGCATCATCGTTAAGAACAGGATTCTCAACACCTTCTCCGTCATTTCCATTACCAATTTTGCCTCCCTTTTTCTCCTTGTTGCACATACCAAATAACCTTGATATAAGATCATTGGTATTGCGAGATACATTATGAAAACGCAATTTATTATTCTCATGAAAGCACTTCATTCTTTCTTTTCAGTTGTTCCAAGTAGTAATAAGAATATATGCCGTAATAAGGTTTCTATCCCATCCGTTGTCCGAAAAACAACTAATAGTAAGAAGTAAGCACTCTGCAAACTTAATATTCGCATTATTGTCAATTTTGATTTGCATCAGAGAGGACGACCAAACTTGCATACTAAAGGGGCATTTAAGAAGAAGATGTTCAACATTTTCCACGTCTAATTCACACCACTCACAAATATTATTGTTCACAAATCTTCTTTTTTCAGATTACATTTTATTGGGAAATTGTCGTTACATATTTTCCAATAAAAATTCTTAACCTTGGCCAGAACGTTGGCTTTCCAAATGGTATTCAAAATAAAACTCATGTTAGCCTCTACACTATTGGATGTATTAGCTTCAAAAGAAATTTCTTCCTCTACAATCGCGTGATAACCCGATTTAGTGGAATAGCTCCCTTTCTTACTTAACGACCAAAAAATTTTACCCTCCTCTTCCAATTGCATTATGTGGATTTTCTTAATCATGGTGAAAATATAAGACGGGAACAAGGAGTTAAACAACTCAAGGTTACACCCTGACATATCGTATTGAAAAGCTCATTAAACACCATAACCGAGCAATTGATGGTTTTTCAACACGAATTCCTTTGACAATCCAATTATGATTCCAAATATTAACCTAAAAACCATTACCAATTTGAAAAAATGTGTATTTTTTAAGAACTGAATTCCTTTGTACAAACTTGCCCAACTCCATGATCTTTTTTTAGCAAATTTGGCATCCCAGATGTTACAATTTGGAGAATAAATACCTTTGAGAACTCTAGCAGCAAAAGATTCAGGTTTGTTGATAATTCTCCATGCATGATTAGCCAGCATAATTAAGTTCATTTTTTGGAATCTCTAAATCCAAGTCCACCAATTCTTTTAGCCCTTAAACTTTTTATCCACGCAACTCAATAAATTCTCTTTTTACTTTTAGAATCCCACCGAAAATTCGAAACAATACTAGAAAGTTTCTTACAAAGACATTTATGAATTTCAAAGATATACATCTCATAGTTAGGAATAGCTTGTAGAACAGCCATAATACGGTCTTCTTTACCACCTTCTGACAAGAGACAAGCAATCCAGCTCGTAGATTTAGATATCAATCTATCTTTAATATAATTAAGGTTCATAGTCCTTTCCCTTCTCAGAGTAAGTGGTATTCCCAGATTTTTACCAAGGGACTTGGTAATACCAATATTAAGTTTTTATGAGACCTCCCTACAAATATTATTTGTAGTACCATTACTAAAAAGAATGGTTGATTTTTGGAGGTTAATTCTTTGACCTGAAGCATTACATATATTGATTATTTGGTTATCAGAAATTCTAACAAGACAACTTTACATGTGGAAAATATCAGTTTTCTTTCAATGTCTTTGAGGATATGTCTAATTTTTCAATTATAGGAAATACCGTGAACTTGATAGCTTTATAAAATGCTTAGTATTCAATTGAATGGAGATGCAAGAGGAAGATTGGTCCCTAGCCAAGAAATCGTCACTTCATAGGTCTGCATATTCAACTTCCAAGATGGTATTAGTTTGGGTAGGGGCAACATTTCTACCCATTACATTGTTGATTCAATTTCAATTACAAAGTTTTGCCTTGTGAAAAAGACTGATCTATGTTGACTTTTAGAGCCTATAGTTGGGGCGACCAAATAGTGGACAAAGGGTTGCGCTTCTTCTACATATAGATCCTACTACTGGGAGTACTCTTAATCTTGCATACGAACAATTCTAGAAAATGAGGAAGTTCGTAGAGCAATTCAAATTTAGAAGAAGGCACCATATTCAATAAAAAAGTTGTTTTTAACTACCCAAATATTCCTTAAGCATGCAACAACTTTCAAGGCTTAAATATTGGACATTATATTTAGAAGTTTAAAATTCAAAGAGTCAACAACACAATCCTACAGTTTTATTGATGTTGATATGGAAATGAAAGGGGAATAAACCCCAAAAATTTCTTGTTCGTTCACACTTGGGACGACGCATTCTACAAATTATTCATTTTTGAGACAAAATTTACAAAGATCCATAAAAGTATCTACCAACTATTCTTGTAAATGGAGATAAAATTAAACAAGAGTATATAGATAAAGAAATTAAATCGGGAGGTAAGGGAGACTTCCCCACAATGATTATAAGATTTTGGAAATAGTATGGAAGGATGTAGGAGAAATGAGGTGTTTTTATTGGAATTTCCTTAAAGTAAATATAAGACAAGAATAAAACTCTATCATGCTGAATATCAATGAAAGAATCATAAATCATAGAATGAATAAGAATCCGTAAGGACTCATTTACAAGAGTAAAGATCACACAAAATTATAGGAATCATCTAGAAATTTTAGGTGGACAAAAATATATGAGGATCATGCAACAACAGGGAAGGGCTAAAAAATTTAAGCACCGTTAGGGAACACATCGCTCCTGGTGGAGGCACCCCCCTTAAGGATGGGTTGCTGGATTCATAATTTTCATACCTTTATATATGATTTTTGCCATGCTAAAATTCTACCTTTTGAATAATCTTTATACTTCGAGTTTATGTCTTGAGAGAGAGGTTTATTCTACCATATGTCCATGAGAGATTTTCTTATTATTCAAGTTATATGTTTTGATATATACTCTATATTAACGATCATAGTGACCTTCCTCTCTAAATTAGGGCCCGTTTGGAAGTGCTTATTTTAGAGTAAAAAGCGCTTTTAGAATAAAATTCAAATTTTACAAAAATTATTAAAAATAATCTTAAAATCTAAAATTATTTTAAGTGCTTTTTTTAAGAAGCACCTAGTTGGTGCTTCTCAAAAAAGTGCTTTTCAAAGTCAAAAAAACTCTTAAAATGCTAAAAGCACTTTTAAGTGCTTCTCCAAAAAAGCACTTCCAAACGGGCACTTAATTAGAGTTCGTAAGTAAAAGGACTTATTACATTTCCAACTACAAACTCTTTAATTTGAGTGTCCATAATCGCTTAATATATTGGCGGAGAACCTAGCTAGAGCATCTAAGAGGAATATTGTACAATATAAATGGAACTAGTTATTCAGTGGGTTTTAGCCTAATATCTCTATTGTCTTCTGGATCGTGCAAGCATTGACTGACTTTTTGGACCAACGGTGTCTTTTTTGTTTTGTTATACTTTAATTTATTATTCTACCTCATGTGTGTTTCCTTTTGAAGTTCATGATATTTGTTTGCCTATATACATATATATATATATGTATGTATATATATATATGTATATGTATATATGTATATATATATATGTATATATATATATGTATATATATATATATATACATATAGAGAGAGAGAGAGAGAGAATACGTGAGGAGAATTGCCGCCTCACTTTTAAAATTTAGCTAGCTAAATTTAGTATAAAAAACATAATGATAGAATAATAGAATATATACCTACATTCTTCTTTCTTTCCGCACTCCCATCTCTTTCTCTCTTAGAACATATACACTCGAGCTCTTAGTGGGCTAATTGCAACCACATAGTACGTTCTTCTCCCTTCTCATATGTATGTTCTTCGGGGGATTGGGGATTTAAGGCCCCATGACTTCAACCTTAATGAAATAAAACCCAACCCCCATTTCCCATTACAACCTCACTAGAAGAAGGCAAAAAACCCAAAACACCCCCTTCTCCTTTGTTTTTACGATGAAAGAAACCAAATCAAAACAAAAACCCCATATAGCGATTTACCACATCTCTCTCTCTCTCTCTCTCTCTCTCTCTCTCTCTCTCTCTCTCTCTCTCTCTCTCTCTCTCTCTCTCTCTCTCTCTCTCTCTCTCTCTCTCTCTTCTATCCTCACAAGAACCACACCTTTATCAACAAGCTTCACCGCCCCCTCCTCACTATCATTACCTCCACCTTCTCACCTTCTCACCTTCCACCTCCACCTTCCACCTCCACCTTCCATCTTCACCACCATCATCATCGACGCCTCCTTCTATCATTACCTTCACCATCAAAACCCTGCTGCACACGAAGCTGTCTAGATTTGATGCCTGGACAATCATTTTTCGCCGTTCGTTCACTGGATCTTTGTCGTCGATCTCTCTCTCACTTCCTCGTGGATCTCTCCCTCACCTTCCCACTCAGTTTTGCTATCCCTTCTCACCATGTTTAGATCTGGCGTTCATGGACCTTTTCACCACTATCACGTCGATTTTACCTTCCCTTCAAAGCCGTTCACTAGCGTCGTGTTCCACCATCGATCTCCAACGCACTGCCGTTACGCTCCACCATCGTTCTCCACCATCATTCTCTAGCGGAAGGTCGCCGCGCTCCACCATCGATCTACATCGTAAGTCCACCGCGCTCCACCATCGTTCTCTACCAGCATTCTCAAGCTTCGAATTTGTCCAGATCCACCACCATGAACCAAGCTTCTTCATAGAATGCCGCTCCTCTACACACAAAATCCGCCTCTGTTCCTTCTCCATTCGTGTTCATTACTAGCATCCGAGATCTATTTGTTTTTTCTTGTGATTAATGCTTGTTTATTTGCAGGTAAACAGAGCCCTTGGGTCCAGCCCCCTTTGGATCCAACCCTTTGGGTTCAGTCTGATAATTGTGTTGTAGCAAAAAATCTATTTTTTGATCCTATGAAATCTTTTTTGTTTTTAGTAATTATCAAGTTACACTTAGGAATGTTTGTCATTTGTGTTTCCGAAAGTTAAAAATTCACTATATTATTTCAAAATTAAAAAATTACACACTTATTTGTTAAATTTGCAGGTAAAAATGGGATAGGGTCCAACCCTTTGGTTTTATAATGTGAAAGTGTTAATATCTTGATGAATCCGGATAAAAAAAATTAATATATAAAAATTTATTCAAACACTTCAACATGAATACAACCCATAGGGTACATCATTATACATGGACATGGACATATAAAAAACGAGACTTGGGTACAACCCCTATTGTATTTGGACTATCACATGGACAAAATCCGTTAGGACACGGACAAACACTAAATGCAATTATATAAAAAATCCTTTCACATAACTTAAATAAATTAAAAACCAACATAGGTCTGTATCTATGGGTACGGGATCAGATTATTGAAAAGAAAAAAAAATAAAAAAGGGTAAAGCTGGAAAAAATACAACCAAAAAGTGAAACTAGGCACTATTAAGTAGGTTTTTGTAATTAGGCTTTAAAATTTAAAAAATAAGTTATGTCAAATTTAGGCTCTAATTTGTATATTCCTCATGTTATTCTTCCTCTCGTGATTCGTGTACTAGGCCAACTCTAATTTCACGAATTATGAGTTATGTCTAAAATTGTTGATTCATTTATTGGAGGTTATCAATTCGTAAATCTAGTATTTTTCAAATGCTTTGTATAAACCTAATGTTTAATTTCACCATTGGTCCCTGCTTCACGCCTTATTTTGGTTAATTGGGTTCAAATGAACCATTGGTCCCGGCTAAATATTTTCTCTACATTCCCAGGCAATTTTTGGGTTTCTGATCACGATCCACTCATATGAATTATTAATGGTATCTCTCTCGCAAGTGTATTTGGTTACCAGCATTTGTTGTCGTAGTGGAAACCAAGTAAGTTCTCATTATCAAGTTATACGTAAAAAAAGTATAGTATGTGTATATCCATTTACATTCGTGATAGAAGTTAAATCTTACTGTCTCATTTATTGATAATTCTATAGTTCATTCACAGTTTAGAAACTTTTTGCTATATAAGGGAATGTCAATTGGATTTTATGTTAGCCACTGGGTTGTTATTACACTTCCTTCATTTGGGATGTACATGGTCATGTTTCACTTGAGTATTAGTTGACTATGTTTGTATGCTCTCTTTCCATATTGCAATTTTTTTCATACATATACACTACAATTTTCACACAAACTAGCATGACCTCGTTTTAGCTTATTGTAGTGGCTGGATGAGACCCGTGTTAGCACCAAAATATTTCAGATATACATACAGATAAAGTAAGATCAATATTCTTAATTAGGCAAAACATTTAGGTGGGCCTATCGTGTCTACAATATTAATATCTCTACCCAAGATTTGAACACATGAAGAATCTGAGTTTTGTATTCAAAACTTTTCTATCGAAAACTCCAAGGTCGTCGAGGAAGCCGTTGCAATGTGGGTAAATGTTTTATATTTACCATTGTTGTTAAGTGCGAGAGGCGCAAAAACAATGATACCACAAATAGCGTGAAGCGCAAAGCGCTAGATTAAAGTATCTAAACGTTTCATAATTTATAAAATAAAAAATTATTTAATAAAAAAAACATACTTAAAAATTAAAAATCTCCAAAAACAAAACATATTGTCAAATTTGTTTATATCATAAAAAATAAGCAATGTCAAACAAATAAGATGAACACTTATTAACAAACCATTATTTTACAACCATATACGTGAATTATCTTATCACAACAACCGAGTTTAAGTCTGTATCAAATAAGATGGACACTTATTGAATATATATACAATATCACAATCATTATTCATGTAAATTGTAACTAATTATATTATTACAATAACTAGAGAAAGTGAAAACCAAGTCTAAATCTGCAACAAAAGTAAATTCGTTTATCACAAATATATATATGTTTGGTCCCGTTACCATGAAAAGATTTAGCATACTTACTTTAACCGATGGTTAGCCACAGTAAATCCATATGCACGTCTTCTATTTAATTTATAAGTTTTTAGTTTAGTATGAGTTTAAGGCCTTAGAGTTTGGATGGCCTATAAAATTGATAGCTATTTTATTTCAAACATAATTTTACTGACACCAAAAGCGCATGAAAGCGTGCGATTAAAAGCGTGATTCTGGGTTAATCACGATTCTCTCTATGGTGAAGCGTAACAGACTCGATTCACACTGATTTACCGATTAATCGTGCGTTTTTTACGAATGTAACAACAAAGATATTTACCAATCAGTGGCAAATGATGCATTTCTACAGTAACATAATATTAATAACCTATTTTTGTTATATATTTATCGACGAATTTGTATACATATACAGAGTTGTGGACATAAAACTTGAAGTGAAACCAAGGATTCTTGATTCGTTTAAGAAGAATTATGCATCAAGATTCCCTTATAAGAACAAGGTATGTAGCTTAATAGAAATTATTGTTTATAGTGTGAACACATATTTGAAAGTATGTGTTTTAATCTAGTTATGATTTTTGTTCCATTAAATAAGGCGTGGTGTGTGCCTATATCTGGCAAGTGTGTTCAAGAATATGCATCAGAATTCCAACAACCAAATCATTCACGTGTCTATCTCTCTTATGTTGTATCTGTTAAGTATTTTAGATAGGATGTTAAAACAATAACTAGAAAAGATCTTCGTACTTATATATATCATGAAATTGTGGTAAGTATTTTACTCCATTACATTCTGTTATATATAATTTACTTTTTAATTGTTCATTGGTTAAAATTTTACACTTGTCATCATTAGATTGAATATTTAAAATATTGCAAAAAATGTGTGGTTTCACAAGTTGCTATATATGGGATTTCCCTTTATTAAAGGGTGTGATTATAATCATATATATTGTCACCAAGAAATTTCGAAGACCCCTAAAACTGATAAACTTAGAGAGTGGTGAGTGAACACTATTCGATATGTTATCTTAAATAACATACATGCCAATTCGAGTTGTTATATTTTAGTCTGTTCTTATGGATGGTTAACTCTTTGGGAATTTGGATTTTGTTCTAACTTCTGAAATAGTCCTTCCTTCAGGTGGCCTAAACAAGTCGTAATTTATCCAAATAGTGACTAGAGTTACGATATGGTGGGTCCTAGGGTGTTAAAAAATAAAGTGATAAATAAGAGAAAGAACAAAACTGCAAGTGTACAGTTGTCCCTAGTAATATATGATAATCAAGTTCGTTCTCAAGGACGAATTAGGTTCAACACAAATATTAATCAAGTAGTAAGAATAATTGCTTAACAGAAAAGTAAAATATAATATTTTATTTTGTTTTTATAGAATTACAAGATGCAAATAAAATAAAGACTAAAATTAAATTAACTAGAAAGAAATAAAATAAGTAAATTGACTAACTTCAAATAAGAGAGATACTTGAGTCTCGCAAGGAATCCACCTAATCAATATAATCTATGTTATGTTTAAGGGTAGACTTGGAATTATAATATTAGTCGGGACTCTAATGTCTCCAAGCCCCCTGTAGGGTGGACCTAGGAGCTATCCTAAAGTACTATAAAACCCTGTATGGGCGAATATGCCTCTTCGGATGATATGAATTTACCTCTTTGTCTATATAATTAGTTAAGCCTTTCGGTCAATAACAGACATTATATGGGTATTACCTAAGTCTGTTATTCAAACCCCCCTGTCGGATGATCACTTAGCCACTAAAGTGAATTGCCCAAATACTAAAAACTATTTCTAGTTGTTCCTAAAAGTAACAGTAATGAAAACAAAGTAATATCCAATATATAAAACTCAATTCAATTTAAATCATAACAATCCCAAATTCAAGACATAAATTAATTAATTAAGGTTCATCCCTTTAATGCGATTCTCAAGTATAAGGAAATTTAGCTCATGATAAAATTAAAGACTGAAAATAAATAAAAGGAATTCATCTTCAAATACAAAAGATAAATTGATAACCAAAAGGGTAGGATGACTGTTGATGGAAGAACAAGATTCCTCCAGCACTAACTTCTTATTGCCTTCTTGCTCTGACTTGAAAATCTTAAACCTCTTGTGTAATTATCTAAAGTGTGTGAAAAGAGGAGGCTAAGGGGTGTATTTATAGGTGTTAGAAATCCCTAATTCGAATTTACTAGGAGTGGAAGACAAGTCAAGAACTCTTTAATTCGTAGCCCTAAAATCTAGAAAAGGTAAGATTTTGGTGCTGATTTGTTTTGGTCATATCTCCTTCAATACTTATCCGTTTGACGCGTTCCAATAGTCGAAATCACTTGTCTCGGTAAGCTCTATCCATTGGTCTAGATCATTCTCCAAAATTCATAGCCAATATTAAGTTATAGGCTCGTCTTTTAACGTGGCTGGAATTTCAGATTTATTTGGCAGCTTTATCTTTTCCTTCTTTGCATATATCCTTTCTTAATCTTCTTATTTCCATGTATATCTCTTTCCTTTACTTCTTAGACTTGACTTGGTCTCTAATTAAAAAATTTACATATATTTTAAAGTTTCACAATAAATAAATAATTAAACCGCATATGCTTTAAAAATTAATAAATCCATAATTCAAGACTAGAAATAGGAAAGTGCACTTTAAAATTAGAAACTCGAGTAAAATACTTCCTAACACACTAAAAATACCCTGAGAATTTAATTCTCACTTCTCCTCCTTGTATTCGTTTTTCATGAAATTCAAGAACCTACTAACTTTGCACTAAAAATAATCAAATTAACGCATAAAAGCTCTAAAAATGAAAATCGTCTAATTTCAAGGGGAGAATGTGTAATATGATGAAATAAGCATAAAAGTCTATCAAATAAGTCAAATATTCACATAAAAGGATGTCTCTAAGGGGATAATAATTAGAACAAATAGGGAGACATCAAGACCCAAAACTCAAACCTTTGTCGTCCCGACAAAGTAAAATAAAAACAAAGGATCTTTTAGGTGAACGCAGAAGGTAGAATCTAGTAAATATTACCAAAGCACAACTTAAAACAAATCTCATATAGTCTCATCTAATAATTAATATACACATACACATATCATGCAAAATAAAACACAAAATAATATCAATCCAAAATTAATTTCACAATGCTAGAAGGTTACGCTTATTACTTATCTCAAAATGGTGGCTATAGGGTGTTCCTCGATATTTACTTGTTTTGAACGCTCCACTTAGCATACTCCCTATTAACTCATTGTGTATCTAGGAATCATGAGGTCTTTACGGTTTAAATATAGGCTTAGGGACGGTATGGTATGTATATTTGGTAAATTTGAAGTGAGCTTTTGGCTCTCTCCTCACTTACCATCAACAAACTGTCCAAGAGCTTGAGTTTACACTCGAAGAACGTTCTCACTCAACCCATTTGACGCGCTTAATGTAGCATCCCCAAATTAACCCAATAAGCACTAAAGATGATTCACCTAAAAATTCCTCTTTGCCGGTCCAAATATATAATCTTTTCATATGAAATTTTTCTTTTCTTTATAGCTATGACTCTCTTTTTGGTGTTGAGATAACATGCTATTTTTTCATAAATTTTTTCTTTTCATAACTATTCATATTTTGTTTTCCATTTACTCTTACCCCGGTAAAGGGTTACAATATAATAAATCTGTGAATCATCATCAAAATATAAACATAGCACAATTGATAAGCTAAAAAATTCCCAACCCAATGTAAATTCCATATAGTGGCCCCACCACCCCAAACTCAAGCTTAAGACAGGAAGTCTCAGGATCGTGATTCAAGTACGGGTCATATGGTCGTGCCTAACAATTTAAAGGGATGTTGGCTTATAATGTGGCGACAAAAGAAAGGCTTAAAGGCTAAAAATTTGTCTAAGAAGGATATAATTAATTCAGGGATAGAAGACCAAAAAGGATTCAAAGGGCTAACAAAGAACTGCCTCTATCATCTTCCTATTTACACAGCTTTCCTCTAGTTCATACCTAAGTGGGTTCTCTACTCATTCAGATATCACGTTCTACAAACCACTCATTATCCTTAAGCACAAGTTTACTTCTTTTGCATTGTTCATTAATTCTTTCTATCAATTACCTCATATTTGCATGCAATCTAAGTGCTTTTTACACTAACTCCTAAAGTCAACTATTTTCTATCATAAATTCATAAAAAGCATGCTTGATTGGGGTATTTAAAATACTCTACAGTCAACGCAACCCTAAGATTAATTTTATTGAAAGCATGTAAAACACAAAAAAATTGGGATGAGGCAACGAACCCCACCCCAAACTCAAAAGTGAGTCGTGTCCCCACGACTCGAAAAAGACTCAATAAAGCAATAAAATAAACTAAACTACCTAGTGCCTACCATCAGTTCAGAAGAAGAATTAGAACGGGGTACCTGGTCATAAAGATCCATCATGTCCTCCTCCTCCGAAGAAGAAGAATTATCAATACCCATGATCGTAGTTACCTGACCCAATTGTGAATTAATCTTGGCAATTTCCTCCCAAAGTGCTATGTTTTGTTTTCTTAGATGATTGACTTCTTGTTGAAATTTGATTGCCCATGGGGGTGTGAAAGGATTATTCTGATATGAAGAGGAAGAACCTTGATCTTGATTGTGTGTCTTTTCTTTAGGATTTAATGGTACCTTTATCCTATCTGTGAATTTCTTGTGTAGCGGTTGTGTTGGTGCCTCTACCTTTTGCTTCTCTTCAATAGGCTAATCAAGATCGATGGCCGTTTCAATTGTAGCTCCAGGAAAATTTTTGTTCTTCCCTAGGATGTAACACTTCCTCTTATAATCCATAGCATCTGTTTTGATTGTCATGTTTGATTTGACCCTAAACTCAAGTTACACCAAGGATAGAATAAAGTTAAAAAAATTGGTGTAGCTTGAGTTTCTTTCTTTGATTTGATGACAGAAGAAGGTTTCTTGATGATTCTTGGAAGAATTCTTGATAGCTTGATGATCTTGATGGTGTTTTGTGGTGTAGTGTGATGAATTTGATGAAGAAGATGTGTTTATGGAGGAAGGAGGAGAGGATTATTGATGTTATGGTGTTTGTTGTGGAGTTTTAATCAAGCTTCAAGGTCTATTTATAAGGTTGGGAGCTTGAAAATTCATATAGGAGAGGCTAGGGTTTGTACTTGATAAGGTAAGAAGTGTGTAAGGCAACAAACTCTTCAAAACCGACATACTGGCCGGCATACCGGTGCTGGACGTCTTTCTTTTTGTAAATTTCTACCTCGAATCCGAGTCCAATACCCGAGGCCACGTGTTTTTGGGCACCGGCTAGCCGGTGCGCTATTCTTCGCAAATTCGCGCTCCGTCAAAATACCTGTGTCGAGCAACCCGTGGGCACGTGTTTTCCTTCTGGCCGGCATACCGGAGATCTGGCCGGCATACCGGTACGACTATTCAATTTTTTTCCCCTCTCGGCAAACAACCCGAGCCATAGACCCGAGGGCTCGTGTTTTTCCTCCACCGGCATGCCGGTGATCTGACCGGCTAGCCGGCCAGTGCAGCAGATTTTTCCCTCTTTTGTTCCTCAACACCCCAAAATCAATTCCTGCACCACTAACACACTACCTTTCTCGTTTATTTTTAAAAGTAGACACTAAGACTCGACAATTACTTAGAATTATACACTAGAAATTGAAAAACATAAAACAAGAAACTAATATACAATGAAGTGGCTTTTGTTTAACGTCGTTAAGCTCGACAGGTTACCTCTCGCAACTATTCAGCTTCAAGGAGGTACATGACCTCCCCAGGATGTGGATCAACTCTGCAATTGGTATCCTAACCCACATGATAAAGTTTCAGACGATGCCCATTTGGTGGTCCTTTGTGTGTTCTAAAATAAATGCAAAAGTAATTGAACCACAACCGCAAGTGTACGGTTGTCCCAAGTAGTAATAAGTGATTCTAGGATCGTTCGCAGGGACGGTTTGGTTAACTACAATGCTTATCAATTAATGAGTGGTTGCACTTATGAAAGCAAGTAAAAGATATAATGATTGATTTGGTTTTTGTATTAATTCTAAGTAATGAAAGACTATAAAGAAAATGCAATTAATACTAAAACGCAAGTAAATGAAGGTAAAACGCAAATATGAGAAGTCAGTACTTGAGAAACGCAAGGGATCCTCCTAATTCTGTTTCATAACATATGTTGTTTAATGGTTAAATTGGTCAATTAACATTGGTCGGGATTCTAAATTCCTTATACCCCCGTCAGGGTGGACTATAAGGCTATTTTAAAGTGTCACTAGTGATGTCTCCCTAATTGTTCTTATTTTCGACCCTTGGGAGACATCATTTTTTGTGTTTATTTAATTAATATGATAGACTTTTGGATTAAATTTGCAATAATCCGGAATTACCTTTTTATTTCTAGCATTTTTAATTTATTAAACTTTTGCGCGTAATATTGGTATTTTTAGTGTAAAGTTTACAGGTTTTAGATGTTAGCTAGGAGAGGAATCCGAGGAGAAAGTCAAAGATCGTGAATTAGAATCAAGACTCGAAGATAAATCCCGAAGATATTATTTTTAGAGCTGAAAATCCATTTTCCAGGCCATAGAGTGCTGATTTCGAGGTGCTTAAGCGATGATTTAGCCGTTGCCCTTTAAAGAGAAAACATTCCTTATCGAGTTACGGAACTTTAGCAACTGGAATGAGGTCAATCGGAGTCATAACGCATCGGGAAAAACCGTTTTAGTGAAGGTGTATCAGCAGTTACGGGATTTTGGGCTTAGAAAGTGGGCTTGGACATTTAATTAGTCTTTTATTTTCTGGTCCAAGCCCTAGTACGAATTTATGCTTATAAAAGGAGGTCTGGACTTCTATTTTTCACACAATTCACATTCCACAAGATTAAACACCAGAGAGAAGCAACAGAAGGAAGAAAGAAGAAGCTACAAGAGCTGGAGTGGGTCTATAGCTCCGTTCGTAGTCATTCCAATTCCGGAAATTAGGTTCTTTTTATATTTTAATTTTGTAAACAATATGAATTCCATTACTTTTAATTTAGTTTTTAATTTTAATATGAGCTAAGCTTTTAATAGTGCTTGAGAACAAACAATGGGTGAATCTTAATTTTATGAAATAACGAATGTTGAATTTGGGTTTATATCAAATTAAATTAGATTGGGTTCATTACTCTTTTCGATAATTTGTGATTATTTATTGATTTTAGCGTCGCGAACTAAAATTAGGTATTAGTATCTAAGCTATTCCACATATGTGGCGTGTGGATCATCCTGACGGAGGGTTTAGGTATAGAATTAATTATTCAATCTAGGATAAAAGCTATTGATTCTGACGAACTTAGCTAATTATAGGGCCAATGAGGTAAAACACTTAATCATCCAACGGTGGATCATATTTACCCTGACGGGACTAGTGACACTTTAGGATTGCCTTATAGTCCACCCTGACGGGGGTATAAGGAATTTAGAATCCCGACCATTGTAATTGACCAATTTAGCCCTTAAACAACATAAGTTAGGAAGTAAGATTAGGAGGATCCTTGCGTTCTCAAGTACTACATCTCATATTGCGTTTTCACTTATTTTACTTGCGTCTTAGCTTCTACTTGCATTTAATTAGTTGTCTTTTATTCATTAGCTTTAATCAACAAAACCAAACAAATATTTTATAATCTTTTATTTTCATAAGTGCATCAATCACTACTTGCTAAACATTGTGATCAACCATCCGTCCTTTGAACGAATCTGTATTATCATACATACTACTTGGGACAACCGTACACTTGCGGTTGTGGTTCGATTAGCATTTGCATTTATTTTTAGAACACACAAAGGACCACCAAGTTTTTGGCGCCGCTGCCGGGGACGGTAGCGTGTGACCACGGTGTTTATCCTTTAGTGATAGTGCATTTATTTTTATTTTTGTTTTTATCAGTTTTACGCCTTTTTGTTTGTTAGCTTTTTCAGGTTTTTAGGTTTAGTGTATGCGAAGAAGGCTATTCAAGGATCTAGAGCCAACACCTCCGATCCTTAGTGAAAGTCCTAGAGGGGGGGGTGAATAGGATTACTAATAAGATAATGCCTAATTAAAATCTTTTGGACAATAATAAGTTTAAGAGAAAACTTCTAAGTCAACTAATATAAATCAAACACTTATAGGATCATGCAATGTAAAGAGTAAGGTTTGATATAAAAGTATAACTAGTGAAAAGCTAATCCAATATCTTAAACTACTCTAGAAGACTATATGTTAGAAAACCTAGATAAACAATTCATGCAAGCATATAATCAAACATATAGAGTGCGGAAAGTAAATAGAGTAGGGATAGAAAGATACACACGATTTATAGTGGTTCGGTTTCCCTACATCCACTACCTAAGGAAGCCTCCTTAGGATTTCAAGCTTTTCACTAAGCTTCCGTGTCTCTCTTAACCGGGTCGAGAACACAATAACCTTTACAAACTCTTCGATAACACGAAGGACACACCACTTGCGTAATCACAACACAAGGACACCAAGTATACTCCCTATACTTGAATTCTCTCTTAATCTATCTATTACAAGACCTAGACTTAAGAGGATAGCAACAAAGTGTTTAAAGGTTTGCTAATTAAAGCTTGTATCTAAAACTCCTAAAGAGTGGATATGACTATAAGCTTGTATACTCCTTCTTGAGTGGATAGAACCTTGTGGCTTAATTGATTAACTCCTTGAAAGGATTAATAAGCACACTAAGATTGAATTTGACTATGTATAGCTCTTGACACCTTCTTGAATGATAGCAATTAAGCCCTTTAATGTTTGTAATTAGTTGGTGTAGTTGTAGCCTTGAAATAGCTTCAATTTATAGAAGAAAATGGCTTCCAACGGTCATAAGGTTTGAGTCCAACGGATCTATTAATCTCCCAACGGATATATTTCTTATGACTTGGCTTTTGTGCAGAAAACCCTATCTTGCGGTATACCGTAGCGGTGTACCGCGCTTCAGTGTTTAATTTTCTTGCTTACTGGTCGGGCTAGTCCTCTATACCGCGCCCTGGTCCGCGCTTGGTCCGGTATACCGTAGCGGTGTACCGCGCCTAGTAAACTTTGAGGGAAATGTCTTGGATCAATAATTCTTCTTCACGAAAGTTGTTGTAAACATTTTTTTTAAGAATCTTTGAAGTTGAACACTAAGGCAAATTCTCAATAAACATAAAGATACGGTTAATAGCATATGTAAGAGAATAAGATTCTTAAGATAATTAAGTTTAAACAACATGATAATGAAGGAGCTTTTTGATGAAAAGAGTGCAAGAAAGAATGATAATAACAAGAGAAAATAGCACACTAATCACAAGAGGATTTGTCACATTAAAACACCTAATTAGGGAGGCTATATGCCAACAATCTCCCCCTTTTTGATGATGACAAATCCTTCACTAAAACACCTTAGGAAGGATATAAAAGATTAAGCATTTATGAAATAAAGCTCCCCCTCACAATAAGCATGCATTTGTGAGTTTTTAAAACGTGCAAGTTTTGAAAGTTTTAGTGCACATAATATTTCTCCCCCTTTGTCTTCATCAAAAAGACGGGGTAAAAACAACTAAGAGTAGAAGAGCAAAGACAACTCGAGTGAATAGATTTTTAAACAATGAAAGAGAGAGTGTGCAAGAGTTTTAGATAAGAAAACGAATTTAAGAAGGTGATGCACAAAGATAGATAAGAGTAAAGGATAGAGATATTTACCAACTCCTTGATTGATACATGTTCATTTCAAATGCTTTCTAATGACACAAACAATTAGTAGCAATATAAGAAATAAAAGATTAGTAAGCATTTGAGTTTTTAAAATTTTAAACAAAGTCTCCCCCTTACAAAGTGCATAGATTTTGTTTTAATTTTGAAAAAGTTTGATTGATAATTTTACCCTAAAAAGAACACTTGAAAACATTTTGAAGAAAGTTTTAGGGGTAAAATGTATTTTTTGAAAAACAAGGGGTCAAGATGTATTTTTCAAAACTTTGGGGTCTAAACGCAATTTGAAAAAAATCTATTTGGGACCACAATGCAAATTTCAAACTTGTTAGGAACAATGCTATAGAGAGCAAATTATAGGGACTAAGAAGCAATATCAAGAAGTACCTATAACATCAAAGATCATGTTAGCAACATAAAGATCAAATCAACAAAGATAGGCAACTAACAATCAAGATAAAAGCAAGTACCAATTATCCAAATAAAACATTTAGCATCCTAACAAATAAAGCAACGTAGCAAAATCCTAGATGTCCAAAACACGGACCCATAAAAACTTAAAAGCATAAACATCCATAAAACAAGTTCTAATAAAAAACCACATAAGCAATTAACGACTCATAAACCACCAAGAAAGATTAAAAACATGAATTCAACCACCAAACACCAAGCACCAAATACCAAACCACGATGAATCAACGGTTATCACGAGGAGATCGACTCCTAGATCTTCTACCATTCCCAATATCATCACGAATGCACGAAACATCACCTTTTATACATGAGAGCTCATTCGCAAGATTCCCAATCTTTTCTTCCAAAACCCCAAATTTTCTTTCTATTTTATCTTCCAAAGCCACAAATTTACTACCTATATAATCCATAAAACGAGACATAGCACTTTCGAAACCGGATGGATTAGGAGGGTTAACATTGATGGGTTGGCTAGGAGTGGGCTCATTTGGATTTGGGTTTTCTTGATCCGGGTTATCTACTAAAATAAGAGTCTCAAGTAACGGACCATCGTTGCGCTTTCTAGCTTCAAGAATACGATTACGAATAGTGATATCCGAGATACGATTAATGGTGGAGATCGGAACATATGTGTTGTTATAAATAACAAATTTCATTCTAAGAATTGTGAGATAATCAAAATTCCAAGACTTATTCATAGGTTTCACATTAGTCCCTCCAAAAGAAATATCATTAATCTCAAAGATTTTGGATAGAAATATACCGTAGGGGACTTTATCCCGAGAGGCACGAGCGTGATTCATCCATTTTAGCATAATAGCAATGATGTTAATTGGTTGTTTGGAGAAGATCAAAAATAGAAGATAAGCTTCATACGGGATAAGTTTGGCATCATGCTTATCTTTCGGAATAACGGCCGAGATAAGAAACTTGTGGGCCACGATAAATTCCGGGTCAAAGTTACGAATATTCCAATTTCCATCCGCAATAACCATTCTACTATTAACGAACTCATTTACTTCATTTTGAGCAACAATATCTATATTTGAATTATCCCAACCACTTGACCAAAACCCGCTAAAACCATCCGAGGGTACATCAAATTTAGAACACAAAGCATTCGATTTTAAACGAATAACGGTACCCGATACAATTGATTTAACCGAAGTATTAGCATGATTAAATTCAAAATTCGTATAAAAATCTTCGATTAACCCGGTTGCCAAATGACTACCCGAAAAAGCAAATATCTTATGAAATTTTTGAATTGAAAAAAGATTAAAGAGAGAGTTTTCACCGGAGGGAAAAGCCGAGGGGCAAATAGTTCTTCCCGGTAGAGCATCGAATGGCCGGAGTGGTGGTGGTGGTGGTGATGGTGACTTCGCCGGAGATGGCTCACGGTGGCGGCTTGAGGAGGCTCCGGTGGAAGCCTTTTTCTTGTTAGCAATTGATTTTGTTCTAACCATGGTGGAAATTGAAGTGGGTAATGGAGTAGGAAGAGAGAGGAGTTATTTAGGTGGTGAAAGAGGGTGTTTTTGGTGGTGGAATCGGAGTGATGGTGGCCGGATTTCGCCAAGGAGGAGGAGTGAAGAAGATGAAATGAAGAAGTGAAGAAAAAATGCAGAAAAACGGGTTCTTAAAACCTGTCAAACCCTTACGTGCGGTGTACAGCGGGATTCGTCCGGTGCACCGCACGAGTCCTCGATTTGCACAATAAAAAAATACCCGAAACACACTCGAAACTTCCCCAAAAGACTCGGAATGATGTAAAATAATTTTGAGCAACTTTGTTTTGAAAAGAGGAGCCAAGGGGAACCTAAAAACTCATATAACAGTTAATTTCACAAAAGACCCTAAGTATTCTAAAAGTGCAAAAAGACCCTATGCAAGAATAAAGCAAAACTAAAGCATGAAAAAGGACAAGAACTACAAGATAGCATCACAAGTTGATAAAACACATAAAACATAAAAAACACATAATTAAAAAACACAAGAGAGGAAAGAATATCACCGTATTTTCCTTTTATGAGGTTTGAACGTCCTTTTGCATAAAATTCCATTTTCTTGACGCTCAACACCTTCAATGCATATTACTATGGTAACCGAGGTGGAATGGATCCGGAAATGTTGTTAGCATTTGTCACGATCCATATTGGTTTTTCCCATGAAGGTATCAAAGATCCACTAATAAGTTGTTCATGATAATGGCATGTAGAAGCATGATGACCGGGTTTACCACAATAGTTGCAATAACTTCCTTTTTGAATAGAATAACCATGTAGAGGTTTTGAACAAGAAGTTTCCCCATTTTTTTCAATATCCAAATTTTCACTAACATACAACTTTTCTTTGAAAAAAACATTTGGATCAAAAGGAGTGACATTTGAGAAAAGATGATTTTTTAAAGCATCAAGAGCAAGGGAAAAAGCTTCATCCAATTTTTTAAAACCTTCTATGTTTTTCTTCAAAGGATGTTTCCATTTATTAAAGATAAAAATGCTTTCAAAACATGGGTTTTTAGTATTTCCAAGAATATCATCCAAGGTAATAAAACATTTAAAACAATTCTTTAGCTCAATATTACCCTTTTTTAACATGAGATTATTCAAATGGATTTGAGAATCAAGAATTTTGAGAAGAGATGAAATTTGTCTAATATCACAATAATTATAAGGAAGAGATAAAGAGTTAGGATAAAGTGCTACCTCATGATTAGGTTTAAAATTGTTGTGAGATTCATTATGGATTGAGACTTCTTCTTCTTCATTATTTTCGACAATTCCATATATAAACTCCAAACGATTCCAAAGCTCTTTTGCGGTTTTACAATCTAACATTTGTGAGAAAATTTCTTCGGAAATTCCACGAATGAGAGTGTACATTGGTTTTGCATTTTGAGTGAGCTTAGCCTTTTCCTCAATGGTGAGTTCATCAAAATCTTTTTCTTCTTGATTTAGCTTGAGAACTCCTTGTTCATTTAACTCTTCTTTATAAGGGATAAATGGACCTTCTTTTACAATTCTCCATTGATCGGGATCTTCGTTTTTGATAAATTCCTCCATTTTTGTTCTCCAAGCAAAATAGTGAGTTCCTACAAAAAGTGGAGGACGAGTAGAAAACGAACTCTCCAAAAGATTAAATTCCATGTCGTTTACTCTACTAACGATTAAGCTATTCACGTAGAGTTAGGCTCTGATACCAATTGAAAGTCCTAGAGGGGGGGGGTGAATAGGATTACTAATAAGATAATGCCTAATTAAAATCTTTTGGACAATAATAAGTTTAAGAGAAAACTTCTAAGTCAACTAATATAAATCAAACACTTATAGGATCATGCAATGTAAAGAGTAAGGTTTGATATAAAAGTATAACTAGTGAAAAGCTAATCCAATATCTTAAACTACTCTAGAAGACTATATGTTAGAAAACCTAGATAAACAATTCATGCAAGCATATAATCAAACATATAGAGTGCGGAAAGTAAATAGAGTAGGGATAGAAAGATACACACGATTTATAGTGGTTCGGTTTCCCTACATCCACTACCTAAGGAAGCCTCCTTAGGATTTCAAGCTTTTCACTAAGCTTCCGTGTCTCTCTTAACCGGGTCGAGAACACAATAACCTTTACAAACTCTTCGATAACACGAAGGACACACCACTTGCGTAATCACAACACAAGGACACCAAGTATACTCCCTATACTTGAATTCTCTCTTAATCTATCTATTACAAGACCTAGACTTAAGAGGATAGCAACAAAGTGTTTAAAGGTTTGCTAATTAAAGCTTGTATCTAAAACTCCTAAAGAGTGGATATGACTATAAGCTTGTATACTCCTTCTTGAGTGGATAGAACCTTGTGGCTTAATTGATTAACTCCTTGAAAGGATTAATAAGCACACTAAGATTGAATTTGACTATGTATAGCTCTTGACACCTTCTTGAATGATAGCAATTAAGCCCTTTAATGTTTGTAATTAGTTGGTGTAGTTGTAGCCTTGAAATAGCTTCAATTTATAGAAGAAAATGGCTTCCAACGGTCATAAGGTTTGAGTCCAACGGATCTATTAATCTCCCAACGGATATATTTCTTATGACTTGGCTTTTGTGCAGAAAACCCTATCTTGCGGTATACCGTAGCGGTGTACCGCGCTTCAGTGTTTAATTTTCTTGCTTACTGGTCGGGCTAGTCCTCTATACCGCGCCCTGGTCCGCGCTTGGTCCGGTATACCGTAGCGGTGTACCGCGCCTAGTAAACTTTGAGGGAAATGTCTTGGATCAATAATTCTTCTTCACGAAAGTTGTTGTAAACATTTTTTTTAAGAATCTTTGAAGTTGAACACTAAGGCAAATTCTCAATAAACATAAAGATACGGTTAATAGCATATGTAAGAGAATAAGATTCTTAAGATAATTAAGTTTAAACAACATGATAATGAAGGAGCTTTTTGATGAAAAGAGTGCAAGAAAGAATGATAATAACAAGAGAAAATAGCACACTAATCACAAGAGGATTTGTCACATTAAAACACCTAATTAGGGAGGCTATATGCCAACACTTAGTAATCCAGAATCGTTGATCAGACTTGCAAACAGAAGAAGAAGAGAACGAGAAGCTTTAGAAGTAGAAGAATTAAGTAACAGGATGGAGAATATCAATCTTCAAGGTCAACAGAATGGACAAGGCCAGCTAGATGCAAATGGCCAACCTTTAGCTCCAGGCGTTATTCCTCCAGCTCCACCAGTGGTTCCTAATCCTCAAGTTCAGATAGTGATGAATCATGATCCGTGGTTTACTAATGGTCCTCCAGAAGTTCCATTCCGTGCTCCAGCTATAGGAGTAGGTGCTCCAGATATTAATGTTCCGCGTTTCCGTCCAGATTCGGGTATGTTAGCTCAGTTCCAGAATTTTGGTAATTTTCGTGGTAGACCATCAGAAGATCCTCTTAGGGCAGTACAGAAATTCAAACAGATATGTGATTCTTATATCACACAAGGGGTTTCAAGAGAACAGATGTATTTTGCTGCTTTTAAATTCTTTGTCATTGATGGAGCAAGTGAATGGCACGATACGCAAGATCCTACGAAGATTACTAATTGGGACCAATTAGAGATTGCTTTCTTTGACAGGTATTACCCAAGTAACATGAGGTTAGATGCTGAATTAGAGTTGACGCATTTTCGTCAAGAATATGATGAAACTTTGGGTAAGAGTTGGACAAGATTTCAGATGTGTTTGCGTAAGGTTCCCAATCATGGCTTTTCAGAACAACAACAGTTAAAGATCTTTTATTGAGGCCTTGATGGAACTTCGAGAGAGAAATTGGATACGCTATGTGGTGCAGGTTTTCTTCAAGTTCAACCCGCTCATGCTAAGATCATTTTAGAGAGAACAGTTAAGAACGAAGTGGGGTGGAACTCAGTAAGAACACCAGTTAAGGGAGTGAATAATGTTGACATGGAAGAAAAATTTGCTACGCTTGAGAATAAGATTCAGAATACTATAGAGCAACAATTGAAGCAGCTTACTCTAGCTGTAAAAGAAGGATTTTCGGGTAAGAAGGTAGCTGTGCATGCTGCACAAGAGGTTTATATGTGTTCAATTTGTAAGGTAGATGATCATGATGAGGAAAGTTGTCCGAATAATCAAGAATCCGTGATGTTTATGTCTAACAGAGGTAATTTCAATTCAAGTGGTAATGGATATCAGCCTAACAGAAACCATCCTGGGTTTCAATACTCAAATCCTAATGGGGCAGCCAATCCTACCTACGCGTATCAGTCGCGTCCTCAAGGCAACAACTATAACCCAAGACCACACAAAAATTATCAAGGAGGACAGAATCAAAACAATTATGTACAAAGGCAAGCTCCTCAGAATGCTCCTCAGAATACCTACGATGAGAATTTAAACCAGAAAGCTTTACCTGCCCATCCACAAGAAGGAGTAATTACCCTTCAGAAAACCGTTGAAAATTTGATTGCTCTTCAAACACAAGCTTTGGAACGTCAAAACGCAGCCGAAGCAAATATGAAGATTTTCCAGAATCAGCTAAGCCAAATTAATAAACAGCTGAATCAGCGTCCACAAGGGCAACTTCCTAGCGATACGGAAAATCCAACACAACGTGAAGAATGCAAGGCTGTTACATTAAGAAGTGGTAAGAACCTACCTCCACCTCCTTATCCCGTTATGAAAGAGAAAGAAGTTCCAAGAAAAGAAAAGGAAGTGAGTGAGAAAGAGAAAGAGAATGAGAAAGATAGTGAGGTTGAAGAAATAGAAAGACCAAGAGAAATTCCGAAAAAGAGAGATGAAATTGTAAGCAATCGCCCTCCACCACCGTTTCCATCGCGAGTTCAGAAAAAGGGTGATATGGCTGATTTTCAGAAGTTCTTTAATAGAGTGAAGGGTTTGAGTATTAATATTCCGTTACTTGAGGCGATTCGAGATATTCCTAAGTATACGAAGTTTTTGAAGAGGGCCCTCACTAATAAAAGGCCTTACTGTGACAATGAAATGATTGGCCTTCCTGAAGAGTGTAGTGCGATTTGTCAGAGTAAGTTACCTCCGAAGTTAGTTGATCCGGGGAGTTTCACGATTCCCATATCGATTGGAGAAGAATGGAAAGGAAAGGCGTTATGTGATTTCGGGGCTAGCATCAATTTAATGCCCAAGTCAATCTTTGATAAGCTAAAAATTTGAAACGCAAGACCTACTTCTATGGTCTTGCAAATGGCGGACAGGTCTCTTGCTCATCCTGAAGGCCGAATTGAGGATGTCCTTGTTAAGGCAGGTACACTTATATTTCCTGTTGATTTTGTAATTCTTGAATACAATGCAGATAGAAATGTCCCCATTATTTTGGGTAGACCATTCCTAGCTACAGGGCGAACATTGATCGATGTAGAGAATGGCGAATTAACGATGAGGATACAAGATGAGGAAGTCAAATTCAATGTATTTCGAGCTATGAAATTCCCAGATTCTCAGGAAGATTGCTTCAGAATGGATGTAGTAGAGCAAGCATCGCAAGAGGTATTTAATTGTTTAAATTTTGATGATATCTTGCAGGCTGCTTTGACATTAGATTCACCTGAGATGATGGAGGAGCTTACAGAAACAGTGGCAGCTCTCAATTCTGAAAATCCGAAGTATAGGCGTCTTGCCTATGAACCTGTGAGAGAACCGGGGGAGATTATTCCTAAAAAGAAGCCTTCAATTGAATCTCCTCCGGAATTGGAAGAAAAACCATTGCCAGCACACTTGAGGTTTGCATATTTGGGTACTAATGAAACTCTACCTGTTATTGTTTCAGCTAATTTAACAGGTCCTCAAGAAGACAAACTGTTGCGTGTGTTAAGAGCCAACAAAGAAGCAATAGGTTGGACAATTGCTGATATCAAAGGCATTAGTCCATCCTATTGTCAACACAAAATCATTCTTGAAGATGTTAATGCACGCTCAGTTGAAGGTCAAAGGAGATTAATGCCAGCTATGAAGGATGTAGTGAAGAAGGAGGTGATCAAGCTTTTAGATGCGGGGATTATTTATCCCATTTCGAGTAGTGAATGGGTGAGTCCAGTTCAGTGTGTACTGAAGAAAGGAGGAATGACAACAGTTCTTAATGATAAAAATGAAGCGATTCCTTCAAGAACGGTAGTTGGATGGAGAGTTTGCATGGATTACAGAAAGCTGAACAAGGCCACCAGAAAAGATCATTTCCCTTTGCCCTTCATCGATCAAATGTTAGATAAATTAGCCGGAAGAGAGTACTATTGCTTCTTGGATGGTTACTCCGGGTACAATCAGATTTACGTGGCTCCAGAAGATCAACACAGGACTACCTTTACATGCCCATTTGGTACTTTTGCATATCGTAGAATACCATTTGGGTTGTGTAACGCTCCCGCTACTTTTCAAAGGTGTATGATGGCCATCTTCTGGGACATGATAGATAATTTTCTTGAAGTGTTTATGGATGATTTCTCCGTGTTTGGTGATGATTTTGATATATGTTTAGATAACTTGGAGAAAGTGTTAGTGAGATGCAAGGAAACAGATTTAGTGCTCAACTGGGAGAAGTGCCATTTCATGGTTCGCGAAGGTATTGTTCTGGGTCACAAAGTTTCGAGTGCTGGTTTAGAGGTTGATAGAGCAAAGATAGAGGTAATTAAAACTCTTCCCCCTCCTGTTTCTGTTAAAGGGGTAAGGAGTTTTCTGGGCCATGCTGGCTTTTATAGGCGATTTATGAAGGATTTTTCTAAGATTGCTAAACCGTTATGCAACTTACTCGAAAAGGATTGCAAATTCCTTTTTGATGAAGCTTGTTTAGCGGCTTTCCAAGCAATTAAGGTCATTTCTGCTCCTATAGTGTTACCTCCAGATTGGAATTTACCGTTTGAGGTTATGTGTGATGCGAGTGATTTGTGTATGGGAGCTGTATTGGGACAGAGAAAAGAGAAAGTTTTTCATTCAATTTACTATGCTAGTAAAACTTTTAGTGGTGCTCAGATTAATTACACAGTTACAGAAAAGGAGTTGCTAGCAGTTGTATATTCGTTTGATAAATTTCGCTCTTATCTTCTTGGAGCGAAAGTTATTGTTTATACAGATCATTCCGCGATCAGATTTCTTATGGAGAAGAAAGATGCAAAACCAAGGTTAATCAGATGGGTGTTATTACTTCAAGAGTTCGATTTAGAGATCAAGGATAGAAAGGGTTGTGAGAATCAGGTGGCAGATCATCTATCGCGTTTAGAGGGTTCAGAGATGAATAGTGGTACTGAAGCAGTTAGAGAAGAGTTTCCTGATGAGAGTTTATTCG